>JARCGZ010000009.1:14445000-15787500 GCA_029784005.1 Lenwebbia sp. NSW1173648
CAATGGTCAAGCTGTCGGTAAGATCTTTGTAGATGCAGGAGCTACCTTGAATCTCATATCTTACAGGTACTTCAAGAAGTTGGAAAAGATGATGATGAAATAATTCCATCGAATATTCAGCTGTCTGATTTCCTAGGAGAAGTTACTGAAGTCAAAGGGGCAGTTGTACTGGACCTAACCATAGGATCCAAAACAGCAAGAACGACTTTCTTCGTGATAGAGTCTGATGGTTCGTACAACTTGTTGCTTGGAAGAGATTGGATACACTCTAATCAGTGTGTACCTTCGACTCTTCATCAGGTTCTGGCATTTTGGAATGGTAAGGGAGTAGAGTACATTGAGGCTGATTCGGGACTTGCTGCAATAGGGTTGACTGGTATTCATCAAGATCATCAAGAATACTCACATGGAGGACATGTCATTGGAGTACCGAAAGCAGATTCACGATCCTATGCTTATTGCCGCTTTGGGAATATGAAAACTGAGTGGATTCCCAAGTCTAGCTTGGCATTTGAGGAGTTACATACTCTTTATGGAAAGCGAGCCCTTATTGCAAGAAGTTTGTGAAAGGTACTTTGCATACTTGGCAGAGAAGACCCAGCATAGTGCTGAAGTTTCAGATTGTATTGACGAATGGGAAGAGTCACCAATCAAGGAAGACAACAGATCAACAGAAGCTCAAAACCCATTATTAGAAGTTGATATAGGAGAACCTGGGTGTTTTCGTCCAATATACGTGAGTGCTTTTCTGCAAGGGGGCATGAAAGAAGATTTAATCCACTTGATCAAAGAATACAAAGATTGCTTCGCATGGGATTACCATGAAATGCCTGGTTTGTCAAGAGATATTGTAGAACATTGTCTTCCTATTAAGAAAGGATTTCGTCCACACAAACAGTTAGCAAGAAGGTTTGCTCCAGATGTGGTTGACAAAGTCAAGGAAGAAATTGAAAGACTGCTGAAAGCAAAATTCATTGAGACAGCCAGGTATGTAGAGTGGATTTCGAATATAGTTCCTGTAAAAAAGAAAAATGGAAAACTGAGAGTCTGTATTGATTTTCGGGATCTTAATAATGCCACTCCAAAAGATGAGTATCAGATGCCGATGGCAGACATGTTAGTAGATTCGGCATCGGGAAATGAGATGTTATCTCTAATGGATGGTCATTCAGGTTACAACCAGATATTTATTGCTAAAGAAGATGTCCCGAAAACAGCGTTTAGATGTCCTGGTGCTATCGGGACTTTTCAGTGGACAGTGATGCCTTTTGGGCTGAAAAATGCAGGAGCTACTTACCAGCGAGCAATGAATTTCATATTTCATGACATGATTGGTAAATTCTTGGAAGTTTATATTGATGATGTTGTGATCAAATCAAGTCAGGGAGAGCATTTGGACTATCTTGAGCAAGCTTTTGTTAGGATGAGAAAATACAAATTGAAGATGAATCCAGCTAAGTGTGCCTTTGGAGTACGAGCAGGGAATTTCTTGGGATTCCTAGTTAACCAAAGGGGAATTGAGATTGACAAGAATAAGGCAATGGCTATTATAGAACTTCCTCATCCTACATCAAAGAAGCAGTTGCAGATGGTTCTCGGGAAAATTAATTTTCTCAGAAGATTCATTGCAAATTTATCTGGGAAGATAGAACCAATGACCCAGCTCTTGCGTCTTAAAAATCAGGAGGAGTTTATATGGGGAGATAAACAGCAGAAAGCGTTTGATGCTGTCAAAGTTTATTTGACAAATCCTCCTGTATTGATGCCGCCGAAAGCAGGCAGGCCATTAAAGTTGTACTTGTCTACTACCGATTCAACTATCGGGAGTATGCTGGCACAAGAGAATGAAAATGGAAAAGAACAAGCGGTATATTATTTAAGTAGGACATTGACAGATGTTGAAAAAAGGTATACCGCAATAGAAAAATTATGTTTATCTTTGTACTTTTCTTGTATGAAGTTAAGACATTATTTGTTGCCAGCTACAGTACATGTACTCGGTAAGACCGATGTGATAAAATATATGTTGTCACGGCCTGTTATAAAAGGGCGTATAGCCAAGTGGGCATTTATCTTGTCTGAATTTGATTTGGCATACGTACCAATAAAAGCAGTCAACGGTCAAGCTGTTGCTGACTTTCTTACCGAATACCCATGTTTGCAAATGGAAGAAAATAAACAGAACTTCAGTCAAGTTATACCATGGACTATGTATTTTGATGGATCATGTGCTAAGAGTATGGCTGGAGCTGGTTTGATGATAATTTCTCCCACCGGAGAGCTTACAAGGTGTGTTTGTAAATTAGATTTTGAATGCTCAAATAATCAAGCTGAGTATGAAGCACTAATCATCGGCTTAGGAATACTGATTGAATTAGAAGCACAATTCATCAAGATATTTGGTGATTCACAGTTAGTGGTGAAGCAACTGAAAGGAGAATATCAGTGCTTAAATGAAAATTTGATTGGCTATTATTATTTAGCCAAGAAGCTGTTGGAACAATTTAGAGAATATGACATAGTCCATGTCAAAAGAGAAACCAATTACGAAGCCAACGAATTAGCACAGATGGCTTCTGGTTATAAAATATCAAAAGAATTGGCTGATGTTGCAGCCATTATCACATTATCGGTACCTTCTATTGAACACAGAAATACCGATAGCGATCAGTGAGGTGATCCGAGAAAAGGATTGGAGGCAGCCCATTATGGAATACTTGAAAAATCCTGATTCAAGAGATCAAAAGCTGAGGAGACAAGCCCAGAAGTACGTAATATTGGGAGATGAATTATACCGAAAATCTTCAGATGGGCTACTATTAAGATGTCTTGATAAGGACAATGCGAAACTGGTTATGGCAGAAGCTCATGAAGGCATATGTGGAGCACATCAAGCTGGAATTAAGATGAGATGGCTTCTAAAAAGGTATGGATATTTCTGGCCAACAATGATGCAGAATTGCATTGAATATGCCAAAGCATGCATTTCATGTCAAAAACATGGACCTTTGCAACATGCACCTGCTGTAGAGCTTCATTCCATTATAAAACCATGGCCATTTCGAGGATGGGCAATGGATATAATAGGTAAGATTTATCCACCCTCTTCTCATAAGCATAGTTTCATTTTGCTGGCTACGGATTACTTTACGAAATGGGTGGAAGCAATTCCATACAAGAGCATTAGTCAGAAGACGGTGATCAAATTTATTGAAGAAAACATAATTCACCGATTTGGCTTACCGGAATCAATCACTGCGGATCAAGGGACAGTGTTTACCGGAAGTGAAGTTATGGAATTTGTGCAATCAAGAGGAATTAAGATGTTGCATTCTACACCATATTATCCTCAAGCAAATGGACAAGCCGAAGCTACTAATAAGGTTGTGATTGGACTGATTAAGAAGCATTTGGAAGAAAATCCAAGAGAATGGGACAGCTTGCTATCGGTAGTATTGTGGGCATACCGAACATCACGAAGATCAAGTACAGGTGTCAGTCCATATATGCTAACTTATGGACAAGAGGCAGTTCTACCAATGGAGATAACCGTTCAATCATTACGAGTCCAATTGCAAAGTGAAATGTTGCCAGAAGATTACAGAGATTGGATGCATATAAATTTGGATGAATTAGATGAAATCAGAGCAGCTGCTTTGGATCAGTTGATTGCACAAAAGAAAAGAGTAGCCAGAGCATTTAACAAGAAGGTTAGGATCAAGCAATTTGCTGTCGGAGATTTAGTATGGAAAGCAATTTTGCCATTTAATCTCAAAGATGGAAAGTTCGGTAAGTGGTCATCAAACTGGGAAGGTCCATATTTAGTTACCGAAATGTTCAGCGGAAATGCGTACAGATTGATGGATGTCAATGGGAAAGAACTATCTCGTTCTATAAATGGGAAATTCTTGAAGAAATATTATCCATCAATCTGGGAAACACAAAGAGATTAATTCATTCATCAAAAGCGAAAGTACATTCTGATCTTGGTTACAAAGGTTTTCAGATCTTTCACCAATTTGAGATTCTGAGCTACAAGTTTGGAATGTAATTCAAGATCATGGCGGAGTTCGAATTGCTGCTCTTTGAGATGTTCTGTGCGACGAGAATGGAAGCGGACAACTTCAAGTTTCTCCCAAGTTTCCTGTAACAATCGTCTATACTTGTCTGAAGAAGCTTCGACCATAGACTTGACCCGGGAGATTTCATCTTTGATTATCCTGCGTTCGGCACGATTATGACTGGAAAAGAAATTGAAAAGCCGACGTGTCGTCTCAGCATCTTCTTTGGCGTGGAGGCAAGAGTCTTGAACTTGAGCATATGCTTCCTTGGAATCGCACAATCGGGAGAATTCTTCCACAATTTGGAGCTTAAGAGTCTCAGCCTCCACAATTATAGGTTCAAGGCTCCAAACCTCCTTCACATTGCTCTCAAACTCATCGAAGCTGGCAGGGAATAAAGAGCACAGTTCCCATACTAAGTCCAAGAGATCAGACTCAGTAGTTAAAAATACCTTGGACCTGAAAATGTCCGTCAGCTCGGTAACTTCTAACCTATGCTTATAATTTAGTAATAAAGCATGATGTCCCTGGGATAGTAGTTCATGTAGCCGTTTCCACAAGGATCGATCATCTGTAAGCAATTGGATAAAAGTTGTTCATAGTTGAAAGAAATGAAGAACAGTTGTCAAAGCTGGGATCAGGATGCATTTAGCAAAAGATTTACCTTCATGTGGGCTGTCACAATGTCTATATGATCGAGGCCAAAGAGGCAACTGAGATGAAGAACCATGTGAAGACATCATGAGCAAGATTGCAAATGTTCAGGATGAATTGTGCAATTTGGGCGGTTATAAATAGAAAGGACATAGAGCAGATCATGGGTAGTGGCATGCCAGAGATTTTCTCGGATAGTTGGAAGAACATGGCCCATAAGTGGAGGAAGACGGTTACCAAAATTGCCGCCAAAAATATTCTTTTGTAAAAGAAAATATACAAAAAGTCATTGAGGATTGTCGGGAAGCCTTGTTATTGGAATCTTTGTTAATCACTGAGGATTGTCGGGAAGCCTTATCATCGGGATCTTTGTTAGTTATCAAGGATTATCGGGATCTTTGTTAGTTATTGAGGATTATCGGGATCTCTGTTGAAGATTATAAAAGAGCAGAGGTTGGAATTCAGCAAATGAAGCAAAAGAACATAAGTCAGAAAGAACAAGATTTTTCATTTATACTTCCTCAGTAGAGACTTGGCTTCATTTACAAAAGAACGGAGCTCAAATTCTAAATTAAGATTTTGTTCCATGAGCTCCGCCCTCTGTTTTTCACAAGTTTTGACCGACCTACAAGTAGAGTCATATTCTTTCCGCAGCTCCCGACACTTCTCCATCTTCTTTCTAACTGATGGGCAAAGATGACGCATCTTCGCTTCCTGCTCCATCATTTGGACCTCTACCGTCTTCAATTCCTTCTCAAGTTCTGCTCTTCTTTCTGCCAAGCGGTGAAGTTTGCTCTCTTCGGCTTTATAACTGTCGTAGAACAAGCGGGTATCCGCACATTTGTGGGTTAGTTCATCTTGAATGGCTTGACCTCGCTGTTCTCCGAAGAAAAGATGTGGAAGTTGATAGGTGTTGATCCTAATGGTGTCCACAGCATCCACAAAACCAATGGCGAATATATCACTTTTGTCCTGGAAGTCTTGGGAAAGTGCAAAGGAAGGATTACCAGAGCATACTTCTTGGAAGAGAGTTCTTGCTCGTTTCTCTCTGTCAGAGTCGGTAATCAACTTCCCATAGCCAGACTCTAATAAGCTAAGAAGTTCAGTCCATTTAGCCTTGGCTACTTCCTTAGAGACTTCAGAAAATGATGCCGGGTCTATAGATTCTGGTGGACAGTCATCAGTGGAGCCAGGAAGATTTGTGAGCAATATGTTTTCCACTTCAGCTTTTTCTTCAGTAGATAAAAGATTTATCTCAGCCGCGGCAGAAGGAACTTGTGAAGAAGAAGAGCTTGCCAAAGATATTCCTTAAAGAGGCAGAGTGATTGACGAAGGCTGAACAAGCGGTAGAGGTACATTGGTTGATGGGCCTTCAAGAAATTCCCCATCAGGAATCAGGATTCTTTTTGATGCAGATGAAGGCTCATCAGTACCTGTAAATGCAGTTATGAGTGTTAAAACAATAGTATAAGAAGCATTCCCCATTCAGTAAAGTGAAGACAATACTTACCGATAGAAGTTGGAGACTTCCTAATCTGAGGAGAAGATAGGTCATCAGCTTGTTCCTTTTCCTTAAGTTTTGGAGTTTGGGTTTGCCTTGAGGTAATAAGAAGTTCCGTCGAAGAAGCCGGAGGCACCAGAACAGGGTCAAGAATTGTTATATCATCGTCAGGAGCAGGAGCAGAAGGGGAAGAAATCAAAGCCGCTTTTGATCGGTATATCTTGAGAGTCTTCCCTGAGTTATGTTTAAAAGAAGAAAAGCACAGATCAATATTGGAAGGTATGCTCATGATTAGCAAAAGCTTTAAATATTAAAAGTTACCTTTCGGTGTATGCGGCTTTATCATGGCACGTAGCGTGGGACTGACTGATGGGCTCCTTGGTGATGATGATAAAGCTCGAGTGGTAGTTCTTTCTGTTGCTGGCTTCTTAGACGCCTTTTCTGGAGCAGGCAGTTCTAAGATTTTTCGCTTTTTCCATGCTATGAGCGAAAACAGTTAGACACAACTAAATACCGAATGAAGAAGTATATTGAAAGAAGGGAAGCAAACTAACCTTTAACAGGCTTTGCCGGTTCCAAGGGAAGAATGTCTTCATCTCCGGTCGATTGAGGAAGTGCAAGAGTGGCCGTCTCCTTTATTTTCAAAAGGATCATGTCCAGCGGCTCTGAAAATACAGACTTCCGATAATTCTTCCACCAGAAGTCGAAGTCTTCTGAAGAGCGATCAGCATCTGGAATGAACTCGGTAACACGGAACAGTCGGTAAATGTCCCGAATCAGCTTGTTCAGTTCAATGAAGTTCTGACTGTCGCCTTGCTTACAGAATACTTTAATGATGGAAGAAAAGGAAAAAGTGTAGAGAGCCGGGACAGGAACCCCTTGAGTCAACCCAAATTGTCTAGCACAATATTGGGGAGAGTAGATTTCGAAGCCAGCAACGAATCTACCCTTTATTGAAAACCTAACAGGAAGGTCAATAGAGGTTAGAACGACTTGTCAAAAATCACTATTATTCTTCTGAAAGGAAGGAAGATATGATTTGAATTCGGGAATGAGAAAAGGAGAAAAAGAGAATTGTTTCCCTTTGATAAAAAAAAATTTGGAAAACAAAGAACCGAAAATAAGATAGTTGCCCCTCTGGAAAAGGAATCAGCTCCCGGCTTAAGGCTCGGCAGACAGGATGATTCGGGATAGAAACCGAGGGGGGTTGCGAGAAATGGTTTTTGGAAAACTAAAAAGGAAAATAAAAGGCCGACCAGGCTTGGAGAATCCAGAATGGACCACCATAGACTCCGCCTACTTCATCCGAAATAATGGAAGAAGCCGAATGGGCTAAGCCTCGGTACAGTAAGGATAAAATGGTTTTTCCTAAAGAAAGGAGAGTTCCCGAAGCTAAGGCAGAAGCTATGGCTATGAAGTCCTTGGAAACTCTTACAATAGGGTGGCAAAAGAGGAATTTACAAAGCCAGTACAAGAGAAAAGCGGTGTATTCCTCGTCGGTAACTTCACCTTCTTTCCTAAAAAATTTACCGATAAAAGCCCCATAAGCTAGCTCGGAATCAGACAACTTACTGAGTCCTGGGTAAGAATCCGAAGACAGAGTAGATGGGTCTGTACCTAAAGGACTAAGACCGGTCAAGCAATGGATGTCGAGTAAAGTTACCGACATCGGGGAAAAAGGGAAGAAGAAGCAGTTGGTAGAAGTTGACCAAAAACAGGATAGGGCACTGATTAGCCCATGATTCAGACGATAGTCGAAACAACAAAGGTGCAAAGCATCATGAATCGAAAGTCCATCCCAAAGGGAGCCCTTGGAAGGACGAAGTCGAAGGTACCATTGATAGAAATTTGGCTCAAAATCAGAAAAAGCCCTAAGACGAGAAGAACGGGAGTGCCAGTTGTAAGCTAGAACGGAAGAATGGTGGATTGGAAGTACCTCAGTTTGATGACGAGGGAAGAAATCAGAGAGGATGGCAGGAATCGAGAACTGATTGTAGACAGCTGGGCCAAGGATGTAAGAATCCTCGAAATCATTCTGCACCGAGAAAAAATGCCGATCATCGTTGAAATCTTGAGAGTCTCTGAAGTTATAATAGCGCTCTAGGGCATTTGAGGCAAGGAAGGAGGAAGCTTGAGCTTTGGGAGCCATAGTGTCTGATCAAGTATGGAAAAAAGGGCACGAAGGAGTGAAGAAGCGAAAGAGCAAGAGAATAGCGAAAGAGATGACTTGTTGGAGAAGTAAGTTTGAAGGCGAGAGATCAGATTGTGTGGGGACATCTGATATATATATTGAGGAGATACGAGGAGAAGCTGAAAAGGCAAGCGCGCGAAACGAGACGGCAAAATGGCGCTGGAAGCGAAAAGTAAGTGTCTTGTCATCTTTGGCATTTAAAAGAATTAAAAGAATTTTAATTCTTTTAAAGGGGGCATCTGTTGGCACCAAATAATAAAGAGTTACCGAATGAACTTTAGTATCAACGTGTCCCGAAAATCGGTAAATCAGGAATGGTAAGCTACTCTGAGAAGTTCGGTAAGTCATCTGCAACATACCGAAATGTCTAGAAGTTTAAACCCGATATTCGGGAAGTAGGAGAGCAGGACCATTGATTTTCAGAATTCGGTAAGCTTCTGGACGTACCGAAATTATAAAGGGTCAGCAGTAAGAGGAGTATGAAGACAAAAAGAACCGCAGGATCACCAAACTATCCATATCAGCAAGAAGTTACGAGCAAGAAATCCGGATAGTGGATGCGAACAGTTCACGGCAGTTGCTGGAAAAGATTCAAAATTCAAAGCCAAATTGACAGTTGAAGATCAAGTTTTGGCGGATAAAACGTGGGCAAGTGGGAAGTTATTGAAGGCGCCAAGATTCAGAGTTTGAAAGCAAGAAAATAACCGACAAACGGTTATGCAAAGACAAAGAATGATAAATAATCGAAGGAGAAGAGAAAGGAGACAGATCAACACACATCCAAAAGAACTCAAGTTTTCTGCACTTTAACTTTCCTGTATTCTCCTTTCCAGCATTTACAGTTTCTGCAACTTCAGTTTATTATCAAGCTTTCCACTGCTTTCCTAGGAGTATTGTAACGTAGCCTGAACCCTTGTTGATCTCAAATCCACATTCGATCCATTGAATTCCTACCAATTTCACTTCCATTTGTGTTCCTCCGTGTTCTCATTAAAATTTCCTTTCGAGAGTTGAGCCACAGAACCCTTTTAATAAAAACCGAAGACAGAATTTCGGTGAAAGATATTCCTTGTTGCAAAAACGAGCGAACACAAACAGAGTTTTAGCGAAAAAGGTGTCGGTGCCACGACAAAGAAAAGAGGCCAATCGTTTTGGAGTCGAGCAATTGGAGGTGCTTGTCAGGACCGCCCGATGGTGAGTTGGAAAAACTGAACACCCGTGTTAAAACTGCACTTCTCATCATCTGGGTCATCTCAGTGAGAGCTCCTCTATCATTTGTCTTCTTCTTTTCTCACTTAGGGTTATGGTTTTACCGTTGCACCAACTATTCCAAGTGAAGAAAGAAACAAAGACCAGAAAGATACGCAACTGCGGGATCGTGCTTTTTGATTAGGTTTTGCATGCTCTTCCCATCTCTTTGAAAGGGTCAAAAAATTAAAACAAGAACAAAGAAGCTGCAACTCACGCGCAGGTGCTGGTACAATTATTTCTTACCAGATGGTACGTAGGGTAGATGACTGGATTACTGGACTGCAAGTTAGTGCATGGTGTGAGATGAACGGTGCACATGTTTTTTGATTGATGTTATAGACGTGACGGCAACAATTCCTAATGGGTTCATTTAAATGAAATCATTGCATTCGTTCGTCCTATTAAGCTAAGTCAATTATTTATCGGGACTTAACAAAGACAAAACAATAATATCTTCTGTACTATAAATCTACAGTGTATCTGTATCATCGTTCATTGATGTAGTCTTGTCGGATGTCCAATTCTTGGGTGTGTCTGACCGTCCGAGTCCTGACGTATGCAGGGCACGCACCGTGTCATGTTCTGATTTGATCCACTCAAATCTCTCCCACCCTCCCACTCTCTCTCTCTCCCTCCCTCCCTCTGTCCCAATTTCCAACAGACTTTCCACACCTCCTCGGCTCCTCCTCCTCCCGTCTCTCTCTGTCTTCCAGAAAGGACCAACCCCTGTTTTGATTAATTCCTTCACCCAACTTTGTTGCTTAAAACAGGAGCTTTCTCTCGTTTCCCTTGTACCCATCTGAAAAAGAAAGCGAGCCATCAACTCTGCAGCGAAAAAACAGAGCAATCGTCATCAGCTCAAAGGAGAAGAAATGCGGAAGCAAGTGCTGAAGGCGGGAAGCAGACCGCCATGGGTGGGATTGGCGGCCGCGGTCTGGGTCCAGACGGCAGCAGGCAACCCCTACAACTTCCCTCTCTACTCGCCGACCCTGAAGTCGGTGATGGGTTATACTCAGCAGCAGCTCACGATGCTCGGCGTGGCCAATGATATCGGAGAGAACATGGGCATTCTTCCTGGGATCGCCTGCAACAAGTTTCCACCTTGGGCTGTGCTCTTGGTTGGGGTCGTCTCTTGCTTCTTGGGTTATGGTGTTCTTTGGCTAGCTGTCAGTCAAACCGTCCAAAATCTCCCTTACTGGCTGGTAGTGCTTTAGTCTGTCCCTCTCTTTCATTTTTCTTATCTGTAGCCTTCATCTGTTGATGCTGCTTTGGACTTTTCTATTGTTTGCTGTGCATATGGAATTGGGATTCTTCTCTCATTTTTTAGGACTGAGGAGTTGATGGGGTTCATTCTCTCTCTCTCTCTCTCTCTCTCTTAATTGTTGGGAATTTCTTTCTCCTGAAGTGTAACCTTTTGCTTTATGAGGAAATGATAACTTGGCTTTTGAAATTGGGGTAGGAGTTGTTTGATGAATGCTATGGTGATGATTTTTTGGTGAATCAAAGGAAACTAGCCATGTTTGTCATGGGACTTCTTTCCTGAAAAACTAATTGTGCGTCACCACCATATGTGTTGCACATTGTCCAGTAAGCCAGATTAATAAAGGTTTAGTATTCCTAGCCTTAGTACTTCCTCTAAATGAGCTGGCGCTCAGGTTAAAATTTGGAGGGTAGGTGCTTGGACCTCTTAATTTTTTTCCCTTCTGTTGGGCTGCACAGAAGTTCGTCATCCAGTTAACGAGGGAGGGGTACATTTGTTTCTGTTTTTGGGCTAAGAAGGTGCAATTTGTTGCACCATAATATCACCCTTGTCCTCTGCTTGTCACATAGAGAATTTGGTGCAATTTCTCCGGCTGATGTTTGCACCAAATGTCATTTCTTGAGTACGTCTCCATCAATCATTTCTCATCATAAGTTAGACGGGATAAATGGATAAATGCTTGCAAGAATCCCATCCAATCCTCTGCTTCCTAGCCTTAAGTATGCAAAATCTGCCGGGAATGGCTCGGTAGTGGCATTGCTCTGAAATGTCTGCGCTCTTAACAGGCACACATCCAATAACCGACGTTATCTGCTAGAGATTTTTCTGTCTTCTTTTTTGTGAAAATTCCTACTGCTGTATGCTAATTGCCCTTACCAAGTAAACATGCTTTCACCTGGGACAATATTGTTGTTTTCTTGAACTGCATCTTATCTTTTCTTTAGCACGTGAAGTGTTGTTTGGCTTGCTTACTGCTTCTGCATGTGGCAGTTATGGCTTGCACTTTGTGTGGCCACTAACAGCAGTGCTTGGTATGGCACAGCAGTGCTTGTGACAAATATGAGGAACTTCCCTCTCAGTAGGGGCACCGTCGCCGGCATTCTCAAGGGTTATATTGGGATCAGCGCTGCAGTTTATACCGCGATATACTCTATGGTGCTTGGCGAGACTGCGTCAAACTTATTGTTGTTCCTTACGCTGGGGCTTCCCATCTTATGTCTTGCCATGATGTACTTCATTCGGCCTTGTACTCCGGCATCTGGAGAGGACTCTTCAGTGCATGTTCATTTTATATTCACCCAGGCAGCAAGTATCTTGCTTGCTGTCTACATTCTAACTATCACTGTATTATATGACTTGTTTTCTTTCAGTAAGGTTGTTGGATACATTTTAGTTGCCATAATGGTCGTCCTCTTGACCTCCCCTCTTGCAATTCCTGTCAAGATGACATTTTTTCCTACAAACAATAAGAAGTTTGGCCCACAAGTTCCTTCTTCAGATAGTTTAGCACAGGAAGAAGGTGAATCAACCCCAGCTGATCCATTGTTGCTGACACCATCTTCATCAGCTGCTAATCTCGGGATGGACAGTGAGGATGTTTCGGATGTGGAATTCCTTCTCGCAGTGGGAGAAGGGGCTGTAAAGAAGAAAAGAAGGCCTAGAAGAGGGGAAGATTTCAAGTTTCATGAAGCCTTTATCAAGGCTGATTTCTGGCTTCTTTGGTTTGTGTATTTTTTCGGGGTTGGTTCTGGAGTGACAGTTCTTAATAATTTGGCTCAAATTGGAGCGGCAGTAGGTGTTGACGATACAACAGTGCTGCTGTGTGTCTTCAGCTTCTTCAATTTTCTGGGACGTCTGGGGTCAGGTGTAGTTTCTGAATACTTTGTCAGGTAATATTTCTAGGTTCTTATGCTGTCTCAAAGACTTGGCTGAGTTATGTTTCATGTATTGCTCAATTAAGTTACATACTTGTATATCGAGTTTCATATTAGATTTTTCACTTGCTTTCATGACTTACAAAATTTCCTCGACCCTCCTGCAAATTTCCTCTTTGTTTGCTACTTTCTTGGCTCTCTTTGGTGCTTTCTTCCATCTTGAAATAGATAACATTTTTAATTTTCTGTAGATATGCAGTTCTTGGTTTGTAGACAGCCTTCTCCTATGTTGATATGAGATTGCTTTAACTCTATGTTAGGTCTAAAGCCCTTCCTCGGACAATTTGGATGACATTTGCTCAAATAATCATGATTGCAACATTCCTTCTGTATGCATCGGCCCTCGATGGTACTCTATATGGTGCTACTGCTCTACTCGGGATATGCTACGGTGTTCAGTTTAGCATCATGATCCCAACTGCATCTGAGCTTTTTGGTTTGAAACATTTTGGCATTATTTTCAACTTCATGCAGCTGGGCAATCCTATCGGCGCTTTTCTTTTCTCGGGTATCCTTGCTGGTGATGTATATGACGCAGAAGCTGCACTACAGGGGGGGTCAACGTGCTTGGGTCCCACTTGCTTCAGGCTCACATTCCTTGTTTTAGCTGGTTTATGTGGGTTAGGCACCCTCCTGAGCATTGTTTTGTTTGTTAGAATTCGACCAGTTTACCAAAGTCTTTACTCTGAGGGTTCTTTCCGTATTCCCCCGGGTTCAGACCATTGATAAGCGAAGACATCTTTCAGATGGGAGGTCATTAGCATTATTCAACCACAGTTGAGCAACACCATTGAGTTTTCACTTCTCAGAGAGGCGGGTACACACTTATTGCTGTATCTGATCTTTGGTGTTTAGGATCTTCTACAAGTAACATTACGATCATTGTGAGTGTCCAACATCGTGGGAACCTGCTGTTTTGTTGTGAACTACAAATACTGCAGAATACCAAGTTTTGGCAGAACTTTCTCATTCTCGGTATATTAGTTAGATAGCTATTCAGGGTTTCTGTCCAGCAATGCTCTATATGGAGACGTAACTGACGATGCTCTGTTGTCGGGAGCAGATGTTCTGTAAGTTTGACGAGACATATTATGGTTGAGTTGAAATAACAGTATGTTATGGCGTTCTATGGTTGTGATCTTCGATGCTTGTATCCGAATGTACCTTATAATCATGTCCATCATGCACTGTATATGAGAGTACTAGCAACAGAGTTTTCAACTGTTCAAAGCAGATGGTTTCCCAAGACAGCATGCCATGGCCAGTGAAATTAAAGGATAAACTTCGCCCGATGATTAACATGAACAACATTTCGAACAAGCCAAATTGGTCGTCACGTTTACTAAAACAAAAAAATGAGCTACTTTCAGAATAAACTCACTCATACCTAACACAAATCAACCTCACATGTGGTGACATTAAACTTCCCTTGCAGATGAGAGAATATCCTGCAGCCAAAGAGTATCTAGTGCGCGATACACTGGACTAGAACAACAGAGATAAGAACTCCTACTGAAACAAACAATCTTTGGTGGAGGAACCAAAAACCGATCTCGCACCATCGAAGAGCTGCGAACTTGGGCTCCAGAGACTGTGGAACTTGGTGACTCTGGGACGAAGATTTTAATCTTCATGTGGGTTTAAGATTTTGGAACATTGTGTCCCATTTGATCTCTTGAACCCCATCAGCAGACCAGTACCCATCATACTGATCATCCACAAACTTTCCTTCTGTACTAAGAGCATAAACCACCGGACTCGAAAAGCTGTTGAGACGAGGCGTAGATACTGCCAGAGGACTCCCATTAGTGAGCAACAACCTCCCTTTCTTAGCCATCATCAACTTCCTATTCCTCTTCAACATTGCATTCCTCAATCTGGTGCCATAACTAGGCCTTGGCACAACAGTGAGAGCAGATTCCTCACGATGCGTCCACTTCCTCATGTAACTGGCCAGACGCTTCTTGGTCGTGTTGATCGCACCGACGAGACTTGAAAACGGATGCGGCTTCAAGAAATTCTCCTTCCTAGCAAGTTTGAGTATCTCCAGCCGGTGCTTGGCTATGGATATGCCAACGCTCTGCAGGAACTCGTGGTTGAAGTGACTTATGTCGTCTTCCTCGAGCTCGTTGTGCGCAAAGGCAAGGCCGTATTCATACACAAGAGACGGCTCGAGACCTGTTTTCGATAACCAAGAAAACCAATCCATGGCTTAATTAGAAAGAGCAAGTATTGCTATCGACAATCTGCCATATATATAGCAGAGGGGAGGAAGAAGAGAGTTATCAAGTGGAGGTTAGTGGACTAACTTGTGACCTTCTTTTTAAGCGATGAGTAGCTTCGTAAATTGGATGTTAGTTGGTAATTTGAGAGTGATTGGAGAAAAAGGAGAACAACCGTGTGGGGTCTCCATCCATGGCCATTGACCCTCCCAAAAAAAAAACAAGAGCAAGTGCTATCAAAAGCTGCTCCTGAAAATGCATTGCCTTCAATCACGGAAAAGGAGAGGATTGTGAAGGTGGGTCTGCCTCTCTGGTGCACATAGTTGGAGGAAAAGTGGCACCAAAGATGGACTCGAAATTTCCAAACTTTGAACCCCTTTTTCGGGTTTCGGTCGTTAAAAAGAAAAAGGCGGGATCGTCCATGAAGAGAGATGTTGGATATGCAATGTTTAATGCTCTTCTACATTGACTTTTCTGCAAAATTGATTGTCTGATTGCATCGTGTCGTGGAGAACTCAGTACCTCCAAAAGAAATTGCTTCCTTCGGTAGCACAAATGTATAGGGATGATGGTTGGCTCCGGAATCTTTGACTACTTAACCATGGTCATTAGCTTGTCGTACGAGCAAAATTTGATTTAAGGTAATGTTTTTCGGTATCTTTAATGGGTTCTTGGAAGCACATGATGAGATTTTGCACAGCCAGGAACATCTTTTCCTTGAGCATTGTGAAGTTAGTCTCTCCATGATGCGTTTCCTCCTAGAGGGAAGACAGGACACTACCACTGAGACAATTCACCCCTCACTTTTTGTGAATCTTATGATTACCTTGTGTTCTCTGTCTGGGAGGCTCACTCCGGATTTACCCAGCAAGTCCAATAATGGCGGAACCAGGAGTTTCATCTCTTTCCCTTTTTAGTAGACGGGGAGTTACAACCACATTCATTAGGTGCTCAAACCGAACCGTATCAAGTGGGAATATAGGGGTTACTTTGTATGAGGCTTGATTAAAGAAATCCGGGTTCAAAAAATCTTTTTTCAGCTGACATTGGGTTTTTCCTGGTAGTGACATTGATGTTGTTTTGTGCTCCTCTGTCCACTTTTGGTGAAGTTTGATTGTCTCTTGTCGCCTACTTGTTGATTAGTTTCCGCAAAAAGCGTTAAGCAAAGTTGTTGACAAGTCAAGTCTCTGCTCTAATTTTCATATACATGCGCATGCATGGTCTGAAAGTCAGATGATGACCTTCATCATGCACATGGGAGCCGCACAAATCAGTTGTCTTCTCCTGATAAACAAATTAAGCATCAATAGCGGCGGGACTCTTCTCACAGAGTCACGTGTTTTGGGGAATACTTCTCACGGACGAGGGCGGGGAAGCTAAACTATCAACAGTCCATGCCCTGTATAATCGGTCAAAATGGGTGCGCCCGCTCGAGCTGCCAAGTTCTAGTATCCTTCAGTCCTAGCGGTTTCGTAAACAAATTGACTATGGGACGAATGAGGATTGTAGGAGTTACTCTTTCAATTCCATATCTTTGCTAGTCTCAAGAAGCCATATCCGCCTCTCAAGACATGTTACAGTTGAGGAAGTGAACCTTTGGAGATTCATGAGACAGACCTGAAGATCATTATCCCCAACACACACTTCTAAAAGAACCGGCAAGGTTGTCGCTAGTTATGCGTAGTTGTCCTATCATTACCTGCAACTTGAGTGATACATTCGCACATTCCTTTTCTGTTCCCATCGTTTTTATAAAGCAGCTCGCGAAGTAACCCACACCCTATGAGCTTTTCTACAACAAAATCCTAGCAGCTTCACAAACACAAAATATCTCCATTTCTCAGCAAGCAATCTCATTCTAATACAGTTCTGAAACCGAGTACTAGCAGTTTTAAACAGATAGGACTATGTCCATTTCCAAGGTAATTCTTGCAATCACAAACTGTAAAGCCAGAAGAAGGGGACGCAAGTAATAGAAATCATACATACATATATCTATTGTCCATATATCTATTGTCCAGATATGGACTTACATGGCCAGAAATATTTCATCACCTTCATAGATGATTACCCACGCTTCATGTATCTATACATGCTTCATAATAAGCATGAAGCAATAGATGCCTTTAAAGTATTTAAAGGCCGAAGTAGAGAAACAATGTGGTAAGCAAATTAATATCGTGAGATCAGATAGAGGTGGGGAATACTATGGTAGATACACTAAAGATGGACAAGCACCTGGTTCATTTGCGAAGTTTCTTCAAGAGTATGGGATATTTGCCCAATACACCATGCCTGGTTCTTCGAATCAAAATGATGTGGTAGAAAGAAGAAACTGAACCTTAATGGACATGGTGCGGAGTATGCTTAGCAACTCCAAACTTCCTAAGGCCTTGTGGACTGAAGCTCTTCAGATGGCAATGTACATATTGTTGGGATTTTGGTGTGTAAATCTCATAGAAAGTGAATGAGAAGTGTGGATGAAGGGAGTCTCACATTGAATAGAAGAGAGATGGGAAATGTGTTTAAATAGAGGAGCCTCTCTAATGGGTTTGGGCCCCAAGGGGCACCCCACTTTTGTGGAAGGGAGAGGACCTACACAACGCTAGGTCGGCCCGCACATGCGCGCGCCGCCACCGCTCGGTTCGGTTCGGGCCAGGCCTAACTTGTTCCTAATTTTTTTTTTTTTTTTGCCCATCAGTCTTATTTTATTCTATTCCATTTAAACCGAATGGACACGATTCGAACGGACGT
This sequence comes from Lenwebbia sp. NSW1173648, assembly GCA_029784005.1. Lineage (NCBI taxonomy): Eukaryota > Viridiplantae > Streptophyta > Magnoliopsida > Myrtales > Myrtaceae > Lenwebbia > Lenwebbia sp. NSW1173648. The sequence goes on from JARCGZ010000009.1 coordinate 14,462,830, forward strand.
GTCTGGAACTTTTTCCTGTCCAAACAGATGTGTTTGTTCGGGAATTTTTTCTTTGAACGAACATGTTTGTTCGTAAAGAGAAGTTTTGAACGAACATGTTTGTTCGTAAAGTGTAGTTTCGATTCGTAATCCTTCATCAACGAAACTGTATGGCTTCGTGGCTCTTCGTTGACGTTCAGTTTTACAACCGACATAAATAGTCATATACACACACGACATGCATACTATTCAATCGGTTCCTTCTCCATCTTTCATCATTAACATTTTGTGCGATTAATCCGCGGAGTTGCGTTCGAAGTTTTCCTTTGAAGAAGTACCGCTTCAAAGGAAAGGCGATCCGTTCTATCCTGGGAGGCAATTGTTCAAGAACCTTGGGTACCAGTGGAGGGGACAAATTGTCTTAAGGACACAACGTGAATTCATTGGGCTCGGATCATTCGTCTACATTCGGATTACTCATTGATTTCAGGTTTGTCTTACAACTTTATTTTGCACATACGAACACTTGGAAACAACACATATTAAATCGGGTTCCGACCATGACGCCTTTTGAGTTATTCAAAGATTGGAAACTGAGTTTGCCATATGTACGCGTTTGGGGATGCTCGTCTGAAGTGAGAGTCTACAATCCACAAGAAAAGAAGTTAGACCCAAGGACTATAAGTGGGTGTTTCGTTGGATATGCCGAAAAGTCCAAGGGATACAGATTTTACTCTCCATCTCATACCACTAGGTTTGTGGAATCGAGAAACGTGAAGTTTCTTGAAAATGATTTGATTAGTGGGAACGATCGGTTTCAGGACCCTATTCCTGAGAAAGATCATTCAAATGCTCGACCTGTCACTTCAAGTACCAGATTGATTATTATTCATAACGCCCCTCCAGTTCAAGCGGTTGTTGAACAACCAATCATTGAAGCTCCACAACCTGCTGATATTGATCTGGTAGATCCAATTGTTCAACACTTACCAGAAACTGTTGAACAACCAGTTGAAAAGGCATAAAAGGGGGGGAGAAGAGGAGAATAACACGCTCCTCAGGAAAATGTTGATACAACATTAAGAAAATCTACTAGAATGAAGAAATTAGCAATTCCTAGAGACTACATTGTGTATCTGCAAAAATATGACTATAATATTATAGTTGAGAATGATCCTGAAACATTTTTACAAGCAATGAAATGTGATAATTCCAATTTGTGGTACACTGCCATGAAGGAAGAGATGAATTCTATGGTATCCAACGCAGTTTGGGATTTGGTTGAGTTGCCTGATGGTAAGAAGGCCATTGGTTGTAAATGGGTCTTCAAAATCAAGAAAGACTCATTGGACAACATAGAGAGGTATAAAGCCAGATTCATTACCAAAAGATTCACTCAAAAGGAAGGAATCGATTACACTGAAACTTTTTCTCCTATATCTAAAAAAGATTATCTTTGTATTGTTTTGGAATTAGTTGCCCATTTTGACATGAAATTGCATCAAATGGAGGTAAAAACGGCATTCCTCAATAGAGAACTAGAGGATGAGGTTTATATGTAACAACCAAAAGGATTCCTCTCTAGTAATGGTGAGCATTTGGTGTGCAAGCTTAAGAAATCCATATATGGCTTGAAACAATCATCCCGCTAATGGTATTTAAGATGTCATGAAGTTATCTCTTCATTTGATTTTGTAGAGAATATCATGGATCAATGTATATACAAGAAGGTCAGTAGGAGCAAAATTTGTTTACTTGTTCTATATGTGGATGACATTTTACTTGCAACCAATTATAAGGGGTTGCTACATGAGGTGAAATAATTTCTCTCTAAGAGTTTTGACATGAAGGATATAGGTGAGGATCTTATGTCATTGGCATAAAGATCCATGGGGATAGAACTCGAGGCATTTTGGGACTATCTCAAGAAATCTATATCAATAAAGTCTTAGAGAGATTTTGGATGAAAGATTGTTCATTGAGTATAGCACCCGTCGTGAAGGTTAATAGGTTCAATTTGAACCAGTGCCCGAAGAACGGTCTAGAAATGGAACAAATGAACAACATTCCATATGCTTCTACTATCGGAAGTTTGATGTATGCTCAGGTTTGCACTCAACCTGACATTGCCTTTGCTGTGGGAATGTTGGAAAGATATCAGAGTGATCCAGGTATGGACCACTGGAAAGCTGCAAAGTTGCAAAGAAAGTGATGTAGTACCTGCAAGGTACAAAAGGTTACATGCTTATGTATATATGAACTGACAACTTAGAAGTAGTTGGCTATTCGAATTCGGACTTCGCCGGTTGCGTTGATTCTCGAAAATCAACATCTGGATACATTTTTATGCTTGCTAGCGGAGCCATGTCCTAGAGGAGTGAGAAGTAGACTTCGGTTGCAACTTTCACTATAGAGGCTGAGTTCGTTTCTTGTTTTGAGGCCACCTCGCATGGTGTGTGGTTGAAGAGTTTCATTTCAGGGCTTAGAATTGTGGATTCTATTGCTAGGCCATTAAGGATGTTTTGTGACAATTCAGCTACTGTATTTATGGGTAAAAATCACAAGAGTGGTAGTTGAAGTAAGCACATCGACATTAAATATTTGGCCATAAGGGAACGTGTTAAGGAAAACAAAGTGGTCATAGAACACGTTAGCACTAAATTAATGTTAGCTGATCCTTTAACTAAAGGCATGCCACCAAGGAGTTACAAGGATCATGTGGATATAATGTGAATTGGTCCCATCATGTAAATATTTTTCGTATAGACAAAGTTGTGAAACTCTTATTCAGTTATGATGTTTTCTCAATTAAGGTACACATTCAGTTATTATGAGAATAACAGTCTTTTAACCTGGAATAAACTTAAGGTTTATTCATTAAGTTATGTTATTACATGTGGGCTGATTTTGATGAGATAAGATGAATTGTGATACATGGAAGATAATACTCGTTCTAAGAGGACTTGTCGCCATGATTCATGTGTTTTGTCTTCAGCGTGAAGTTAATATGTATTTGGTTCAATATTACATTAATGAATGTTGGGATCAAGTGGGAGAGTGTTATAATACTTATAATCTAATCCCACATTAATAATACCGACATTTAATTTTGGTTTGCGTTATATATCGCGCATTACTTTTACATGATAACCGTCTCGCCCAATAACCGTCTTGATGGGAGACAGTTATCTATAGGAGTAGACGTCAGTTTAAATGGGTCGATCTAAGCCAAACCCCCTACGTCAGTTACAAAAGGAGTTACGACGTCGGCTATTTATTCGTCGTCAGTTTTCTCATCTAGTACGTACTTTAGAACTTACGTTTACAGAGAAAATCATAGAGAACACACCATCGTTCCAGTCGAGATAATTGGTTAGTAAAGTACCCATTTTTGCTATCGTTTAACATTACGCATCCATATTGGTCGTCTCCATTAATGGCTGGAGGTATGTTGGTTTACTCTTCATGTTTCCGCGTTTCGTCTCGATTTTCATGAGTTTTGTTTCGTGAAATAAAGAATCGAGATCATTTCTTTCTCTGAATTTTAGTCTAACATCATATACTTTTTTTATGACAAAACCTAACTGTACTTTAATGTCCAACAGTCCTCGTAATCTCTCACGTCCCAAAGATCGAATTTTCAACTTTATCTGTAATTAAACGGGTGTTCCAATAATGAAAGATTGATACGTGGCTAATTGACTCGAACCGGTGTTGTGCATCTAACCAATACATGCATAGATGTTTCTTAATTGCTAGTCACCGCAATGCTTTCAGAGACCACATCGCACAAATTAAAAGTTCAGGGAATATATTGCATCTTGAATTAAAGTTCAGAAACCACAATAACCAAATTCAAAGTCCATAAACAACATCGCATATTATACTAAATTTGAAGAACTATTTGTGTTATTATCCCTATTTCCTTTCAAATATGGCGTGCTCGAGCGGGTTTGAGTGGACAGTCAACGAAATCTTACTGTAGACATGGACGTAGAGGAACCTCGTCCGATGAACTCGTGCAAATCCTGCCACGTTAGATTAGTCCATGGGCTTATCACGATAAGCGGGCTTTTCTTCCACATGATAACTTATTTGATAGGCCACATCTACTTATCATCTACTGTATCCTTCGCCAGAGAGAGACTTGCCAAAGGCAGTAGGACGGACTTTAAATCAGCGTTCATCTCCAATGAGCATGGATTTTCATCCTCTGCAGCAGACTTTGCTTCTAGGTATACTTCACTCTTTCATCCAAACAGTTTTAACTCCTATTCTATCTTGCTTACCTCTTAGTTGGCACCCTTTAGCTTTGCCATCAACGGCAGGCAACCGACTGCTCATTATTCGCTCTCGATCTAATATATCAGTTGGCACCAACGTGGGTGATATTAGCCTTTGGGATGTTGTCTCCAGAGAGCGACTTGTTTCAAGGAACTTTAAAGTTTGGGATCTTAACTCGTGTACGGCGACTCTGCAGGCAAGTTTGCTTTGAACTGATGTTGACGTAAGTACTTTATTAACACTCGAATAATTTGACAAGTGAAAATCGAATTCGTGAGTGTAGGCAGCTCTAGTTAAAGATCCTGGTCTATCTCTATTCGATAAGTTTGAACTGAAGACCAATAGAAGAAGACAGGAGAGTATTTTTAGGGGCAAATGGAGTATCTTCTCGTGTGCTTTCTCTTTCCTCAACAGGAGTAGCGTACTCTTTGCACATCGTGCAATTATTTTCTTTCCATGGAGATAATGAAGCGCGGCAGCATCTAGAGGTACATAGAGTCCTTAATCTATCTACACTTGCTAATACCGACTTATCTAGTTTTGCTGTACTTTCTCTATTTTTTCCAACCCCAGAAACGAGCATCATTGTTCTGTACAGATTGATGCTTATGTTGGTGGAGTGAATGATCTTGCATTTGCCCAACCCAATGAGCAACTCTGTTTCATAACCTGCGGTGATGACAAAACAATCGAAGTAGTTGAGTTATTTTGCATCATCTCACATGATGAAGTTTCCAAAGCAGGGGAGGCTTCTCGTTCTTTCAATTTATTTCTTAATTCTTGAATTGAAAATGCAGGTGTGGGATGCAGTTACTGGTGCGAAACGGCACACGTTTGGAGGTCACGAGGCTCTGTTCATTCTGTGCGCTCTCACTCTAAGGAGAACATTCAGGTTATTTGCTTCCTGCATTACATCCATATTTCTAGTGCTGCGTAATTATTCAGTTCTGTCATGTATCAGATTCTGCTTTTCCATCTTCCTTATGTTATGTTACTTTTATGATATCAGTTTATCTTTTCGACTGCACTGGATGGAAAGATAAAAGCACGGTTGTATGACGATACGGGGTCTAGAGTTGACTACGATGCCCCTGGGAGATGGTGCACGACAATGGGTTATAGATAGTGCTGATGACACAAGGTGAACACTTTGCCATTTCACTTCGGCGCTATAGTGCTTCAGTTTTCTTTTCTTTTCTTTTCTTTTTCCCAACAGTGTGCTTGCTATATGGTTCTGGTCGTAGGCTCTTTTCATGCGGGACAAGTAAAGATGGAGAATCATTTATTGTCGAGTGGAATGAAAGTGAAGGGGCAGTGAAGAGGACATATCAAGGATTCAGGAAACGTTCTTTTGGTGTAATCCAGTTTGACACGGCTAGAAACCGATATTTGGCCGCTGGGGATGATTTTTCCATTAAAGTTTGGGATATGGACAATTTTTTAATCTCTTAACAACCATTTATGCTGATGGAGGCCTGGCAGTCAGTATCAACATCAATTCGATATTAATTTCTTCTTGTTAATATCGATTGAATTTGCTAATTCTGTAGCCTACCTGTATCTAGGCAAGTCCAGGAATCCGCTTCGACAAGGATGGATCTCTCTTGGCTGTTTCTGTCAATGAAAATGGAATCAAAATATTGGCAAATTCTGATGTCCTGAGGTAGTTGCGCACTTTTGAAAATTTTTCATATGATGTATCAAGAGCATCGGGACTTTGGTGAAGGTATTGGTTTTTCATTGATATCTTCCGAGGCATTGCTTTGTGAACGGAAACGAATTCCCCTTCGAAACGAATAAACATGCGGAAAAACATATTGTAATATGTCCAAGATTCACTAACTTGTATCACCGATCGGAGTACGATCACACGAGGGAAAGTACCCGCTGTCCACAGATTAAGTGCCTCCGACAAACAGCCTTGCGAGAATCAGTCGTCCGAACAAGTGCGAGAGAAGTATGAGGAAGATCATTCTTGAGAGCGTTTTGGAGAGAGGCCAAAACTGACGTTCAGATCAAACTGAGATTCTTAAAATCTTCTTTTTATGTTATCTATAATTCAAAAGAGATAACCCACTCTTTAGAAACTTCCGATAACCGCCTTCAGTAACCTCCCTCTGGTAACCGCCTTTCGGTAACTGCTCTTCGGTAACCGTCATTCGGTTTTAGCCCATTATGGGCGAATTAATTAATTCTAATCAATTAATTCCAACATCTCCCACTCGCACATTATGGGCTATACACAATACCCTTTTCTCTGCAAGTTTCATATCGGCAAATAATCCGTGCGACCGGCATACATTGAGAGCTCGTTGCCATACATCTGTTAGGAGTATATAGCAGCTCTAAATGGACATAATCAAGAGTAGATTTTCGTATGCTGTACCCTAGATCGATCAGTCACAGTTATATCTCTCTCGATCTCTTTTACGGATGATTCATTGTATTCACAATTATGATCATACAGAATAATCATAATTGATCGGTCTGTGAATACACAACTATCATGTGACTCAAAATCTAAATCGATCTTCCTCTTCCCTTAAACCTCTCAATCTCAGTTCAGCTCACTTTTCTAGAAATGTCCCATTAGATCGAATCAATCTCATGACCATTGGCAACATCCTAAGATAGCAAACACTGAATAGAAACCTTGAGAATAAGTTAGAGTCGTGAGGGGACATATTTGAGGAATTTTTATCCTCAAGAGTCTCACACGGCTTGAAAGTTGAGATCAAAACTTTCGCCAGCTTTTATTGGTCGGCTCATGCATACGTAGTATGAAATACGTATTACGGTATTTTTTTTCTCCTTCCCCTTGGAGCGCATGTCTATCCATTTAATACAGTACAGATGATAGTTTAGACACACTCAATGTCTAACTTGAGTTCACGTAACTACTCTGCTCAAAAGTATCCATCAGAACTCACATCTGGCAATAAAGACAAATAAAGTGAAACATGTTGGTTATTTTCACTTTCAGACATAATAAACATTATGACCTCATCTTAGCACTTTGTTAAGGCGACATTTATACCTTAAGCTCGAGCTCTCAATTACCACCTAGATAATGAGCTTAAAATTGTCTCATCTCTATTTATCACACAGTAAATAGAGGCGATTACCCGTGTGAGTGGGCTAATCTCCTATCTGTCCGACATACTTTCTCAACATAATACACTAAGCATTTATATGCATAAATGTTATACAAACTCATAGACATCAATAATGATAACAAATACCATTAACTGTGAACTTTGGGAAAAATACAAATATCCAGTACTTTAACTTCTACGCACTCCCTTTGTCAACACATGACCAGGTAAAACATCTTTAGGAATTGACTTCGTTAGAGGATCTGCTATCATTCTTTGCATAGATATGTACTGTACGTTCATATCTTTTCGTACAACCATGTCTTTTCGTACAACCAGTGTATATATATATACACACACTTCATGTCTATTTGTTTGGTCTTGCAATGGATCCTTAGTGTAAGCTATTGCTGCTTGGCTAAGCTATTGCTGCTTGGCTATCACAATTAACTAATAATTGAACCTGTAGCATCCTTAGCAACACATCTTGGTCCAAACATATCTTAAGCCAAACACTCTCTTGTACTGCTGCTAACAGTACCACGAATTCAGCTTCTATCGTAGATAAGGCTATACACGTTTGCTTCTTACTACTCCATGATATGGCGCCATTGTTAAGTAAGAATGCGAAACTAGAGGTGAAATTTCTCACATCAAAACCTCTTCCTCAATCAATATCAGTATAGCCTTCAAGGCGCAGATCATTACCTTGATAACTCAACGAATAATCGGCAGTACCCCTTCAGATACCTCAAAATTATCTTTACGGCAATCTAATGTGCTTGACCTGTGCTGGATTGGTATCTACTAACCATTCCAATTGCATAATTAATATCAGGTCTTTTATACCTCATAGCGCACATTAAGCTTTCAACAGCTCTAAGACATGGAACGCTTTCCATTTGTTCATTTGCTTGTGGAGTCTCAAGACACATTAAGCGGCTCTGACCTTCACCTCTTGTAATAGGAGTATCAATGGGTTTACAATCTTGCATGCAAAATCATTCAAGGACTTTATCTATATAAGTCTCTTGTGAAAGAGATCACGATCTCTTTGTACGATATTTTGAAATCTTAATTCCAAAAATATATGCAGCTTCACCCATATCCTATATCTCAAGAATTGACACAAAACCAGTTCTTAACTATATTGACAAACTCCATATAGCTTCCGGCAATTGATATATCATCAACATATAATGATAAGATCACAAATTGATCTTTGGATCTTTTGATATATCTACAATGATCTATATCAATTGTTACAATATCATATGCCACTATGACATTATGAAAAAATTTATATATCATTATCTCGAAGACTGCTCAAGGCCATATAGCGATCTCAAAAGTCGACATACTTTTTGTTTTTGACCTTCTGTAACAAACCCAATGGGTTATTCCATATAAAATGTCTTATTCTGATTCTCCACTGAGAAAAGCAATCTTTTCATCCATTTGATATAATTTCATATCCATACTAGCCACTATTTCCATAATAAGGCGAATTGAGGTAAATCTCACCACAGGAGAAAAAAGCATCTTCATAATCAATTCATTATTATCGATTATACCCTTTTGCCATAAGGTGAGCCTTATACTTCTCATTCGAGCCATCATCCTTACGCTTTATTTTGAGAAACCATTTGTTCCCAATGGCTCTGCGTCCTTTCGGAAGATCAACCAGTTCCCAAACTTGGTTTGATTTCATCGACTCCATCTCTTCTTCCATTGCTTTCATCCACTTTTCCTTATCAGGGCAAGATAGAGCCTCATTTTCATTTCTTGGCTCATCCTCTCCTTGTGGAGCGACCATGAAAGCTTCCCCTTCAATCTCAAAGCGTTGACGGGGAATGCTTTTGCAACTTGTTTGCAGGAGATTGTACACTTAGTACATCATGCTCCATTGTGTTCCCACTTGAATTAGATAACGACAACATCGTCTCATCAAGTGGTTGCAATTGAGACTGGTTCGAAATAAATTCCCCACTTCTCACATTGCTCCCACTTGGATGATATGCCCTAATAAAATCATTATCACTATCCAAGGTTTCAAACAGAGAATAGTCTTCACATATCTCGGCCTTTTTCGGAAATTCATTATCTAAGAATGTGACATCTTGGGATTCAAATTCAATTACACTCCAACTTTCTTGCTTACCTATAAACACATGCCGTATTTCCCGTACTTGTGGGATAACTCTTGTGTATAGGCAACACATCCCCAAGGTCTAAGAAAAACGTCAAACTTATTTTCGTCTCGTCCACAACTTATATGGAGTGGAAGTAACTGATTTAGAAGGCACACGGTTAAGTATATAGACAGTAGTCAACAAAGTGTCACCACAAAAGGTGATCATCAAATTAACTTGTGCTATCACAGACCTAACCATTTCCAATAAGACATGTTTCTTCTTTCTACAACTCCATTCTTTTGAGGAGTCGCTGGAATAGTCAACTGTTTTTCTATTCCTTTTTCATCACATAAATCTCTGAACGGATCAGGTAAGTACTCTCGACCTCGATTGGATCTCAATGCTTTTATTTTCATGTCCAATTGATTTTCTACCAAACTCATAAATTTCTTAAAACAACTCATGCCTCAGATTTACGAGAAATCAAATTGGCATGTTCGAATCGAGTGCAATTATCTCTAAATGTAATGAAATAAACAGCCCAATGCCTTGCTTCACATTCAATGAACCACATGTGTCCAAATGGATCAACTACAAAGGAAAATCAGCTCTTGTTTCTTTTCCAAATGATTTTCTCGTTGTTTTTCTCGCTAGGCAATGCTTTCAAATAGGCAAATCGACTTTTCAATATTGCCCAATAAGCCTTCTTTGGCTTATCTAAAACTTTCACTGTTGGTTAATGAGACCAAGTCTAGCATGCCATATATTCACATCATTACAGAAGATGTAAATAGAGAATAACAAACATTCACATTATTGTACTCAACAATTAGCACAATGAAACCATCCAGAAAATATCCAGAACCATAATAACTTGTTCCCAATGACAAGTCATTACCATCGTTATGAAAGTTTAAACTAAAACCAAGTTTAACCAATCCAAACACGAAAACAAAATTCTGTTGAGCATATAACACATCATGTAGGAGCAGGATGCGACCACCGCACATATTCAATTGGCAAGTGCCAATCCCCTTGTCTTCCACTCAGGAATTATTTTCCACGTATATTCAGTTTGCTCCATGTGGAAGTCGTTGAAATTCCACAAAAGCATTTCTATCCTTTCAATACATGGTCTGTGGCCATTAAGTCTATGATCCACAAAGGATAAGTTTCAGTTACGAGACTGAACAGGAAACATATGTAACACTCTCAAGTGTGCAAAGGGTTTCTAATTTCTTTGACTCACCACAATTGCAAGCAAAGTGACCCTTTTTTACTACAGTTAAAAAACACTTCACTTTTGAAATGTCATTCTTGAAAGGACGTTTTTCCTTCCCATGGCAATTAAACTTTGGTTTCTTTCATAAAGATTTTGTTCTTTTTGCCCTTTCCACTTCTCGAACCCACCTTAATGCTTACAGTTGGAGCACGAAGCCCCATTTGAGCTAGAACCAACATAACAAATGTCGGTTTCTTGTTTAGCCGCCAGAAGGCGACCCACCTCTTGCTCAAGACGGCGTATAGCATTTTCAAAAGTCTTTACGTTATTGTGGATCCAGTGAATTTTCATATGCACCCAGCTATAAGGTAAAGAACGGATTACTGCTTGCATTTGCTGCTTATCAGTCAAACTGTGGCCAGCAACTTACAGTTCACTTATCATGTTTGACATACGCTTGAAATGTTGTTTCATATTCTGCCCATGAGGCATCATATGAACGTCAAACCTTATAGTGATTTGTCTCGGTTTGGTGATCTTTGTCTAACCAAACTTAGCCCTTTTCTTCTCTTTCTTTCCCTTTTTTTTTTTAAATGCCTTCCACTTGACTTTGGCATTTTCATAAATGCCTGAACTCACACATAAAATAATTTTTCATGCTACTCAGCAACATAATGCGAGCAATAGAGTTCATCCTTTTCCATGCAGCAAACACCTCTTTATACTTTCTATGCTGTGCAGTATTTTCATCTTCAGGTTCTTCCATAACTAGGCTTAGAGCTTTTAATGTTTCTTGCTTTTCTAGCACACACTGGATTTTCATATTCCAGATTTCATAATTCTTGCTGTTCAAAAAAATATCTCCTTTGTCAAGCTCAGCTACGATATTATAAAAAGCTATAGCCATTGTATCTAAACACGAAATTCTATAGACATGTATTCACGAATTATCAATGCCTTACATTTATGCATCTATTTTACACTAACTAATTATATTAATGAATAATTTCATATAAGGTCTTAGATTCGAAAGTTCACTATGTTCCCAATCATCGTCTAAGAATCCTCGCTTAAAATTTTAATTAACATAATCATTTATGTAAAATTGAGTTCACTAAAGTTACTAAAACTTTCTAGAACTCCCCACTCAACCATATAATACCACTGAGGCATTATAAAACATTTCCTATAATCCATTCACAACTAAATATTTCATAAAATATTTACATACAATATGAATGGTAATAAAATAAAAGGGAAATATTTACAAGTGACAAACCAATAAGAAATCAACAACATCAGATATAATAATGCTTCACATAAATAGGGAAAGACTCAATAAACTCGTCGGGAAACTTCTTGACCCTAGAAGGTGTCCCTATAATGGCTCTTGCGAAACCCTCGGGTTTATGCCAGAGAGAATTCTGTCTTCGCCAGAGCGCATTCTGTCTGCGCCAGGACCCATTCATAGCAAGGGTCGATGTTTTCCTTACTCCAACCCTCATGAACTCTATCAAGAAACTGATTCCAAGTTCCTTATAGGAATAGGGGCCATTTTTCCATAAGTGATCATAGACCTCATGCCATTCCACAGGTAGAGTACTTCTCAGGGCTTTGACTTTCTCAAAGTCTAGCATGACATGACCCCTCCAAATGATTTCTTGTATCATTTCATTGACCCTTATGATGTGTGTCATCATGTCGACACCACCATCCCATTGGTAAACATCTAATTCATCAATCAGCCTTGTAAGTGTCAATTTTTCCTCTTGTGTCCTTGGGAGTACTGGGGTTCGCACCATATGTTCCATAGTTCCTGCAACGAATGCAGCACAATGAAAAAGGGATTACACATAATCCATGATGCATAAATTGGTAAAAAAAAAATATACCAACTTGTAGGAAATTTCAATACGAACACATCGGTATCAAAATCGCCTCATTTGGATACTCCACGCGCCCTCACGCGCCTCTAGAAGCCTCTGCGCGTGGCTTCACGCGCCGCACGTGCTCAACACGTGCTGGTCAACTGTCAGCGTTGACTGGTCAACCGTTGACCGGGTCAGATCCGGGTCGAGTCACGGGTCGAGTCTCGGGTCGGGTTGCCACGTCAGCGTCCACGTCAGCACGCACGTCGAGACTAACCGTCTCACGTGCTGCGCACGTGGGCGCGTGAGTCCCACGCGCACCGCCGTCCCTCGGCGAGAGTGGCGCGTGCGGCCGTCCCCGGTGGCCTTTGGAGGCGGTCAACCACTCTCCGGACTCGTATCGACAAGTACATTCCGAATATGCAATCAATTTTCAGTTTTACCAAACAAATTTTTCGTAAAACGCCATAAGACGTACTAGTGTATTGCACAAAACAGGGCATTTTGCGAAAACGTGAAACACAGTTCGCAAACATGTTAAAATTGGTGCAAAACCTAGTATAACGATCAGGAAAACAAGTAAGCAGGCTCTGATACTAATGAAGGAAACGAATTCCCCTTCGAAACGAATAAACATGCGGAAAAACATATTGTAATATGTCCAAGATTCACTAACTTGTATCACCGATCGAAGTATGATCACACGAGGGAAAGTACCCGCTGTCCACAGATTAAGTGCCTCCGACAAACAGCCTTGCGAGAATCAGTCGTCCGAACAAGTGCGAGAGAAGTACGAGAGAGATCGTTCTTGAGAGCGTTTTGGAGAGAGGCCAAAACTGACGTTCAGATCCAACTAAGATTCTTAAAAACTTCTTTTTATGTTATCTATAATTCAAAAGAGATAACCCACTCTTTAGAAACTTCCGATAACCACCTTCAGTAACCTCCCTCTGGTAACCGCCTTTCGGTAACTGCTCTTCGGTAACCATCATTTGGTTTTAGCCCATTATGGGCGAATTAATTAATTATAATCAATTAATTCCAACACTTTGTTATAAATTGAATCTCGAGCTGTGCAGTATTTCCCTGCAGCCAAAAGTATACCTTGTTACAGCTACTGCTGCTACTGCTCCAACCAGTGCTGGACTTGAAGATAGAGGTGCTCCTGCAGTTGTGACTTCCGGACTGGTTGGTCGCCATTATGCTCACTCATAGTGCGAAAAAATAACTAAAATAGACTCTGCTTGCTTTTTCTGCAGGTGCAATTTGGTGTATGTTGTTAGATTCTTTCCTCTTCAGCTATGATGAACGTGTTTGTTTAATGTTGTTAGAATGGGGATGCCTAAATTCTAGGAGATGTGAAACCCAGAATAGCCGAAGAAAGCAATGAAAAATCTAAACTTTGGAAGCTCACTGAAATAAACGAACCATCTCAATGTCGATCCTTGAGGCTGCCTAAAAACCAAAGAGCAAACAAGGTATGGCCCTTATTCACTGGTTTCTTAGCAAATTATTATGCGTATTTTCTATCTGTGTGATTTTCTTTTGCACTTCTTGACTTTTCAATTTATCAGCTTCCCCACACATGGTAAACGTTGCTAAAGTGTTCCAGTGTATAATTTATGTACTTGCCCGCAGTTGATAACTCATTTTCCATACTGATACGGGGAAATATCCATGATGTTGACTTGAAACTTCAAGCTTTTTTCTATCTAGTTTTGTGTATAGGCTACTTGTGACACCCTGGAAATTCGCGTCTGTAAGAATTCGGAATTCAATAAAATTCTCGAGGTCGAATTTTAGTTTATATTGAAATATTGGATTTTTGAGGAATTAAGTGACAATATTTGGGAATTTCCGAACCGATGATCGAATCGATTTCAATTTCAATCGTTCAGTCGTCGCGTGCAAGAAATTGATCTTTTCGCGACTGAACCTCACCCTGACCCGAATTGACCCGAGGCTAGACTAAATTACCCTCCGTCGAAAATCCGGATACCCAAAATACCCTTGAACCTTCTTGAACCTATTTATGTGCATAAGTCAAAAACCATTAAAAAATTTTGGATCAACCCTCTCCTAATTGGCCACCCATCCCTCTCACATCTGCTCATCTCTCACGTCTCTCTCTCTCTCTCTACCTCTCACGCTCGCGTAGGACCCCCCCCCCCAAATAGACCACCCCTTCAGCCGAACCTCCTCCAGCCACCATCCTCCTTCCTCCTCCGTTTTTGTGCTCAACCACCACCACCCAGTCGTCCAGCCACCTCCTGCCGCCACCATCGACCCCTCCGGCGCCGTCGACAGCCGCCGGAAAGGCCACAGGAAGCCCGGCGACCCCCTGCTCTGTTTCGGACTCCCCTGCACCTAAGGCTGTCGCGCCGTTCCTTGGCTGTCCGAGGCACCATCGCCACCTCCAACCAGCTCACCATCGTCCACCAGCCCCCTATGCACCACCTGGACCCAGCTGCACCGCCGGAAAGCCACCAGAATCGCCGCGAGCCACCCCGAAGTCGCCGGTGCCCTATTTTTAGATCCGGTTCAGGTTTGCTGAAAGCCCAGCCAAATCGGGCGATTTTGCCGCTCACCACCGCCGCTGACGACCTCCTTGGACTCCCCTCTTGACCCCTGAAGCTTGTCGGAAGCAATCGCGGCCTGTGGAGCTCGGAATCGACCTCGGACCACCTCCCCTGTTCTGCCGCGCGTGTACCCCTGTTTCGGCCGGTTCTGTTGGCGCGCCGTTCCGCCGCCTCCGGCCGCCCTCCGCCGCCCTCAGCCAGTCCCGACGGACCCCCTCAGCCCCCTGATGAACCCTTGACCCTTCCCCGGCCTTGCCTTGGCCTTTGAAGCCGCGAATCGAAAGCTTCGCCGAAAACCGCCGTTGAGACCGCCCGAGCTAACTCACCTAGTGAGTTGACCCTAAACCTTGATTAGGGCATTAATTACGTCTAGTGTTATTTAATTAGTCTGATAGGGTGTTTAGGTAGAACGATCGGGGCCGGTATAGTTAGAAATTGGGTTTAGGTTAAATGGCCGCGATCGATTAAATTAGTCGATAAATTTAGATTCTCTGTGATTAATTTTAGTTGATAAAATTGATTGGTAGTCTGGTTGATTGCTTGATAGATTTTGTTCGCGAGTGAGCGACATTTTAAAGACGAGCGTGCGATTGATATTTATTAAATTAATTTGACTAATATAAGACCATTGCACGAAATTGAACCTTTATGCGGCCTAATTGGAGTAATTTACTCGTGTTTAGTTAATGGCCTTTATTCAGCCGATCGTCTCGTTGAATGTCTGGTTGACTGATTGACTACTCTGTTGTGAGTTGATTGTCAATTATGATTGCAGTGCCTAGTGAGTAGCCTGCATTTGCATATGACCGAGTGCGATATTAAAGACATATTTTGTCATGAAATTGGCCGTGGGCCGAGTCTTTGAGCATGTTGTGTGAGCATCCTGCCTAAATCAAAGAGAATAAAATGGTTTGATTGTCGGGTGTGAATCGTATGGTCATATAACGGAATGATGATGGGTTTTTCCTGGCAAGTTCGTCTTGTACTCAAGATACACACCACACCATTTTTATGGAATTGTACGACTTGCCAGAAGCACGATAATTCATGCCCCGTGTGGTATGTACGGTTTTAAGGGATTATCGGATGCCGGTCGCAGCTTGTGAGGGACCGACGCCCCGTTCAGGGATGCCTACTTGTGGGTGCCGTGCTGGATGCACTGGAGACACCTCTCGTAGTAGCCGTTGCCGAAGGGAAAAGGAACGTAGCCTGGTTCTGCCGGAAGAGTGCGGGATCGCACTGTTTGTGAGAGTCGATCATGCTAATCGCGTGGATCCTCGTCACTTTGACGCTTAATGCGTAGGATCATCATTAATAAATGGACTTGTGTGGTGTCCTGTGCATATCTGTGGATGTGATGCATTGTCTGTGGTTGTCAGATGTGACTGTTGAGTCGAGTATTGCATCATGTGTGATTGATGGCTGATAAGCCTGCATTTGACTGGTTATTATACCGTGGTTATATGTGGTTGTTTGGATGTTTTATATGCTTGTTGTTTTGGGCGAATCACTGTCCTAATCGAGATTAGGCTTGATTCACTGAGATTTATTCTCACCCCGTTGTGGGAACCATTTTCAGGTCCGAAGTGACGGAGCCCATGGATGCTTAGATAAGGGTGTTGTGAGATTTTTGGGAGCAGATGAGATCTTAACCTTACCCGATCGCGTAATCTTTTGAGGTCCTAGGGAGCCGCCCCGAAGTATGGGGTTGTATGTGTTTACTGTAGCTTAGTAGGGTTAAAACTCCTCTGCTTTTGATTTGTGAACTGAATTGTATTTTGCTGAATGGCCGGCCGTGTTATCTTGCTTTACTATCCCGCTGATCTTACTGTTTAGGAGAAGGCACGTTCCGCATGCGTTTTATGTTTAGGTCGATAACGAGCCTGGGACGTTATCATTCGTGACCTCGTGGCGATTTGGTAGGGATGTCGCGGGCCTGAAAGTCGGGGCGTGACACTACTGGTGTGAATGTCGTAACTGTGAAGTCAGCGCCTTTTCATGTATTGCAAGACTTAGAGGAGTTACTACTATAGTGAGAAGTTGCTTTTCATATCTTTTAATAAGATACTTGGTGATTATTATTATTTGCAAAATATACCATCTAGTAGCATTATTCATCGGTGTGCCTGGTTTAAATGGACCATCTGAATCTTGATTCTTCGCATTTCCGGAGGTTTTTGTCATTAGTTGCTGTCACTTGGCAAAAGAAGTGAGCATCAAGTTGCCTTTTATAACCTTTTTTTATGTTTTTGGTCGAAGCCTTTTATAATTTGTTTGCATGTAATATGCCAACCCTTTCCTGTAGAATAAAGACTGCATTTTTGCCAATTGTGGTTTTTCAACTTTCTTGACATTGGGGTACTGATCCTCATTCACTGGTATCAATGCAGATATCACACTTGATGATATACAAACTCAGGGAGTGCTATTTTGGCCTTAGCATCAAATGCTGTTCATCTTCTCTGGAAATGGCAGCGCAACGACCGCAATTCAACTGCATAAACAATTATAGTATTTGGTTCCATATTTATTGGGAAGAATTTTCAACAATAAAATATTTCACCTTTAAAGGGATGAGCCTTTCTCCCATAATGCTATTCCTTACTAAACTCTTCTTCCTTGTAGGCTACCGTCAGTGTGGCACCTCAACAATGGCAACCATCAAGTGGCCTTGTAATGACCAATGATGCAAATAAAATGAATCCGGATGAGGCCGTTCCCTGCTTTGCTCTGTCCAAGAATGACTCTTATGTCATGTTGACATCAGGAGGAAAAATTTCCCTGTTCAATATGATGACATTCAAGGTAACATATGAAATCAAACAACATACTTGCATTCTCATGGTCAACCTTCATTAACATTAACGGGTGGCCGGTTGGGTTGCATTCCATCATCCCTTTTTTCTTGTCAAATGCAGACAATGGCAACATTCATGCCGCCACCACCTGCAGCGACCTTTCTTGCTTTCCACCCTCAGGATAACAATATCCTTGCCATAGGCATGGACGATTCCGCTGTCCAGATATATAATGTCCGTGTGGATGAGGTAGACTCCATTCGGAATGTGTTGTCTTCTCATCATCTGGGTCATCTCAGTGAGAGCTCCCCTTTCATTTGTCTTCTTCTATTCTGGCTTAGGGTTATGGTTTCATTGTTGCACCAACTATTCCACATGAAGAAAGAAACAAAGAGCAGAAAGATACGCAGCTGCGGGCTGGTGCTTTTTGATTTGGTTTTGCTGACTCTTCCCATCTTTTTGAAAGGGTAAAAATTAAGACTAGAACAAAAGAAGCTGCAAGTCACGCGCAGGTGCTGGTATTATTATTTGTTAACAGATGGTACGTAGTACGTAAATGACTGGAATAATGGACTGACAAGTTAGTGCATGGTGTGAGATGAACGGTACACGTGTTTTTTTGTTGATGTTATAGACGTGACGGCAATAATTCCTAACGGGTTCATTTAAATGAAATCATTGCATTCGTTCGGCCTATTAAGCTAAGTCGATCATTTATCGAGACTCAGCAAGATCAGACTTTAATCTTCTGTACTATAATCTACAGTGTCTCTGTCATCGTTCATTGATGTAGTCTTGTCAGATGTCCAATTCTTGGGTGGTCTGACCATCCGAGTCCTGATGTATACAGGGCACGCACCATGTCTTGTTCTGATTTGATCCACTCAAATCTCTCCCACCCTTCCACCCTCTGTCCCAATGTCCAACAGACTTTCCACACCTCCTCTCCCCCCCACCCCCCCCCCCCCCTTCTCTCTCGCTCTCTCTCTCTCTTTCTCTCTCTCTCTGTGTCTTCCAGAAGGGACCAACCCCTGTTTTAATTGATACCTTCACCCAACTTGTTGCTAAAAACAAAACCTTTTCTCGATTCACTTGTACCCATCTGAAAAAGAAAGAGAGCTATCAACTCTGCAACGAAAAACCAGAGAGGGAAAGAAATGCCGACGCAAGTGCTGAAGGCGGGAAGCAGACCGCCATGGGTGGGATTGGCGGCTGCGGTCTGGGTCCAGACGGCAGCAGGCAACGCCTACAACTTCCCTCTCTACTCGCCGACCCTGAAGTCGGTGATGGGTTATACTCAGCAGCAGCTCACGATCCTCGGCGTGGCCAATGATATCGGAGAGAACATGGGCATTCTTCCTGGGATCGCCTGCAACAAGTTTCCACCTTGGGCTGTGCTCTTGGTTGGGGTCGTCTCTTGCTTCTTGGGTTATGGTGTTCTTTGGCTAGCTGTCAGTCAAACCGTCCAACATCTCCCTTACTGGCTGGTAGTGCTTTAGTCTCTGTCCCTCTCTTTCATTTTTATTGTCTGTAGCCATTTATCTGTTGATGCTCCTTTGGACTTCTCTATTGTTTGCTGTGAATATGGAATTGGGATTTTTCCCTCATTTTCTAGGACTGAGGAGTTGATGGGGTTCATTCTCTCTCTTAATTTTTGGGATTTTCTTTCTCCTGAAGTGTAACCTTTTGCTTTATGAGGAAATGATAACTTGGCTTTTGAAATAGGGGTAGAACTTGTTTGATGAATGTTATGGTGATGATTTTTGGTGAATCGAAGGAAACAAGCCACTTTTTCGTGGGACCACTTTCCTGAAAAACTAATTGTGCATCACCATATGTGTTGCACATTGTCCAGTAAGCTAGATTAATAAAGGTTTAGTATTCCTAGCCTTAGTACTTCCTCTAAATGAGCTGGCGCTCAGGTTAAAATTTGGAGGGTAGGTGCTTGGACCTCTTAATTTTTTTCCCTTTTGTTGGGCTGCACAGAAGTTCGTCATCCAGTTAACGAGGGATGGGCACATTTGCTACTGTTTTGGGCTAAGAAGGCGCAATTTTTCGGGTTGATTGTTGCACCATAGTATCATCCGTGTCCTCTGCTTGTCACCTAGAGAATTTGGTGCAATTTCTCCTGCTGATGTTTGCACCAAATGTCATTACTTGAGTACATCTTCATCAATCATTTTTCATCATAAGTTAGACGGGATAAATGGATAAATGCTTGCAAGAATCCCATCCAATCCTCTGCTTCCTAGCCTTAAGTATGCAAAATCTGCCGGGAATGGCTCGGTAGCGGCATTGCTCTGAAATGTCTGCACTCTTAACAGACACCCATCCAATAACCGACGTTATCTGCTAGTGATTTTTCTGTCTTCTTTTTTGTGAATATTCCTACCGGTGTATGCTAATTGCCCTTACCAAGTAAACATGCTTTCGCCTGGGACAATAATTTTGTTTTCTTGAACTTCCTCTTATCTTTACTTTAGCACGTGAAATGTTGTTTGGCTTACTTACTGCTTCTGCGTGTGGCAGTTATGGCTTGCACTTTTTGTGGCCACTAACAGCAATGCTTGGTATGACACAGCAGTTCTTGTGACAAATATGAGGAACTTCCCTCTCAGCAGGGGCACCGTCGCCGGCCTTCTCAAGGGTTATACTGGGATCAGCGCTGCAGTTTATACTACGATATACTCTATGGTACTTGGCGAGACTGCGTCAAAATTATTGTTGTTCCTTACGCTGGGGCTTCCCATCTTATGTCTTGCCATGATGTACTTCATTCGGCCTTGTACTCCGGCATCTGGAGAGGACTCTTCAGTGCATGTTCATTTTATATTCACCCAGGCAGCAAGTATTGTGCTTGCTGTCTACATTCTAACTGTCACTGTATTTTATGACTTGTTTTCTTTCGGTAAGGTTGTTGGATACATTTTAGTTGCCATAATGGTCGTCCTCTTGACCTCCCCTCTTGCAATTCCTGTCAAGATGACATTTTTTCCTACGAACAATAAGAAGTTTGGCCCACAAGTTCCTTCTTCAGATAGTTTAGCACAGGAAGAAGGTGAATCAACCCCAGCTGATCCATTGTTGCTGACACCATCTTCATCAGCCGCTAATCTCGGGATGGACAGTGAGGATGTTTCGGATGTGGAATACCTTCTCGCAGTGGGAGAAGGGGCTGTAAAGAAGAAAAGAAGGCCTAGAAGAGGGGAAGATTTCAAGTTTCATGAAGCCTTTATCAAGGCTGATTTCTGGCTTCTTTGGTTTGTGTATTTTTTCGGGGTTGGTTCTGGAGTGACAGTTCTTAATAATTTGGCTCAAATTGGAGCTGCAGTAGGTGTTGATGATACAACAGTGCTGCTGTGTGTCTTCAGCTTCTTCAATTTTCTGGGACGTCTGGGGTCAGGTGGAGTTTCTGAATACTTTGTCAGGTAATATTTCTTGGTTCTTACGCTCTCTCAAAGACTTGGCTGAGTTATGTTCCATGTATTGCGCAATTAAGTTACATACTTGTATATGGAGTTACACATTAGATGTTTCACTTGCTTTCGTGACTTACAAAATTTCCTCGACTCTCCTGCGAATTTCCTCTTTGTTTGCTACTTTCTTGGCTCTCTTTGGTGCTTTCTTCCATCTTGAAAATAGATAACATTTTTAATTTTCTGTAGATATGCAGTTCTTGGTTTGTAGACAGCCTTTTCCTATGTTGATATGAGATTGCTTTAACTCAATGTTAGGTCTAACGCCCTTCCTCGGACAATTTGGATGACATTTGGTCAAATAATCATGATTGCAACATTCCTTCTGTATGCCTCGGCCCTCGATGGTACTCTATATGTTGCTACTGTTCTACTCGGGATATGCTACGGTGTTCAGTATAGCATCATGATCCCGACTGCATCTGAGCTTTTTGGTTTGGAACATTTTGGCATTATTTTCAACTTCATGCAGCTGGGCAATCCTATCGGGGCATTTCTTTTCTCGGGTATCCTTGCTGGTGATGTATATGACGCAGAAGCTGCGCTACAGGGGGGGTCAACGTGCTTGGGTCCCACATGCTTCAGGCTTACATTCCTTGTTTTAGCTGGTTTATGTGGGTTAGGCACCCTCCTGAGCATTGTTTTGTATGTTAGAATTCGACCAGTTTACCAAAGTCTTTACTCTGAGGATTCTGTCCGTATTGCCCCGGGTTCAGACCATTGATAAGCAAAGACATCTTTCAGATTGGAGGTCATTAGCATTATTCAACCACAGTTGAGCAACACCATTGACTTCTCAGAGGGGCGGGTACACACTCATTGCAGTATCTGATCTTTGGTGTTTAAGATCTTCTACGAGTAAACATCACGATAATCGTGAGTGTCCAACATCGTGGGAACCTGTTGTTTTGTTGTAAACTACAACTACCGCAGAATATCAAGTTTTGGCAGAACTTTCTCATTCTCGGTATATTAGTTGGATAGCTATTCGGGGTTTCTGTCCAGCATGCTCTATTTGGGGACGTAACTGACGATGCTCTGTTGTCGGGAGCAGATGTTCTGTAAGTTTGACGAGACATATTATGGTTGAGTTGAAATAACAGTATGTTATGGCGTTCTATGGTTGTGATCTTCGATACTTGTATCCGAATGTACCTTATAATCATGTCCATCATGCGCTGTATACGAGAGTACTAGCAACAGAGTTTTCAACTGTTCAAAGCAGATAGTTTCCCAAGACAGCATGCCATGACCAGTGAAATTAAAGGATATTAACTTCGCCCGATGATTAACATGAACAACATTTCGAACAAACCAAATTAGTCGTCACGTTTACTAAAACAAAAAAAATGAGCTACTTTCAGAATAAACTCACTCATACCTAACACTAATCAACCTCACATGTGGTGACATTAAACTTCCCCTGCAGATGAGACAATATTCTGCAGCTAAAGACTATCTAGCGCATGATACACTGGACTAGAAGAACAGAGCTAAGAACTCCTACTGAAACAATCATTGGTGGAGGAACCAAAAACCGATCTCGCACCATCGAAGAGCTGCGAACTTGGACTCCAGAGACTGTGGAACTTGGTGACTAATCTTCATGTGGGTTTAAGATTTTGGAACATTGTGTCCCATTTGATCTCTTGAACCCCATCAGCAGACCAGTACCCATCATACTGGTCATCCACAAACTTTTCTTCTTTACTAAGAGCATAAACCAACGGACTCGAAAAGCTGTTGAGACGAGGCGTTGATACTGCCAGAGGACTCCCATGAGTGAGCAACAACCTCCCTTGCTTAGCCATCATCAATTTCCTGTTCCTCTTCACCATTGCACTCCTCCATCTGGTGCCATAACTAGGCCTTGGCACACAAGTGAGAGCAGATTCCTCGCGATGCGTCCACTTCCTCATGTAACTGGCCAGACGCTTCTTGGTCATGTTGATCGCACCAACGAGGCTCGAAAACGGATGCGGCTTCAAAAAATTCTCCTTCCTAGCAAGTTTGAGTATCTCCAGCCGGTGCTTGGCTATGGATATGCCGACGCTCTGCAGGAACTCATGGTTGAAGTGACTTATGTCGTCTTCCTCGAGCTCGTTGTGGGCAAAGGCGAGGCCGTATTCATACACAAGAGACGGCTCGAGACCAGTTTTCGATAACCAAGAAAACCAATCCATGGCTTAATTAGAAAGAGCAAGTATTGCTATCGACAATCTGCCATATATATAGCAGAGGGGGAGGAAGAAGAGAGTTATCAAGTGGAGGTTAGTGGACTAACTTGTGACCTTCTTTTTAAGCCATGAGTAGCTTCGTAAATTGGATGTTAGTTGGTAATTCGAGAGTGACTGGAGAAAAAGGAGAACAACCGTGTGGGGTCTCCATCCATGGCCATTGACCCTCCCAAAAACAAAAACAAGAGCAAGTGCTATCAAAAGCTGCTCCTGAAAATGAATTGCCTTCAATCACGGAAAAGGAGAGGATTGGGAAGGTGGGTCTGCCTCTCTTGTGCACGTAGTTGGAGGAAAAGTGGCACCAAAGATGGACTCAAAATTTCCAAACCTATGAACCCCTTTATCGGGTTTTGGTCATTAAAAAGAAAAAGGTGGGATCGTCCGTGAAGAGAGACATTGGACATGCAATGTTTAATGCTCTTCTGCACGGACTTTTCTGCAGAATGATAGTTTAATTGTTGATATGTCTTGAATTAATTATGGGCTTGGGCCAACGTTAGGATTTGAGAGCAGTAGTATAAATATTGCTCTTTCTCAAACTATTATGTGTAAAAGCATATTTGAACCGCCTTTTGTAATCCTTGATTTTATAGTGGTTTTCGCTTCTCCTCTCTCCGTGATTTTTCCCGCAAGGGTTTCCACGTAAATCTTTGTGTTCTTTTCTTCTTCTCGGTTTTAATTTTGTTTTAGTTTCCGCATTGTCATAGCAATCTGGTATTAGAGCCTTAGGGTTTTCAATCTTCTGGTTATGGCTTCAAGTTCAACAACGAAATTTGATATTGAGAAGTTTAATGGGAGCGGCAGTTTCAACATATAGTAGGTTCGTATGTTAGCTGTTCTTACGCAGCAGGGTTTGAAGAAAACTCTATTTAGTAAAGGGAAGAAACCGAAAATCACGTCAGATGAAACGTGGGAAGAATTGGATGAAAAAGCTTTGTCCACTATTCAGTTGTGCCTCACGAATGAAGTTTTGCAGGAGATACTAGATCAGAAAATAGCTACCGATTTATGGATGAAATTGGAGAGTATTTTTCTGACAAAATCTCTCACTAATCCATTAAGGCTCAAGCAACGACTCTTCACTTTTCGTACGGATGAAGGTGCTTCTCTTAAATCTCATATTTCTGAGTTCAATACTATTATCTCTTAATTAAGAAGTATTGATGTTAAGGTTGAAGATGAGGATCAAGCTCTTTTGCTTGTTAGTTTCACTACCTCCCTCTTATAAGAATTTTAGAGAGACCATGATTGTTAGTAGAGAAACTATTGATGTTGAAGATGTCAAGACTAGTCTGCTAAATAAGCAGAAACTTGATACATAATTGTCTTTTAAAGGCAGTAATAATCATATGGCTGGTTTAGTTGCTCGGGAAAGGTCTGTTGAGAGAAGCAATAGTGGCAAGAGTAGGTCAAAATCAAAGCACAGAGATATGATTTGCAACTATTGTAAGCCTCCGAGGCATATTAAGATAAATTGTCCGAAACTAATGGCAAAGCAGCAAAGAGAAAATAATCTGAATTACCAAAATCAAGGGAATGTCAATCATCACAACAATCGTAACTACCAGAACAGAAGAAATCAAGGAAACGAAAATCCCGCTCTAGCTGATGTTGCTAAAGAAGAAAATGAAGATTTGCTATTGGTTGCAGACGATAAAGATAAATTATGTGATAGTTGGATTCTTGATTCAGGCAGTTCGTACCACATGTGTCCTAATCGTGATTGGTTCTCTATGTACAAAGAATATAATGGTGGAGTTATTTTAATGGGCAATAATGCTAAATACAAAGCAGTTGGGATTGGGACTGTTAATATTAAGATGCACGATGACATGATTAGAATCTTAGATAATGTCAGATATGTTCCTAATTGGAAGAAGAACCTCATCTCTTTGGGTACACTTGATGCTAACGGTTATAGATTTACTGCTGAAGGTGGAGTTATGAAAATTATGAGAGGTTCAATTTTGTTAATGAAAGGGCTAAAAACTGGCACTTTGTATCAGCTATAAGGCAATACAGTTACTGATTCAGTTGCAGTCTCATTCGTTTTGATAGAACCAGACAACACTAAATTATGGCATATGCGATTAGGCCATATGAGTATTAGAGGGATGGAGGAGCTCAGTAAAAGAGGTCTTTTGTGTGGTCAGAAAATTAGAAAATTGGATTTCTGTGAGCATTATGTTTTTGGGAAACAAAAAAGAGTCAGTTTCAAAACAGGTATTCACACAACAAAGGGCACTTTGGATTATATCCATTCTGATCTTTGGGGGCCTGCTAAAGTTCCTTCCAAAGGCCTTAGTTTCAGGTATATACTCACTTTTATTGATGATTTTTTAAGAAAAGTTTGGGTATTTTTTCTAAAGCAGAAAAGTGATGTTTTTGTTACATTTAAGCAATGGAAAACATTGATCGAAAAGCAGACCGGTAAGAAAATCAAGAGGCTGAGAATAGATAATAGGCTAGAATTTTGTGGAGGTGATTTTAATGAGTTCTGTAAAAGTGAAGGCATTGTGAGGCATCATACTACAGTGAATACACCACAGTAGAATAGTATTGCAGAACGCATGAACAGAACTTTATTAGAAAGGACTAGGTTCATGTTGTCTAACGCTGGTTTGGGCAAGGAGTTTTGGGCAGAAGCAGTCAATACAACTTGTTGGTTGATAAATCGTTCTCCTTGCACATCTATTGAGTGCAAGACATCTGAGGCGGTATGGTCAGGTAATCCTGTTGATTATTCTTCTCTTCAAATATTTGGATGTCCAGCATATGCACATGTTAGTTAAGGAAAAATAGAGCCTATAGCGAAAAAAAAAATGCATTTTTCTTGGTTCTGCTTCTGGTGTAAAAGGTTATAGACTTTGGTGTTCTGATTCATCTAAGATTATCATTAGTAAAGATGTTACTTTTGATGAGTCGGCCATGCTTCGTTCTATCAAGGAATCGTCTGTTCCTTGTCAAGAAAATTCTAAAAGTGCAGCGAAAAAGGTGGAGCTTGAAGTAACTTCTCCGCAACCAATTCAGTCGTCTACTAATAATATTGAGATTGAAGAACCTGAAGAGGAACATTATTCTATTGCCAAAGATAAACTAAGAAGAATAGTGAAGCCTCCGCAGAAGTACTCAGATTTTGTTGCTTATGCTCTATCGGCTGCAGAGTCAATTGAGTATAATGAGCCTAAAACATACAAGGAAGCTGTTTCTTCAAAAGATTCAGCAAAGTGGTTAGTTGCTATGAATGAAGAGATGGAATCTCTTGAAAAGAATCAAACTTGGGAGCTTGTCAAACCACCAAAAGAAAAGAAAATTGTGGGTTGCAAGTGGGTTTTCAAAAGAAAGGAAGGTATTCCTAGAGTTGAAGACATCAGATTTAAAGCACGTCTACTTGCTAAGGGCTATAGTCAGATTGAGGGAGTTGATTTTAATTATGTGTTTTCACCCGTCATTAAACACCGCTCTATTTGGGTTTTTCTTGCGTTAGTTGCTATGCATGATTTAGAGTTGGAACAACTCGATGTGAAAATAGCTTTCTTGCATGGTGAACTTGAAGAGAAAATCTATATAGGTCAACCAGATGGTTTTCAGTTTGAAGGTAAGGAAGATCATGTTTGTTTATTGAAAAAGTCTATCTATGGCTTGAAGCAATCACCTATACAGTGGTATAAAAGGTTTGATTCATTTATGGTGCAACTTGGCTATTGTAGAAGCAATTATGACAGTTGTATATATCTATGCAAACTTCCAAACGGCTCTTATTTATCTGCTATTATACGTTGATGACATGTTGATTGCAGCAGAAGATAAATATGATATACATAATTTGAAGGCACAATTAAGCGCTGAATTTGATATGAAGGATTTAGGTGCAGCAAAGAAAATCCTAGGCATGGAAATTCGGCGAGATCGAAAAAGGGGAAAATTGTATCTGTCCTAGAAAAGCTACATTGAGACGATGTTAGATCGTTTTGGCATGAAAGATGCCAAACCAATAAGTACTCCTCTTGCTGCTTACTTTAGATTATCAGCTGGTTTATGTCCACATACAGATGAGGAAATAAAATATATGTCACATATTCCATACTCTAGTGCAGTTGGTAGCCTTGTGTATGCTATGGTTTGCACTCGACCGGATATTTCACATACTGTTAGCGTGGTAAGTAGATATTTATCATGCCCAGGAAAAGTTCATTGGCAAGCAGTGAAGTGGATTTTGAGATATTTGAAGGGTACTTCAGATTATGGTTTAGAGTTTGGGAAAACTGGTGATACTCTAACATGATATGTTGATTCTGATTATATTGGTGAGCTTGATAAAATGAGGTCTTTGACTGGATAGATCTTTACTATGGGAGGTTGTGCAGTCAGTTGAAAAGCTTCTTTATAGCATACAGTTGCTTTGTCTACTACAGAGGCAGAGTATATGGCTATTACAAAGGCAGTTAAAGAGGCTATATGGTTAAGAGGCTTATTTGGAGAGCTCATTGTGGATTATGATGTGACCGTTGTCCATTGTGAAAGTCAGAGTGCTATACATCTTACTAAAAATCGGATGTATCATGAGAGGACAAAACACATTGATGTGCGGTATCATTATATTCGAGACATTCTTGTTGATGGCTATATTAATGTCTTGAAGATTGGTACAGAAAACAATTTAGCCAATATGTTGACGAAGTCTTTGCCTATTGCTAAACTCAAGCATTGCTTGGATTTGGTTAATGTTTGCTGCAACTGAGTTTCACTCTGATGGGATGAGAATATTGTTTATTACTTATGTCTACTTGAGGAATTCAAGACAATGTGGAGATTTGTTGATATGTCTTGAATTAATTATGGGCTTGGGCCAACGTTAGAGTTTGAGGGCAGTAGTATAAATATTGCTCTTTCTCAAACTATTATGTGTAGAAGCATATTTGAGCCGCCTTTTGTAATCCTTGATTCTATAGTGGTTTTCGTTTCTCCTCTCCCCGTGATTTTTCCTGTAAGGGTTTTCACGTAAATCTTTGTGTTCTTTTCTTCTTCTCAGTTTTAATTTTGTTTTAGTTTCCGTATTGTCATAACATTAATTGAATCGTGTAGTGAAGAACTCAATGCCTCCAAAAGAAATTGCTTCCTTCGGTAGTACAAATGTATAGGGACGATGGCTGGGTTCGGAATCTTCGACTACTTAACCATGGTCATTTCGTTGTCGTACGAGCAAAATTTGATTTAAGGTAATGTTTTTTCAGTATCTTCAATGGGGCTCTTGGAAGCACATGGTCGGATTTTGCATTGCCGGGGACATCTTTTCCTCGAGCATTGTGAAGTTAGTCCATCCATGATGCGTTTCCTCCTAGAGGGAGGACAGGACACCACCACCGAGACAATCCACCCTTCCTTTTTGGGTGAATCTTATGATTACCCTTGTGTTCTCTGTCTGCGAGGCTCACTCCGGATTCACCCGGCAAGTCCAATAATGGCAGAACCAGGAGTTTCATCTCTTTCCCTTTTTGGTAGATGGCGAGTTACAACCACATTCATAAGGTGCAAATTTCATTTAAGAAGCTCACAATCAGTCTCGACTCAAACCGTATCAAGTGGGAACATAGGGATTACTTTGAACGAGGCGTGATTAAAGAAATCAGGGTTCAAGTCTTTTTTCAGCTGAAATTGGGTTTGTCCTGGTAGTGACATTTATGTTGCTTTGTGCTCCCACGTCCAGTTTTGGTGAAGTTTGATTGTCTCTTGTCGCCTACTAGTTCATTAGTTTCCGCAAAAAGCGTTAAGCAAAGCTGTTGACAAGTCAAGTCTCCGCTTTAATTTTCGTATATATGCGCATGCAAGGTCTGAAAGTCAGATGATGACCTTCATCATGCACATGGGAGCCCGCACAAATCAGTTGTCTTCTCCTGATAAACAAATTAAGCATCAATAGCTGCTAGACTCTTCTCACGGAGTCAGCGTATTTTGGGGAATAGTTCTCACAGATGAGGGTGGAAACTAAACTATCAGCAGTCCGTGCCCAGTATAATCGATCAAAATGGGTGCGCCCGCTCGAGCTGCCAAGTTCTAGTATCCTTCAGTCCTAGCAGTTTCGTAAACAAATTGACAATGGGACGAAAGAGGATCGGAGTTACAAGAGATCCTAGAGTTGCGCCGGTACTTTAGGTTTTAGGATGTCTACACATTTGTTGTCACACTGATCTTCAGCAATGCCATCGGCCTCTCTAGACATGTTACATTTGAGTAGGTGAATGTTTGGAGATTCATGAGACAGACCTGAAGATCGTTATCCCTAACACACTCCTAAAAGAACAGGCAAGGTTGTCTCTAGTTATGCGTCATTGTCCTATCATTACCTGCAGCTTGAGTGATACATTCGCACAATCCTTTACTGTTCCCATCTTTTTTAGAAAGCAGCTGGCTAAGTATCCCGCATCCTATGAACTTTTCTAGAACAAAATTCTGGAAGCATCACAAACACAAGTATGTCCATTTCCCAGCAATCAATCTTATATTCCATACAGTACGAAACCGAAGACTAGCAGTTTATACAGATAGGACTATGTCCATTTCCCGGTAATTCTCGCAATCACAGACTTTAAAGCCAGAAGAAGGGGACGCAAGTTCAATATTCCTTATTGAAATTGAAAATCACTTTGCTCAGAAATAAGTTAAAAATCATGGGCCTCTAACTATAGTGTATTTGGAGCAAACTTACATAGAATGGAAAAAAGTGAAAGCCTCCATGTTGATCAAGCCACTTGCTGGAAAAATTGACCTGTAGAGCTACATAATAGCTGAAACTTGGAGAGCAGACGCAATTAAACCACCTTTGCCGGGAGGTGATGAATGCACAAAAACAGCAAAATGAAGCCAGTGCTAGAGAAGCAATCTTTCTGATGCATTCAAATGTTTGAGTTTTTTTTTACAGAATCTCGCATAAAATTTAGTGGTTATCTTCATTGGTTGCCACTTGAGAAGGAACACCATTCCCTAAGTCACGTATTCTGCACTTACATTATTACAAAAATTGAAAACATCAATTGCCAATCACTTACCTAGAAGACAAAGTATATTTTATGGTAAGAAGCAATAGATTCTGACTGAAGGATCCTCAAGCACTAAAATTCAGAAACTACTGTATAAGTTTTTGACCGGAGTATATTAGCGGACAAGCTGTTAAGATATTATGACTATGTCCATCGCTAGCAAGCAGATTGATAACATACCCGGTAAGGGAACATATGTATACAGAACCAAGAAAAAGCTTCCAAACAAAAGTGAAGAAACATAAAGTGGAGCATCACTTAATCACTGTGGCAGATGCCTACCCCTATTATACAAGCAGAACTATAAAATTTCTGCGAAATTATGTGAGTTTCCACCAAAACATGTGGCAATCCATTTTGCATAATATACACCGTATCCCCAAACATCCTTCCAGAAACGTGTAAATCTCTAAATCCTGCTCCGAGAATACAAATTACTGTAGCAAATCCAATTACGAAGGACATTGGGACAGCCCTCATGATTCCGGTCATTCACGAGTTCATTTGACATTCCTCAATATGGAACAACCAAAAGGGTGGACCAATAAAAGCACTATTCTCAAAAAATCTATCTACTGTGTGAATCCATTCAATTCACTAAATCGGACCGGCAAAGAGACAACCAAGTCACAAAGAACCTGTCCAAACGTGAACTTGCACTTCAATGCCAGGCCACTGACTAGCTAACATAAAACCAAAGTGATAAGGTCATTCCGATTTGCTCTCAAGGCCATACACATTCCCGATAACTCCGACGATGCTGACTATTACTGCAAGTACTAACATGACCCACGATAGCGATTTCTCCACTGGACTTAAACCCACACCTTTCTTACATAATCTTAATGCAATCAATGGAGGGAATATAAATCCTAATGAGACAGCTGTGGTCGCCCCTGTGAACTTGAATGCGGTCCAGA
This sequence comes from Lenwebbia sp. NSW1173648, assembly GCA_029784005.1. Lineage (NCBI taxonomy): Eukaryota > Viridiplantae > Streptophyta > Magnoliopsida > Myrtales > Myrtaceae > Lenwebbia > Lenwebbia sp. NSW1173648. Next base: position 14,494,460 of record JARCGZ010000009.1, read on the forward strand.
TGTTGGGAATCATCGTTGAACCTATGTATATTAGTAAGAGGAGTACAGCAGTTAATGCCAAACACCTCTTCCTACTCTCTGAAAGTGGAGGTGATTTCTCAAATAGCAATGCATCTACCGTTTGGCGTAGCGAGAAATGGATCACCGGGAAAACAAGTACCAGATGGAGAATGTAACCAGCCCGAACAATATAATTCAGAGCAGAGCTGAACCGGATACCTAGATCCTTATCGAAATTGGTCAGCACATCGGCTTCAGTGTCTTTTCCAAAGAGCAAATACCCCGATATAGCAGTCGAAGCATAGACCATGATACAGATAACTGTGGTGATCCTCCCTACCCGATACATCTTGTCCGGAGACCGGCTTTCAAGCTCGTTATATATAGGTTGAACATTGAAATGGCAAACATAAGCATTAGACATAATCGGTATCACCACAAGCAAATCCAATATTGCCTTCTTGGAACCAAAATCAGGGCTCATCCTCGGGGCCTCGATTTTCCCTTCAACAAGCTTAATCAATGCAACAATAAAACAAACAACAACAAACACCACCGCCAGTGCCACCGAAGCCGCGGACGTCATGCTCAATGAATCTATCTTATCCAAAACACAAAGAGGAGCCAGAAACAACACCAGGATTATAAATATCACCATCTTCCTATGATCCCAAAACCCATTTCCCAGCCACTGATCAAAAACCCCTACATGACGAACCGAGCCAGACAGAACATCACCCATGATAATTAAGTAAACCACCAAAACACCGGCATTATTCACTATGATACAAATTTCCGACAAAATCCGAGCCGGTTTCCCCAATGCACGTTGAACAACCTCCCCATATGAAGAGGCCTTGCAGAAAACCGAAAACCTCACCAACAATTCCACACTAATTTCCGACAATATACCCATTAGTATGATCAAAACAAACCCTAGAACCAATCCAAGAACCTTCATGGTCGCCGGTAGGGCCATAATCCCTGCGCCGATTATCGACGTGGTGAGGTTAAACACCGCACCCGATACACCGGACCCAGTTTTGGGGCCATTACCGATAAGCGGGTAATCGTCTACGTCGACATTGGCATCATCGTAATCGTAAACATCATTCACATTCTTGGAACCTACGTAGCTGTCTATATCAAGGGGGAGGAACTCGGTGTCGGATACGGGAGTCCCATGATCATTGTGAGATTGCAATTCCACGTACGAGCTCTTCGAAATAGCTTTGTAAGCACTACCCATGTCCAACTCACGCCGAATGCGAGATAAAAATTCGGACCTTTGATACGCGGATCTGGAATTGGAACGAGAGATGCGAACGGAAAACTTACAAGGACTGGGGCGTCGTCGAAGAAGAGAGGTTCGACGATGAATTTCTCTCTGCGCAATGCGATTACAGCGCCACGAACGATCACTAGATCTCAGGGTCAACGTTTCATCTGCCTTTCTTCCTCGATTTTCAGCTCCAACCTGAAGAGAGAGAGAGAGAGAGAGAGAGAGAGAAGGGGAAGGTGTTTGCCTGTTTGGGGAGAAAAAGGTTTTCCTATTGGCCCATTTTTTTCCCACGTGGAATTTGATTTTTAGTCTGATAAAAGGATAAAGATTGTAGGACTAGCAGAGCAAAAAATATTTTCTCAATGTGCAAAAACTGTTGACCAATTTTCTTTTCCTCTTTTTCCATCTCTTCTTCAATTCTCGTTGTGCTTGGCTTGGACATGATCATTAGATTTTGGGAAAATTCCAAAAAAGGGCCCGAAGTCCTCTCGCTTTCTCAAATAAGGACCCCAGATGAATTTTTTTTCAAACAAGGGCCTGAAGTGGCATAATATGTTTCAAATAAGGGCCTGAAGTGGTTATAGAGTTTCAAAAAAGGGCCTAAGCTAAAGGGTATTTTCGTCATTTCTCATTTTGATTTTTTATTTATTTTTTTCCTTTTTCTATTTTTTAAAAATTTAAAAAAAAAATAAAAAAAACAGCCCCACAGGCGAGAGGGTCGCCTGTGGCCGCCGACCCACCGCAGGTGGGGGGTCTGCGGGGGCGGCGAAGGCCGGCGGGGTCGCCAGCGCCTTGGCGAGGGCCGGCGACCCCGCTGACTAGAGGCGAGGGCTAGATCGGGAGAGGGTCGGGCCCTCGCCCAGGATTGGGCGGGGGTCGCCGACCCTCGCCGAGGCGCCGGCGACTCTGCCGCCTTTGCTGCCCCAGCCGACCCACCACCAGCGGTGGGTTGGCAGCCAAAGGCAGGAGGGGCAGCCCTCCCGCCTCTGTAAGTTGCCTTCTTTTTTATTAAAAAAAAAAAAATTGTTAATTTTTAAGGAAATAGAAAAAAAAATTAAAAAAAAAAAGCAAATAAGGAAAATGACGAAAATGCCTTTGAAATCAGGCCCTTTTTGAGATTTTATGGTCACTTCAGGCTCTTATTTGAAACAACGTTCACTTCAGACCCTTATTTGAGAAAATGATGGCACTTCATGCCCTTATTTGAATCAAGGTTCACTTGAGACCCTTATTTGAGAAAATGAGAGGACTTCGGGCCTTTTTTTGGAATTTTCCCTTAGATTTTTTTTCCTCGGACAATCAACGAAGGAAATGTTCAAAGTTTGCTCTCGTTCTGCAATGGGCTCTAGGCTTCTCTGCTTCAAAGGCTAATTTGTTGGGCTTTGTGAAGTCCAAAACAAAAATGTCAATTGCCATGAATTTTTTTGGTTTTTCCAATCAGGAAACATGTTCCTTCTTGAAAATGAAGTGTTTCGTCTCTCGTGTCCGAGTGGAATTTTCCTAGATCCAAGATCACATAGGCCGAGTCTACTAGGAACATTGACTCGCGTGAATTCTTACCTATCCATGATGAGGTGCGCACAATCATATCAACCAAGTCTAATCAAGTGTGCTTATACCGTGTGGAATCGCGACTCTTCGTACATCAAGTCAATCATCATTAGTACATTTTGAACATTGAAGGAGGATTGTTTAAGGACTTAATGCGTCGGATTTTACAACATCTTTTTGGGAGCTCTAACACGTGTGTCATTACTTGGGATCTCATTAGGATGAGTACAGGTTCGATGTTAACGGTTTAAAAAGAAATCAAAGCAACAGGAATCGAAATTATCTATAATGGTGCGGCTTGTTAACTCAATAATTTGATTCGGGTTTTGAACGAGATTTTTTCCATATCGATACGTTCCGTTCGAGCGAAGACTATCTATCGCCAAGCCGAACCACGAATGCCCTCGGCTTCATATAAGGCGAGTACGGAGAATCGAATATTTTCCTCTTTATCGGTTTCGCCTTTCACGATGGGAAAGGAATAACATCAAAATTGTTCCTCCTTGAACGAGTGTACGAGTGCTCTGTCCGCGTGCGAGACAACGATGTTCACGTTGTGGTCCACGAGATGGAGTGGCGATTAAGGTTTTCTTTTCCTATATTTTTCTTCTCAACCTTGTTTGTTTTATTCGATCCTGGTCGTGGATGTCGTTTTCGACATGCCCATGAGCGGTAAGATTGAGCCAATTTCCACGTCCATTCCTATGCCGCTATCAGAGGTTGTGGCATTTGGCTTTATTGCTTTGGAAAAACTTACGGTCTCTTCATGAGCATCACGGAACGGTACTCCTGTATTCGTCAACCGATCTATTGACTCTTTGGAGCTTGCCGCTTTCCTTTTGTTAAATTGATCGAACAACTCTTATCGACCAAGAAACGTGATGGTTAAGACAACCGGTCAAATCAGAGGTGAGCAACTAAGCCGGTTGGCGAAGAGACCAGTTTCAATTCCAAATATTGAGAGCTAACCTTGACCGATTCGATTAGCGTAATTAGGAGTGATCGGTTTTTGATCCTGTCCGATTCCACCCAGAAATCGGGAACTAGACCAGAAGGACCGAGTCTCGAGCGGTCTAATGGAAACGGTGAAATCGCTACTTCTCTCTCTCTGCAGACATAATATCATTTTTCAAGTATAGTTGCTCATAATTTCACGGACCTAATGCTTCGTAGGTTTTATGTGGCGGAAGTTCTCATTTATAGAGACCTTAAAGTAGAGAATGTTTTAATTAGGGAAGATGGCACATAATGTTGAGTATTAAGTTTAAGTTTAGGTTTACATTTAACAAGTTTAATATATATATATATATATAAAATCTGTCCGGTCTGGTTCCCTCAGGAACCGAACCAACCATAAACGGTTCCAATTTTATGAAATTGGGTACGGTTTGGTTCCCGATTCGATCGGTCATTATGCTTTGCCCTATTAGTAACTATACCCTGAATTGGTCAATTTTACCCGAAAACCTGAAACCTACGTCCGAACCACTTTTGAATCAGTTTACTCTTAACTTTAAGTAAGTTCTTATACTCTTCTTTCAAAACAAACAATATTTTGCTAAAATGAAACGTGTTTGACATTTAAGAAACTGCGCATTGGGTACTCCGTGAAGAAAACAACTCTATAAATGGTGCGCCCTCTTCCCACGTTACCTATATTCTCGTATCGAGACGATTATATCCCGAGAGAGGACCAAACCAACAGAAAGAAAAGGACCCAATGATTTTCTTCGTATCGCGACAAGAAGGACAAAAAACTCGAGAAGAAGGATGAATAAGACGTCCAGTTTGAGTCTTTGAGACGCTACGAGACGAAACGGCGATGAGAGATTTTGACTGTGGGTGTGTGGCGGGTACTTTGGCACGACGAGGCACGATATTATCGCCGAGCAACAGTACTGCCACGTGGGGGGACAGCTCGGTCGTGGAAATATTGTCCTCCTTTCAAGCCGATCACATAGCTCGGCGCGCCACCAAACCGAACTTATCCATCTCAGTACTATCTATGTAACATGCCAAAGTGGGTCATAAGTCCAATTTTTCAACCCAAATTTAATGAGCTGAATTGTTATATAGATTAGCTATATTCAGTAATTGAGTCATAAATATGTTTAGAATGGCGAAACTCAAAATAACATGAATGTTAAATAGGTTCACAACTGTTCGATAAATAAAAAAAATAGGTTCACAACTTACTTACATCCAACCCACCTTTGTGACTCTCTTTTCATTCAATCTCGCCCTCATTCGATGTTGCGCTTGCTTATTCTATGCTCTTAACTCAATTTTGGTTCTAATTTTTCCTAGAGTGGGTTGAATAAAAAAATATTTTAGTAATATGCGTTGGATTGGGCATGGACCAAGTCAGATATGGGTCGCTAACTTTATATTGTATAGAAATGGGTCAAAACGGACTAAATGGGTCAATTCGGCTCGACCCATTCTCGGCCCCGTCCAAAATCAACCTGATCCAACCCACTCTCTTGACAAGTCTACTATCTATTTATATTTTTGTTAAAAGTCGAAACTAAGAGGGCATTTGCTCTTGTACTCGCCGCGCAACAATTTCCTTTCACTCAGTGATCGCCACGTGACAAGACGCGTGACATTGGTTCGCCACTTCATTCGACAAATGCTGTCTCTTTTTATTTTGAATCACGAATAAAATATCTTGAAACATATTTTATAGACTGTATCTTTGTCCTAACAAAACTCGTCGTGGTAAAATTATCTGACTAAGAATTTTTATTTTTTTTCCCTTTTCATTTGACTTGAAAAAGTTTCAGAAAGGAAATGTATCTTGAAATTAACTTTCAACTATGCTAATCTGAATACAACTCATGGCGGTAAGAATATCCATTTAATGTAAAGTTAAAAATAAAGGTGAAATATATCAAAATATGTCAATAATATTGCTTATGTGGGTAATTCCGCATGTAACTAACTAATTAAATTACCTAAATACTATATTTAACTGATATCTGTATTATTAATATTTTGAAATCTACTTGGTTTCAAAATGCACTATCATCCGGACCAAAAAAATGCAGTATAATTAAGGGATAAATGCACTAGAAGTCTTAAACTTGTCAAGAAAGTGCAATCAAGTCTCAAAACTTTTAAAAAGCGCAATCAAATCATAAAACTTGTCACTAAAGTACAATCGAGTCCTAAATCTTTCAAAAGCTGCAAGCAAGTCCCAAAACTTTCAAAAAGTTTGGTTGCACTTTTTGAAAGTTTTAGGACTCAATTGCCCTTTCGTGACAAATTTTAGGGCTTAATTGCACTTTTTGAAAATTTTAGGACTCAATTGCATTTTGATGACAAGTTCTAGGACTTTCAACACACTTATCTCTATAATTAATTATAGAAAAGTAAAAATGCATAATTCCAAAAACACCGAAAAAACCAAGAAACAAGACGGTACAACTAAGAAAATTTGCATGGGAAGTCACGGCATAGCTGAAAAAGTAAGAGTTTTGATTCTATTTTGGGGTCCTTTCTAACCTTCACCCATATCTACCTGTACACCACCGTTTTATTTCATTGAGAGTAATCACAGCCATTTAAGAGGGTTACGAAGTAATGCACGCATGTTTTGGATTTCAAAATCCACGTGTGGACATCATTTTTCTCTTAACAATATTCCACTCCATCGTATTTGGAGAGACTGTCTGATGAGTCCTAAATTTATTTTACGGATGTCAACATCATCCTAAATGTCTGTTTGCGCAAAATTCCAATGTTGTCAACAGCTAATTTTCACAAAAAATTATTGACGTGGCGGCAGTGTGCCACGTAGAGTGGCTAGCAATGACTAGATCGCCCATTGAAATTTCGTGCAAAAATTTAGGACTAAATTGGTATACATTGACTAATTGGGTAATTTCTTCTTCTTCTTTTTTCATAATACTACTATTTACATCGACGATGACGATAATTGATTTATCGATCATTTTTCCTCGACCTAGCAAAAGGTCCATTTACCGTCCAGTTCCGGAAAAGATCCAAACCACAAATCGTATGAACTCTTGTGATGCTCATCAAATGTCAATTTTTTTACCGCAATTAGCATGCCTTGGAAAATAAATAAAATATTCACTGAATCCACTGTCAATGTAAAAGAAAAAAGATTTTGATCATTCATCATTGAATGGTAATGATGTGCATCGGTCTTGATTCAACTTGGGATCAGACCGGATCGGAACTACCTGATTAATTTTGGATGGTTCCTATGAAAATCGGTCCGGTTGTCGGTTTCTTATTGCGAAACTAGACCAGACCAACGAACCAGCCCAATTTTCCTTTTTTGATTTTTTTTCTATTCTAGTAATAAGTGAACTCCTTAGAGGCAATTAGTACTCTTAAAAATGTCCAAATCGATTTGCCAAAGTTGAATGGTAAGTGAGTACTTGGCACGACTCATGACCAAGTTAGTGGACTTTCTATTAATTGGCTCCGTTTATTTCACAGAAAATGAATGATTTGAAAAATATTTTTTTAAAAAAATAACCACTTATATCGCTTGGAAAAAATATATTCATTATCGACGACAAATTATGTCTAAACATCTTTGTGAACGATGAAAATATTTTGCGTCCATTCATTTTTTTAAAGCAATACAAGTTATATTTTTCAAAAAATATGTTTCAAAATATTTATTTTCTGTGAAACAAACGGTCCTAATTTTGGTTTGAAAATTTCTTCGTGTAAGCAAATCGCAAAACCTGATGAACGGTAGTATTACTACTAGTTGCCTATCTTATCTTGATTCCTGGTCTTTGCCCATAGATACCAAGCTTTGAGTCTTTAAGCTACGTCGAAATTATTGGCTGTGCATCGCGCAGGTATTATATAGAAGAGGGAAAATGACTCAAATGGTCCCTAAATTTTGACTTAATATGCAATATGGTCCTTGAACTTTTAATTTGACCAATATAGTCCATGAACTTTGGCCCAATGTGTAATATGGTCCCTAAACTTTCAATTTGTTCAATATGGTCCCTGAATTTTTGAAACATGTTCAACTTAGTCCCTGAACAATAAAAAAATGTTCAAAGTCGTCCCTGAACTTGAATTAATAGAAAGACTATGTTGAATATCTTTATATAATTCAGGAACTAAGTTGAACATGTTTCAAAAGTTCGGGGGCTATATTGATAAAATTAAAAGTTCAGGGACCACATTGCATATTGGGCTAAAGTTCGGGGACCATATTGGTCAAATTAAAAGTTCAGGGACCACATTGCACAATGGATCAAATTTCAGGGACCATTTGTGCCATTATCTCTATAGAAGAAATATCAAAAAAACAAACAAACAAACAAACAAAAATAAGGAACACCGCCGGATCCTGTATCAACACGAGAATTGGACTGACCTCAGTTTTCATATGGACAGGATCGGTTTTTTTTTTTTTTGGTAAGGTTGGACATGATCGGTTTTCAATTTCATAAACTGAGAATCAATCATTTATATTGGATGAGCGAGATGTGTATTTAGAGATAGTTATGTCGGGTCGCCCATTCGACGAAGAACGTGTAAAATTATTTTTATGCCGACGGCAAATGGAATAATGATCCAAATTTGTAGTACGTAGTGAAAACGAAAGAAGAGTCCCAGTTGAAGCAAACGAATTCTCCAGCACCCAATCGGAATCAATTGAGCGAGTCTTCTATCCTCCATCCTTTCTCGTCGTACCGGAAAAATAAGATGGAAAAGCAGCCCCTTTGCCCCCAAAGAAGAACTCAACGATTAAATATAAGTAAGAATCGACATCGACACGCGACGGTACACAACAGGTCGAAACGTCATTTTTCAAAAAATAGAGAATTTCGATACGTTGGGACACGCTCGTGTATATATATGAATATCAACAGTGATTTTTTTTTTCTTCTTCTGTTAGGGATTCAGGATTATTATTATTATTATTTTTTGCTGACTGGGTATATTAACTTTGAGGTGGCGGGGTATATGATATAAGAACGAACATCTATTTTGATTAGAGATGATAAATGGTCGTGAAATGAAAAAGCTCACCTGACGTGGGTGTGGCCCCAAAGATTGTTTAAACTAGAGCTTTTATTTAAATTCACATTAAGTGCTTAGCTAATCTAAGTGAAGATGCTATTCCAAGATAAAGACCGAATGAATTATGGAGCAATCGGTCGCTTTCGTGAAGCGTGACTGCTTGATATTCAGCAGGTTTGGTTGCATCCAGCCCCTCATTAGCTTCCAAAGTTGACATTAGGTACTCAATTTCGATCTATGCCTAATTTCACCTGAATAAGTACTAGATTGCTAGTGATCTCAAAACATATCGTCTTAAGTGCATTTGTTCTCACATTTGAACTAGGGCCTGTTTGGTTCAGTTTTCAAGAATTGTTTTTGGGAAAATGCAAATATCTTTGGGCCAAATGGGATTTTCAAAATGCAAGTAGCGTTTGGTAAAGTGTTTAAAAGCACATTGAAAAGCAACTTTGACGTAAATGTCGTTTGGTAAAAACTACACTTTGTAAATGACTTTTACTAATAGCGCCAAAAGCCAGATCTAGCCTACGGCCAACTGCCGATGGCCAGATCTAGGTGCCGACCGGCCTCACCTAGGGCCGCGCGAACCCAGGCGACGCCGCTTTGAATTTGGTGCGACCTCAGGCTCCGCCGCCTGGGGTCACGCGACCCTAGGCGGCGCAACCCATGCCTCCCTTGAGGTCGGGCGACTTCAGGCGAGGTTGGCGGCCGCTCGCCAGACGCTCGCGGAGCCTTCGCCGACAATCGAATCCTTTGAGGATAAAACTAGGGGTTTTGAGGATATTTACAAAATTATGAAAATTGAGCGGGAGCAAAATTGAAAGGAAAAAGAATTATAATTACATTCCGGAAATGCAACTTTTCAAAGTGTCTCCGAAGCTACTTTGGGCCAAAGGCCTTATGGCTCTAGAAATGTAATTGCATTTTCCCAAAGTTGAGCAAATGTGTCGAAAGAATTATTTTTATTTTATATTTTTCACTCAATACACAAAAGGTACAGATCCTCAAAAAATGTCGGTTCCTCTAAAGAGTATTGCCATGTTCTGATTTTTTTTTTCTTTTAGATAAGTGAAAGGCCATGGAAAAAAGCCCCCCCATAAAAAAAATTCCGGACGAATAACCCAAGGGAAAAGAGAAATTAAAAAAAAATGTACAGACACCAAAAGAAGATGCCCAATAGCTGATAATCTCGTGATTTTTCGAAGAATTTAGACGTGAATTTCTCCAGACAAAAAATCTCGATCGATACGGCAACTTTCCTAATTCAATTTCTCGTTCTTTTTTTTTTTGCGGCCAATAATTCAATTTATCGTTCAACGTCAGTATCTCGTAGCCTCTGGTCCCCACTACCACATATTTAGGGCAGGAAAATAATAGAAAAGATGTCTGGAAGTAAGGGCGGCAACGAAAGCGACGTCCCACCTTATTATTGTAAATCCGGAATATGCCGCAAAAATAATTGAAAAAGAAAAAGAAAATTCGTCAACTTTCATCATGGAGGTGATTACTGATTATGGCCAAGGGTGCCTCGTTAGTGTCCCCTCAATTTATCTTGAGAACGACAATATCTCGTTTTTCTTCAAAATTGGTAATTCCTAGTTTGAAAATAAATAAAAAAAATATCACTAATCCAATCATTTTATTAGGTTGCACGTGGATATGGAATCGCACGCTTATTTTAAAACAAAAGCTAATTAAAATTCAATGTCCACAGTCCTCGTAAATTGTCTCAAAAATCGAATCTTTAGCTTTATCTATAAATTACACGAGTGTTCCCAAGATTTAAAAAGATTGACACGTGGCTAGTGGGAATCGAATCGGCATTGTGCATCTAAAAACATAAACGTTTCTTAATTGCTAGTCGTCACAATACTTTTTGTCCGAGGGAGGACCACCGCACGTTAACACATGTTTTGGAAGTCTTTGTATTGGAAAAGGTAGGACGAGGTTTTATCAAATCAATTTGTCGAAAATCGAATCTATATAGTGCTGCCCAAACTGTTCTATCGAAAAGAAATCTTTTGAAAGCTTTTATTTGCGTAGAGGGCAGGTAATGGAAACTTTGGACGCCATACACCGCGAAAGCAATTGTCGTGTTCTTTTAAAAGCACTTGAATAATCTCGTGCTCGTCCACGATAATCTTTTAATTTACATTACAGTCAAGTAATCGCCGAGATTAGAGGCTTTGAAGAAGGGTATAAGCAAATGCATCTCCACTCTAGTAACTCCTCTTAATGTACCGCGAGAAGCACAATACAAATCACTTAGAATTTCAGAATCTTTTAAATCGCGGACTTTTTTTCGATTTTCACGTGATAATCTGTTATATTTTTCCTCCATATATGCTTGATTTCTTTTTGGTCGGTACCATATGCTTGATTAATAAGTTACAAGTCATAAACATCCCGCATGCAAACTCAATTAAAACTAAAATCGAGTGATGTCAATGTTTGTAGCCACGGATTAAAGTGTGATTGGCGAATTTTCAAAAACCAATAATAACCTGCCTATATCCCACACTCAGGCTCTGCTATGGGATTGACCACAATGGCACCGACTAAATTGAAACGCAATCTCATATTGCTTTGTCAGTTTACTTAGCTGCATCTCAAGTGTAATATGATAAATTATTGTATAAACTTAGCATATTTGCTAAGTTGAAAAGGAACTAGTGAAGAAGACGAATCTTCTGAGAGTCATGCCCGACGATCCAAATTCAATTAGTTCATGCAATTCCTGAAGAGAATTTGGGAGCAAAAAGCTACTTTTCATATATCTTATCTTTACACAGATAGAGAGACTATATATATACATCAGCTTCCTGTAACCTAATCCTCTATAATTTAGGAAACACACAAAGAAAAGGAATATTACACAAAATAAGAAATATAGAGAAAATCTCTCTAATAACAGCTCACGCCTACACTCCCCCTCAAGTGGGTGAAAAGATGTCTTTGATACCCAACTTGACCAGTGAGCTATGAAACTCTCTACTAGCAACCGCCTTTGTGAGAATGTCCGCCAACTGATCCTCTGACCGAACAAACGGAAGTTTGATCACCTTTGACTCCAAGTTTTCTTTAATAAAGTGTCTGTCCACTTCTATATGTTTTGTTCGATCATGTTGAACTGGGTTATGAGAGATGTCAATAGCAGCTTTATTATCACAAAACAGACTCATTTCTGCCACAGGTGGAAAACCAAGCTCTACCATCAGCCTTTTCAGCCATAATAACTCACATAGCCCCTTCGCCACGCCTCTGAACTCGGCTTCGGCACTTGACAATGAGACCACCTTCTGCTTCTTGCTCCTCCAAGTAACAAGGTTACCTCCCACAAAAGTAAAGTATCCAGAGGTGGATCGTCTATCAGAAACATCTTCTGCCCAATCTGCATCAGTAAACCCTTCAATTTGAAGATGTACATTCTTCGCAAAGAACAACCCTCTACCTGGGGCCGATTTCAGGTAGCGGAGAATACGTATGACTGCATCCATATGTTCTTCACTCGAGGTATGCATAAACTGACTAACTACACTCACTGTATATGCAATATCTGGGCGAGTATGCGATAAGTAAATCAATCTTCCTACTAACCTCTGATATCTGTCTTTATTAGTTGGCACTTGACCAGGTTTTACCCCAAGTCGATGGTTCTGTGCTATAGGAGTATCCACGGGCTTGCACTCCAATAGACCTACTTCAGCCAGGAGGTCTAGAACGTACTTCCTCTGAGATAAGAAAATCCCATCTTTTGACCTGGCTACTTCAATTCCCAAGAAATATTTTAGTCCCCCGAGGTTCTTCATCTCAAATTCGTTTGCCAACTTCTGTTAAAGATCCGAAATTTCTTCCAGATCATCTCCTGTAACAATCATATCATCAACATGTATTATTAAGATTGTTACCTTTCCTCCCTTCCGTTTCAAGAATAAAGTATGATCTGAGCTACTCTGATGAAAGTCATATTTCTTCATTGCCGCACTGAAGCGACCAAACCATGCCCGAGGAGACTGCTTCAGTCCATACAACGATTTGTTCAACCTGCATACTAGATTTGGTTGATCCACACATTCATAACCTGGAGGAATATCCATATAAATCTCCTCCTCCAAATCTCCATGAAGAAACGCATTATTCACATCGAACTGATGCAGCGGCCAATCAAGATTGGTTGCAAGAGACAACAGTACTCTCACAGTGTTTAATTTTGCCACTGGAGAGAACGTTTCTTGATAGTCTACACCATACGTCTGGGTGTATCCCTTGGCTACTAGCCTTGCCTTATACCGCTCGATCGATCCATCAGCTTTATACTTGACTGTGAAGACCCACTTGCAACCTACAGTTTTCTTCTTTTCCGGTAACTCAACAAGTCTCCATGTCTCGTTCTTCTGCAAAGCCTTCATTTCTTCCTGCATAGCCTGAACCCACTTGGGTTCTGTTAATGCATCTTGTACTCCCCCAGGGATGTGGACAGTAGAAACATTATGAGCAAATGCTTTAAGAGGAATCGACACCTTCCCTGTCGACACATAGTTAGAAATCGGGTATTTTGATCTCCGGTCCTCTACCTCTGGTGAATAACGATTAGGAGGTATCCCCCTATTTTTCCTGTCAGGCAATTGATAACCATTTGTAGTCTCATCAGTATGATCACAAGACTCAAAATGGATAGGAGAGCTTACCTCAGGAATATCCTCAGGAGTAGGAGTGAGTACTTCAGAGAGGGGGGCATTAGGAGAGGGTACTTCAGAGCGGGACCGCCGTAATCGTGGATGAGTGTACAGTAACCTCTCAGATCAAGAAACCCTAGATCTTTAGGCTCTAATACCATGAAGAGAATTTGAGAGCAAAAAGCTACTTTTCATATATCTTATCTTTACACAGATAGAGAGACTATATATATACATCAGCTTCCTGTAACCTAATCCTCTATAATTTAGGAAACAAACAAAGAAAAGGAATATTACACAAAATAAGAAATATAGAGAAAATCTCTCTAATAACAGCTCACGCCTACAATTCCTACTCATGTAATAAAGATTGTTACCTCGATATTTCCCTTTTCTATCTCAACCGTATGATTCATTCGACAATAAGCCTGAAAGCTCCACAACGTGAAGCGGAATTGGTACTCCTAAGTCCTACGTGCCCTAACAATAACCTTCCCAATGCCATAGTGAATTTCGTGACGACTTTCGTAGCAAACCCACTTACTGGCAAGGCGGGTCGGGTTGGATGAGGTCCCGAGACGGGATCAAGTATAGCCGACGCCGGAAAATGACGTCAGTAAATTATTAGTGATTAGATGATACGAGTAATTTCATAAATATCTTCCTGTGAAAATGATGTGCTCGAGCGGGTTTAAGTGGACAGTCAACGACATCTTACTGTAGACCTGGACGTAGAGGATCCACGCCCGGCTAAAGTTAGCTTCAGATTCCGCGCCGATGAACTCGACAAAAGGAAGCCGGCTAAGCCTCAACTCATGCAAACCCTGCCACGTTAGATAAGTCAATTGGCTTATAACGATAAGCGGTCTTCCAGATGATAACTTGTTTGATAGGCCAATCTGCTTATCATCTACTGTTTCCATCGCTTTCCTATTAAACAATTGCTCCTCCTCTGCAAGGGAAATGTCGCCCATATATGAATCGCTAGAGAGAGAGAGAGAGAGAGAGAGAGAGAGGCCGAGCGATGAAGAAGAAAGGGGCGTGAGAGAATCAAGAGCATTCATCATTTTCAGAGGGAAAGAGAGAGAGAAGAGAGACAGAGCTTGCTCACTCTGGATTTTACCGGGCTGGCTCTTCTGAAGAACCGATCTCTGCTCGGTCGTTAGTCTCAAGGTAAGTGAGTTTCTGCGAGCTTTCCATCTCGTATGTGCTTTTGGAATAATTCTGCTCATTTCTGGAGACTTTTTATAAAGGCTTCAGCTTTTTTCTCAAGTCGTGTTTTTTTTTTTTCTGCGACACTGCTTTATTCGGTTAAATAATTTTTACCCACCATCTCTCTTTTTGCATCTTTGATTCCCATCTGCTTTAAAGCTGATGTCTTTTCTACCCGATCCTGAGAAAACTGAACTCTGAATTTGATTTCGCCAATTTCACGTAATTTGACCTCCGCTCGGTTCTCGTCGGTGTTGTCATTAATGAAAGATGAAGATGGGGTGCGTGGAGACCCAGTTCTGAGTTTGTGTGGGTCCTAAGTTCGTGTCGTGTCGGATCGTGGGTGGGTTTTTTTTTGAAGAATTTAGACCCGACTGTTTCTGTGTTCGAGTACTTTTTGGTTGTTGTTGTTGATCGTACTGAACAGTGTCTCAAGATCTTAAAATTTTTAGGTGAAATCCCGCATTCAGATCAGTGGAACAGAGAGGCAGTCAAGATGTCTTCTCTCAGCAGAGAGCTGGTGTTTTTGATCTTACAGTTTCTCGATGAGGAAAAGTTCAAAGAGACCGTTTACAAGTAGGTTAATTGTGATCAATTTGCTCCTATTTTCAATTATCTCAGTAGCAGTGTTGTATAATAATATAAGAATTATTCGATGATGCTTTTTTCTCTCCCTGCCCATGCAAATAGGCTTGAGCAGGAATCTGGGTTTTTCTTTAACATGAAGCATTTTGAGGATGAGGTCCATAATGGGAATTGGGATGAGGTTGAGAGGTACCTCTCTGGGTTCACGAAAGTGGATGACAATCGGTACTCGATGAAAATCTTTTTCGAGATAAGGAAGCAGAAGTATCTCGAGGCGTTGGACAGGTTGGCTTCTATGATTACTCTTAATCTTATTTTCTATGCCATTTCTATGGTTGAGTGCTTAAATTTCTTTGGTTTGGATGACAGGCATGATCGGTCCAAAGCTGTGGATATTTTAATAAAGGATCTTAAAGTGTTCTCCACCTTTAATGAGGAACTTTTTAGGGAAATAACGCAGCTACTGACATTGGAGAACTTCAGGTATGATAATATTTAGTTTTGCACTGGTAGCGGTATCGTAGTTGCTGAAAATATGCTCAAACTGAATTCCTCTTGTTGCAGGGAAAATGAGCAATTGTCTAAGTATGGAGATACAAAGTCCGCCAGGGCAATTATGTTGGTGGAGCTTAAGAAGCTTATTGAGGCAAACCCCTTGTTCCGCGATAAGTTGCAATTTCCTAACCTCAAGAGCTCAAGACTACGCACTCTCATAAACCAAAGGTGATTCTTTGTTCCGCCATGCTTGGCCTACGAATTGGCCTTAGAGCTTTTATAGGCCCTTGATTAGAATTCTCGTGGAAATGTTTTTATTCCTACTACTGTTTTCTCATTTTTTTTTGTTGCCAAGATTCGGGAAATTTGAAATGTGGTCTGAAGTACTAGTTAAATCAATGCTTGTGTGGTACTTGTACCTGTGGTAAAGTAAAGTCGCGGAAGTGGAATTTGATATTGACTTCTGATAACACGTCACTAAACTTCATTAGAGCTGTAGGTTACCGCTCAGCCCCTTTGTCAGGATAAACTTCTATTTGCTGTAAAAGCGATATCCTCATGAACCGCACTTTTACCCTTCCAGTCGAATATAATTATGCAGGGAATATAGATAACTGATTTCCTCCTATAATTTCAGCCTGAATTGGCAGCACCAACTTTGTAAAACTCCGAGACCAAATCCAGATATAAAAACTCTATTTGTGGATCATACTTGTGGGCAGCCGAATGGTGCACGGGCCCCATCTCCAGCAAACAGCCCGTTGCTAGGACCCTTGCCAAAAGCTGGAGGTTTTCCTCCTCTGGGAACACATGGGGTAAGTCATCCAATTATCTTTGTGATGGCATTAGACTTACTTCTCACATCCATAATTACACCTTATTATGGAGCTTTATTAAATATGTGTGCAGACTTTTCAACCCGCTTCTGCTGCAGTTCCAACGCCTCTTGCTGGTTGGATGTCCAATCCACCTTCCACTGTGACACATCCAGCTATGCCTGGAGGCGGAGTGATTGGTCTTGGTGGCCCATCTATCCCAGGTCAGATATTGCATTGGATAGTCACTGCGTTTTTCGCCCTTAGTAAGAATAGTTTTGAGACGTCAAACAAGTGCAATAATGTACTTTAACAACGGTGGCCTTCTGTTGCCATGTATAGCTACTCTGAAGCATCCTCGGACTCCCCCAACTAACCCTTCTGTGGATTACCCTTCAGGGGATGCTTCTGATCCTGTTTCAAAAAGAACGAGGCCCTTGGGAATTGTTGATGAGGTATGCTTTAGATTTTCACTTGTCTTTCATCTAGTCCTTGATGA
Organism: Lenwebbia sp. NSW1173648; assembly: GCA_029784005.1. NCBI lineage: Eukaryota > Viridiplantae > Streptophyta > Magnoliopsida > Myrtales > Myrtaceae > Lenwebbia > Lenwebbia sp. NSW1173648. Next base: position 14,511,605 of record JARCGZ010000009.1, read on the forward strand.
AGCTTTCCTTCTTGGCATGACCATATGGAAGTTTATTTGTAGCAGTGGAGTTATTAAATGCTGTTAAGTTGATAATGGCCTCCTGATTAAGCACGTGAGAATCATTCTTTTCTGTATCTTGTGCAGGTGAATCTGCCTGTCAATGTGCTCCCTGTAACTTTTCCTGGCCATGGTCATGCACAGGCTTTTACTTCTGATGACTTGCCAAAGGCAGTAGGACGGACTTTAAATCAGGGTTCATCTCCAATGAGCATGGATTTTCATCCTCTGCAGCAGACTTTGCTTCTAGGTATACTTCACTCGTTCATCCAAATAGTTTAACTCCTATTCTATCGTGCTTACCTCTTAGTTGGCACCCTTTAGCTTTGCCATCAATGGCAACTGACTACTCATTATACTCTCTCGATCTCATATATCAGTTGGCACCAACGTGGGTGATATTAGCCTTTGGGATGTTGTCTCCAGAGAGCGACTTGTTTCAAGGAACTTTAAAGTTTGGGATCTTAGCTTGTGTACGACGACTCTGCAGGCAAGTTGCTTTGAACTGATGTTCACGTAAGTACTTTATTATGAACACTCGAATAATTTGAGAAGTGAAAATCGAATTTGTGCTGAGGAGTACAGGCAGCTCTAGTTAAAGACCCTGGTGTATCTGTAAATCGCATCATGTGGAACCCAGACGGTTCTCTATTTGGTAAGTTGGAACTATAGACCAATAGAAGAAGACAGGAGTGTATTTTCAGGGGTAAATGGAGCACTGCTCATGTGCTTTTCTCTTTCCTCAACAGGAGTCGCGTACTCTTTGCACATTGTGCAGTTGTTTTCTTTCCATGGAAATAATGAAGTGCGGCAGCATCTAGAGGTACATAGAGTCCTTAATCTGTCTACACTTGCTAGTACTGACTTAGCTAGTTTTGCTGTATTTTCACTATTCTAACCTCAGAAATGAGCCTCATTGGTCTGTACAGATCGATGCTCATGTTGGTGGAGTGAATGATCTTGCATTTGCCCAACCCAATAAGCAACTCTGTGTTATAACCTGCGGTGATGACAAAACAATCAAGGTTTTCCTTCATCTCACATGACGAAGTTTCCAAAGCAGGGGAGGCTTCTTGTTGTTGTAATTTATTTCGTATTTTTTCATTGAAAATGCAGGTGTGGGATGCAGTTACTGGTGCAAAACGGCACACGTTTGAAGGTCATGAGGCTCCTGTTTATTCTGTGTGCCCTCACTCTAAGGAGAACATTCAGGTTATTTGCTTCCTGCATTACATCTGTATTTCTACTGCTGACAATGGTTTAGTTCTGTCATGTATCAGATTCTGCTTTTCCATCTTCCTTATGTTATGTTACTTTTATGATATCAGTTTATCTTTTCGACTGCACTGGATGGAAAGATAAAAGCATGGTTGTATGACAATATGGGGTCTAGAGTTGATTATGATGCCCCTGGGAGATGGTGCACGACAATGGCTTATAGTGCTGATGGTACAAGGTGAACACTTTGCCATTTCGCTTTGACGCTATGGTGCTTCAGTTTTCCTTTCTTTTCTTTTTCCCAACAATGTGCTTGCTATATGGTTCTGGTCTTAGGCTCTTTTCGTGCGGGACAAGTAAAGATGGAGAATCATTTATTGTCGAGTGGAATGAAAGTGAAGGGGCAGTGAAGAGGACATATCAAGGATTCAGGAAACGTTCTTTTGGTGTTATCCAGTTTGACACAACTAGAAACCGATATTTGGCCGCTGGCGATGATTTTTCCATTAAAGTTTGGGATATGGACAATGTTAATCTCTTAACAACTATTGATGCTGAGGGAGGCCTGACAGTCAGTATCAACATCAATTCGATATTAATTTCTTCTTGTTAATATTGTTTGAATTTTCTAACTTTGTAGCCTACCTGTATCTAGGCAAGTCCACGTATCCGCTTCAACAAGGATGGATCTCTCTTGGCTGTTTCTGTCAATGAAAATGGAATCAAAATATTGGCGAATTCTGATGGCCTGAGGTTGTTGCGCACATTTGAAAATTTTTCATATGATGTATCAAGAGCACCGGAAACTCTGGTGAAGGTATTGGTTTTTCATTGATATCTTCCTAGGCATTGCCTTGTTATAGATTGAATCTTGAGCTGTGCTGTATTTCCTTGCAGCCAAAATTAAACCCCATCACAGCTACTGCTGGCACTGCTCCAACCAGTGCTGGACTTGCAGATAGAGTTGCTCCTGTAGCTGTGACTACCGGAATGGTTGGTCACCATTATGCTTACTCATAATGTGAAAAAATAACCGAAATAGACTTTCCTTGCTTTGCTGCTAGTGCAATTTGATGCATGTTGTTTAGTTTCTTTCCTCTTCAGTTATGATGAACATGTTTGTTTGATGTTGTTAGAATGGGGATGCCCGAATTCTGGGGGATGTGAAAACCAGAATAGCTGAAGAAAGCAATGAAAAATCTAAACTTTGGAAGGTCACTGAAATAAGTGAACCATCTCAGTGTAGATCCTTGAGGCTGCCTGAAAACCAAAGAACGAACAAGGTATGGCCCTTGTTCACTGGTTTCTTAGCAAATTATCATGCGTATTTTCAATCTGTTTCATTTTCTTTTTCACTTCTTGACTTTTCAACGTATCAGCTTCCACACATGGTAAACGATGCTGAAGTGTTAGCAAATATATGTACTTGCCCACAGTTGATAACTCAATTACTATACTGATACGGTGAAATATCCATGATGTTAACTTGAAAAATCAAGCTTTTTTCTGTCTAGTTTTGTGTATAGGCTACTGGTATGGATTTTGTAACTGTGAAGTCAGCCCTTTTCATGTATTACTAGACTTAGAGGAGTTACTACCATAGTGATAAGTTGGTTTTCACGTCTTTTAATAAGATACTTTGTGGCGGTTCTTATTTGCAAAATATACCATCTAGTAGCATTATTCATCTGTGTGCCAGGTTTAAATGGACCATGAAAATCTTGATTCTTCTCATTTCTGGAGGTTTCTGTCATTAGTTGCCTTTTATAACTTGTCTGCAATTAATATGCCAACCCTTTCCTTTAGAATGAAGACTCCATTTTTACCAATTGTGGTTTTCCTGCTTTCTTGCCATTGAGGTACTGATCCTCATTCACTTGGATCATTGCAGATATCACGCTTAATATATACAAACTCGGGGAGTGCTATTTTGGCATTAGCATCAAATGCGGTTCATCTTCTCTGGAAATGGCAGCGCAACGACCGCAATTCAACTGGCAAGGTAATGTGATAATCTCTTAGTATAAACAATTATACTATGTGGTTCCATATTTATTGGGAAGAATTTCAACATTAAAACATTTCACCTTTAAAGAGATGAGCCAATGTGTTTTGCTCCCATAATCCCATTACTTTCTAAACTCTTCTTCCTTGTAGGCTACCGCCAGTGTGGCACCTCAACAATGGCAACCATCAAGTGGCCTTGTAATGACCAATGATGTAAGTAAAATTAATCCAGAGGAGGCGGTTCCCTGCTTTGCTCTGTCCAAGAATGACTCTTATGTCATGTCAGCATCAGGAGGAAAAATTTCCCTGTTCAATATGATGACATTCAAGGTAACGTATGAGATCAAACGGCGCACTTGCATTCTCATGGATAGCTTAGCCTCTTTTTACTGCAACCTTCATTAAATTAATGTGTGGTCGGTTGTGCTGTATTCCATCATCCCCTTTTTCTTGTCAAATGCAGACAATGGCAACATTCATGCCACCACCACCTGCAGCGACCTTTCTTGCTTTCCACCCTCAGGATAACAATATCCTTGCCATAGGCATGGACGATTCCACCGTCCAGATATACAACGTCCGTGTGGATGAGGTATACTCCATTGGGAATGTATTGTGCATTATTGATGAGGATATTGCTGTCCTTTCATGCTCTGCACAAATTTGTTGCAGGTTAAGAGCAAGCTCAAGGGCCATTCTAAAAGAATAACGGGCCTTGCGTTCTCCAATACCCTGAATGTGTTAGTTTCATCTGGCGCGGATGCTCAGGTTAGTAAATACATGCAGTATCAAGACTTTGCACTCAAAAGTGCGTTTCTGAGGATAGAAGGACTCCACAGTGCGTGGTCTGTGTAGATACATATTGATGACGAGGAAACCTACCTTACAGAAATTTAAGTGATATGCTTTTGTGTATTTGACTGTACTCATCTGCTCTCATGTTTCTAAATTGATGATCAGTACCTATTATCAGGCAGTAATCGTATGTGGTTCAAAACCATTACTGTTTATTTTTGACCGGTGGACTTTGTTGTGAACTGCTGCAGTTCGCTAAGATAAGATTACGCTAGTAGAAGGAGATTTATAGAGTTTGACCACAGTATCACGGGGTAATTATCAGAGAATAGCGCTCTTATACAATGTTCCTACTAATTCCAGATATGTGTATGGAGTTCTGATGGCTGGGACAAGCAAAAGAACACATACTTGCAGATTCCGACTGGAAGGACACCAGCAGCACAGTCAGATACACGAGTGCAATTTCATCAGGACCAAATGCACTTCCTCGTCGTTCATGGTACTCAGCTTGCTGTATATGAAGCAACAAAACTAGAATGCGTGAAACAGGTGCCTCTTTCTGCGAGCAAACCTTTTCAAAATTTGTGTCGATCTTAGCTTTTCTGATGATTCTTCTATGTTTCAGTGGGTTCCACATGAATCTTCTGCCCCGATATCTCATGCGACGTTCTCTTGCGATAGCCAGCTTGTTTACGCGAGTTTTTTTGACGCCACTATCTGTGTTTTCAATGCTGCCAACCTCAGGATGCAGTGTCGCATTAATCCGCTGGCATATCTTCCTACTACTGTCAGGTGTGGCCCAGACGCATGAAGTACAACATGCTTAATAGCATGTCTTTCTAATCTGGTTTCACAGTTTTCAGATATGTTAAATTTTGAATGTTCAGCATTATGGCTGTGAAAACTTAAACGATCTAAAACGAGATGTTCTGTATAGAACTATCTGCTTACCATTCTTTCAGCTTAGCCCTTCAAGTGACTTAACAATAAAATACCTTCTTGGGTCAATTGTTTTGTGTGTTCGATGCAGCAACTCGAACGTGCATCCGCTGGTGATTGCTGCGCATCCACAAGACCCAAATCAGTTTGCATTGGGACTATCAGATGGCAGTGTTCATGTCTTCGAGCCTCTGGACTCTCACGGTAAATGGGGCGTGCCGCCACCAGCCGAGAATGGGTCAGCAAGTGGAGTCTCAGCTTCTTCAGCTGGCCCTTCAGGCTCTGATCATGCAGAGAGATGATTTTATAGCCTAAGAAGTCTCTGTTTAATGTTTGGCTTGCATGGCCATTGCGAACCTAGGTATGCTTTATGCTATCATGTGTTTTCATGTTGCAGACATAACAAACCTATGCTTTATCAATCAGGAAATTTTTTATGGTCTCTGGTACTGTTACTGTGCCCATCCTCCTGGGGGGAAGGCAATATGATATGTAAGAGAACAGAAGCAAATTCCCCTGCAAATCAACTTTACATCATCTTAACATTTAGATGTGTAGATTATGATTTGTCCCAAGGATATATTAGCTGTTCGTGAAGGTCAATTTCTCACTTAAGACTACCTCTGTGTCCTATGGGAGTAATGCAACTGATCTATCTGGTGAGTGAAAAAGAACTCATCTGAATTGTTGAGAAGGGCCGGACCTCCCTTTGGGTATCTCCAAGTAGTGTTATAGAACCTCGGTGTCGGTTTCTTACGACTCCCTTTGGGTATCTCCAAGTAGTGTTATAGAACCTCGGTGTCGGTTTCTTACGAGATTGATGGAACTTTCTGTCCTGTAAATGGAAAAGAATAACCTCGAATGACACTTCTAAGTAGCGGTCTCTGTATTGTCGAGAAGGGAAAGACATGCCATTTGGGATCTCCGAGTAGCGTTATAGAACCTTCCGACAATAACGTTCGCCCAAACATTTTGTAAAGCCTTGCTGAGCGACACCGAGCCTCAGCTCGGATGAACAATCAAGTTATGAGATCAAAGAAAGATGGTCTACTTGGAGGTAAATTTGAATCTGTCCGTTTAAGTGCCCAACTTTACATCATCTGAATCATTGATGTACGCCGTAATTGTCAAGCAATAGCATGAATTGGCAGAATTGAACTCCAAATAGGACTGAAAGCTGAGATTTGTAGATGAGGTCCGATCGGCCTTCTATTGGCGACCAACGACTCGGCTTTACTATCTGAAAGCTATTTCGACAATGTCACCCGTGCATTGAGATGTTAGGTAACAATCCAATCCTCCGTAGCATCGCACCGGACCTGTCAAAACTTGAAACTGAAAAGAAGGATACAGGACCGGCCCGGTCAGCCGGCAACATGTAGATCTGTTTGCTGATTCAAGTAGTTTATTGATGATGTTTGTGGGTTGTGAGGACTTTATTATGTGGTGATATATTTTCGAACGTGTTGGATTCGCTGTTTATTATTGAGTTATGGCTAGAAACTCTGCTACTGAACCTGTTGTGAGCATAGATACCAATATTACTAATTTGAAGTTGAGTTCTGTCAAGCTAGATGGGACCAATTATCCTTCTTGGTCTATGGCAGTCGAGAGATATCTTTTGGCCACCAAACAGCAGAGTTATCTAACTTCACTTCCACCTTCGGATAAAACGAAGGTGGATGATTGGCGTTCTGGCGATGCTGCCATTCGGACGTTGTTGTGGAATGGACATCTTAGTGTCATTGGCTACTCTGATGCTGATTGGGCTGGGTGTCCTATTGATAGGAGATCGACTTCTGGCTACTGTGTGTTCTTGGAAGGCAATCTTGTGAGTTGGAAAAGTAAGAAGCAACAGGTTGTATCTCGGTCGAGTGCATAGGCGGAATATCGGATCATGACTCATGTGACTAGTGAGTTGCTTTGGTTGAGGATGTTGTTGTCCGAACTCAGTATGCCATCTTCAGCTCCCTCAATTCTGTGTTGTGATAACCAGTCCGCTATGCATATTGCTTCAAATCCAGTTTTTCATGAGCGCACGAAGCATATTGAAGTAGATTGCCATTTTGTGTGAGAAAAGATTCAAAACAAGGAAATAACACTTCAATACAAAAGGACCGAAGACTAACTTGCTGATCTTTTCACTTAGTCATTGCAGGGTAGTAGAGTGATTACTTTGTGTAACAAGTTAGGGCTCTTTGATGTTTATGGCCCAACTTGAGGGGGAGTGTTGAAACGTTAATTATTGGGCATATTGTTAGCAAGGGTAGTTTAATCTTCTTTCTTAGTGAGCCCTAATGCTCACTATATATATTGATGTAATTTATATTTATGAGAATAAGAAATCTTCCCCATTCGTTTACGGTTTGCATGAGATGTGGGTGGTTTGAACTGGTGGATACAATTCAATTTGTAAAGCGACTCACTTCAAAAGGCTCGAGGTGTGTTAAAAACAAGAAGCTCATACAAAAATGACTAAGATGACAATCTGTTTTTTCCCTAAATTTTACCTGTGATAACACCGTCCATTACATAATTGGATTTAACTTCACTGAACGTCTAAAATAATGTTGTACTTCAGTTAGCGTATTCCTATGATGTTTTTCACTTGAATCAGTAAAAAAGAGTGAGAAAAAGGATTAAGCAAGGAGTTTATTTATTTTTCAATCTTTCCTTTCTGTTATTCTAATAAAGAAAATTCCAAATAAGAACATGAAGCACCTTTATTTTTTCAAATAAGAGTCTGAAGTGGACCTTGTTTCAAAGAAAAGATTGAAGTGCCCTCATTATTTCAAATAAGGGTCTGACTAAGGATATTTTAGGCATTTTATATTTTCTGAATTTTTCAGTTTTTTTTCTTTTCATTTTTGCTATTTTTTTTTTCCTTTGTTGGGGCTGATGAGGGTCCGACGATTGTTGCCCAAGCCCTAGGTGTGGCTGACCCTCGCCACTTCTGGGCGAGGACCTGGGCAAGGTCGCCAGTTGCTGGCGAGCCCTTGTTGGCCCTAATAGAGAAAAAAAAAGAAATAGCAAAAATGAAAAGAATAAAGTAGAAAAGGGAAAAAAAATTCAAAAAACGTAAAATGACGAAAATACCATTCTTTGAAATAACGAGCACACTTCATGCTTTTCTTTGAAATAGATTTACTTCATGTCCTTATTTAAGAAAATGAAGGCACTTCGTAATTTTATTTGGAATTGCCCCTTTTAATAATTTAGGAATTTTTTTTTTCCATTTGAATAAATAAAATAAATTAAGACCACAACAGACGACCAACCATCCACCTGTACATAAAATCTTCAAGCTGACATATAACCCTCCGTCTCTCTCTCTCTCTCTCTCTCCAAAACCCAACTCCGTTGCCCACCACCGCAATCGCCACCACCGCACATGGCTTCGCTATCAATGGATTTAGCCACCACCTTCCTCGGCTTCGAGTCTTGCACGCGGAAATCTCTCTACAGGCTCCGAACCACCGTCTTCCCCGTCTTGGTCAATGCCAAGACAAGCCACCAGCTCGGCTCTTTGAGCTCTAGGACGCCACTGTTTGGCTCCAGACTAGTCGCTGTTCCAAGCTCACGCAAATTCACGGTGGCCGCCACAGCTACGTCGGTACCGCAGAGCGATGAGGCCGATGTCTTGACGAAAATTCCGCCGGATAATCGGATTCCCGCCACCATAATTACTGGATTTCTTGGCTCTGGAAAGGTGGGTTCTTTCCCATTTGGGTCTGTGACTGTTGCAGGTTGTGGAAATGAATGCCTTCTTACTTTGAATTTCTTAAATTTGTAGAGATTACGGACAAAGTTGCAACCTTTTTCCTGGCTTCAGCTTTTTTGGTTCTTCCCGATGCATTGTTACTGTGTTTGTTTTGAAGCAGAGGCTTTTAACCACTTTGTCAGATTTGGTTAATGAAGTGAATTTATATTTCTGCTTGTTAATTTTGATATTCGGGGCTTTGCACCGTAGTGGCAAGTTGTGTCATGTTCATGTAGCAAGGTAATGATCTAAATTAGTGTCTTTAAGTACACAGTAGTTTTTACATTTAAAAGTCACCACTGGAAGTGATTAATCTAATTGTGAGTTTTCAAATGATTACGCAAGCTCATGGTCGCATAAAATGGCTTCTAGAATTTTCTTTCTGGATGATACATCTTTAATGGTGAATGTTTGTGAATCTTGTAATTGGTTTCAATTCAATGCTCGCAACTGTTGCATTTTCTTTACCTTTGTACCACTTTGTTGATAGTGAATTCTCCTTATACATCTTCATAAATTTGCACTTCACTAGTTAAACTTGTGCTTTTTCTTGTCAATAGACAACTCTGCTCAACCACATACTGACAGCTGATCATGGAAAACGCATTGCTGTAATTGAGAACGAGGTATGAGGTTTGCTTTAAAGTTGTGTCGTGCTTTTACTATTGCATGACTTTCCTCTCTAACTTTTAGTCTTTCTACTTAATTTAGTCCAAGCAAGTCTTTGCATTGCACAAAAGTGTGATCTTCTTTGATAGCGTATTCATTGTTTTTCCTGCCTTTCCGAGTTGGTTTTTTGCAGTATGGGGAAGTAGACATAGACGGTTCATTAGTTGCTGCAAAAGCTACTGGTGCTGAAGATATAGTAATGCTTAACAACGGCTGTCTTTGTTGCACTGTAAGGGGTGATCTTGTGAGGATGATTTCTGAGTTGGTCAGTAGGAAGAAAGGGAAATTCGATCATATTGTAATAGAGACTACAGGTAGGAACTTCTTTTTGTTAACTATAAATGATCTGGTTTTTATGTGGGCTTTTTGTATTCATATTTTGTCTATTTCCGACATGCAAGCTCCATTTTCCAGCAGCTTCTTATTGTCATTAAAATAAAAAATTTGATTCATTAGCTGGTAGGACTATACTGATCATACTCTTTTTTTTTTGGGCCAAAGAACTACCAATCACAGTTGATGACCTTCATTTGGCAATTGCAGGATTGGCAAACCCAGCACCAATAATCCAGACTTTTTATGCTGAGGACCAAATATTTAATGATGTCAAATTGGATGGAGTTGTTACTTTGGTTGATGCCAAACATGCTAATTTTCACCTGGACGACATTAAGCCAAAAGGTGTTGTGAATGAGGCAGTTGAACAAATTGCTTATGCAGACCGCATAATAGTAAACAAGGTACTTGATTTATTTTGATTGAAAAAAACTAATGTGGCATATTAATTTTTTAAAAAGCTTCTACGCTCCTTTTAAGGATAAGAAAGCTTGTGTTCTTTGAGGATAGATATTCAAAGATCCATCGACTTGGGACGATTGTCAACGTCATCCTCTCTCCTATCTGAACTTCTGCTGCAACAACATTTATGAGCTTCCATCTCTGTCATGCCTGAATGGTTCTAAAATCAGTTGGGTTAACTTGGTGGCAGATCTTATTAATTTTCATGGTCTTACGTGAATTATTGTGATCCCAGTCTTGTGCAGTAGAGCATCCTTTTGCTGTTAGCCTCTTTCTGATGAGGAGATAATGCACTAGTGATCTATGTTCCGCTGTGGTTGAATGCCTAACGGGTTTGTATTGTTGGTGTTGAGCAGACCGATCTAGTTGGTGAACCTGAAATTGCTTCTTTGGTCCAGCGTATAAGGGTTGGCTCTCTCTTCCCATGTGCTTGTTGTTTTCTATCTTTTTGCTGGGGGCATCTAACAGGATGATCTGTTATGTGCTGAACAGAATATAAATCACATGGCTCAATTAAAGCGGACAAAGTTTGGGCAAGTTGACTTGGATTATGTTCTTGGTATTGGAGGCTTTGATTTGGAAAGGTAACGGTCGGCAGTTTTTAATTATGCTGGGATGGATGGATTTGTCTCCATGTGACTGAATACCATTATTCTTGGGCCATTCACTGAGGGGAAAGATGCTAAATCACTTGAAGCAAAGTTTAAATTCAAATCGGAATAATTGGCATGGAAATCAATTATGAAGATACCTGAATTTCCTTTTCACTGTCCCAGGGCAACTCTTGATCTAGAAATATTAGTTAAGCTGCAGGCTTGCTGGACTGGATGAAAGTTTAGATTTGATTGTGTGTGTCACTGGCCTGATTAAGATTGCATTACTTGACAATTTGGTGAGGAATCCAAGTTGTAGATTCCAGGATGCGGTCCCTTAATGTTATGAGCTCCAATTACCCTGACTGTTGTTTCTGTTTTGGGTTCTCGCCAGAATTGAGAGTGCCATCAATACTGAAGAGGCAAAGGAAGAACATCATGACCACGAACATGAACATGAGCACGACCACAACCACGACCACGATCACCACAACCATCACGAACACGATCATGAGCATGGTGAGTGCATGTGGTTTTATTGGTAGTGCTGTTAATCAAATTGCTGATGGTTGTGGCTTGATTGTCGGTTATTCTCATTTTGCGCTGGTCAACTAAGAGCTAATAGACTCCTTTGAGAATTAAATGTATTCTCAGTTTGAATATTTAACGCAGTGTCAGTCATTGTATAACTTTTGCTAGTTAGATTTTCCCTGAATGTGAAACTTGATTCCTAGTAATGACATGAAATAGGAAATTATGCTGAATACATCTGTGGCATACTCTCTAGAAAACACGACGGTCTGTGTTGCAATCATGCAGTAAGATAACCATGATAGATGCCAAGTCCTGACATTCCCACCATAACCTATTACATGCGAAGGAGCATGCTTGTCTTGTTGAGCTCACTAAAGATGCGTGCTGCTTTAGTTGGAATACCGTTAAAGACCTGTCTATTTTTCGTATTGTCTGGATATGTTGCTATTTATCCAACAGGTAAGACGTAGAGTGAACTAATGTCAATCTTTCTCTAATGTGGTAGAGCATCATCACCACCAGGCGCACGATCACTCTCATGATCCTGGTGTATCTTCTGTCAGCATTGTCTCTGAGGGGAGCTTAGATCTTGAGAAGGTTCCTCATTCTAGCTCCACAGCTCGATTATTTTGGTCAAGAGTGATAGTTATTTTCTGTTTTGAGTGAAATTGATTAAGGATTAGTAAGGTTTTTTTTTTGGGTCGGATGTGACTAGTGAGTTCATTCTCTATGTTTTCAGGCAAATATATGGCTTGGCACGTTGTTGTTGGAACGTAGCGAGGATATCTATCGGATGAAAGGTCTTCTCTCTGTACAGGGCATGGATGAGAGATTTGTATTCCAGGTGAATTGTGTACCTCTGAAAGCCCACGTTTCACCTTGCCTGTCCATTTTTACCTTTTAGTAGAGAGTTTTATGCTGTGTATTTTTGGTTAAATTTTTTCTTTCCTAGAGATGTGTCAAGCCTTGCCATAATAAAGAAGTCCTAGAAAAGATCATTGCACTGATCGTTTTTTAGTTAAGACTGTTTGTGCGACTGAGTTTCCTATCGGAACTCTGTTTTAACCATCGATACTTCTTTGGGTACAGGGAGTTCATGATATCTTCCAAGGTTCCCCGGACAGGTCGTGGGGTCCAGACGAACCGAGAGTGAACAAGATAGTGTTCATTGGGAAAAATTTGGATGCAAAGGAGATAGAGAAGGGTTTCAAGTCATGCTTGCTATAAGAAAACTGCGATAGGTCGCCTGTTACTATCGGTTAAAGGTCCTCCGGCTTTGAGTAAGTTTGAATTTTGAGCAACTATAGAAGGCCATGCTTGGAGGTCAAAATGCAAACATGACTATATCTCGGAGAAAATCCACCAAAGACCATGATTTGTAAAACGACTAGAATGTCTCTATATGATTCATTTTCTTCTTCATTTATTATGCCCTTTAAATCTCCACGGATTGGAGGTGTTGTTGTTTCTGAGATATGTGTCCGACCACTCGGTCAAGGCTATGCCAATCCATGATGCACCACTTAGGGAAGATAAACTGAAGAAGTGCCCATAACTGTTTCTCTCACCTGAAGGTCATATTTTAAACACGCAAGAAAATGGGAGGAGTAGAGTCCATCATGTTCAAAAGGACGTTAATATGCTAAACGGTAGTAAATTGAGATGTGTTGGACTTCATGGCCAGCTACTTAATAACTCTTGCAATCTAGAATAGCTATTTTAAAACGGCATAGGCTCACCTATTTTGACTTCTTGAAACTGCTTACAACTTTTCTATCGAGATAAAATATCATTTTAAGATTGAGGAAATGTAATTAAAGCTCACATAATTTTAGATGACTAAGTCAAATGTAGACACTAAAGTGAAAAGTGAGAGTTTATGATAAAAATATTACGTCAAATACACGATCCTACAAATTCACATTCAAAAGTTCCATTGCAACCCCTGCCTTAAAACTGCATAAGGAGACTCTACTGCATAAAATAAGGTAAAAAAGATACTCCAATTATAAGGAGTGATCGATCGTGATGATTATAAGGAATAAGTTTATTCATGTTTCCTTTTCCCATTTTTTCTGGGGCTTAGAAACTGATATCTGTGAAGAGCAGCATACGAATTTTCGGCATGCGCTGTATATATACAAGTGAAGTGAACTCATTTAGTTCAAAGTAATAGTCCTTTAGGCATGCTAGGATTCATGAATTTCTTTATGGTGATGCGAATTTCTTCTGATAACACTTATGTTGAGTAATCTTGTCTGATCGTTTAGTTCGCCAAACGACGAGAAGAAAGAATGTCGTCTATGTAGATCGCAACATAATCAAGAATATAGCAAGAGATAGTCGGGCAAGTCTAAGTTCGTATAAATAAATGAACTTGTTCTAGGACTCTCACGTCGAGCGGTAGTATGCATAATTCCGATTAAATGTACCACAAGAGATGCTAAATCAGTCTATCTGCCCGGCTATAGGAAAACATTAGGCAAACAAAAGAGAGAAGAAGGAAATTTTCATGCCACGTGCCAAAGAGAACCGCCTTCGGTAAACAGTCTGAGGAGATTATTAATGCCATGCCATGACAGAGAAATGAATTCTTGCAGTGCCCAGAAAATATTTTGTTATCCCAAAGAAGATGATCTCGCATTGATGATCTCTGTGCTCTGTTTCTCTGACTCTCAACCTCTGTCCCATTTTGAAAAACCAGTGCCTGCTCGGTCTCTCTACATTTACTCTCCTCTATCCCATTGTAATCACAAGTATAAACGAAGCATCGAAAGCAAGTGGTTATTTTATGCATAAGGTTGTAGGCAAGTCATTTAAGGTGAAAAGGGCCATCCATCTATGGCACGTGTTAATGCCTCAAACAAAGATGAACTTGACACGTAAAATATTGTGCTAACTAAGCAAAGAAACACAGAAATCTGTGAGCCAACTTGTCGATTATTACACAACTCATACTTGGTGGACACAAAAATTTCTTTGCATAAGACCAATAATGAATCGACCGAGGTTCATAAACTCATCACGCAAAAGCTTAATCGCAGGATGGGTCAACTATCACATTAGTCGGATATGTAAAACCGGAAAGGGCTCAAATCAAAGATTCAGAAAGGCATGGCAAAATCTTACATGCTTTTAATTGAATAAGTTCCTCATCACTACGCTGGACAGGTCCTCGTGTATTACTTACTAGTTGCTACTACTGCTGCTCGTCCTTTCCCATTTCCCAAATGCAAACGGAGGAGCTGCTTGTTTGACAAATGAATAACTTCTCTGATGATGAGGTGGATATAATTTGGGTGTGCATGATTTTGACTTCATTGTCGATAGGTTTGCTATGTTTATGGATCAGTTGGCCATATGAGCTGGGTATGTATTTGGGTGCCAATCTCTCATATGGCCAAGTGATCTGCAAACATAGCAAAACCTATCGACAACAGAGCCAAAACCTGCACACCCAAAGAAGTACCCACCTTAGAAAAGTTTTTCATTTGTCGAACAAACATCTCATCCCTTTGCACTTGTGAAGAAAGAGCATGGGATTAGTACCAGTGGCAGTAAGTAAGTACATTGGGGCACGTGAGAGTCACAAACGCTCCTCTTTGGCTAAGTGGCCGAGAACGGGTCAGCAGCAGCCTCTTTGATTTATTGATGCTTCGTTATCTGTGGATGGGTAGAAATGGACCTTTTTATCATTATTATTGCTGTTATTTTTGTTTATGATCAAGTCAAGTGTAGACTGTAGGGGGCTTAAATCCTTCAACAAAAAGAAAAAATCCTTCAACCTAGACTCTTAACGATAATCAGATATTCAGTACAACGAGAATTGGGACTAGGAACATGCGTGATCAATAGGAGATGAACGGTCCACCTGCCTCTGGGAAACACACCTGGTACTGATAGGACGAGCAAATGATGCTCGAACAACGTAATAAAATTAATAATACTGATGAGGTTCTGAGTTGGCATCTCTCTCTTCAGATGAAACATATGGTGTCTCGACCGAGAGGTGAAACGACAAATGCTGCGTCGAAAATGAGCTGATCTCAAGCCCAAGAGCAAACAAAGTCGCGCATGACAACATTTTACTTTTGAAATCAACTTCCGATCAGAAGTTGCTTGTGTATTTCAGCAAAAGTTGATTTTTTTAGAAGTAAAATTTTTTCCTGTCTTCAAGTGGCTTCAAAATTATTGATGGAGTAAAAAAATGCTCTAGAAATAGAAAAAATATTTTTGCTTCATAAGCTGCCTTACTTGTGTTGTTAAACGGATTTATGCTCTAAAAGTGTTGTAATGCGTGCCGGCCCGTCCCACTCCAAATTTTCATTTTTATGGAGAGTAAAAACTCTTCAAAACAAGAATCTTGCTAGTGCCTTTTGTTGTCGTTACTCTTTGGCTAAGTTCGTACAGAAAGACATGTGAACAAATGACTAACCTGCAGCCAACGCGAAATAGAAATCAGAATATTGATCCGAGCCCAACGAAAGTCGTTGTGTCCTTAAGACGAATTTGCCCCCTCAATCTGTACCCGAGGACGTCGGACAATTGTCTCCCAAGATAGAACGGATCGCGTTCCTTTGAAGTGGTACGTCTTCAAAGGACTCCTTCGAACGCAAATTTGCAGAACAATCGCACAAATGAAGATGAGTAATGTCTTGTGAAAAAATATCAGTAGTTTTTTTTTAAGTGACGGTCGCTCTTTGTATTTATAGACAATGAAGTGAAGAGTCGCGAAGCAGAACATGTCCATTGATGAAGGGATGCGAATCACAAAACTGTTCTTGTTCTGTACACGTTCGTTCGCTTTATTCCGAATGAACATGCATGTTCGTCGGTCTAACATGTCTATTCGCTCAGCACCGAACAATCATATCTGTTCATGCTTTATTCCGAATGAACATGCATGTTCGTCGGTCTAACATGTCTATTCGCTCAGCACCGAACAATCATATCTGTTCGGATGAAAAAGAATGTCCAACATGTCTATTCAAATCGTGTCCCTTCAAGTTAAATAAACGCGCGGACCCGGGCCCAGCCCGAACCGAGCCGAGCCGCGGCGGCGGCGCGCGTGTGGACCGATCCACCTTTGCGTAGGTCCTCCCCCGTCCACAAAAGTGCGGTGCCCCTTGGGGCCCAAACCCATTTGTGAAGTTCTAATATTTAAACCCATCCATCATCTACTCTTTTTCCTATGTGGGACTCTCCCTCTTCCATTTCTCATTCACTTCCCATGGGATTATTCATCATATCCCAACAATCCCCCACATGAATGAGATGTTCAGATATCACGCCTCTTCGTGTATGCATGAAATGCAATGTGCGATTATTCCATGAGAGAACGTTGCATCAGGATAAGTAGTCCGAGACTTTGAACTTTCCCTAGTGAAACCTATCGGGATTACTCGGTCAATCAGTAGACTTGATGTCTTTGAACTGTCGATCTTTGGTGTAAGCCTAGACAATAGAAATTACACAGCTTTCTCTCGAACAAAGTTGGTTCTCACTGTTGTGTTCGTTTTGGCCATGAACACCGCCTGGTCTCATGAGTGTTTTAGATAATTCGGCCTTTTCAATTCTCATAGAAGCGGCCCTCACTTCACACTCACATAGGTGATTTCTGAATATATAGTATATCACATACTCAATTCAGAATCATTAAAAGATTTCGCTTAACCTTCACATATTCATACTGTCTTCATCTAGGAATGAGTAATAAATTACAGTACTCTCCACAGTCTTCATAACTTAGTTGTCCCTTGGAACCTAGATCTTGGGATCTCCAGTCAATTAGGTAGGGTATCCGCTATGACGACTTATTTATAGGCCTTAAACCCATTCCTTTCAATGTTTTCACAATCATCTCTCTAGGTAAGCCTTTTGTTAATGGATCCGCAACATTATCTTTTGACTTCACATAGTCAATCGTGATAATTCCACTAGAAAGAAGTTGTCTTACAGTGTCATGTCTTCGACGTATGTGTCGAGACTTACCGTTATACATGACATTCCTCGCCCTTCCTATTGCCGCTTGGCTATCACAATGAATGCATATAGCCGGCACTGGTTTAGGCCAATTAGGAATATCTTCCAAGAAATTTCGAAGCCACTCTGCTTCTTCACCGGCTTTATCCAAAGCTATAAATTCTGATTCCATAGTGGATCTAGCAATACAAGTTTGTTTAGATGATTTCCATGACACTGCTGCCCCACCAAGTGTGAATACATATCCATTTGTCGATTTTGTGTCTTTAGTGCCGGTTATCCAATTTGCATCACAGTATCCTTCAAGTACCGCTGGATATTCTGTGTAATGCAAAGCATAATCTTGAGTATGCTTTAAGTAGCCCAATACATGTTTCATAGCTTTCCAATGATTTTCATTTGGACTAACTGTAAATCGACTTAGCTTGCTAACTGCACAAGCTATGTCCGGCCTAGTACAGTTCATGACATACATTAAACTGCCTAGTATACTTGCATACTCATTTTGAGCCTTACTTTCACTAGTATTCTTTGAAAGATGTAAATTAACATTTATCGGTGTACTTACTGGTGATATGCCTAGATTCTTGCTTTTTTCAAGAATTTGCTCAATGTAATGAGATTGAGATAGAGATAGTCCTTCAGACGTTTTACGGATTTTAATTCCTAAAATGACATCTGCGATCCCCATATCCTTCATATCAAATTTACTTGCGAGCAAGCATTTGATCTTCTTGATAATCTCACTATCACTGCCCATTATAAGCATGTCGTCTACATATAGACATAAAATGGCAAAGCTATTATGAGTGTTCTTAACGTAAACACATTTATCGCACTCACTTCCCATGGGATTATTCATCATATCCCAACACCTTTTCTTTTTCTTTTTCTTCTGTATGGTCTAAATCTTCAAAACCAAAGAAAAATCATGCCCATATTTACCACACAGCGTGCTTCACCCTCATCAGAGGACACTAGGTATGTGCTGGGCTCCTCTGCATCATTGCCGCCTGGGCTCCTCTGCATCATTGCCGCCTGGAACCTGTTGCATACAAGGTGGGTGGGAGATTGTATGTTTAACAACAGATATTGCAAGATGCACCATCAAGCATTACAGCAGGTGTTCTGTCACATACAAAATCCCAATGGAATTCCTGAAGCCAAGAGTAGCCAATTTCTTCGTCCTCACCATACATATTTTTCGATATCTGCCGTCGAAAAACCAAAAAGAAGACTCATTGTGACTAGCATAAACATCCACCACGGTTGAATGGTATT
Source organism: Lenwebbia sp. NSW1173648 (assembly GCA_029784005.1). Classification (NCBI taxonomy): domain Eukaryota; kingdom Viridiplantae; phylum Streptophyta; class Magnoliopsida; order Myrtales; family Myrtaceae; genus Lenwebbia; species Lenwebbia sp. NSW1173648. The sequence continues at coordinate 14,530,223 of JARCGZ010000009.1, forward strand.
TTACTGATAGCCAGGAACAGAATCAATTACGCGAGTCTACCTCATCTGCAGAAGGGACGGTGTAGGCTAAGAATTTCTCCGGTTTTGATGGATCAGAACCTATGGCCTCGTAACTTTTCATAATAGCCTGAAATGGACATGCTCATAAGTAGCTTACCGCTTAAGTAATTGGACATTGGGCACCATTTAAAATGAAAAGAAGAAGAAGAAAAGAAACAAAGCTCAGGTGGAAGAAGGGCTACACCTCCCAGGAAACCAGAAAAGAGGCTAGAGGAAAAAAGCAGAGTACTTTTACCCTGTAATTATCGCGCTTTAACATGTTTTTCATGTGTTGCAAAATACTCCAAGCAACATATTAACTGCAAAGATATTCCTAACCTTATTCCTAGGACACCATCTACTAAACAGAACTATTCCTGACCATTTGTGCAAGAGGACCTACAACTCACCTTTGCTTCACAGTCATCACAGGCAGATTGTTACAAGTTACTGTAGATTTCTGAATCAGCTGTGGGATCATTATCTAATTATGCGACAATAAATTGATCATTGTACCTGCATCAAGTGTACTAGACAACGCTAAGTGGTCATCGTCGCTCTCCTGCAATATGAAATCAGCTAGAAAGGAAATTAGAACCAATCGGCAACAATTTTCATGGTGGACTGGTAGTAATCATATGGTGCCTCCAGTGAAAATCTAAATCCAAGCAGTCTCTGCTAATGCATAGCCAATGAGCTAACATCAACATGTCCCCACCGGAAGATTACTTACCATTGGCCAAAAAGGTTTGGCATTCGGCCCCGACAAGTCTAGATCAACCCATTTTACATGCAGCAAAAAGCAACTCCTTATGTTCAACGAATCAGTACATGCATAAACACCAGACGATGAATTAAGAGAAAAAACAAGTTTTCCGGAGAAGCAAGAGAAGTTATCAAGACTGATTCCTTCTTATGAGCCATAATACAAGCATAGATTGAGCACATACCGATCGAAATAAGGTAAAAGAGGCAGAACTTCAATTGGATGTAAGTTCTTATTGGTTGCATGAACAGGGGCTAACTTTAGCTGCGTCAAACGATGCCTCGATTTCCTTAATTCGTCTTTCCCTGGAATTAGATTGCTCCTCTAGCGAAAAGAAAACGACAAACAATCATACAATAAGGATATATCCTGATAAATGATCAGAAGAGAAAACCTGTCATTGAGATTCTCCAAAATGTTGCGACCTCCCTTCATTTCACGCAATTCCTTTTCTTGTTTCTCAGCTAAAGACTGCAATTCCAATGCAATTAAAAATAACTAAACCAAACAAATATTTGCTGACAAAAAGTTCATATCAATAAGGGCATCCACCTGTTTTGCTGAATCCAAACTGAGAGGAGATATGTACTGTGTTTTAACTAGCCAACGAGCACCTTTATCGGTAAGTCGTTCTTTCCTTCTTATCCCATCTTTCTTTACTGGTGTCACCACATCATCATCACGCGGTAATTCTTTGTCCTCTGGATCAAGAGGTTTGCGAATACATGGAGGACTAATGAAAAAGTGAAAGGAAATCAGATGACTGATGATACGAGGCAATAGTGACACCATGTAAGAGATCAGTGTGGCCGGGAAAATAGTTGTGCATATTCAGGTCCAGCAGGTAGAGGGGTATGCCAAGATCAGGCTCAACATGAAGTTCAGGCTTCCAATTTTTCTCCAGAGATGTGATAGTGTATTTAGCAAAGCTGTAAAAAGGAAAAAATAGCAGGGTTTATCTTCAAATCAGATCATGTATCTTGTAAAGCCCCAATTTTTCTCTTCATAAACTGTAATGATAATGATCCAAAAAGTGAAATTTCAGCCTTCTGTTGGAGTAATATTTCAGATATCACTCTACAACTACAACTTCTTGCGCTTCTATCCGATCCTCTGAATCGTTTATAAAGCCTTAATGCATGACTCTGCTTTCTGTAGTTCTTTCCACACTTTCCTACTATACCACACATCATGAGACACGACTCTTGAAAGAGCAGGTGTAATTAGCTTAGTGATATAAAGGTAACATTACACATTCATTCGCCCGGGAAAGAAATCGAATTCAGCAGCACAATGATGTTACATAACGATCCTTGTCTTTCTTGAAAGCCATAAGTTTTGGTTGAACACTTGGATATGGAAGCTCATTTCGAAATCTTTGAAAACCAGAAAGCAAATTAAGGGTAAGTTGAAGATACTATAAGGGTTGGCTCTCTCTTCCCACGTGCTTGTTGTTTTCTATCTTTTTGTTAGGTGCAGGTGCATCTAACAGGATGATGAACTGTTATGTGCTAAACAGAAAATAAATCACATGGCTCAATTAAAGCGGACAAAGTTTGGCCAAGTTGACTTGGATTATGTTCTTACTTCTTGGTATTGGAGGCTTTGATTTGGAAAGGTAATGCTCGTCAGTTTCGAATTATGCTGGGATGGATGGATTTCTCTCCATGTTACTGAATACCACTATTTTTGGCCATTCACTGAGGGGAATGACACTAAATGACTTGATGCATTGTTTAAACTCGAATCGGATTACTTGGCATGGAAATTTTCAATTATGAAGATACCTGAATTTCCTTTTCACTGTCCCAGAGCAACCACCACTTGATTTCGAAATATTAGTTAAGCTGCAGGCTTGCTGAACCGGATAAAAGTTCAGATTTTGATTGTGTGTGTCACTGGCCTGATTAAGATTGCATTACTTGACAGTTTGGTGAGGAATCCAAGTTGTAGAATCCCGGATGTGGTCCCTTAATGTTTGGAGATCCAATTGCCCTGACTGTTGTTTCTGTTTTGGGTTCTCGCCAAGAGGCAAAGGAAGACCATCATGACCACGACCATGACCACGACCACGACCACCATCACGAACATGATCATGAGCACGGTGAGTGCATGCAGTTTATTGTAGTGCTGTTAAATAAATTGCTGATGGTTGTGGCTCGATTGTCGGTTATTCTCATTTTGCGCTGGTCAACTAACAGCTAATAGACTCCTTTGAGAATCAAATGTATTCTCAGTGTGAATATTTAACTCAGTGTTAGTCACTGTATGAGTTTTGCCAGTTAAAGTTTCCCTGAATGTGAAATTTGATTCCCGCTAATGGAATGAAATAGGAAATTATGCTGAATGCATCCGTGGCATACTCTCTAGTAACACAACGGTCATGTTGCAATCATGCAGTAAGATAACCATGATGGATGCCAGTGCCTGACATTACCACTTTAACCTATGTCTTGTTGAGCTCTGTAAAAGTTTCTTGCTGCTTCAGTTGGAATAGAGTTAAAAGCCTGTCTAATTTTTTGCTTGTATTGTCTGGATATGTTGCTATAAATCAAACAGGTAAGATATAGCAGAGTGAGGTAATATAAATCTTTCTCTAATGTCGTAGAGCAGCATCACCACCCATGCGCACGATCACTCTCATGATCCTGGCGTATCTTCTGTCAGCATTGTTTCTGAGGGAAGCTAAGATCTTGAGAAGGTTCCTCGTTCTAGCTCCACGGTTCTGTTACTTTGGTCAAGAGTGATAGCTATCTTCTGTTTGGAGTGAAATTGATTAATGATTAGTGAGTTCATTCTCTATATTTTCAGGCAAATATATGGCTGGGCACGTTGTTCTTGTTGGAACGTAGCAAGGATATATACATGAATGAGAGATTTGTATTCCAGGTGAACTGGGTACTTCTGAAAAGCTCATGTTTCACCTTGCCTGCTGTGAGTATTGCGGTGAAGTTATCTCTTTCCTAGAGATGTGTCAAGCCTTGCTGTAATATAAGAAGTCCTAGAAAAGATCATTAAACTGATCGGTTACTAGTTAGATTAATTTTGCAACTGAGTTTGCTGTCGGAACTCTGTTTTAGCCATCAATACTTTCTTTGGTAACAGGGAGTTCATGATATCTTCCAAGGTTCACCGGACAGGTTGTGGGGCCAGAACAACCGAGAGTAAACAAGATAGTGTTCATGTGGAAAAATTTGGATGCACAAGAGTTAGAGAAGGGTTTCAAGGCATGTTTGCTATAATAAAACTGAGATTGGCCACTTTGCCTATTCCTATCGGTTAAAGGTCCGGCGGCTTTGAGAGAGTTTGAATATTGAGCAACTATAGAGGGACATGCTTGGAGGTCAAAATGCAAACATGAAGAAGATATCTCTGAGAAAGTCCCCCGGCGGCTGCGATTTGTAAAACGACTATAAATGTCTCTTGACGTTTAGTACAAAATGCGTCTTCGAGTAAGTCATGTAAGATTCCTTTTCTTCTTCACTCGAAGACGCTTGTACATGACTTACTCGAAGAAGAAAAGGAATGGTACATGACTTACTCGAGTAAGTCATGTACAACATATCTCCACTTGAATCTCCGTCAATGCTTAACTACATTTTTATGGGCCCTCATTGCTACGCTACAACACTCGCATTGCCGAAAACCGCAACCATCGGATCTGATACCATTTGAGATTTTGTGGAAACACTTCAATTGTTCTAAAAGTTTAAGCTGTTAGATGAAGGCGTGGTTTAATCATTATACGAGCAATCCCTGCCTTAAAACTGAAGTAAGGAGACTCTAATGATCTTTGAAAAATCCCTTACTTGCTGGTTGTTTGCATTCGCTTACAGTAACCTAAAACCAAACACAATTCAAAATATCAATCGAATTTGAAAAGATCTATGAAACAATTATTGGCGAATCTGCATGTCAATATAAGCCATTTTGCAAGGATTCAAGTATTTCGCATAATATAAAATAAAATAAAAGTGTGCGCAGGGAAAGATTCAAAACGAAAAAGTAGAAAAGAAAAGATACTCCAATTAGTAGGGGTGAGCGGTTTCAGGTTCCGTATAGGTTCCACTTGGAACCTAGACCATACCCGTCTATACAGGTTTCTCATTTTTTAGAACCTAGAACCTACCATGCATACCTTAAAACCTAGAACCTACCCTGTCGTAGGTTTCAGGTTCCACCCAGGTTCCACATGTATTCTTAGTTGAACGATTGTAGTGAATAATCACATTTAATGACCACCACCTGCTGCTAAAATTCATTGACCATAACTCATATTTAGATACACGAAAAATATGAAACATTAACAAAGTAAAAGTCTCAATGATAAAGTGGTTTCGGATTACATACTCATCATCGGACACCATGGAATACCACAATATGACTTGAAGACATATACCAAGAAAAAATATAAAAACTTGCTCCAGGTTCCGATTCCAACGTGGAACCCGGAACCTACCCGTCAGAATAGATTCCCTAATTTTTGGAACCTGGAACCTACTATCCATACCCTAAAACCTAGAACCAATCGGTTCCCACCGGTCCGATTCTCTAGATTCCAGGTTCTACCCTGGAACCATGCTCACCCCTACCAGTTAGGAGACCCCTGACATTTTTAGGAGCGATGGCCAATGAGTGCTTTGGCTTCCATAGAAAAGATATTCTTTGTTTATCGTAAGATGAGTTTGATTTTGCATCTAGAGATGACTATCCTAAGCAAATCAAGCCAATTGCGTGCACTCATCAGCTACTTCCTAAGTCTTACTCATGATTTTTCCTCCAAAATTTACAAAAAGAACATTATCTAAGGTTCCAAAAAATTTGGAAATATTATAAGCAATTGTGTGTGTAAATATTTGGATTATTTTCGAGAGTTTTTTTTTGTATTTCAAGCAAAATAAAGTCAGTCCATGGGTTTTGTGAAAATCATAAGGAGTCAAAATCAAAAGTAAAAGTTACTTCAAACAAAGTTTTGATGATCTTGAGAGCCGTTAGTTAATGCCAAGGGCCTAAGGGCCACTTGCCCACTGATCTAGATTTATTCTCATAGCCTAGATCTTATGATACATCCGGTTAAGACACGAAAAAGTTTCTCCATTTAGTCAATGTGTGGGTTTCGTAAAACTCATAACTAGTAAAAATCAAAAGTAAGAAAAATCTATAGTTAAATATGAAATCACCTACTATTTTTAACTCTTGCCAAAGATCTCAAACTATTCTCGCGTTGGCTCGGAGTCACAAGCATATTGATTTGGACAATCCAGCGATATCCCTCTAAACTGACGTAAACCATCAAAACATAAGAAAAGTCTACAGTTAGACATGTTCATTAGAATCCCGACAACCACTTTTTCTTGGTTTCGAGAATGTTCTCATTGTTGATTTAAGTATCGGATGGTCCATTGAAACTTTCCTTATTGGCTTTTACATTGGCGCACAGTAAATACACAAGCACCCACGACTTTTAACTCTTGCCAAAGATCTCAAACTATTCTCGTGTCGGCTCGGAGTCGTAACCATACTGATTTGGACAATTCAGTGATATTCCTTAAATTGACGTAAATCATCAAAATTTAAGAAAAATCGACAATTAGACATGTTGGTTAGAATCCCGACCAGCTATTTTTTCTTGGTTTCGAAAACGTTCTGGTCGTTGATTTAAGTATCGGATGGTCAATCGAAACCTAGAACTCAAAACATCTTTCTCTCCAAAAAGCTCTGTCCGTTTTTTGGGAGCTAAAATAAAGTCCTGGTGTCCGACCAAAAAGTAAAATAAAATAAAGTCCTGGTGGGTCTTTTTGGATGGGGATATGAAATTATGACCCACCTAGATTCACGTCGATGCTTACGCGGCAGGAGTTGTGGACCCCTTAAATGTCTGACAAAGCCGAAAAACACAACATGTCCGAAGAACACCACAGAACCAGAGTCCAAACCCTAAGTTGCGCCCTTTACTGTTCCGACTAGAGCCCTGATCTCTCCCCTGTTTCAAGCGTCTCTGTCTCTCTTTCTGGACTGTCGTGTCTCTATCTAGAGGTACAAGGTTTTTTTTTTTTTTTTTTCATTGAAAAGTTTTTTTTTTTCAGTTGATTTTCATTTGGGTTTAATCTGTCTGACTCGAAATTGTTCAAGAGCAGTGGAGATGGAGAGTATTTACGGGAGCAACGCCAATCTCGACGCTGGGGTGGTACCAAAGGTGGGAGCTTTCGTGATCGAAGCTGCCCTGCTGGTTCAGAGGACCGCTTGGTTTCTTCTGCTTCTGGTGGTATGTGCTTTTTCGCTTTGCCTCGTTTTTCCTGTTTTCAAAAATTGAAGCTGGATGGTGTGTTTGCTTAGCCGTTTTTAGCTCCGTGGTATACGAATCTGATTCAGATGTGAAAAAAAATTCGTGCTTGAGATGAATGCTCTTCGTTAAACTGTGTCTCTAGAGCAGAATCATGCTTCGATTGTGTTTACGTTGAATCCTAGAGGGTTAATATGGTCTATTTGAAGGTCCTTGTAGTTTTCGCGGCACGTCAAAACTCATGATGCATGATGTTGAGCTAAAACAGTGTTAGAAAGGAGGAATAACAGGCAATCGCAAAATAAGAAAAAGAGGCGCGACGCGACAGTCTCCTTGGATCAACTACTGGCCTACCTTATCGGGTGAGAACGAGTGGAAATCCTGTGTGTGAAAATAATCGGAGTCAGATAATCTCATGATTAGTAGGGCAAAAGATAAATTGCGTGAGGATTGGCGCATCCACCAGGTAAAATGGGATCCCGATCGTCCTTTGTATCTTACCTAATCCATCACATATCTGGCTGGGCAAGGAAACGAATTCAATTGATAGCCTACATAATCGTTTTCTATTTAAGAAACTTGGATGTTGCGTAAACCTCTACTTTGTTACTTTCATGTTCTTTTGAATTATATGTATCCACGGGATTAATTAGGAAACCGGTTGGGAAGTTGAGTCTAAGATGAATGCTTCCATAAATTCGATCGCTATTTACAATTATAGCTTCCGTGAGAGAAATGTATAATCAATGTCATTATTTTCGTTTTTGTTATTTCTTTTGATAGAGAACATGGATCCATGACACTCCTAATTCGGTACATCAAGCATATTCTTTTTCACAGTAACAGCATCACATATCAACTTCATTTAGTTTGCCATCACAGAACTCAACAATTAGACATACTTGTTCAAGCATCCAAAGAACTTGGAGATCTGACTACGAGAAGATGACTTTTTAATACATGATTTCTCTCTTATTCCTATTGCAAGAACTTTCCTCCATGTAGTGATTGCTTGATCGTTTTCAGCTGTTTTTGTTGGAGCTGTGGGCTTTAGATAAGCCTGCGTTTTGTTTTAGTTTGTTTCTTCTTTATTGGCAAGCCAGCTGAGGCATTAATCCGGTCTCTCGCGTATGCATGCAAAGTAAGTTTGAAAAGTATCATCACTTTGACTTAAATTTCATGTCCTCAGTTAATTAGTTGCTCCTCTTCTGACTGATTTACCCTTTTTCATTTCTTAAGGGAAGTTAATGCTTGTTGAGATGCTAGTATATCTTTTTGACGTAGAGGGCCATGTTTGTATGATTGGTAGGGCAAGATCGTGTTTTGAACAGGAGTAAATTGTGTACATACATGCTGCTAATCTCTTTGCGCTTGGTGCATGAATTACCTTGAATAGTATGATGTATGTTCCTGATCTTTTGAATAGTCTCGATGTATATCGAGAAATCTACAGATGTATGCTTGCTTCATTGTTATCTAAATGTTGCCCTTGTCTTGGTCCTTGAGGAAATGTAAATGATGTCATCCTTGCTCTACTTTCATGCTTCATTCGGTTAGTCATATTAACCTTTCTGTTGATGCCAAAAATATTGAATAGCTTGCTTTTGTCTATTATACCTGGCAGTTTTCATTTCACTCCATACCTGTGTCACCTCTCTGTTTCTGATCTATTGTGCTATTTTCGGGTTTCATCTTTTCAAATTCCCACAATATGCAGGTTGTGTTACGTGATTCTCTAATTTGCCATCAAGCTATTTCTCCTTTATACTGGGGATTATTTTTCGTCCAACATTAGTTACATGGGAATTTGAACTAGTGTTTAACGTTTTTGCTTGGTTGATGCTTCCTTCAGGTTGTATTGCAGCATGGCGATGACTCCGTGTTTATGATAATTGATTCAGATCGAAGGTTTGAATCTTTTTTCCCCCCTATTCACTTGTCTTTGATTGTCCTCGCATTTTAATTGCACGCCAGGTTAATTTGGAGTTTTCATGTATGCCGATTAGGTTCACAGCAGCTGATTTTGTTGGAGTGAAAGAGCCATTGCCAGAGAATGAGGACGCTGGTGAGATGGCATCTCAGGCCCCTGAGGACAAAGGTGACGGGGAGGGCGACGGTGACAAGGATGACGATGAGGGAGAAGATGACGGTGATGATGATGTGGAGGGGTCTGATGATGACTATAGCGAGACTGACAGTGATGAGGACAGCGATGATGATGATGATGATGATGATGAAGATGACGATGACGACGACGACGACGACGAAGATGACGACGAGGACGATGAAGATGACGACGAAGAAGTTGACGAGGACGATGATGCGCAATCTCAGCCACCTTCCAAAAAGAAGAAGTGAACCATTGCGCATACCCTGTTGTCCAAATTGGTTCATTGTTCTTTAGACAAATTTTTTCTTATTTTCAAAAGGATTTGACCTGGAATAAAGAATTAAAGCTGATTATTTGTGCAGGTCTCAATAGTTATGTACATGGATTCATCTGAGATATCTCCAGTTGTTTGTTACCTTTTTGACCAACCATTCGAGCGGTTCTTTTCTCATAGAAGTAGACTTGCTTATACACTTCCCCTGCCGATTGTCCTATTCTAAGTATAACCATGGAGTTTCACAAATTACCATCATGACCATTTAACATAAATTGTCCAGCTTGGCTTTCATTTTCGCACAATGTCGCACCACGCATATGACTACTCTCGAAATTTTCAAGCACTGCGCGTAAGATTCGACATTAAAGAAGTTGGGTGCGCCGGGGTGGCCAAGAGATGAAGACCACAGAAGGGCCCTAGCATTCATGCTCTAAATGATGCTCATTCTTATGTTTAACTAGAAGGGTTTCTGACAAAATCGAATTGCTTCCATCGACCTCTCATGCCCAAAAGACCATCATGTATAAGGAAAGAATGAAAATGAAACCAAGAACGGTACACGCTCTGGGGAGTGGGCACAATGCAGAAATGAGAATGCCACCAAGAATTGTAAAAAGATGCCAACCCAATAAACAGACAAAAATTATAGCTATCCTAATCTGCTTCTGGATTGGATCCATACATGAGAGAGGGCAAAAATCTAGAGACATAATATTTGTTGTTTTGTCCAACATTACATTCTAAGGGAGCAGATTTTTATTTTAATATACATCTTTCCTATTTGCTTAGTCCCCCGCTCTGGGCACAATCACAGAGAGAAATGAAGAGCCATCTCTTCCTGGTTCATGTTTGCTATTCCCATGGGAACCTCGACTGGCGCAGCATATTTGACAGAGCATAGCAACGTGGACCGCCCCTCAGTCAACTGGTACTTCGACCTCCATTTTTAGGTCGGAGTTTCCAAAAACCTGAATCAACACGAAAAAAAGAACAGCATAAAAGTTTAGTTCACAGTTCGTCAAGCATGGATCAGCTGACGTGCTAAGAATATCCATGCTTAAGCCATGATAAAGAAGACAAAGATACAGAAAAGGATTCCCAGTACGATGGGCGATTGGGCAATAATATTGGACGGCTTGTTGGTCCATCGCGTGGCAGGTAGTACATCATGATATCCAACATCTTCATCATTAAAAGGTATGAAACCAAGAGTCAATGCAATCGATTTGAAATTGGATATGTATTCTTACAGACGTCAATACACAATTAAGGATATTTTCATTATGATTGCATCAAAATTGCGAGCATCACTTATATGAAGATGGTACGTGAGAAACTATACAATAAATACTCTTTTCTCGAGAAAAATAGAGTATCCTAGAACTTCCACCGTTCTTTTAGTTAACTCCAGTGATGACAGATGAGACTCAAGTATTCGTTTTGAGAAAAATTATGCATACAATTATTCTGGCATTAAATTATCTTGTAGAAACAACTTAGCCATATCTCAATCCATTTCTATGATAATTTTATCTACTTGAGAGTGAAAGGGGTCAAACTTATCCCTGGTCCATAGTACTATAATGATAAATGTGAAGCCACACTATCAATTGGTTGCATCTAGCATTAACCTTTGCCATCAGTATAAAAGGAGCTACTCATACCTTAACGAAGTCATCCAACAATAAATAGGATTCCATTGTGTAACCAGCTTCCTTCAACACTTGAACCAAGACTTGCTATAGAAAATGTTCAATGCACCAATTAGCTCAAAAGTACACAAGCAAGTAGATGAGAGCCATAAAGCTATCAACCTTAGAAAAGAATAAGCAAGTTGCACTATAAAATGTTGCTTTGAACACTATCCAAATCCACAAGAACAATCACAAATGAGAAGTGGACATATGAGATTTGACCAACACATTTATACCATATTGGAGGATGCCTAAATACAAGATAAAAATGTCCTACGCAAAATCTTGTCATAGACAGACCGACAATATTGAAGGGAGAAGCTCCAGTCCATTGGTAAGTACCTCTCTTTGTTCATCTGACATAAATGGGCCCGACAAATCCCGCAAAACTTCCAAAATGTCATTGAAAGACACCTTTCCATTACAGTCTGAATCATACACCTTGAAAATCACTGCAGGAAGGGAAAATTTACAACATCAGGCAACTCATCCCACCAAAGCTGACGGGGCTTCAAAAATTAACATTTGGAGAGAGAGAGATTACTGTTTTACAAAACGACACTAGAACTGATGGTATACAGCTTCAACCAGACAATTTCATAACACAAAAAATGCAGAGCAAACAGATGCTCTCAACCACCTGATTCGATTCCTTCTGGGGGTTCAAAACAGTTCGATTCTAATTGAACTTATTTACTGGTCTCGCCTGCAATTCATTTAATAATTCCCACATTGCAGGAATTATGCTTCCACAATTCAGTATCTCTAACTTACAAGGCACCCCATTGCTGGTTTCCAACTTTTTAGATTAGTTCAATCTGGATATAATTCTAAGAGCTGCTTAAATAAGCCAATCAATATTTTTTATACTGATACCAACAACGCCTTGCTTCTCGTCTTCGATGATTTTCAAAGAGTGGAAAGTTTTTTCACAAATTAAAGTGGTCCGACAAAGCCCCTTTCAGAACAAAGTGTCGAAAGATGACAACTTTCACACAGGGTTACAGTCTGAGTAAACTTACATTCAATCTTCTGCTGTTTGCTAGCTTTGGCACTAAAAGCAGACAAGAATGCCACAAAATCCTTAAAATTCAAGCCATCCACCATCTTAAGCAGCCTCTGTCTCAATAAAAAGAGAACGCATTATGAGCGTCCTACTCACAAATGAAATCTAATGCATCTCCTCACAGCAACAATTATAAACACCACCTGAGAAAGTGGATTCATTGCAAACTCCGGAACCGATAAGAATTCATCCGCCGAGATAAACCCTTTTGCATTCCGATCAAGTTGGCAAAATCTCTCGTACAACGACACAATCTCTTGCTGGGAAACTGAACCAACACCCAAAAAACATGGATTGATGAATCCCCATTAGGAAAGAACCAATTGAAGATGGAGAAAACCATAATAGAACCAGAAACTCACAAAGATTATTACAGTGGTCTTGAACTTCTTCAATATCATACTGAGTCAGCATGGACGACGCATTCCCCATTGAATCCGCCAACGACAACAAAGAACCTGAATGACGCAAACCATAAATATTGATAAATCGCTCAAACTATCAAGACCCAAATCTTACTACTACAATTCACGCGCTGTTTGCTTGCCGAGTAACTCTTTCATCAGTCTATAACTGATCGCACATGGCGAGCTTCAGTAGACAAAGCAATAGCCACGACAAGAGCTAGATTTACTAAAATTGCTCGAAATTTCGAGGGGCCCGTAGAAATGAAATTCCTAAAGATTTCCTCCCATCATAAAGCGCAAGAAACGGAAAGATGAGAGAGAAGAGAGATGAAGAAGACAGACCTGACAATCAAAGCCAAAGAGGGAGACAGTGTGGGAACGAAAGTGGGGGAGATGACGAATTATAACGAGACGAGCTCACCTTGTCATCATCGACAACATTTTCTATTTTTTCCAGAACGACGCTGTCCGATTAGGATTTATCGAAGCAACCTATGCCCTTTTTTTGTCTTTTCAAATCAATTTTTTGTGTGTGTGTGTTAATTTTATGATGATAATGCCAATATGGGCCGACTAAAAACAAATTGGACGTCGGCCCAAAAAATAAAAATGGGCCGGAACTTGAACCTCGCCTTTAGGCCGCAATAAGGATTGGGAACTAGGCCTGGGCCTGCTAGGCGCGGAACGGGCCTTCGATTCCGAGGTTGTTCCATGGTAGACCTAAACCTTAACGACTTCCTTCGTTCTAGATTTGTTCCAAGATTTTCGAACTACGAATTTGCCCGATTCAATTCAAAACCAGTTCGATCGCTTGCCATCAAGAAGAGCAACAGAGTGTGACCTCAGGACAGCTAAGAACAGAGGAAATAACCAAGTCCCCTACCTTTCACGTATCCGAGATTCAACTCGCGGACGGGGATGATGAGACGAGGCGAGGTGGTTGAGCCCGGCGAGGCGAGGCGAGATCCGAAGGGGACGCCGGAGATGTCGTACTGGATGAGGTGGTAGACGTCGACGACGGTGACGGCGCCGCTGAGCTCCACGCAGGCGACCAGCACGAACACGAGGGCGATGACCGAGTAGACGGACTAGAGCACCCGGTGGTCCCCTTGCTTCTTTGTTGCCATGTGATCGGGGGAATAATCCAGGTTTCTTGGCGTGCGAGTGCGAGGGATCGTGAGAAAACGAACGCGAGAGAGAGAGAGAAGGGACCACCTTGGAAGAGTACGAAATTACACATATAACCCCCAATGTTTTGTATAATTGCAATAATAAGAATTATATATAAGATCCGGGTGGATGGTCTATACCTAGATTGGTAACTGAATCGATATTTATCGGTTCCAAATTTTAGCAACCGAGAATTGGACTGGTTCTGCAGGAACTACCTAGAATCGATGGATTCGTTCTAGTTCTTTTGCTCATCCTTAATAATAACATGTCCATCACAAAGAAAGAAGCAGCTGGCGAGTAACAATTTGATGGGTACCCCCATTGATATATACATGATCATCTTCCACAAAGAAAGAAAGTTCTCTAATCTCGAGCCGTCAAGAATTTGAGATGGAAAGGACGAACTTACATTGGTAGTCCGTTTATTTCGCGAAAAAATGAATGATTTGAGAAACATTTTCTGAAAAAACGACCACTTGTATCGTTTACAAAAATGAATGAATAAAAGATATTTCCATCGTTCACGAAAAAATTTAGGTATAAATTGTTGTCGATAATGAAAAGATATATCTTTGACTAATTATTTCAAGCAACGCAAGCGATCATTTTTAGAAAAAAATGTGTTCAAAACCATTCATTTTTTTGTGAAACAAACGAACCTGAAAATAAAATAAAAGACCATTCATGTCTACCGAGTGATAAAAATGATATATAACTTTTCCAACTAATGAGAGAAGAAAACAGCCGCAACAATCATACCAAGATGACGAATCGACTGTATCAGATGTATCTAACTTTTCGCATCCAGAAAGTATATTGAGAAAGAGTCATGTGAATTAGGCGGTCCTAGAAAAATATCTCTAAAAAAACTCTTTATCGAATGACTGGTATTGTATTGTGTAACGTGATATTTCATGTAGACTTTCAAGCGCAAAAGTAAGTTTAGCTATTTTAAATACAGTCGAAGAGAGATTGCTCCTGCGGAGTCTCGAAGATTCTCGGTGAAGAATACCATCCCGGCATCCCGGCTCCGAGAGATTATAGCGAGTAGACAACCGAAACGAATCTGACGCTCCTAAAGTTAGGAAATGCTAGTCTTTTTACTGTCTCATTCTTTTATCTGTAAACCTTGGATTCGACCAAAAAAATCTCCGCTTGCTGCATTTTACACAGATTCGACATAATATTCAACGAGTATCTGCTGATAAGCATGCACAGTTGAATAATAAAAGAAAAGAGTAGTACAACAGAAATGACAGCTGAACAAAAAAAATCTATTGTGGTCGATGATGCCCTCCAGACAAAACAAGAAATCAAAAGACGTCTCACGTTGAGGCAGAGGATTGGTCGCTGACAAATCGCCATCTTTTCCTCCATGAAAGGCACATCCATGGAAATCCACGAGAAAGTTGGGTGGATCATACAAGTCAGTGACGAAGACACTCACAGTTCAAGTGTACTACTCATGCGATTCGAGAATATTCTGTTACCTCATGCCTTGGATCAGCGCAGGTAGAATCGATCACCACAAGGTTTCCTACCGGCTACGAAATGTTTAGTTTGAATCATAGATATTTCGCACTACCCGTGATCTAAAGTCGAGGTTGGCAAGCCGTCACTGCAGTCCCATCAAGATCCCAAGAGTCACTGACGTTTTTTTTTTTGCACAAGGTACACCACGGCTAGCTAATATAGCCCAAGTCATTCGGAGGAACGCTCCAGATGTGAATCGAATTTGTTACCCCGTAAAAGACAAGTAGCAACTTCCACACTAGGCCAACCACTTTGGTGGGCAAGGCTCCCTTGCATTTGTTCACGAGAAAGTTATCAAAACCAAGCTTCAACAATTAAAGATGAATAATTGAGTGGATTATTGGCTGGTAGGAGATATAGACATAAGTGGGGGAATGAACTGTCCATGAATAAGGACAAGTGAACATTTCTATATGTATTGTTTATCAGAGTAGCCGTCGATAATCATACTCCAGATCTCTCTCTCTCTCTCTTTCTTAGAGAGCCACAGAATTCCACGCATATGCAATGAATTGATTGCTCTGTATCATATAATTCAACTGTTGTGACAGAGTATGTAAGTAAGAAGTATATACACAAGAAGAGTTTAGCACCAGCAAACTAACAAAGTGCTTCTCTTGGTCATTCTCTTCCAGTAGAACAAAGACCCGAATCGAGCTTCGGAGACATACAAAACATGGCTGAAGCTGCCGACTTGCTCCCGCCGGCGGAGGTTTTGCTTTCCAAACGTGTGCAAGAAATGGTGATCAACCAAGAAGAGCCGCCCCATCTCTACATCTGCAGGAAAAGTGGTGAAGCGGCTGACGAAGAGAAAGGAGGAGATGTTTCTTCCGATCCGCTATCTCAAGTTCCTCTGATAGACCTTTCCATCCTGTCGTCATCTTCATCTCCATCGTCGGAACGCGAGGGGGAGCTACAGAAGCTCAGATCAGCACTTTCCTCATGGGGCTGCTTCCTGGTCTGATTGAAAGTCTTCCTTGTTTTCCTTTTCAGTGCAAATCTTTGACCTTTTTGGTTTTAATTTCATTCAAGGAGATCTAGTTAGCTTGATGCAGCAAGGAGATCTAGTTAACGTTTTCGCTGCTCCAAACCCATTCATCTATTTTAATGGTTATGAACTTGCAGGCAACAGGCCATGGAATCCCAAGTTCTTTCCTGGATGAAATAGTTCGAGTCGCGCGAGAATTTTTCGAACAACCGATGGAAGAGAAGAGGAAACTTGAGAAAGGAGTGGAGGAGTTTGAAGGGTATGGTGCTGATCCTGTTCCTGCTAAAGGCCAGCCCTTGGACTGGTCCGACCGGCTTTTCCTCGATGTATATCCAGAGGATCGGAGGAAGCTGAAGTTCTGGCCAGAAAATCCACCTTCTTTCAGGTTTTTCAGCATGCCTCTCCCGTGCTATTGAACCTCTCTCTCTCTCTCTCTCTCTCTCTCTCTCTGACACTTCCTACATGTCCATCCAACTCTTACCTCGCATGTGGATAGTGCTCTTCTCCCTTATCTTTGAATTCTTGTCGATATGTGAATAATGGTGGGTACGCTAATGATTCAAGCATCCAACATTATCATCTGGATACAGCAATATCGAAAAAAGTCATCCCTTATCCATAGTGGTTGATTAAAGACATGTAGACAATCCAAGTCCAGACAGAGATAATGTACTGCTGAGACCATCTATGGAGATAAGATAACTGTTCGTTGGGGAGAGTGAATCCAGTATTGAATTTGATGTAAAATTCAACGTAATTACAGTCAATGCACAATCAAAATGCTGTGGCCTTGACCCTTCACATGTTTAGCTTCATTGTAAGCCGCAGTCATTGAAGCAACAAAGAAATGTTTCTTTCTCACACCGTTGGCCAAATAAAATGCAGAGATGTTCTACAAGAGTGCACTGTGAAGATGAGGATGATGACAGAAGCCGTTTCAAAGGCCATGGCGAAGTCGCTGGACTTACAAGAGGACTGCTTCCTAGACCAGTTTGGCGAAAAAGCTCCTCTGCAGGCAAGATTCAATTACTATTCCCAGTGTCCGAGACCCGATCTCGTCCTCGGCTTGAAACCGCATGCAGATGGGTCAGGGTACACCATAATCTTGCAAGAAGTTGAAGGCCTTCAGGTTCTCAAAGGCGACAAGTGGTTCACCATACCAACCATGTCCGGTGCTCTTCTTGTCCTCATGGGTGATCAGATGGAGGTACTTTGATGGATCAATCTTTACAGTCATTTCGCGAGTTATTTGCCCTGTTCTAAAATACAATGTCACTTTGCTTTTTTTGCTCTTTCATGCTACACCTGGTTTCATTCTGTTCATGACTATACTGTTAATTAACAGGTAATGACCAATGGAGTGTTCAAGAGCCCAGTGCACAGGGTGCTCAGCAGTTCAGAGAGAGACAGAATCTCTCTGGCTGTTTTCTACACACCAGAAGCCAACAAAGAGATAGGACCAGAAGAGGCTTTGATCAGCGAGGAAAGACCAAAAGCTTACAAGACAGTGAAAGACTACGCCGATGTGCACTGGGACTACTACCAACAAGGCTTGAGAGCCATTCATGTAGCTAAAGTTTAGAAGCTCTAGCAGTTTTCTTGGTCAGCGGTACTTAAATACCAGAAGTACCTGAACAATGGCGAGAAGTACTGCTGAACAATGGCGAATTGTCGACGTACAACTTTCTGTTACGTCCTGAAACTTTCGAGTTCAGAATGGCTTGTGACTGAACAGCTTCTCTTGTTATATAACTATAAGCTCCTGTTCTTTTTAAAGCTGCCAAAGAACTCTCTGTCCCTTGCTCTGTTAAACCATCCCAGAATATCTCGCGCCATTTTGATACAGAGTACAGTTAAGCAAGCATGGAATGAGTGTAGAATGGAATGGTTCCCACATACACAAGAAACTGAATATAGTAGGTTTTCAAGAAGCAAATTCTGAAAATGCCAGGGAGATCTTTATGTAGTGTACAAAGAGAAAGTTCTTTAAATTTCGTGGCCTGATCAAGTCGCATGTTGATTTTAGTTTCAACAGGGCTTCGCTCATGCCACTGAGAATATTACAACATAAACTGTTAAAAACCATTTCCTGTATTTACCTCTGCAAAATCATATAAAAAGGAAGAGCTTTCTCACTACAAAAGATACATATGATCAAAATAAGGCTATGCATGCAACATAACTAGTCAGAAAAGCGTTAAGGCCAAAAAAGTACCCGAATGATATTCGCTACCAAATGCAAGAAATTTGGAGATTTAACAAAATACCGGCAGTTATACATTCAACCAGCATTCAGCCAATTTGTCGAGTTCTTTAACATCTAACCGCCCAAACTATCGTCATGATCCACCAAAATCAAAGCTTGCTAAACTACTAGTTTGAAAACCCCACAATGAGGGATTTTTTAGCAGGTGCAGTGATTGGATATAGGCTGCTAGAAAAGGACCACCTCAGAAAATCTTGAAAAGAAGGCCACCATGAGTGGCAAAGAAGGGCGCAAACACGAGTGACTCCACTGCCATAAGCTTGATGAGGATGTTCAGAGATGGGCCTGAGGTATCTTTAAGAGGGTCGCCAATGGTATCTCCAATAACGGCTGCCTTGTGCGGCTCTGACCCCTTTGGACCGAGAGTCCTTGCATGCTCGGAAGCACCAGCCTAATGCAAAGAGCACATTACAAAACACCTCTTTAGAAAAAGAATACACAAGTCCTGTAGTTATTAGAGTGGGTTCAGAAAATTGGAAAAGATGTAGCCAGTAATTTCTGAGGGATCTGCACCTCAATATACTTCTTGGCATTGTCCCACGCACTGCCTGTATTTGATGCGGATATAGCTATCTGTGACGAGAAAATGACATCATCAGCTTATCTCTAACAGACTCTGCTCTTGAAGGTTTTACTTAATCTTTTTTCAAGAACGAACCAGCATCCAAAAAAAAAAAAAATCACCTGAACACCAGAAACAAGAGCACCAGCAAGAACACCGGACAAAGTTTCCACACCAAAAAAGGTCCCTACAATGAGTGGGGTAAGCATGACGAGGGCACCGGGTGGAATCATCTCTCTGATTGACGCATCAGTGGAGATTTTGACGCAAGTAGCATAGTCAGGTTTCGCATGGCCCTCCATGAGGCCAGGGATGGTGTTGAACTGTCTGCGAACCTCCTCAACCATCTTCAGCGCCGCGCTTCCGACACTCTTCATGGTCATGGCAGAAAACCAGTAAGGAAGCATTGCACCCACGATCAGACCAATGAAAACCCTTGGGCTCAAGACATCAACAGTAGAAATTGCTGCACGGCTCACAAAAGCTCCAAACAGGGCCAGAGACACGAGAGCTGCCGATCCAATGGCAAATCCCTTCAAATATAGATACATTAAGTCATATTAGTCCAACAATTGGCAAAAGTTGACAGCAATTTTACTTTGTCCCCCTTTTCCAAAAGCAAAAGAGTGGCTAAGCATTGAAATCAGAAAGGAAATGCCACAAACGAAATGGGACTATTGTTTTACTTTTCCAATTGCAGCAGTTGTGTTCCCGGCAGCATCGAGCGCATCGGTTCTCTCACGAATTCGGTGACTCATTCCAGCCATCTCGGCGATACCTCCAGCATTGTCGCTTATAGGACCATAAGCATCGATGGCTAATCCAGTAGCAATAGTACTCAGCATTCCCAGAGCAGCCACTGCAATACCGTACATTGCAGCAAAACTGAAACTAACATAGATGCTTATTGCAATTGCAAAAATCGGAATAATAACTGATTTATATCCCAAGGCAAGACCGAAGATAACATTGGTAGCTGCTCCAGTTCTGCAGGAATCAGCAACATCTTGGACAGGACTGCAAAATAATTTATATGCAATTAGTGTTTTTAAGTTGAGAAGAAACCAACTGTACCATTCTCGCTTATACCTGTAGGCATTGCTGGTGAAATATTCGGTAACAAACCCAATTATCAGTCCAGCCCAAAGGCCAACACTGACGCACAAGAATATTTGCCTGCAAAGCCATAACATCAGAGCAATCTCTCAACCTCAGTATTCCTGTGTGGAATGAAGACTTGCAGCCCAGCCATTGGACAACCACGTTAGTAATTCATGTCATGAAATTTAACGTTTACATCATATTCAATCAACTCAAGGTACAAACAAATTGTGGAATCATAAAACCATGGAACAACAAAGTTAATGATCTTTAATAGTTCGTTAAGTAGCTAAATAGTGCGAGGAAGAAAGGATAAATACAGGATACCCAAAACAGAGCTACCTCCAGAACCTCAAGCAGGAGCAAAACACAACACCAGAATCAAAATCGCTCGCTTCCTTAAAGTGCCAGTATAAAATAACAACGTTAAGAATGGACAATGAAGCGCATTTCAAGCATTAAGGATAAAATGATAAAAAAAGCTTACCAATTCTTCACAACTTTCTGTTCCCCAAAGTTGAAAATCGTGAAAGATGATGGAAGTGCAATCCAAGTGACTATAGCAATTCCCACAGTCATCAAGGCAGTCGAGATGATGAGTTGCCTCTTCAATGCCGGCTCAATTTCTTTCAGACTTAATTTCAAAAAAGTCAGTGGCAAAGAGTGTCGTGACCAAGCAGACAAGGATGCCTACAGAACTAATTAACAGGGGATAGCACATTGCAGTGAAGTCGTGGTTAATCCCAAAAGAGGAGATGGACGCAACAACAAGTGCAGCACAGGAAGATTCAGCATATGAGCCAAAAAGATCAGACCCCATTCCAGCAATATCTCCAACGTTATCACCAACATTGTCAGCAATTACCTACATAAAAAAATTGCTTCACTCTACTATTTGGGAACTGGAACTGGAACGAAAACTTCTATATAGACCTAGACCTGACAGACTGATAGCCATACCAGAACCCAAATAAGTGATATGACTTACAGCGGGGTTTCTTGGATCATCTTCAGGTATGTTTCTCTCAACCTTCCCAACAAGATCAGCTCCAACATCGGCAGCCTTGGTGTAAATGCCACCACCAACTCTTCCAAATAGAGCCATGGAAGATCCACCAAGACCATAGCCAGTAATAGCCTCAAAAAGACCTTCCCAATCATCACCATAATACAACTTGAAGAGATTGATGGTGACAAAAAGTACCAAAAGACCATTGGAAGCAAGTAGAAAGCCCATTACTGCACCAGACCTGAATGCGGTAATAAAGGCTTTCCCAACGCCTTTTCTCGCTTCCAAAGTCGTCCTTGCATTAGCATAAGTCGCAATCTTCATTCCAAGGTAGCCAGATAGGATTGAGGTGAAACCACCAAGCAAGAACGATACCGTACTGAAGATGGCAGTGTAAAGCGCAGGCTTGCACATCCTTGATGGGTCATAAGTGCAAGGCTGGCTCTTAGTACTGAAGCCCTCAACAGAACCAAGAAACAGGAAGATCAAAATTGCAAAGGCAATCATGAAAACTCCAACATACTGATACTCGGTAAAAAGAAAAGATGTTGCACCTGTTACATCCACATGTCCAAAATTCTATCATTTTTCAGTTGCATATGCTTAGAAATGTCATTTCAATGACCAAGTAATAATACCAATGTATCTCCATCAGAAAAGAAGAAAAGGCAGGATAGCAGAGATGGAGAAGACAAACAAAGATCTAAAAGCATGACATATTCATTGATTACAATGGCTAGCTCCCACATAATAACTACTCATAGTGGTCATTATGGATTTCTCCCGTCGTGGCATCAAAATATGTATACGAGAGAATTCTTTGTCATTTCTTCTGTGCACAATGATCTGCAGTAGCTTTGAAAGCCGCTTGCAAAATTCTCAAACAACAACAAATCCATAATGACAACCATGAGTAGCAATTACGTCCTCAAAAACATTGTAGTGCACATTATATACACATGGTCACCACTTTTCTTGTGATAAAGGCCACCCATGTTTGATGTGAGAAATTTCCACATCTTCAAAGCTAGGAGGTGAGCCAACATCCCGTGCACATCAACACATTCCATAATTATGAGAAGGGAAACATCCTAATGGCTTGTTTTATAAACATCGTTCTGCTTATGCGACAACCTTCACATAAAAAACTTAGACAATTCTGATGAGACCATTTTGACAATTTTGCTAAGGAGTCAACAAAGTTAAACACAGTCATCAAGGTGGCTTCATACCAAGTTGGCGAGTTGATTGGAAAATGAATAAGTTGTAGCTGAAGCCATTGCCCGAACGGCGAAATAGGAGCTCTAGAATTGCTTTATGCGTTTCCTTGCAAGTCACGTGCAAGTCACGTGCATTCAGTTCTACAGAGATAAGACCGACTTCATTTATGTACATAAGACGAAAATGATAAACGCCAGCCCATTTTTCTATGCCCAGAAGAAATAAATGAAAAGGGCTACTCTACACAGCATGGCGCTTCTCACGTTGTTCCATTTTCTTTTCAGAAAAAGGACGACAAAGATATTCAACGCTATCCTTATCATAAAAATAAACAAAAACCAAAACCTCGAAATTCATGCTTTCTGCAGCTTGAGCGGCCCCGAAAACCCTAACGAAAACTCTTCGACACTGTGAAGGCCCGACCTTTGGGACGAGTCGGTCGCCAAAAGGTGTTAAAGACTGAAACTTTTCGTTTCGCCCATATTATTGTTCACCTCAAACTCTCAAATCATTGACGAATTAGAATACAATCTGAGTTAGTCTAAATGAACACCCACAAGAACACACTTCCATTTTTACGCTTCCATGGTTCAAGAAACCAAACGTAAGCTAAGAGTCTCAACTCAAACAGAGGACAGAAACTATATGCTTCAGAAAATTTCAGAGCTGAGCACCAAAAATTTCAACTTTCAATGCAACAAGAGAATAGAAAACGCACGGCCAGAGAATCTCAAAAGAGGCTACAAGATAAAAAAGGAAATGCACCAACAACCAGAGAGCAAGCACCTGACCGAGCTAGAATAACAAAGAAGACCCAACAACGGGGAAACCTCAACCTCACCTTCCGAGATGGCGCGCTGTATGTCGGCGCACCTGGAGACTACGATGTGTTCGTTGATGCTCTCTTCTTCTTCAATGAGGCCGTCGCTTAAGCCATTCTTCCTGTCGTCGCTGTCGTTGGGCGATGCGCTCTGCTCCGGCGTGAGCTTGACGCGCGAGACCAGGAACCACTGGACCAGAGAGAATACTATCCCAACGACGGCGCAGGCAGAGATGAATATCTCCGTCGCCAGTGCAGAGAGCAACGCCATGCTGCTTGCTATCTCGTCGCAAGAGTTGATGTGGAGAGAGAGTGAGGGGGGTTTTAGCGTGATTTATATTTGCTTTTATGTTGTACGAAGTACGAGGGGATAAACGTGCGCACACGAATCGGTGAAGACAAAAGAGGCACCACCGCGCGGTCTTAAGTACGAGAGATTAGTTTACGACAGTTGATCGTTGTTGTTAGTGCCCTCGTATCCTGCTAATCAAATGATGTAATGACAGGATAATTATATTTCAGAAAAAAATCAAACCATTCATTTTTTTTTTTCAAGAAGAACAGAAATTCAAGTTACAATTTTTCTCTCCTCTGCATATAATTCAGCCAAATTTCAATACGAATAAACTGCAAACCAAACTGACGATGATCCTTTCAGTTTCAGTTGCAGCATCCCATTTCTCGAGTATGATGAGCTCTCGCAAGACAGGTTGCAGGTCTCGAGCTATTTTGTTTAAATGGATAATGTCACCCGTAATTTCTTTACTTTTATTCGAAACTCAAAACCATTTCTATAATTTCTTTTTTCATTTTCCTGTAATTTTTTGAAAAGTGTCACCTTACATTCTTGCGCTGCTTTGGTGACGAATTTTGTTGATGAGCACTTAATGGCATTAAAAAATGGATGTTGTGCGTATTTGTCTTTGACAAAATGCTGCCATGGATTGTGTTGAGAAAATCTCTGCAAATCATATTCTCTAGAACCCGAGCTTATACATAGGAATATTCTTTTTACAAATTGTCCTAAATACAGTCATGTGTTGAGAAATAAACTAGAATGTTTATATATGATTTGATTCTGTAACTCAAGTGTGCTCAGACGCTGACACAAGAAGAGCTCGTATTCTAAAGGAGTATTTCAGATGCAACCTCGGATTCACTTATAAGATTAAATCTCAGAAGGTGATTGAGAGATATTATATTTTCACAATGGCTAGCAATCAGCTTGTATTCGTCTTTGAAAAATATCAATTATGCATAACATTTTACTCTATCAAAGACGTGGATTGAGAAAGAGAAAATTTATTACCAAATGAAAAATTCTATCTTTGAAAATCCAGATCCTAATTGTATGCGCGATTAGATCAATGGGAGATTATAATCTTGTTTCTCAACGGTTACGAAATCTTTTGTATACAATCTCGTCCAATCTGACACTCTCCGACATACGATCGACACGTGGTCAGCTATCCAAATATGACAACGACACGTAAGTTCAGCATCCATACACACACGGGATCAATTTTAAGCATTTTCAATAAATTAGGGGTCAAAATGTAAATTTATTAAAAATATATACTTAAGTCACATACCTAGCAACCCCAAAATTAATATACCCAACCAGTAAAAAAAAGAAACTAATCGTGAATCCCTAACAGAAGAAGAAGAAGAAACTAATCATGTATATATAAAAATATACATTTAATATACAACGTGTCGGAATTCCTTATTTTTTGAGAAGTCACGTGTCGGCGTGTCGTGTCGTTGGTGTTATGTGTCGTATCGGTGCTACATAGCCAATGGCTAAAATGAAGGTGGATGATTATAAAAGGAGACTTCTATGTTGAAGAGAATAAAAGAGTCCAGAATCTGAAATTCCAAAGTTAAAGAAAGCTTCAACATTCTCTATTCATTCTTGATCCAAACACTGTAATTCTTAAAGGTTTTAAATCGAGTGATTGAGAGTAAGACAAGGTTATCTATCAACTCAAGTAGTGTCACCAAGTTGTAACATTTGAACTATTCAATAGTGAAATCCAGCCGATTGCTTGTCAGCGTGAAGTAGTTGAGTAGGCTTGATTTAGCCCGAACCACTATAAATTTTGTGTGCAATTTCTCTATAACTTAAACTCCTTTATTATTATTATTATTATTATTATTATTATTATTATTATTATTATTCTCGATAATATAATTGTGCACAGTCAGACTCTGAAGTTTCTTCAGATCTTATTCTTAATCAGACTCTGAAACAAGTTCTAAACTTGTTCTCTTTAATTTTGCATCGTTTAATTAAATATCTTGAAATCACATATTCACCACACACTAGGTGATACCGCTAGCAACAACAGATTGCCTATGGGTACTTATTATTATTATTTTTTTACATTCTCTATTGGCAAAAAAAAAACCCTCTCTTTCTCCCCCCACCTTGCCCATGAAAATTTTTTTGCAGCTAGTGTGCAAGTTGGTATCGCCTGTGACAAGTTGACAATCAAGGGCGTGAATGACAATCATTCTCTTTTCCGGCTCTATTTCTAGCCAGAAATAAATTTTATTCCCTGGACGAGTTTCTGAGTAGAGACACGCATTTGATAACGATACAAAATTTTTAGTTTTGGAACAGAAATTCGTTTGATAACAGCAAAAAAATTCTACAGTTGTCGGCCCATGGGCGTCGGATTTTTGTTCCAAAACTAGTTCCCGGGAACAGAAAAATAGAAAAATAGGGAAATAGAACTGTTGTCATGCGCGCCCTAAATGTGCTGACAAAAACTAAATAGTCAACCCCTCTCCACTTAAAGGTAACGCCCAGCCAAAAAGAAAACTAAGTCCCTTGTACAAGCCTTCATAATACAAAACACTTCTTGTCTTCCGTGTACTCCCTTTGCTAACAATAACCTCCCATATAGGGAAAAAGACACTTTAGGTGCCAAACGTTGTGTACGGAGATTACTTTAGTGCCAAAAATTTATGCCGGATCACTTTAATGCCAAGTTGGAGACAAAAGAATCACTTTGGTGTCTATTCCGACCAAAAGTACCGCGTGTAATTAATAAATAATTTTTTAATGTAAAATGACATTAAAAAAAAAGTCCACATGGGCTGCCACGTGGACTTCTGCACTTTAAAATAAATTAAAATAAGTCAAATTCAAATTTAAAAATTAGCTAAAATTTAAATTCGGTTAAAATTAAAATTTTATTAAAAATAAAATTAAAATAAGCTTAAAAACGTAGCAAAAAACCTTAAAAAAAAAGGAAATCAGAACTAAGCGCCGCCGCCCCCACCATCGTCGACAATGGCCGGTGGTGGTGGGGCATGGCCAGCGGGGGTCGCCGAGCCTCGGCTAGGGGCCGGCGACCCCTGTCGGCCGTAGGCGAGAGCCTCCCTCGTCCAGATTTGGGTTGTGGCTAGGAGGAGCAGCTTTCTGCCAGAGTTGTCGGGGTTGACGACTAGGTCGGGGAAGGTGCAGTTGATGACGGCGATGGTGTAGACGTGGCCATAGCCCCAGTCGAGGGTCGCCACTAGCTCTGCCAGACCTGGGTGAGGGTCGGCGACCCTTGCCCGATCTAGGTGAGGGCCGCCAGGCTCTCGCCTGCGGCACCCTCGCCGGCCATTGTCGGCCATGGTGGGGCGGCGGCGGCGGCGAGGGTTATAGCAACCCTCGCCGCCTGATGCTATCCCTTTTTTTTTTAGCTTAATTTTCAAATTATTTGAAATAAAAAATTAAATTTAAAAAAAATGCCACGGTGGACCTCTGGCGAGCCATGTCAATGTCATATATTAATAAAATAAGGCTACGTCAGATTTCCAGCAGACCAAATCGGACTTGGCACTAAAATGATCGTTTTCTCAAAAACTTGGCACTAAAGTGATCCGATTGAAACTTTTGGCACCAAAAATGTCCTTTTCTCTCTCATACATTTATCCTTGTTGTTTCTTTGCTCAATCCTATCGCACATGCTAGTGACATGGGCCGGTTGTTCCTTGTCCCAAGTGGGCAAGTTCTCTCGTACTCGTATACCTTTGAGGGTGGAGCTTGTGGTGTCTTCACGGTGAGTGAGCGATGTAGAGGGGAAAGAAGCTACTGGGATGTGTGAAGGGCGTTAGGGCGGGTTTGTACTATGAGTTCTAGGTTAGATAAAATATACCCTTAGGAGCTCTGAAGGCGGGGTTGGCCTCCCGTGTACAAATTGGTTGGGAACTGATACTGCTCTCTTGATGAGGCCATGACAGGCCGAAACCAGTTGTTGTGCCTAAAGTGTTTTACTCGTCTTACTCGATGTAATGGATGCCTGAGCTAAGCTAGGCGTGGTATGATCCAATACAGGAAAGCTATTCGCCTAAGTGTTCTATGGAACAACTATATGAGGAAGGCTAGCTTGGCTTGGCTTGGCTTGTCAGCCGCCGCACGGGTCAATTCCGCGATTGAGATCTGTTGACCCGTGACAAATGGTATCAGAGGAGGATCCCTTTAGTAGGTGGGTGATTCGGGGAAGGCCCGTGGTCTTCTTGGTTCTATGAGGGTGGAGAGTGATCGCCGAGGCTAAGAGTGGCTCGGACTAGGTGCGGCTCTTGTTTAGCTTCTAGGACATTAATGGGGGCATAGGAAGGAGCCGAATTGCTCACTGAAATGGGATAACGTTCTTGGGTCAATTCGGCAAATCTCAAGATGGGTCCGCTACCATGTTTCATCAAGGGGGAAACCTTCATTGGTCTGTTGAGATCAGGAGAAGCCTAGTAGGTGAAAGAAGGTGCTGCAGAGGGTGTGCAGTTGGCAAGGGGTGCCACACTTGTCAAGGGAGTACAAGTGACTGGAGATTCGCGAACAGCTTAGATCGGGGGAAGCTACTAGTGGAGTAGAGTTGTTCTATTGGGCGAGCGTTTGCCATTCATGTAAGTCCCGTGGGTGTGGCGGTGATGGTTGGAGAACGCAGGGAAGTGATAGAACAGCCCGCGTTTGAGGATTGAGTGTGGGAGAATGACACGAGTCGGTTGTTCCGTGTCCCAGGTGGGCAAGTTCTCCCGTACTCGTATACCTTTGAGGGTGGAGCTTGTGGTGTCATTACGGTGAGTGAGCGATGTAGAGGGGAAAGAAGCAACTGGGTTGTGTGAGGGGCGTCGGGGCGTTTTGTACTAGGAGTTCTAGGTTAGATAGAATATACCCTTAGGAGCTCTGAAGGTGGGGTAGGCCTCCCTTGTACAAATTGGTCTGGAGCTGATGCCGCTCTCCTGATGAGGCCATGGCAGGCCGAAACTAGTTATTGTGCCTAAAGTGTTCTACTCGTCTTACTCGATGTAATGGATGCCCGAGCTAAGCTGGGCGTGGTATGATCCAATACGGGAAAGCTATTCGCCTAAGTGTTCAATGGAACAACTATAGGAGGAAGGCTGGCATGGCTTGGCTTGGCTTGTCAGGCACTGCACGGGTCAATTCCGCGACTGAGATCTGTCGACCCGTGACAATAGCATATAAACCAAAAACTAACGGTATTAATGAAAAATTGCATAATTTATTCTTATCATTGACTCTCAAATCCTCTCATCCGTCAACTGTACATAATTTATTCTTATCATTGACTCTACCTCATCTACTGCGCGACAACCCTATAAATCAGATCGTAGATTTTCATCCAACACCCACCCAACCACACACACTTTGCACTTTCTCACACAAGAACCAAGACACCCAAATCAACCCGACCCTCAGTTGAGAGTAGAATTTGTTAGGGAAAATCCCCATGATGTTTTGAAGATGAAAAAATAATCAAAGGCTACTAATGTGTTTATTGGTTGAGTAGAACCAGGTGAAAGAATCACAAGCCATTATGCAGATGGTGTATTAACAGAATATCTGAAGGTTATGAGTTATCTATCAATGGTGACCAAGGTATTTGGCGTAGAGGTGTCTACAAGCTGGAGGTACCTAAGTAGAAGATGAACAAGCCTAGAACGAGAAGTTCGGTAAAGCTTGGAAGGATCTTGGATAGGTAAACGAGCCTAGAACAGGAAGTTCGGTAAAGCTTGGAAGGACCTTGGATAGGTGAACAGCGAGGTAGAGCCGCAATTGCCAATATGCTTGGAGGAACCAGAAGATGGAGCTCAAGATACTACATCTGAATTATGCATCTAAAGCTCTGGTTATTGCATCTGAGAAGAAAAGTTTATATTGACCTTAGTTGGATGTTCAGACTCGGGGAGTAGTCGTCGCGTATTTGCTTTTGAGAAAGTTGAAGTCTAGTATTCAGAAGGAGGTTCGTGTTACCTCTAAAGACTTCAGAAGGAGGTTCGTGTTGCCTATGAAGACTTCAGAAGGAGGTTCGTGTTGCCTCTGAAGACTTCAGATGGAGGTTCGTGTTGCCTCTGAAGACTTCAGATGGAGGATTGTGTTGCCTCTGAAGACTTAATCTCGTGAAGACTTATATGCGAGCATCAATAAGGTTTCTATCAACATCAAACTCAGTGTATCTCTGTTCAGAAGCTGTGACTTATTCAGAAGCAGTGATATATGAAGAATTCAGAAGCTGCGACTTATTCAGAAGCAGCGATATATTCAGATTCAAGAGACTGCTTCTGAAGTCTGGTTCTGAAGATTGTTCAGAAGCTGCGAGATATATTAATTCCAGATTCT
Organism: Lenwebbia sp. NSW1173648; assembly: GCA_029784005.1. Lineage (NCBI taxonomy): Eukaryota > Viridiplantae > Streptophyta > Magnoliopsida > Myrtales > Myrtaceae > Lenwebbia > Lenwebbia sp. NSW1173648. The sequence continues at coordinate 14,560,172 of JARCGZ010000009.1, forward strand.
GAAGACCCACGCCTGACATATGTTGCTGAGGTATTTATGGAAGTTTGTAATCTTTGATTGATAGGATTATTCTATAACATGATTGATAGAATATCCTTGATTGAAAATTACCTTCCACGGGACAAGAAAACTTCCATATTTGAAGAACTCCACTTATGGAAACCGAAGATTGAGTTGTATGGGCGACTGAATCTGAGGGGTTCAGATTCAGCACCAACGGTCACCAAATCTCCCTAGATATAGACTCGTTCAATCAAGATTGATGGCGTCCAATCAGCGATTGAAGAGCGATCCTTTGAAGACCTATCCAACGGCTAGTTTGGGGGTAAAGGAGTATAAAAGGAGATCCATGGTGCTACTACGGTGTAAGATCAGAATCATCAATTCCAAAGTGCTAGAGTTATTCAGATTCATACTTGTCTCCTTGAGCTTAACATTATAATCTTTGAGAGGCTTTGTAAGAGTGATTGAGAGAGGATAGTGTGATCTATCAAAGAGAGTATCATCACTTGTTGTAAACCTCCATTGATTCATCTAGTGGAATCCAGCCTATCGGCTATCAGTGTGGGAGAGTGGACGTAGGCTTGATCTAAGCCGAACCACTATAATCGTCGTGTGCAATATTCTCTATCTCTAAACTCTTATCATTGTGTTTGATAGAATATTGCATGCTGGTGTTTATATTCAGAATTTGCATACTCATGTTCAGAATCATAAACTGCACATATTCAGATTCAGATTCTATTTTGACTTGATTCTTTTAATTCCGCATTTTCTAGTCAAAATTATTTTAAATCACCTATTCACCCCCTCTAGGTGATATTGCTAGATTCAACGGAATTAGCTAGAAAGTTCACCGTTTACAAGCTCACCTTAGAGTTTTTCACTTGGTGGCTGTCAAGAATCTCCATGTGGCTGATATTGAACCCGAGAAAATATCTTTAGAGTTTTTCTCTTTCGCTCTTTCACAGACCGTCCTCTCCTGGAATCGTGCACACCAGAAGCAATTCAACTCAGCACAATGGCGTTGGTGACGACGAAGAGAAAAAGGGACTCGGACACGGCTACATCGTCCTCGACTGGTGGAGGTAGTGAGTCACTGGAAGCTGAATTTGATGTGTTCTTGAATTTTAGAGGGCCCGACACTCGTCTCAACTTCACCGATCACCTCTATCACTCCTTGGATGGAGCTGGGATTCGGGTCTTCTTAGACGATGTAGAGATCCGAAAAAGCAAAAAGATTGGCGCCGAACTTCATGCTATCAATGACTCCAGAATTTACGTGCCCATCTTCTCCAGAGACTGCATCTAGTGCATGGTGTCTTTGTGAACTCGCCCACATGGGGGAATGCTCGAGAAGATCATCGGACAAAGTGATTCTTCCTATTTTCTTCTATGTCAATCTTTATGATGTTAGGCTCAGAACTGGATCATACGTTGATGCCTTGAAAAGGCATGAGGACAGGTTCGGCTACGAAGACGTGCCAACGTGGAAGGAGGCTCTAACAGAGGCGGCTTCTATCCTTGGATGGCACTGCAAAGATAGAGGGTAAGAGAGTTTTGAGGGCTTTCCTTTGCTCCTTTTTCATGTGTTCAAATATGATTCATTGTCAGCGGAAAATACTTCTATCATCAATGCAAATATTTAGGCATAAATAGTTGTTGATAATGCAAATTTTATCAGTCCACCGATCTTTCTAAGTGATACATATAATTATTTTTTAGAAAGTAATATTTTTCAATGAGTGATTTTCCACGAAATAAACGCATCGCATGCAAGACCAAGTTATATCCTACTCTGAGTATCGAACAAAAGATTAGTGTTACGACTAATTCGATATTAACTTTTAGGTGGTTTAAATTTCCAGGAATTAGTTCTTTCACAGCATAAACGTGATGCTTGCATAATTCAAGGATGATAGTGTATTTCTCTGTGGTTATTTTGCCGTGAATGTGTCCTCTTTCTCGGGGTTCAAGGTTCCACGCCATGGCCGTTAACTTTTGATTGTTGTGTTTTTGACTTAGTAGTTTTGCTACAAATCTTCTGCTCTCTTTCTGTGCGCGTAATTTTGTTCCTTTCTCATTGCAAAAAGATATAATACACGTGCGTGTTTAAAACTAGGAAGCACCGACACTCTCCAGAGGCTTCCGTGTCGTGCTCAACACTCTCCGACACTCTCCCGACACTCTCCGATAGGCGATCCATTCGTGATCAGCACTCCAGACATGCCAGCGACATGCGGGTTCGGCATCCCAACACGCCATTTCGACAAGCACGATGTCAATTTTAAGTATTTTCAATAAATTAAGGGTCAAAATGTAGATTTATCAAAAATACATATACTTAATTCATATATCCAGCCACCCCAAAATTAATATACCCAGTCAGTAAAAAAAAAAAAAACTAATCGTGAATCCTAATAGAAGAATAAAAAAAACTCACTGATATTTTTGTATAACTATGTCTATATAAAAATATACATTTAATATACAACGTGTCTCAACGTGTCGGAATCCTCTATTTTTTGATAAAGGACGTGTTGGCCTGTTATGTCGTGTCGTGTCGCACGTCGGTGTCGGTGCTACTTAGGTTTAAAACAGACATCTTGGCCTTAATTTGCTTTGGCTGTTAAGTTATTATTATTATTATTTTAAAATTTTTGCCATTGATGTGAATGCCAAATTCACAACTAGAAAATATTGGAACTTGATGTTCTCCATGTTGTTACACAATCTGAATTTCTTGTACGGCAGCCATGGGGAACTTATCAAACTTGTTACCGATGAGGTTTCGCGGAAGCTGTCAAGAGGAGTTCGAGTAGTGCCCGATGATTTGATTGGAATCGATGATCATGTGCAAGCCATGATGGATTTGTTAGGAAAAGGCTTTCTCGATGTCCGTTTTGTCATCATACATGGATTGGGCGGAATCGGTAAAACGACTCTTGCCAAAGTTGTTTTCAACTAGATCGCTTCTCAGTTTCAAGGTTGAGTGATAAAAAAAAAAAGTTTTAGGGTTACAGCTTCCTATCAGACGTTCGAGAATTTTTATAGCAGGGTAAAATCGAGAAATCGCAAACCAGATTATTGCTTGACATCCTCAAGTCTCAATCCATAAGGCTGCGTTTGGTCGTTTGGATTTCTAGCCAGGATAGGATTGGATATGATATGATATGAAATTCAGGGATTTTGCCATATCATATCCACTGTTTGTTGAATCGCAGTAATAAAGTTTGGATAGTACATATTCTATGATGTTCATTGTTTGGCATTCGCACATATCGATGTAAATGCACTTGAAAATGCACAAACGGAGAGTATAAGAATCTCTCATAATTCACTCCCAACTCTAGTAAGAGAGAGAAAATATGATCATTCACATTTGCAATTACGAATTTTTTTTTCTCTCTCGTTACTTTAGTTAAACTTCAACAAGAACCATAAAGCTACGGAGGAGAATGAGTTTTGACTCTCTTTTTACTTTTATAAACTTTTGACCTGAACCAAAAACCTACGAACGAGAAGAAGTTTTAACTCTCTCGCCGTTTTCGTAAAGTTTTGACGTGAACTAAAAAATTGCAAAGGAATGGTGAAACTTCAATATGAACCAGAGATATATGGGAGATGGAAATGGAGATTTCTCGGTTTTTTTTATTATAGAAATTTCATTGTCCTACATTCATCGAGAATTAGAAAGATCATTTTCAAGTTCGAATTTGTTCATTTAAAATATGGTACTCCTACTTCATTTTTATTTACTTATTTTTATTTTTTATATACCTTTTTTCATTATTTTTACTCCGTTCCATCATTTCTTAATAAATATTTTATTAAATAATAAACTATACTACCATACTTAAAATATGTAATGATATGGATATGAAGTGTGTGTATTCACAAAATCTATATTATACAGTAGAAAGAAACTCAAATTTATAAATACATATAGGTATATATAAAAATTTTATTTTTTATTTTTATGTTAGCATTAATATTAGAATTCAAATAAAATTCAAAATTAATTATTATTTTAATTTTATTATTTAAGAATTTTGTTATTCGAACAAAATAGTTTTTAATATCATAGACATAAGAAATCCTATCCACCATTATCTCACCTCCCCCATGGGATAATTATATCCAGGCTATATTCCCTTTATATCCCCTTTTATCCTATCCTAGGCAGGAGCCAAACACAGAATATGATAAATCTTATCATAGCCTGATTTTTATCCTGACTACCAAACGCAACCTAAAGGTTCGTGATGCTGACTCTGGGATAAACATGATTAGAGGAAGATGTCGCCACAAGAAAGTTTTGATTATTCTCGATAATTTGGATAAAAGGGACCAGCTTGCGAAGCTAGCAGGAAAATGCAATTGGTTTGGTCCAGGAAGTAGAGTTATTGTGACAACTAGAGACATTAGTTTTCTGAAAATTAACAAGAATAGTACCTCAATGCATCCTAAAGTGTACTACTTCTACGAAATGGGGGAGATGCATAATTCTTTCGCCATTCGACTTTTCAGTAGACATGCATTCGAGAGTGATACTCCTCCACTTGAATATGGTAGAATAACAAGAGAAATAGTGAAAATCACTGGTGGACTTCCGCTGGCCCTCGTGGTTATCGGATCCTCACTTTACAGCGAGAGCGAAAGAGTATGGGATGATGTCTTAGGCAAGCTGAAGAAAATGCCCCACAAAGAAGTTCAGGACATATTGAAGGTAAGTGATGACACGTTGGAATACGAGCAGAAACAAATATTCCTGGACATTGCATGTCACATGGTTGGTGAAAACAGAAGCGATGCAATTTCCATGTGGAGAACATGTGATTTTTCCCCCTACAAAGCCATCTTAGTTCTTGTTAAAATGTCTCTAATAAAAATTATGAATGACGACATTTGGATGCATGATCAACTCAGAGATTTAGGGAGGGAGCTTGTTCGCATGGAGAGCATCGAACATCCTGGAGAGCGGAGTAGAATATGGTGTTCCACCATAGCCATGGATATTATACAAACAAAAGAGGTACGTATTGACTAAAGTTCTATTTTTACTTTGTTTAGAAAATAGAATAGGTCGGTATTGTATTAATTTACAACTAAGCGTGGTTGCTCAGTGGTAAAGAGGTCAGATTGTCTTCCATGAGATCATAAATTCACCATGTCGTAAGCGAACCTGTGGCTAACTTGTGCTTTGGAATTTGCTATCTCTTGTGGGGAGAAATCTTGCCTTCTGCCAGGCTGGTTAGGTTGTGGTAACTGGCTCGTATGCTTACGGGTGAATTGCGTTATTATGGCCCGTGAGTCAAAGAGATAGTTACGATGATCGCCCCTTTCAGTCCTATTACCAACAAAAAGAAAAGATATTGCTTTGAATTCATGAGCCTTCTTTTATGTACACTAAAGCTGAGGGCTAATTTAGCTATAATTTCCTTTACTGGGGAACAAAGAAAATAGTGGCACTCAAACTAGGGGGAAAATCTCAAGTGTGCAATATTACACGCAAAGACATTTTAAGGATGGTAAAGTTAAGGTTCCTTGAATTCGATGGAGGAAACTTTGTTGGGGACTTTCAGAATCTCCTTTTGGAGCTAAGATGGCTTTCTTGGCAAAATTGTCCGTCAGAGTTTCAAGCTACCAACTTCTCTCCAAGCAATATGGTTGCCCTCAAAATTTGAGAATCCGACGTTACAAATGATTGGGGTGGATGGAGCCAAATCATGGTACGATATTATGTAATATGAACAATTTACAAGTACTCTTTTTCTTTGTGCATAGTGAATTTGACAATCTTTATACATTTTCGTATGGATAAATTTACAGGGGAATTGTAGGTTAAAAGTCCGGCATCTCGTGGGTTGTAGAAGGTTGATCAAGACGCCTAACTTCTCTAAATGCTTGACTTTGGAGAGACTCGTTGTGAAGGATTGTGGAAGGCTGGTTGAAATTGACCTATCCATTAGTATGCTGCTGCATTTGAAGCACTTGGAAATTAATGGGTGTAATGGCTTGAGGGTGCTTAAGGGAGCTCCAACCACACTCAATCTAGGCACGGTACGTCAATCATGGCTAGACTCATTGGGTAATCTCATGCGTCTATCAACGCTAAGGATGGAAAAGTTGGAACTCCTTGAACTTCCGGATTCAATAGGAGAGATACTTGGTTTTCAAGAGTTGTCTTTGAGTGATTCATCCGTGGAGAAACTTCCGAAGTCTATTGGGAAATTGAAATCTCTAGTTGAGTTGAATCTATCTCGCACGAAGATTATAGAGTTGCCCGACTCGATTGGAGAGCTTAAGAGATTGGTGGTACTACTCATGGAAAGCTGTTGTTAGGGAAAATCCCTTATGATGTTTTGAAGATGACAAAATAAATCAAAGGCTACTAATGTGTTTAATTGGTTGAGTACAACCAAGTGACAATGCACAAGCCATTATGCAAATGTTGTCTTAACAGAACGTCTGAAGATTATGAGTTCTCTATCAATGGTGAACAAGACATTGAGGGAAGAGGTGTCTACAAGCTGGAGGTACCTAAGTAGAAGGTGAACAAGCCTAGAACGGAAAGTTTGGTAAAGCTTGGAAGGACCTTGGATAGGTGAACAGCGAGGAAGAGCCATGATTGCCAATACGTTTGGAGGGACCAGAAGATGGAAGCTCAAGTGAAGTTCTGGATACTGCATCCGAAGTTCTGGATATTGCATCTAAAGATCTCAGATGCTGCTGAAAGAGCTCAGACGTTGAGCGGGGAGCTCAGACGTTGTGCGAGGAGCGCAAATGTTGTGCGAGGAGCTCAGAAGTTGTTATGCAGCTCAAGCTCTGAGGGAGTATTTCACATGCAACGACCAGAATATCATGAGATATATTCGAGATGATTTAATTGAGATTATATATCAACACAATGGCTAGCAAATCAAGCTGGATTGTTCTTGGAGATTCTCAATCGTGAAGATCAATCAAGGAGGTGGATTAAGGAAGAGGAGGATGACTCACCTAATGAACTCTATCTATGGAAACCCAGGATCACGATTATATGAGCGATTTGATCCAAAGGGGGATTCTTTCTTTTATCGACCTCAACGGCTATGAAATCCTTTGTATATAGTCTCATCCAAACGGGGAAGTTTGGAGAGCGATCCTTGGGGGCCTTGCAACGGGTAGTTGGAGGTGGAGGAGTATAAAAGGACATCTCAAGGTCGAAGAGTGTAGCGCAAGAAAGTGGGATCTTAAATTCCAAGATCAAGGGAGCTTCACATCCTTCATATATTCTTGATCCAAACACTGTAATACTTAGAGGTTCTCATCCAAGTGAGAGAGTGTTAGACGGGAAGTCTATTGACTCGGGAATCGTCACCGTGTTGTGACCTCTGAGATATTCACTAGTAGAATCCAGCCGATTGGCCGTCATCGTGAAGAAGTGGACGTAGGCTTGAACAAAGTCGAACTACTATAAACTCTCTGTGCAAATTCTCTATCCCTTAAACTCTTTGTTATTATATTGTGATAGTTGAATTGTGCATGCCGCTGCATCTGAGGACACCTCAGATCTTGTTAGCGATCATCATCTGACTTAAGCTCTGAGCTTATCTATTTAACTTTCGCATTGATTTTTAAAGTTCATTGTTATCACCTATTCACCCCCCCTAAGTGATAAGGCTAGCCTTAACAATTGGTGTCAGAGTCTGGTGCTCATATTTTTATTGAAGTGTTATTACTTCTGAGTTAACAATATCTATGGCTAGCAATTTTGCTCCCACTTGGATTGAAAGAGGAAGCAACAATAGGCCACCTTACTTCGACAGAAAGGAGTACAACGATTGGCAAAATAAATTTAAGGCATACCTTAGATGCCAAGGTTCGCAGATTTGGGATGTTGTTCAAAAAGGCTTTGATCCCGCTACAAATACAATAGCTGGTGCAAATTCAAATACAGGGGACAACAACACCAACGGTAACAACAACACTACTCCCACAGCCGCTCTATCTGCTACTGAATTAGCAAAGAGAGATGCTCTAGATGCCAAAAGCTATTTATTCATTTTATAGTGCATTATCTCCTACTAAATACAAACGTACTGCAAATTGTCATTCTTCAAAAGCAATATGGGATAAGCTCTATGTTACCTACGAAGGAATGGACAGAGTCAAGGAGACCAAAGTTAACATACTCCTTGACCAGTACGAAACATTCAAAATGAAGCCTAATGAAATGGTGAAAGAAATGTTTGACAGATTCACTGAAATAGTGAATGGTCTCACCTATCATGGGCAGCCAATGTCTGGTCCGATGAGAGTGAACAAAATTTTGAGAGCACTCACAAAAGAATGGGACAACATCAAAATATCCATTTGAGAGACTTAGTGGATCTCCCCGTTATCCATGGATGAACTCATTGGAACTCTTCAATCCTACGAGGATGAAAGAATCAATGAGGTAGCTCAATCGAGAGGTAAGAAATCCATTACTCTAAAATCTAATGATAATTCTGATGATTCAGATTCTAAAGAATTCTGATGATTCAGATTCTAAAGATGAAGACGATGAGAAACTAGCACTCATGGTCAAGAAGTTCAAAAGAATGGCTAAGAAAGGCACAAATTACAAAAACAAAAGAGATTTCAAACAGTATGATCAAAGAAGATCATTTGGAACAAAGATGAGAGAAAAGATGTGATTTGTTATGAATGCAAAAAGAGAGGGCACATCAAGCATAATTGTCCTCTTCTAAAGAAGAAAGGAAGGGATGAAAAATCCAAGAAAGCTCTAAAACCAGAAACTTGGAGCTACCCAGAATGTGAAAGTGATGAGGAATATGCCAACTCAGACTCTGAGGATGAATCTGAGGTAACTCTTCCTAGCATTCCTTTTGAGGTATCTGAATATATAGATGAATTGTGTTCTGATTATAAAACTGCTCTTAAAAGGCTTTCTGAATTGAAAAAGGAAGTTGCCTGTTTAAAGCAAAATGATGTTTCTCAAAATGATAAAATAAATTTTCTCGAAAGCGAGTTTTCACAAATCAAGGAAAAATCTGATTTGATCTCTAAGAAAAATGACGATTTACAAATCGAGAATGAATCTTTGAAAAAGGAAAACGTTTTTTTTTGAAAAATAAAATTTCAGATATCGATAAAAAGTTTTCCTCTGGTTCAAAGACTTTACAACACATTTTTTCTATTTAAGTTCCTTACTACAAGAAGTTTGGACTTGGTTTTCAAAAGGAAAGTGAATTGAAAAATGATTTTCCAAAAGAAAAAGAAAGACTCAGAAGAAGACCCTCAAAACACGCATACAAAAAGCACTTTTATAAGCAGTTTATAAGATCTGAGGGATAGAACGTCTCAAATTGCACAAACTGTGATGATCCAAGGCATTCCAGAAGTTATTGTCATAAAATCTGGAGACCCACTCGAGATATCTTGAGTTTTGCAAACTCCACTAATCCAAAAGGACCTAAACTGATTTGGGTACCAAAGAAAACTTGAATTCTTTTGACGTTTGCAGGTACCAACTTAAAGAAGAGATAAATGATACCTCGATAGTGGGTGTTCTAGACACACGACTGGAGACTCCAAGATATTTATCAATTTTACTAAGTTTGATGGAGGAAGCGTTTCCTTTGGTGGGAACAATAAAGAAAAGATCACAGGCAAAGGAACCGTGAAGATTGGCAATCTCTTCATCAACGACGTGTCTTTGGTTAAGGCATTAAATTATAATCTTATAAGTATTAGCCAATTATGTGATATTGGTTTCAAAATCTCTTTTGTGGAAGATAAATGTTCAGGTATTAGCCAGGACAACAAAGAATCTTTCACCGGATGAAGACATGAAAATATGTATTTGCTGGACACATCATTTGAGGACATCAAATGTCTTGTATCCGTCAAAGATGACTCAGAACTTTGGCATAAGAAGTTGGGACACATAAGCTTCAGACAAATCTCAAAGCTTTCCTAAAAAAAGGCTTATGAGAGGACTTCCAGATGCTAAATTTGAGCAAGCAAAGCTTTGTGACGCTTGCACTCTTGGGAAACAAGTAAGAAATTCTCACAAGTCAAAAAATCAAGTTTCCACTAGCCGTGCTCTACAGCTTCTACACATTGATGTTTTTGGACCTACTCAAACCCAAAGCATTGGAGGTAAAAAGTATTGTTTGGTAATAGTAGATGATTATATTAGATTTACTTGGGTTTTCTTCCTTGCACACAAGAATGATGCATTCCCATATTTTGAAAGCTTTTCAAAGAAAGTTCAAAACGAAAAAGGCTATTCGATTTCTAGCATCAAAATAAATCATGGGGGAGAATTTGAAAATCAAATCTTTATAGATTTTTTGTGATCAAAATGGTTTTCAGTATAATTTTTCGTCTCCTTATACTCCTCAACAAAACGGAGTAGTTGAAAGGAAAAATCGATATTTACAAGAAATGGCACGAACTCTCTTGATTAAAAGTAAAGCTCCTTCCCATTTTTGGGCAGAAGCTATTTCTAGTGCTTGTTACATCATAAATCGTGTTTTTCTGAGACCACTGCTTGATAAAACCCCTTATGAGCTTTACAAAGGCAAGAAACCAAGCTTAGGATACTTTCATGTATTTGGCTATAAATGTTTTATCCTCAAAAACTCAAATGATCATCTGGGAAAGTTTGATGAAAGTTCAGATGAAGGAGTGTTTCTTGGATATTCCACTTCAAGCAAGGCATACAGAGTCTTTAACAAGAGCTCAAGAACAGTTGAAGAATCACTGAACGTGAGGTTTGAAGATGGAAATGATACTCAGAAGATAGGCGCTGAAATCACCATATCATCTGAGAGGATTCCATCATCTGAGCAGACTCTATCATCTGAGGACAAAACATCATCTGAAACCACTCAGAACGTCAATAATACTCAGGCTGCTACATCATCTGAGAACATAAACCAAGATCCTTCTCCAGAAGATGAACAAGTTAGAAGATATAACAAGAACTAGAAGCACAAATCCAGTCATCCTACAGATCTTGTCATTGGAGATATAGAAGATGGAATTAAGACCAGATCCAAACTCAAGAATGCCATAAACGCTTTTGCACTTGTATCTAAAGTAGAACCCCAAGGAATTCAAGAGTCTCTTGCAGACGAAAGTTGGATTGAAGTAATGCAACAAGAGCTACATCAATTCAAACTTAGTGAAGTTTAGGAACTTGTGCCCAGACTCAAGGATCATCCAATTATTGGAACCAAATGGGTATTCAAAAATAAGTTGGATGATAAGGGAACGGTTACAAGAAATAAGGCAAGACTCGTAGCCAAGGGATACTCTCAAGAAGAGGGGATTGACTATGATGAAACGCATGCTCCCGTAGCAAGACTGGAATCTATTAGATTACTCCTATCTTGTGCTTGCTACAACGACTTCAAGCTATATCAGATGGATGTCAAGAGCGCATTTTTGAATGGCTACATCAAGGAAGAGGTGTATGTAGAACAACCACCAGGGTTTGAAGATCCAAAGAGCTCAGATCATGTCTACAAACTCAAGAAAGCTCTTTATGGACTCAAACAAGCACCGCGAGCTTGGTATGAGAGGTTAAGTAATTTCCTTGTTGGTAAAGGTTTTGAAAAAGGTAAAGTAGATACAACTTTGTTTATCAAAAAGGAGTGTAAAGATATCTTGCTTATTCAAATATATGTTGATGATATCATATTTGGTTCTTCTAACGAAAAACTCTGCAAGAATTTCTCTCAGATCATGCATAGCGAGTTTGAAATGAGCATGATGAGAGAACTCACATTCTTCCTTGGACTTCAAGTGAATCAAACAGAACAAGAACCTTCATACATCATGAGAAGTACGCAAAGAAAATTGTGAAAAGTTTGGTCAAGAAATCTGTATCACCAATGTCTTCTTCATCCAAGCTAGACAAGGATGAACAGGGCAATAGGTTGATCAGAAGCTATATGGAAACATGATCGGTTCTCTATTATGTCTTACCACTTCTAGATCTGACATCATTTTTAGTATGTATATGTGCGCCAGATTTCAATCAGATCCTAAGGAATCACATCTCTCTACAGTAAAGAGGATAATAAAATATATTGGAACCAATCCTAATCCGGGATTGTGGTATCCAATGACCTCAGATCTTACTTTACATGGCTACTCATATGCTGATCTTGCAGGTTGCAAATTAGATAGGAAAAGTATCTTAGGAACATGTCAACTTCTGGGATTCATGTTAGTGTCTTGGTATTCAAAGAAACAAAACACTATGGCACTATTAACCGCATAAGCTGAATATGTCGCCTTGGGGAGTTGCTGTGCTCAGATCTTGTGGATGAAGCAACAACTAAGGGACTTTGGTGTTGAAGCCTCAAACATGGAAATCAAATGTGACAAAACCAGTGCAATCAACCTCAGAAAGAATCCAATTCTGCACTCTCGAGCTAAGCATATTGAAATTAAGCATTATTTCATTCGTGATCACGTGCATAATGGTGATGTTAATATTCAATTTGTTGGCTCAAAGCATCAATTAGCTGATATATTCACGAAGCCATTAGAAAAAATTCTTTTGAATATATTAGACAAGAATTGGGTATTACTATTATCCTTGTTTGAGTTGTCTTCAAGATAGGTTAAATTTGCTTCTGAGAAAAATGCAACATCTGATCAAAGTAAAGCTTCAGAACTTGCTCAACATCTGAGGATGACATTCACTTCTAAGAGCTAAAGCATCATCTGAGAAGATACAAATGCTAGAACGGAACATCTGAACCAAAAGCATCATCTGAGGAGATATTTGAACCAAAAGCATCATTTGAGAAGATACAAATGCTTGAATGGAACCTCTGAACTAAAAGCATCGTCTGAGGAGGTTATCATCATCTGAAGAACACGAACATCAGGTTTGCTTGTTCAAATTTTTGGCCCGTAAGTAGTTATTTTTAGCAAGAAATAAGATATGCACAATCTCAATCTTTTTAAATATTCTCTGAAATATTGTGATTGTCGTGATTGCTTCGTTTAAACTGATTGAACATTTTTTTTCCCCAAAATGATTTATTAAGATGAATTTGAAAAGATTTTTGAGCCATGTCAATTTGATTTAAACTATCTATCGTGTTATGGAATGTTGTGGTGTTTTTCATTGTTGTTTGAGCTGCAATGTGAAAATCTCAAGATATCTTATTTGATTTTGCATATTGTTAAGAATGAAAATCCTTCCTTATATGCCATAAGATTACAGAAGAATCTTTTGATATCTTTGAAGATTTCCTATGTTTTTGCTTCTAACGTAGAGAAAGGATCCAAATATTTGGATACCAAAAAGGAAATGAGCTTATTGCAGGAAATTCTACAAAGGAATATAGATTACAAATCTACACAATCATGGCGAAATCAAAGGAATCTCTCAAGCAAAGATTAATGAGGATCTTATGTTTATGAATGCTTGTTCCGCAATTCGAAAGCAAGGGCGTTATATATTATCATATGAACATCATTCTAGAATTTTTTCAGACTCAGGGGGAGTTTCAGAAGAAACACAACATTCCCTTCTCAAACTCAGGGGGAGTTAGAAAAAGTGCATAATTACGACATTCTTGAGGATATTCTGATCAGTCCTGGCATCCTTGAAGTTGCAACTGAAATAGAAATTAACAAGCAATCATTCAAAGAAGCAACAAATTGAGGGGGAGCATAGATCAAGTATGGAAAAATCATGCTATACATCAGTAAATTTCTGCCCGATCTTGATCGTTGTTTTGACGATGGAAGAAAAGGTAAACGTGTGTTAGAACTTGTTAAGTTCTATATAATTCGAATCACGTATGGAAAAAGTATTTGCAAGTACAGGTTCTGAATGATACGGATTCTAAGGTTCGAAATTGAACCTATCGATGAGAACAAAGGATACACGTTCTGAATGATACTTACTGGCTAATCTTTTTGATTGATTCAGAACATGAGCTCCATTGCATATCTTCTATGTTTCGTGAAGCAACTCAAGATTGTGTTTTATGCCTTATAATTTGCAGAAGAACATGAAATGCATTGTTATATTCTCTATGTGAAATTCTTTCTATCGTTAGCGCTTTTTGATTATGAAAAAATGGGGAGAGAATATAAATACGCATATGTGTTGATAATATTGAGCTGCGGTTGATTATTCTCTTTTATATTATTATGCTCAATTTATCTGCTATCTCATAATTACATTATTTGATTATTTAAATTGGAGATCGCATTACGTGCTTATTATGTCTTGATCTGAATTTTTATATTTGGTAAGATAAGCCTATTACTTTGAAATGTGTTTACACATCTGCTTATTCAGAGATTGTTTTGTCATCATCAAAACGGGGGAGATTGTTAAGAAAAATCTCTTATGATGTTTTGAAGATAACAAAATTAATCAAAGGCTACTAATGTGTTTAATTGGTTGAGTAGAACTAGGTGAAAATGCACAATCCATTATGCAGATGTTGTCTTAACAGAACGTCTGAAGATTATGAGTTCTCTATCAATGGTGAATAAGGCATTAGGTGTAGAGGTGTCTACAAACTGGAGGTACCTGAGTAGAAGGTGAACAAGCCTAGAACAGGAAGTTTGGTAAAGCTTGGAGGACCCTTGGATAGGAGAACAACGAGGTAGAGCCATGATTGCCAATACGCTTGGAGGGACCAGAAGATGGAAGCTCAAGTGAAGTTCTGGATATTACATCTGAAGGTCTCAGAAGCTGCTGAAAAAGCTCAGACGTTGAGCGGGGAGTTCAGACGTTGTGCGAGGAGCCCAGATGTTGAGCAGGGAGCTCAGACGTTGTTACGTTGCTCAAGCTTTGAGGGAGTATTTCACATGCAACGACCAGAATATCATGAGATATATTCGAGATGATTTAATTGAGATTATACATCAACACAACGGCTAGCAAATCAAGCTGGATCGTTCTTGGAGATTCTCAATCGTGAAGATTAATCAAGGACGTGGATTAAGGAAGACGAGAATGACTCACCTAATGAAGAACTCTATCTATGGAAACCCAGGATCACGATTGTATGGGCGATTTGATCCAAATGGAGATTCTTTCCTTTGTCGACCTCAACGGCTATGAAATCCTTTGTATACAGTCTCATCAAAACGGGGAAGTTTGGAGAGCGATCCTTGGGCGCCTTGCAACGGGTAGTTGGAGGTGGAGGAGTATAAAAGGACATCTCAAGGTCGAAGAGTGTAGCGCAAGAAAGTGGGATCTTAAATTCCAAGATCAAGGGAGCTTCACATCCTTCATATATTCTTGATCCAAACACTGTAATACTTAGAGGTTCTCATCCAAGTGAGAGAGTGTTAGACGGGAAGTCTATTGACTCGGGAATCGTCACCGTGTTGTGACCTCTGAGATATTCACTAGTGGAATCCAGCCGATTGGCTGTCAGCGTGAAGAAGTGGACGTAGGCTTGAACAAAGCCGAACCACTATAAACTCTCTGTGCAAATTCTCTATCCCTTAAACTCTTTGTTATTATATTGTGATAGTTGAATTGTGCACGCCGCTGCATCTGAGGACACCTCAGATCTTGTTAACGATCATCATCTGAACTTAAGCTCTGAGCTTATCCGTTTAAATTCCGCATTGATTTTAAAGTGCATTGTTATCACCTATTCACCCCCCCTCTAGGTGATAAGGCTAGCCCCAACAGCTGTAAATTGAGAAAGCTACCTAAGGCGATGGGGATGTTGGAGAAGCTTGAATATTTAGAAGCAACCGAATGCAGATTTTTGGAGGGAGAAATTCCGGTGGAAGTTGGGGCACTATCATCTTTGAAAATACTTAGCTTAGGAAATACCTGTATTTCTAAACTGCCGCCAACTATTAGTCAGCTTTCTGAACTTCAGGATTTTTGTTTGCGTGCTTGTCACAAGCTTCAACTATTGCCGGAGCTTCCTACAAGTTTGACATCTTTGGACATTTCTTCTTCGGCTTTACAGAGGATTCCGGATCTGTCAAACCTGACCAACTTAGAATATCTGGTTTTGTCTGATCATGGTCGTCCTAGATATCCTAACATGCCTCATGCACCACCAAACGCATGCCAAGCTCAAGATTTGCAGTGGATTGGGAGGTTAACTAAGTTGACGTCCTTAAGATTGGACCTTTTAGACATGACCATATTGCCTGCTGACTTTTGTGCCCTTACCGAACTCCGAAATGTTGAATTGCCAGACTCCACCTTTCAATCTATCGAGTGGATTCCACCCAATATTGAGGGGTTGAGGTTCTTTGATCTTGAGTCACCAGATGGATGGTCATGCCTTCACACCTTCAAATATTTGTCCAGAATAGACGTGGGCAGGTCATGCTTGATAGAAATTCCACTGGACGTGCTTGGACAGTTGGAGAACCTTCGCCAATTGTATATATTGGACTGTCAATTCCCGGAGAGACTATCTCACCTACAAAGCTTAACAAAGCTAGGTTTTTTGGGGGTTACTAATTGCCCGGGGCTAGTTGAGGTTCAAGGTCTCGAACAATCAGAATCACTGGACATTTTATCTATTAGTTCCTGCCAGTCCTTAAAAGAGCTACCAGATCTTTCCAGCTTACAGAACCTGGCAATGTTGCGTATATCTCATTGCGACTCGTTGGAGAGTTTGCCTGTTGTAGTGAATGCGGAAACATGTCGTATGATTGTTTTCTCATGCAGGATGGTGCCTCATGTTTCAGAACCCTTGTCAGCTTTTGAATTAGGAAGGTTATGAGGGGCAGCTTACAATCCACAACCAGATGTGGCGGCATTTGAATCCCTTGCTCAGATTACTCATCATCTTTTCTATTTATAGGTTGTGTATACACAACGTTCTTGCCCTAATACTGAGATTGAAAAATAGCTGCACTTAGCTATTTTTTTTTCAATTCTTGTACGCAAGATGTGATGAGACTCTTATCTTTTCGCTGCTAGTTATTTGGGTCATTTGCTACTAAAAGTTTCTAAATCGCCTTGCAAAGGTCTCCACGTCCTCATCAATGAAGAAATGAAGTAGCTCCTCCGCCGGCAAAATGGTGGTTGCCACAATCACCTTGCCGGACTTTGAACTTAGTTTTTCTCATGTGTTTTTCCCCCCTCTCCGTGTTCCCGCTAAAATTATAAGAGCTGAAAAATGCCAGTCAGTGCCAGGTTGATTGTGGCTTGACTTCAACCGATCAGAAACTTCGGTGCGATTGCAGTCCTTGTGCAATAAACAAGCGAATGACGATCAAGAAAGTAAAAAGAAGTTGATCTTAGGTCCTCAAGTCGAGGTCTAGAACAGGCTCGAATACTCTGATTGCGGGCTCTGGAAATTGATGGCCGGGGATCTCAAAGAAGAAGTTTGGTATTGACAACATTGAATCAAGTTACTAAGAAAGTAAATGTGTAAGAATAAGAAATATGCCATTCGGAGTCCAATAGTACATTTATAATAAATGTTCGTGTGAGTTAATAGGACTACTGCCAAGTGTTTTAAAAATTTAATTTGGCATGGAAATATGTAATTGGAGAGGCAAATAGGGTCCTGAAAAGATTAAAACTCAAGACATCCTACTCTGATAGGATGTGATATTTTATGGGGTCACTCCAACTGTTCTAAAAGGTTAAACCGTTAGAGAAAGATGTGATTTAATATTTAAATATTTTATCACCTCACCTTGCCTGGGAAAAAAAGTTTGCAACTAGTGAGCAAGTTGGCTTCGCTGGTGACAACAGCGGGTGGTTGCACTCCTCAAGCAACCTTGTTGTGGTGGTCGTACAACCCAGGCCACCGCAATCATGGAGGTCGCCTAAGATTTCCAATGGTGTTACTACTCCCTGTTTCTCTGTGGCTGCTGGATTTGAGACTATCATAACGGTGTTCGTTGACAAGCCACATATCGTGATGGTGGTGACTCTTGACAACCATGAGATTTAGATCAAGGTTTGGAGCTTAGTTTGCTCTTCCTCTATCATGGTGATCTCAGGGGACCACCGCGATAGACGCAACTATCACCACCATGGTGGTTACTGCAAACAAGAGACCACAATGGTGGTGGCCCCTCAACGGTGTTAGAATATGTCTTGAGTTTGAGTTTGAAGGGAAACTGTAAATATTTCGAATCGGATATTTTACGGACGGACGTCCGAAATCCAGCAAAATATAATCCGAACCTGCGTTGGAGGATTTGGCTACTGAAACAGGACAGTGAACGTGGACTTTGATATGCACTTGGACTCAGACAAGATGCGTCAGCCAATAAAAAAGAAAACAAACAAAAGGAAATCTTGGATTCTTGATTGGGTCACAGAAAGAAAGAGATAAGGAAACAAAATCCTTATTTGACACGGCAAAGGCCATTATGTTGACTAATATATATATATATATACCCTTAATACCCATCAGGGATGCTGCTTTACGTAGAGAGAAAAGCGCCGTTGTTGATCCTACGAAGTCTTGAAGCGCCGTTCCATAAACGAGTGCTTGGCATGTTATTTTTCGTGGAATTACATCAATAATTCTTGTATTCCAGTCGAGAAATTCTTGTGATAAGAATTTGCATTTTAATTTGTTTGTGAGATTGAGAGATTATTTCACAAGAAATTGGGGATTATACACTGTGTGCGGTATTGGATGTAATTGAGACTGAGAAACACTAAGAGTGTTTGAGTGACTCGAGTGTGGTTTGTAATCTCCGTGTATCGTTTGTTCTATAGTGAAATTCGTTACTGCTTTTCCCGTGGACATAGGTCTCTACAACCGAACCACGTACATCTGGTGTCCGATTTTTTTTTTTGTGTTTTGTTTTGTTTTTAATTGTTCGATCGCTTATTCCGCGCAACAATTGATATCAGAGCTAGGCTTGCTTGAGTTGAAGCGAATTGATGGCGACAAAAGAAGTAAAAGTGAAAATCGACAGATTTGAGGAGAAGGACTTTGGTTTCTGGAAGATGCAGATTGATGACTATCTATATCAGATAAAGCTGCACTTGCCCTTATCTGGGGAGAAACCAGAGACGATGAAGCAAGCTGATTGGGAATTTGTGGATAGATAAGTGATGTGTGTAATTCAGTTGACGTTGGCTCGTAATGTTGCGTTTAATATCGTCAAAGAGAAGACCACTGCGGATTTGATGAAAGCCCTATCAGACATGTACGAGAAGCCCTCTGCGATCAACACGGTCTATTTGATGCGATGTTTGTTTAACTTGAAGATGAGCGAAGGTGCTTCAGTTGCTAATCATATCAATGAATTCAATATAATCGTTAGTCAATTGAGTTCAGTTGATATTGACTTTGAAGATGAGCTATGTGCTTTGATTCTATTATTCTCATTGCCTGATAGTTGAAATACTACTGTTACCGCTGTTAGTAATTCTTATGGGTCGACAAGTTTGGCGTTTGATGGGATTCGAGATTTAATTCTAAGTGAGGACATCCGTAGAAGAGAATCTGGTGAATCTATATCTACTGCTTTGGTAGGTGAAAATAGAGGAAGAGTTAGTACTCGTGTTAGCAGAAGTAGTATGAACTAGAATAGACGTAGTCCGTCTAGGACTGGTGGTGTTGTTTGGCAAGAGGGGGCATCTTAGAAGGGATTGCCTTAAGCTAAAAAACGAGAAGGGTAAGGGAACTAGAGTTGAATCTGCGGATGATGTTGTAGCTGTAGCTAATAGTAATTCGGATAATGCTGATTTTGTCTTGTCTGTCACTGATGATTCGTCGTTTGGCGGATGGATTATGGATTCTGGTTGTTCTTTTCATGCTACACCAAACAGGAACTGGTTTACTACTTATCAGTGTACGGATAGTAGTAAAATGCAGTTGGGGAACAACGCTGAATGAGGTGTTGGTAATGTTAGAATCAGAATGCATGATGGTATTGTGGGGACATTGACTGGAGTGAGGCATGTTCCAGAGTTGAAGAAAAATCTGATTTCCTTGAGTGCCCTAGATTCTGTTGGGTATCGGTATTCTTCAGAATGCGGAGTTCTGAAAATTGTTCGAGGTGCCTTGGTGATAATGAAAGGAATCAAGCACAATGGCTTGTATGAGCTTCAAGGTGAGACAGTGATGAATTTCACTGCGGAGACGTCAGATGCATCTGTTCGAGAGTCTGAATTGTGGTATATGCGTTTGGGGCACATTAGCGAGAGAAGTCTAAATGTTCTAAGTGAAAGGAATTATTATGTGGTTATATTGCTGAAGAACTGAATGTATGCAGGTGCTGTGGTTTAGATCAACGGAGGAAAGTGCAGTTTAGTGCGGTTGTCAGAGAAACCACGAAAATTGCAGAATTACTTCACTTGGATGTTCGCAGGTTGTTGCGGTTTCCTTCAAAGAAGAGTGCCAGATTTGTGCTAACAGTTGTGGATGACTTCTCAAGGAGGACCTGGGTGTTTGTGCTTAGGCACAAGCTTGATGCTATTGTCAGGATAAGGCAATTGAGAGCTTTGATCAAAAAGGAGACTAGTAAAATGATCAAGCATGTGCGGACTGACAAAAGCATGGAGTTTTGCACGAGCTATTAAACAAATTCTGCATGAATGAAGGCATAGTGAGACATCACATGATTGCCATTGAACCACCACATGTTGCAGAGTTGATGAGCAGAACATTACTAGAGACGGCCCATAAAATGCTTTCTAGTGCTGGTATGGCAAAGAGTTTCCTAGCGGATGCGGTTAGTACAGCGAGCTACTTGATGAATAGATCCCCATTGACTGCGATTGGATGTCGGACTCCCGAAGAAGTGTGATCAGGTAACGTTGCTGATTATTCTATACTTAGAATATTTGGTTACCCGTGTTATGTTCGAGTTAGTGATGGTAAGCTCGATGAAAGGGCAAGAAAGTGCATGTTCCTAGGCTATGCACAAGGTGAGCGTAGCTATCGGTTGTGGTGTTCGGAGTTAAATTCACCTGTTATCAGCAAAGAAGTTACATTCGACGAGTCTCTAGTACTTCTGGCTAGGAGTGATTATAGCAGTGCTTATACGGATCTGAACGGTGTTCAGCTTGAGGTGGAATTGCAACCAGAAACTCCTGAGGTAGTGAATACTAGCGGAGTAATCGACATAGATAGTGCTTATAGCGAGGTGGAGCCTGTAGAACCAAAAGTTGCCGTAATTGCTGATATTGACAATGTGTGTATTCGATCTCCCGACAGATAAGGATGCAACGGTGGTTTTGCTTTATCTATGGTGGAGGAGGTTATATCAAAAATTCCTTGTGAAGCAGTTAAAGGTGCATGTGCCGTTGGTGTTATGATGAGGTCCTCGATTATGGCGAAATTCAAGTGCGGCTTGGACTTGGATGATGTTTGTGGTGATTGAGCTCATTAGGGCTGTGGGGGACAAGCAACTAAGTTCGTATTTTTAGCGAAGCGATTGTGACTTGGCTCAAACGTAGAGTCAAGGTAGAGATTGTTAGAATATATCTCGAGTTTAAGTTCAAAGCGAAATTGTAAATATTCCAAATTGGATATTTTATGGACGGACGTGCGAAATCGAGCAAAATATAATCCGAACCTGCGTTGGAGGATTTGGCTACTGAAACAGGACAGTGAACGTGGACTTTGATATGCACTTGGACTCAGACAAGATGCGTCAGCCAATAAAAAAGAAAACAAACAAAAGGAAATCTTGGATTCTTGATTGGGTCACAGAAAGAAAGAGATAAGGAAACAAAATCCTTATTTGACACGGCAAAGGCCATTATGTTGACTAATATATATATATATATACCCTTAATACCCATCAGGGATGCTGCTTTACGTAGAGAGAAAAGCGCCGTTGTTGATCCTACGAAGTCTTGAAGCGCCGTTCCATAAACGAGTGCTTGGCATGTTATTTTTCGTGGAATTACATCAATAATTCTTGTATTCCAGTCGAGAAATTCTTGTGATAAGAATTTGCATTTTAATTTGTTTGTGAGATTGAGAGATTATTTCACAAGAAATTGGGGATTATACACTGTGTGCGGTATTGGATGTAATTGAGACTGAGAAACACTAAGAGTGTTTGAGTGACTCGAGTGTGGTTTGTAATCTCCGTGTATCGTTTGTTCTATAGTGAAATTCGTTACTGCTTTTCCCGTGGACATAGGTCTCTACAACCGAACCATGTACATCTGGTGTCCGATTTTTTTTCTTGTTCTGTATTTTTTTTAATTGTTCGATCGTTTGTTCCTCGCAACACAACCACCATCTCTCCTTTCAACCCTTTTGTTGATCCCTTTTTATTCAAGATTTTCATCGTTTATATGTTGATATTTTTATGACAGAAACTTTTTTTTTAAGTCTTGTTCGGTTTCATAACCCCATCAGCAATAAAATGGACTGATAAAAACTTAGTTTGGTTATCAAATTGCCACCTCAGCCTCAATCCAGCACTCCGGTGACCAAATATAAGCCAAAGACTCACCGCAACGCGTTTTAAAAAGTACCGCAAGCGTTTTAAACAAATAAGAAATAGATGGATGGAAGTGATCGCCGAGGTGAGAGGTTTAAACAAGGTATTTGCCCCTGTTGGAGTATGGGTCTTACGATGTGCCGCCCATGCGGGCAACCGGACCCAACCCACTACAGATAACTGCCAAGGCAATTATCTTTTTTTTTTTTTAATGTGGAAAGGTCACGTCTTTTGGTAGACGTAACCTCCTCCTTTTTCTTCTTCCTTTTTACGTCAGTCGTATTCCAGAGAAAAACAACAACACAGAGAAAGAATGACGCTCTCCCTCTTTACTGTTGAACCGCGATCGAAGCGAGGAAACTCTCGGAATTGCAAAGGCGACATCTAATCTGTGGACAATACGGTACGTCCCTCGTGTGATGTGTCGTCCGATCAGTGATACAAGTTAGGTTTGGGCATGTTCTTTCGCAAGTGTTTCGTTTAGAAACAAGGATTATGTATCCTTCATTGGTATCAGAGCCAGGTTTACTTGTTTTCCTGATCACACACTCACCGATTGAACCAATTATGACAAGTTTCGTACACTGTTGATGAAGATAGTCATGTTTGTATGAGTCGTCGGTACTGTTCATGTCTTTTTCTGGAAAATTG
The DNA here is from genome assembly GCA_029784005.1 of Lenwebbia sp. NSW1173648. Classification (NCBI taxonomy): domain Eukaryota; kingdom Viridiplantae; phylum Streptophyta; class Magnoliopsida; order Myrtales; family Myrtaceae; genus Lenwebbia; species Lenwebbia sp. NSW1173648. The sequence continues at coordinate 14,583,230 of JARCGZ010000009.1, forward strand.
GTTCAGTAAAAATACAATGTGAATAGATGGTTAGAAAGTACTAGTCGATATGAGTCTAGCATGCGGTTGGCCGTCGCTGGAGGAGACCGGACGACGCCGCATGCGCCACACGCGCAGTGACGGGGTGAGGCTCCTCGGGGACCGAAGCGAAAAATTGCAATTTCGTGAACTTTGGTTTAGCAAAAATGCATTTTGACCATACCATCAGGACGGTCTTGACCATACGAGTATTTTGAGGGGCGAAATGTCGCCGGCGGACGACGGACGGACCCGCACCCACCGACACCCGCCAAAGATGTGCTCTGCCTGTGGGCCTCAAGCGCCCACGTGCGTCGCGTGTGCGTGGAACAGTCTGCAACCGTCTGCTGACGTGGCGCTTGCGTGGCTGCTGACGTGGTTGCCTACGTGGCGGGACACGTTGTTGCTGACTTGGCAGTCCGATCTGATTCGACCTGGTCCATGACCCGTTTGACTCGTGACCGTTGACCGTTGACTTTGACCCGATTGACCGATGACAAAAAAAAAGCAAAATCATGTCGGGGCTCATGCAGGGGCGTGTGACGTCCAATTAGGGTGATTTTGGTATCGATATGTTCGTATCAAAATTTTCTACAATGTGTTATGAATAATCCCATTTTTTTCGTATTTGTTGTAGGAAAAATGCCTTGGATGATGCAAATCCCTATAAGAGTGGACAGTGAAGAAAAAGAAGAAAGACTCTTGAGGCTAAGGAATGCCTTAGCGCTTTACCGCTGGAATCCTCAAGATGACATGATGACTCATATAAGGTCATGAAATTGATTCGATCTAATGGAACACTTCTAGAAAAGCGAGTTGAACTGAGATTGAGAGGTCTAATCGAAGAGGAAGATCGATTTAGAGTTTTAAGTCACATTATAGATTTGTATTCACAGACTGGTCAGTTATGATTATTTTATGTGATCATAACTGTGAATATAACATATCATACTTAAATGAGATTGAGAGAGAGATATGTATGTGACTGATCGATCTAGGGTACAGCATACGAAAATCTACTTTTGATTATGTTCAATTTTGAGCTGTTATATACTCCCAACAGATGTACGACAACGAGCTCTCAGTGTATGCTGGTCGCACTGATTATTTGTCAATATAAACTTTGCAGAAAAGGGAGAGTTATGTTTAGCCCTCTGTGGGCGAGTGGGAGTTGTTAACCCTCCGTGGGTAAGTTGGAGCTGTTTGTCCTACATAGGCGAGTGGGAGATGTTGGAGTATGGGTTTTACGGTGTGCCGCCCATGCGGGCAACACACCCAACCCAATGCAGATAACTGCCAAGGCAGTTATCTTTTCTTCTTTTTTTTTTAACGTGGAAAAGTCACGTCTTTTGGTAGACGTAACCTCCTCCTTTTTCTTCTCCCTTTTTACGTCAATAGTATTCTAGAGAAAAACAACCACACAGAGAAAGAACGACGCTCTCCCTCTTTACTGTTGAACCACGATCGAAGCGAGGAAATACGGTACGTCCCTCGTGTGATGTGTCGTCCGATCAGTGATACAAGTTAGGTTTAGGCATGTTCTTCCGCAAGTGTTTTGTTTAGAAACAAGGATTATGTATCCTTCAGCCCCAGTTAAGAATTGACGTCCTTCTATATTGCTTAGCATTTAGCAATCACATGTCACCCTTGCAAGATTAAATATAGGCCTATTCTATTCATGAACCATAAATTTACTCGTAAGCCGCACTTTTGTTACTGAAAGAGATCCTGGTCTGCTGTCATTAATAGTAATGCGATCCATGTAAGAAGTATATCTAATTGACCACATCAAGTGGTGGTCATTTTGAATGGGTTCTAACTGATTTATCTTTTAACAGGATCTTTCATCCCACGTTAAGATTCGAAATACTCCAGTAGAAGATAGATAAAATGACTCAAGATGGAAAAACAAGCTGGCCCTTCGTTTACTGCTTCCTTTTGCAACCCCAACAAACACGAGTGGAGGTTATTCCCAAGTCAACTCCATAATTTTCTTCGTTAAGCTTGGAACATGAAGTTTATGGAAATTTTCGCTTTCCCTTGGGCTGCCAAATGTGGCCTGGATTCTAAATCTTTTTACTATCTCCACTAAGCTGTCACTCTTTTACACATAAAATCGGAAAAAGTGCCAAATAAGTCTTAAACTTATTAGATTGGTAACAATTCAGTCTTAAATTTTCAATTGGACCAAATTTCATTCCAAACCTTTTAACAATTTATCAATGTAGTCCATCCGGCCAATTTTGACCGCAAATTGCGGACATGTACTCGACCGTCATACATGGCACGACCGGTGCTGACGTGGACAAGTATTTTATTTTTTTAATAGTCTTTCTTTTTTGCAACTTTTGGAAATTCTATGTTTCAGTTAGACTAAATTTTCCCTTAAAGCTCATTCCCAATTCCATGAATATTCAAAGAAAATACAAAGACAAAAATACCCTCTACCAAATTGAGTAAGCTATAAAAAGAGTGTACACTTGCCTCTTTTTTATTTTTTATTTTTTTCACGACCAAAAAATTTAGCTCAACTTTCATTTTCATTCTAAATGTCTTCTTTTGCTAACACAATCTTATCTTTTTGTTTAATTTTGTGCTTCTTTGACGATGTGATAGTGTGAGGCAAGCACCAAAGGAACTAAATCAATCATTTAATAGCAAGAACCGACATAGTGGTGATCAAGTCTTGCAACAAGGATGAAAATATAGCTTATTCTGAAATTGAAATAATTATGATTATAAACTCAAGGAAATATATTTAATTTATAACTACAATAAGAATACCAACATATATAGTTATAAGTAGATTATTTATAAATTGGAACATACCTTTACTCTTGGGTAAATTTCTATAAAATAGAAACAGATTCCATTTGGTAAAATACTTATTGAAAGAGATAGAAGTATGTATCTCGGTAGAGTATCAAATGGAAAAATCCAACAAGTTTAAGACTTGTCTTATTACCAAAACATATATTTATAATTTTCAGTATAGCTTATTTGATTATGGTGCTTAATGAAGATATTCTTATTAATGGGAAACATACTATACATGACGTATCTTGGTTAATTACATGGAACAAAGGAAAAGTATGCCTTCATATATAAATAAAATATTCCTCATAATATAGAAGTATAGCCATTTAATTAAGTGAACAAATTGCAATTGATAAAGACATTCACTTTACTTTAAACAAATAACAAAGTTAAATTAATCTGAAACTGATCAATGGGGCGTTTTTTTCCCTCAAAAATACTAACTTCTGAAAGTGATAATCAGACAAATAAATCTTGCAAGGTTGGATAATCAGAAAGAGATAGCAACAAAAAAGAAGTAAATTTAGACCTTTTAAATTGTTTTCTCAATGTGGTATGGGGTACTTTTGTCATTATAATCTCCAAGAATCTCCATGAAGAATGGTGAAGACGTGGTAGAACCGTGTGTTGTCGCATAAATATGCTTCCCCAATTAATTATTGTGATTGACACTCAAAACCTCTTATGAATGCATCACCTCATTTAATTTACAAAACCCAATTGTAAGAACCGCACCTCATTCATTGTACGACGAAGTAAATTATTGCCGTTGACTCTCAAAGCCTCTTATTAAGCATCATCTTACTCATTGCGCAAAACTCAGTTATGGCCACCACATCTCATTTATATTGCAAGATGAACGAAGACAGACTGGCTTCAAGAATTCTTAAAGCGGTTTACCTTCTTTATCTAGCATTTCCGGGGAAGGATCATCGCGAAAATGTGGTATGTTTTAAAGGATCTCCACTCGTTGATTTTAAAAATCTGAAATAGGTCGTTCTAATTGTTAGGATTCGGCGAACAATCGTAATGAAGTAAAGCGTAAAAGCGAGAAAGAGAAATCGAAACACGAGATTTTATCCTGGTTCACCCATAAACTAGGGCTACGTCCAGTAGATGATTCCACTGTAATTATCATCTCGCACCTCTTGTTACATCACTCAATTACAAGCGAAAAAGAGTATATATAGCAGTAGCTATTCATGAGCCCAAGTTCAAACTACTAATGAAAAATTATCGGCTTAAATCGTAAAAGCCATATGGTGTAAAATGTTACTTATGATTCACACCCCACGTTACTAATGTAAAATTATGGAACCCACATGCTTTCCTGTCGTTGGGGAGTATGAACCACACCCCAATACTAATTACTTATCGGATTACAAAACTAATCATTGACATCGACTCTCGAACCTCTTACAACTTTATATTATAAGTAAAATGTTACTTATGATTCATAGTATAGCTATTTAATGAAGTGAACAAACTACAATTGATAAAGACAATCTCTTTGTTTTAAGCGATAATGTTAAATTAAAATGAGAATATGGTGTTTTCCCTTTAGAAAACTAACTGCTGAGAGTGATATTCTGACCAATAAATCTTGCATGGTCAAATAATTAGAAAATGGTAGCAACAAAAAAGAAGTAAGTTTAGACCTTTTTAATGGTTTACTCAATTTGGTATAAGGTAATTTTGTCCATGAAGAATGTCGAAAAAGTCTTGGAAGAATAGTATGTTGTCATGGAAATATGCTTTGCCAATTAATTATTGTCATTGACTCTCAAACCTCTTATTTAAGCATCAACTCTTTTTTTTTTAACAAAACCCAAATGATTATTGTACAAAATAGTTAATTATTGCCATTGACTCAGCCTCTTATTAAGCATCACCTTACTCATTGTACAAAACTCAATTACGGCCACCACATCTCATTTGTATTGCAAGAAGACCGGAGATAGACTAGACTGGCTTCAAGAATTCTCAAAGCGGTGTTTACCTTCCTTTATTCCACAAAACTCGGCCATAGATACCCTATCTCGTTTACATTGTACGAAAGAACCCTCCTAGGTCATTGACTCTCGAAATTTCTTATTATAATCATAGTCTCCTTTATTTTACAAAACTCAATTCTAGGTACCTTACCTAATTTGTTGTGCATAAGCGCGCGCGCGCACACATATGCATGAAAATTATAGATAGTGCCATTGGTATACTTGTTAAGGGTTATTAGTTGTGCTATGCTAATACAAAAATATAAAATTTATAAGCATATTGCTCTCTTAAGATATGTTCTTGTTCAATTTTCAGAGCATGTTGATATACGTTTTATTATTTTTATTGGTCTTAATTAGTACTCGAGCACTTGTTAACAAGATCCGTACACCCATAGCCAATTATATATTAGCATTGACTTATAAAACCTCTTCCGTGTAAGCAACACCGCATTTATTGTACAAAACTCAATTATAGGCACCCTATCTCATTCACATCATAAAGTAATCCTTAAAATAGATATGTATCTATGAAAAATTACATAATTTATTCTTATCGTCGACTCTCAAAACCTCTTGCTTGTCAATTATAGGCACTCTACCTGATTTAGCGTACGGCAACCCTATCAATCAGATCGTAGAATTTCATCCTCCGGTACATTTAACACCCATCCAACCACACACACTTTGCATATTGCACTTTCTCACACAAGAAAGAAAAAGATTTGCTTGGAACATAAACAGGATAAATCAAGTTCATTTGGATCATTAGGTTACATAGACTTCATCATAAAACCTGCCTAACTAATGATACAGATGATATCAACTCAAGTGAAGACATGCATGTAGAATTAGCTAGAACACTGTACAAGAGAGAGTTTATCGCTTACAAGCTCAAACGAGAAGGTTGAGAACTTGTGATGGCATTTTAGGGTGCGCATGGTAACATTTCTGGAAGTGGATTTCTGCTCCAGAAGTGTTTCTGGAGCAGAAATCCTTTTGGTAATTTAGGGTGCCCATGGTAACACTTCTGAAGCAGAATTTCTGCTTTAGAAGTGTTTCTGGAGCAGAATTTTTGCTTTAGAAGTGTTTCTAGAGCAGAAATCCGTTTGGTAACGCAATTTCTAAAGCATAAATCCGTTTGGTTCGCAATTGTATATTTCTACTTTTGAAACAACTTTTTACTTCAGAAGATATTTTTGGGAAACTTTTAAGAAGTATAAAAAAGTTAGTTCTTATCATCAGAAGTCATTTTTTTCTTTTTAGCCCTCCCTTTTCATATTTTATGTTTCTCTCTTTGCTCGTTTGTCTCAACTCGACCTGGTCTCGATAATTATTTTAATAAAAAAAATCATAAAATAATAATAAAAAAAAAAAATGATTAAAAAATCCAAAAAATGGAAAATTCATAAAAAATACAAAAAAATTGGAAAAAATTCAAAAAAATCTCAAAAATCTCAAAAATTAGGAAATTGGTCCATTCAACTGGCCAATCATATTTTTGATGATTTTACCCTCTCTTTCTTCAAAAATGACAGTTTTGCCCTTTATGGGCAAATCGTCTCGAAAATTTTTGAAAAATTCTGAAAAATCATAGAAAATGGGAAATAGTCAAATTTGACTGGCCAAACCCATCTTTTGTGATTTTCACTTCTGATCTTTCTCAAAACGACGATTTTGCTCTCCTATGGGCAAATCCTTTCAAAAATCCAGAAAATTCAAAAAATCTCAGAAATTGGGAAATGGGCACATTCAACTGGCCAACCCTATTTCTAATGATTTTCATTCCAAATCTTTTCAAAATGACAAATTTGCTCATTTGGACAAATTGTTTCTAAATGTCCACAACTCCTTCCAAACCTCCAAACACCCATTCTCTCTTCCTTTTGGGCTTCATTAAGTATGCCATATTTTGATTTGATCCATGTTATCCTCATGTTCCTAGCTCCTTGATATGCGCACCTATCTATATTGATTGTGATTGATAGGTTAGATATTCCTATCTGCATGCACTCTTAGATTTCCTGTCTCTCTCTTCGCTTGTCTGGTTTAGTCCAACAATGGGTGCGGCTGCTCCAAAACACCCTTCTCTGATCCGATGGAGCCTGTGATCTCATGCCCTCCATTTAAAAAAAAAAATTCAGGAAAACCAAAGCTAGGTTGAAAAGATAAAGATGATGACCCCTTAGTTTTTGTCTTTTGTCTTTTGTCTTTTTGCCTAGAGATGCCTTCATGCCAAAACAAGCTCATCATTATTATAGTTTTATGTCCCAAGTTCTCATTAATATCTAGGTGATCTCATGGCACATACAACTACCGTAGATTTATCATTCTAGAGACGGTTTAGACACGAAAAAAAGTTTATATATTATGCCCATTGTGATATAAACCACGCCAGAGACACAAGAGAGGAAGCACCGGAACTACCCGTGCTTTTAGCGTTGATATATGAGCTCGGCCATCGTATTCATTAATACAATTTTCCCATAATTTGGTTTGCATTTACATAAATGCAAATACTGTATCCATCAGTATTTACATTTAACTTTTCTTGAATAACATGCATTTTAGGTTAGGATAAATAATTTTTCGTAGAATATTTTGTGTTAATAATATTCTAGAAGTAGAAATTTTCAACCGTTACCAAACGAATTTCTATTCGAGAAGAAGAAATTTTGTCCTGTTATCAAATGTCTTTCTCTGATCAAAAATCAACTTCTGAAGTAGAAGTAGAAAGATCAACTTCTGCTTCTGAAGCAAAACTAGAAAAATCAACTTTGGGCCAGAGGTTGATTTCTGAAGCAGAAGTGTTATCATGTGCGCCCTTAACTTCTGAAGCAGAAATCCGTTTGGCAAAATTTTTTACTTCTAAAAGAAATTTCTACTTTTGAAGTGAATTTTCATTTCTGAAGTTGTTTTTTCCTCAATTTGAGAAGTTAAAAAAAATTGCTTCTTAACTCAAGAAGTACTTCTCTGACAAAAAAAAAAAAAAAAACTTAAGAAGTACTTCTCGCATCACCCTCTTTTCATTATGCCATCACCCTCATTTCGACCACGCCCGCCTCCGCAGGCCGCCGACCTTCGCCGCTGCCCACCGCTGACCGCCGCCGCCCACGACCACCTCCCCCCGCCGAACACCGCTGGCCGCCACCCACTATCGACCTCCGCTAGCCGTCGCCCATCCCCTCCCGTGACCATCGCCCATTGCCTCCCGCGACCGTCGCCACCAGCGAACTGTCCCCCGCTGATCTCCGCTGCCCGCGCCCATCGCCCCCCGCCACCACCGCCAACCACCGCCGCCAACTGCTGATCGTCGCCCATCCCCGCCTGCGACCACCGTCGCCACCTGCTGATTGCCCCCCACTGCCAACCTCCGCCGGCCTCGCCCATCGTCGCTCGCGACCACCGCCACCCGCTGCCAACCGCCGACCACCTCTCGCGACCGCCGCCCCCCGCTGCTAACCGCAGGCCTCCTCCCGCGACAGCCGCCTCTCGCCGCCAACCGCCCCAATAGTCGACCACCACCCCGCGTGCTGCCACTGCTAGCCGTTGACCGTCGCCAACCACCACCATGACCACCGCCACCGAGTCGCCGTCTCCGGCTGCTAAAGTAAAAAATAAATTATAAAGAATATTTTTAATAATAAAAATTATTTTTAAAATAAATTTAAAAAGTTTAAAAATGAAGAAGAAATTTTTCGGCCTCCGACAATAATTTTTCAGAAAAGATTTTGTGTTAATAATGTTTCAGAAGTAGAAATTTTCAACCGTTACCAAAAGAATTTCTCTGATCAGAAATCAACTTCTGAAGCACAAGTAGAAAAATCAACTTTTGCTTCTGAGAAGAAGTAGAAAAATTAATTTCTGATCAGAAGTTGATTTCTGAAGCAGAAGTGTTGCCATGGGTGCCCTTATAGAGCACGGTCAGTCTTGCAGATCTACTCACTTATAGAGCACGGTCGATCTTGCAGATCTACTCACCTTAGAGTTTTTCACTTTGTTGTGGCTCGCGTGTGAAAAACGCTCACCACAAAATCCGGGTCCGCGATGATATGGCTTTTGACCAGTTTTTCCTTTTCTGAGCCTGAGGTACTGTTAGCACGCGTGATTGTTATCATTTCCTTTGGGATTATGTCTAATGTGGAAGAAAATGCAGGCAAAAGTGATTTACTACACTCTTTAGCTCTTTCACAAACCCTCCTCTCCTGGAATCGTACGCACCAGAAGTAATTCGACTCAGCACATGGCGTCGGTGACGATGAAGAGAAAAAGGGACTCGGACACAGCAACATCTTCCTCGACGGGTGGAGGTAGTGAGTCACTGGGAGCTGAATTTGACGTGTTCTTGAATTTCAGAGGGCCGGACACTCGCCTCAACTTCACCGATCACCTCTATCACTCCCTAGATGGAGCTGGGATTCGCGTCTTCTTGGACGATGCAGAGATCCGAAAAGGCGAAAAGATTGGAGGCGAGCTTCTACATGCGATCAACGACTCCAGAATTTACGTGCCCATCTTCTCCAGAGACTACGCATCTAGTGCATGGTGTCTTCGCGAGCTCGCCCACATGGTGGAATGCTCGAGAAGATCGACGGACAAAGTGATTCTTCCCATTTTCTTCGACGTCGATCCTTACGATGTTAAGCTCAGAACTGGATTATACGTTGATGCCTTGAAAGGGCACGAGGACAGGTTCGGCCACGACCAAGTGCAACGGTGGAAGGAGGCTCTAAAGGACGTCGCTTCGATCAAAGGGTGGCACTGCAGAGATAGAGGGTAAGAGAGTTTCGTGGGCTTTTTCTTCACTCCTTTTTCATGTCTTCAAATACGAATACAGTAAGCCTAAGATTATTGGCTTAAAAGATGAGTTTCGCAAATACTGTGACGAACTCTCGTATTTAGATTAGTAAATGATTGCGAGATGCATATGGTTGAAGGAATTTCATAGCTGCTATCGGTATATGAAACAAGAGATTGATTAGGGAAAGAATTTGTGCTTCTTCGCAACATATTAAAATGAGGTTATCCTTATGGATTTTGCTGTAATTGGTGTAATCTGCTTCAGTGGTTACCTTTTCGGGGGATCAACTCAGAACTGTTTTTCCCTTTTTTTGGGCTAACAATAAATCTTATGTGATTCGAGGATAAGAAACCTTTTTGAATTTTTTTTGTCCATTTTCTGGTAAATTGTAGTTACTTAACATTCTAGACCCCCTCTCTCTATGAGCCCATGGTGTAAGAAAGTGATGTTGGAGTATAGTTTCTGAAGTGATAACTCGATTCATCGAAATTCTTTTGAGGGTTGATGTTTAGCAGATCTTGAGGACGACGACACTCAGGCTCCGTTTGGTTCGGCTTTGGAAATGGTCTTCAGAAAAATGCAAAGGCTGAAGCTAAAGTCCTTTGGGAAAATGCAAACTGCGTTTGGTAGAAGCTCCTTTGTAAAGCAACTTTGAGTTAAATAGTGTTTGCCAAACTTCTTCTTGCAAAGGGCTTTGGCTGCATTTTTTTTAATATTATTTTATTAAAAACCTCAAACCTTGCGACGGAGTCACTCGACCTTGGGCTTGGTGGGGACCTGCCTTAAACTTTAAGCTTTGCTAAGGCTAGCATTTGGCCAAATGCTGAACCAAACGTCTCATTTCTCCCCCTCTCTTGGGAAAGCTGAACCAAACGCAGTCTCTGTGTTAAGGGGCTTAGAGCTTAATTTACGGGAATTTTAAAAGTAAAAGAGAAAAAAATGATTTCTGGTTTGCTGGAGCTGATATTCATGTATAGCTATCAGCTACAGGAGACAAATAATTTTGTCAGGGACTATGTCAAATATCTAAGAGATGGTTGGATGTTTGTTATGTTTACCAAGATTTAATGGAGAGCAGATTGATTTAGCCGGTTGAGGAAAGAATGTTTTAGCTGTTTGTGGAGGCTTTCAGTTAAATTTGGTAAGAGAATTAATTTAGATGGCGCGTTTTCCTCGTGGAAAGTCGATGATGATTTAGAAAATAGTTTTCTTTTAATAATTGTTAATATAGTTTATGACAACGAATCAATGGAAAAGACTTTTATTACCAATGAAAATGTTTAAGCATAAATTGTTGTTGATAATGAAAATATTATTAGTCCATTGATCCTTCTAAGTGATACATACAAATAATATATTCCAACGAGTGATTTCTATGAAATAAACGCATCGCATGCAAGACGAAAATATAATCTGTTCCGAGTATCCAACAAAGGAGTAGTGTTATGACTAATTCGGTAATAACTTTTACGTGATGCTTGCATAATTCAAGGATGACAGTGTATTTCTCTGTAGTTATTTTGCCGTGAATGTGTTCGTCTTTCTCGGGTTCAAGGTTCTCTATTAACTTTTGATTGTTGTATTTTTGACTTGGTAGTTTAATCTTCTACTCTCGTTCTGTGTGCGTAATTCTGTCCTTTCTCATTGTGAAAAGATTTGATGCATACGCGTGTCTAAAATAGATATCTTGGCCTTAATTTGCTTTGGCTGCTAAATAAAATTTTCTATTTCCGCCACTGATGTGAATGCCAAATTCACATTTAGAAAAGCCTGGAACTTAATGTTGTTCATGTTGTTTACTCAATCTGAACTTCTTGTATGGCAGCCAAGGGGAACTTATAAAACATGTTACCGATGAGATTTCGAGGAAACTGTCCAGAGGAGTTCGAGTACTGCCTGATGATTTGGTTGGGATCGATGATCATGTGCAAGCCGTGATGGATTTGTTAGGCGAAGACTCTCTCGATGTACGGTTTGTCGTAATACATGGAATGGGCGGAATCGGTAAGACAACTCTTGCAAAAGTTATTTTCAACCAAATCGCTTCTCAGTTTCAGGGTTGTAGCTTCCTGTCGGACGTTCGAGAATTTTCACAGCAGGGTAAAATTGAGAAATTGCAAACCAGATTATTGTCTGACATCCTCAAGTCTCAATCCATAAAGGTTCGTGATACCGACTCTGGGATCAACATGATTAGAGAAAGATGTCGCCACAAGAAGGTTCTGATTGTTCTTGATAATTTGGATAAAAGGGACCAGCTTGCGAAGCTAGCAGAAAAATGCGATTGGTTCGGTCCGGGAAGTAGGATTATTGTGACAACTAGGGACATCAGTATTTTGAAAATTAACAAGAATAATGCCTCAATGCATCCTAAAGTGTACTACTTCTACGAAATGGGGGAGATGCATAATTCTTTTGCCGTTCGACTTTTCAGTAGATATGCATTTGAGAGCGATACTCCTCCACTTGAATATGATAGAATAACAAGAGAAATTGTGAAAATTACTGGTGGACTTCCGCTGGCCCTTGTGGTCATCGGATCCTCACTCTGCAGCGCGACCGAAGAAGTATGGGATGATGTCTTAGCCAAGCTGAAGAAAATGCCACACAAAGAAGTTCAGGACATATTGAAGGTAAGTTATCACATGTTGGAATATGAGCAGCAACAAATATTCCTGGACATTGCATGTCACATGGCTGGTGAAAACAGAAGCGATGCAATTTCTATGTGGAGAGCTTGTGATTTTTTTCCCTACGAAGCCATCTCAGTTCTTGTTAAAATGTCTCTGATAAAAATTATGAATGATGACATTTGGATGCATGACCAACTCAGAGATTTAGGGAGGGAGCTTGTTCGGAGGGAGAGCATCGAACATCCTAGAGAGCGGAGTAGAATATGGTGTTCCACCATAGCCATGGATGTTATACAAAGAAAAGAGGTACGTATTGACTAAAGTTCTACTTTTCACTTCGTTTGGAAAATAGGATAGGTCGGTACTATGTTAATTTACGAGAGAGCATGGTAGTTCAGTGGTAAAGAGAAGAGGTCACATTGTCTTCCATGAGATCATAACTTCGCCATGTCGTAAGCAAATCTCTGGCTAGCTTGTGCTTTGGGCATTTGCTATCTCATGTGAGGAGAAATCTTGCGTTCTGTCAGGCTGGTTAGGTTGCGGTAACAGGCTCGTATGCTTACGGGTGAATTGCGTTATTATGGCTCGTGAGTCAAAGAGATAGTTACGATGATTGCCCACTTTCCGTCCATTTACCAACAAAAAGAAACGATATTGCTCTAAATTCATGAGCATTCTTTTATGTCCACTAAAGCTGAGGGCTAATTTAGCTATAATTTCCTTTACTAGGGAACAAAAAAAATAGTGGCACTCAAACTAGGGGGACAATCTCAAGTGTGCAATATTACACGCGAAGACATTTTAAGGCTGGTAAAGCTAAGGTTCCTTGAATTCGAGGGAGGAAATTTTGTTGGGGACTTCCAAAATCTCCTTTTGGAGCTAAGATGGCTCTCTTGGCAAAATTGTCCGTCAGAGTTTCAAGCTACTAACTTCTCTCCAAGCAATCTGGTTGTCCTCAAAATTTCAGAATCCGACATTACAAATGATTGGGGTGGATGGAGCCAAATCATGGTATGATATTATGCAATATGAGCAATTTACATTTACTCTTTTCTTGCATAGTGAATATGACGATCTTTGTACATTTTGTATGAATAATTTTACAGGGGAATTGTAGGTTAAAAGTCCTGCATCTCGTGGGTTGTAGAAGGTTGATCAAGACGCCTAACTTCTCTACATGCTTGACTTTGGAGAGACTCGTTGTGAAGGATTGTGGAAGGCTGGTTGAAATTGACCCATCCATTAGTATGCTACTGCATTTGAAGCACTTGGAAATTAATGGGTGTAATGGTTTGAGGGTGCTTAAAGGAGCTCCAACCACGCTCAATCTAGGCACGGTACGTCAATCATGGCCATACTCATTGGGTAATCTCAAGCGTCTATCAACCCTAAGGATGGAAAAGTTGGAACTCCTCGAACTTCCGGATTCAATAGGAGACATACCTGGTCTTCAAGAGTTGTCTTTGAGTGATTCATCTGTGGAGAAACTTCCGGAGTCCATTGGGAAACTAAAATCTCTAGTTGAGTTGAATCTTTCTCGCACGAACATTATGGAGCTGCCCGACTCGATTGGAGAGCTTAAGAGATTGGAGGTACTACTCATGGAAAGCTGTAAATTGAGAAAGCTACCTAAGGCGATAGGGATGTTGGAGAAGCTTGAACATTTAGAAGCTAGCGATTGCAGATTTTTGGAGGGAGAAATTCCGATGGAAGTTGGGGCACTATCATCTTTGCAAATCCTAAGCTTAGGAAATACCCGTATTTCTAAACTGCCGCCAACTATTAGTCAGCTTTCTGAACTTCAGGATTTGTGTTTGCGTGCTTGTCATGAGCTTCAACCATTGCCGGAGCTTCCTACAAGTTTGACATCTTTGGACATTTCATCTTCAGCTTTACAGAGGATTCCGGATCTGTCAAACCTGACCAACTTAGAGTTTCTGTTTTTATCTGATCATGGTCGTCCTAGATATCTTAACATGCCTCATGCACCACCAAACGCATGCCAAGCTCAAGATTTGCAGTGGATTGGGAGGTTAACTATGTTGACATCCTTGAGATTGGACCTTTCAGACATGACCATATTGCCTGCTGACTTTAGTACCCTTACCGAACTCCGAAATGTTGAATTACCAGGCTCCACCTTTCAATCTCTCGAGTGGATTCCACCTAACATTGAGGGGTTGAGGTTCTTTGATCTTGAGTCCACAGGTGGATGGTCATGCCTTCACACCTTCAAATATTTGTCCAGAATAGACGTATGCAGGTCATGCTTGATAGAAATTCCACTGGATGTGCTTGGACAGTTGGAGAACCTTCGCCAATTGTATATATTGGACTGTCAATTCCTTGAGGGACTATCTCACCTACAAAGCTTAACAAAGCTAGGTTTTTTGGGGGTTACTAATTGCCCGGGGCTAGTTGAGATTCAAGGTCTCGAACAATCAGAATCACTGGAGATTTTATCTATTTGTTCCTGCCCGTCCTTAAAAGAGCTACCAGATCTTTCCAGCTTACAGAACCTGGCAATGCTGCAATTATCTTATTGCGACTCATTGGAGAGAGTGCCTGTTGTAGCGAATGCGGAAACATGTCGTATGATTGTTTTTTCATGCAGGATGCTGCCTCGCGTTTCATAACCCTTGCCTGCTTTTGGATTAGGAATGTTGTGAGGGGCAGCTTGCAATCCACAACCAGAAGTGGCGGCATTTGAATGCCTTGCTCAGATTACTCATCATCTTTTCTATTTATATAGGTTGTGTATGCAATAACGTTCTTGCTCTTATACTGAATTGAAAAATAGCTACACTTAGCTTCTTCTTTCTTTCATTCTTGTACGCAAGATGCGATGAGACCCTTGTCTTTTCGCTGCTAGTTATTTGGGTCATTTGCTACTACAAATTTCTAAATCGCCTTGCAAAGGTCTCCACGTCCTCATCAATGAAGACGAGTCTGAAAAATGCAAGTCAGTGCCGCGTTGATTGTGGCTTGACTTCAACCGATCAGAAACTTCGGCACGATTGCAGTCCTTGTGCAATAAACAAGCGAATGACGATCAAGAAAGGAAAAAGAACTTGATCTTAGGTCTTCAAGTCGAGGTCAAGAACAAGCTCGAATACTCGATTGCGGGCTCTCGAAGTTGATGGCAGGGGATCTCGAAGAAGTTTGAGCAATACTAGTCAAAATATTCCATACTTCGGATTTTACGGTGCCAACACTTCGTTACTGTTGGGAGTGCGCAACATAAGTTTGATACCTTCTCACCTGAGGATCACCAAGAGAAAGCCCAAGTTCGAGTTCGAGTCCATCAACATATCCAGTTGGGCTCATTTTCACTCAAAAATTTCAGCTAATGAGTTATGGGTCAATTAGGATATATTAACTGCTCAACACCGCATCAATTCTCTAATGTGGGACTTCTCTAACATAATTCACATGTGCATTTTAACAGTTACATTAATCCGATACAATGAATTCTCGGCTTCATCCACATTTGTAGATAACAATAACATGCGTCAGTCTTACGGACTTTCTTAAAAATTCAACATAGGTAAAAAAGCATAGTAGAATACAGACCCGTTTTTCTGTAACTCCCATACAATATGCATTTCCAGATAAATTGACAACTCAAAAAAGTGTAATTAACCTTACATGATTAGTCAGACTCTAATTTAATAATGGATAGAAACATCATATTTTAATTTATACATGACCAGTAAACGCAAAGTCAAATAAGTATTCAATTACGTAATGATAATTATATATTCTCTATACTTGTATTAGAGTGAGCGGGATAATGGATTATGGGTTCACTTTTTTTGTTCTAATCATGTCCCTGGCCCAATTTGACAGCCACAAACCCAAGCCCAATCCTACATCATACAACAATATTTTACAGAACAAAACTACCAGAGGGACCACCGAGGTCTTAAGTACGAGAGATTAGTTTACGACGGTTGATCGTAGTTAGTGCCCTCGGTCATTTTAGACAAAAATCAAACCATTCACTTTTCAAGAAGAACACAAATTTGAGTCACATTTTTTGTCCTCTGTACATAATTCAGCCAATTACAATTTAACCTGATATTTCAAGGGTGAAGAAGATAAAAATACATGAAATAAACAAGGTGCAATCGAGATATGATCAGGAGAATGAGAAGTAGTTTAAGTTACTATGAATCTTGACAATCCAGAACTCATGCAAAGTTATGGTATGATTTCATCGGTGAATAAACTGCAAACCAAAGATGATGACCCTTTCAGTCACAATATCCTAATTTTCACGTGTGATGAGATCTTGCAAGATAGGTTGCGGGGCTCGTGTTATTTTGTTTAAATGGATAATATTCACACGTGATTTCTTTACCTTTTTGCGATACTCAAAATTATGTCTGTATTTTTTTTTAATTCCTGTAATTTTTTACAAGTGTCACCTTTCATTCCTGCGCTACTAAAAATTTTAGTGATAAATTTTATTAACGAGGACTCGATGGCATTAAAAATGGCCGTGGGTATTTGTCTTTTAAAAAAAGATTGCCATGGATTTCATATGTGAACCTTTTTTTTTTTTTTTTTTTTTTACAGTTTTCAAAGTGGTTTTTCTTTTGGAAAAAAAAAGCCCTCTCTTTCTTCCCCCACTTTGCCTGGGAAAAAAAGTTTGCAACTGGTGAGCAAGTTGGTGTGGCTGGTGACAACAGTGGGTGGTTGCATCCCTCAGGCAACCTTGTTGTGGTGGTCGTACAACCCCTTGGACCATATATCATTCATGCCATTATTTGAAAATGTCATGCCACTTCAGGCTCTTATTTGAAATAATGTCCACTTCAGACCCTTATTTGAGAAAATGATGGCTCTTCAGACCCTTATTTGTAATTTTCCAAAATAGATATGTATCTATGGAGAACTACATAATTTATTCTTATCATCGACTCTCAAAACCTCTCATCTGTCAATTGTGCATATCTCAATTATGGGCACTCTATCTCTTTTACTGTATGATAACCCCATATATCAGATTGTAGATTTTCATCCTATGGTATATCTAACACCCACCCACGCGCACTTCGCAATAAGTAGGAAAAATTACCCAAGAAATCTTGAGCCTATTGTAATTATGTCAATTTAGTCCTAAACCATTTTTTTTTTGTTCAATTGAGTTCTAAACTTTTTGCATTGCCAATTTAGTCATTTTTTTTTTTGCCAATTGAGTCCTAAACCTTTTGCATTTGTGTCAATTTAGTCAATCCGACCAATTTTATCCAAAAATAGCTGATGTGGACATTAGCCATCCTATGTGGCATGACCGGCACTGACATGGACAACTTTAATAACATTTTAGTATTTTTCAAATTTTTTCATTAATTTTCTTTTTCCCTTTAGAGTGGTCGGCAAAGGTTGCCGAGCCCTTGCCGGCCATGGGCGAGGGCCGAGATGCCCTCGCCGGCGGCTGGCAAGGACAACGATGCCCTTGTCGGGCCTTGCCCAGTTTTGGAGCAGAAATCCGTTGTCCATGTCAGCGCCGACATTCTGTTTTCGGTTCTGAATAGAAGTTGCAGTCTAGATTTCACCCTTACCCTCTTTTTTTGTATGACGTTTGGGACCAACTTTGGACACCACAGCATGCTACACTTTTCGGGAAACCATATGTTCTCTTGACAAACGATTCCTCTTTCAGCTCTGGTATATATGGAGCATAAATTTATTTGGTTACACAACTTCATTTTTCTACTTCTGGAGCAAAAAAAATGCTCCAAACTCTTGCCCCTGATCAATGATGACTCGAGAAATTGTAGTCACCACTTCAGTCTTACAAGTAATTTTGTAATAAATTTCTCTGGACCAAGCCCTCTATGATTTTTGGGTCGCGACAGCTTGGCGACTCCGCTAGGGACTTAAAACTTAAGTGGACTTAGGCATGAAAAAACTTCATGAAAAAATATTCTAGTTTGGCAACTTTGATTGTGTTCTTTTTTTTTTAGGTGTCAAATATTTTTGTAGACGGGAGTTATAAGGGGCGGAGTGTTGTGGCTAACCCCTTGTTTTGCAGGCTTCGGAGTTTGGAGTTTAATTTCTGCATATTATTGAAGCGGTGTTTTGATATAAATTGTTGTGCATGTTGTAATTCGCATTGCACACACTCACGAATAACCCGCTGCCGGACATGGGCAAAAAAGATGAGAGAACATAGATTGAGATGGTTTGGGCATATTCTCCGAAGATCCACTAGCACCTAACAACCCCTTGTTTTTTGAATTTTTCTCTGGAGTAGTACCGGTGGCAGAAAAGATGAGAGAACATAGATTGAGATGGCTTGGGCATATTCTCCGAAGATCCCTAGATGCTCCGATAAGAATAGAAGTTTGTTACCGAGAGCATGACATGAAGAAAGGAAGGTAGTAAAACAAGATTTAATGAAATGGGAATTGGATTGGCGTACGATTTGTCTTAGGACGGAGTGGAGGAAAGCTATTAGCATTGTGGATAGGCAGATCTCCTATGTTCCAGACTGTCCTTTTTAGTCCTTTATATATATTTATTTATATTTTTTGGGGTTCGTCGACCGCCGACCCTAACTAGTTTGGGATAAACGTGATGTTGATGTTGAAGAAGTAAAAAAAAATTACTTTCTCCAGAAATAGAAAATTCAACTTATACTAAAAAGCAGAAATAGAAAAATTAACTTTTGATCGAAAATTGATTTCTAGAGCAGAACTGTTGTCATGCGTGTCCATAGAGTTTTTCACTTTGTGGCTGTCAAGAATCTCCGTGTGGCGTGAGAAGAACGCCCACCACGAAACCCGGGTCTGCGATGGTATGTCTTTTGACACAGTTTTTCCTTTCTGAAATTTTTTCTTGAAAAAGTTGGGTTCCCCCCCAGATTCAAAGTTTTTCTATGAGGTACTGTTAGCACGCGTCATTGCCATCATTTCCCTTGGGATATGTAAAAAGTGCCAAAGAAAATGCAAGCAAAAGCGATTTACTACACTCTTTAGCTCTTTCACAAACCATCCTCTCCTGGAATCGTGCACACCAGAAGTAATTCAACTCAGTACAATGGCGTTGGTGACGATGAAGAGAAAAAGGGACTCGGACACAGCAACATCGTCCTCGACCGGTGAAGGTAGTGAGTCACTGGGAGCAGAATTCGACGTGTTCTTGAATTTTAGAGGGCTGGACACTCGTCTCAACTTCACCGATCACCTCTATCACTCCCGGGATGGAGCTGGGATTCGCGTCTTCTTGGACAATGCAGAGATCTGGAAAGGCGAAAAGATTGGCGGCGAGCTTCTACATGCGATCAACGACTCCAAAATTTACGTGCCCATCTTCTCCAGAGACTATGCATCTAGTGCATGGTGTCTTCGCGAGCTCGCCCACATGGTGGAATGCTCGAGAAGATCGACGGACAAAGTGATTCTTCCTATTTTCTTCGACGTCGATTGTCAGGCCCCGAACCCCGGGCGCGCGAACATTCCTTCCTAATGTCAGGTCAAAGGATAACATCACGGGCATGTCATCGACCCATTTCATTTTATCTTGCAATTATGCATATGCGGAAGCAACAACAATCCCAGACAATTTCAAACAAACAGGGATAGCGACACGGAACAAGGCGAAGAACAACAAGTCTTATTATTAATATACATTTAGTCCACAGAGAAACGTTCCACTATACAAGCCCACCTTCGAGCCGCTTCCCTAAACCCTCAAAAAGATACCGAGTTGATCAGGGAGCATCTACTGCCGCTACACACACTACTACTACAGACTAACACGCAAAACTAACTAATGAAAGAGCTCCTCCACAGCTCTACCCGCGCACTGACTTCCGGCATCGAATCAACCTTGATACCCTGGCGGTGAATCGGGGTCCTTCTCGTCAGAACTAGGACTCGGGTCCTCGACCTCCCCATCCGGCATATTCGAATCCATCGCGTCCCACGTTTGATCGACCGGCCCCGCACCCAAGGGTACCTCAAACCCCCGAATAGGTTCGATGAGAACATCACCCTGACGAATGAACCAGGCCTTGAAAAGGTGTGCCACATAGTGTGGCAACCCCTCATCGACCCAGACGGTCGTCACGTGTTGCTCCCAGACGTCGTCAAAATTGGTGAAGTGACGATAATGGATGATCGCGGATTGGTCGACGGGAACACCGAACCTAACGTGGCGCGCTGCCATTACGAGAACCTGAAAGGCGATCAGCCACAGTGTATGAGATATGAATCTCAACGAGATAACGCCTACGTCCAATTAGGACATCGATTCATTCAAGCAGCCAAACAAATCGAGCGAGCTAAGCCCAACAGCCAAAAGACAATTACATGCAACTTACATTGTCTTGAGCCTTACGATAGATAATTCATAGCAATGAATAAACAACAGATCAATCATGCAACTAGAACACTCAGCCATAAACCATGCACAATGCAACAAGCGTGTTCCAATTATCAAAGGCCAAGAGATGCCCCACTCTCGCCACAGTACAGCCTCACTGCTAGTACTCTTCCGGATTAACCGGGCGTCGTCTTACTAGGTTACAGCGACGGCATCCGATAACTCCCTCAAATTCCCTAAGGCGGGCATACCAGGAATAAATCCAAAAGGGCTACGGACCAACACTAGTTGCAATCGGCATCTAGTCAAACGTGGTAATCCGGACTATCCGTCGCCGACATGAACTGACAGGCAACCAATAAGTCGTGGAATCCCGAACTGTACGTCGCCGGCACACAGACTTATTAGGCAGCGACCCATGCCAACAAGGGTATCGTTCGTGTCTCCAGTTACGTTAGGGTGACACAATTAAAGCCATCGTGTGACCACATATTCACCACAGGCAATTAAACCAATTCTTAATTCCAATTTAGTCCAATGCAGTCACATTCACATCATGATCAAAACATGGCCTGCGGCCATTTTCATGTTCAAATCCACAATTTGTCACACGAATATTCAATTTCAGATAAACATGGTATCTCGACACTAGTGTGATCATTCAGCAATTAAGCGTAATCAACACTCAGTTGGATCCATGATCAAACACCGATAAATATCAGGCACAATAAAATAGGCAATTAACCATGGTAACTATTCCACCTAACCATGATTAATCCAACTAGCCACAGTAATTAATTAATCTACCACAGTAACTATTTAATCTAACCACAGTTAACTATCTAACCATAGTAACTATCTAATTTAACTGCGGTAACTAGTTAATCAGCTACGGTAACTATCTAATTAACTACTAAGTGTAATTAATAGTCTAATCAGGGATTATGGGTTAACTCACTTTGATAACTGGTGGCGACGGTCGGCGGCGACCGGCGGTGAGCGGCGGCGACGGAGGTTTTCGGCTAGCAAAGACTGTCCTACGGACTCGTCTCGACGCTCCGGACGCAACTACGGTGACGGTTCGAGACGACGACACACGAACGACGGCGAACAGGCAAGGGCAGCGGCTGTCTAAGCGGCACGACGACGACAGAACGGCGAAAAAAGGGTGGCGGAGGGCTCGGCCGGGCTCTGGGCGGCGGCGGCTTCGGTCCGGCGGCACGGGCTGGCGAAAGGTGACGGCAAGCTCGGCGGAGCTTCGCTTGAGGTCCGACGGTGCTGCGGTGGCTCTGGCGGGGCTGGTCGGAGTTCGGTGAAGTGCGGTGGAGCTCGGGCAGCGGCTGGACAGGGCGGTGGACGGCTCGGCTGGGCCAGCGGTGGCGCGAAGATGAAGATGGTGATGAAGTGAAGATGATGGTGCTCGTGAAAGTGAGAAGGAAGAGGGGGGGGGAGTTGCCGTGAGGGTGAGGTGAGAGAGAGAGAAGAGAGAGAGGGGAGAGAAAATGGTCTTGAGGGGTAAATTGGTAATTTTGCTTGGGGGGGTAAAAGTCAAAAAAGTAAAAGAGGATATTTGTGGGGTAATTAATATGCGGGGCCCACGGGTCAATCGGTATTAATGGCGTTCGTCTTATACGTATAATATCTGAGGGCAGAATGGTAAATTGATAAATTGGGACTGGTTTTGGATATTTGGTTCAGGGTCGCGCGCGCGCGCGAAGGAATTCGGCGAGAAAGAATCGTGGCGCGATTAAACTAAACTAATAGAAATAAACTACACTACGAGGGCCACATAAATTCTACCAAAACAAACAAAACTGCGTCCGACAGTTAACACTAAAATCCAAAGGTCCAATAATATTCATTTCATAAGCCTTGAAATTTTAGGACGTCACATCGATCCTTACGATGTTAAGCTCAGAACTGGATTATACAATGATGCCTTGAACAAGCATGAGGACAGGTTGGGCCACAATGAAGTGCAACCATGGAAGGATGACGTCGCTTCTGTTAGGATGCACGTGTGAGTTGTGTTAGAGAAGTCCCACATCGGAGAGTTGATGTGGTCTGGAGCAGTTAATATATTTAAATTGGCCCATAACTCATTGGCTTAAGCTTTTGAGTGAATGTGATTCTAACTAGATATATTAACAGGCTTGGACTTGGGCTCCCTCTTGGTGATCTCCCCGGGTGAGGTATCGGACTACTATTGCGTGCTCCCAGCAGCTTCGATCAAAGGATGGCACTGTAGAGATAGAGGGTAAGAGAGTTTCGAGGGCTTTCCTTCTATCCTTTTTCATGTCTTCAGCATATGATTACAATAACCCTAGGTTTGCTGTAATTGGTGTAATTTGCTTCAGTGGTTACTTTTTCGGGTGATCAACTCAGATCAGCCGATTTCTTACTGTTTCCCCCCTTTTTGTGTGTGCGCAAAGAAACAATCTTATGTGATTCGAGTATAAGCAACCATATTAGATTTTTATGTTCATTTTCTGGTAAATTGTAGTTACCTAACATTCTAGACCCCCTCTCTATGAGCCCATAAAATTTCGACAAAAGACCCACACCCAAGTTCCATAGCCTTGGGTCCGTTATCCCGATCATGATTTTCCTACCAAAGTGGTGTCTGAGTATAAATTCTGAAGTGATTTATCGAAATCTTTTTTTAGGGTCGATGTTTAGCAGATCTTGAGGATGACGACACTCAGTGTTAAGGGGGTTGGAGTGTAATTTATGGGACTTTTAAGGAGGAAAGAGAAAAAAATGATTTCTGGTTTGCTGGAGTTGATATTCATGTATAGCTATTAGCTACAAGTGATTAATAATTGTGTCGGGGACTATGATTACTGATTTAGCCGGTTGAGGAAAGAATGTTTAGCTGTTTGTGGAGGCTTTCACTTAAATTTGGTATGAGAATCCATTTAGAAGGCGCGTTTTCTCGCGAAAAGTTGATGATGATTTAGATAATATTTTGCGGAAAGAAATTAATAAACAATTTATGACAATGAATCAACGAAAAATACTTTCCTCATCAACAACAATGAAAATGAGAATATTATCAGTCCACCGATCTTTCTAAGTGATACGTACTTATGATTATTTTCAGGAAATAATAATTTCCAATGAGTTATTTTCCGTGAATAAACACATCGCATGCAAGAGGAAGTTATATCGTATTCTGAGTATCCAACAGAAGAGTAGTGTTATGGCTGATTCGGTATTAACTTTTAGGTGGTTAAATTTGCGGGAATTAGTTCTTTCACAGCATAAATGTGATGCTTGCATAATTCAAGAATGACAGAGTATTTTTCTATTTGCTTAATTTTGTTCCTTTCTCATTGTAAAAAGATATGGTACCTGTGCGCTTTTAGAATAGATATCTTGGCCTAAATTTGCTTTGGCTGCTAAATGAAATTTTCTACTTCCGCCACTGATGTGAATGCAAAATTCACATTTAAAAAATCCTGGAACTTGATGCTCTTTATGTTGTTACTCAATCTGAATTTCTTTTATGGCAGCCAAGGGGAACTTATAAAACTTGTTACCGATGAGATTTCCAGAAAACTGTCCAGAGGAGTTCGAGTAGTGCCTGATGATTTGGTTGGAATCGATCATCATGTGCAAAATGTGATGTATATGTTAGGCAAAGACTCTCTCAATGTATGGTTTGTCGTAATACACGGAATGGGCAGAATCGGTAAGACAACTCTTACCAATGTTGTTTTCAACCAAATCGCTTCTCAATTTGATGGTTCCAGCTGCCCATCAGACATTCCACAACTTTCACAACAGGGTAAAATTGTGAAATTGCAGAAAAGATTATTGTCTGACATCCTCAAGTCTAAATCCATAATGGTTCATGATACCAACTTTGGGATCAACATGATTAGAGGAAGACGTCGCCACAAGAAAGTTCTCATTGTTCTTGATAATTTGGATAAAAGGGACCAGCTTATGAAGCTAGCAGGAAAGTGCGATTGGTTCGGTCCGGGAAGTAGAATTGTTGTGACAACTAGGGATATCAGTATTTTCACAATTAACAAGAATGATGCCTCAATGCATCCTAAAGTGTATCACTTCTACGAAATGGAGGAGATGCATCATTCTTTTGCCATTCGACTTTTCAGTAGATATGCATTTAAGAGCGATGCTCCTCCACATGAATATGATAAAATAACAGAAGAAATTATGAAAATCACTGGTGGACTTCCGCTGTCTCTTGTTGTCATCGGATCCTCACTTTGCTGGGAAAGCGATGATGTATGGGATGATGTATTAGCCAAGCTGAAGAAAATACCTCACAAAGAAGTTCAGGGGGTATTGAAGGTAAGTTATGACATGTTGGAATATGAGCAGAAAGGATTTTTCCTTGACATTGCATGTCACATGGCCGGTGAACGAAGAAGCTGTCACATCCCGAACCTCGGGCGCCCGAACATTCCTTCTAGACGTCAGGTCAAAAGATGATATCCCAGGCACATCATCGGCCCATTTCTTTTTATCTTATAATTATGCACAAAGCTGAAGCAATAACAACTCCAGACAATAATGCAATAGGGATAGAAAAGCATGAGATACAATCGTAACAACAACACCAAACCTTTTTATTTATAAACATGATTAGTTCACAAGAAAACATCTACTACACAAGTCCATCTTCGGACCAATCCCTAAGACCCACAAAAAGATACCAGGTCGGGTCAGGGGCGTACTACTATCGATACACATTACTACACTACCAGCTATCAACAAGGTGACCTCCAAAAAGCTCCTCCACAGCTCAACTCTCACCCCGGGTTCATGACACCAAGTCAACCTTGATATCCAGGCGGTGAATCAGGGTCCTCCTCAGCAGAACTCGAACTCGGGTCCTCGACCTCCCCATCCGGCATATCAAAATCCATCATGTTCCACGTCTGAACGACTGGCCCCGCACCCGAGGGTACCTCAAACCCCCGAATCGATCCGATGAGAACACCACTTTGACGAACGAACCAGGCCTTGAAAAAGTGTGCCACATAGTGTGGCAACCCCTCATCGACCCAGATGGTCGTCACGTGTTGTTCCCAGACATTGTCAGAATTAGTGACATGACGATAATAAAGGACCGTGGTTTGGTCGACAGGAACGGCGAACCTAACATGGCGCACAGCCATTACGAGGACCTGAAAGGCGATTAGCCAACGCATATGAGATATGAATCTCAACGAGTCAACGCCTAAGTCCAACTAGGACGTTGATTCACCCAAACAGTCCAACAAATCTAGCTAACTAAGCCCAACATCCGAAAAATAACCACATGCAACATACCTCGTCTTGAGCCATACGATAAATAAATCATGGTAGGGAATAAACAACAAATCAATCACTCAACCAGAACACTCAGCCATAGACCATGCACAATGCAACAAGCGTGTTCTAGTCATCACAGGCCAAGAGATACTCCACTCTCGCCACAGTATAGTCTCACTGCTAGTACGCTTCCGGATTAACTAGGCGTTGTCCTACTACGTTACAGCAACGGCATCCGATAGCTCCCTCAAATTCCCTAAGGCGAGTATATACTAGGAATAATTTCAAAAGGGATTACGGACCAACACAAGTTGCGATCGGCATCTAATCGACCGTGGTGATCCGGACTATCCGTCGCTGGCACGGACTGACAGGCAACCGATAAGCCATGGAATCCCGGACTGTACGTCACCGGCACACAGACTTATTAGGCAGCGACCCATGCCAACAAGGATATCGCCCGTGTCCCCAGTTACGTTAGGGTGACACAATCAAAGCCATCGCGTGACCCCACATTCGTCACAGGCACTCAAGCCGATTCTTATTCGCAATGCAATCACACTCACATCATGATCAAAACCCGACCCGCGGCTATTTTCATGTTCAAAACCACAATTGGTCACGCGAATATTCAATTCCAGTTAAACATGGCATCTTGACACTAGTGTGATCATTTAGCAATTAAGCGCAATCAACACTCAATCCGATCCACGATCAGACACCAATAAATATTATGCACAATAAAACAGGCAATTAACCATGGTAACTATTCCACCTAACCATGATTAATTCAACTAGCCACAGCAATTAATTAATCTACCACGGTAACTATCCACTAACCATAGTAACTATTTAATCTAACCACAGTTAACTATCTAATTTAACCGCGGTAACTAGCTAATTAGCTACGGTAACTATCTAATTAAACTACTAAGTGAAATTAACAGCATAATCAGGTATTAGGGGTTAACTCACTTCGACATGGACGGCAACGGTCGGCGGTGGAGAAACTTTCCGGCGGCGGTCCTACGGACTCATCTCGACGATCCGAACGCAACCACGGCGACGGTTTGCGACGGCGACGCTCGGACGATGGCGAACGGAGGCTAGACAGTGGCTGACTTCCCGGCCAAACGACGACGACGGACTAGGCGAGCGGGCGGAGGGCTTGGCTGCACCGGTAGCACGGCAGGGGCTCCGGCGGGGCTGGTCGGGGCTTGGCGAGGTGCGGCAGAGCTCGGACAGCGGCGGTTTGGGCGGCACGGGGCTCGATTGGCGCGGCTGAGCGGCGGCGCAGCAAGGCGGCGCGGCGGATGGCTGCGTGGCGCGAGCGGCGGTGGCTCACGGCGGCTTGAAGATGAGGAAAAATGGAGATGAAGTGATGAAGATGGTGATCGTGAAATGCAAAGGGGGTGGCTGCCGTGAGGAAGAGAGAGAGAGAGAGAGATAGAGAGGAGAGAGAAAGGGAAGAGAGAGAAAGGGTCTTGGGGGCATTTTGGTAATTTTGCCAAAGTCAAAAGTCAAAAAGAGATATTTGACTAGCATTTATGAGGTAGGTCCCACGGGTCAATCGGTATTAATTATTTCTAGCGTATATGAATAATATTTGAGGGTATTTCGGTAATCTAACAAATCAGGACTGGTTTAGGATATTTGGTTTAGGGTCGGGCTTGGGCGCGAAGGAATTCGACGAGAATTATTTACGGCACGACTAAACTAATCGAACTACAATTATCTACGCTTCAGTCATCAATCAAAGTCCTCCAGATTGAACGATTCCGCGTCCGATAAATGTCACTAAATTTTCAACGGTCCAATATCATTCATTTAATAAGCCTTGAAATTTCGAGACGTCACAAAAGCGATGCAATTTTTGTGTAGAGTGCTTGCCAATTTTACCCCAAAGAAGCCATCCCAATTCTTATTAATAAGTCTTTGATAAAAATAAAGAATGACCACATTTGGATGCATGACCAGCTCAGAGATTTAGGAAGGGAACTTGTTCATAGGGAGAGCATCAAACATCCTGGAGAGCATAGTAGAATATGGTGTACCACCGTAGCCGTGGATGTTATTCGAAAGAAAGAGGTACGCATTGATCAAAGTTCTACTTTTCACTTTGTGTAATATAGTGTAGGTCGGTATTGTGTTAGATGACCACAGAGCATGGTTGCTTAGTAGTAAAGAGATCACACTATCTTCCATAATAAGGTCACAAATTGGAGTCTCGTCGTGAGCGAATCTCTGCCAGCTTGTGCGTTAGGCATTTGCTACCTCGATGGGCTCATACACCTACGGGTGGACTGAATAACTATGACTCAAACCATACATCAAATGGAAGGTGTGAGACCTTTATGCTAACGACCCGAGAGGTAGCTACACTATTGCCCCTCCCAAGCCTTTTACGAAGAAATTAGATTCATGGTATTTTTCTTATGTTCGCCAAAGCTTAGGCTAATTGAGCTATAATTTCCTTTAAAAGGGAACCAAAGAAATAGTAGCACTCAAACTAGGGGGACAATCTCAAGTGTGCAATATTACAAGTGAAGACATTTCAAGGCTGGTAAAATTAAGGTTCCTCGAATTCGATGGAGGAAACTTTGTAGGGGACTTCCAAAATCTCCTCTTGGAGCTAAGATGGCTCTCGTGGCAAAATTGTCCGTCAGAGTTCCAAGCTACAAACTTTTCTCCAAGATATCTAGTTGTCCTTAAAATTTCAGAATCTGACATTATAAATGGTTGGGGTGGATGGAGCCAAATCATGGTACGATATCAAGTAATACAAGCAATTTACATTTACTCTTTTTCTTTATGCATAGTGAATTTGACGATCTTCATACTTTCTTGCATGAGTAATTTTACAGGGAAAATGTAGGTTAAAAGCTCTGCATCTCGTGAGTTGTAGAAGGTTGATCAAGACACCTAACTTCTCTACATGCTTGACTTTGGAGAGACTCATCGTGAAGAATTGTGATAGGCTGGTTGAAATTGACCCATCCATTACTAATGCTGCAGCATTTGAAGCACTTGGAAATTAAGGGGTGCATTGGGTTGAGGGTGCTTAAAGGAGCTCCAACCACGCTAAATCTAGGCATGGTATGTCAATCATGGCTAGACTCATTGGGTAATCTAAAGTGTCTATCAATGCTAAGGATGGAATATCTGGAACTCCTTGAACTTCCGGAATCAATAGGAGAGATACATGGTCTTCAAGTGTTGTCTTTATGTAATTCATCTGAGAAACTTCCAGAGTCGATTGGGAAATTGAAATATCCAGTCTAGTTGATTTTATCTCGCACGAACATTATTGAGCTGCCCGACTCAATTGGAGAGCTTAAGAGATTGGAGATTCTAGACATGGAAGGATGTAAATTCAGAAAGTTTCCTAAGGCGACAGGGATGTTGGAGAAGCGTGAAGAATTAGATGCTTCATTTTGCAAATTTTTGGAGGGAGAAATTACGGTGGAAATTGGGGGGCACTATCATCTTTGAAAGAGTTAACCTTAACGGGAACCCGTATTTCTGAAGTGCCCCCAAGCATTAGTCAGCTTTCTCAACTTACGAGTTTGGTTTTATGTTATTGTGAGGAGCTTCAACAACTGCGAGAGCTTCCTACAAGTTTGACACATTTGGACATTTCGTCTTCAGCATTACAGAGGATTCCGGATGTGCCAAACTGTCGAATATCTAAATTCGATCCTATCAACGATACAAGAAAGTAATGGAAATTCGCACAACACAAGAATTTACGTGGTTCAGCAGGGGAGATGTTCCGCCTACCTACGTCCATGGGGAGATAAGATCTGTTTCACTAATAACGTAGAAAAGTGTACAGCCACTCTTTCTCACACTCTCTCTCTACTTTAGAGACCTGTTTCGCCCTAAATATATATAGCGAAACCCTACATGGCACAAATTATAAAATTGCCCACATAGCCTAAAATATTTAATTTTCCCATATAAATCATGCTATGACTGAACATAAAATGCCTCTGGCGGCTCCGGGGTGCTGCCCCCGCAACCCCCGTCGGGGCGGCCCCCCCGAACCCCCGCCTACTCACCGAGGAGCGGGGCTCCCGTGCTGTCCAGTCGTCAGGGGGCCTTTCGGAACCGCCTCATAATCTCTTGGATAACAGAATACAAGACATCAACCTCAATACAAACTTGATAGACTTACGTGCTCTGCACTTATCCGATTATGGTCCTCGAAGATATGTTGATATGCCTCATGCACCCCTAAACGCATGCCATGTCGAATATCTTAATTCGATCCTATCAACGATGCAAGAAAGTAATGGAAATTCGCACAACACAAGAATTTACGTGGTTCAGCAGGGGAGATGTTCCGCCTATCTACGTCCACGGGGAGATGAGATCTGTTTCACTAATAACGTAGAAAAGTGTGCAGCCGCTCTTCTCACCCTCTCTCTCTACTATAGAGACCTGTTTCGCCCTAAATATATATAGCGAAACCCTATATGGCACAAATTACAAAATTGCCCACATAGCCTACAATATTTAACTTTCCCATATTAATCCCGCTATGACTGAACATAAAACGCCTCTGGCAGCTTGGGGGTGCTGCCCCCGCGACCCCCGCCGGGGCGGCCCCCCCGGACCCCCACCTGCTCACCGAGGAGCGGGGACCTTGTGTTGTCCAGTCGTCAAGGGGCCTTTCGGAACCGTCTCATAATCTCTTGGATAACAGAATACAAGACATCAACCTCAACATGCCAAGCTCAAGATTTGCAGTGGATTGGGAGGTTAACAGGGTTGTCATGGTTGACATTGGACCTTTTAGACATGACCGCGTTGCCTGCTGACTCTGCAAATACCCTTACCGAACTCAGGGGTCTCCACTTATCAGCTTCCACCTTTCAATCTCTTGAATGGATTCCACCCAAAATTGAGTGGTTGAGGTTCTATGATCTTGAGTCCACAGATGGATGGTCAAACCTTCACACCTTCAAATACTTGTTCCGTTTTGAAATATGCAGGTCGTGCTTAACCGAAATTCCACTGGATGCGCTTGGACTGGTTAATTGTATCGCAGTGTCAATTTCTTGAGAGACTATCCCGTTTACCAACCTTAAGAAAGCTACGACTCTTGTGGATTAATGACTGCCCACGGCTAGTTGAGATTCAAGGTCTTGAACAATCAGAATTACTGGAGGAATTACGTATTCGTCCTTAAAAGAGCTACCAGATCTTTCCAGCTTACAGAACCTGAGCGAGTTGAATTTTTCTGATTGCGACTCGTTGGAAAGTTTGCCTGTTGTGGATAAGGAAACCTGTCGTTTGAATGTTTTCAGATGCAAGATGCTGCATCAAGATTCAAGGCCAGAATTTCAGTGGTTTGCTGAGCAAATCGCTTTCCGTAGGCATCTTGTCACTGGCAACTTTGCTTAGTGATCTACTTTGTTCACGGATCATCTCCTCTATTTATAAATTGCGTATCATAACGTTCTTGTCTTGTCCCGAGATTGAAAAGTTGCTACACTTAGCTCTCTTTTAATTCTTGTACGTAAGACGTTAGACATAAGAGATTCGATCTTTTTGCCGCTAGTTATTGCTACACTTTTATCTTGAAGTTATGTACCTCTCTTTAGAGTGAAATGAAAAATTTCCTTCCGATTAAGAGTTTTTCTGGTGGTGCTCCCATATATTCTTGTTGCTGGAAGTGTAGATGTGTGCATTCATATGTGTCTTCCTTTATCTGATTTGAGTAAGTGGCAGAAGAAAGAAAAAGTGGTGGAATGTGAATTTAGGGATAGAATAGAATTGTCACACCATTACAACTTAGAAAAGTTCTTGAACTTGCATAAATTTTGTAACCAAACCCTTTTGAGTGATGTTTTTGTTGAACCAAATAAGAGTTCGACAACTCTTGGGAGATGTGGGTCGTATGGTCAAGATTCTGGTTGATAACTTTTATCAAAAGCCAATATTCAAACGAAAGTGCATTTGCTTGGCTATGAAAGAGGCTTCCTTACTGGTTTCAGAATGCTTATCAACTTGAACGTTTGATGGGTCTGGAAACGACCCCTCTCAGGGGTACCGAAAAGATTTTCCTCCTTTAACGATTACAAATGTTGATTCTTACCACAAAATTGGTTATTCCATAAGATTTTACGGTACAAGTGCAATGTGTGATGCGCTTGGTGCTTTTTCCAACGGACAATTCAGCTGTAACCCATGTGATTTGGAATCAGTGAGACTTGATTAAAAGTACTTACACAAATTCCAGAACTTTATCTAGGAAAACTTAAAGTTTGAGGAATTAATTGAAAGAAAAACAAAAATCCAATCCCAAAAACAAAAGTGGACATTTACTATTTGAGAGTGTTCTATTTTCTTGTGTTAGAGATATTTAAATATTTTCTCTAATTTTTCATATTTCTTTTGATTATGCGTATCTGATTTGATTTTCTAAGGCGCACCACCCCCTAGGAAAATAGATGCATGGTGAATCGGGTGTCTGTGCACCCGATGCACCATACCACCGCTCGATAGTGTTCTCTCGAGTGGCTTATAGTAACTTTCGCTCAGCAAAGCCTAGATTATTTCGCTTGCTATAGCCATGCCAGCTGTATCGGCCGCATTTGTTCAATTACTATTCCAATAGCCAAAGTTGACTACAAGGGACACATGCTGTTCGGCTCCAACAGCAAAGTCGACCACAAATGACACATGTTGTTAGTCTCCGATTCTTGGCTTTTCACTTCTCATTTCGAGAAGCCTACACCACAACCAAACTGGCCGCCGCTAGACGAGCAACATACCCAAATCTCGTCGTCAACGGAAGCTTGGAGACATTGCCCATGCCGCCCCGCCTCGGATCTGTTGAGCTCATTTTCCAGCTCACTTATTATTCGACAATCGAAGAATTAGTGACATTGTTCGAATTATTTTTCAAACTCAAGTTGATTTGGTTCAACTCACATTGAGTTTGAGGTAGTGTTAGAGATATTTAGGATATTTCATCGATTTTCTATATCTCTATTGATTATGTATATCTGAGTTGATTGAAGCCTATAAACTGACGAATGTACTCTTTCATATAGATACCGAACTATACATAAAATTCCCCGCTTTATTATTCTTAACTGCCTTTTCTCCTTTGAATTAGTAAGAAAGTTGCGATTTTCACATTATAATTGCGGTTCTTTCATTTGTACGAGCGTCAACACTTGAAAGCTACAATTTTAACCGGAAGATACGAATGCAGTCCAAATTTTTCTTTATTCGAGGACTGATACCTTTCTCCCGTTCATTGTTCATCTGAAAATACCAATCCTGCTCAAATGCGTTAAAAAGAAAGTACATTGTTTCAAGTTACTTTGGCCTAAAACATTATCTCGTGAACTTAAGCACATAAAAAGTATAAAATCTGACAGTCTCACATTACATGAGGGGTTTGGCCCAAGCAAAACAAGTCAGGATCGTGTAAAATTGGTATAAGAGAAGCACCCCAAAAAGTAGATATATGGTTCGTGGACGGACTAGACCTATACCTGATTTGACGAGTGATGAAAGCAATCGTCCGAGCGAGAGAAGGCTCAGACAAGGTGTTGTCCGACTTAAAGAATTGATGTCCACTTCTATAGTGGTCCATATTGCTCAATAATTACTCCTTACCCTTGTAGAATTGAGTATAAGCCTAGTCTGTTCATGAACCACACATTTCTTATCGGAAAAGATCCTACTCTGAAA
The DNA here is from genome assembly GCA_029784005.1 of Lenwebbia sp. NSW1173648. Lineage (NCBI taxonomy): Eukaryota > Viridiplantae > Streptophyta > Magnoliopsida > Myrtales > Myrtaceae > Lenwebbia > Lenwebbia sp. NSW1173648. The sequence continues at coordinate 14,616,832 of JARCGZ010000009.1, forward strand.
CCATTTATAGCGATCCGAACCACATAAGGACTTCTCTAAGTGACCACATCAAGTGTTGATAATTTGGAATTGGTGCTATCTAATATATCAATTAACAAGGTTTTTCATCCTATGTCGAAATTTCAGATTTTACAGAAGAAGATACATGAAACTACTTAAGAGGAAAACAACCTAGCCATTCATTTCCTCGCTTCCTTTTTCAAACCCCAACGAACACAAGCCAAGCCTATTCTCAAAGTCTACTCCATAATTATCTTCGTTAAGCTTGGAAAATGAAGTTTATGGAAATTGTGAACTCTAATTGTCTTACACGTTAAATTCTAACTTTTAATTTATTTTCATTGTATTCCCTGAATTCTCACTCTAATTTATCTTCGGTAAGTGATTTGCTACACTCTTTAGCACTTCCACAAACGACATCCTCTCCAGGAATCGCTGATCAGACTACGAAGAGTCGTAAACACGAGAAGTAGTTCAACTCAGCAAATAGCGTTGGCGACGATGAAGAGAAAAAGGGACTCGGACACAGCAACGTCTTCGTCGACGAGTGGAGGTAATGAGTCACTCGGAGACGAATTTGAGGTGTTCTTGAGTTTCAGAGGGCCGGACACTCGCCTTAATTTCACCGATCATCTCTATCACTCCTTGGATGGAGCTGGAATTCGCGTCTTCATAGACAACGAAGAGATCCGAAAAGGGGAAAAGATTGGGGAAGAGCTTCTGCGTGCCATCAAAGACTCCAGAATTTACATGCCCATCTTCTCCAGAGACTATGCATCTAGCGCATGGTGTCTTCGCGAACTCGCCCACATGGTGGAATGCTCGAGAAGATCAACGGACAAAGTGATTCTTCCCATTTTCTTTGACGTCGATTCTTACGATGTTAAGCTCAGAACTGGATTATATGTAGATGCCTTAAAAAGGCATGAGGACAGGTTTGGTTATTATGAAGTGCAATCGTGGAAGGAGGCTCTAACGGAGGTCGCTTCTATCTGTGGATGGGACTGCAAAGATAGAGGGTAAGGGAGTTCCGAGATCTTTTCACTTAGACTATATACTTCATTTCTCTTGCATATATTCAAAAGAAAAGAGTAAAAATTATTTCTGATTTCCTGGAGTTGATATTTATGTATAGCTAAAGGTACAAAGTGATCAATTACTGTGACAGGGACTATGATTAACACAGTTTTTCAAATATCTAGGAGATGCTTGCATGTTTATCATTATTTAGAAGATTTCTCTTAAAAATAATTGTTAATACGGCTAATGGACACGAATCAATTGAAAATACTTTTATCATCAACGAAAGAATTTTCAGACATCAATAGTTGTAGGTAACGACAATATTATCTGCCGACTAATCTTTCTAAGTCATACGTACTAAAGAGTATTTTGAGGAAATAATATTTTCCGGTCGGGGCTTTTCCGCGAAATAAACGCATCCATGGAAGACAAAGTTATATCCCGTTCCCGTTCCCAATATGCAATGAAAGAGTAGTGTCATGACTAATTCGATATTTATTTTTAGGTGGTTTAAATTTCCAGGTATTCGTTTTGTTCACAGCATAAACGTGATGCTTGCCTTAGTCAAGGATGACAATGTATTTCAGTGTGGCTATTTTGTCGTGAATGTGTTGTCATTTTTCGGGTTCAAGGTTCCATGCCATGGGCTTTAACTTCTGATTGTTGTGTTTTTAACTTGGTAGATTTGCTAGAAATCTTGCGCTCGCTTTCTGTGTGCGTAATTTTGTTCCTTTCTCATTGTAAAAAGATATGATACATGTGTGTGTATAAAATAGATATCTTGGCCTTAATTTGCTTCGGCAGCTTACAAAAAATTTCTATTTCTGCCACTGTTGTGAACTCCGACTTCACATTCAGAATATCCTGGAACTTGATGTCCTTCATGTTGTTACTCAATCTCAATTTCTTGTATGGCAGGCAAGGGGAACTTATAAAACTTATTACCAATGAGGTTTCCATGAGATTGGCGAAAAGAGTTCGACTAGTGCCTGATCCTTTGGTTGGAATCGATCATCATGTGCGAAACGTGATGTATATGTTAGGCAAAGACTCTCTCGATGTACGGTTTGTCGTAATACACGGAATGGGTGGAATCGGTAAGACAACTCTTGCCGACGTTGTTTTCAACCAAATCGCTTCTCAATTTGATGGTTGCAGCTTCCTGTCCGATATTCCACAACTTTCACAGCAGGGTAAAATTGTGAAATTGCAAAAAAGATTATTGTCTGACATCCTCAAGTCTAAATCCATAAAGGTTCATGATACCAACTTTGGGATCAACATGATTAGAGAAAGATGTCGCCACAAGAAAGTTCTTGTCGTTCTTGATAGTTTGGATAAAAGGGACCAGCTTGTGAAGCTAGCAGGGAAGTACGATTGGTTCGGTCCAGGAAGTAGAATTATTGTGACAACTAGGGATATCGGTATTTTCACAATTAACAAGAATGATGCCTCAATGCATCCTAAAGAGTATCACTTCTACGAAATGGAGGAGATGCATCATTCTTTTGCCATTCAACTTTTCAGTAGATATGCATTTAAGAGCGATGCTCCACCATGTGAATATGATAAAATAACAGGAGAAATTGTGAAAATCACCGGTGGACTTCCGCTGTCTCTTGTGGTCATCGGATCCTCACTTTACCGGAAAAGCGAAGAAGTGTGGAATGATGTAATAGCCAAGCTGAAGAAAATGCCTCACAAAGAAGTTCGGGAGGTATTGAAGGTAAGTTACGACATGTTGGACTATGAGCAGAAAGAAATTTTCCTTGACATTGCATGTCACATGGCCGGTGAACGAAGAACCGATGCAATTTTTATGTGGAGTGCTTGTCAATTTTATCCCAATGAAGCCATCCCAATTCTTATTAATAAGTCTCTGATAAAAATAAAGGATGATCACATTTGGATGCATGACCAACTCAGAGATTTAGGAAGGGAACTTGTTCGTAGGGAGAGCATCAAACATCCTGGAGAGCGGAGTAGAATATGGAGTGCCACTGAAGCCATGGATGTTATTCTAAAGAAAGAGGTACGTATTGATCAAAGTTTTGCTTCACTTTGTGTAGTAAATAGTGGTCGGTATTATGTTAGATTACCACAGAGCATGATAGCTTAGTAGTAAAGAGGTCACACTATCTTCCATAAGGTCACAAATTCGAGTTATGTCGTGAGCGAACCTCTGCCAGCTTATGCGTTAGGCATTTGCTACCTCGATGGGCTCGTACATCTATGGGTGGACTGAATAACTATGACTCAACCAAACATTACATAGAAGGTATGAGACCCTTATACTAATGCCCCGAGAGATAGCTACAATATTGCCTCTCCCAAGCCTTTTACGAAGAAAAAGAAATACTTTATGTTAAATTCATGGCCTTTTACTTATGTTCACCAAAGCTTAGGCTAATTGAGCTCTAATTTCCTTTATTAGGGGACCAAAGAAATAGTAGCACTCAAACTAGGGGGACAATCTCAAGTGCGCAATATTACAAGTGAAGACATTTCCAGGATGGTAAAATTAAGGTTCCTTGAATTGGATGGAGGAAACTTTGAAGGAGACTTCCAAAATCTCCTCTTGGAGCTAAGATGGCTCTCTTGGCAAAATTGTCCTTCAGAGTTTCAAGTTACAAACTTCTCTCCAAGCAATCTAGTTGTCCTCAAAATTTCAGAATCTGACGTTACAAATGGTTGGGGTGGATGGAGCCAAATCATGGTACGATATCTTGTAATAGAAGCAATTTACATTCACTCTTTTTCTTTATGCATAGTGAATTTGACGATCTTGATACATTCTTGCATGAGTAATTTTACAGGGAAAATGTAGGTTAAAAGCTCTGCATCTCGTGAGGTGTAGAAGGTTGATCAAGACGCCTAATTTCTCTACATGCTTGACTTTGGAGAGACTCGTTGTGAAGGATTGTGATAGGCTGGTTGAAATTGACCCATCCATTACTATGCTGCAGCATTTGAAGCACTTGGAAATTAAGGGGTGTATAGGGTTGAGGGTGCTTAAAGGAGCACCAAGCACGCTCAATCTAGGCACGGTACGTCAGTCATGGCTAGACTCATTCGGTAATCTAAAGCGTCTATCAACGCTGAGGATGGAAAATCTGGAACTCCTTGAACTTCCGGATTCAATAGGAGAGATAGTTGGTCTTCAAGTGTTGTCTTTAAGTGAGTCATCTGTGGAGAAACTTCCAGAGTCTATCGGAAAACTGAAATCTCTAGTCAAGTTGATTTTATCTCGCACGAACATTATTGAGTTGCCCGAGTCAATTGGAGAGCTTAAGAGATTGGAGATTCTAGACATGGAAAGATGTAAATTAAGAAAGCTTCCTAAGGCGATACGGATGTTGGAGAAGCTTGAAGAATTGGATGCAGGATATTGCAGATTTTTGGAGGGAGAAATTCCAATGGAAATTGGGGAACTATCATCTTTGAAAGGGTTAAGTTTAATGGGAACCCGTATTTCTGAAGTGCCGCCAAGCATTAGTCAGCTTTCTCAACTTACGACATTGGTTTTGTGTTATTGTGAGGAGCTTCAACAACTGCCAGAGCTTCCTACAAGTTTGACACATTTGAACATTTCGTCTTCAGCATTACAGGGGATTCCGGATCTGTCAAATCTGACCGACTTACGTGATCTGTATTTATCCGATCAGGGTCCTCATGCACGACTAAATGCATGCCAAGCTCAAGATTTGCAGTGGATTGGGGGGTTAACTAAGTTGGAGAGGTTGGCATTGGACCTTTCAGACATGACCACGTTGCCTGCTGACTTTGCAAATACCCTTACCGAACTCAGGGATCTCAGATTACCAAGCTCCACCTTTCAATCTCTCGAGTGGATTCCACCCAAAATTGAGCAGTTGAGTTTCTTCGATCTTGAGTCCACAGATGGATGGTCAAACCTTCACACCTTCAAATATTTGCTCAATTTGGAAATATGCAGGTCGTGCTTAACCGAAATTCCACTGGATGCGCTTGGACAGCTGGAGAACCTTCACCAGTTATTCATATTGGAGGGTCCATTTCTTGAGAGACTATCCCATTTACCAAGCTTAAGAAAGCTAGATTACTTGTTTATTTATGACTGCCCTCGGCTAGTTGAGATTCAAGGTCTTGAACAATCAGAATCACTGGAGCAAATACGTATTTTTTACTGCCCGTTCTTGAAAGAGCTACCGGATCTTTCCAGCTTACAGAACCTTAGCCTGTTGGAATTATCTGATTGCGACTCGTTGGAAAGTTTGCCTGTTGTGAATAAGGAAACATGTCGTTTGGATGTTTTCAGATGCAAGATGCTGCCTCACGATTCAAGTCCAGAAATTCGACGGTTTGCTGAGCAAATAGATGTCTATAGGAGTCTTCGCACTGGGAACTTTGCTAAGTGATCTACTTCGTTCACGGATCATCTCCTCTATTTATAGATTGTGTACCATCGCGTTCTTGTCTTGTACCGAGATTGAAAAATAGCTACACTTTGCTCTCTTTTAATTATTGTACTTAAAAAGTGATGAGACTCGATCTTTCCGCCATCACTTATTGTGGACACCTGAATTTTTATCAAATTCATTAAGCCAACCCATTTCTTTAGGCAGTGCTGATATTGTCTGTGTGTAAAGTAATAAGAATAAGAGTTTTTCTTAACGATTTGCACTCGTATTCTTGTTCCCACATTGATTTTAGACATAAAAACTGTTTTGATTCCATGATTTGGTTCGATTTGTTCTCATCTTCTGGAGCTGTTTGATATTATGCCTCGAAGACACGTACATGAGCTAATATGTACTTCCGTCCAGATCTGAATGTGCCCTTGATACAATACATATGAAATTAATCGTTTGCACAAGCTATTAAGCACGATTTTTTAAATCTGTCATGATTACCTTGATTTGAACGTGAGTATGTTTGTTCTCTGTTTCTGCTATGCTTGCTGCTATGGTGGTCTTGTGGCGGTCGCCGATATGTAACTGCTCGGAGAAGATGTTAGGCTTAGCGATATTATAAATGGGTCCATTATGAACCCATTTACAACCCACTTAAGACAACCCATTCTAAGGCCTCTAGCCTTTTTTTTACTTTACTTTTTACTTTTTCTTTCTTTCTTTCTTTCGTTTTTACGAAGCTAGCGAGGGTCATGCCGCCGGTCGCCCGCCGCCGCCGCCGTCCGCCCCGCCTTTCTTCGTTCTTGCCTTTGTGCACCCGCTCATCGTAAACCTGCCTTCCCTGCAATTTTACGAGCTAAATTTCTTTGATTCTTGCCATTCTCTGTTCCTCAATGTGTTGTTGCCTGAATTGTTTCGAGCACAGCTGATCGGTATGGAGGGTCGCTGCAATTTTCCGTTTCGTGGTTAGCACTAAGTAGTCCACTCATCTTTGTAAACGAGGCTACTACATTCAGTTTTGATGCTAAGGGTTTATGCATGGATTAGGAACTATGCTGACTCTTTTTTATTTTTTCGGCCCAACTGTTTCTAGACTTTAATTTGCATCGACGGACTCTGGAGCTAATTAAGGCTTTGTTTGATGACTCTCTTTTATCAGACCTTTCGACATCATTGTCCCTCGACTCTGTCCGACTAGATCACCTGATTTCACTCCCGGTGGTTTTGTATCGTCTTTTGTTCTGGTTCATGTCATAGTTCTGCATGACGAAAAGACCAAGCTAGTTTGGAAGATATGCACGTCATCAATAACAGGATCACTTTCACCTGTGGAAATAAATCTCGTTTCCAACTTTAGCGCTTTCGTTTCCAAAAAGCTCGCAAGTCTACTCAGTCCATGTTCTCGGGCCGGCTGCGGCGGGACGGGCGGCGCCGGGGGGGGGGGGGGGGGGGGGGGGGGGGGGGCAGGTGGGCAGCGGAGGTGGGGGGGCCCTTGGCCGCGAAGCCGGACCTCGCCTGTGGTCAACGAGGTTCGGGTGGCCCTCGCCGGTCTTAGAAAAAAAAAAAATCATATTTTTTAAAAGAAAAAAATTAAAAAAATTCGAATAAAAATAAGAAAAATTCAAGTTGTCCCAATTTAGTCCTAAACCTTTTGACGATGCGCCACTTTAGTTCTAAACATTTCAGTTGTGTCAATTTAGTCATATACCTTTTGAAGTTTGGCCAATTTAGTCCTAAACCTATAATTTGGGTAATTGACCGAAAGGGCTACATTGACAAGTCGTCGAAAGGTTTAAGACCAAATTGACAAAATTGAAAGATTTAGGACTAAATCGGCTAATCGTCAAAAGGTGGCATAATTAAAAGGTTTAGGACCGAACTGGCCACGGCACAATAAATTTCGGACTTTTTAGACAATTTTCTCCTCTAAATCATTGCAGTATACCCCGACTCTCACTCTCCTGCACATTAAGCCCCTGAACTTTAAAATTCTAAAGTGATCGCTTTTTTCTCCTCATACACAACTTCCAGTTCTCCTCATATGCAACTTCCAGATAAATGTAGATTATCTTTTACATAAGGCCTGTTTTGGAGTCCCATGCTATTTTGCACGAACGAGGAATTTGCAGCTTGTCTGGACAACCATCCAATGTATATAGTAGGGAAAATTGTCCAAAAATTGTTAAACATATTGTACCTTTTGCCAATTCAGTCCTAAACCTTTTAATTTTGCCAATTGAGTCCTAAATCTTTTCACGTTTTGCTAATTGAGTCCACTTGGCGAATTTTGGCTGAAAATTACCAACGTCGATGCCGGCTTTCCTACGTGGAATGGCTCTCTCCGATGTGGAAAATTTTTAATGGTATTTTAATAATTGAAAAAAGATGATCGATTAGCAGATACATATGCCCCATAAGCACAAGACACTCTAGCATGGCGACATTACAAGTCATAAATCAAAAGGACACTCATTGTAGGTCCTTGATGACTTTCTAAATTAACTCGCATGGCTTTGTGGGGATTAATAATGCGACACTTCCGTTCTAACTAATCTATTATAAGCTCCTGGTGATGGAAACATCCATGGTCTTAAAATAATCCCAGGAACGCGTTTTCCTAGTCAGATTGTTGTCATCCGCACCGCCACCAAAAAGAAGTCAACTTGACTTGGAAAAAGAATTAAGGAGAGATTTGCCGTCCATCCTCGGAAACAACCTGCGAACAATTTCTTAGACAACACCAAAGAGAAAGCAAATGCCCTCTGCCCTAAGTTAGTTTCAGTCGAGATTTCAAATTGATATGATGGTAGAAAAAAACTAGCCTTGAAAGCACTACCAAGAAACTCTATCAGAAGACACTCCTAGTGCTCGAATGCTAGCGAGAGAAATGACGAGGAGAATGATTTATGACTCGCATGTTAATTTATGTATTCTACTATCAATTGTTATGTCATATGACATAAAATATTTTATATAATATAGAAATAAACAATTGAACTCATTCTTTGGCGGGATATCACCGGCAGCATTCCATGAGATTAGTGTCATTGCAGTTGCATTTTTTTTTATCGTATAGTCATCATCAGTTTGGCCATCAAAGCCAGAAAATTTACAAACTAATTAGCAGATGAATTTGACCAGAAAACAAATTAGTAGGTGAAAAAAGTTAAACAAAGGATTAAGAATGCATAGGTTTTAAAAGAAGACAAAAGTTCGCCATGTCTGCTAAGTTTCTATGAAATGTCTAGGTTATTTCGCCTGAAAAGACGCATTATTTGAGAACAAGAGGGACGTCAATGTGAGGTTTAGGAGTTAAACATTAGGTGACCCATCTTAATCACAGTGAGACCAGCGGAGAGGTAGCCGAATAGTGACAACCAAAATCAAGTGGAGCACGCGACGTCACAACCCACACATAGACAAATAAGCAAAGACGAACTATATTATGGTGAAGATGATGTAGCTTGGCCGGATTGGTTGAGATAAATTATATATTGTCAATATTGGAAAGCTTGGTGGTTGTTCTTTCTTTGTTCTTCTTTTCTGAGCCTTCTTTTGTTTACGAGGTGAAAGAAAACCTCGCGGAACGTCCAAGAGGGTTGACCCGATGACCCAGTAAAGCTTTTTGATAAGATGTTCTTGACTTCTGCGTGGAAATTGTCTCTTTGCCATATAATAAAGCAATTCTTCGACCAAAAAATGAAAAGCAATTCCACAGTCGAAAAAAAAAGGGGGGGAAAGGAAATTGTGATAGCAAAAACCACAAGCTTTAGATTAATAATTTTATTTTAATAAAATAGCTTCAACCTACGCCCTCTATATTCGATAATCGACTTCCTAGATACAAAATGAAGTTTAATAAAGTCTTGAGATGCAAAGAAAAAAGAGGGGAAACAAAAGTTAGGATGTGGATAACAAAAATTGAAGAATGCATCATAACACAAATAACATTTTATGTCTCTTCATTTTAGCTGGACATGATTAGGATATTACCCACCATTTGATTTACTATTACGTTGAATCGACGTTATTGTAGCCCTCTTATATTTGAATACAATGGCTAAAAAAATCAACAATCAGTAATACCAAGAATTCACATAGGTAAGTATTAAAATATAGAGTTTATAACCTACAAATATCCTTATCCACCTTTTGCATATGTCACATTCCAATAGTGGAAGAAAGTACATAAGTCTTTTCTTCTCAATTCTAGGATTACACAACTAATTATTATTATGTCTCTCAAACATCGGGCATCTCCTCATTTTGTTCTACAAAATTCGATATTTTCCACAACTTTCTCAAATTCCATGTTTGGGTTAGGCTATAATTTTCCTTAAAGCTCATTCACAAACTCATAAATAATACGAGGACAAATATAATCTCTACCAAATTGAGGAAAGAGTTTAGACTTACCTTTTTTATTCCTTTCACGACCAAAAGACCTAGCTCCACTTTCCTTCTTTTTTTTTTTCCTTTCTAAATGTCGCATTTGTTGACGCAATTTTATCAGTTTGCTTTATGCTTGTGCTTTTTCGACTCTCTATCTTGTGATAACAGTATAGGTTGTTCTGAAATTAACAAAAGGGCGGCGCTATTTCCACCCCATAAATGACTAAATCCACCCCTTTTACACTAAAAAGACAAAACTGTCCTTAATTTTTCAATTACAATATAAAGTTATGGTCACACTCCTCCTTTTTTCTATTTTTTTCTTTTTCTTTTTAGGATAATTACCATAATTAAGCATTTCACATGTTTTTCTTTTTAGTGTATCAAAGAAAAGTGCATTTTTAGATATTCCTACAAGGTTTTACATGCTCCATGTAAAATTATCTTGTTAATAGTAAGAAAAAAGACATTCTTTGATATAATATAATATCCAAAAGTATCTTCTTCTTGATTCTTCTATATTTTTTGTCCCTCTTATCTCAAGAGCTCACTTTGTTGGTGAACTTTTTATTAATTTCATTAGTCTAAAATATATGTCAAGTCTCTTTATTTACTATATCAAAGAATTTATTTTTTTCTTACTATATTGGCGTGATACTTTTTTTCAAAGCATATGAGACGTCAAAGGAATATTTAGGAATACACTAAAGATATTATGCACAATGAGGTATTTTGAGTTTTTTTGCGTAAATAGTTCATAGAGGATATTCATTTTTGTTAATCTAAAATGGCATTTTAAAAAAAAAAAAATATATCTTACTTTATGCAATGTCTTGATTCAATTAAATTTCATCTACTTAATAATATATACATAAATTTGATCGACAATGTAGAAAAGAACTAGATTTCTTGGAAATTTCTCTTTTTGACAAAACAAATTCTTATGGAAGTAATATCTTACATAACAAAAAATATATTGCCTTTAATATACAAGGAAAATATTCAATAAACAAAAAATGAACATATGAATTTTTTAAATTATGATAGGTAGATCCTACATAGATATAAGAAAACTAATAAAAAGGTAAGTAAATAAATTTGGAACCACCAATTTAAATTGCAATTTAATGATAGAGGGAAATTTTGTTATTTTTGTTGAAAATTGGGTGGATTTAGTCATACAAGGGGTGTAAATAGCGCCGCCCTTAACAAAATTATGATGATAAACTGAAGGAAAACTATTTAATTTAGAACTACAATAACTGATAAGAAATTAAATAACAACGAAGATAATTATGAGTAAATTATATATATTTAATTAGATTGGTAAATTCAATAGATGATGTTACAAGACACACTGACACACACGTAGAATAAGCTAAGACCAGTCCGCACGAGAGTTTCTCGGTTACACGCTCAAAAGAGAAGGTTGGAAGACAGTCCTGGTGTTCCGATGCTAACGAGAGAAAAGATAGGAGGAGAATGTGTTGTGACTCACATATGACATAAAATATCTTATCTCATTTTGAAATAAACAATCGAACTCATTCTTTGGCGGGACATCATCAGCAGCATTCCATGAGATTAGGGTCATTTTCGATTGCAATTTTTAATCGTCTAGTCATCATCTGTTTGGTCGCCATCACCGGAAAATTACAAAAAAAACTAATTAGTCAGTGAAAAAAATGTCAAAAAAAGGACTAAGGACGCATAGGTTATTCGGAGAAGACAAATGTTCACCGTGTCTTCTAAGTTTTTAGGAAATGTCTAGGTTATTTCTCCAGCAAGATCATGTTAGTTTTCGCGTTAATATCACAATATTGCCAGCGTAGATTATTTGTTTGGGTTATTTTTTGAATGTACGATTCATAACAATGACTTCTCGCCAGTCGCGGCGAAGGTCCTTCCAAATTGATTCCGATGAAACTTGAAATTCTTAACTTGCAAGGTGGTAACATTTCGTGGCTATCAAAAAGATTTTTTTTTTTTTTTTCTTTTCCAGACCAAAAAGAAGCTACCTCTAGCACACACCCGAGAAATTACCTTTGGCGTGCGAAAAACGTTCCCCACGAAATCCGGGTCCGTGTTGGTGTGCGATATATTCTGTCCTTCATTGAAATTTCTGCTTGAAAAGTTGGGATGCTCGTCCCACCAAGACTCAAAAGTCCGTGTTAGCACGCGTGATTGCTATTATTTTCTTTGGGATATGTAGAAAAAGTGCCAAGACAAATGCCACGAAAAAGAAAAGCACGAGTCATTTCCTCCACTACAAACGAAACGACGTCCTCTCCAGGAATCGCTGATCAGGAAAACAGCAAAAAGAAAGCAAATGCGCTCTGCATTAACTTAGTCTCAGTCGCGATTTCGAACTGACATTTTTCTCTTCCTTTCCCTAAGAAATTCACACGCAAAATCCTCAGTCGCGATTTCGGGTTGGGTTGGGTTGGTATGTCTTCTGGTACATTTTGTCCTTTCTTAAATTTTTATGATTTTATAAACAAAAAATAATAATAATAAGCCCTAAAATATTTTTATGATTCGACGGATAAGATTGAAATTAAGCCGGCTTTGACTTAGTTTCGGTCGTAGACTTTGAGCGACCACACCTTTCACTCTCCTCTTCTACAAGAACCATTCTCTCTCTCTCAAAGAGTCGAGACAAAAGACACACCTCCAAACACGCCTCTCCCTCTCCCTCTCCGTCTCTCTCTCTCTCTCTGCAGTCACAGTGAAAAACAGAGGTGAGGAGGCGAGGTGAGACGGCGAGCCGCGAGGCGAGGACTACACCTCCAAACACGCCTCTCTCTCTCTGCAGTTACAGTGAAAAACAGAGGCGAAGCGAGGAGGCTTGCCAAGAGCAGAGAGACAGAGGACGACAAATCAGGTTAGCGATTTGGCGCTTACGTTTTTAGTCCTAAAAGGTTGAAATTTTCCCACGTTACCCACGGACACGCGAGTACATTTCAAAATAAAAAAAAAATCATCATCATCAATGTCACAAACTCACTTTAATTCACATAATGAATTTGATACCCGGCTTTTTGCAGATTCATGGAATAATACTTCAAAGATTAAAATACTCGTAAAAGAATCACAAATACTAGAAACGATGACGTTGTCCTTTTCTGTCTCCAAATATCTAAAAATGAAGTGGCATGTTTTTAAAGAATCTCCACCAAATAATTTTGAAATCAGATTTAAGTCTTTTCTTATTAATTCTAGGATTACTTAATTGATTATTGTTATGTCTCTACTTTCATGTCGGTTCTGAATGTCTCCTTTTGTTAACAGAATTTTATCTTCTTTCTCTGACGTACTATTAGCACGCATGATTTATAGCTCTATAACAAACGACAGGCTCTCCATGAATCGCGCTGATCAGACTAGGAAGAATCGTACCCACCAGAAGTAGTTCAGCTCAGCAAATGGCGTTGGTGACGATGAAGAGAAAAAGGGACTCGGACGCAGCAACATCCTCGTCCACGAGCGGAGGTGATGAATCACTGGGAGCTGAATTTGATGTGTTGTTGAGTTTCAGAGGGCCGGACACTCGCCTTCATTTTACCGATCACCTCTATCACTCCCTGGATGGAGCTGGAATTCGCGTCTTCATGGACAACGAAGAGATCCGAAAAGGTGAAAAGATTGGAGAAGAACTTCGGCGTGCGATCGACGACTCCAGAATTTACGTGCCCATCTTCTCCAAAGACTATGCATCGAGTGCATGGTGTCTTAGCGAACTCGCCCACATGGCGGAATGCTCGAGAAGATCAACGGACAAAGTGATTCTTCCCATTTTCTTTGATGTCGATCCTTGCGATGTTAAGCTCAGAACTGAATTATACAGTGATGCCTTGAAAAAGCATGAGGACAGGTTGGGCACCGATGAAGTGCAATCATGGAAGGAGGCTCTAACAGAGATCGCTTCAATCGATGGATGGGTCTGCAAAGATAAAAGGTAAGAGAGTTTTGAGAGCTTTTCACTAAGACTATATAATTCACTCCTCTTGCATATCTTCCAAAGAAAAGAGGAAAAATGATTTCTGATTTCCTGGAGTTGATATTTGTGTACGACTATTGGCTGCAAGTGATCAATAACTGCGATAGGTACTATGGTTAGTATGATTAACTCAAATATCTAGGATATACCAGTATCTTTATCATGATTTAGAACAGAAATTACATTTATCATCAACAAATTAATTTTCAAACATAGACAATTGTTGATGATGAAACTATTGTCCGCTGACTAATCTTAAGAAGTGATACGTACTAACAATCATTTTTGGAAATAAGGTTTGTCTAATAGATGGTTTTCCACGAGACAAACGCAGCCATGAAAGACAGTTATATCCCTACTCTGAGCACGCAACGAAAGAGTAGTGCTACGACTAATTCGATATTTATTTTTAGGTGGTTTAAATTTCCAGGTATTCGTTTTGTTCACAGCATAAACGTGATGCTTGCATTAGTCAAGGATGACAGTGTATTTCAGTGTGGTTATTTTGTCGTGAATGTGTTGTCATTTTTCGGGTTCAAGGTTCCATGCCATGGGCTTTGACTTCTGATTGTTGTTTTAAACTTGGTAGCTCTGCTAGCAATCTTGTCCTCTCTTTCTCTGTGCGTAATTTTGTCCCTTTTCTCATTGTAAAAAGATATGATTCTTGTGTGCTTAAACTAGATATCCAAGCCTTGATTTGCTTTGGCCGCTTACTAAAGTTTCCTATTTCTGCCACTGTTGTGAACCCCAACTTCACATTCAGAATATCCTGGAACTTCATGTCCTTCATGTTGTTACTAAACCTCAATTTCTTGTATGGCAGGCAAGGGGAACTTATAAAACTTATTACCAATGAGGTTTCCATGAGATTGGCGAAAAGTGTTCGAGTAGTGCCTGATGATTTGGTTGGAATCGATCATCATGTGCGAAACGTGATGCATATGTTAGGCAAAGACTCTCTCGATGTGCGGTTTGTCGTAATACACGGAATGGGCGGAATCGGTAAGACAACTCTTGCCGATGTTGTTTTCAACCAAATCGCTTCTCAATTTGATGGTTGCAGCTTCCTGTCAGACATTCCACAACTTTCACAGCAGGGTAAAATTGTGAAATTGCAAAAAAGATTATTGTCTGACATCCTCAAGTCTAAATCCATAAAGGTTCATGATACCAACTTTGGGATCAACATGATTAGAGAAAGATGTCGCCGCAAGAAAGTTCTTGTCGTTCTTGATAGTTTGGATAAAAGGGACCAGCTTGTGAAGCTAGCAGAGAAGTGCGATTGGTTCGGTCCAGGAAGTAGAATTATTGTGACAACTAGGGATATCAGTATTTTCACAATTAACAAGAATGATGCCTCAATGCATCCTAAAGTGTATCACTTCTACGAAATGGAGGAGATGCATCATTCTTTTGCCATTCGACTTTTCAGTAGATATGCATTTAAGAGCGATGCTCCACCATGTGAATATAATAAAATAACAGGAGAAATTGTGAAAATCACTGGTGGACTTCCGCTGTCTCTTGTGGTCATCGGATCCTCACTTTACTGGAAAAGCGAAGAAGTATGGAATGATGTATTAGCCAAGCTGAAGAAAATGCCTCACAAAGAAGTTCAGGAGGTATTGAAGGTAAGTTATGACATGTTGGAATATGAGCAGAAAGAAATTTTCCTTGACATTGCATGTCACATGGCCGGTGAACGAAGAAGCGATGCAATTTTTATGTGGAGTGCTTGTCAATTTTATCCCAATGAAGCCATCCCAATTCTTATTAATAAGTCTCTGATAAAAATAAAGGATGATCGCATTTGGATGCATGACCAACTCAGAGATTTAGGAAGGGAACTTGTTCGTAGTGAGAGCATCAAACATTCTGGAGAGCGGAGTAGAATATGGAGTGCCACTGAAGCCATGGATGTTATTCGAAAGAAAGAGGTATGTATTGATCAAAGTTCTGCTTTTCACTTTGTGTAGTAAATAGTGTAGGTCGGTATTATGTTAGATTACCACAGAGCATGATAGCTTAGTAGTAAAGAGGTCACACTATCTTCCATAAGGTTACAAATTCGAGTCATGTCGTGTGAGCGAACCTCTGCTAGCTTATGCGTTAGGCATTTGCTACCTCGATGGGCTCGTACATCCATGGGTGGACCGAATAACTACGACTCAAACCAAACATTACATAGAAGGTGTGAGACCCTTATACTAATGCCTCGGGAGATAGCTACACTAGTGCCTCTCTCCAGCCTTTTACCAAGAAAAAGAAATACTTTATGTTAAATTCATGGCCTTTTTCTTATGTTCACCAAAGCTTAGGCTAATTGAGCTCTAATTTCCTTTATTAGGGGACCAAAGAAATAGTAGCACTCAAACTAGGGGGACAATCTCAAGTGCGCAATATTACAAGTGAAGACATTTCAAGGATGGTAAAATTAAGGTTCCTTGAATTGGATGGAGGAAACTTTGAAGGGGACTTCCAAAATCTCTTCTTGGAGCTAAGATGGCTCTCTTGGCAAAATTGTCCTTCAGAGTTTCAAGTTACAAACTTTTCTCCAAGCAATCTAGTTGTCCTCAAAATTTCAGAATCTGACATTACAAATGGTTGGGTTGGATGGAGCCAAATCATGGTACGATATCTTGTAATAGAAGCAATTTACATTTACTCTTTTTCTTTATGCATAGTGAATTTGACGATCTTGATACATTCTTGCATGAGTAATTTTACAGGGAAAATGTAGGTTAAAAGCTCTGCATCTCGTGAGCTGTAGAAGGTTGATCAAGACGCCTAATTTCTCTACATGCTTGACTTTGGAGAGACTCGTTGTGAAGGATTGTGATAGGCTGGTTGAAATTGACCCATCCATTACTATGCTGCAGCATTTGAAGCACTTGGAAATTAAGGGGTGTATAGGGTTGAGGGTGCTTAAAGGAGCTCCAAGCACGCTCAATCTAGGCACGGTACGTCAGTCATGGCTAGACTCATTCGGTAATCTAAAGCGTCTATCAACGCTGAGGATGGAAAATCTGGAACTCCTTGAACTTCCGGATTCAATAGGAGAGATAGTTGGTCTTCAAGTGTTGTCTTTAAGTGAGTCATCTGTGGAGAAACTTCCAGAGTCTATTGGAAAACTGAAATCTCTAGTCGAGTTGATTATATCTCGCACGAACATTATTGAGTTCCCCGAGTCAATTGGAGAGCTTAAGAGATTGGAGATTCTAGACATGGAAAGATGTAAATTAAGAAAGCTTCCTAAGGCGATAGGGATGTTGGAGAAGCTTGAAGAATTGGATGCAGGATATTGCAGATTTTTGGAGGGAGAAATTCCAATGGAAATTGGGGAACTATCATCTTTGAAAGTGTTAAGTTTAATGGGAACCCATATTTCTGAAGTGCCGCCAAGCATTAGTCAGCTTTCTCAACTTACGACATTGGTTTTGCGTTATTGTGAGGAGCTTCAACAACTGCCAGAGCTTCCTACAAGTTTGACACGTTTGTGCATTCGGTCTTCAGCATTACAGAGGATTCCGGGTCTGTCAAATCTGACCGACTTACGTGGTCTGGATTTATCCGATCAGGGTCCTCATGCACGACTAAATGCATGCCAAGCTCAAGATTTGCGGTGGATTGGGAGGTTAACTAAGTTGGAGTGGTTGGCATTGGACCTTTCAGACATGACCACGTTGCCTGCTGACTTTGCAAATACCCTTACCGAACTCAGGGGTCTCCAATTATCAGCCTCCACCTTTCAATCTCTCGAGTGGATTCCACCCAAAATTGAGCAGTTGAGTTTCTTCGATCTTGAGTCCACAGATGGATGGTCAAACCTTCACACCTTCAAATATTTGCTCAATTTGGAAATATGCAGGTCGTGCTTAACCGAAATTCCACTGGATGCGCTTGGACAGCTGGAGAACCTTCGCCAGTTATTGATATTGGAGTGTCGATTTCTTGAGAGACTATCCCATTTACCAAGCTTAAGAAAGCTAGATTACTTGTTTATTTATGACTGCCCTCGGCTAGTTGAGATTCAAGGTCTTGAACAATCAAAATCACTGGAGCAAATACGTATTTTTTACTGCCCGTTCTTGAAAGAGCTACCGGATCTGTCCAGCTTACAGAACCTGAGCCAGTTGGAATTATCTGATTGCGACTCGTTGGAAAGTTTGCCTGTTGTGAATAAGGAAACATGTCGTTTGGTTGTTTTCAGATGCAAGATGCTGCCTCTCGATTCAAGTCCAGAATTTCAACGGCTTGCTGAGCACCCAATCCGTTCTTTCCAAGTGGACCACCCTCCCTTCCCTCATCCCATCCCAATCCCAGAATTTCAGTGGTTTGCTGAGCAAATAGCTCTCTATAGGAGTCTTCGCACTGGGAACTTTGCTAAGTGATCTACTTCGTTCACGGATCATCTCTTCTATTTATAGATTGTGTACCATCGCGTTCTTGTCTTGTACCGAGATTGAAAAATAGCTACACTTTGCTCTCTTTTAATTATTGTACTTAAAAAGTGATGAGACTCGATCTTTCCGCCATCACTTATTGTGGACACCTGAATTTTTATCAAATTCATTAAGCCAACCAATTCTTTAGGCAGTGCTGATATTGTCTGTGTGTAAAGTAATAAGAATAAGAGTTTTTCTTAACGATTTGCACTCGTATTCTTGTTCCCACATTGATTTTAGACATAAAAACTGTTTTGATTCCATGATTTGGTTCGATTTGTTCTCATCTTCTGGAGCTGTTTGATATTATGCCTCAAAGACACGTACATGAGCTAATATGTACTTCCGTCCAGATCTGAATGTGCCCTTGATACAATACATATGAAATTAATCGTTCGCACAAGCTATTAAGCACGATTTTTTAAATCTGTCATGATTACCTTGATTTGAACGTGAGTATGTTTGTTCTCTGTTTCTGCTATGCTTGCTGCTATGGTGGTCTTGTGGTGGTCGCCGATATGTAACTGCTCGGAGAAGATGTTATGCTTGGCGATATCGGTACGCGTGATTACTTCCAGCTCTCTATTCAGTAGTTCATTTCATTTGTGGTTCATCTCTGAGATACTGTGAAAATGTTCGATGATCGGGGTGTCTGACTGTGGCCGCTAACGAGGAATGGCTTGCAGTCACTGTTGTGGGAGTGTCAATTTCTGGTGGTGTTCACATATATTCTTGTCAGACCTGTCAAAATGGGTTCAAAACCCATTTACTAATCCACAAGCATTTAAATGGGTCATAACAAACTTCGCAAGCCAGCATAATAGGTCTACAAAATAAAGAGACCAAAATAAGTAGGTTATAAATTGGTCCATTATGAACTCATTTACAACCCACTTAAGACAACCCAATTCTAAGGCCTCTAGCCTTTTTTTTTTACTTTTTCTTTCTTTTTAACGAAGCTGGCGAGGGTCGTGCCGCCGGTCGCCCGCCGCCTGCCCCGCCTTTCTTCGTTCTTGCCTTTGTGCACTCACTCATCGTAAACCTGCCTTCCCTGCAATTTTACGAGCTAAATTTCTTTGATTCTTGCCATTCTCTGTTCCTCAATGTGTTGTTGCCTAAATTGTTTCGAGCACAGCTCATCGGTTTGGAGGGTCCCTGCAATTTTCCGTTTCGTGGTTAGCACTAAGTTGTCCACTCATCTTTGTAAACGAGGCTACTACATTCAGTTTTGATGCTATGGGTTAATTTATGCATGGACTAGGAACTATGCTGACCCTTTTTTATTTTTTCGGCCCGACTGTTTCTAGACTTTAATGTGCATCGACGGACTCTGGAGCTAATTAAGGCTTTGTTTGATGACTCTCTTTTATCAGAACTTTCGACATCGTTGTCCCTCGACTCTGTCCGACTAGATCACCTGATTTCACTCCCGGTGGCTTTGTATCGTCTTCTGTTCTGGTTCATGTCATAGTTCTGCATGAGGAAAAGATCAAGCTAGTTTGGAAAATATGCACCTCATTAATAACAGGATCACTTTCACCAGTGGAAATAAATCTCGTTTCCAACTTTAGCGCTTTCGTTTCCGAAAAGCTCGCAAGTCTACTCAAACCATGTTCTCAGGCCGGCTGCGGCAGGCGGGCGGGCAGGCGGCGGCACATGGGTGGGTGGGCAGCGGAGGTGGGGGGGCCTCGGCCGCGACGCCAGACCTCGCCTTTGGTCAGTGAGGTTCGGGCGGCCCTCACCGGTCTTAGAAAAAAAATCAGATTTTTAAAAGAAAAAAATTTAAAAATTTTGAATGAAAAATAAAAAATTCCTATTTTTCTTAAATTATAAAAAAAAATTAAAAATTGTCCACAATGATTAAATATAGAAGTGTTTCAGTAATATGGGTCGGGTATGGGTTGGATATGGATCGGGTCAGGTATGGGTCAAGAAATTTGCACTATATATAAATGGGTCATACACGGGTTAATGGGTCAATTTGAGTCGGACCATTTATTATCTGACCTAATCCACCCGTTTGACAGGTCTAATTAATTCTTGTTGATCGAAGTGTAGATGTGTGCATTCATATATGTCTTCCTTGATCTGATTTGAGTAAGTGGCAGAAGAAAGAAAAGGAGGTGGAGTGTGAATTAAGGGGTGATTGGCTAAGGGTGAAGAAGATGAATGGGTTCACTTCAAAGTATAGTTTGTGTTGAATTAACATTAAGATTTTGTGTGTAAAACAGAGAATGAGTAAAAGAGTGCAAAAAAGGGGAACGTATGAAAGTAAAGAAGTGTTCGTGGATTCTGGGTGAGAGACCGAGAGACAATGGACTGAAGAAAAACCAATAGAAAGAATCCAAATAAAGAAAATTAATAAAAAAAATTGTAAAAGGGTTAGAAAAAATAGGCGTTGATTAATTGTTAGATCTTAGTATTAGATTTACCTTAATTTGATCTAGCTAGTATTTACCTATTTTAGGGAATTATCGTCTGGACTTAGGAGTAAAGCATCCCTAATTAGTGACCAGTGGATTCACCAAACCCCGACCCGGTGTCACACCTTCTCTAGGTTCGGTATTTCATAACTAATTGATTGAGCGGCGGCTTGCCTTCTCGAGCTCAGCAAATAGGCTGAAATCTGTAGGCGCTTTTATCCATTCTCTTGCGCTTAACTGTAGGACGTAGGACTATGAGCGATAACTATCAATTTCTTAAGATGAGCGCATCCGAACCTCTAGAGTAAACTTCCTTTTACCTCGGCTTATAGTCAAATGTCTCTTCTACTATGTATAAAGAAAAAAGAATAATATATTATCTATTTTCGAGCACGGACCAGCCTTCTATGCTGGTGAACAATGTTCTACTTATTAGGCGGATGATAGCATTGTTTAGGTTAGTTTTAGGATTTAGATTATAGAATAGGTTTAATCATAGTCTTTCATTGAAATAATTCTAGGGATTTAATAGTTTAATGGGTTCAATTCAGAGTTCAGTAATGACCCTCAAGAAATATATATATATATATATATTGCTTAGTCTAGAAATCACTTCAAAAAATTGAATAGGTGATATGGGAGTACGGTAACTTACGAAAGGCTTGAAAAGGACTAATGACTGCTAACAGGGAAATTATCCAAAAAGTCCTAAATCTATCGCACTTTTGTTAATTTAGTCTTAAACTTTTTAATTATGTCAATTGAGTCCTAAATCTTTTCGCACTTTGCCAATTGAGTCCATCCGACCAACATTGGTAAAAAATTGCTGATGTGGATGCCAGCCGTCCTACGTGGCACGGCCGGCGCTTACGTGGATAATTTTATAAATATTATAATGCTTTTTATTTTAATATTTTTCCCATTTTTTTCATTTCCTTTTATTTCTTCTTTCTTATTTCTTTTTCCCTCTGCCGGGCCTCGTCGATTACTAGCATTCGGCCAACTCTATGATGAATATCGTCGATCAATCGTAGTCGTTTATCGATAACTGATCATGGCCATTGATAACTCGCGTGACCAGTATAGCTATTGATAAAGGACTCCTGTAATCGGTATAGTCACATCACGGATTGATCTATAGAATTGAGCATAGAATTGTGTCTCCATTTCCTCCCAATTTTGAATCAAATTGGCCGGTAGATTGGTAAACAAAGCGAAAGCAGTCTTTGATCATCTTCCCCAGCAAACAAAGTAAAGTGGAGCATTTTTGTAACCTCTTGGACAGGGCATAGCATCAACCAACTGTGGATATGGTTATCTATACCTGGCCCTAATGTTCCTCCGTCAAATCGTAGGCCTTCCCCTACCTGGTCGACTAACAATTGGACATCTGCAGGACCTTGCACTAGAACTGCCTAACCATCTTGCCCCCTAGATGGATATAACGATCTGGCTTGTTGTAGATTATAACATTAGGCCTACATGAAATATATCCCGGATTATTAGATTTAGAGCTCCTCCTAACAGCCCTTGACCTTCCTGCCCATATGTGGGGATGGCGGTAAAGGCCATCAATAAGTATGATCATCTACAGGAACTCGCGTGACCTTTATGGCCATCGATAAGGGACTCCTGTAATCGGTATCCTGCCAATATCTACCTTATTTGGTCTCGTGTCATGTACTCAAACCGATGTTATATCGACTATAATGACTTGGTTAATTTTTGTAATCTCATTGATTTATTTACTTGTATACTTTGAGCTATTTTTCTTGGTCCTATAAAGCAAGAAAAAGCACCCTCCCCCCGTGCTAGCAGCAATAAGAACCACCCTCAAGAAAAACATGTCTTATTGCACAACCGTCTAAAAGATGGGTAACTAAGCATTAAAACATTTAGTCGGAGAAAGCAAGGTGCCAAGCCCAGCAAGTGTCTGTTCATGCAGAGTCTTGAACAAAGGCGGCAACATCCTTCATCCCACCGTCAATCGCCTGCCCGTTGGACCAGATGCCGGCTTCGGCACAAGCCGCCCCTTCTCTGCTCCTCCACCGAACTTGGCCAGCTCTTGGAATGCGCTCCGTCTGAGCATCGGGTAGTCCTTCATCGCACCATAGTCGCGGCCGAATTGCTTCGCAAGCATCGCATCTATATAGTCAGCGAAGAGATCCGAAAAGGTGAAAAGATTGAAGGCGAGCTTCTGCATGCGATCAACGTCTCTAGAATTTACGTGCCCATCTTCTCCAGAGACTATGCATCTAGTGCATGGTGTCTTCACGAGCTCGCTCACATGATGGAATGCTGGAGAAGATCAACGGACAAAGTGATTCTTCCCATTTTTTTCGATGTGCCTCCACCTTGGCCGACCGAGACCATGCGGCCTTCTTCGCGGCTAGCTCCGCGTTCGCTTCGGCCAATTCAGCTTCCTTTTGGCTCTCCGACATCTTCACTGCCGTCCGGACCATTATCTCCTCCTTCTACCCCTCTCCTTGCCATCGGGTTGCTATGATCTTGGTCTCAGCATCAATTTTCGCAGCATTTTGTTTGGTCTGTCTAGCACAGAGCATAGCTCCGACTTTACCCTTCATCTTTGCCTCGGGGACATCTACCTGTTGTAAGGAAGTTCGATCGCGATAGTCTATTCAAGCACATAACCAAAGATTTAAATATATAAAACGCAACATGCAAGAGACGGAAAGAAAAAAAAAACATCTGGATCCACATAACCAAAGGCAAGAACACTTAATCATCAAGTAAAACCACATATGCGGCGTGGACGAGATGATCGAAAAAAAGATGTACTATAAGTTGCAATCACAAATCTAAACTGTTGGAATACGAGGGTGTATGAGAGTACCGTGATCCGCCCATATAAAGCACCACAACCCCTTACCACATTGGATAACTGCCAAAGACAGTTATTGATTTCAAACGTGATCACGTTTTTCAACATACGTAATTAACCATCTCAATTGTCAGTTTTCTCTTACGTTCTCAATGTACAGAACATGGAGCAGAGAAACGACAGGAAAAACGACGACGAACTCTTCCGATCGTAAAACGAGTGACTGGACTCTCTCGCTGCATTGTGGACATTTAATCTGTGAAAATACGAGATATGTCCGTTCTGTGATATACTTCTCCGATCAGTGACTCAAGTAAGTTTGCGTTATGGGATTGGTTCCCTTCATAAACATATATCAGCCATGCACATACGAATATATTCATCGTGTAACTAGTCTAAATTCTCTTAAGCCCATCTAAAAAACTGCGGCATACACCTCAAGCCATTAAAAATGGTCGTAAGGAAAAATTGTTCTTATTGATCCCAGCCATGTGTCTATCAACCACTAGTCGACATGGTATATATAAATCAGACCGGCCTACTCAGACCTAAACACTACCCAACTTAAACACCAACATGCCTTCGTCGCGAGCATGACGTCATTGATGGAACCTCCGGTTACGGCGAGATTCTCCGATGGGCCTACGACGTGCCACATTGTGTTACTGATGATAGATGGCAGGTATAATATAAATATGCTGTTGGAGAGGAAAAAAAAAAAAGGAAAAAATGATCGTGGCTTTAATTGGATAAGGAAGTTGGGAATATCAAATGGAAGGGCAAAATCTTATCGATTGTTTCCCCCCCTTTTTTTCTCTCTCTCTCTTTTCCTCTATGAAAAGAAATATCTATCCTAATGCTTAAGCATGAAATGCTTGACGAAACAATTTCTCCTTCAAATCTCAAGTATGCATTTGGTATTTTATGTTAGTGGTTGATAGATAAAAGATGAGCTATATTATTTATATTTTCCCTTCCTAAAAGAATGATGGTTGAGACCATTTCTTTTTGTCCTATGCAATGCCAAATAACAAAAAAAAATAAAATCGGATCATATTTCTTGATAATCCGAAACAAAGAACTCGATTTCAAACGCATGAACCTTTGGATTCATGAAAATTACGTTGGTCGTGATAATTTAGTGTTTTTGCAATCAAACGAGTGATCTTTCGCTGCATTTGCAGAGTGTGCCAAATATTTTACAGTTAGGCTCTGTTCATTTCACAGAAAATGAGGTGTTTCTGGAAATCATATTCGAGGAAAATGACAATATTTTCTAATGTTTGGCTGAAATCTAAAAATGATGTGGAAAATATTTTTCGCCGTTTGGTATGGAAAATTAGATTGATTTTCCTCTAGGCACCCCTTTTAATTATTTTTTCTTTTCTTTTTATTTTTTTAATTCTAATTTTTGTATTTTGTATTTTGTATTTTTCTCTTTTCTTTTCTTTTTGTTATTTTTCCCCTCTTCTTTGGCCGGTCACCGGCCACGGCGACAACCGGCGACCGGCCTAAGAAGAAGGGAAAAGAAAAATAATAATAAATAATAAAAATTCAATTTTTAAAAAATAAATGTGAAAGAGTGGAGGAAGGAAAGATGAGGGAAAATGTTTTCCTCTTCTCAAAAAAAGGAAATCATTTTTCCCACTTTCGAAGGTGTTTTTTCCATGAGAAGAAAATGTTTTCCTTGATTCATTTATTTTTTGTAAACCAAAACGCTCGAAAATCCGAAAATATTTTCATGGAAGTTATTTTCCGCGAAACGAACTGAGCCTTAATGTCCTTTAATCTAATTCCGATCACTTTTTACGGCGAAATGTCCTTTAACTTTCGATAAGTTATATTACTGGCAAGTGACCATCGGACCCGCAATTCGCCGAATTATTAGCCGAATTGAGGCAAAAATTCATTAATCCCTAGAAAAATAAGAAAAAGAGAAGTTTCTTGTGTTCATGTATCGGAATACAAGTTTAGTGACTTTCCATAGAATTTATCGGAAAATAATCTAAAACAAGTTGAGACTATTTTATCTTTATAATTTTTTTTGGTCGGAATCTTATCTGTATAATTTGGGAACTAGAATTATGATGTTTTTATAGAAGTTTGGGGTTGAGTTGTAGAAAATGCTTCTTTTTTGAGAAAGTTATAGTTACAGGACAACCTTTAACATACTACAAAAAGTACAATTGAAGATGAAAAATATGAAATTTAATTTCCTACGAAATTAATACAACAACTGAGAACACTAAGTCAAAGAGCTTGAATTGACAAATTGAAAAAAAAAGAATGTACTATTTAAACAAACCAAAGCAAACAGATATGCAAAATACAATCCTTTAAATTTTTTTATAACATCCTAGATTTTCCTTCTACTTATTATGTTAGCATTTATTATGTCGTGTGGAAATAAAATTTCACAGAAAAATTAAACTAAAACATCACTGGTCTGCTAAATATAAGTCTTATGTCGTATATGTATTACCACGCATAAAGTGTGCTAAGCACTTTATAATTCTGACCTTAGATCTAGTGCACGCTGTCTTACATTAAATTTGTTAGAGATATTTAAGATGTCCTGGCTTCCTAATTGATTGTAATTAAAATTATAATATTCTATTACTTTAGAAAGTCATCTTGTAAAGTTTTATAAAAGAGGCTCATGTAACTTTCACTATTAATTATAAAAATATACAGAAAGTTCCCCAATTCAATCTTCAGCACTATTCTCGACTTGGTATCAGAGACATCGTCTTTATCTAAGGAGGCGGCCAGTTGAGTTGCTGTACGGTAGTTGTTATGACGCCAGCCGCACAGGCTGCGTCGCTCACTATTCCCTGCCAAAGCAGCAACTTCAGTGGCTAGTTGAGATTCTTTCGCTGTTTGTACCAGAAAACGGACACCACGGCCAAACTCACCGCCCTCAAAAGAACAAGATCCCCATTTTTCATCTCGAATCACCGCCAGACGCCACTCCACGCGCTGCCACGTCCGAGATCCACCAAAGCTCATCGCTTATCGCTTATAAGTAAAATTTCGACACTTTCGATTGGTAGTTCCTAAAGATGAACACCACCATCAGCCTTAAATTACTCCTACAAGTCGAACCACGGTGACCACATCTCCAACAGACACCACATGCGCCCTCACGTGCCACCCATTCTCTCTATGCATGGAGGAAATATTCAGTGGTCGCCAAGCGCCGCATCAATTGCTGATGTGGCGCGCATTAACTAATAATAATAATACGTTACCACATGTCACTGAGTTGGAATAAAGAAAAAAATAGTTTTTTTCTCTCTTCTTCCTCTTTCACGTCGTTTCTGTTTTGGCCGTCTGTCTTCCAATGGCCAATAGCACCACTACAAGCTTTGTCTTGGCCGGCTCTTCCATGTCCGTCCATGGCCGCCGGCACCGAGCGAGCCGTCGTCGCTTGCGGCAAATCGCAAAACGAGCCTTCGTCTTGCCTAGCTCCATCAACCAAGTTTCTCTCCAGGTCTGGGTTCAACAGTCTTCCTGGCCACTCTTCAGATCTGGCGTCCATGGCCACCAGTGCCAAACGTGCTGTTGTCGTTCGTGGCCTTGGTAGCGACTGCAAGCAGCCACAGAGGAGGGGGCCCGCGAGTGATGATGGCTGGCTCAGTGCCGGTGGCCATGGACGGCCAGATTTGAAGAGCCGGTCATGACGAAGCTTGGAGGCGGTGCCCATGGAAGACAGACGACCATGGAGGACCGAGCTATCGTCGCTCGCGGCCATGGCATCTGAGTCGGCGATGCTGCCCTCTCACGTCAGCTGGAAGCAACAGAAACAGAAGGGGCCGGAGGCCGTTGCGAGGCCCAACTGTCACGCCGCTGACAGCCATGGCCACGAGCGACGACAGGTCGCTGGGGCCGGCGGTCGTGGAAGCCAGATCTGAAGAGTGGCCAAGAGGACGGTTGAACCCAGATCTGGAGGGAAACGTGGGTGAAGGAGCTGGCCAGCCGATCAAGAAGAAGGCTCATTTGACCCTGGCGGCGAGCGACGACGGCTCGCTCGATGCCGACAGCCATGGAAGAGCCGGCAGGACGAAGCTTGTGGCGGTGCGTCAATGGCCATAGAAGACGGATGGAACAGAAACGGCGTGAAAGAGGAAAAAGAGAGAAAATTATTTTTTACTTTATTCCAACTCATTAACACATGGCAATGTATTATTGGTTAATGCGTGCCACATTAGCAATTAATGTGGTGCTTGACAACCACCCAATATTTTCTCCTATGCATGAGATCCACAGGCCACCGTCATCGACGCATAGTACTTGCCACGTCAGCTTCCACGTTATCTCGCCACATCATCTATTGGCCTCGTTCATCACTGTTGACCGGCGTTGACTTCCCTTTGACCGTTAATCGGTCCACTCCGACTGGTTCCCACGCAAATTTTGGACCGGTTCAAGCCCTTTCTGACCGATTCTTGGCAATCTCAGACCAATTCCTAAGGTGAAATATGATGAGTCCATTTTTTGTCTTATTATTTTGACATTGGCTCTTCGGGCACCGATTTCTTCACAGTCTTCGTCCAATTTTCTATGTTGAAACTAGTAAAACGCATATTACAGATAAATTAGAAGTTTCAAAGTCCAATTACCATCCTAAGCAACGTACAAGGACGGACGATCGACCCCAACGACAAGGTCCACATGCAAGTTCATCCGTCATGGCTGCTATCGTAGAGGCTTTTTCCAATGAATTGTCTGACACTATCTCCTTAGTGGATATCTGTTCCATTTTCGTGAATTTGGTTTTTCTAGCTCCTCTGTTCCTTCTGTTATGTCTGTCGCTTCGAATACCTATGAATCATGGTTCTTTGACCCCGTGTGTTGCAATCATATGACTTCAAATTCTATATTGTTTCGGTCAAAACCACTAATTTCACATACACCTACTATTCACATAGCTGATACCAAATGAAAGTTAGTCATACATGAAACATTTCAACATGCACGTTACACTAACCTAACACCGTTATGATTCCCAAGCTCTCCTTAGATATTATTTTAGTAGAACAATTGTCTGAATTTGATTTTGATGTTCACTTTCCTTCTTTTGGTTGCCAGGTTCAAGATCCACGGGAGGACAGACCATCGGGACGGGCCGTAAAGTGGGTTGCCTTTTAGAGCTCGTTTCCTTGAAGATTCCCAACTGTTTGCTGGTGATGCTACTACGCTATCATTTGAAAGTTAGTATTGTCGGTTAGGTCATGCTTCTTCTTCCAGATTAACATCTTTAATTTTCAGTGGTCATTTAGATTATGTTAATAAACATTTTGATTGTCTACCTTGTCAGTTGAGAAAACATCATTCATTGTCATTTAATTTTATGCTCCTTTTGATCTAATCCACTCTGATATTTGGTGACCATCTCCAACCCCCTACCATGGGATGCTCTGCCTATTTTGTTAACTTTGTGGATGATCATTCTTGTTATACCTGGATTTATATTATAAAGAATCAATATGAACTTACTTGTATCTACCATGATTTTGCTGCAATGATAAAGACATAATTTTCTCAAGATATCGAGGTTTTCGTACTAACAATGCCATGGAATATAGTGACAATGAATCTCTTAGAATTTTCTCCCAAAATGGTACTATTGTTCATCGTTCTTGCTCGGGAACTTCTAAGCGAAAAAGCCGAGCAGAACATAAACAAAGACACTTTTTAGATATTACTCACACTCTTCTACTCTCCGTTTGTCTAGAACAGTTTTGGACAGAGGCTTGTCTTACTGCTGCATACACTATCAATTGTATGATTTGTATCCCACCTATCATTTGTAACATTTCTCATGAGTATTTGTATGGTAATGTTCCCAGCTACTGTCTTCTTCGAGTGTTTGGTAGTGCATATTTTGCCATCCTCTTCCATATGAACGCACAAAATCAAAACATCGTGCCCATTTATGTTGCTTCCTTTCGTATGGCATAGAGCACAAAGGTTACAGATGTTTGAATCCTATCTGCAGCTGCTTTTGTGTGTTTCGGCATGATACTTTTTGGGGACACAAGATGTTTTCATATCTTCATCCTTTCAAATCATCAACTCATATTTCTTTTTTCACCCATAAGAAGTATGCTCAGCCTGGACAGGCTCTTTCTTTATGTGAAACAAGATCACATCACATGTGTGTGCCATGTATCAATGGGTATTAAGGCACACGACAATGCATTTTTCAAGACGACACATGTTCTACGCTTTTCCCTAAAAGCTGAAGAGGAACCTGGGAAATTTGCAGAGTCTGCAGATCAAGAACATAGTACTAAACCACCACATAAAGCAGCCTGCAAGCAGAGGCCAAAACCAAGAATCAACCTTTGATAACAGAGGAGACTTTCGCATGAATTGGCGAGATGCCAATGGTCATGCCACAGTGTAAGTACTTTTAAAAATAATCAAATCTCCCTCATGTTTCTCCCTTTCGAAAAGGGCAAAAGAAGAAGTTTGTTTTACAAGGGAAAAACAAAATCCAATTGAAGACTTTTCATCCGGAATATAATACCCAAATCATGCTTGGTCTCCGAATACTTTGTCAGTGAAACAACCATATAATATAACGTCGTCATCTTCGTGAAAAGAACCTCAATAAATGTGGTTCCTTGCGGTTGGCCAGCCGAATGGATGAACCAAGCCGGCACCATTAAATTTTGTAAATTTTGGATAAAACGCCGTGGATTTCAACGTTGCCAATAAAAATTTCCTCCAATTCTTTTTCGTGAGGTCACCCATTTGCCCGTGAACTCCTGCTCTTGGAAACACCCGCACAAATACACTCGCGAGTCCACATCTCCGCTCTCTCTCGCTCATACTCTGCCTTTTGCTCTGCTTCGTCCTCTCCACGATCCACCACGCTCGAACGCGGTGATTACAGCGAGGAAGGAGATCGAGAGACAGCAGAGATAGAGAACATGTCGGGCGAGGAGGTGTACGTCGGTTCCATCGACCAGGGGACCACCAGTACGAGGTTCATCATATACGATCGCAGCGCTCGTGCGATCGCATCTCACCAGGTTGAGTTCACTCAGTTCTACCCCGAAGCCGGGTAATTTCTGCCATCCCATAAAGATTTGCTCTTTGATCATGTTGAGTTGAATGATAAAGCAGTGTTCCTTTTTTTTTTGTCGATAAAACCTTGGTGCTTGTTCACATGAACGTGTTTTTTTTTATTGCTTTTGGCAATTTATATTTCGGGTCTTGTCCATGTGCGAGATTTCGGATCGCTTAGTACGAAATTGCTTGATCTCACAGTTTCTGGAATGTCATCGGTTTGATCTCAAAGGAAAAGATGGTTTTTTGTCCATTCAGTTCAGTAGGAAAGCAACGATTTCTTTTACAGGGTTTTTTTTTTTTTTTTAATGTATTGGGGAAGTGTTTGTTTGAATGCTTTTTCTGTTGGTAGATGGGTGGAGCATGATCCGATGGAGATACTGGAGAGTGTCAAAGTGTGTTTAGCCAAAGCGATCGACAAGGCAACAGCCAATGGCTACAACGTGGACGGAGGATTGAAGGCCATCGGATTGACCAATCAGAGAGAGACCACTCTTGTTTGGAGCAAATCCACTGGTTGTCCTCTCTATAATGCCATTGTTTGGATGGATGCTCGTACTAGCTCCATATGCAGGTTAGGCTACTTTTGATCTTCATGTTAACATGTTTCAAATTTGGAGTTTGAGGCTTTTTACGTGGGGTGATTTGGCATTTCCAGTAGAGTAGACTCTGTTATTTTCTATTGGGATTTTCCCGTATTCTGTCTCGAATTTCTATCTAGGGTGAGATGATTTTCATTGTGCTGTGATGTCGCAAACCTGTCTTTTCCATTGTAGAGCTCATTGAAATTACTTCATATTATGATCCACTTTTTGTATGGTGATCAATAACATTCATGTGATGTTGGATTAGTTGAAAATCAGGGGTTTGGCATGAACTGTGAATTACTGACAGGAAATTGGAGCAAGAATTACCAGGGGGAAGAACCCATTTTGTGGAGACTTGTGGTTTACCAATAAGCACGTACTTCAGTGCAGTGAAGCTGCTGTGGTTGAAGGAAAATGTTGATGCTGTTAAAGAGGCGTTGCAGAAAGGCGATGCTTTGTTTGGTACTGTGGACACTTGGTTATTATGGAATCT
Source organism: Lenwebbia sp. NSW1173648 (assembly GCA_029784005.1). Lineage (NCBI taxonomy): Eukaryota > Viridiplantae > Streptophyta > Magnoliopsida > Myrtales > Myrtaceae > Lenwebbia > Lenwebbia sp. NSW1173648. The sequence continues at coordinate 14,648,508 of JARCGZ010000009.1, forward strand.
AACTGGAGGCGTAGATGGGGGCGGCTTACATGTCACTGATGTCTCGAACGCATCGAGAACAATGCTCATGAATCTTAAAACACTAGACTGGGATCAGCCTACGCTGGAGACATTGGGGATTCCTGCGGAAAGTCTTCCTAAAATCATAAGCAATTCTGAGGTAATAGGAGAAATTGCCAAAGGGTGGCCAATTCCTGGAGTTCCTATCTCGGGATGTCTCGGAGACCAACATGCTGCAATGCTTGGACAAGCCTGTCGGAAAGGTGAGGCCAAAAGCACCTACGGAACCGGTGCTTTCATACTTCTGAACACAGGTGAGGAGGTGATTCACTCAGAACACGGACTGTTAAGTACTCTGGCATTTAAGCTTGGGCCAGATGCTCCGACAAACTATGCCTTGGAGGGTTCAATTGCTATTGCGGGAGCTGCCGTTCAGTGGCTCAGAGACAGCCTTGGTATAATTAGTAGTGCGAGTGAGATCGAGGATTTGGCATCGAGTGTTGAGTCCACCGGCGGCATCTACTTTGTGCCTGCTTTTAATGGCCTATTTGCTCCGTGGTGGCGCGATGATGCACGCGGAGTTTGTATTGGAATCACGAGGTTCACAAACAAGTCTCATATTGCTAGAGCCGTGCTTGAGAGCATGTGCTTTCAAGTGAAAGATGTGCTGGATTCAATGCACAAAGATGCCGGAGAAAAGGGCGAGGTTAAGAATGAGAAGGGGGAGTTTTTGCTTAGAGTGGATGGGGGTGCAACTGTTAACAACCTTTTGATGCAAATTCAGGTACGAGCTTGTCTCATCCTCATTTTTTATTACTTCCTGGAGTAATACCACTATTGACTGATGTTAAGGTTCGTTCTTATACTATAATGACCTCATTGCCCGCTATACGTTTCTGCTTACATTATGTTTGCAATCCTTGAGTAGTGATGTGTTCTTACCCACCGTTGGTACTGCCTTCTCTTGTCTGACTGAGAATGCGTGTTTCTGTGGAGACAACCAAGGACATGTTTCTTTTTCCCCTCTAAAGCCTTTGTGAAAACCAGTCATATACAGGAAGATATGGATCTTACTGTGCTTATCTATGTCTTCATTTGGTGCTGACTCAACTCAGAAACATCGAAATTATTCCTTGTCGAGATTTAATACCCAATCCCATGCTTTATGTTTAATGAGACAGAAACTGCATTAAGAAAGTTTTTGAGCTTCCCCTGCACAAAGTGACTCTTCTGATGATAACTGGAAGCTATAGGTGCTTGACACAATACTCTGGGCGAGACCTTAGTAAAGAAGAAAACATTGTTAATTTCCTGATTACTTAAAAAATTTCGTTGCTATTTTCAGAAGTAGTGATGTAATCAATAGTTGTTCTTGTTATGAAGGCGGACCTGCTGGGAAACCCGGTGGTGAGACCTGCGGACATAGAGACAACAGCGCTCGGAGCAGCTTATGCCGCCGGATTGGCAGTCGGAATATGGACAGAGAAGGACATCTTCAGCTCTGGAGAAAGGGCCGAGAACGTGACGATCTTTCGCCCCAAGTTGGATGAAGGTGTGAGGAAGAAGAAGGTGGATTCTTGGTGCAAGGCTGTTTCTAGGACATTTGACTTGGCTGATCTGTGTCTCTTATGAGTGAAGTTGTTTCCAAGTGACATTGTGTTTATCCTTGCTCTTTTCCTGATGTCTCTTACTAGTCAAAGAACTCTTGTTTCTTCTACTCTAATAAAATGAGCATTGCCTTTGTAGATAATCATTTCTGTCTCCACGGAAGACTTTTGTGTCCACAGCTTCTCCAATTGAAGAACTTTAGTTTTTGAGGGAATGATCAGCAATTTAGCATCACACCTATGCATTATTTGGGCTTTTTCTATACAATTTGTAGTGATCGAAACTTATTGCGATGTGCTTAATGGTTGGAAGATCCATTTATTTCTTGTTTTAATGATGCAATATCGGTTTTGCGCGTGACAAGAGAACCTATTCCAAATCGAATGCGAATCAACGCCCAAATCATCTGTTACAAATTATTAGGGAACTGCGATTAAGGTGGGATACAAGATGATAACGTTCCATGGAGATTTCTCCGACCCGACCATGACCAATTTTGACTAGGCTTGAGGTTCTAGGTGGGGTCAAAAATTCAGCAGGCCAAAACAAAGCCCGTGAAGCCTTTCTCGTTTTTGCATGCGGCTGTGCCCTCTTCAACTTTCATCGTGGGAGCTAGCAAGGTCTCATCTTCACATGTTAGCTTACTTTGAGGCCAAATTTCCTCACCTTTGACCATTTGATCTTGGTTCCAATTTCACCACCTCTTCCAAATTTTGTACTTCAAAGTCACAAAAACTGATGCGGCGCTCGCCGAGCCTTCCATGTCAATATCTCCGTCCATGTGTTTGACGGAAAGACCAGCTTGAACAAAAAAAATGCGGTTCAAAGACCCGTTCGGCGCCCAAAAAAAAAAAAATCAAGAATGTAATTAAACAAATTGGGAAGTATAAAGACTACTAGTTCCTTCATGTTTATTATAAAACATCGTAACTAAAGGGATTATACCACAACTTTTCAATTTGCAAACCATATGAAAATCTTACAGATTGTTGATTAATTCCCTCTATCCTCCTATCACGCAACCTCTGTCGCATTAACATTAGGGAGAAGTAAACATATTTAGATTAATCTTTGGTACACAAATCATGTGACTTTATTTTTACACAAGTCACATCTCACTGTGGATATGAGTAGTTATATCATGTAAAAATTTAGTTAAATATTTAAAGGCTTCGTTTATTTCGCTTAAAATGAATGATTCGAAAAAATGTTTTCCTAAAAATGTTCGCTTGTATCGCTTACAAAAGAATGAATAAAAATATTTTCGTTATCCACAAAAATATTTACACATAAATTATTGACGGTAATAAGAATATTTTTCATCGGCCAATTATTTCAAACGATATAAGCCATCGATTATAGGGAAAAAAAAAATCAAATCATTCATATTTCGTGAAATAAACGGAACCTAAAATTGTCGTTGCTTCCCTCGATGAAAGTGTGGATTGGGATCATTAGATTTGCATGTTCCATTAAAGGACGCTCCAAGAAAAGAGCATGGCTTGTATGCTCCACCTAGCGAATGTAGAATAATGAAACTGTCATCCGGAGCGAGGATTATTGAGGTCTTCAAAAGTCTAGGGTATCTTCCACACATAGGCCAAAGAGGAAGTTCTGAACAATAAAATGTCCTCTATTGCATTGTAGCCACATAGAAAAATAAAATCGGAAGAGAAAACCAATTCATTCTCCGATTCAGGAACTAGAGGTTTTTCGTTCAAATCTTACCGCGTGTAAACTCCTTTTGATTAAACCACTTGCACAGATTGAAAGTCTAAACTTAAGGGGGTTTATGGGGTTCGTATGATTTTTGGGATAATTGTCCAAAAAGTCATAAAAAAATTTTACGATTATGCCAATTTTATTCTAAACTTTTTAATTTGTGCCAATTTAGTCCCAAATCTTTTGACGTTTTGCTAATTTAGTCTAAACCTATTATTTAGATAATTGATCGAAATGACTATATTGACAAATTGTCAAAAGATTTAGGATTAATTAGCATAATTTGAAAGGTTTTTGACTAAATTGACAAATCATCAAAAAATTTAAGACTAAACTAACACAATTAAAAAATTTATGATTAAATTAATCATCGGACAACAAATTTAAGATTTTTTGGATAATTTTCCGTATAATATTTGATAAGCCTTCTGCGTAGCCGGGACTCTAGTCTCCACTTCCGCGTCTCAAGATGAATAGATTGAAAAAGACAATGTATCATCGGGGAACAATAAAGGACAAGTGCCGCCGAAGGTGACGAGATGATGCTGGTCACGGAATCCTAAGCAAGTGCCAATGTCCTCTGAGCAGCATTTCCTAAGAAAATCATTACTTTTCATCCCACTTTTCTAAAGAGGAAAAAGAAAAAGGATTTAAGCATATCGCAATATATTTATTTATTTTTGCTGCTCCTTCCTCTTTTTGCCTTATCTTAAAGGCAAAATCATCGCTTTATAGGCATAAAAGTCCACTCGGGAATCAATCTCTTTTGTACAAAAATTCTGTACAAAAATCTTTTCATTGTCTCTTAGCAAAACTCACCCACAAATTAAAGAAACGTGGTGGAATTCGAGACACAATGTATTGGGGGGGGGGGGGGGATTAACAACACTTAGCCTAGTTTTCTAATCAAAGATTAGTGCGCTAATCAGTCCTCTTTGTTAGTTAAACCCCCACTCCAAAGTTGTTCTATTCTCATCACTAAGCAACAAGGTCCAATCCGCAATCATGTTGTCCTCCACATACCCGCTCCCGATCGAGTGGGTTCCTTTGGGCCTCTTTTTTCCCCCTCGTTTTCACGGAATCAAAGTTGGTGAACATGATCTTGTGCAAACACTTTTGGCTCTTTCGAGAGGGCCATTTGATTCGGGTACGTAGCAGCGGCTCTCGATGTCGTCGTGCGATCGGTGCGTCGCAGCGAGGGTCGTGTAAGATTTAATGCCTAAAAATGTACTTTGATTGGGTCGCTTTTGGTTCCGTGATGTTTGGTGCGACGTAAAAGCAACGGTTCTCGTTTTAATATTCGACGCGCCTCTATCTTTGAATGTTTGACGAGTACTCGATCGTTCTTGGTACTTGTCATGCTCGATCGAGAGAGATTGAGAGCGAGAGATTATGGAAACAATAGATTAATCATATTAAAGTAAGTTTTCTTCCAAGTGCGGGCAAGCTTAGTTGATTAATTATAAGGTCGTGAATCTTGTTAGCCATTAATTAATCCGATGCCTTTGGTACTTGGAGAATTAGATTGGTCAGTATGATGTTGAACTTATTTTTGTTCACATAGCAATCATATCTTCATGGCATTCATGCAAAATGTACTATCATTAATCTAAAAATGCAGGGCAACATGGAAAAAAAAAAATCGGTTAAGAGCTAGGAGGACCTTCCTCAAAAGTCTCATTGGGGGCATAATTGAAAAAAAAAAAAGGATCAAATTGTAAAAAATTTCAGATTTAGAGGGCAGTTAGGTTCTTAAGCAATCGAGTCATGCGTAATAATTTCTGTTAATTACCCCCAAATTGCTCTCGCAAAGTTGGCATCACATGGCCTCGATCATTTGCTCATCACCGAAGAACGTTTCAAAGTTGTCGGCACAAAACATACTTGCATGTCACTGCAAGTTTATGAGCTCAAGAAAAATTTCCTTTTTGCAGCCATGACACAATATTCGATTAATAAGTTGTTTTACTCCAATCTTTCATGACGTATGATTATTAATGCTTACAGATAAAAATAAAAATAAAAATAAAAGTCATGGGGATATTCGTTCTTCATTTTCGAAATATTCTTATTTTGACAGAAAACAACAAAAAATATGCTTAGGACAAGTCAAAGTGAACACACCCTCGATTGATAATGGCCTATTGAATGCGCATATTCTTCACTAACATGTTCATAAATGTACATAACATTCTAAGTAGCAGAGCTTCGAGAAGGCTGAGTTTTTTCCTTTCTTTCTTTCTTTTTAGGGTTTGCCGTGGAAGACTCTTGTGGTGGAAATGACGCTGAATTTGACCCTAGGAAAAGAGAGCAATAATGAAAGCTGAGAGACCATGATCACCCGCATTGACTTAACGAGCACAAGAACGACTTTAATGATCCCTCTTTTGTCTGCATTTTTTTCTTCAGATGATCCCCCCGCGATGCCCCGAGGATTTTGACTCATCATGTTCTTGAGCAAAAAGACACAAGAGGCTGTTGTTTTCAAGTTAAGGGATGCAAGCAAAGTGGTGTTTGCACACTCCATGATTGGATAGCGTCACGCTTGGTTCGTCTCACATTAAATTCCTTTTACTTGACCGTCTTCAATGTGTGCGTGAGGAAGGAAACAGCAAGCAAATGACACGGAAAATATGGAGAAAACCAGCGAGCAAGAGAGAGAGAGAGAGAGCGCGCGCGCTAGTAAAGCAATCTTAGGAAAAAAGAAGGGAAGAGTGAAGAAAAGAAACTGTAAAGGAACTTTGCCAAGAAAAGACCTGAAAGAAGTCTTGAGACACTTCTCTTTTCTCCCTTGAGTCAAAGTGCAATCCCCCACGCAAAGAATTCGTGGAAAAAGGCACATGCACGACGATTTTGCCCCCATATTCCAACCTTAGTTGGAAAGCCGAGTACCCATGGACGGAACTTCTCAATCATGTGATAATAAAGATTTTTATCAATTATCTATAGAACGAATTCATTTGTCCCGTGATCTCGACACTTGTATTTTCTGATTTGATTGTAACAATATCAGCGCCATGAGTCATCTCCTACGCAAAAAAATTGGCATCGACTAACCGGTCAGTCATCGATTGCTTGGCGATAAGAATATCAAGGGTCCATTTTAGAGGGCATGTGCTGCTGTCTCGATACACTCCTAGGGCACCAAGGTATGCTCTTGGAATGGATGCATTTTAAGGAAGCTGACCAGTCTTGAGGACGAAATGTGAAAAATTGGAAGAGATGCAGGGACCGAGTGAAAGTGAGGGACAACTTACGAACACATGTACAGGAGAAAGGCGGAGGCAGACACGGAATCGCAAGGTAAAAGCCACCTCCACACCAGTCTGACCCTGCGTCTGACCGGCCAGAGAACTCCGCGGTCCCACACGAGTCGCACAAAAAGCGCTGAAAAAGAAAAACCAAGAATCTACCGTGCAATTTTCGATTTTAATTTACTTTAAAATTACAATGAAGTGAAAAAAATCTCGTTGTATTATAGTTTACATTCGATGACAAACATTCTAAATGCGAAAAAAAAAACCATGTTTTTTGATGTTTTTATCATTTAATTGCGACAGGGAATCACATTGTATGTTATACAATGTCTTCTTGCAGGTTCTGTTTCAATTTCAATGCCCCGCTGACCCGGCAACTCCCTCGTCCTTCATTCATTACGTGCTCATCCCTTCATTTATCACACCCCTTTTCTGTTTTTCAAACTCAAACGTTCAATTTCGCTGCCCGCAAAAGCTCAGTTCCATAAAACATTTAAAAAAAAAAAAAGGATACACTTGCTAACATTCATATCGAATGCAATATTTACATAGTGGTTTTGCTAGGTAAATAAAGATTATCATCATAGTCGAAACTAAGTATAGTGTTATCGAAGAAACTGTCATTGTCGCATGATGTTCTCTCTATCCTTTCACCTCTTCCCCTATTTTTCAGATAAATTATCTAAAAAAGTCTTAAATCTATTGCAATTATGATAATTCAGTCATAAACATTTTTTTTTTGCCAATTAAGTCCTAAATCTTTTGCATTTGTGCCAAGTTAGTCCTTCCGGGCAAATTTAGCCGGAAATTGATGACATAGACGTTGGCCGTCCTACGTGGCACTGTCGACGCTAATATAATTTTTTATTTTTATTTTTCTATCTTTTTTTTTCTTTTCTATTTTATTTTTGTTAATTGCCAGCAAGAGACGAGTGGATGGTCAGCGTCTATGTCATCAATTTTCAGCCAAAATTGGTCGGAAGAATTGAATTGAGACAAATGCAAAAGGTTTATGATTCAATTAGAAAAAAAAAAATAGGACTGAAGTGACATAATTACAATAGATTTATGATTTTTTTGATAATTTTTCTTTAGACGTTTATTTTTGAGATTATATTATTTATCATCATTAATTTCCTGTCCTTCCCATTATCCATCTACTTAAGTTGTGGGGGGCATGTCAAGCTAAGCTAACTTGGCCAATCCCAAGCTACTAGATTTATCCCAAAAAGATTGGTTTAGTTAACAGCTAAATAATAGAAAATTAAGCACCCCCCTCCCTATCATCTATCAAGAAAGGTGAGAGAGAGAGAGAGAGAGAGAGAGGAGGGTCGTGTTGATAGGTTAACTACACAATCATGGGACAAAAAAGCTAAAAAGGGTTGGCATGAAAAAGCTTCAAGCTCAAGAATCAGCTCAATTTTTTTTTCCAATGGTGTCTCCAACTCTACAACATGCAAAATAATTCCTTAGCCAAGATTATTTATTACTTTATACCCATCCCTTTTTAGACCTAGCTCTTTTTAAACCTCCTTGGCTTATTATCAAGTGTGTGAAACTTTCTCTCTCTCTCTCTACACCCAAGAATAAAAAGACCTCAACAGTTCAACGCAAGAAAGAGGAAAACCTTTGCCTCCCATTCTCTCTCTCTCTTTCTCTCCACCATGGCTTCGAACACCAACATGCAGGGCTACGGATCCGACCCGGCATCGCCCCACACCACCTTCGTCCAGGCCGACCCGTCAAACTTCCGGGCCATAGTCCAGAGGCTGACCGGTGCTCCCGAAGACCCCTCCTCCCACAAGCTCCCCCTCACCCTCCCTTCACGGCTCACCCCCAAGCCGCCACCGGCCGCCGCCTCCGTCTCGGACGCGGGGCTCCGGAGGCCCGCCTTCAAGCTCCACGAGCGGAGGCAGAGGAAGCTCGACATGATCCAGCTCAACCACAGGAACGTCGGGTTCTACGCGGACAACAAGCACGTCCTCACCTCCCCACCACCTCCTCCCACTTCGTCCCTCTCTCCAACGTGGCTGAGACAGTACGGGAAAAGAGGCGGCGAGGCGGTGATGGTGTCGCCGGTGTCGCCGCTGGATCTGTTCGGGAGGGCGAGCCCAAGGACGCCGACGACGACCCCGACATTGCTGTCGCCCCGCGAAGAAGAAGAAGCCGAGGAGAGAGCGATTGCAGAGAAAGGGTTCTACTTGCGCCCGAGCACTCCGAGAAAAGCCGAGCCTGAGCTGCTGCCCCTCTTCCCTCTGCACTCTCCTAGAGACCAAGATCGTCCCTCATAATTAAATCTTAGTTTAGCTAACAAAAAAAAAAAAACAAGATCTTTTAATTCTTTTTCTTCTCCTCCTCCTCCTTCTTCTTTGTCCTTTTTTTTTATTTTCTTTTGGTTCTTGATGCGTCTGGTGCTATTAATTTTGATCTGGCTTTCTGAGTTCTTCCTTGAGGACCGATGCTAGTTGGCTTCGTCGGTCGCGTGACTAATTTGTACTGTACTGTTCCTATTGATTGATTGTGTACTTTGTTCTTTTCTTCCATTTTGCATATTTTTCCGCCATTTTCCGAATTCTTGTTTTTCTCTGCTTTAGATTATTGAAGGAACTGAAACTGGGGGACTTCTGCAGCTGCAAATGGCGTCAGAAATTTTCTTGACCATCAAAGTGAGGAAGTGACAACTCGATCTCTTTCTCCACCCCTCGCAGTGTTTTTCTTGGCGTGACGTCTGCGCACCATATTCTTTTTTCTCTTTTGTTATTTCTCGACATGGAGACTGTAATACATCAACATGCACGAGAAAAAAAAAAAGCAAACAGTTACAGAATCTTCCGGGTTCAAGAACCGGGGTGAATCAGCTGGACTTCGAAGTGGAAGAACGCAACCTAGGAAGCTCAGCCAGTTGACTTGAGGGCTTGTTTTCGTTTTGAAATGCATCCCGACAGTACTGTCAGGATAGTACAATCTCAATCGTAAATTCACACATCGTTATCGAGTATTTTGCATAAAGCACTCATTGATTAGAAAATTGCGTGGTCAGAAATAACTGACAATAGTGTCAGACTATCAGCTTAACAACTTTCGATAAAATTGAATAGCATTTATGTATGTATTGCTTCTTCAACATGAGATACTGTTGTCGCGGATGAAGACACAGTGAGGCTGAGGAGCTGTTGGATTTAATGGCCATTAATGGCGGGGCTGAGCAATCTTGGCGCCCAGACAACGGCTAGGGTTTCGGCCTCCTGCATTTGATTCAGATTTGCTGGCCTGGACAAAGGAAATTTATGGGAGTCAATTCGGTAGTGTGTGCCAGGAATTTAGCAGGCTGAGTGGTAGGAAGTAGATGTATTTCTTGTTCGATAGTTCAAAAATTTGCTGCCTTCGATTGTTTTACTTAATACTTACCCATTCCTACTAGGAGAATATGTAATATCAATCAATCAATTAGGGATCCGAGCCAAACCAGCTGATTGATTTAGCCTTGGGATTTAACCTTAGGTTTGGCTCGGAGGGAACTTGGGATTTCTCCTTCGTTCCCAACTGGGTCTACCAGCGGCATCCGGGAATTTATTCCCGACGGCCCTCTAGATGTGTCCCTTTTTTAATGTGGTGGGGCCTCCACTCCCAATCTTCCTAATTTGAGGCTTAACCTTTTCTTCCCAACTCTCTGAAAATACTCATTTTAACCTTTAGTTAGAGGTATCCTTTTAAAATCATGCTTAGGATCATAATAGTTACATAGTGCTTAGCAGAAAAAGAGTAAAGAACATTCCTTACATGACATATGTAATGTTTAGGATGACTTTTACTTTTACTTCTGTTCTTGCCTCGCAAAACAACGCGAGATGGACAATTGTAGCAGAATTACATCTTCTAAAAAGAATTTTGCATCAGACGGCATTTTAAAGGCAGGGTTTTTGGGAATGGGTACTATCAATTTTTGAAAAAATTAATTTCCAGCTTCGTAACTTCGCAACCAAGGGTGACTCCCTTTAGGCCTTGTAATTACGAAGTAGCCTGGAGATCATTGCAACTTGAGGATGGTTCCGCCTGTATCCAAATAGAACCGGTTGCAAACCTCTAGATTTATTTATTGTCAGTTCGAGACCGACCCCCAAGCTTCTCAATTCCTACCATATTTTTTTTGTTTCCCTGGTAGGATGGAAATAAGCTTCCAACTTTCCGTTAAGCCTTTTAAGGAGTTGCTCGGGTCCGAATTGTGAATGGATAATGTCAACTTTTACATTTACTTTATTTAATATTTGAAAGTTGTAGATTTAGGGCACGCATGATAACATTTCTCTTCCCTTGCCTTATTTTAGCCAGAAATAGATTTTTCTATGTCTATTCCCTGGACAAGTTTTCGAGCCGAGATACGTGTTTGATAATGACAAAGAATTTATGTTCTTGGAACAGAAATTCGTTTGATAACAGTTGAAAATTTCAACTTATAGAATATTATTAACACAAAATCTTTTAAGAAAATTTTCTACTTCATTTTTAATTTTTTTAAATTTCATAAAAAAATAAATTTTATTATTAGAAAATATTATTTACTATTGAAAAATAAAAAAATCATTATTTTATTTTTTACTTCGGCGGAGGCGGTGATTGCGGCGGCCGGCGATGGTGGGCAGCGGCGGCCCGCGGAGGGTAGCGGTGGGCGGTGGCTAGAGTAGCTAGAGGTGCGGCAGGAGGCGGTGGCCAGCGGCAGCGGCAAGCAGAGGGGGGCGGCGGCAGCTGGCGGTGGGCGGTGGTCGGGGGTGGGTGGCGGCAGCAGGCGGAGGGGGGGGGGGCGGCCGGCGGTGGGCAGTGGTTGGTGGCGATTCGCGGCGGCCAGTAGTGTGGCGGGGGGCGGTGGCCGGCGGAGGCGGCAGGCAAACGGGGGTAGCAGCCGGCGGTGAGGCTGCAGCTGGCGGCGAGCGATGGGTGGTGGCAACAGGCGGAGGGGGGCAGCGACTGGTGGTGCAACGGGGGGCGGCGACTGGCGGTGGGTGGCGAAGGGTAGTGGTTGGCGGTCGCCGGGGGGTGGCGTCAACCAGCAATGGTCACGGCGGTGGGCGGCGCAGCAGATGGTGGTGGCGATGGCGGTGGTTGCGGCGGCGGCGGTCGGCGAAATCAGACGGCCCTAACTTATTTCCTTTTGGATGGCCCAAACTTATTTCTTTTTTTGGTTCCAGAAACAAAAAATGAACTTTTTTCTACTTCTGATTTCTCTTCCAAATCTATTTATGAGTCAAAAATTTGTCCCCAGAATCGAAAAGTAAAATTGCGTTACCAAACTGATTTCTATTCCAAACCTGTTCCCCAGAACATAAAAACAGAAAAATAGAGGAACAGAAATGTTATCATGTGCGTCCTTAGTTTTTCAGTTACTTTTTAATCTATTAATCTTACTTTTTTATGCAACCACTGACGTATATTTAGAACTTATGACGTTTTATTTAGATTTGTAAAATCTATAAAATTATCAAATTTTGAGGGAACAATGTCATTCTTTTGTTTATTATAAGTCATATCCCCAAAGATAAACAATTTAATTTCTAATTATTTCGCTGGATGAGCTCAATTAAGTTTCAGATGAGATCATTATGGTCTACTTAGTTTATTTTATTAATTATCGAAAAAAATAAACAATCTTATTATTTTGATATTGGTGAATTTATACTCAAATTAAATAAAATAATAATGCAATTTTCATGATAAACATGTATACCATCGGCGAAGCGAGGATAATGTACTGGTTTTCAATTATTACCAGGGTGCCAATAGGCATACGACCCTCCTGATAAAAGGATTGGGGCTGAGGATGTTAGTATCATAGGTGCGGGGTTCGACTCTTGCGTTTCGCAAAGAAGCGAAGCAAAAGTCAGGAAGATGAGAGTTAGAGATAAGATAGACAAAAAAAAAATTATTGCTGCAAAGTTTCACATCGGGCAACTAAGGAGATAGATATTTTGGGGCAAAAGGACACCTTGAGTGTCAATATTTGTGTACAACGCTCACTTTGGTGCCAATATATATATATATATATATTGGATCACTTAAGTGTCAAATCGAAGAAAAAAATGATAACTTAAGTGCCAATTCCGGCCAAACAGTACATGTGGCATTTTTTAATTAAATTTTTAATATTATGTATAATTTTTTACAAAAAAGTCAGTCCACTCGACGTCCATGTGGCAATTTTTTTTAAAAAAAATTCAATCCACATGGACGCCACGTGGAATTTTTTTAAATATTAAATTAAATTTAAAAAATAAGCTGAATAACTAAAAAAAAAAAAGGAAACTTGGCGCGCATGATAACCATTCTATTTCTGGCTAGAAATATATTTTTCTATTTCTAGTTTCTAGATGAATTTTTGAGCAAAAAAATGCGTTTGATAATGACATAAAATTTCTGTTCCTAGAACAGAAGTTCGTTTGATAACGGTTGAAAATTTCTACTTCTGAAATATTATTAACATAAAATTTTCTATGAAAAATTTCTACTTCATTTTAAATTTTTTTAAATTTCTTTAAAAAAATAATTTTTATTATTAGAAAATATTATTTACTATTTAAAAATAAAAAAAATATTATTTATTTTTTACTCCAGGGCGGCCGACGAAGGTCGGCGAAGGTCGGCAGAGGGTGGCGGTGGGCGGTGGTTGTTGGTGGGGGGTGGTCGGCGGTGGTCGGCGATTAGCGATGGCCGACAATGGGTGGCGACAACCGGCGGTGCGGCTGGGGGCGGAGGTAGGCGATGCTTGGCGGTGGCCGACGGTGGGCGGGGGAGGCCAACGAGGGTAGCGATGGTAGTGGTTGCGGCGGCGGTCGGTAGTGGTTACAATTAGGGGTGAGCAAAAAAAGCCATGATCCACCCAAACCGAACCGGATCGTACCCAACCGGTTGATTTGAATGGAACCAGCGGGTACCTGTTCGGTTCCTGATTTCAATTTTCTGAAACAGGCGGGTACCGATTCGATTCGCGATTTAGGGTGGGAACCATCCAACCAGCCCAACCGAACCGGTCCATTTATATAATACAAATGTATATTCTTTTAACCGAAGCCATCTCCCTCAAAGGCCTTGCTTTGCCCTTGAATTTTGTAATCTCTCACTTTCGATTAACTTGCTTTTCGACGCCACATGTTATTGCCGACTGACGTAATCTCTATGTAACATACTTTCCTAGTGCAAGTAGCCAACTACTGACTACTCTTTAATTCTTTTTCAATTCGCCAGTACCTCAAACAGAATGCTTTTGTGGCATGGTTTTCGTCTTACAAACCGGACCGTATAACTTGCTTTTGTGGCATGGTTCTCCTCCTTCAATCGCTAGGGATTGATTCCATTTTCTTTTTTAACTGATGTTGGTGCTCATGGACGCCACATGGAATTATTTTTTTAATATTAAATTAAATTTTAAAAATAAGCTAAATAACTAAAAAAAATAAAAAAGGAAAAAAGGAAAATTGCTAGGTTGTAGCGACGAGGGTCACCGAGTGGCCGGCGACCCCCGCCGGCCATCACCCACCCTCGCCGGCAATGGCCAACGATGGTGGGCGGCAGCGGCGAGGGCTTCCAAGCCCTCACCGCTGCAACAAAGTATTTTGCTTTTTTTTTTTAAAATTTTTTTTAATTTTTTTTTTAATTTTTTAGCTTATGTTTTAGTTTTTAAATTTTTTAAAATTTTGGCTTTTTTGTTATGGCTGACTTGGATGCTCCAGCGAGCCATGTAGATGCCATGTCAGATTTCCAGCGAAGCTCACCAGAGTTGGCACTGAAATAACAGTTTTTCAAAAAAATTGGCACTTAAGTGATCCAAAAAAAAAATATTGACATTAAAGTGAGCGCCGTACACAAATATTAACACTCTGGATGTCATTTTGCCGATATTTTGGGGTTTATAATAGGTAAGAATCCCTCTTCTAGCAAGCTAGCTTTTCAGACCCCTCCATTCACGGCGGTCTGTTATATAAAAATCAAAAGTCGCGAAATTTGAAAAGTCTTAAAAGTTATTGCTAGAGGCCAATTTACATTGGTTTAGAGATGGCGTGGGGACGTGGGATTAGGGAGAGTAATACTGGCGTTTGACTCACGAACCCTACAACGAACTCTAAATCGATTGAAACGTTACGGCATGAGGGGAGACAACTTGTTAGGCCGAATGGCTGAGTTGACAGAGAGACCTTGGTTAGCCAACTACGTCTCTTCTAGTGATTTTCGTGGAATTTTTTCTGGCTGCAAGTTCAAGCCAAGAAGCTTGTAATCTTTGATCGGGCCTTTCGTTTGTCAATTACCCCAAAAAACAAAAAAATGGAGCTATCTTCAGATGGACCTTCGAACGTACATGATGTTTCTTAATCTGAACAAGTGAAGCATCCATACAGTAAAGAGGGGGTGTTTTCAGACAGTGGGTATTGTTGACTTTCGACTGTTGTGAGAGAGAGGGAGAGAGAGAGAGGAGAGATGTGAATTTGCTTGGCCCCGACAAGGACCTGGAGAAAGTTTGTGCCTTGAAGTTAAGCGGCAAGAGAGACTGTGCGCAATCTTATGAGGCAAGAAAGGGACATTTTTTGCCTTAATCCTCCGAGGATATGTGGATATTATGAAGTAGAGGTCTCGGTTTCGATTATTATAATGCTTGTTTACGAATTTCGCACACGCTATACTCCAATCGTTTTGTTAGCCTTCGCGTGAAGGACAATGCCGAAACCTGAAAAAAAAAAATTCTTTTTTCCCTCGACAGCTTAATTTTAATTTTAATTTATAACGAATCCAAAATCCGGCTTTAACAACGCAGATCCACTCTTGTCTCTTATTATTGTTGCAAAAAATAGAGTTTGTTTTCGTAAAAGAAAACATCGCCATTTATTAGGAATTTTCTCTTCGCAGTTCTTTCTTTCTTTTAAGAAAGAATATTGTCACTTATGGGGAATTTCCCTTCCTTATGCCTTATATTCCTCTTCAACGTTTTCAGATAGCAAAATGTATTGGGGCTTGTCTTTTCAATTTCAATCTCGTTGGGGATTTTTTCCAGGTCCAAACAAAAATTGGCACTTCATTATTCTCTTTACCAATCGTGGCATCGATTATGCAATTTGAACCCAATGATTTGCAAGTCTTTTAAGAGTATAAAATCCCACTTCGTGGTAGACACTTTTCAATAAAGTGATGTCGAAATAGCAATAAATGGATGCGAGTTTGGTTGTCTTTTGCACTTTTGAGATCATTGGCGGATCGTGATTTGAGCAACTTGTCGCTCAAATATAATTAGCAATGAAGAAACTTGAGACTAGGAGCATTTTTATCGGTGCAAAGTAAGGGCATCAAAAGTAGAAGTTGACGAGGATGGAAGTTGGAAGAATATATGATAGCTCTATATACGTCACGAGTCACGAGTCGTTTCATTTTCTTTCTTTTCTTCCTTCGAATTGAGTAAATGACGATCGACATGTGTCTAAAGAATCCCAAAATATCCAAAACTCAATGGTTTTGTGATAAAGTGGAAATGCGGTATTTCTCATTGAAGAGAGAGGGTTATTGTCGTGAACTCGAATGTCAGGTCGTAGGTGAGGAATGTCGAGTTGCTTGGAGTCGCTTGAAGTCAAGAGAAGCAAATAGTAACGAAGTGGTTTGCCAATGACGGCTTACCGTGTGTTCGAAGGACACGAGCCAGCACTAAATCCACTAGAAATGGCCAGGAAATTGGCCAGATCATCCCTGACAAGTTTGCTCTGAACTCACCAAATCAAAACTCTCTAAAACATTTTAGCTAGACAGGAATAACTTAGGATCCTGCCACAAATCCTAACTGCATAGAGCAATGCTCTGTAAAGCAAGCTTTGCATTGAGTCTCTAAATAAAAGTCTCTAAGCAAAAGACAATCGTGAGAAGTTCAAGAAATTATAACAAGAAATAATATATTTATTTATGTAAAATGACCACATTATGCATCTACAATCATTTTTATGATGGATCAGCATGATCGCCTCGTGAGTAGGCCAAAGGATTACTAAAACATCAATAAGGATTTCCAAACTCACTTCAAAATTAAACAGAAACAAATAAATTCCACGCGTTTCTAAAATTGCATTACATATTGCAATTTAAAGCAACCTTACTTGGAGATGAATCCTACAATAAGATCATTCACCTTATTATAGGCCTTTAGGTTTTAACTCAATCCCTCGGGTTTACATGAAAAATCTCTGCTGTCCTCGCTTGTCAAATTAAATCAAAGAATTCCTTGATAGAGCCGGCTCTCAAATTAAATGAATATGGTCTACATCACATAGCAAGAATCGAGATGAATTTTCTCATGTTTAATCGTCATAGTGACATTTTAGTACTTGTTCAATTGTTACATACCAATTTGCCAAGATATATATCACCCCCTCATTTTTTTACGTACAGTTGACTTTTTTTAAGGGAATCTTTAAGCTGATGTTGATAAAGCACTAAAACAGGAAAAATATCACAATTATATGCATATATTCTTGGAATTGCTTAGCTATGCATATGCATTTCACACGGTGTTGCCTATCCCAATCATGAAGCTGACATTCTCTTGGTTGCACTTTCACTTTAGCTTCTCATACACTTCTCTCCCCTCTTTTCGCTATCGAAAGATGGTTGGAAACTTGGAAACTTGCATGAAACTTGATAATAATAATAGAGGACATAACTTTATCCTCCTTTCATCAAATTCATGCAGTTGTGGACAATCTCCCACCACAGCTTTTGCCCCAGAAATCTTCTTGGGCAGATAACAAATTAGCTCAGAATCTAAGTTCAAATGATGAAGAATTATTATCATAATGATTGCTATGTGGGTTTTCTCTTCTTTTTTTCATTTTTTTTTTCATGTGTTGACAACCACAGAGGATGTGACATGTCTCCGCTGATATTGCTACTTCTTATGTCCAAGTTCTTTCTGAGATTTTTTCCTTTTTGAGTTGTGAGTAATCACTCAAGATTGTGAATGCATAACAACTACTGGAGAAAGCATTATTGCTCGAAGTTGAACAACTAGACATGCATGCTGGCGAAACATTACCTTATTATTCTCCGCTCGGTCCGTCGATTAATTAATTAAATCGTCATTAATTATGCAGATTAAGGCAGTGATGCTGACATGTCATGTACAGTGCTTATTCTCTTGCGCTGATGAGCCATCATGGTCACTTCTAGCTACACTGTGAAACCTAAGTATCTGGTCTAACAACTGTTAGGGCAAAACAAACGACCTATTTTGGTGCATGTAGATTAGGAAATCCTCACATAAGATATTTCCTAATCACCTTTAAGATACAAGTTAATGTTCTGGAGAAAAGAATGGAGGAAGAAGGAAAAGCACTATAGAATTTGAAGTCAACGATTAACACTTGACATTTGGCAAATTGAAAACCAAATTTTGAGAATGAATTTTATTTTCAGGTTTATCTTTATTTCTCTTTTGTTTCTGGAAATCGAAATTCTGAAGATATTTTTCCGGGTTTGCTCTAATTTATATCACATATTAGAAATAATTTCGAGAAGATTTGTTCGATATCAGTTTATGACTTCTGGTGATCGGCAATTAACCAATAAAGTATGAAAGTTAAGTTTGTCAGTTATGGTTGAGTAGAAAACAAATGCACTTGTCGTTGGAATTGGTACTTTTCAGAATTGCTATTTATTTGGTACAAGTGACTATCTGAAACACTTTTCTTCTTCCTGGCAAAGATCTACGTTCTCTTTCCTTCATCTTTTTCCTTTAGAGAGGCCAGAAGAAGTCTAAGAGATTGCCAGTCTTAATCCTGGTTTCAACTTGAAAAATGAAGCTAGTCTGATGCGCACAGATTAGCATGGAAACATCTTTGATGACCCTAAAAAGGAAAAATTTAGCCTAGAAGCATTACCAATGAGAGGCTCCCAATAGATTGCAAATGGGAAAGATAAAGAAGAAAAAGAGCCTTGCCAGGGTCATTCTATAAGGTGCTCGAGCATGCGATTTGGCGTCCGGCACGAGCTCTCACATCATTATGCTCGATAAAAGGAACGAGAGAAGCTTCAATAGAAAGATGTTGGCAAGGACAAGCACTTTGGGTATTAACCTGTTCCAATGCAACAGTTAAAAATTATTGAAGGAGGGCCTTCCTAGTGACACGGGCTGGTCATTCCGTGTCTCTGGTGGGCAAGTTCTCCCGTACTCGTATACCTTTGAGGGTGGAGCTTGTGGTATCATCTCTGTGAGTGAGCAGTATAGAGGGGGAAGAGGCAACTAGGTCGTGAGAGTGACGTCAGAACGGGTTTGTACTAGGAGTTCTAGGGTAGATAGAATATACCCTTAGAAACTCTGAAGGCGGGGTTGGCCTCCCGTGTATAAATTGGTTGGGAGCTGATGCCGCTCTCCTAATGAGGCCATAGCAGGCCGAAACCAGTTGTTGTGCCTAAAGTGTTCTGCTTGTCTTACTTGATGTAATGAATGCCCGAGCTAAGCTGGGCGTGGTATGATCCAATACGGGAAAGCTATTCGCCTAAGTGTTCTATGGAATAAACTGATGAGGAAGGCTGGGCTGGCTTGGCTTGCCAGGCGCCGCACGGGTTAATTCCGCGACTATGATCTGTCGGCTCGTGACAAATGGCATTAGAGCAGGATCCCTTCAATAGGTGGGTGATTCGGAGAAAACCTGTGGTCTTCCCGGTCCTTTGAGGGCGGAGAGTGATCGCCGGGGCCAAGAGGGCTGGGACAAGGTGCGGCTCTCGTCTAGCTTCTAGGATGCCAATGGGGGCATAGGAAGGAATCGGATTGCTCACTAAAATTGGATAACGTTCCTGGATCAATTCAGCGAATCTCAAGATGGGTTCGCTACCACGTTTCATCAAGGGGGAAACCTCCATTGGTCTACTGAGATCAGGAGAAGCCTAGTAGGCGAAAGAAGGTGCTGCCGAGGGGGTGCAGTTGGCAAGGGGTGCCACATTTGTCAAGGGAATACAAGTGACTGGAGATTCGTGAACAGCTTTGATCGGGGGAAGCTACCAGTGGAGTAGAGTTGTTCTGTTGGGCGAGCGTTTGCCATTTATGTAAGTCCCGTGGGAGTGGCAGCGATGGTTGGAGAACGCAGGGAAGCGACAGAACAACCCGCAACGAGGGCGTTTGCGGATTGAGTGGGGGAGAATGACACGGGCCGGTCGTTCCGTGTCCCAAGTGGGCAAGTTCTCCCGTACTCGTATACCTTTGAGGGTGGAGCTTGTAGTGTCATCACGGTGGGTGAGCGGTGTAGAGGGGGAAGAGGTAACTGGGTCGTGTGAGTGGCGTCAGGACGGGTTTATACTAGGTGTTCTAGGTTAGATAGAATATACCCTTAAGAACTCTGAAGGCGGGGTTGGCCTCCTGTGTACAAGCTGGTCGAGAGCTGATGCCGCTCTCCTGATGAGGCCGTGGCAGGCCGAAACCAGTTATTGTGCCTAAAGTATTCTGCTCGTCTTATTTGATGTAATGGATGCCCGAGCTAAACTGAGCGTGATATGATCCAATACGAAAAAGCTATTCGCCTAAATGTTCTATGGAACAAATTGATGAGAAAGGCTGGTCTGGCTTGGCTTGGCTTGCCAGGCGTCGCACGGGTCAATTCTGCAACTGTGATCTGTCGGCCCGTGACACTAGGATATAACTATTGTCCAAGAGCATTTAAGTTGGTCCATAACAATTTAGATGGGGTAATATCTCCACCCAAGCCCTGATCTATCAAAGTCCATCAAGTTCTAAATTTGTAGAATTAAACTGAAACAGTGGACCTTATTGCTTTATCCATAAGACATGTTATGCAATGAGATGAAAGAATAATGCATCTTCTAGGCTAGTTATTAGAAAATCCCACATGGGTAAGTCCCAAAACCCAGAAATCAATGGAATCAAAATGGATAATCAAAACAAAAAAGTTTCCTTTTTTCTTCAACCATCTCTGCTTTGTTATTACAAGATGCTGCCTGATTCAAGTGCTTTTATCAGAAGAGATTCAAAAGAGAGCCCCTTCCTCATGTGTGGCCTCTATCGTTTGCTTCATCTCCTCAACGAACTGAAGCGCATATCGATTGCTGGTTATGCAACCCGGCTACGCCGTTCGATAGCTGCTGCCTGTTTCTTCTCCGTTTTGTGACGACTATAAAACCTTCGCCATCGCCGTTCGTATTATTTACATCGACTTTATTTGACTGTGCCTTATTAGTAGCCAACTCTGTCTTCCCTTCACTTCCATAGAGAATTTTTATAATTGCGCTGTCGTTGGCTATCGCTTCTGAAGAACTATCAATCTGATCAATCTTCTTTTCACTGACTGCTGAATCACTCCGTGGTTCAATGCCATGCTGCACTGACTTGACAATGAAGCTGAGCAAGATCTGCCTGGCAAGCTCTGACTTCTCTGCCTCAGAACTGGTCTTTCTTGCAGTATTGGCTTTAAGTTGAGCATCAGCTCCTTTTTTGACCTTTCGATGCTCTTCTATAGACATTTCATCCGAAGAATGTGACCCCAATGAAACTTTTGAATCGCCTGCCTCCGTAGGAGAGTTTTTCCTGGGGATGTATTCTGGGGCATGTGGATTCATGATTCTGGGAGGACTGAGTCCAGTTCTTTCTGTCACGGGGGCTTGATATTTCCAAAAACCGTGTTTCACACTTAAAGAGTGGTTTGTTCTATAGTACAGTGGTGATCTCGGCCCACACGGAACTCGTACAGCAGCTGGAGGCACCTCAACTGACTCGACCAACATTCCTTGAGTAGCTCTTACATCATAAACACTGGGGACGGCAACGGAGTTCATAGGATGAGCTATCGCGAGCGCTCCCGGATTGAATGGCTCTGCTGCAGCTGAAAGCTTACTTCCATTTGTTTCCATTGGCTTTTCCTTAGGAGTAGTCATCTCTTCTCCTTCACAGGAAGCATCCTCATGTTTATCATCGCTTCCATGCCTTTCTTCATCTTTTTTCCCGCCATCATCTTGAGCTGCCTCAGCAGCAGAGTCATTCTTGATTTCTTCCTCCGGTTTCTCGGGTGGCATTTCGTGTACCTGTGGTTCAAGTTTTCCCTCGTTATTTTCCTCAACCTTCTCCAGTAATGGCTTCAGAACTGTACCTGGTGGTGCCAAAGCAACTTGCTTGTAAGATAAAGATTTCGAAGCCATGGTTGCAAGATTCGGCGGGGAGGGAGAAACTTTAGGTAGAGGCGCTTTGCCCTGCGTTTTTACTGAATCTTCTCCGGTGCTCAAGCTAGAACCTTTCAACTGCTTGAGCGGGGATGTCTCTGTTGTGTGGGACCTCGGAGCAGCCTTTTTGACATGCGAGATGATTTCTCTCCTCAAGCTACTGGTACTAACATTTGCATACTCTGAACTGCTTATGTTTAGTTTTGCAAGGACTGGCCGCCTCCGGTTGAACTTCCGGCCGATGGTATTGCCCGATCGCCCTTTTGGATTGGCTTCTTGCCACCCTTCATCTGAAGTTGTTTCTTCCACGCTCAAAGTCGACACCCCTGCTTCGTGTCTAACTGCATCATCACCTTCCTGATCTTGCTCATCCATATCAACAGTGCCGGGTCCTGCTTCAGCTGTAATGCTGTCTACTGCAGCCTTGGTGCTTTCTGGACTATCTTGAAGCATGGCATTATCAGCTGTAGCCTCAGAAAGTGCTTGAGTAGGCTTATCTTCAATCTGCAGCACCTGATAAAGTATAGCCAGAAGGAAAGAATCATGTCGAGGGGCTTGCACGAAGTTGGATGCCTAATAGCAATAGAAAAAGTAGATGACGACCAGTGAGAGGAAGTTGACAGACTGTCCTGTATAAACCTCAAATAACCGGACTTTCCTCAAGATCTTTGGCCAAATCATCTAGCATAACTAACGGACTCAAAGTAGCGGCATCCTGCTTAGATAACATCCACATAATCTTGACAAGATATGGTCGACAAATTTGATTATCTAAAACCATTCAGAACATCGAAGGCCAAATAATTCCTCATAGACAAGAATAAAGAAAACCAAAATAGAAATCCAAGTATGACTACTGTTATGACCGTAAACAGGAAAAAAATATAAGGTGGTGAAAAGGCCATGGCCTTTGACAGAATCAGCAGCAAATAATATATACCCAAATTAGCTGGTTAAACATCTGAAGGTTCAAATATAGCCATTATTCTACTTAGTTTACCTTGGCACGGCGTTGCTTTTTGTGCACCTCACTCCTTTTTAAATCTTGATCGGAACTTATATAATCCAAGAGATCAGATACACTGCAGAAAATGGTAAAAGAGTTGGTTTCCTGAGATACAATTAATGCAAGCCAAACCAAAGTAATCTGGAGATACCATATCACTACCTAAGGTGGCCTTTGCTTGCAATTGACACATCTGGCTTTGGAGTTCCATTTCTGGCAGCTTCTTGCTGCTCTAGGGCCTTTGATTCAAAATATTCAAGCCATGCAGCAGCATCCTACAAGAATATGGCAGGGGAGGAAATTTTGTAATCATAGGTCAAGGATCTGATACAAGGATTTAGCTGCATTATTTCCTTAAATTGATTCATAGTTCAAAATCCCCTTGTAACATTGATTAACAGAGAATTTTCTATTAATGCTTCCTAAAAGTTTTCAGCTCCCACCGTGCATTATTTCAGAAGGTACAAGTTCTTGAGATACACCGTCACAACTAGCAAAAAAAGGTCAATGGAGATATTTCAATGACTCTCAACTTTCAACAAGAATTCTCACCTGAGTGCGAAGGTCTTCAGGCCCGAGCTTGGCTTGAAGTATTTTAAGTGTGGTTTGCTCATGCTGCACACTTAATGAAAATGCTTCCATCAATGAAAGTGCTATGGCTATTGCGTGAAAGCTTGCAGCCGTCTGCCAGATCAAAAAATCATGTCAGAAGTCCAGTTAAGGAAAATACAACACATTGACATTATGGGTTCAGAGAAGGGACCTGTATATGATCAGCTCCTAATAATCTTTGGTTGCACTTTAGAGCTTCATGCAGGTATCTAAGAGCAACATGGACATTTCCCATGCCCTCTTCCATCATAGCCACATTAATGTAGGTTGCAGCTGTGTTAGGATGAGATAGCCCACATGTAAATTGAAGAAGAAATAAAGCACGGTTGACGTACCTGCGCATAATAACATTGACAAAAAATTTAGAAAATAGCGCACAGTGAAATATAGAGAACCTGTATATCAAACTACATCAAAGTGGGAAAAATACCCATTTGACAAGAAACAACTACTAACTACTTGGTGATATTTAGAAAATCATCTAAAGAAAGAGAATTCTGAAAATAAACAGAAACTAGTCGCTCACTCACTTCAAAGCCAATTCAATGTGCTGTAGGCGATAATAAAACACAGAAAGGTCTCCATAGCTTTTCATTGTATCCGGATGATCAAGCCCGAGCTCCCTTTCATTGATATCCAAAGCCTTTTGCTGATATATGGTTGCCTACAAAAGGAAATCAAATATTCCAATCATTAAAGCATGTTCACCAAATCACTCTTAAAATGATCTCTAAAACATTCCAAGGAAAAGCTGGAGTAGAAACTTTCTGCCCTAATCGCAACTGTACTGATCTTTCCAGCATCTCCTATCTAATATAGGAAGATTGATCGAAGAGCAAAGATCCATCCCCTCGTATTCTGATTGTGTGTGTTCTCTTCTTTTAGTGTTTGGACCATGAATTGAGTTCTCGTGCATGCTTATTGCCACACGGACCATTTACACTAGTTGGAATAATGTTTCTGACAAGCAATGTAAGCATCACCTATATCTATCAGGATCTAAGTTCCTGTTGTATTCTTAGAATTAAACCTAGAATACGAAGTGGAAGATTACGGTACCTGGTTAAAATCTCCAGTATGGTAAAGAACAACTGCTAGAAGACTATATGCACTTGCTGTTGTTCGATGACAGGGACCACAAACAGCAATCATCTTCGCTAGTGCCTTCACATTCAAGTAATAATACATAATGTCCCATAATGGAAATAATGGAGTTAACCGTTAACCCTTGCCTGCGATCTGAAAAAATTAGCAGCTCGTACCTTTGTCCCGCAGGTAACTGCTTCCTCCAGCTTTCCTTTATCAAGAGCAACTTTAGATGACTCCAACAATGTCCGTCCATCAGCTGAGGAGCAAACTACATGCTGCAGATTATTATCGAAGTCAAATCATTGGTGACATACTATCAAGCGAGAGAGAGAGAGAGAGAGAGAGAGAGAGAGAGAGAGAGACATCTACCTTGCAAACAGGGACCATGCTGACGATGTCAGATTTCATAAAGGGGTTTTGACTATCCATATCATAGTCTCTAGGAACCAACTCCAGCCCAACCTAAAGACATGGAAAAAAAAGAGAGCATTAGTATCTTATTTAGGAAGAAGTCAACATATTAAGTGCAGTCAACTGGAAATTTACTTTATGGCAAAGTCCTCGGAGAATGGACGATTTTCTGATATGTTGAAACTCATCTTTCAATGTCCAACCAAACCTTCTAGCTAAAAATGTTCTTAGCCACTGCAATCTGAGAAGACAATCTTCATTCAAGGTTTCATTGTCTTCCACCCCACCACTTCCAAGTAAGAAATTAAGAGTTGATGCAACTGCTGCAGATAGGTCTTCAATATTTTCAACCGAGGCAACAACTGCTTTAAGGACGTGCTTGAAAGCTCGAGTGACCATCTCATGAATACAAAGCGATTGTATGTGAGGGAGCTTCTCTGCAAGTTCAACCTGATTGGTATTTTATCAAAAAAGGTCCTGTCAAACTACATTCTTACAGTTCGACCAAACAAAAACTACATTCTTACAGTACCAGAATGAGATATTGGCAAAAGTACTTTAGAAAAAGATGAACTTAATGAAAATAGAAACATATTAAAGGGGTGATACATAACTCCACGTAGTAATTTTTTCGAACATATATCTGCTTGTATCATATCCACTCAATGAGAGAGAGAGAGAGAGACAGAGGAGTGCGGGATCATCCTTACCACGCGGCCTAGGGAGTGCATCTTTAGTCCCCTCAAATGCATAAAGTCGGTCAGTGTGTGGCCATCAACTGGGGAAAGTTCGAGCGATCCAAAGTCTGTTACCTAATGAAGTAATAATGTTAATACCGTGTTAAAAGAAAACCCTCGCAGTTCTTTTGCTAGAAGAAATTGATACATAAGCATGAGAAAATTACCAGCTTCGGTAAAGCAATTTCATCGTAGTATCTGTGTGCCATCTGGAGAAGCTCTTCTGCTGACTGTAGTAGGAGGCGAACCAACACATTTTAGCATTTGGAAAACATGTTAAATTGCAAAATCGCTGATCCAACTATTGCTATAGCACAGACACTTATGCTCTCATTTTAATTAGCCGGCACCATGTAAGTCAGGAGGATCAGGTGGCATCATAACAAACATGCCAGGTAACTGAGTGAATAAATAGTTAGTATTTAGATCATGGTACTTTAGCGACCTTTAAATGTAGACCGCTTCCCGTTTCTTCAAGACGCACAAATGCTTCTTCAGGTATTAACTTCCTCAATTCAGCTTCACTCGTGGATTCACCATGGGTTTGTGCTACCAAATTGGAATCTACAGATGGAGAGGTATCATTTTCTCCAAGACCAGATGAAGTAGCCATTGCGTTCTTCTTTCTCTCCCTCTTCTTTAACAGTTTGAATTGCTTCCCAAGACCTTTAACTGCTTGCTCATCCTCATCAATATCGTCAGGGTTTATAGAAAGGTTTTCTGAAGGAGCTTCTTTCTTTTGTAAATGCTGTATCCAGCAAGAACCAAGTTCCCATCTAATAGATCTTTCAGAATGAATCAGCTCGTCCTCTAACTTGGTCAAACTTTGTTTAGTTATTTTTTGAACTAGATGGTCGGAAATTTCTACTGCATCAGCTGCAGGCTTGGTCGACTGCCCTCCTCCAGGTGATTCGCTATCACCAGAGCTCTGTAGCAAAACTCTTAAACTGCAATGAAGCATCAATCTCTTTGGTGAATAAATCCTTGGGATAGAAGATATGCACATTTTAGATGTAATGCTCTTGGAATTAAAAGGAAAAGACCAAATAGATAGTCTATTTCAAATGCATAAGCTTGGCTCTGAATGATCATGAAAGATCAAGGCCCATGGAAGAGAGATAACAAAACATCATTTATGCATATGCACTTTTCCCCATGTTCAGGTATCCACAGAAGCTCTGAACTTCTATGAGTTAGAGATACAGCTAACTGTTTTCACCTGTTAAGATTGAGGGAATTAGCTCCTCCATTTGGTTGATCATCAATCTCAAGATCACGAGCCTCGATCTTTCCAATCTTCTTCTTGGTGACAACTCTTACTTGTGCAGTGTATCCACAGTGTTTTACAATGACATTGCCCAATGAGATAGTATCCTGCAGAATATCATCTACATTTGTTAAGGGGAATACCAGACCAAAGTGGAAGATGCTTTTGATTGTCTGTTATCACCACTCTGAATTTTCACCTCATTGAAACAATTTGGAAGATCAAGTGGCTAGGGAACCGATGAAATTACAAAAGGGTATTATTGAGATAGCAAGAACTTACACGGATAACAACATTTTCATCTGCAGTGATCCCTTTAAGCAGATTCCTCTGTGCAATCTCGTCAGCATGTTGGTCTCCATTCGAGGTTTCTTTATACTTAGAGTTTGCATCGGCTGCATCTCGTTTTACTGAAATGTACAAGTCTCCCACTTGATCCTCTAGCCCAACTGATCCTGGCGCATGATGTTTCGCATCTTTAGCACTTGAATCAGAATTTACCAGCCGGCATATTGCTTCAACAGCTCTAAAGATTGAGACGTCAACAAAGAGACTGTGAAGCAAAAAAGCCTTCCGGTCACGAACCACTCTCTCCTCTGCTGTTTTGCATGGCAAACTAGCCAGTATTGCAAAATCCGTGGCCCATGGACGAAGATCATGCTCGCCATGTCTTCCTTGACCAGCGCCATTACCTCCCCAGTTCTCATCTTCAGTTGGCAGTGATGGGAAGTTGGTGGGAGACTCCATAACAGATGGTGGAACCAACCATGTATTTGCTCGAAATCCGTAAGGTAGATTACCGAACTGGAAATTAAACAAAGAGATCAGATGCCTGGCACAAAAATCATGGTGAGAAACAAGCATTCGACATTATCAAGAAAAAAAGAGTCACCTTGTTGTGCTCTATGAATGCTTTCATCAACGACTCATATCCCTGAAAAAGTAAGCCAAGTTTATCAGTCAAAAGCAAGAGAAGCTGAAATATTTCATTCTTTGCAAGCGCAAATACATTGGACACGATTTCAATAATTGCCAGATAAGAACCATCAGCAGGATTTGAATTTTGAGTTGCACTTGGAAACAGTCCTTTTACCCTCTTCTCCTATTAAAAACATTCTAAACCGCAACATCAATGCTACAATCAGTGTTTTGGTAATCGAACAATTCTTCTATTTAATTGCGCCCCTAAGCAATCATTAACACAACTCCAATGGTAAATAACCAGGACAAGGAAAGACTTTTGAAAGAAATTCTTTGATACAACTAAAGACTCCCCAAATTGGACAAGCAAGAAATGGCCATAAACTTCATTTGGCAGCTCAAGCTGAAATGTGGAAACAGAAATGACTAACTAAAAGGTGAGCTGAATCTATTAGAGCGAAGTACCGACATTGGCAAAAGCCCGGCTGAGCTGTTGCAGGAGATCCACAAGAGAGTGGCTTTGCTGAAACACTTTGCCTTGAGTGTAGAATCCTTTTACTGATGCAACTACATTTACCATCTTCCCATTGCATATCTTCATCTGCAGCAATCCACCAAATTTTACAGCTCCAGTAAGTCAATTCTCAGGAATTCAAATGCCCAACAACAACATTGTGACATGAACACGGTTGAAAATGCAAGAGAAGTGAACTATATTTGCACCTGAATTTCAAAATAGTCCCCATCACGCGTCTCTCCTGTATCATCTTTTGGGCACCTCTTCAAACCTGAAACAGGCACAGCAATAATTACAACTCGGTCGCCAAGTTTACAGCATTGAAAATTTAATAAAAGCGTATCATCTGTATTTGTATATGATCAACAAGGCACCAAGAAGTTTGTTTGACTTCACTTATGAGTCTATGACACACTTCTGTCTTGCTCCACTTGTGCAGAATCACTTCACTATACATAAAAAATGGACCTTCACCTCAATATTCAATCTCGAAAGCTCCCAATACATGTCATTGAGATCTTAATTGCAGCAATCTATCTCCCCCATCTTTGGTAAGAATAATCTCTCCCATTTCGCAGTAAACAAGTAGTATCCATCAAATTCAACATTCACCCCTTTTTTTTTTCTGGTTATAGAAGTTAGGATCACCACATCAACAACAATTTGACTTGGAAGGGACCCCAGATGTCCCAGTAATGTCACTGAATGGTCACTGTAACATCTACTTCTGTCCACTATTAATAGTTTAAGTATGAACCAGCATTTTCCGACCAACCAAACAGGACCAAGTGGACGATGAACTCCCCGACCTTGAGTGGACCGTTGAAAACAAGGTGAAATCTTTGACATATTGTCCAAGTTGCTTCCTTTTCTGTTTATTTTATACGGGAGCAATATAAAAATGTCAAATAAACAAATAGAAAAATTGGGACTCACTGTGAATGGGTGGTGTGAGGTGCGAGAGAGAGAAGAAGTCGTAGAACTCGGAGAGCTTCGGCGTCGGGTGAATCGCCGCCATGTCGAGGCTCTGAGAGATCGCCGACACGGGCGGGTCCGACGGGCTGTCGCTCCCTCCGGCCTTCCCATCGGACGGTGACGGCGGCTCGCGCGCTTGGTGGGTCCTGGTCTTCTTGGGACGTGCGTCTGGGGAAGACGGTAACGGAGGCGGTGATCTGCTGCTCTTGGGCCTAGCGAACCTTGTTGTGCACGCCACGATGTCCAGGAGCCTTCGCACGTGCGATACGGCCTGCGCTTCCTCCGTGTAATCCTCTGGGCAACATTACATAGGATCACAAAGATTCCTCAATTAAGAAACTAAATAAAACAAAAACAGAAAATAAAAAATAAAAAATTAAAGCTTTTCATAGTAGCCTATTTGTGATTTCAATTTCTAAGTTTGAACGTTGATAATGCCACTGGAAATTTTATCTAATTTTACTTTGTATGTACGTGGCGAAAAGAGATTTTTCCCACGAGACGTCTAAAAAGTTAAGGGTGATATCCCTGTCTTCAGCTATTATGTTCGCTATTTAATGTAACATAACTTATTGATAGGTACGTTTTCCTTTTCTTAACAAATTGAGCTTAGCATGCTCGCCAGATTAGGACTTAGGACTATTGATAATTAATTGCATCCTCCTCCAGCACGAGAAAGGGGTCCCATATTCATGGGACCTACATCTACGCAGCATGTGCTAATGAAATTTATTAGCCCCCCAACATGCAACTCAGACAAAAGTAGATGGTCCAGACCCAAAAAAGGAAAACAATAAAGACAAAAGTAGATGGTGGTAAATAAAAAAATTATAACCTAAGTAAATAAACAATCTTAATAAACACTTGTTTAATTTTTAATTTTTCTGTGCTATTGAACACTCGCCGCAATGCCGGGAACCCTAGCACCAAGATTCCATCTCTTCAGCAAAAGCAAAAAGACAAGGATGGTGGGTAGGAATTTTCAATGACATGAAAAAGGGTTGTCACCAAGAACCAGGAGAAGTTAGTTGCAATTAGGAACAAATTGAAAACCAAAAAATAAACATTAAAAATAAAAACATCGAGGAAAGTTCATCTAACAAAAAAAAAAAAAAATGGGACATGTCTAGAACTTTCCATATGTATCCAAATAAAAAATCTAATGAAAGGCAAGTATGCACACAGCACCAATGTACTTTTGCTCTTCTCACACCCAAATTCTCATTTGTCAATTTCTTTTTTCCCATCATATTGAAATGCATGCGAAGACAAAGAAGGAAAGTATTTCTCTATGTTTTAATGTCCTTTGTGCCAAATTTAGGCATTTGTCCATGTGCAAATGTTGTGCTCTAGTGCTCAAAGTGGTAAAATTCCAAGACCTCTCACAATATGAATTATATACAAAATTCTGCAAAAAAAGGGGGGGCAAATGTGAGCTAAAGCTGAGGTTGTGGTTCGGCTGAATTGTAGGTAGAAGATCTTCACCTACCTTCAACCATCTTCAGACGGCACGGTTTCAAAGTGGCAACCTCTACTTTGTCATTCAACCGCTGCCCCTTGATCTGCTCCCCCCAAAATAAAAACAAAAAGATTAAGTGGAGGAGTTTGGTTGAGAAGAGTTGACAAAAAGATGAGGCAAGAAGAAGTGACATTTAGCATGTGATCAAATTCATTAGGAAATATGTTGGATGGATGTTAATGTTGGAGGGTGTGGAATCTGAGAAGAGCTCTTGCCTCGTGAGACAGAGAGTAGCTCGTGAGGTGGCATGTCTCGACATGGTTGGCCAGTAATCTTCGGACATCGAGGATCTTGTCAGTCGAGATGCCCTTCAGACAGTAAAGAGCAAAACCATGTCAGCCAATGTGAATTACGAATAATCTAGGGAAAGGATGAGGTTTCT
The DNA here is from genome assembly GCA_029784005.1 of Lenwebbia sp. NSW1173648. Lineage (NCBI taxonomy): Eukaryota > Viridiplantae > Streptophyta > Magnoliopsida > Myrtales > Myrtaceae > Lenwebbia > Lenwebbia sp. NSW1173648. The sequence continues at coordinate 14,679,711 of JARCGZ010000009.1, forward strand.
TTAACCACAAGTTGGCTATTGGGAAGGAGGAGGAGAAGATAAAAAAAATCAAACTTTTTACCTTGAGTATGACTTGAGCATCGTATGGGGTGATGACGGCTATGTCAAGAACGCTCGGCACAACTGCCAAAAAAAATGAAAAACATCAGCACCTCCTCGAAGTACTCAGCTTTCCGAGAGAGTCCAAAGTAGCAAAAGCGAATATAGAATCAAAGAGTTAATAGATTCTTTTCGAAGTTGAGACGGGTAAATTCCAAACCTTTCTCTTCCTTTCTCTTCTTCTCTGCTTTGGCTTTGCCAGACTTGCCTCTGCCTGATCTTGGAGCCATTTTTCTCTTGACCTCAAGAAGTCCGCCCCAGCGGGAAAAGAGCTTGGATTCTTGCAAAACACTAATGACCCAGTTGCTGTGTCGTTCGGTTATATCGAGATTGAATCGCCCGATGCCCGTGCTCAAATGGCGGACCAAGGGGCGAGCATCATCGGCGACCAGTCATGACTTAATCAATCCAACAGGATGATGAAGAGGAAGAAGAAGAAGAAGATGATGATTGTGGGGAGCAATGAGAAAGTAGTGGAGGAGGGAGTGAGGTGTGAAGAGAGAGGGAGGGAGAGAGAAAGAGCTTTAAAGAGGGAGCTAGAAAGGGAAGGAAAATCCTGTGAAAGCCTTCTGGTTTTTGGAAGAAGATAGGATAAGGGGCTTCGGGTGTTTTCTTTTCACCCTCTTGTGGATTTGTGGGCAATCCTGGCCTCTCCTTCTTGCTAAAACACTCTGACCCTCTCTCTCTCTCTCCCTCAAAAATGTGAGACTTGTGATGAGCTAATTATAAGAGGGGCTGGGACCCTGCCCCGTGCATGGGGACAAAACAGAGGGATGGCCACTGAGCGGCCGACACGTGGCCAATCGGTAGAGTTGGCCGAGTGATTTTGTTTTATCGCATGTTGGGATCTTTAATTTCCTCTCGGTAGTATATACCAACGCGGACCGTTGATTTGGAGAGCAAGTTGAGAGAATCTTGAGGAGCTTGAGTACATAATTGAATCCTGCACTTTGTCACACTTTGGTGGTGATTAGCGCTTGTATTCGCTTTTTTTTTTTTTTTGGGTCGAAAGCGCTTGTATTCGTTAGCGTCCATCTTTACACACGCATTCGATTTCGGATCGATCGACTCGAAATTATTTTTGCAATAAGATAAATTAGAAAGGGTCAACTTAGAAATGACACATGAAGATTTGTCTTTGCTGTTCCCTCCATGTAATTGTCTTCTTATGAACAAACACATTTATCGCTCTCCCTCCGGCCATGCACGAGGAATTGCGTTTTTATAATTACAAGCTGAAAGTCCGCTTAGACCTAGGAAAACTAATGGCGTATTTCACCAAATAAGTTGTGTATGGCCCAATGGGGTCTCGCTTGCCCGTGTAATTGGGGCGTCCCCAGATCAAATACCGGGGCAAACGATGCGGTCATTTGACCATACGGTAGGTTAGACGGGATATGAAGCGTTATAAGAGAAACCGATGTGGCATTTATCGGACAAAGAGATGCTCGTTAGGGTTGTAATATTAGAAATCAATAATGCAATGGAGACAGTGATTGAATTCTAAGTCCTCTTCTTAACGTCCTCCTCTTTTGCAATGGGAGAGATCCGGTGTTTGAGTGGCTTATAACCATGATTTTACGGTCATTAACAACGCGCTCTCATTCTCGTCATGTTGTTGGCCTGAAAAGAACAAAATGCATTACGGGTTCAACGGCCCGCTCGCCCTCCCCGGCACGAGCCTCGGATCAAACCGCATATAAGGTGATTGAGCGGCCTATTGTTCGAGGTTTTTGCGATTTCCGAAAGTTGTCTAGACTTTTGGAATCCACTTCCTTGTGTGCCCGAGTCACTCTCTCGCTCTCATCATTGATCGTGGTGGATTTACAGCAGAAAAAAACTGAAGTAGAGCTGTGCATCCAAGCACTTGCTCTCCATCCATGCTTGACTCTCACCCATTTTTGCAAAAGTTGTCGAGGCTCCTCTTTTGCTTTCGCCATAGTTAGTCCCTGAAAAGAGAAGATAGAGAGATATAGCACAATCGCCAAGTTGTGAGAGGAGAATGTGGGCCATTGCCAAACATCATAATCGCAAGCCTAACGAACGAGAAAACTAGGGTTCTTGTAAATGAAAGGGAAGCGACACTGACATTACATTGACGAGTGCATGGAGTATATTTCTTGCATTAATGGTTCTACACCCAGACCTTCACTTACCACTCAAAGCCATCCTCGAGAAAATGACATATGGCAACTAGAAAATGTTGGGTCATCTCACATCGGTTGTGGAATGGGCTGGTGATCGATTTATAAGTGTGAGGAAAAGCCTCATCCTTTAAGCTAGCTTTTGGGATGAGAGAGGCTTAAGACCACCCAACACTGATATCACAGCCCAGGTTACCAACAAGTCTGGACCCAATAGTCACAAGGGAGAGATACGGGTTGTCCCTGCCTCCGACCCATGGCCCGATGTGTGAGGGGGAGATTGTTGGGGTTATCCCACATCGGTTATGGAATGGGCTGGTGGTCGGTTTATAAGTGTAAGGGAAAGCCTCATCCTTTGACCTAACTTTTGGGATGAGAAAGGCCCAAGACCACCCAACACTAGTATTAGAGCTCAGGTTACAAACAAGTTTAGACCCAATAGTCACACGGGAGAGATACGGGTTGATGCGCCTCCAATCCAAGCCCGATGTGTGAGGGTTACAAACAAGTTTAGACCCAATAGTTAGGGGTGAGCATGGTTCCAGGGTAGAACCGGGAACCCAGAACCGGAACCTGTGGGAACCGGTCCGGTTCTAGGTTCCAAGGTATGTAGGGTAGGTTCCAGGTTTCAAAAATTGAAGAACCTGTTCCAACTGATAGGTTCCAGGTTCCACTATCTGGAACCTGGACCCTGGATTCTAAAATAATTTTTTGTGTTTTTTTGGTATATGTCTTCACACGATCCTACAATGTTCTATGGTGTTCGATGATGAGTGTATAATCTGGAGCCAAATAAATTTTTAGGTTCCAGGTTTCAAAAAATAAGGAACCTGTTCCAACGGGTTGGTTTTAGGTTCTAAATGTAACCTGTACGAAACCTGAAACCGCTCACCTCTGCTTTCCCTTAGTGGTTGTAGTGTTTACTCTCATTTTGCTTAACTAAAAATGAAAAAATGAAAAGAAATTGGCAGGTTCTCGGGCACCCTGGAACCGACCCTAGAACCTGTGACAAGGTAGGTTCCAGGTTCCATGGTATGACGGGTAAGTTCCAGGTTCCAAAAACTAAGGAACCTGTTCTGACGGGTAGGTTCCAGGTTCCAGGTGGAACCTGTAAGGAACCTGGAACCGCTCACCCCTACCAATAGTCACACGGGAGAGATACGGGTTGATGCGCCTCCGATCCAAGCCCGATGTGTGAGGGGGAGATTGTTGGGGTTATCCCGCATCAGTTGTGGAAGAGGCTAGTGGTCAGTTTATAAGTGTGAGGGAAAGTCTCATCCTTTGAGTTAGCTTTTGGGATGAGAGAGGCCCAAGACCACTCAACACTGGTATCAGAGCCCAAGTTACCAATAAGTCTGGACTCAACAGTCACTCGGGAGAGATACGAGTTGCCCCTACCTCTGACCCATGGCCCGATGTGTGAGGGGGAGATTGTTACCAATAAGTCTGGACTCAACAGTCACTCGGGAGAGATACGAGTTGCCCCTACCTCTGACCCATGGCCCGATGTGTGAGGGGGAGAGATACGAGTTGCCCCTACCTCTGACCCATGGCCCGATGTGTGAGGGGGAGATTGTTGGGGTTATCCCACATCTGTTATTAGAAGATGAGAGAGGTCCAATACTACCCAACACTGGTATCAAAACTCAGGTTACCAACAAGTCTGGACCCAACAGTCACACGGAGAGAGATACCTCAGGTTACCAACAAGTCTGGACCCGACAGTCACACGAAGAGAGATACAGGTTGTTGCGCTCGATGTGTGAGGGGGAGTCACACGGAGAGAGATACAGGTTGTTGCGCTCGATGTGTGAGGGAGAGATTGCTAGGGTTATCCCACATCGGTTGTGGAAGGGGCTGGTGGTCGGTTTATAAGTGTGAGGGAAAATCTCATCTTTTGAGCTAGCTTTTGGGATGAGAGATGCCCAAGACCACCCAACACAAAGTTTAAGCCAATGAGTTATGGGCCAACTAAGCTATATTAACTGCTAAACACCACATCAATTCTCCGATGTGGGACTTCTCTAACATAACTCACACGTGCATCATAACAGAAAATAATACTATAAAATATTTCACGGGTTGGTCGAGGGAGACTACATTTACATAAAGAGTATATCAACTCCATAGTTAAACAACCTGAGATGTTTCATCAGGTACCATATAATTCCGGTTCTTACGCGGAAAAAAAAAAAGGACGGGAGAAAACTTATATCGACGCTATTGTTCCACGGCGCAACGGAAGGTTGTTAGTCAACTAAAGATGGCCAAAAAAAGAAAAGGGTTGTTGGTGGGCATGTTTTGGGGGTTGGACCATCAATTTTCCGCCTCCTCCACTAGATAGCCTTTAATCCATTGCGTTTACTTACTGGAAGTCTTTCATTTTTCGGGTGTTTTCCCGACGTGCATTCCAAGATGTCTGAAGTAAATGAGTTACGATGAGCTAAAAGATCAAAGCTGTGACTTAGGTTATTGTAGTGACAAGACAAGTCCCAATCTACAGGTGGAGTAGTAGGAACAAAGCACTAATCTAGAATTTGGCCGACCTTCTTGCGCTCGTTTAGGGGCATAGAACCAACATGTTTAACTAGGTCTGCTCAAGCCCAAACCATCATTTAATATGCTGGTTTTGGTTATGATAAGTTTGTAAAAGTTATTTCCTAATTTGGGCTTTATTAATTGTTATTGTAATTATTAATTGGTCTAATAAAGAAAATATATACAGTTTCCTATTTAGTCTAATATGGAGCTGGATAGTGTAGGCTGAGTTATTTTCTTATCCGTAATGAGATGGTAGGTTATAAACTTTATAAATAGAGCCCAAGTCCATTCTCTAAACCATAATGTCCACGTAACCTCATATAAAGAGTCGTCAGAAAGCAATACGTGAGGGCCCGTCTCATTGAAGCCAGCGAATAAGGGGGTTCTAGAGGAGAAGATCTTGAGCATCGGTTCATCGTTATTCCGCATCAAGAACGATGGATTCGAAACAAGATGCGTCAATTTTTCTATTTTATGAAACCGTGATTCGCATATGTATACGTGTTATTCTTGGGTTACTGCATAAAGATTAAAATCGCAGCTTACAAAGTTCCTATAGATGAGTTAGACTCGGACGAGATTGTTCAAGGCTCGGCATTCGACTCGGACCATCATATGCGGGAAGCTCATATCTAGTCCCATCTTACATTTCTCTCGTCTAACCTAACGGGGGATCTATAACTTCCCCGTCTTTAGTTAGATCAAATGAATGCTAGAATGAAATTGTGGTTTTCGGCCTACAATCCTTTTCTTGAGTTTGGTTTACACATTTCGATTCTAGTGGGCATTTCCGGTTCATTGACAGTCTCATCAATGTCGGACTTACGAGCACAGCTACGAGTGAATTGAAATGTCACGACTAAACTCAAGCATTCCTTGACATGTATGAGGCTCTCATGGTCGCATCTGCAAGAAGTCAGTATTGCTAGTCGTCCCTCCCCGTCCTTTTTTATATCGTCACGGGATGGAAGAGAGGGATTGGCCCTCGGTAGCTGCTAGTATTCTCCAAATATCGTTAGTAGAGTAGTCAGATAACAAAAAAGTAGACACAAATCCTTTAAAGTTACATAATATTCGAGGTTATAAAACTCAAGCTCGAATTTCATTTATCGGTTGAGTATCTGAGTTTTCTTACAGAATCGAGCCCGAATAGAAGAACTAGAGCTCGATTGAGATCGAGTGGAGTTTTGCATACTCGGCTTCCATCATACCCCTTCGGGCAGATCATCATTCAGTATGATGGACCCGGAAAAGTAAGCCCACTTCGGCGGGCCGAGCCCGGCCCGATTAGGCCCGTTGACTTATCGAAACTGCGACCGGTTCGTATCCATCCATGTTCAGAGCTCTCGCGTTTGGACTTGGCCGATTTCAGTCAACACTGCTATTGCTTCCACTACGCCCTCTGGTTCTCTCTCGTCCATTGCGCGAGCTGAGGCCGAGCAAAAAGCGCGCGAAGAAGCCCTCGCAAAGTCGGAGCTACAATGCCGGAGTTGCCGGAGGTGGAGGCGGCGAGGAGAGCCGTCGAAGATCACTGCGTCGGCCAGAAGATCAAGAGCGCCGTCGTCGCCGACGACCCGAAAGTCATTGAAGGCGTATCCCCTTCCGATTTCCAGTCCTCGCTCGAGGGCAAGACCATCGTCGCGGCTAAGAGAAAGGGCAAGAACATGTGGCTCCAGCTCGATTCACCTCCTTTCCCTTCTTTCCAGTTTGGTACATTCAAATTCTCTGATCCCTTTGTAGTTTTGAACAAGATAATTAATTTTTTCACTCATCCAAAAATATAAAGTGAAAGAGCACGGTCTTGCTCAAGAGAACGTTCTGTAGTGAGCATTTTACCATGATAGAGCTGTCGCAAGTCAATAATGACGTACTGTCGAATGCTTGCTTACATTTGGGAACGATACAAACCATACTAATGTACTTGGGAATTTGTTTGGCTTATGATAGTGTTGGCGTGGTGTAAGAGTTGCATAATTGTCATTCATTTGCTGAGTGAGGAGGCTCACTTCTTTTCTCGCAAACAGAATGCTTTAGTGAAATGTTTGTTTGATTGATTGGAAAGACATTGCTTTAGGAACTTTCAGCAGAGGGTGGGTGTTGCATATTTTGTTTTCTCTTCTGTGGAGATGGACCTTTTTCTCTTTAGTGGAGATGGAGGTAAGAGTTTGTACTTTGTAGTCTGGGATGCCAGCAGCAAAATTCCTTGAGAACAAGAAGAGAAGGTGGAAAACACGAAATTCTGAAGAAGCTAGTAGCTCTTATGGCTTGGGTATTACTTGGCCCCGAAAGATAATGGACTATAATAGCGTAGGTGATGATGCCAACATTCATGCGTAGTTCGAATGAAGAGAAAAGTTGTACCTTTTTGTTGTTGCATGACATAGAATACCATCTTTGCTGACTATGTGCATCTCTAATAGCATTGTGGTTGTTGCTGTTGGAGAATGGATTATGTATTTTAACCAAAACCCCAGTCTTCTAGGAGGTACTGTGTCAATGACATTGGCTATGAGTCAGATGAGTTGAGATTTCTCTGATATTGTGGACAACATTTTACTTGAAATTAACAAAGAAAATGTGCAGTTTGAAGAATGTGCATAACTCTTGTTAAGTTGAATGAAATACTTCCTAGCATGTCGTAAAACCCAAAGTCCACTGTGGTGTTAGTTTATGTATTAATGAATAAGCAAAGGTCTGCCCATATTTCCCCACTTTGAGCAACCCTCTGAGGGATTGACCAATGTGTCTTGGTCCAGGTTCTTACCTATGTAGAAAGTATCTTTCCAAGTTTTAGAATTGTGTTCATTATTGTGGCAGCTCTATGCAACTCCATGGAGAAATGAGGATGATGTAGGAGAGCCATCGAGGAAAATAAGATTCTGGTTTTTTATGTTAACTCGTACCATCTGGTCCTGCCCTGATTTAAGGGAAGAGCGGTGGGGGATGTAGGCATGACTTATATTAACACTACATCTGATTTCTGAAGAAGTGCTACATATTTCTTTATGTGATTTGCTTGTTACAACAACAAAAAATTACACTATGATATTTCCTTCATAGAATTTATTTTCTTTTAGAAGAAGTTGGAGCATGTACACTTCAGAAGGCATTAGCTTCACTTGCCTTCGTATCATGACTATGAGATATAAGGTTGACTGGTGCTTCTGTTACCACTCTTTCATGGGTCCCTTACTCTAGCATCTCAATATGTCTTTCAGGGATGGCAGGTGCTATCTATATCAAGGGGGTTGCGGTCACAAAGTATAAAAGGTGAGGCATGGTAAATGATGCTTGTGGTACTTTGCTTTGATAATTTTCCAGGAAAAATGTCTTCTGTTTCCTGTAGTTTCTGGTAAACTCCATATAACTAAGACTGACTGAGACTGGTAACCGTCTCTCTTCCAAGCTTTTGTTGAACTTTTGTAAATCTCATTACACAAATCTTGCTTGAGCTGATGTGCTTGTTCCTCTCGAAAGGAGAAAATTGGTAACTCTTATTGAAAACATCAATGTTCTTTTGCTGGCAGGTCTGCTGTAAAGGACACTGATGAATGGCCTTCCAAGTATTCCAAAGTCTTCATAGAAGTAAGTAGTGTTCACTTATAACGAGTGGATTCCCTTGTGCTTTTTGTTTTTTCATTTTCTTTCTTGGACCTGTGAGGTCACTGTGATTCCTTAATATCCTATTTTGTAGATAGTTTTTGAATATCACAGTCCACTTGTTTATGTAACTGTCCCTTCTCAAGAATAATTGTTACAAAAAATCATCGTTCTTCTGCAGCTTGAAAATGGATTGGAGCTATCTTTTACTGACAAGAGGCGTTTTGCTAGAGTGCGCTTGCTGAATGATGTACGTGAAATGTCTATAATTTTCTAATCTCGTAGAAGAGTAGCCCCCCTATTAACCACTAAATCTGATGTTGCAGCCGACTTCTGTACCACCAGTATCTGAGCTTGGCCCCGATGCGCTCCTGGAGCCTATGACGATTGATGAATTTACTGAATCCTTGACAAAGAAGAAAATTGCAATCAAGACTCTATTGCTCGATCAGGTACACTATGTCCTTGTATGGAAGATATCCGGAAAAATCATACAGAGGGCGATGCATCAGGAGGCTAAAAATGTTGAACTCTAGTTTTCTCCTTTGTACTTTCACCATGTTGCATCTTTGAATTCTTATTGTAAGGACATCCATTACAATTTTCTTTTTTTTAAGCTTGAGGAATTGTTTTACTCTGTGTGATTCACAAGCATGCTGTTTGAGGAGTATATGATTTTAACTATCTAAGCTTGGTCAAAGTTCGATTTATTCGGTAACATAAAAGGTTGTCCTTAAGTTTACAGTGTGGTTTGGAACTCTTTGGTTCTCCTGTGAAATTGAGTCTGAAGGGGAATTTCATTTAGCATGTTATAAGATTTAATATTCAAAAATATGGATAATGAAAATTACATTGGTTGAGCCTTCACGGAAAGGGATAAAAAGTTTAATCTGGAATTTGTTGTCATGATTAATTCTTTTAAGTTCTTCTTGATCCTAGAGCTATTGTTTTATCATTGTAAGTCAATAGGGTGCCCAGAATTTTTCTTAGGATGTCGTGGAGTAATTTATGATGAGTATAATCCAGGTTGTTAATTTAGTACTGCCTGCTTCAACATTCGCTTATTGTTTGGCAGGTTCTTTTTTGTTTTCTGTCTAATGTATCTGGATCTTGACTCTTCAATTTTCACAGAGCTTTATTGCTGGTATTGGCAATTGGATTGCTGATGAAGTGCTGTACCAGGTCAATTGTCTTCCACATATCTATCTGAAGGATTCTTTGTAGTTTTGTGAACCTTTGCAGATAGAGTCCAGTGCTTTCTTTTCATTTTATGATTTTCAGATTGTAAATTTTTGTGGCCTTCTATTCTGATTCTCCTTTACATAGTTAAATTATTTTCTATTCTGTAACAGGCAAAAATTCATCCCCTGCAAACCGCCTCCAGTCTTCCAAAAGAAAGCTGTGCAACCCTACACAAGTGTATTAAAGAGGTAGGTGACTAAATGTTCTTCACATCCTTCTCTTGCTTAGATTGACTCTGTAATGTGTATTACGTTTATGGAAAAATAGAGAAAATACATGTAGGTTATTCAGTTTGCTGTTCAAGTTGATGCAAAATGCAGCCTCGTTCCCCTTGAGTGGTTGTTTCATTTTCGGTGGGGCAAAAAGCCTGGGAAAGTTAATGGTAAGAGTCTTAATGTTCATGAACCATTGTGACAATATAATTGGTTTCACAGGTCATTGAGAAAGCAATTGAAGTTGGGGCAGATAGTAATCAATTCCCTAGTAATTGGATATTCCATTCCAGGGAAAAGAAGCCGGGCAGGGCTTTTGTTGATGGTTTGACTCTTTTCTTGTGAAATTTGCGGACGCAAGTTATTATCTTGCCTTAGTCAATGATATCCATTCTTTTCACCCTTTTTTGTTATGCTTTCTCTGGCTGTATATAAAAAGAGAGGTACATGTTAAAAATTCTCCACAAGCATGTCATGTACTTGTATATTGGTTCTCTTCTGCATCATAGGCCTACGTCATATTCATATTTTATTGACATTGTTTTACATACAAGTCGGATTTGACAAGCATATGTTGCCTGGCCCTAGGACTGGTCCACTATCCCTTGAAAACCAGAATGTCCAAAAGCAGTCTTTAATCTGGTTGACCTTGTTAAACGTTGATTAAACCTTGAATGAATTCTTCCATCTGAAGATAAAGAACTTGTTCATGCAGGCACCTGGTTTCGAACTTAGGATTTATTTAAGATGGAAAAGGTTGCACAATCCCTACTTTTGAACTTAGGCTTTTTTGGACCAAAAAAAACTTAGGCTTTTCAGTTTGATATTGTCTCTGTTTGACTTTGACTAAAATCAAACAACGGTTTCACCTCATTAGTCCTCTTGATTAGGTGGCCAATTAAATCTAGAAAAATTTGGTTTAGTTGACAAAGATAGATATGTTAAGGTTGTTAATGTTTCTGCAGGCAAAAGAATTGATTTTATCACTGCTGGTGGCCGGGTATGTCATTTTCAAACTACTTATGTCTTATCTATCCAGATTGCTTTTTATCACATAGTCAATTTGATGGGCCTTGATTTTCTGTCCTAGACAACTGCATATGTACCTGATCTGCAAAAGTTAAGTGGAGCTAATGCGGTAAATGCTGCCAATAAAAAAGGAAAGCAAACCTCAAAGAGAAAGAAGCGCGGCAAGGAGGAGGAGGAGGATGACGACGATGACGATGGTGGTGTAGCAACTGAGGAAGATAAACTTACTGAAACTGCCAAGTCGAAGAATGCCCACAAGCCTAGAGGTCAAGGTAGAAAATCATCTACAAGAAGGAAACCCAAGGAAAGCGATGATGAAAGTGATGAAGCTGAGATTGGCGAGGAAGATGAGAATGCATATGGTAATGACAACAATAAGCAGAAAAAGAGAACAAGAGGGGCAATTAAGAAAAAAGGTCCAGAAAAGGCCATGAACAAGAAGACTCAACCAGCTAGGAACAGCCAAAAGCAAAAGAGGCGAGCCAAGTAATTATCCCTTATATATTAATGAACCAGGTCTCTTGCACCTGCCCACTTTTGGTAGAATTAAAGGGCAGGACTATGCAGATTTTTGTCAGTAATGTTAATGTGCAGTTTATTCACTTTCGGTGGTGAAACCGGGTTAGTTTTTGTTGTGGCTATGATGTCTGCTGTGAACTTGATTGCCACCTTCTGTAGTACTTTCTGAACAAGGTAATTCCATATTAAGACTGTTGGATCGGGTTTTCTATTCGAATCTATTGGATGACCTCTATGTGCATACCCTCTGATTAATTTTGTCGTAGTATGGCAAAGTTTGCAGTTTGTTGCCAATGCTCATCATATTTAGCGTCGGCCCAAGAGAATGAAGCATTGCAATCTTTGTTTCTTAGTCGAGAGGATGCCGACATTTCTATTAATCTGTCGATAATCTCCGGTCCACCGAGACTCTTCACGTCACGAGTTTGTCATCTCAGCTTAACCTCGTCGGTTCCGTCGCCTTTATTACTGGAGTGACTGTTTTAAAGTGATCTGTTCAGTTGATCCATAAACGTTCAGTTCCTTTTCTTTTGAAATCTCTATGACAAACTACTTCCAGTGCTTGAAAAATTGTCTCCACAAGCTGTGCTAACAAAACAAGTACCTTACATATAATGTCAACTTAGTTACCTACCATTTCACAATGGAGACACGTCACTTACCTCTTATTATTTCAGTTGAACAATAATTCATTTTTTTTGTTTTTTTTTTTTTGGTCGGACATTTTTTCTGTTTAAGAAGCGAAATTTCTCAGTTTAAATTCACGGGAAAATTTCAAAAAAGGGCCTCAAGTCCTCTCATCTTCTCAAATAAAGGCTTGAAGTTGACATTGTTTCAAATGAGGGCGTGTCCTCATTGTGTCAAATAAGGATCTGAAGTGGGTATTATTTCAAATAAGGGCATGAAGTGGCCATACCAGTCTAAAAAAGGGCTTGACTCACTATTGATTAGGGGCATTTTCGTCATTTTCTTTTTTTTTCTGTATTTTTTTTTTTCTGTTTTTTCCAAAAAAAAAATTAAAAAAAATTAAGAAAGAACACAGGCGGGAGGGGCCTCCTGCCTGTTTCTCCCTTTTTTTTTCTTTTTTCTTTTTTCTTTTACATTTTTTTAATTTCGTTTAACTAAAAATTAGATTAAAATTGTATTTTGACTAAAATACCCTTGATCGGCCTGAATTTTTGGCCGGCCGGCGAGGTTAGACCCTTATTTGAAACAGTTATGGCCATTTCAAGCCCTTATTTGAGACAAAGAATGCACTTCAGGCCCTTATTTGAAACAATGACCACTTCATGCCCTTATTTGAGAAAATGAAGGGACTTGGGCTCTTATTTGGAATTTTCCCTAAATTCACCTTAAGATGTTCAGGTTCAGATTCAGAAAACAGGTGGAACAAACCAGAGTACAGATCAAACTCGCATCGTTCGGGCTCTTCAATCTCACAAGCCCGGCCCAACTGTTCAGCCACAGACTCAATCCTTGAAATCTCTCTCTCTCTCTCTCTCCATCTTCTCTTGACTGGATTGCTCGTTACAGTGCTCCCAGCTCGTGCAACTCCAAACATAAAAATGTGCGATTCTCAAGTCTCGACGAATCGAAGCTTCCATTTTTCTCTCACCCCTTTTTCAGATTTCACCTGCGCTTTCTGTTTCGGCGTCGTTTCTCTCGCGACCCGTAGTTACCAGGTACCTTCACTCAGTTCTCCAAATAGTCATCCAGTTCGGTTTTTTAGTTGTTGATCGCTTGTAATGGGTGTCGTGATCCATTCGCTCATCCCGAGGTCGTGGCTTTGTTAGTGGGCTGTTGATATTGTGGCCCTTTCTTTGATTCAGAGTTGTGGCTGTATCTCTTGAATAGGAAGTCTCGTCAGTCGTTAGATGCATTGGAATCAAATTTGGTCGACGTTTTGCTGCTCAAGTTTTTGGGGTCAGATTGATGGGCAGTTTGATCCTTATCATTTTGGTATTGTGTCATCGCAGGAAGTCGTGTTTTTCGAATATTCGGGCTCCTTGTTTGATATCACTGATATGCTGCAAATCTTAAGCCAAAATTTCAGTCCCTGCGTGCTGGAGTTGAAAGCAATAATAGGATCTAGATCACCAAGCTGTCATAATTCAATTAGACTCGTGCACTAATTATTTTAGAGCTGTTTTGCTATCAGAAATGGTTTTATTTTATCAATGTCATGATCAGGTTAAGTTAACAATTAATTTTTGACTGCTTTACGACAGATAGAAGTGATTGAATTGCACCTGCACCTCCATCTATATTGTCTAGTTCGCTTATGATCATGCCGAGTATTGTATTTTAGTTGTTAACTTTCATTGTGAAGTAGTTTGGTGTTAGGCTTATGGGCTGAGCAGGGCAAGAGCAATGTAAAGAGTTGGGTGTGATTTTAGTGGAATTAGTGTCTTACTTTAGCAGGGTGTCCTGAAGATATATCATCTGAACTTAATATCTGTTACATAAAATTAGTTGAGCATGAATCTGGCTTTTATGAAAGAGGCATATGTTTCTTGTGTAAGGAAATACAGGGACAAACCATGTCTCTCCTAAGTAACAGGATGCCAGCTTTAGGTTACTTTTGTCACGAATACACACATTCATTCTTTTGATGGAGTTAATCATATTCTTTGATTTTTGCTCTAGTGATTGTATCCTGCGTAACTGATATTTCCACTAGGTCAGTGCCATGCGCGTTCAATATTGGTAACATCAAGAAATGTGAATGCTTAGGAGAAATTGTGCGTAGTGCTAGCGACATTCGAGAACCTTATTCGACACATCTTTGGATAGGAAATGTAGAAGCATTTGTGAGCATAACGAAGTAACTTAAATAGAGTCATAGAGTTGATAATCATCTAACTTTTTCACGGATCAGCTGTGGCCACGACTATGATTTCTCCTGGAAAGTATGAGTGGTGATAGCAATCTTTCACCAAGCAACAAGGCCGTCTCACCCAGCCGTAACCTCAATATCTCGGTAAGTGTGATACTCGTCTTTTCTTCACATATGCGGAGGTTGTGTTTCAGTTGTACTGGTTCCATGGTGCATCCGTGCTTAGTTCTGTATATAACAGTTTCTCTCCATCCTTTTGTTCTTGTCTTGTGACAATTCTTACCCTTTCTAGGTGTTCAGGGTCCATTTAGATCTTATACGTTCTGCTTCGTACTTTTTGGCATTTGAGACTTGACTTTATTTCATGTTGGCTACTCAAAATCTCTAGAAATATTATACATATTGACTTTTAAAGTCATATAGAATATATTAATGCTCTTCACAATTTTTAAAGTCAATATGTATTTGTTTTGCTGAGAAAATCCATAAGTAAGTTTTGAAGAGTTCGAACAATCATACCCTATATCTCAATTCAATTCAAACATCTTAGCAAACATTGGACTCTAACGTACAGTATAAAAAGTTGTTTTCCGCTACTAAAAAGCCTCTCTGATGTAATATGTATTGGCCATTACAAAATTAGCTAAACCTGGAACTGATTCTACAAAAGTTAAGCATCAGAAATGCTCCCGTCATTCACAGAAGAGTTTGACCTAGCGGTTTCAACATAATAAGTTTGGTTAGCATGTTGCAATGTGAGTGTTTTTTTTTCAATGGTTGCTTGTTTTGATCAATAGTAATGAAGGAAAAGTCAAAGACAAAGGTTGTAAGAAAACTGAACTTTTTTTTTTTTTATGTCAAGGGAGAAGTATTAAAAAGTTAGTGATAATTGCATTGATTTTTCATAAAGTGATTCATAGTGACACCGATTAGTGGGTTGATAGTTCTTATTTTTGTTTTTCCAGGTAGAACGAGGTTCTCAAGACAGCGAGGAACTAATTGAGGATGATGCCCATGTCCTTGAGATTGATGGCGATGAGATTGTGAATGATAGTGAGGAAGAACTTGAATTGAATGATGGCGAACGAGAGCTAGAGCTGATTGATGGCGAGCAAGATCTTGAATTGAACGATGGCGAGCAAGTGCTTGAGTTGAATGGTGTTGAGCAGGGGCTTGAGATTTTGGGGGAGGAAGAAGAAGAAATTGTGAGGGATGGTTCAGTCAGCACTGATGTTCAAAATGGCACATCTGATGTAAAGGATTACCCTCCACCTTTTGCAGGAATGGAGTTTGATACTTATGACGATGCGTACAAATATTACAATACTTACTCAAAGGAACTTGGGTTTGCTATTAGAGTGAAGTCTTCATGGACTAAGCGGAACAGCAAAGAAAAACGCGGTGCAGTTCTCTGTTGCAACTGCGAGGGATTCAAAACTATCAAAGAAGCAAGCAGTCGAAGAAAGGAAACACGGACAGGTTGTCTGGCAATGATAAGGTTGAGATTAGTGGACTCCAACCGGTGGAGGGTAGATGAAGTCAAGCTTGAGCACAACCACTCATTTGATCCTCTTAGAGCAAAAAATTCGAAGTCACATAAGAAGATGGATGCTAGTGCTAAGCATAAAGTGGAACCAAATATTGATGTGGAAGTTCGAACGATCAAATTGTATCGAACACCAGTCATAGATTCTGTGGGTCATGGAAGCTCATACTCTTGGGAGAGAGAAACCAGCTTTGACAGGGCGAAGCGTTTAAAGCTTAATAAAGGAGATGCTCAAGTGATGCATGATTTCTTCAATCAAATGCAGCTTATGGATCCAAATTTTCTTTACCTGATGGATCTTGGTGATGAAGGGTATTTGAAGAATGTATTTTGGATTGATTCGAGGTCCAGGGCTGCTTATGGGTACTTCGGTGATGTGGTTGCGTTTGAGACAACGTACCTGTCAAATAATTGCGAGATTCCTCTCTTTGCATATGTTGGAGTTAATCATCATGGAAATAATGTGTTGCTTGGCTGTGCTTTGATTTCAGACCCAAGCTTAGAGACATATATATGGCTATTTAGGGCATGGCTTACATGCATGTCAGGTCGACCTCCACAAACTATCATTACTGATCAGTGCCAGGCCATGCAAAGTGCAATAGCTGAGGTCTTTCCAAGGGCTCACCATCGTCTCTCGTTGTCATATGTGATGCAGAGCATTCGTGAAAAGGTGACACTTTTGCAGGAGTCCGAAGCATTTCTCACGTTGCTGGATAGCACAGTTTATGACATTCTTAGAGTTGAGGAGTTTGAGATGGCCTGGGAAGAAATAATGCAGCGTTTTGGCGTCAAGGATCAAGAGTGGCTTCAGGCATTTTATGAAGCTCGAGAGAGATGGGCCCCAGTTTACTCGAAGGACACTTTTTTTGCTGGACAGAACAGTTTTCACAGAGGCAATTCTAAGAGTCCGTTCTTTGATGGCAATGTGCTTCAGCAGACTTCTTTGAAAGAATTTCTCTCGACTTATGAATCGTTCTTGCAACAGAAGAAGCAGAAGGAAGTTCTTGATGATTTGGAGTCTAGAGACTTAAGTGCCATGTTGAAAACATCATCTCACTACGAGTTGCAGCTCTCCAAGTTGTATACTAAAGCAATCTTCACCAAGTTCCAAGATGAAGTCGTTATGATGTCTTCTTGCCTTGGTTTAACTCAAGTTCATGCGAATGGGCCAATTGTGACATACTTGGTGAAAGAAAGAGATGGTGATGCTGATCTGGAAGATGTCAGGCGCTTTGAAGTCATGTACGACAAAGCAGGAACTGAAGTTCGTTGCATCTGTAGCTGTTTTAATTTCGGGGGCTATCTATGTAGACATGCGTTATGCGTGCTTAATTACAATCGGGTGGAGGAGATTCCTTTCCGGTATATATTGTCTCGGTGGAGGAAGGATTTTAAGCGCTTGTATGTACCGGAATTCGGGTCCAACAATGTTGATGTTAGCAACCCAGTTCAGTGGTTTGACCATTTGTATAGGAAAGCCATACAGGTTGTGGAGGAAGGGATGATGTCCCAGGATCATTACATGGTTGCTTGGCAAGCATTTAAAGAGTCTTTGAATAAGGTCCGTCTTGTAGCTGATAAAAGTAACAATCACTTGAATGTATAAAATTCTTTGCATAGTTGAGTTGATATCGTTCATGATTTTGTTTGTGAATTTCTTCATACATCTCCAATCGTGCAAGTGGGTGGTTCATTTTGGAAGGATGAATTCCTGGAAAATTTCTCTAGGAGAAAAGCTCGCATTTTTATCCGTAAAACCACTTCTAACCTACTTCTCGGTTTATATGTTGTCCTATACATCTAGTCAGTCTTGGTTTAGCATTAGAGATGATCAATGGGTGGGCGGCTCGCTCGGCCCGCCCAGGCCGAGGGGTAAATGGGTGGGCTTGGGTAACAGTCTTACATAAGAAAGCCCAGTCCGCTCATCTTTGACCTGAGCTCGGTCCGGCACGCAAAATTTTAAATATAGAGGGCTCGGAAACACGTTACGCCCAACCTTGGGGCCTGGCCCGGCCCACCCCTACCCCGCGATCACCACTGTTTAGCATGCTGCTGGTTTTAATCCAATGAAGTTTGGGCACTCCAAGAATGAGTTCATCATCATCTTATGGCATGTGATGTTAGATAATCCATTGGATGTCAAGCTTTTTTCCACCAAGGATAGGAAAGTTTGTGGTTTTGTAGAGTTAACATTCCCATCATATTTTGATCTTTCTAATTGCTAGTCAATCTCTTTGGCCTGTGTTTTGCTAGTTAATTGATCAAATTATATGATTATTCGCTGAAAAAGTGCAAAAGGCAGTCAGAGGAAGGGGAAATAGGAGTAAGAAAGCAAAACAGTGTTAAGAGATTGCTGTCAATGCTGTTATGAATTTTCCTCTTTTTGAACTAGTTAGACATTAGCAGTTCACCTACCAATTGTGGCAAAAAAAAGAGGGGGGGGGGGGGGGGGGGGGGACAAAGTAAGAATAGGACAGAGTTTGTACTGGTAGATTCTCTAGTCGACATGAAATATTTCAAAATTGTTCAAGAAAGTGGAATTTAATTGAAAGGGCAACGTTTCTCTTTATGTTCATACATTGGATGAGAGTCAACGCTTCAGCCAGCCCCCAATGTCAACGACCCACCTAAAGCTGTGCAGGCACGTTTCAACTGGACAGGAAGTTTCTGTCCCATTGCCATGAATATTCTAAGTGCATTGTCGTGTTGAAATAACTTCTAGCCAGAGATATTTGATTTTTATGCAACTTCAGAATTATTCTGAAAGCAACCACGCTGTAGACTCAAAGTACTCGCAGAGCTTCGTCGAAGAAAGAGAAGGATGAACTCAAGCGCAGCGGCGATGTGTGCTGATTATGAGGTCTTTTTGAGTTTCAGAGGGCCAGACACTCGCCTAACATTCACTGATTGCCTCTATGAAGCCATGAGCAATACCGGGATCCGGGTTTTCAGAGACGATGAAGAGCTCCGCTTTGGCGAAGAGATTGGAGGCAAGCTTCTGCGAGCAATTGAAAGCTCCAAAATCTGGATACCGATTTTCTCCAAAGACTATGCTTCGAGTATATGGTGCCTCCAAGAAGTTGCACACATGGTGGAATGCAAAAGGAATTCGACCGGAAAGGAGATTTTGCCCATTTTCTACGACGTGGAGGCCTCAGATGTCAAGCTCCGGACGGAGTTGTACGAAGGTTCCCTGCGAAGGCACGAAAAGAAGTTCAGCTCCGAGAAGGTGAAGCAGTGGAGGGAGGCTCTGAGAGAGGTTGCTAAGATCAGAGGATGGGACGTAAATGATAGAGCGTGAGGATCTGAAGTTCTAAACTTTTATAGAGCGTAATGTATTTGCTATTCCTATTTATGCAGCAATTCCCTTGAAGATGCTTTTCTCACCGCGCATTTTATTAGCCTACTGATCTAACCGTAGCTTACGTGGTAGATAGTTGTATGACACTACATTCCCTTGAACTTGAGAGTGATTTTTGTTATTCATCATCTGAGATTTCTTATGAATATGGCAGCCAAGGTAAGCTTATCAAAGTGATTGTTCAAGAGGTATTAAGTAAGCTGAAAGCAAGGCTGAGGAGTTTGCCTGATCATTTCCTCGGAATGGACGATCAAGTGGAAGCTGTGATGGATTTGTTAGACACCTACTCTATGGATGCACGGTCAGTTGTAATCCACGGTATGGGTGGGATCGGCAAAACAACTCTTGCCAAGGCCATCTTCAACAAAATCTATTCTCAGTTTCAAAGCTGTAGTTTCCTCTCAAACGTGCGAGAATCATCGCAACGGGGCGACATTGTGAAATTGCAAAAACAACTCCTGTCCGACATTCTTAAGTCAAGATCCATAGAAATCAATGACATTGACGATGGGATAAACATGCTCAAAGAAAGATGTCTTAGCAAGAAAGTTCTCCTCGTTCTTGATGACATTGATAATGGGGACCAGCTCATAAACCTAGGAGGAAAGTCTGATTGGTTTGGTTCTGGAAGTAGGATTATCATTACAACTAGAGACACAAGTTCTCTGGTAGCTGAAGAGGAGAGACTACATGACAATTTCAGGGTACAGTCTCAAGAGTTTTATATTTATGAAATGAGGGAAATGTGTCCCAAACATGCTCGTCAACTTTTCAGCTTGTGCGCCTTCAGAACAGACTTTCCTCCACGTGATTTTAATGATCTTTCAAGAGAAGTTGTTGCCACTATGGGAGGACTTCCTTTGGCTCTCGAGGTTGTTGGCTCGTTTCTTCACCGAAGAGGCAACGTGATATGGAAAGAAACGCTGAAGAAGTTGCAGAAAATGCCTTACAAGGAAGTCCAGAAAAAGTTGATGATCAGTTATGAAGCTTTAGAGTACGAGGAAAAACAAATTTTTCTTGATATTGCATGTTTTTTCACCGACGAACGAAATGGCGATGCAAGCTATTTTTGGGAAGCTTGTGAATTTTATCCAAAGAGTGGGATTATCGTCCTTATGCATATGTCTTTGATAAAGATAATTGACCATGATAAAATATGGATGCATGACCAACTCAGAGACCTTGGAAGGGAGATTGTCCACCAAGAAAGCCGTCAAAGGCCGGGAAGACGTAGCAGGTTGTGGTCACCTGAGGTTGCTCTAAACGTAATCTTGGAAAAGGAGGTAAAACAAAAGTATTTTGGAATGTTCTTAAGGGCAAAAGCAGTTCATGTATATCCTGTACCAAGAGTAGATTGTAATATATACTCCATTCTCCTTTGTCAGTGTGAACTCTCATCATCCTAATGTATTTCATTTCTTAGGGAACTGACGACGTAGAAGCACTCAATCTCGAGGCACCAAGTCAAATGTGGAGTTTTACATGTGAAGAAATTGCAAGGCTGGTAAATCTAAGATTCCTTAAATTAGATGGGGGAAAACTCGTGGGGGACTTTGAGAATACTTTCTCAAAGCTAAGATGGCTCTCTTGGTATCATTGTCCAGCAGAATTTCAAGCAGCCAACCTTAAATTGAGGAATTTGGTTGTCCTCAAGCTTTCAGGAATCTACATAACCGAATGCTGGAGTGGATGGGATCATATAAAGGTACATAGTCATCTAGTGTGTGGCTGCATTTATTAATATTTGCTCTTTCCTCTTTATGAGTTCTAGTTGTTCTACAGGTGGCAAAACATTTGAAAGTTCTAAATATCACAGGCTGTGAATACTTAACTAGAGTGCCTAACTTCTCTACATTCTCAACGTTAGAGAGATTGATTCTTGAAGATTGCGGAAGGTTAGTTGAGATTGACAGCTCCATCGGGGAGTTAAAGTGTCTAGTTCACTTGGAAATTAATGGACGCAATGGTATGGAGGAGCTTCCTGCGGGATCTAGTTTGGATAAATTGGGACTTGCAAGACTTTATAGAGAGCTTTCAGTCTCAGCTGGAGAATTGAATTCACTCATAGAGTTACCTGAATCAATTGGAAACTTGAAAAGATTGAATGTTTTGAGGGTAAAGCATATCAAGGTAGGGAAGCTACCGGATTCAATTGGTAGACTGGAGTCACTTCTTGAATTGGATATGTCTGGTACAGAAATTACAGATTTACCTGATTCTATTGGAAATCTTACAAGGTTAGAGGTAATAAGGATGAGTTGCAGCAAGATACGAAAGCTACCGGACTCGATTGGGAGAGTAGAATCATTGCTCCAATTGGATCTCTCTCTCACAAAAATTACAGATTTACCAGATGTCATTGGGAATCTTAAATTGTTGAAGGAGATAAATCTGGATTGGAGTGAAATAAGGCAGCTACCGAAGGCCATTGGGATGATGGGGAATCTTGAAAAGCTGCTTGCCAGGTGCTGTAGAAATTTACAGGGGGAATTCCCAAGTGAGATATCTGGATTATCCTTTCTGAGAATCCTAAATTTATCAAATAGTCGTATTAGTAGATTGCCGACAACTATCGATCAGCTTACTCATCTACAAGAACTTCATTTGCAATGTTGTGAAGATCTTCAACAGTTGCCAGGGCTTCCCACGAGTTTAACTACTTTGGATTTTAGATCTTCGATGTTGCAGACAGTTCCCGACCTTTCCAACATGACCAATTTAGTTGACCTGTCCATTTCTGATGGTACTGACGGTATTGACTTCGGCTCACGAGTGGAAAGGGGGCAAGTACAAGCTCAGAACATGGAGTGGGTTACAAGGTTAACTAGACTGGAGAAGTTGGCACTGGTTCTTTCAGATTCCATACCACTAACTGATCTGTGTCACCTTTCTCGGCTCCAGTGTCTCAAAATATCTTGCTTTGACCATGATTCTCTGATGCAATTACCATCCAGTCTCAAAAGTCTTACCCTTGTAGGTTTGAAGTCACCCATAAATTGGTCATCTCTTTCCTACTTGAAGAATCTGTACACCTTAATGATCCAAAGGTCTGGGCTTAAAAATATTCAGTTTGATGTCCTTGGGCAGCTAAAGAATCTCCAGACATTGCAAGTGTCTCGTTGCATGTCGCTTAAGAGGCTATCTATTCTATCGGACTTGAAGGAGCTCAAATTATTGTGGGTGTCACAATGCCCGAAGCTGGCTGAAATTCGAGGTTTCGAAGAATTGGAGATGTTGGAATGTCTTGTCATTCACAAATGTGATTCCATAAAAAGGCTACCTGATCTGTCGAGTTTGCACAAGCTGAAGAAGTTGTACATTCATGATTGTAAATCCCTGGAACAGTTGCCCAAGGTGGGAACATCGTGTGATCTCGTTGTTGATTGATGCCTGTAGGTTACGTGACTATAAAGGCCCTCACCAGCTTCACAAAGGAGCAACGAGTGCAGATCATTGACTGCAAGATACCAGCGGCGAACTCTGGATAGCACGGTGACGCTATTAGAGTTGAGGAGTTTGAGATTGCCTGGGAAGAAATCATGCAGCGTTTTGGCTTTAAGGATCAATAGTGGATTCAGGCATTGTATGAACTAATGCTCGTGACGTGTTGTTTGCTGGACAGGACGGTTTTCGGCGAGGCAATTATAAGAGTCCGTTCCTTGATGGCAACGTGCTTCAGCAGGCTTCTTTGGAAGTTCTTCTCGAGATATACGAATTAGTCTTGCAAAAGAAGCAGCGGAAGGAAGTACTTGATGATTTAAGGTCTAGAGATCTTAAGTGTCGAAAACATGGCGCTGGTTCTTGTCAATGATGTCTTCTTGCATCGGTGTGACAGTAAGTTCATTCAAATGGGCCTATTGACGTAGTGTATGACAAAAGGCAGGAACTTAATTTTCCTTCTGTAGCTGGTTTAATTCAAAGGTCTTTTTATGCAGACATGCATTATGTGTGCTTAATTATAATCAGGTGTGAGAGATTCCTTTCCAGTATATGTTGTCTCGACGGAGAAAGGATTTCAAGCGCTTGTATGTACTGCGATTAGGATCCGACAACACTGATGTCAGCAACCCGGTTCAGTGGTTTGATCATTACATGGTTGCTTGGCAAACATTTGACGAGTACTTGAATAAGGTCCGTCTTGTAGCTGGCAAAAGTAACAATCACTTCAATGAATTAAATTCTTTGCATAGTTGACTCGATATGTTAGCAACTTGATATCCTTCCAATGGTGCAAGCGGGCTGTTCATCTTTGGAGGATGAGTTTCCTGGAAAAATTGTCGGAGAAAAACATGCAAGTTTCGACCATAAAACCACTTCTAACCTTATATTTTGAGTTCTATATATCTTTCTAGTCTTGGTGTAGCATATTGCTGGTTTTAGTTCCAAGAAGTTTGGGTAATCCAAGAATAAGTATGGCTGTAGGTGCTGTGCTAATTTCCCTCTCTCTTCATCGAAAATGCCGGTAGAGGCAGAAAAAATTATTAAACCAGAAATAAAAGTGAAGCAGAGATATTGTGTTGGTAAATTCTCCAGTTGAGTGGTAATCCTATTGAATTTTCACTCATCGTCGGACTTATTAGGAGTCGTCATATAAGTTTTTCTCGAGGGCGATTCGTTGGAGGGTTCATAGCACTTCCCAACTCTATTGGAGGGCTCATAGCACTTGAGCATTTTTCTGTATCTGGATGTCTCGAGCTAACCAGACTTCCAGATTCTATTGGGGCACTAAAAAGTTGACCTGAATTAGACCTACCTGACACAGGGATTACCGAGCTCCTAGATTCGATTGGAAGCTTAAAGAGGTGAAAAGTAACAAAGAGGAACACCAGTGAGGTTAAAAAATTCCCCATTGCTATCGGATTGTTGGAGAATCTTGAAGAGTTACATGCTGGGTTTGTAGAGAATGGGCAGGGTAAATTCCAAGTGAGATCGCAAGATTATCCATTTTGAGAATCCTATACTTATCATGCACCCGAAAAGAGTTGCCAGAGCTTCCTGCTAGTTTGATCAGCCTGTACTTTGTCAGTCATCGACTCATCGTGGTCGCCCACATTTCCGAGTGCGGTTCGATGGAAAGGTTATCTGATGCGTCAAAGTTAAAGGAGATGAAGAAATTGGATATTCTTCGTTGTGCATCATTGAAGAGTTTGCCAGATCTATCAAACACAGAAGTGCCGGGTTCTGTCGTAGTTATTGGAAGCCCGAGCTTACATGACTATGCTGGAACCCTACCGGTCTTATAAATTTGGAGGAAATCTGAGTTGGTTGTCGCGAACAAAATAGACAACAGAATCCACAGGAGTAGACGCATATCATACATGCCAGTCAAGGTGTGCCTTCCCAGTCTCTGACTAGCATAGAAATTGCCTCTCTGATTCATCTTTTCTAACCATGTTTCTTTTCTCTTGCGATATTCCACACACTGTTCTCAGGAACCGACACAAGAAGCTCAAATGTAATTTGCAGTTTCTCACAAAACCTATAATGGACGATGCTAGATGCTTTGAGAAATGGAGCTCGTTGTGCAGAAACTCATTGCGAAGGAGGATAACTAGTGCATTAGAATACTAAAAGACAAGTACTTGAACAATGGCTGTGACCTTTTCGGAGAGGGAAAAAAAAAACGGAAGAAAGGTTGTGACTCTGAGTGCAGGTTAAATCATGATTGGCAGAGGCATTCCAATCACGGAATCAATTTCTCTCGTTTATACGTTACCGCCATCAGGTGCTCATTCCTGCATGAAGTCCTGCAAGTGTACACCTCATTCTTAAGCCACAGATATATCTTCCTTGAGTAGCTCAACTATCTCAGATGAGAGAGAGCATGGCAGGAAAGGATCCAGTGATGAGATACTGGCATAAAAGCAAGAACAAATAAGCATATGCCATGAAAAATTTATCCAAGTTCAATGTCTACGATTATTATTGGTGCATCACGCACACTGCAAGATAGTATTCAATAAAAGTCTTGGGTATCCTGCAGCTTCCAGAGCTTCCACAAATGACAAAGTTTAGCTCACAAAAGTAACTCAGTCTTTTGAATCTACTAACCAAACAAGAACATTAAAAACCATGAAATTTCAGATGGCATGACAATCCAAGTACGCTCTTTTCCGAAACAAAACCATGTCACAGGTAAATGGCCAAGTCAGATGGCAAATAGGTAATGCTTTTTGTGTTGGTTCTGAAGATCACCCTCTCCAGATTTGCTGCCTTGCTGTGCACAAATTTCAACAAGTTCATGCCATTTTCATAACCTGTGAAGAATCTCCTCACACAGAACATCCCCTCGTCCCAAGTCTGGTAGTCACCGTACTCATTCTTGAACTTGAGAACACGCAGTGTCTGCCAGCAGCGAAGAGTTTCTTGACCTATGATTTCCCAGTATCGCCCCTCTTCAAAATCATACTTTCTTGTAAACGTCTCTCTGATCTAAAAGCACAAAGAAAGATCTCATTATTTAACACAAATCAAAAGATGTGACTAATCATATATAATGTAGTAAATCCAGCATAATTCCCTTCCTTACATTAAACATAGATTGCCGAACCATAACCACAGCAAGGTTTTCAAGATTAGGACAGGCTGTCAGCGAGCAGGCGATTCCAGGAAGCTCCCACTTCAGCAGCCCTGTATCCAGCACCAGACTGGTTGAATCAAGCGTCACCATTTCTTGTTTCATCACCTTTTTCACCGATAATATCTGGTTCAAAGAGTGGGGACACTGTAAGAACCAATGTTGTAATGAGTGTGCACACTTCTGAAATCTCAGGTTAATTCAATAGCACTTCTGCACTGATTTTTACACAGAACGCATAACAGTTTAGGACATTCACGAAAAATTCTTTCATCTGCGGTAATAGAAACATACAGCAAATAAAAAATTATATAAGAAGTGATTGTTTCCAAGCTATTTGGATATGCGCTGCACCCCAAAACATATGGGCGGAAATCATCCATAGGTATATGCAAATTGCATTCTCATCTTGCGTTCCTCTTTGTCCTCTTCTTTAGGAACTCTGTGTCATTACATTAGATTGTGGCCCCAAAATGTTATACAGAATAGATCAGAACCATGTGAGAGGATAGTGATGAATACCTGAATACACCAACTGCAGAAATGGAAGTGTCTAGCAGACTGAAATATATTAAGAAGGCTCTGCAAGTTTTTGTCGTACTGCGCGGGATAGAGACCAGCTCCAGTGACGAGCACTACCCGTTTACGGTAAAGCATCTCATCAAAGTTGAATCGTGCTTCAACCCCGGCTGGAACATTTTCTATCAGGAAATTACTCCTGGTCATGCCACCCCGAAATTCTATTCCTCCCAGTGTTGGACAATCAATAACGAGATCGGTCTTTGGTTCCACCATCATGTACCCATCCAAAATTGAAACCTTTATTGGAACTGTTCTTGGCTGAATGGTAATTTTGAGATCGCCACGCATGTTGCAATTAGTCAGGGACAACAGCTCGAGCTTTTCACAGTCTGTGGCAATTTTCTCAATTGCATCATCCGGTAACACTACCCTATCTAAAGAAAGTTCTCTTAAGTTCTTAAGCTGCAATCGAGCAGGCAAATCGAGCTTTAGAAAAGCCAGTCCCAGTTTCACTACTGAAGAACTGCTATATAAGCATTCAGGAAACTCGTAGTAAGGATGACGCCACAAGGCCTTTTTCCTGCTATCCTCCAGATCGTTGAAGTTGAGATCTAGTTCTTCAACACCGTTATTAAGAGCAAGAGAGATCCATGAGTTGACACGGTGAAGCATACTGCTATTGTACCTAAAAGCTAAACGAAAGCAGTTTATCTCCTGAACCTTACGTCTACGGAGAAACTGGCTCACAGAAGGAATGACTTCATTTCCAGTTTCTTCCACCCAACTGTATGTAAAGTCCACCTTGTGCATGAACCTCCACAAAAACCTCCACCTTCGTGAAAGCATAGAAGTTCCCAGGGCATCCTTCATAGGAAGTCTATCCAGAATTAGAAGAAGAATTTCATCCGGTAACCAGCTTAACAAGTCATTTTCAGAATACACTGCATCTTCTGAATATGATTTCACACACTTGCGTCTTCCTCGAGCCGGAGCCATCATCTTAACATGCAGTAAAGTAAAAGTCTACATTAGCTTTGCACTTATGAAATTACCACAATGTAGTCATGTGTGATATTGCAGGGTCAAGTATTGTTTGCCGTACCTAAACATATTTGACTCGCGTCAAAGCCAATTAACTAAACATAGTAACTCTTTCACGAGTACACACCACCAAAATTGTTACTCTAAAGATGAGAGTATATCATCCAAGAAATATCATTGCCTTAAATTAAGGAAGTGGAATCCGTCTAAGAAAAAAGACAAATTTAGTTTTCCAATTTAGCAATACACTTTATATCAAGACAAAGTGACTCATAAAATTGAAGACCTTGTGATGGAACTGCTACAGGAACCAACTCTTGGAGCACACAATAACCATTGTCTTATAAAAAAATTCCAACTGCATGTCCAGGGTCACATTCCCAAATCAAAGTATACCAATAAGTGGAAACTTATTGAAAATCACCAATACAAAATCACATCGACCATTTACTCTTCTCAGCATCATGCTCTTTGATCAATGAGAAGGAGGCAGATCAACATTGCATTCAATAAGAAAGGCGAACTTGAGCTCATAAGCACAAAAAACTAAAAATAAAAAAGCCACAGAAATGCATCTTGCATAGGTTGGAGCACGACAGCCAGACCGTTCGCCACAGAAACTCATGGAGTGCTGCAGTTTGGCAACATAAATTAAAAAAGTTTCCTTCCAACAGTTTTAGCAACTTGCTCCTTAAGATCGATAAACTTATACACTCTAGCTTATCCAGGAAGGGCAGATGATCTCCTCTCTGATTGCTAAACCGTGTTCTTCATTATTCCAGAGAGCACATACTGATATCTACATATATTTCAATTAATTAGCAGTTCATTTCAAGGAATCAGGCGATAGAAAATCTGTCTCATCTTCACCAAGTCAAACATGTTCATCCATAAATAGAACTAAATATGATGTAGAATGGAACCCTTACCTGATTGAATTGCTAATAAGAATTTGGATGTGCACAGTCTTCAGCAATACACAACATTTCCAATGAACTCGAAAATTTTGAAGTAGAGTGAAGGTCTCTGATATACTGAACTCGTCCTTTCTGCTATAGTTAGTAATTCTTAGTTCTTACGCGCTCAATATCTCTGAGAAAGATAATCAATGCAGGGGGAGGACAATTAAAGAACTTTGTTGCAGCCATCATTGATAGCACTAAAATAACAACAAAATTAATCTTAACAGGAGAGCACACACAATAAGTGTTTGGGTTTACCCATCCTTTATGAATCTAGTAAGTGAACTGCTTGCAATTTATTGATTAAAGGATATAGCTCAAAAGAGCATGCATTTAACTTGTTAAAATAAAGACAAAGCTCAACAAGTTACTCTCTATCTTTTCACTAGTAAGAAGTGAAAAGAGTAAGTATCACAAGAAATATAATTCCCTAAGACAAAGCAATCTAGTGAGTTAATTAATATGAATACATGATGTCAGAAAATTCAGATATATAATCTTCATCCGGCAGTTTAAGTTTTTAGAATAGTTGCTAGGGAGCCCACAAAATTTTACATGGCATCAAAGTGGGGAGATCTCGAGCTCAAATCTTTCCATGCCCTTACATTATCTGCCTTCCCACTTTAATCTTAGGTCAAAGTCCTGCTTACGTATAGGGAGACTAATTGAATGTTTAAGTATTAGACCGTGATTTTATCGAAAATCTCTAATTTTTAAAACAATGTGCAGCAGTCCCACAAAATCTTACACATGAGATGGTAAAAGATCTGGAACAAAATATGGAATTATAAGAAAATGCGGTCCCGGATAATTGCAATACAATCTTGAAGAAGGAATCAACAATTTAAGAAAAACCTAAAAATGATCTTACTATCACCATGTAGAATGATCCTAATTGGTCATATTCATAACAGAAACCTCATGAAAAATTAACTTTTAGCAAGAAAATAATATATAAAAATGAACACGAACACCGGATCAATTGCAAATACAACACATTCTTCACTTAATTTTGAGATGTCACTCACAGACACATCAGGTGATCAGATCGTGATTTTTCTTGGTTAAGATCACTCCTAGATATTGAAAAATCTGAAAACAATGAAAAGGCCATGCAGGAGAAGTTCTACCTCTAAAAAGATCTCACCTTTGCCATTTGGAGAGTCAATTCCACATCACAATTCAAATGACATATCTTCTAGACTCACCATATACCACCTCGTAGCCTACTCATTGGATCTCTCATGCTATGTGAAAAATACAATGAGGATGGAGGGTGTTTCAGAAGAAAGGCAAGACTCTGGATCTCACGGCATTCTCTGTTCTAGCGGATTTACAGTCACTGCATATTCAGGACCATTAGTTAGGATTATACGGCAGGGAAAGGGATATGGGAATTAATTAGAGTACAGGAGAGAGCAAATGGGGAAGAAAAAATCTTTATCATAAAATGCTCAAAATAAGGAAAGCCAACTTTTCAGACAAAGAGAGGTGGATAAACGTGAGTCGAGGTAGAGAGAAACGACGTCGGATAAATAACATAAGGTAGACACTTGGGAAACAACAAGTCTTTTACCAATAATGTCAGCGAAATACTTGCATGTAATCAAAGTGTCAAGAGAGAAATCCATGAAAACTTTATTCCTGCGGAAATTCCGCAAGGTAGATCAATTACACCTCCAATGGTTAGCACGTTAAGCCTTCAATATGCACTCTTAATCTTGCACACAAGAAAGACTTCAGAAAAATTCAGCATTCAAGCACCAAAATACAAATAACATGGTTAAAATACAAGATCTTTTCAGTATGCAAAATTGGCATCTTCAAGATTAATCATTTTCTCGTCACAATACCAAATCTAGACTGCCATAGAAAATCTTGGCAAAATCGAACTTCCTTTTTGTCATATAACTGCTTATTTTGTCCAAGAAATCCAAGCGACATTTAGAGCACATCTGCGTTTTGGCATAACTATTTCATAATAGTACATCTTAATATTGTGGAGAAAACAAAGATACCAGATGATATTTTTGCAACGAAGCTACCATAAGAATAAGTAAATTTGAACCTCCTCCTCATGTACTTATTATTGTGAGGCCAACATCTACTGAATCAATTTATCTATTAGCAGTCATTTTCATTACGCAGAAGTGCTTGAACCAATCTTTGACATTACATGTGTAAAGAGTAAATGACTGTTAGCGAACAACACCTTTTGACATATTTTGTTTGACCAAATATATATATATTGTAGGCCTGAAACATATATGTGAATAGAACTCGATTTATGCTTCACAAACAAAGGATAAAGTATTTGGTGCTCTGTGATTAGATTCCATTCTTCTCACATATGATGCTGACCATCCACATAAGATCCAAAATCATGTGAGTTGAAAGAGTATATCGCCTAGTACATGACAATTTCTCCTAATCAACAACCCCGAGAAACCAAGTTGCACAAACACATCACGTAGTTACAAACGTTCCCACAGCAGACACAAACATTAGCCATTTCAACACCTCTTTCTTCAGAATAAACAACAGTAGGAACTATGAGTACAGGCATACTAGGGCATCCCATCATTTCCTAGCATGATTACAGCACAACAACCGGCCACAAAATGCAGTTTATTGTAAATATGTTTCCTACTATCAAGAGCTACTTTGAAGAAGACATGTATTTCTTTCTTAATGGCTAAGTGAGCAACATGTGCACTTGGTCATGGAGAACACTTTTGCTAGCTAGTCAGTTAGATAAGCAGCAATCAGTCCTACTCATCTCAAGCAATATAATATTCTGTGTTTTTGGTTAAAAAATATTGACCCTTCTGTCTGCAGGATATCTCAGCAACAGAAGTTTTCACAAGTGACAATGAAAAACAAGGAAACCAACTCTCACTCTTACCATGAACGGTTCTTGCAAGAACCAGGGAGAATCAGATTAATAAGACTAGCAAGAAAACATCATATATACCCATCACATTTAGATTGACTTTACTTAAAATCAAAACTGAATTTCCACCAAAGATTACCCCTTCCTACAACCAGAATGGAAGACCTAACTGATTAATGAAACAGAATCCCTATATCTAGTCTTTCATGCAAGTTATAAAACACTTTCTTGTGATGATGCTCCAGACTTTTTCCTATTTTTCTATCCACCAATGTAATTTTCGAGTTATAGATTATACCTTTTGCAGCGTGACCATGCAGATATATATCTCATGGTACTGGTAGACAGAGAGGTCAGCAGTACCCGAAATAATAGCTACATAGGCCAGCAAACTGTGTACTGTTGTGTAATCACCTTCTGTAATCATCTTGACATGCAGGAGGCAACTTTATGACTGATGCTGCAGAGGAATCATTTATTCGGATTCAACAACATAGCAGCCCACTGAACAGTAAGTGCTCCTGAAAATTTGAACTGCAACAACAAACCAAAATCCCTAAACCAATGTACTTGGATGTCCCTCCACCATCTCAAGAAGCCCTCGTCCACCATGGACTCAATATTTTCTTGCGTCTCTGACAGTTATCACTGTTCAACAGCCATGACACAACAATAAGTTCTCCAGAGTTTGAGTTAAAACACACATATTGAAGAAGAGCTCATAGGTGCAACAGTAGTTGAATTTCCCTGGCCAAAGGAAAAGTAATCCATGGAATTCTCCTCGAAGGAAGTTTACTGTATGTCCAACTTTGGTTGTCTTTTGCCAAGATAGCAACCAAGAATACTTATCAGACATGGCGAGAGTATCTCCCTGCTCACTATTGAGCTCTGAGGACTTCCAAGCATTTCCTTTTGGCAGTCTTGCTCTTGAAGATCTGCAAAGTTACTACTGACTTGATTCTGCTTGAAGATAGGACGATCCTTTGGGCAGGATTCTCCATCTAGAAGTAAACGCAGAAATTTAATAGATGAATCCAGATCATAAGCCACTGAAAGCACGTAATTAGAAGTAAAATATGTGTTCAAATCCCATCCTGTGAACAATTCTTTTCAAATCGCAAGCTGTCTATCCCAGTCGGGGATACACCAAATCTCTTTCTAAATTAGGCGTGATTTGTCTGATACATTTCACTCGATTCAGAAGCATGATGATAACGTAAGATAACGCCCACACTCCCCCACAGCGCCACAATGTTTCCCTATTAACTCAGGCCTTCAAACAACATAGAAAGTTCAGCTAAATATCATCTCATTCCTTTTCTTCTCTGCCCTTGCCATTGTAGCACTAGTGAAAATCAACTTCCCC
Organism: Lenwebbia sp. NSW1173648; assembly: GCA_029784005.1. Lineage (NCBI taxonomy): Eukaryota > Viridiplantae > Streptophyta > Magnoliopsida > Myrtales > Myrtaceae > Lenwebbia > Lenwebbia sp. NSW1173648. The sequence continues at coordinate 14,712,204 of JARCGZ010000009.1, forward strand.
AACAAATCAACGGCGTACTCCGTTACTCTCCGTCTCAATTGAGGCGAGTTTGAGCACGAACGTGCAAAGTCTTGCCATTTAAGCAACACCCATGGATCCTCCTTAACCAGCCATTGACGAGGAGGCCAAATGCGGTCTCACTTCATCGCCATTTGGTTAAACAGGTCAAGAACTTACGCACGATAACAAGTGACTAGAGTCGAGTGAAAAAGGTTTGCAAGAGAGATCAACGGAACTCAGAATCAAATTGCGCTAATACTGTGCCGACGTACCTGTGAGGCAGAAGCAAGAAGACGGACGAGCCGCTACATCTGTGAAAGCGATGAGTTGAATGCTTGGGAAGACTGGGATTGGAGGAGAGCGACATGTTCGTCGTGAACGGGAGAGCCATGGACGATGTGGATTGTAGAGGATTGACACTGATGAGAGATGATGACAGGAAACTTCTCGCAGTGTACGTTGTCTTTGGAAAGTACTTCTTTGTTAAAGGTTTTTCCTCACAAAGTGATAATTCTTTCTCATGTTTGGATAGAATCATTGAACTTTTTAATTTTACTATATACCCTGAATAAAAGTAATTTTACACATTCATCCTTGAATTGACGACGTATTGATGAATTCGGTGGTATAACTATCTCTAAATACTGCTGAGGTAGCCTGAAGATGAAGAGGAAAAGGAACTCATCCACATATCCAGCCTAGCACCGTCAGTACGAGCCGCCAGGGTCTGAATTGGAGGTGTTCCTAAACTTCAGAGGACCAAACACTCGCCTCGGCTTCACCGACCGCCTCCACCACGCGATGGCGACGGGAGCCGGATGAGGTGGAGATCCCGCAAAAGGCGAAGAGATTGGAGGTGAGGTCCTGGGCGCGATCAGCAACTCCAAGATCGAAGCCGCCGACTTATTGCTATTTTTGAATTTTCAACTTAGGAATGAAGGCCATTGAGGGGCAAAAGAATGCATAGATTGATAGAAATTTAGCATTTTTCCCAAGCGAAACCAACACTGTTTTATAGCTAAATTGACAAAACTTGCACACTCTCGTATACAACCCTACCTAGATTCAGTCCAGAGTGTCTCCCTGCTGTGTATATCTACCTTATGATGGCTAGTTCTTCCTCCTTTCCTTGTATAACTCGTAGAGGCCTCTGAAGTGACCATCATATAACTTTGGGCATTCTGAAATCCACAGACTACATGTCTTTGGTAGATCGGACAAATCTTGCAGCGACTCGCAATGAATGATCCTTAGTTGCTCCAGCTTCTGTAACTTTGATGCATCGGGCAACCTTTCTACGGAGCCACTACCTCCAATTGATAATGTCGCCGAGAATTCCAATTCCCCCAAATTCTGAATCTCATCTAGCTGCGGGCAAAAGTTCAGAGACAACTCTCGGAGCTCCTTTAAGCTTGATAGGCTCGATAACCTCGCTAGCAATCCACAATCCTCCACTTGCAGATGATGGAGGTTCTCTAGCTGTCCAGTGACATCGAACTGAATCTGTCTTAGCTGACACCCACGTATTGTTAACAAGGACAACTTTGTCAAGGTGGAAAAGAGGGACCACTCTATCGGGGATCTGACATCAACTAAAGTCAATTCTTCAAGACTAGATGGAAGCTGAGTCAGAGATCGTGGGTCAGGACAAGTTATGATGAGTTGCCGGAGCCGAGAAAGGGAACTCAGGTTAGTTGGAGGCAAAGTGAACCTGTCAAGCCAATCTTTAGGAGTGTGAGCTTGTCCTTGATAGATCACTGGCTTGTAAATGCCACAAATTATCTTCAGATGAACTAGATTAGTCATGTTCGACAGGTCAGGGACTATCTCCAATGACAAAGATGACAACTCTAATTTTGTCAAACTCTCAGGAAGCTCTGGTAACTGTTGAAGACCATTGCAGTCACATAGAATAAGTTCTTTGAGACGAGAAAGTTGGCCAATGGTTGTCGGCAATCTCCTAACCTTGCTACCAGATAAGTCTAGGATTCTCAAAGAGAATAGTTGCCCAATTTCACTTGGAATTTCCTCCATCGTACAACCGACACGTAACTCTTCAAGACTCTCCAGCATTCCTATGGCCTTTGGTATCTCTCTAAGATTTTTCCCAAGCGCTAAGCACTTCAACTTTTTAAGATTTCTAATGCAATCCGGTAACTCTGTAATTGAACCCTCGTCCATTATCAACTTAAGCAGTGATTCCAGTCCTCCAATTGAGTCTGGTAGCCTTCTTATCCTGCAATAAAAGGAATCTATCACCTCCAACCCCTTAAGGTTTCCAATGGCGTCAGGTAATCTTGTGATGCTTGTATTAGAAAACTCCAACTTGCACAGTGATTCCAGTCCGCTGATTGAGTCCGGTAGCTCGCTCAGATTCCAACAACCATTCAGCTTTATTACCTTCAGCATCTTGAGATTTCCAGTGGAATCAGGTATACTTGCGACTCCTGTCATCGATAGATCCATCTCAAGTAGTGATTTTAGTCCCCCAATGGAATCTGGGAGTTTTCTGAACTCCCTACATCCACTCAAAGACAAGTACTTCAAGCCCACTACATCTCCAATTGAGGGAGGAAGTTCTTGCACTTGCTTATTTTCGATCTTCAGCATCAGAAGGGACTTCAGACCACCTATTGACTCAGGTAAACTAAGAGGAAGTATAGGTGTGATCCCCAATCTCAAAGGCGCGGTGATTTCTAAGTGCTTCAAGTGCTCTAGCTTATTGATAGAACCATCAACATGTGCCAAGTGTTCACACTCCTCAAATATCAATCTCTTCAGATTTAAGCATGAAGAGAAGTCGGGTGTCTTGGTAATGCGGTTGCAGCTTGACAGATGTACAACTTCCAACTTACCAATGCCCTGTAAAATAACAGACTGTTAGAGGCCAGTGTTAAAATGTGGAGAGACAAACGCAACACAGATATAGCATGACATGAGATGGTACCATGCATGGCCCCCATCCAAGCCAGTCTTCCGTAATGTCACTCTTTGACAACTTGAGCACAGCTAAGCTTCTTAAAAATAAATTGGTCGCATATAAATATGGAGGGCAACGATGCCAACAGAGCCAAGTCAACTTAGAGAGAAGACCCGTAAAATCTCCAACCAAGTTTCCACCGTCTAATTCCAGGAACCTTAAGTTTGGCAGCCTTGAAAATTCTTCACTTGTAAAGCAATGCTCTAGAAAGTAATGCTTTAGAGGAAGTCCTGCAAGTTTGAGAGCTACAAGATTCTCTGTTCCCTGTCAATAAAAGTTAGCAATCTGTAAGCTGTAGAAGTAAAATAACAGAGAAGAGCACATATACATGATCTTTTTGAACTATTGCATTTTTTTTCTTCCAAGAGGAAATAGCCATGAATATGACTTACCACCCCTTTGCTTGTAACTACATCAAAGGCAGTTTTCGGACACCACAATCTGCTACGCTTTCCCGGATCTTGGAGGCACTCCCGCCGAATTATCTCTCTGCCGAGATCTCTGAGTTGGTCATGCATCCATAGTTTATCACCGTCAACAATTTTTATCAAAGACAACTGAATAAGCACAAGTATTCCACTTTTTGGGTAAAAGTCACAAGCCTTCCACATATAATTTGCAAGGACTCTTTCTTCACCAATGAAGTAACATGCAATATCGAGAAAAATTTGTCGTTGATCGTCCTCCAATTTTTCATAACTTACCATCAGCTTTTGCAGGACATCATTGTGGGGCACTTTCTTTAACTTCTTCCATGTGTCTATCCATATTACCATGTTTTTTCCACAAAGATATGAACCTACAACCTCGAGAGTCAAAGGAAGTCCTCCAGTGACTGCCACTACTTTACTCGAAATATCCCTATAATCAGGTGGAGGTGAGTCGCTTTCAAATGCATGCTTACTGAAAAGTTGAAGAGCATGGTTAGGCCGCATTTCCTTCATCTCGTAAAAATAGAAATCTCTGGGATGCACTGGGATCGTTTCATCTGGGCTTTCATCATCAGATGCCAAGAAAGGGATGTTCCTGGTTGTGATAATAATTCTGCTTCCCGGACCAAACCAACTGGACTCGCCAGCTAGTTTCTTGAGCTGTTCCCTGTCATCCATGTCATCAAGAACAATTAGGACTTTCTTCTCGCATAATCTTTCTTTGATATGGTTGATCCCGTCATAGGCATCGAACAGCGTTATGGATCTAAGGCCAAGAATGTCACGTAATAATTTCTTTTGCAAGTTGAGAATGCCATTGTCATGGGATGACTGCCGAACGTCTGAAAGAAAGCTGCAACGTTCTTGAAACTGAGGAGACATTTGTTCAAAGATAGCCTTGGCAAGAGTTGTCTTTCCAACACCACCCATACCGTGAATCACAACAAATCGTACACCAGAAGCAGCTTGGCCAAACAACTCCTTGATGGCTTCCATTGGATCATGAATCCCCACCAAGTCATTGCGCACGTTCAGCTGTCTTATCCTTAACTTACTGAACACCTCTTCCAGAATAAGTCCTATGAGTTTATCTAAGCTGCCATATACGCGCAACCATCTCAAGTTAAGAAACCACAAATAGCTAGTATACATTGCATGCAAGCATAACTAAGTCGCAGGCAGATAATAGGAAGAAAGTGCATGTGTGGGGGCAAACACAGGCTCCTCTAGATTGGAACAAACTACTCGAACAAATAATTGACTTAATCAGCATGAGAACTACACGATACAGTTCAAGAGTCACGCCGTGAGACAGTTCTTCCTTTTAACTATTATCGCATGCAGAGAAATGCACAATGACTATATGTACTATAAGTCTCTAACTATGTTTCCAATGTCACAAATTTCATTCTCATGTTCAAAATGATCAAATGGAAAGCTTCCCTGTCAATTTCCCCTTTCTAAGAGATCCAGGTTTTACACTACTCTGTAAACGCCGAGAGCATAGATGCACTAGTAGTAGTAGTAGCTCTTGTAGTGTTCCACATTCTCTTCTTTTGGCCCGAGCAACATTGTTCCAAAGTTTGGTCCACCACATTGTCAACTTTCTTACATGGGATCAAGCAAGATTGACTGCTCATAGAGCGAATACCAACGTTTGACCTAATGCATAGGAAACATGAAAAGATCATTTGCAAGCAGACATTAAAGTGCTGGAGTTTTCAACATTACCCATGATCACTCAAGTTCCAAGCCATGATTCTGGCCACCTTTCTTAGAGCTGCCTCCCACTGCTTCACCACGTCCTTACCCGACTCTCTCTCGTGCTTCCGCAGGGCATCGTGGTACGTCCGTGTCTTGAGCCTCACATCCCACGCACCTACATCGTAGAAGATGGGCAAGATCACCTTCTCACTCTTCTTCCTCCTGCACTCCATCATGAAAGTGAGTTCGCGGAGACACCGTCTGCTCGAAGCATAGCCTCTGGAGAAGATGGGCACGTAAATCTTGGAGCTGGTTATCGCTCTCAGAACCTCTCCGCGGAAATCCTCACCGATGCGGAGCTCCTCCTCGTCCTTGAAGACGCGGATGCCAGCACGGACCATGGCCGCGTGGAGAGAATCGGCGATGGTTAGGCGAGTGTCGGGCCCGAAGCTGAGGAACACTTCATAGTCCCTCTCGGGCAATGATGCCGATTCACCACTGTCTGTGGTGGAGGGATCAGGCCTTGTGCTCGTTGGGGCCTTCGCTTTTCTTCTTCTGAACTGCGACCAGGCTAGTGCAAGTAACAGAGAACAGGCGATGGAACGGATCAACATCATCATTTTCCTGCTCGGTTAGACCAGACGGCGATGATTTTGCTGTATAGAGAGAGGAAGATAAATCATAGAAGAAGACCAGAAGTCAACTCTCTTGCCTTATAGACGAAGTTTAGCACAATGCATTATTATACTAAAATAATTGGTAGGAGACAGAGACTCGATACCCATTGCCCGGTCCTCCCGGGTCTTTTTCTATATGATAAACTGGACTAGTTTCTCGGGAAAAACTTCCCAGAAATTTCACACAGATTTTCCTGCAGGCGATCATCAGACTCGGGGCAAATCTTCTCCTCGCTGCCCAAAAAGATGATCTTGTTTCGCTCCATCCTCTGTTCTGTCTTGGTTGCAGCAGCCTTGTCACTAATCAGAAGAAGAAAAAGCAGGACTTCGAAGAGCAACCCAAGTGATTACAGTGATGCATCGTCGGGGAGGCAGTACGAGGTGTTTCTGAGTTTCCGAGGACCAGACACTCGCCTGACCTTCACCGACTCTCTCTGCGCGGCCTTGGTCCGCGCCGGGATCCGCGTCTTCAGGGACGACAACGAGCTCCGTGTCGGCGAGGAGTTCGGCGGCGAGCTCCTGGGGGCGATCGCCCACTCCAAGATCTACGTGCCCATCTTCTCAAGAGGCTACGCTGCAAGCAAGTGGTGCCTCCGCGAGCTCGCTTCCATGGTGGAGTGCCGGAAGAGGAATGAGAGAGTGGTGTTTTTGCCGGTCTTCTACGACGTGGAAGCATCCGATGCGATGCTCGAGACGGGGCCGTATCGCGAAGCCCTGCGAGAGCAAGAGAGAGAGTCCGGCGAGGAAGTGGCGAGGAAGTGGGAGGAAGCTCTACGAGAGGTCGCCGGAATCCCTGGGTGGAACCTGAGAGATCACGGGTAATGTAGACTTCTACACTCTAATTTCTAGATGTACAAGGTCTTACCTTGGCCCTTACCATATTTCCTGGAAATTGGATTGCTATTTCGTGATGAATATTTTGCCATGTTTTGTGGTGATAATCATGAAAATGAAGTTTGTAGTGATGAAAATCTAGTAATGTCGTTGCAAATTTCTCTGTTGGCTTGTGGGAGATTCTACTTGAAAGGGAGAATCTGCACCCAAATCATCATCTTACATGGTGCAATTACTCGAGTGCGTGAGATCTAATCTGCATCTATCATGTTGCATTGAAGACAGAAGAACTTCAAGTATAGAACCTTACATAACAAAAGGCACCAAAAGACAGAAAAATCTGCTGTTTGTTGGCGAAAACCACTTTTCTCAATAATAGGAACCAATCTGCATGCCTTGGGCCTCAATAATATGCAAGTTTCCATGTGGGAGGAGTAAGAAATAATTCGGTTGCGATATATGTTCCGTTTATCCAAACACCCGTTGCCCCTTCCTGCCCTTCTAGTTTACCAATAAGTTGTGATTCATATGTTGTTTCACTGTTGATTCAAGTTCCATATATCTACTCCCACGTGCACGTGATGTGCTATAGCTATTTGTGTTTCTCAACTTGAGACAATTGCACTTACGTGGCAGCCAAGATAAACTTGTAAGACTGATTATGGAAGAGGTTGCCAGTAAGTTGAGGATAATACAACCTAACTTGCACGATGACTTGGTGGGGATTGACGATCGAATGGAAGACCTTATGGAGTTGATAGGCCTAGCCTCTTCTGGTGTAAGGTTTGTCATAATCCATGGCATGGGCGGCATTGGAAAGACAACTCTTGCCAAGGCTGTCTTCAAGCAAATGTCTTCTCAGTTCGAAAGTTGCAGCTTTCTTTCAGATATCCGGCAATCATCTGGGGACAATGATATTCTAGACTTACAAAAGAAATTATTATGTGATATTCTCGACCTTAGATCAGTAAAAGTTTCTGACGCTAATGATGGGATCGAGATGATGAAAGAGAGATTCTGTGGGAAGAAAATTCTCATTGTGCTTGATGACGTGGATAAGAGGGACCAGCTCATGAAACTGGCTGGCAAGTGCAGTTGGTTTGGTGCAGGAAGCAGAATTATAGTTACAACCAGGAACATCCATTTCTTGGCGACTAACACCGAAAACCCAAATGACATCATCCGAGCGCATTCCGGAGATTTCTATTTCTATGAAGTAAAGGAGATGCAATTTGACCATGCTCTTCAACTTTTCAGTAAGCACGCATTTGAAAGTGAATCACCTCCTCATGATTTTGATGGTATTTCAAAGGAAGTTGTGAATGCTACAGGAAGACTTCCTTTGACACTTGAGGTTATAGGTTCGTATCTCCATTGCAAAGGTAAGGTAATATGGAAAGACAAGTTGAAGAAGTTAAGGCAAGTGCCCGACAAGGATGTTCAGAAAAAGTTGATGATAAGTTATGAAGAACTAGAATATGAGCAACAACAAATTTTTCTTGATATTGCATGTTACTTCATTGGTGAAGAAGCGATGTATCCACATTATATGTGGAAAGCTTGTGAATTTTTCCCAAGAAGTGGAGTACTTGTCCTTGTTCATTTATCTTTGGTAAAGATTGTTGATAATGATATGCTGTGGATGCACGACCAACTAAGAGATCTTGGAAGAGAAATTGTTCGGAGTGAGTGCCTCCAAATTTCCGGAAAGCAAAGCAGGCTATGGCGTCCCACAGTTGCCTTAGAAGTGGTTCAGTTCAACGAGGTAAGTCATAGTCGCAACCATTTATTCATGGAAAAATTGACATCCGGTTGCCTATGTTAGGTGTTCCTGATTATGTGGAATCTATCCTTATTCTATTACAGGAGAAGAAGATAAGTTGTTTGCACAACTCGAGAATACTAGCAGCAACTTTACCATTTAAGTTTCAATTCAAACCTAAGTTGGAGTGACTTCATTCGCACAATAAGAATGAATACCGATGCCATTGTGTTGTCATTACTATTAACAAAATTAACGCAATGTTTGCTTGGCTAGAAAGATACATTGCTCAGAGAAAATAATTAGTGTGGTGTGTGTGCTGGCCCAAATGGAATAAGTTTTGTTATCATTGAGAATCAACACTGGGCTCAGCAGTGTAGACACCTATTAGCGATTTTAGAAATCAACTATGTAAAATTAACCCAGTACAAGATTTGTATGGTTCACTGTTATGAGTAAGCAAATTTTGTGCTTCTCAAAATAATCTGAAGGTGAATAAAATTAATATGCTTTATCTCACAATAAATGTTTACAAAGCTCTTATAGTTCCTTTTCATCTCTATAACATTGGAATTTGAAACCAGGTTTTCTTTCTCTGCATTACAAATGTATCCATTTTCTTATAATGTAGAGCATCTGGATTTTCTTATTCTGTTACTATGCTTTAGCTGCTCACATACTGTTATTCCGCTAACTTCCACCTTCAGGGAACAGAGAATGTTGTGGCACTGAAACTCATAGGACTCTCCAATCTTCCCAACCTCACAAGTGAGCAATTTTCAAGGCTTCCCAATTTGAGGTTCCTTGAATTAGATGGAGGAAACCTTGTAGGAGAATTCGAGCATCTTCTCTCAAAGTTAAAATGGCTCTCATGGCATCATTGCCCTTCAGAATTACATGCGAACAATCTTTGCTTAAAGAACTTAGCTGTACTCAAGCTTTCAGATAGCGACGTTACTAAAGATTGGGTTGGATGGCAAGCATGCATGGTAAGGTGTCATATCATGAGTTATTAATTGTCTCACTATCTTACCGCTAGCCTAGTCTTCTTACAAAAAGATTGTTGTTTCACAGGTGAACGGTAAGTTGAAAGTCATGCATCTGACAGGTTGTAACAGATTAATCAGGACACCCAACTTCTCCACATGCTTAGATTTGAAGACGTTGGTCATTAAAGATTGTGAAAATTTGAAACAGATAGATAGTTCGATTGGCAAGCTAGAACGGCTGAAGTGCTTGGAAATCAGCGGGAAGAACTCTCTGTTTCGTTGGCAGTTTCCTAAAAGGGACAACATGTTTGTAGTACCTTCAGCATTAGACTCCATTGGTGGTCTAAAATCCCTATTGATGCTAAAGATAGAAAATGAGCGAGTTCGAGAACTTCCTCACTCAATTGGAGAGCTATCAGGTTTGGAGTACTTGTCGTTGAGCCATTGTCCTGTGCTTGAAAGGCTTCCAAATTCCATAGGAGAATTGAAGTCACTGCTCCGATTGGATCTGTCTTTTAGTGGAATTATTGAATTACCTGAGTCTATTGGGGGACTAGAATCACTCATTGAGATGAATATATCTGGTACAAAAATTACCAAATTACCTGATTCTATTGGCAATCTGAAAAGACTGAAGGTAATGGATATGCATGGAAGTAAGATAAGAGAGATACCAGACTCAATTGGAGGACTTGAATCGTTGCTCAAGTTGGATTTGCGCGAAACATGCATTACTAAATTACCTGAATCTATTGGAAATCTTAACAGGTTGGAGGCCATAGATTTATTTGATTGCAAATTAAGAGAACTACCGGAGTCGATTGGAGGACTGGAATCACTTCTTGAGTTGGATCTATATGGAACAAACGTGGCACAATTACCTGATTCCATTAGAAATCTGACAAGGTTGAAGTGTCTGAAGATTGGGAACAAAATAAGAGAGCTGACAGAGGCCATAGGAATGCTGACGAATCTTAAAGAGATTTGTGCTAGTGGTGATATGGAGGAAATTCCAAGTGAAATTGGGCAGCTATCCTTGTTGAGAATACTAGACTTGTCGCGGAGCAAGGTTACGAGGTTGCCAACAACTATCAGTCAGCTTTCTCATCTCCAAAAACTTCATCTTTTGAATTGCAATGGACTTCAGATATTGCCAGAGCTTCCTCTGAGTCTGACAGTGTTAGAGTGTTCATCTTCATCATTGCAGACAGTACCTAATCTCTCAAAATTGAGCAAGTTAGTTCATATTGATATAGCTAATTACACTGATGAGTCCCTAAGAGTCACCCAAGGACCAGTTCAAAGTCAAAAGATAGGGTGGATTGGGAGGTTATTTAAACTGGAGTATTTGGCCCTTATTTTTCCAAATCTCACCTTGCCTCCGACTAACTTGAGTTCCCTTTCTCGGCTCCAACGACTCACAATAACATGTCTCAACCCACAATCCATGACACAGCTTCCATCCAGTCTTGAAGAATTGACTCTGTATGATGTCAAGTCACCTCCAGAATGGTCTCTCTTTTCAAACTTGAGAAATTTGTCTGTGTTAAACCTCTGTAGATGTTGGCTAAGAGAGATTCAGTTTCATGATGTCCTTGGACAGCTAGAGAATCTGCATCATCTAGAATTGTCAGCTTGTAAATTGCTTGTGAGGCTTTTCAGTCTTTCAAGCTTAAAGAAGCTGCAAGTGCTGTCCGTGAGACGTTGCCCGCTGCTAAAGGAGATGCAAGGTCTGGAGGACTTGGAATTCTTGCGGACTTTGTCAATTGAGGACTGCAATTCCATAGAAGGGTTGCCTGATCTTTCAAATTTACAGAAGCTACAGAAGGTGACCATCTTATGTTGTGAATTGCTGCAAAATAGGACTGTTCAATCACCTACAAATTGTAAGGTGTATAAATGCTCGAGCCGTTGGGAGCTTTACAAAGAAGAAAGAAGAAGTACTCATCGTCCTGAAGAAGCCGATGGCCTACTCTAGAGAGGATTGTTTTAACAATGTAAGCCAAAGCATGCTTGGGAGTGTACACCTTCTGTCTAGATTAATAGCTGGAGCATCACGTATTGTTTTCAGCACTAACTTTTTCTAGTAACACATTCTCCCGGCCGCTCTCAAGAGAGTGGACATGCCCGATCACCTGGAGACGCGTGACCCAGCCCAGGCGGAGAGGGCAGATGTGGAGATCGACTCAAGCTACCTGAATCTTCAGAGAGGTGAGTTAGTGTGTGGACATGTTGTGCTAATGTGTAATTGTTGAATGGGATAGACCCCTTAGACTGTCACTTAAGCCTAGAGCCTTGAAGTGCGTCTCTTACTAAGAGAGTTTCTAGCTAATGCAAACCGCCATGGCCAATGTGCTAATGTGTAATAGTTGGATGGGAGGGAAAATGCTCAATTTCACTTTTGTGGGAGAAGTGAAATCAAACCGCCGTGGCTGCAAAGAGTCGGAGTTGATGACTTGAAGGCTTGGAATAGGAGGGACCCACTAATGTAATTTTTTTCTTTTAAGATATTAATTTGCATTCAGATGGGATTATGTCGAGCGGTCAATTTTAGAAAAATATTTTTTTGCAGGTGAGTAGCGTTGGATCTTTTCGAAAGTGTGACCATAAAGATGCATTTGGCCAATGAAGTCCCAAAAATGATTGCCAAACACCTCATATTTGAGCTCAAAGCCCCTTTGGAAAGCTAAACCAAATGCACCCTAGCGGTCATACAAACCTGAATCAAGAGCTCTAAGCATCCAAGCGAATGGATGATGGTGACAGATGCAAAGAGCGGTTAAACCATCGGCGGCTACTCTTTTCGTGGAACCAAGGTCGTGCACAATTCTTAAATGACAATTCGGAAATGTCCGTCCTCTTTCTGATCGATAAAGCTGGAAACTTTTCCCATTGGCTTGACTTGGAAGTCGTCGTGCTTCTTTTTCTTTCGGTGCTAAGGAAAAAGAAGATGCCTTGAGTCCTGGTAAAGACAGCCTTGTTGCTAATCTCGACTACCGCCAATGCAATCTTTCTTACCACCAAATTTCCCCAAAATTTCATTTTTTGGCCTGAGTTTGAAAATGGAGTCATTGAATACATTGCCAATTGTATTCAACAACTCAGACTCCATATAAAGGTTACCCAATCCGTCAAATACACCCATACTCGGAAATGTTCCATTTGGTACGATTGAAGAGGTACAAGCAAGAGCAATGCGACTTTATCGATTGTGCCTGTTATTAAAATGTCGACATAGGAAGTATTTTCGATGGTCTAACGTATCCATTCATGACTTTGCAGCAAATTGAAATCGGCGACTTTTCGATTTGGTTTTAGCCCTTTCAAACTAGTCACTTAAAATAGAGCTTTTTGGCTACTTCAGTGAAGAGATTTTGGAAGATTAAGACTCAAGTTAAAAGGTAGAAAATTAACTAACAGCAAGTTATAAGAGATGATTAAGAAAGATGTGGAGCATATAGTCCTCGTAAAAAACTATAGAATGGAACGGAATAAAATAACGTAAAATATTCATGTCAACTCCATATAAAGGTCACCCAATTCGCAGAAAGTCGTCGCTCCTTTTTTCCCTCTCTCTGCGCTGATACGCGGTCACAAATCCGAGAAGAGAAAATACGGCGAAAGCGCAATTGCTAGTCTCCTGCCTCGGGCGATTCGCTAATTCCTCTTGAGGAATCCCAGACCGGATTCAGAAGGGACTCACACATCTCGCCGTGATCAAACCCGCTGAAGATCTTGAGCTCCTGAGGGAGGATGAAGAGAAAGTGGGACTCACCAGACGCAAACGACGGCGATTTTCCATTGGGGGCCGAATTCGATGTGTTCTTGAGTTTCAGTCCCGACACCTGCTTCAACTTCGCCGATTCCCTCTATCACTCCCTGCTTAGAGCTGGGATTCGAGTTTTCAGAGTGGACCAAGAGATCGGAATGGGCGAAAAGATTGGAGGCAATTTTCTGCGTACACTCGAATCCTCCAAAATGTACATCCCCATCTTCTCTAAGAGCTACGCATCCAGTGTCTGGTGTCTTCGCGAGCTCGACTGCATGGTGGAGTGCACGAGCAAAGCCAATGACAAAGTGATCCTACCCATTTACTGTGAAACGGATCCCGACGATGTGAAGCTCAAAACTGAATTGTACGTGGACGCTCTGAAGAAGCACCAGGAGAAGTACGGCAGTGATGTGGTTCTGCGATGGAAGGAGGCTCTGAGGAAGGTCGCAGGAATCCAGGGATGGGCAACGAAGGGCAAAGGGTAAGAGTGTGGGTTCGGAATCTGCTTCTTTTTCCCGGGGCAATTAAAAAGCATCATTATTTATAATTTGGATTGAGATGATGATGATGCCTACTCACTCATGCTTTCCTCTGTGTCATACTATACTGCTTACTGCCCCCGAAGAAGGAATGGTTTACTGCCTTTTTTTCCAGAAAATTGTATTAGAAAATTTTTGTTACCTTTTTGCACGACGTGGGACTTGAAAAGATTCAAAGAGAAGCAATGACAATTCAAAGAGATAACTCAGTTATTTTTCTGATGGAGGAGAAGAGAATTTTTCTTCCTACTAATCCCTTGCCATCCTTTCCTAGTTTTTTTCAGATCTCTACAGAAGTGAGATGACTATAAGGAAAAGGATTATCTCCCATTTTTTCTCTTTTAATCACTCCTACCAAGCACACCTTAGTCGAGGGTATTCTTTCGTAAGTCGAGATTTCTTTTTACTTAACAAAGTGATCTTTTTTGTAAAACCTCGCCCGTTCAGAAATCTGACTAGTTTCGGGTCTATAATGTTCCTCAACTCGAAAGTTTATCTACCTTCTGTTTTGCGCCTAAGACTTGTGTCAATATGGCAGCCACGGTGAAATCATCCAAGCTATTCTTGACCTGGTTTCGACGAGGCCCCCTAGTGTCGACAACGGCGATTTTTCATTGGGGGCCGAATTCGATGTGTTCTTGAGTTTCAGTGGGGCCGACACCCGCCTCAACTTCACCGATTCCCTCTATCACTCCCTGCTTAGAGCTGGGATTCGCGTTTTCAGAGATGAGGAAGAGATCCGAAAGAGCGAAGAGATTGGAGGCGAGCTTTTGGATGCCATCAAGTCCTGCAAAATATACCTGCCCATCTTCTCTAAGAACTACGCATCCAGTTCGTGGTGTCTTCGCGAGCTCGCAGCCATGATGAAGTGCCAGAGAGAAACGAATGAAAAACTGCTCGCACCCATTTTCTATGACGTGAAGATCATCGATGTGAAGCTCAGAACACGATTGTACACCAACGGTCTGAAGATGCACCGCCGGAGGTTTGACGACAATCTTGTTGAGCAATGGGAGAAGGCTCTGATGAAGGCTGCAAGTTTCAAGGGATGGGACTTGAAGAACAGAGGGTAAGAGTCTGGGTTCGGAATCTGTTTTCTTTTTTTTCTTTTCTTTTTTGGGGCAATTAAAAGCTAATTTATATGTTCACTAGAGAAGTACATTTTGGATCGAGATGATGATGCTTACTCACCACTCGTGATGCTTTCCTCTGTGTCATACTATACTGCTTACTGCCCTTTTTCCAGAAAATTGTATTGAAAAATTTTGTTACTCTTTTACATGATGTGGGCTTGAAAAGATTCAAGGAGAAGCAATGACAATTCAAAGAGATAACTCGGTTATTGTTCTGGTGGAGGAGAATAGAATTTTTTCCTACCATCCCTTGGGATCGTTTCCTGGTTAACGTTTCCATTTTTGAGATCTCTACAAAAGTGAGAATAGAATTTTCTCGCATTTTTTCTCTTTTAATGAATCCTACCATGCACACTATAGTTGAGATTATTGTTTTGTAAGTCGAGATTTATTTTTACTTAAGAAAGTGATCTTTTCGGTGAAACCTTGCCCATTCAGAAATCTGACTAGTTTCATGTCTACAATATTCCTCAACTCGAAAGTTTATCTAAATTTTGTTTTATGCTAAGACTTGTGTCAATATGGCAGCCATGGTGAAATCATCCGAGCTATTGTTGACTGGGTTTTGACCAAGCTGATTAAAAGGAGGAGAAATCTGCCTAAGCATTTAGTCGGGATTCATGATCATGTGGAAGCTATCGCACACTTGTTAACTGAAGGTTCCGGTGATGCTCATTACCTAGTCATCTATGGAATGGGTGGTATCGGTAAGACAACTCTTGCTAGTGCTGTCTTTAATCGAATCTCTAATCAATTTCAAGACTGTAGCTTCCTCTTGGACATTCGTGAAGTTGTGCAGCGTGGTAGAATTATCGACTTACAAAAACAGTTGCTATCAGAACTTCTCCAAGGCAGATCTCTGGAGATGTTCTATTCCGTTAATGAAGGGATTAATATAATGAGAGACAGGCTTCGTAATAAGAAAATTCTCCTTGTTCTCGATGACGTACATAACTGGGACCAACTCTCCAAACTAGCAGGAGAGCACAACTGGTTTGGTCCAGGAAGCAAAATCATCATTACAACGAGGAACATCAACTTTTTGCCAATCAAAAAGGAGGACGAACAGTTTAAATTTTATGAAATGACAGGACTGGATCCTAACTATGCGCTTCAGCTTTTTAGTAAGCACGCATTCGGGAAGGATTTCCCACCAGACGACTTTGATGATATCTCCTGCAAAATTACCAACAAAACAGGTGGACTTCCATTAGCTCTCGAGGTTATTGGTTCCTCACTTTGCTCCAAAAGCAAAAGCTTTTGGAAAGGAACATTGAAGAAATTAAATTTGATACTCGAGCAGGAAGTCTTCAACAAATTAGAGATCAGTTATAACCTGTTAGATCATCATCAGAGAGAGATCTTTCTTGACATCGCATGTTTCTTCATTGGAAAAGAAAGACTCTATCCGTACTATATGTGGAAAGCTTGCAGCTATTCCCCAGAAAATGATGTACTTGTCATTTCTCGTATGTCTTTGATAAAGATAGTAGAAGATGATAAACTGTGGATGCATGACCAGCTTAGAGATCTTGGAAGACAAATTATTCGATGTGAAAATGTCAATAATCCTGGAAAGTGGAGCAGGTTGTGGGAGCCCGAGATTGCCTTCAATGTTGTTCGGACGAAACAGGTAAGCAATAGTAACCTTGCTATTTTCTTTATAAAAAACCATGCATTTGCCAACAGTTGTGGAGTTAGTTTGTTGCAGGTAAATGTCTTCGTTCAGCTTTTCCTTTGGCAGAAAAAAAGAAATGGTTCGTATAAGAGTCCATTGGTGGTAAGATCATTACATAGATATCTAGAACGGGCTGATAAGTTACATTTACGATGTGAAGGTAATTAGTAGCAAACACCTCAAGGAATACGTTTGAATACGAAAATTGTTCAACAAACTATATGAGAACAGATCAACATGACAACTTCCTAGGCTATCAAAGCTTTCAAGGTTGATTTTGTTCCGTTTTGCTAAGTTGGAAATTATTAGCAACATTACTCTGCAATGAGACCTCGTCGACCACACCTTACTCGAAATTTGGTAATAAATTTTGTAATCTGCAATCGTTTGTGTATAGTGCGGTAGAGCTTCCCTATAATATATGGATTTAGTTATTAATGGTCCATCTCTAACATACAAACAATATATGAAACCTAATGAAGAGATGCTCTGGAGTAAACCGGGCTCCCCAACAGACTCCATACCAAGCAGGTCTCGAACCACAGAGTCGCAATTGGATTATGAACTCAAGACACAGTAGAAATTGGTCTTGCAATTTTTTCATAATTGCATAACCGTTGCAGGGTTTTTATGTTTCAGCAAAATTAAATATGTAGGTGTTACTTCTTTTTCGGTTTTACTCAATGATAGTAAAAGAACTTTATGATCCCTTGCGACAAAATCCGCTTAAACTGATGGATTAGAAATTTTGTTATGCTTTATACAGTATAAACTATTATTTTCAACTGTATGAACAAAGATTAACTTGATTAACTCTTTCTCATGCTTTTCTCAATTAAGATATGTACGAAGGGATAATGTGTGCTTCATAACTTAACATAATCAAGCTGCTCAGGCTTTGTAAAGCACCATTTTGTCATCCAGTTCAAATGTTCGCTTATGCTTTTTCTATCACCAGGGGACAGACAAAATCGTAGCACTCAGACTAACGGGACTCTCCAAAGAGCCCAATTTCACGAGTGAAGAATTTTCAAAGCTACCCAATCTAAGATTCTTGGAATTAGAGGGCGGGAACTTGGTAGGGGACTTTGAGAATCTTCTCTCCAAGTTAACATGGCTCTCTTGGAGTCGTTGCCCTTTGGAATTAAAGGCAACAAATTTATGTTTGGAGAAATTAGCCGTGCTTGAGCTTTCTGAAAGTAATATTACTGAAGATTGGGCCGGATGGGGGTCATGCCTGGTAAAACATCATGTCGTGCAGTTTGCTTTGTCTGGCATCTCTCTAATCAAACGTACCCATTTGCCTTTATTACTTTGGCTGATTCTTGGTTTGTTTTTTCTAGGTGAGCGAGGACTTGAAAGTTATACAAATCACTCATTGCCCAAGCTTAAAAAGGACTCCTGACTTCTCAAAATGCTCGAATTTGAAGAGATTGGTTCTTCAAGATTGTACAACTTTGCTAGTGGTTGATGGCTCTCTCTCTAAACTAGAGCGCCTGAAGCACTTGCAAATCAGCCTGATGGTTTTGCCCGAGAGAGATGTCACGTTTCCTCCAATCAATTTGGCTGCTCTTTCTCGGCTTCGGACTCTTGAGATAACTTGTGTCGAACCCCAATCTCTTGTGGGACTTCCATCTAATCTTGAAGAATTGACTCTATACGATGTCAAGTCACCAATAGATAGGTCCCTCTTTTCCAACTCAACAAACCTGTCAAGTTTGTGCCTTTGTAAATGCCTGTTGAGCGAGGTAGAATTTGATGATGTGCTTGGACAGCAGCTGGGGAAGCTCCATAGTTTGGAGGTGAGGGATAGTGAATTGCTTGAGAGGCTATCTATAGCAAGATTAAAGGGGCTCCGACGGTTGAGCGTGTTTGGTTGCCCGAGGCTAATGGATTCTCAAGTTGTGGAGGAATTGAAATCGCTGGAGGCATTATTTATACACGAATGCAGTTCCATAAAACTATTGCCTCAGCTATCAGAATTAAGGAGTTTGAGGAGATTGCATCTCAAAAATTGTCCCCTACAAAATTTGTCCGATCTACGTCTTCCAGACACATGTCATTTGACGATTGAAGGATGTGGGGCTTTTCCTTCCTTTGATGGCGCTTACAAAAACTGGAAGGATACCCAGTCTGGATGATATTGACAGCCAACTCTAGAAGAAAGAATTATCTCATATTCTCATGCAGTTGGTAAAATTTCCTTTTGATTTCTTCTTAACTTATATTTCATTTTTCATTTTTCATTTTTCATTTTTCATTTTTCATTTTTCATTTTTTCTCCTGAGCAATTGTCAATTTGTTCCTGTTAGAAGTACTCAGTTTATAGCATGCGTGCATGTTGACATTACGTTTTATAATGATTAAAGCACCAATCGCTTTTGTGATATTCGTGTACTTCAAAAGAAAGGGAAAAGGAAGGTTTTGTTCATGATTCGTTGATGAGTATTAGAATTTAGAAGTACCCGTTGTGCAACAGTTGTGGAAGAAGTTATTAAGGGTGTGGAAATGTCATTAGCCTCACTTAAATTAGTGTTTGTCTAAGGAGATTGATTATTTTAGCTAGTCCCATATGTAGTGGAGGAGAGAGGAAGGTCTTTCAAGGAAGACAGAGTCACTGGATAATGCTTGGGAGTGTACACCTTCTTCTGTCAAGATTAATAGCTGGAGAATCATGTATTGCTTTCAGCACTAACTTTCTCTATCAACACATTCTCCTGGCCGCTCTCAAGAGAGAGCGGACATGCCCGATCACCTAGAGAGTGGAGACACGTGACCCAGCCCAGGTGGAGAGGGCAGATGTGGAAATCAACTCAAGCTACCCAAATCTTCAGAGAGGTTAGTTAGTAAGTGGACATGTTGTGCTGAATGTGTAATTGTTGAATGGGCTAGACCCATTGCCATTAGTCAGTCGCTTAAGCCTATAGCCTTGAAGTGCTGTCTCTTACTGAGAGTGCTTCTTGCTAATCTTGACGGTTGTCTTGAACGCAAGAGAGAGTGAACGCACAGTGACACTCATGAGAGAAAAAAGAGAGAGAAGGGTTAAGATGTGTCGCGACAGTTTTTCAATTTTAGGTTAATGGATTATTAAATTAATTAATTAAATTAATTAACTTAGCTTGAACTCTCCTAAGTTCTACCAAATCGTGACTTATGATTCAAATGATTATGTTGCAAAAGATTTTCAATTTTTCGGAGCCGCCACTAATCTTTTTTTGGTAGATTGATTAGAAACCTAAATAAAATAATGAGAGAAAATTATTTTATTTCTACGAACTAGAGATTTTAAGTTCAAGGATTTGGTTACATTAAATTTTTCAATTAATGCCATTTCGGTACTAATTTCATGTAAAATGTTCAATTTGGCAATTTTGATGAATTCTACTTTGAAGTTCAAAGGTGCAATTTTTTTGTTTTCTTTTTATGATTTTTTTTCGTATTTTCGAAATTAAAATTAATGGAAAATGAGAGTGAATTTGGTTCAAGATTATCTTAAAATTTTTGGATTTAATTTGTATTAAGCCCCAAAAATTTTAAAAATAATCTTTTAACCCTAGGTCTATTAAAATGGATTCAAAAGAATTTTATTCATTGAATGCGATTCATTAGATAGGATTTCTAGAAAATCTTATCTTTCTAAAAAAAACTAATGAGACGTGGTTGTTAAGAAACCGCATCTTGCTAAACATTTTTTTAAAATTTTCTTTGATTTGTGAAATGAATTAAAAGATGAGCTATGAAGGTTTTTTTTTTTTTTTGATGATATGAATTTAAATTAAAATTGCAAAGCCTTTAGTTAAAAGGATACTTATCGCTATTTCTTTCGAACCAAGTTTTGATCTAAAGATAGATCAACCCTTAAATTCGAAATTTTCGCTAATTCCATATATGCAGTTGCGAATTAGGAAATCTCCTAATTTAATCACATTTTTGAATATTCTGTGTCTAAAAGATTTTCAAATTTTATTCAGATTAGGCAAGATTTTATGAAAATTCACATCTGATTAACAATCTTTTAAATTGGGCAAGAAGATATACCAAGATACTCGAATATCCCGAAACTGCTATCACAATTTCCAATTTAGGCAAGTGATTATCCGTAATATTTCAAGAATATTCAAACTAGATATGCACAATTTATCCAAGATAAACAATAAGATATTCGAAGATTTTAAGATAGAATTTTACCCAATCTCCGAGATAACTTTCCAAAATTCGAATTGGATCAACTTGCGGACGGCTCGGGATAATCTTTCCAAATTTGAACTTCGAGATTAGCTTACAGATGGACAAATCGGTTCAGAAGGGACTCGCGCACTGTGGACTTGCGATTCTCGGGTGGTGCGTCCAAGAACAACGAAGACGGTGCGGTGGCTTAGAGGGCCCATGATAACATTTCTGGAAGTGAATTTTTGCTCCAGAAATGATTCTAGAGCAGAAATCCGTTTGATAATGTAACTTCTGAATTAGAAATCCGTTTAGTAAAAAAATTTACTTTTGGAAGAAATTTCTACTTCTGAAGTGAATTTTTATTTCTAAAGTTGTTTTTCCCTCAATTTGAGAAGTTAAAAAAAAATTGCTTCTCAACTCTAGAAGTACTTCTCGCCTCACCCTTTTTTTCATTATGCCCCCACCCTCTTTTCGACCACGCCCGCCTCCGCTGACCTCCGTCCCCGGCCACCGCCACCCGCAACCACCACCGCCAATCGTCGGCCACCGCTTTCGCCAGCCGCCGCCCATCGTCGACCTCCACCGGCCGTCGCCCATCGCCGCCCGCGACCACCGCCAACCACCGACCATCGCTCGCCATCGCCCACCGCAGACCTTCGCCGGTCGCCCACCACCACCACCCGCCAACCACCTCCGCAGCTAACCACCACCGCCAACCGTCGACCACCGCGCCACCCGCCACCGCAGTCTACCGCCAAGCTCTGCCGGCCGTTGCCGCTGAGTCGCCGTCTCCGACCATTGGAGTAAAAAATATATATAATTTTTAAAGAAATTTAAAAATTTTAAAAATGAAGTAGAAATTTTCAACTGTTATCAAATGAATTTCTCTGATCAAAAATTAACTTTTGGAACAGAAGTAGAAAATTAATTTATGGCCGGAAATTGATTTCTGAAGCGGAAGTGTTGGCATGCCTTAGCGGCTGATTCACTAGGGGCCTTATTTGGTGATGTCCAGAATGCTTTTTCACAGTTTGGACTTTGTGAATGATGTGCGGCACTTTTCTTGGTTACACCGAATGACCTGCACTAAAAAAAAAAACGACAATGAGTTTTACTTTACTTTCCACAGATTCCACCACTTCATCACATTATTCTCCAACTCCTCCGCCGACTCCTTTACTTTAATTGCTTTTCATCACGTCAGTGAACTGGGCACACTTCGGCCTTGCTGGAATGGTTCGAAAAGGCTGCCAATATTGTGGAAGTGATCGACGAGAACTGGAGCTCGGGACGGCGGCTTCGGATCTGCGACCAGCTCGTCGGAGACTTCAAGCAATCTCTCTTTGGATGACCTCCTCCAAACTTCTTTTGATGTGCAGAACGTGAAGATCCCCTTCGTACCTTTCTCTTTCTTTAACTTTTATGGCCCATTCTCCTCCTCTTACTTCTCTGTATGTCCACTATCTGCAGACGATCTTCGAGAGAACCTTTTGGGAAGATCCTCCCCTCTTTTTCTCTCTCGGTGTTTCATTCTCCTCTTCTTTCTGCTTGCCTGAAAGAAGTTAACGATCCCTAAGAATATTGATGTTCTTTTGTTGTTGTCTCCCATGATCGAGATTTCCTTAACACTGTCCTCACTGAGATCATTCATCTTCATGATATGGAACTTCGCTTCTATCGTGGCAACTTTGATGATTTTGAAAGTGGGTGTGAGGAGCGGCGGAAAGAAATGAACAAAAAGTTTGAGATTTACGATAAGCAGGTCAAAGCTTCCGTGTTCAGCATGAAAAGGTTAAAGATCGCGCGAAGTTTGCTGCAGCCAAGGAAGCATCGAAGAACCAGGCGAAGGGAAATGTTGATGAAGATGAACCATTCCTAGAGGCACCGAAGAAATGGAGGGATTACAGTATGGAGTTTCACTTTCCAGAACCTACAGCTGTACATGTTAGATTGAATGCTTAAGAATAGACCCGATTCTTAAGATGACCTGTTTGGCGTTTCAATAGTAAATACAGTTCCGAAAGGTAGGTAATATGGTTATTTCTTGGTATCCTATGCCAAGTTTTGTCACTGCAACTGTCTGAATGTATCTGAGAAGTTCAATTACTCGCGGCATTACATCACTGGATCGTGAAATTTCTGGTGCAAAAGTCACGCCCGCGTCTTGATCTCGAGTTTGAGCGCTTCTTCTCAAAACTTGAAATCAGTCCCTGGCGGTTCCAGAGTGTCTTGGCCTCCATTTGGTCCAGGCCCTAGCGATTTCTGATCCATCCTCAAGTAGCAGCAAGTGATCAAATTCAGTTCCTCCTTTCGCCTCGCTGTGTGCAGAATGATCATCCCTCACTTCCGCTGATAGGGACCGCAACGAACTATCCTTCCCGCATTCTCTTCGGTACTCTATATTCACATCATGAAGCTAATGGCTCTCCAATATCGACTGAGGAATGACCTGACGGAGTCAAGTTCGTTCCGCGCTGTTAAGAGACAAAAACCAGGGAATGGAAACGAAGGAGTTGCAGAAACAAGAAGTCACCTCGAGAATCCCATTGATGTACTCGGCGTTTTTCACATGATAATTGACATCCAGATCAGTCCACCTTGGCTGGATTATTTTGATTTGTGCAGAAACAGGCCAGTTGAGTCATTCACTTGAAAGAAAAGTGGGCAAGACAAGAATCTAACTGCCAGTAAAGAAAGTACTTACAGCCAAACCTGTTCGAACGCGATCTGCTCTCTCGGCATCTAGTCATCGCGGTTTTGTATCTTCGACGGCGGCGATCGGATCCCCCTTCATTGCGTGAGCTTCCGACTCCCGTCTCATTATCTCCAGGAATTTCGAAAGTCTCCTTGTTTTCTTGTCCATCAAGACGAATGCCCTGAAATTGGCAGAATCGAAGACGAAGTGGTCCAACTGAGGATCTAGATCCTGTTGAAAATCAGAGTTGCAGCGAAAAGTATTTTTGGTGAAGGTGGGGATAATTTCGAAGATGAACTCACAAAACTCACACAATATTTAAAGAGGAGATGTTTGGGCTATGTACTGTATTAATCGTAATCCACCACCATACCTTAAATGAATACAGAACAAGCCATTATATAGGCATTCTACAAGACTCTTCAACTACACGACTCCTCAACCAACTAATAAATGAAAAAACAACCAACCACACAAAACATGAATCTAAACATTGAAACTCTAAAAGAATCTTAGAAAAACTAACAAATCAATAAAGACTCTTTGAGAATTGAAAAGTCTCATAAATTTGGTTTAATTTCCAACACTCCCCCTTAAACCAAATTCTCTTCTATCGATCATTCCAAGCAGACTTCTGAATTTCCGAAACACATCAATCTTGAGAGGTTTTGTAAAAATATCGGCAACTTGATCTCCGGTCTTCACACGCGTTACTTCACACATGCGTTACTTCAATTTCTTTGTCTCTGACTTGTTCCTGAATAAAATGATACCGGACATCGATATGCTTGCTCCTTTCATGAAAAACTAGATTTTTCACCAAGGCAATGACTGAAACATTATCGACACAAATCTCCGTCGCATTCTTCTGCTCCATATGGATTTCTTTGAGCAGTTTTCTCAGCCATATTGCATGACAAACACATGACGATGCAGCTACATATTCAGCTTCGCACGTCGATAGACTAACACTGGGTTGCTTCTTTGATGACCACGTAAAAGCAATCTCACCCAGAAAAAAAATACAAAGCCCGTAGTGCTTTTCCGATCATCGACATCTCCACCATAATCGCTGTCTAAATAACCTCTAAGCTGAAATGATTCAGATTGATAATAATGTAAGCCAAGAGAGATAGTACCTTTGATGTACCGAAGTATCCTCTTTGCTGCTTTAAGATGAGGTACCTTCGGTTTCTCCATATATCGACTTACAATCCCGACACTGTACATAATATCTGGTCTGGTACAGGTCAAATACCTCAAGCTTCCAATCAAGCTTCTGTAATATGTCGAATCAACATCAGCGCCTTCATCGAACTTCGAAAGTTTGGCACCACTCTCCATCGGTGTAATGACCGACGCACAATTCTTCATGTTGAATTTTTCAAGAATATTTTCAGCATATCCTTTTTGGGAAATAAAAATCCCATCTCCATTTTGCTTTACTTCAATGCCGAGAAAATAACTGATCGGACCATTATCGGTCATTTCGAATTCTTTCACCATCGATGCTTTAAAAGTATCGATCAATGCACAGTTATTTCCTGTAAAGACAAGATCATCGACATATAAACATGCCAATAAAACATCACCTTTTCCTTGCTTCAAGTAAAGTGCGTGTTCGTACAGACATTGTACGAAGCCATTCGCCTTGAAATAAGCGTCGATTCTGGAGTTCCAAGCTCTTGGCGATTGTTTAAGCCCATACAGAGCTTTCTTTAGCCGCAACACTTTGTCTTCATGACCTTTCACGATAAACCCCTCGGGTTGCTCGACATAAATTTCTTCTTCAAGAACGCCATTCAAGAATGCCGATTTGACATCCATTTGATAGGTTGGCCACCGATTTTGAGCTGCAATGGAAATCATTAATCTTATCGTTTCCATTCGGATGACAGGAGCAAATACCTCGTCATAATCAATTCCTGCTTTTTGTTTATACCCCTTTGCGACAAGCCTGGCCTTATAACGAGTAACTTCTCCTTTCTCGTTTTTCTTTGCCTTGTATATGCACTTAACACCGATTGCCTGTTTGTTCTTCGGAAGATAAGCAAGCTCCCATGTTTGATTTTTCTCGATGGCTTCAATTTCTTCAACCATGGCTTTTCTCCATTTTTCTTCTTTGGCGGCTTCTTCGAAAACAAGTGGTTCACAATCTGCAAGAAGACATACAAGGTGAAGCTCATTGGTAGCTTCATAAATTTTTTATAGTCTCCTTGATTTCGGTGCTAGCGGCTCTTCGTCACCATTTGACGATGAAGTTGATGATGATGGAGTGGATATTGGAGAAGGAAGTAATGAGTGATCTTCAATCTCCATTTGGATAGAATCATCGCGAATTGTCGCGTCAACTCGTCGATTGTCCTCCCACAAGCTTTCTTCATCGAATTTCACATCCCTGCTTACATACACTTTCAAAGTGTTAGGATCAAACAATTTGCAAGCTTTTGATGAGGTATCATACCCGATAAAAATGAGCTTTTTGCTCTTATCTTCCAGCTTCGATCTTTTCTGGTCGGGTATGTGAGCATATGCAATGCTCCCAAAGATTCTCAAGTGAGAAACAATAGGTCTTTTCCCGCTCCATGCTTCTTGTGGAGTCACACCATCGAGTCCTTGCGTGGGACACCGATTTTGTAGATAAACTGCACACATAATAGCTTCACCCCAGAGCTCCTTTGGCAGATTTTTGCTTTTTAGCATACTGCGAACCATGTCAAGAATAATTCTGTTTTTTCGTTCAGCTACGCCATTTTTTTGTGGGGAGTACGGCGCCGTCAAGAAACGCCGAATGCCATGATAATCACAGAATTTGTTGAATTCGCCGGAAATGAATTCACCTCCACGATCAGTTCTCAAGGACTTAATAAAATGATCACTCTCCTTTTCAACCATTTTCTTGAAGTGCTTAAAAGTAACAAACACTTCTGACTTCTCTTTTAAAAAGTATACCCAAGTCTTTCGAGTAAAATCATCAATAAACATAACAAAGTATCGATGATTACCGTAGGACTGAGGAGTGACCGGGCCACATACATCGGAATGAATCAGCTCCAGTGGCTTCTTTGCTCGGTAAGTTGATTCCTTCGGAAAGCTTGTTTGAGGTTGTTTACAGAATACACACCGTTCGCATAGTTGATCGGGATGATCAATATTCGGCAAACCATACACCATCTTCTTGTGAGATAATAACTTGAGACCACCGAAGTTGAGATGCCCGAACCTCTTGTGCCACAACCATGAAGGATTGTCTACACATGCTTGAAGGCAACTAGACATTTCATTTTTGATGTTGAGAGTGAACATCCTGTTCTTTGACATCTTCACATTCGCAATCAATTTATTATTGCAATCTCTCAAAACAAGGCTAAGATTTTCCATGTAGACAGTATAGCCTTTCTCTAAAAGCCGTCCCAGGCTCAGAATATTGCTTGACATTTTCGGCACATAATACACGTTAGTAATAAACTGACGTGCCCCATTCTTCAGAGGAATCAGAATCGTACCTTTCCCTTCGGCAAGAATCTGGGAGTTATCACCAAATGAAACTTTTCCTTGAACTGTCTCATTCAATTCAGTAAACATCTCCTTTCGGCCGCACATGTGGTTACTTGCTCCAGTGTCCAAGTATCACTTATCATTCTTCTCATCTGTATTTTCTTTAAATGCCAGTAAAAGAACTTGATCGGCATCATTCACCAAGTTCGCCTTTTCATCCGCAGCAGTACTTTCTTTTTGCCAACACTCAGAAGCATAATGGCCAACTTTATTACAATTATAACAACGAATTTTTGATTTATCATACCGGTCATTTGTATTCCTTCCTCTTCCCCGAGCACTTCTTTGATTCTGGTAACACACATTGCTTCTGGTGACATCTCCTCTGCTTCGTCCACGACCTCTTCCTTGGAAACGGCCTCGACCGCGACCTCGATCACGATCTTGATTGACCCATCGGGTTTGCACAGGATCTCTTCCTTGGCCCTTGTCATCTCGGATAGACAACCGAGTTTGGAGTACTTCCTCCACCGGCTCAGATTTGCTTCTTTTGAGTCTTTCTTCATGAGCTTGCAAAGATCCCAATAGTTCATCGATCGCCATGGTATCGAGGTCTTTAGATTCCTCGATAGCGACAACGATGTGGTCAAATTTCTTATCCAGAGACCACAGAATTTTTTCAACAACACGAACGTCTTCGCCATTCCTTTTCATCTGATTCACAATCACTAAAATTCTTGTGAAATAATCAGAAATCGACTCAGATTCTTTCATACGGACTACCTCAAATTCACCTCTCAAAGTTTGAAGGCGAATCTTCTTCACTTTCTCTACACCTTGGTGCATTGTTTGAAGGATCTCCCATGCCTCCTTAGACGTAGTAGCATTCGAGACTTTCTCGAACATAGAATCATCTAAGGCTTGATAGATGATTGATAACGCGAGTTGATCTTTCATTCGAGTCTTCTCCAAAGTATTCCTCTGAGTCTGATTCAATACAACTTCTTCATCTAGCTAATCATAGCCAGTATTGACATGATCCCATACACCATGAGAACCGAGAATGGCTTTCATTCTAGAAGCCCAATTACCATAGTTTTCTTTGGTGAGGCTTGGATATTGAAAAGGAAGCTGGTTGCTTGTTGAGGCCATGATCATGAGCCGAAAGCTCTGATACCAATTTGTTGAAAATCAGAGTCGCAGCGGAAAGTATTTTTGGTGAAGGTGGGGATAATTTCGAAGATGAACTCACAGAACTCATACAATATTTAAAGAGGAGATGTTTGGGCTATGTACTGTATTAATTGTAATCCACCATCATACCTTAAATGAATACAGAACAAGCCATTAAATAAGCATTCTACAAGACTCTTCAACTACACGACTCCTCAACCAACTAATAAATGAAAAACAACCAACCACACAGAACATGAATCTAAACATTGAAACTCTAAAAGACTCTTAGAAAAACTAACAAAGCAATAAAGACTCTTTGAGAATTGAAAAGTCTCATAAATTTGCTTTAATTTCCAACAGATCCAACGTGTGTGGAAAGGAAAAGAGCATATCTACACAGAATCAGAGTGCATATCTTCGACAAACCTCGTTGCTTTTGCCATAAGTTTTCCAGTTTTCAGATCATGGACGAACCACTCTCGGCACTGACCGTCCCTCCCCAGCAGGAAGATCCATGTGTCTACTTCAATGACATTGTTCCTGCAAATACGGTGCAGAAAATGATGCCTTTGTTACCATCTAAATAAGATATCCTTTTCATTGATGTGAGCAATAAACTTCGACCATGCATGAGTGGTTTTTTCATTTTACTTTGTTCTAGTTTTTGAGCTCTTATACTAGTGTATCTTCTGCTGCTGATGCTTGATACGTATAGCACTTAGTGGACATTCTTTGGCATTCAATTGCAGGTCTTGCAATGCAGATACCGTCGTCTTCAGGTCAGAGGCCTTATAAGATGTATAGAATTCCAACTTCGGATTCTGCAGATAGTTAAAGGCAAGTCGACACACAGATCATGAATTTGTAAGCTCGTGGCGATGAAAGAAATGCAAGATAGAGAAAACACACCCGAGGGTGGCGTGAGTCATCTAGCGTCCATCGCAAGAAATACAGCTGATGCAGCAACTAGAGAAGGAAGAAAACTCAGGAAGTCGTACTCGACCAATGTCAGCTCTGCAAGGTAAACGGCCAAGTACTCCAATTCAGGACTAGGGCTCTGGAAATTTACAAGCAGTTGATGGACATATGCTTAGTTTTCTTAAGACCAAGGAACGTGGTATTTCCCTAAGCTCAGGCAAGCATGGAGCAGATAAATCACCCTTACCATATACAATGCCTGCGCTGCTCGAATGAATCTCCTGAGAAACAGAATATTTGATACTCTTAGAATGCAGATGACTCCAAGCAAATGAGAGTTCAGTAAGTTGCGGTACCTAAGGAAAGTTTTCGTAGTGGGCGAGAAAATCCGGAAGCCGAAATAATTCAGTAGTTGGCTCTCCATTTCAGTACCTACCAATGCACACCAATGTGGATCTTTTACATCTGAATAGACAACCGAATTCGTAGTTCTAGAGGAAAACATTGTCTGATGCATAATTTGGTGATTCCTTTCGGTTAATGTGATTCATAATAATAACTTCGGTTGCACAATGATGATGGTTGAGCAACTGTCAGTGTTGCTCATCTTAGTTAGGCATAGGAACAAGCTAAAGCAAGCGAGGACTTTGGCTGTTGCATAGGTCTCTGCCACTTTGCAAAAATGCGAAGGAAAAGCTGTTATGAAAAGAACAATATATCGTTTGTTTCTGTAAGCAACAAAGTGTAGAAGATTCAAGTAGGCCAGTTGAGAGTAGCGGCGCATACCTCTTCTCTGGTGTAAGTATTGTCTGTGATAAAGCAAAAATCTTCAACTCGCGGAGCACAAATTTCTTCATACTTCCTACAAAGGACAAAGAGGGCAGACAGTGTTAAGCTTCGCAGGACACGCATTGTGTCTCATGAACATTGCAAACAAGTCAGTCATGGCAGGCAAATGTAGTTTCTGGGATTCACCGTGCAAGATCTTTCCAAAGAAGAAGCAATTTTTTACGAGTCGAAATATATGAAAGCGGTCTATTTATATCTAGGATGCTTACCTTATTTACCTCTCTCTCTCTCTCTCTCTCTTATGGAAAGCTTTTGCTCTATTTTATATTGATGCACCCAATAAGCATCAGATAAGAGAGAATCAAATTACTTCTCCTTTGCCACCCCTATGCAGAGTAATTATAGTCCTACATTGTTTACCTTCTTCTTGGTTATGAAGAAAATGGGGTCCTATCTTTTATGACCCAAGTAAATACTTGCTGTACTGATATCGTGTGCGATGCAAGACATATCCCATTCTAGAAATAACTGGACAAACAAAAACCAAACTGAAAGGTAATGGGAACAGTCTTACAAAGCGAGTAGCATGCAAGTGATGCCAAGTAGCTGAAGTCTCCGTCTTTCGATGTAATTTTTAGATAGAAACCAGTCAATCAGATGCACGGCGAGATACAGTGTATCTGGGTACAACTTATATTCCTCGGATACCTGAAAACAGACAACAAACAAGTTGGTTAGAAAAATCAGCCGGAACTACAGTGCAAAATAAAGGAATCCAAGACAAGGTTTTATTTCACATGCGCATGAACACTGGATCGGAGGCACATGATTTAACCCCTTTCACCAATTATATGAAAATGCACGATGCAATATGCAGTTAGTGAAGCATATTCAACGCATATAGAATGCTGACTATGGCAGAAACAAATCTACAGAAAAGCAGGCAAAGGAAAAATAGAGAACACAAGCACAGAGGTATGCTGACGACCTCCACAAGCCAGTCAATCAAGATCCCCCTCATGCTCTGAGTGATATCTTTCTGGACAGTCTCCATAAAATTACAACAAGGTCTCCTGAGAAGCTGACGACAAAAAAAAATGAGGAATAAATCAATGGTCGGTGCTTGTGGCCTGTGCATGGTTGGAACAAACCATTAAAGGGAAAGGGTCAAGAAAACTACAATGAGAATAATGCCGCCTTCATCATATTGCGGAGCTTGATAGGCAAGTTCATTACATGAATTGGCATCATAGTTCTCAATGTTAGAGAAGAGAGTGATACCTACTGATCTACTAGATCTTGGCATAGCCGTAACTTCAAACTTAAAAAGAACCAATTGAGGTTTCTGCAAGCGGCGCCAAGTGGAGCCGAGCATTCTAACACAGAGACGTTGCATTAAACAAAAATGAAGCCTTTTCTCACTAAGTGGAGCCAGCATTTTGTATGAACATTTTACATCTAATCTATTAAATTTCAGCTAAAAAATTAGTCCTTCGGTTCAAGCTTTTTGCAGGCAGAGAATTTGCTATCCAGCTATTATATTAATCTCTTGAAAACTTCTCCCTCTACAGGATTCATGTACTTCAGAATTCAGATTGAGCCGTAAAATGACTAGTGGGTTTGAAGTGATATGAGATCAAAGTATCTATGGCACACTGTTTATTGCACAAACCTCTGTAACAAGTAGAAAACGATTTCTTTTTGTTAGGATGCACTTGTGAGTTGTATTAAAGAAGTCACATATCGGAGAATTGATGTGGTGTGAAGCAGTTAATATATCATAGTTGGCCCATAACTCATTGGCTTAAGCTTTGGAGTGAATGTGGGTCCAACTGAATATGTTGACGAGCTTGGACTTGACTCCCTCTTGACGTTCTCCCCGAGTGAAGGTATCGGGCTTCTACTGTGTGCTCCCAACAAATTATATCAGATCCGAATAATTGCCACCACGATTGGTCTTGTTTTTCCTTGACCAAATTTTTTTCCCGTTGGTCATCCACTTATAGCGAACCAAACACCTAAAGGTTGGAAAATCATTCCATGCAACAAACACAACCAAGGTTTCATCCTTTAATTTATCCATCTTTTGAAGGTGCAACCTAACAATTCCAGACAGCAATGCTAGATTCTAAGTGATACTTGGTGTAAGGTTCTTCAATTCTATAAGGGATGGAAGATGGTTGTCATACTGAAAACATTAAACTCATGCAACTCTATCATGCCCACCACAGTTTGCTGATCGAGATATATCACATCATGTAAGAATTTCTTCATTCAATTCTCCAAGGCTACGTTTGGTCGTCTTCACTTTTTTTATCTAATAGGATAAGGTTGGATTGGATAAAAATACGACTTACCTAATGTTTGATAAATGTTCGGATATAACATGGATTTTTGCAGATAGATAATTCAGGTTCAGATTGCTGTGGTAACTCTTTTAATTCAGGTTCAGAATTTTTTTTCTCATGCTATAATAACTCATATTTCTTTTACCACTTGCTTTATTTGGTAGAGCATAGTATCTTTTTTTTTTTTTATACCAATTTTGGGAAATCGTTCAGACCAAGAATGCCATGGTTTATATCATATAATAAACCTGGATGACTTTTGAATGGTTTACCTTTCAAAGTTGGGGTGCTTGACTGGCCTTCCCAAGCGGGAAAACAATCAGAAATTGGTTTCTGTTCTCCTCTTTTTTGTAATTTTCTGAGGGAGGACGATCTGGTGGAGAAGCTATGTACGACCGTTGGCCCAAAAAGCAGATGGAAGTGTTTCTTCGTCTGGTCCTCCAGAGAACACCTTCTCTACAGCCAACTCATCTGGAGGGCTTTCATTCATTCGCTTGACTTGTCAAAGTCGTCGCTCTTCTTCTCTCTCTCTTTGCCCTCTATTATTCCTAGAAAGTACGGCGAAAGCGCATTGCCCTTCTCCCCGGCTACGTCGCTCCTCTAATCCCTCTTGAGGGATCCCAGATCAGATTCGGAAAGGACTCCACATCTCGCTGTGGTCAAACCCGCTGAAGATTTTGACGATGGCCACTAGTTTTGATGACGGCGATTCGCCGTCGTCGTCGGGGGCCGAATTCGATGTGTTCTTGAGTTTCAGAGGCCCCGACACTCGCCTCACCTTCACCGATTTCCTCTATCACTCCCTGCGTAGAGCTGGGATTCGCGTTTTCAGAGATGACGAGGAGCTCCGAGCCGGTAGAGAGATCGGAGGCGAGCTTCTGGATGCCATCAAATCCAGCAAAATATACCTGCCCATCTTCTCTAAAAACTACGCATCCAGTGCGTGGTGTCTTCGCGAGCTGACATACATGATGGAGTGCAGGAGGCAATCGAATGAAAAAGTGCTCCTCCCCATTTTTTATGACGTGACTCCCAGCGATATGAAGCGAATTCCAACGTTTGCTATAAAGAAGCACAGGTGGAGGAACCGCTTCCGTGATATGGTGAAATGGCAGGAGGCTCTGAGGGAGGCCGCAAAAATCAAGGGATGGGACTTGAAGGATAGAGGGTAAGAGTCTGGGCTCATCTGCTTTCTTTCTTTCTTCCTTTTTTTTTTTTTTGTTCGGAGCAATTAAAAGCCTGACTTTTATTCACCAAAGAAGTACATTCTGGATTGAGATGATGATGCGTACTCGAGTCGTGATGCTTTCCCCAGAAGGAGGAATGCAATTGTGCCTTCTCCAGAAAATTGTATTAGAAAATTCTTGTTACCTTTTTACACGATATGGGACTTGAAAAGATTCAAAGAGAAGCAATGACAATTCAAAGAGATAACTCAGTTATTTTTCTGATGGAGGAGAAGAGAATTGCTCTTCCTACCAAAATGAGATGATCATAAGGAATAGAATTTTCTCCCTCTTTTTTTTTTTTTTCTCTTTTAATTACTCCTACCAAGCACACTTCTGTTGGGATTATATTTTCGTAAGTTGAGATTTCCTTTTACTTGATGCCTTACCCATTCGGAAATCTGACTAGCTTCGTGTCTATAATGTTCCTTAACTCCAAAGTTCATCTGCCTTCTGTTTTTGGCTAAGACTCGTGTCAATATTGCAGCCAAGGTCAAATCATCGAAGATATTGTTGAGCTGGTTTTGACCAAGCTGATAAAAAGGAGGAGAAATCTGCCTAAGCATTTAGTCGGGATTCATGATCATGTGGAAGCTATCACAGACTTGTTAAATGGAGGTTCTCGTGATGCTTGTTACCTAGTCATCCATGGAATGGGCGGTATCGGTAAGACAACTCTTGCTAGTGTTGTCTGCAATCGAATCTCCAATCAATTTCAAGAATATAGCTTCCTCTTGGATGTTCGTGATGTTGCGCAACGTGGTAGAATTATCGACTTACAAAAGCAGTTGTTATCAGAAATTTTCCAAGGCAGATCTCTGGAGATCTTCTATTCTGTTAACGAAGGGATTAACATAATAAGAGAAAGGTTTCGTGATAAGAAAGTTCTCCTTATTCTTGATGACGTGGATAACTGGGACCAACTCTCTCAACTAGCGGGAGAGAGCCATTGGTTTGGTCCAGGAAGCAAAATCATCATTACAACTAGGAACATCAACTTTTTGTCAATCAAAGAGGAAGACAAAGAGTTTAAATTCTATGAACTGACAGGCTTGGATTCTAACCATTCGCTTCAGCTTTTCAGTAGACATGCATTCGGGAAGGATTTCCCACCGGATGACCTGGATGACATCTCCCGCAAAATTACTAGCAAAACAGGTGGACTTCCATTAGCCCTTGAGGTTATTGGTTCCTCACTTTGCAACAAAAGCAAAAGGTTTTGGAAAGAAACATTGAAGAAATTAGATTCGGAGCCCAAGCAGGAAGTCTTCAATAAATTACATATCAGTTATGGCCTGTTAGATCATCATCAGAGAGAAATCTTTCTTGATATAGCATGTTACTTCATTGGGAAAGAAAGACTATACCCATGCTATATGTGGAAAGCTTGCAACTACTTCCCGGAGAGTGATGTGCTTGTCCTTTCTCGCATGTCTTTGATAAAGATAGTAGAAAACGATACACTGTGGGTACATGACCAACTTAGAGATTTTGGGAGAGAAATTATTCGACGTGAAAATATCAATAATCCCGGAAAGCGGAGCAGGTTGTGGGAGCCCGAGATTGCCTTCAATGTTGTTCGGATGAGACAGGTAAGCAATAATAACCATACTATTTTTTCTTTTCTTTTTTTTTTTATCGGGAACCTTGCTATTTAATTTAGACTAAAACCGACAATGCATTTTTGAACAGTTGTGGAGTTAGCTTGTTGCAGGTAAATGTTATGGTTCGATTTTTCTTTTGGCAGAGAGAAAAAGAAAAGGCTCGAATTAGAGTTCATTGATGGCAAGAACATTAGATAGATATCTAGAACGTGCAGATTAGTTACACTTACGATGTGAAAGTAATTAGTGGCAAACACCTCAAGGAATACGTCTGAATACACAAATTGTTGGACAAAATATATGAAAACAGATGCAGATTGCAACTTCCTAGGTTACCAAAGCTTTTCAAGGTTGATTTAGGTCCTTTTTGCTGAGTTGGAAATTATTAAGCAACATTACTCTGCAATGAGACATCGTCGACGACACGAAGAGCGCACCCCTGATAATTGCGTCGTTGTGTTTGGAAATAGATTTTGTAATCTGCAATCTTTTCTGTATAGCCTGGTAGAGCTTTCCTATAATATATGGATTTAGTAATTAATGGTCCATCTATAACATTTCAAACCATATATGGGAGACTTTTATGGGGTTCTTGAATATCTCTACAATAATGAAAGCAAATCGTTTTTGTTCACTGATCCTTTATTCTGTAGAATCCATAAGGCGTCCTAAAACGAGTATGACTTTCCAGCTCCTGCCCTCATCCTGTAATAAAACGTCCAGTTAAACCGATGGATTAGAATTACTGTTATGTTTTATACAGTATAAAGAATTCTTCTCAGCGTATGGACTAAGATTAACTTCATGGACTCTTTCTTATGCTTTTCTCAATTTAGATATGTACCAAGGAATAATGTGTGCTTCATTACTTAACATAATCAAGGTCCTCAGACTTTGTGAAGCACCATTTCATCATCCAGTTCAAATGTCCACTTATGCTTTTCCTATCACCAGGGGACAGACAAAATCGTAGCACTCAGACTAACGGGACTTTCCAAACTTCACAATTTCACGAGTGAAGAATTTTCAAAGCTGCCCAATCTAAGATTCTTGGAATTAGAGGGCGGGAACTTGGTAGGGGACTTTGAGAATCTTCTCTCCAAGTTAACATGGCTATCTTGGAGTCATTGCCCTTCGGAATTAAAGGCAACAAATTTATGTTTGGAGAAATTAGCTGTGCTCGAGCTTTCAAAAAGTAACATTACTGAAGATTGGACCGGATGGGGGTCATGCCTGGTAAAACATCATATCGTACCCTTTACTTTTTTTGGCCTTTGTCTCTCTGATCAAACTTACCCATTTGCCTTTATTGACTTTGATGATTCTTGGTTTGTTTTCCCAGATGAGCGAGGACTTGAAAGTTATACAAATCACTCAATGCCCAGGCTTAAAAAGGACTCCCGACTTCTCAAAATGCTCGAATTTGAAGAGATTGGTTCTTCAAGATTGTACAACTTTGCTAGTGGTTGATGGCTCTCTCTCTAAACTAGAGCGGCTGAAGCACTTGCAAATCCGCATGGCCGTTTTGCCAGAGAGAGATGTCACATTTCCTCCGATCAATCTGGCTACTATTTCTCGGCTTCGGACTCTTGAGATAACTTGTGTCGAACCCCAATCTCTCGTGGGGCTTCCATCTAGTCTTGAAAAATTGACTCTATGCGATGTCAAGTCACCAATAGATAGGTCACTCTTTTCCAACTCGACAAACCTGTCAAGTTTGTGCCTTTGTAAATGTCTGTTGAGCAAGGTAGAATTTGATGATGTGCTTGGACAGCAGCTGGAGAAGCTCCATA
The DNA here is from genome assembly GCA_029784005.1 of Lenwebbia sp. NSW1173648. Taxonomy (NCBI): domain Eukaryota; kingdom Viridiplantae; phylum Streptophyta; class Magnoliopsida; order Myrtales; family Myrtaceae; genus Lenwebbia; species Lenwebbia sp. NSW1173648. The sequence continues at coordinate 14,748,920 of JARCGZ010000009.1, forward strand.
GTTTGGAGGTGAGGGATAGTGAATTGCTTGTGGGGCTATATGTAGCAAGATTAAAGGGGCTCCGACGGTTGAGCTTGTTTGGCTGCCCGAGGCTAATGGATTTTCAATTTGTGGAGGAATTGAAATCGCTAGAGGCATTATTTATTCACGAATGCAGTTCCATAAAACTGTTGCCTCAGCTATCAGAATTAAGGAGTTTGAGGAGATTGCATCTCAAAAATTGTCCCCTACAAAATTTTTCCGATCTACGTCTTCCAGACACGTGTCATTTGACGATTGAAGGATGTGGGGCTTTTCCTTCCTTTGATGGCGCTTACAAGAAATGGAAGGATACTCAGTCTGGACGATATTGACAGCCAACTCTAGAAGAAAGAATTATCTCATAATCTCATGCAGTTGGTAAAATTTGCTTTTGATTTCTTCTTAACTTATATTTCATTTTTCATTTTTTTTTCTCCTGAGCAATTTTCTATTTGTTCCTGTTAGAAGTACTCAGTTTATAGCATGCGTGCATGTGACATTAAGTTTTTTAATGATTGAAGCACCAATTGCTTTTGGGATATTCATGTATTTCAAAAGAAAGGGAAAAGGAAGGTTTTGTTTATGTTTCGTTGATGAGTATTAGAATTTTGAAGTACCAGTGGTGCAACAGTTGTGGAAGAAGTTATTAAGGGTGTGGAGATGTCATTAGCCTCACTTAAATTAGTGTTTGCGTAAAGAGATTGATTACTTTAGCTAGTCCCATATGTAGTGGAGGAGGGAGGAAGGTCTTTCAAGGAAGACAGAGTCATTGGATAATTATTTAGAGAGAAATAATTCTTGGAGTAAATGGCAAGCTAGAATTTCGTTTGGCAATATATTGAAACCTGTTAGAATGGACCGTTGAAATCAATACTGGTGAAAAGTATTAAAGATTTGCTTCTGTTTTGATGTCAAGTCACCTCTAGAATGGTCGCTCTTTTCGAACTTGAGAAATTTGTCTGGGCTAAGAGAGATTCGGTTTCATGATGTCCTTGGACAGCTAGAGAATCTGCATCATCTGGTACTGTCCGCTTGTAAATTGCTTGCGAGGCTTTCCAGTCTTTTGAGCTTAAAGAAGCTGCAAGTGTTGTCCGTGAGACGTTGTCCGCTGCTAAAGGAGATGCAAGGTTCGGAGGGCTTGGAATTCTTGCAGACTTTGTCAATTGAGGACTGCATATTCCATAGAAGGGTTGCCTGATCTTTCAACTGTACAGAAGCTTCAGAAGGTGACCATCTTATGTTGTGAATTGCTGCAAGATAGGACTGTTCAATCACCTGCAAATTGTAAGGTGTATAAATGCTCGAGCCCTTGGGAGCTTTACAAAGAAGAAAGAAGTACTCATCGTCCTGAAGAAGCTGACGGCCAACTCTAGAGAGGATCGTTTTAACTGTGTAAGTCAAAGGATGCTTGGGAGTGTACGCCTTCTTCTGTCTAGATTAATAGCTGGAGCATCATGTATTGCTTTCGGCACTAACTTTTTCTATTAACACATTCTCCCGGCTGCTCTCAAGAGAGTGGACATGTCCAATCACCTGGAGAAGCGTGACCCAGCCCAGGCGGAGAGGGCAGATGTGGAGATTGACTCAAGCTACCCAAATCTTCATAGAGGTGATTTTGTGTGTGGACCTGTTGTCCTAATTTGTAATTGTTGAATGGGCTAGAACCATTAGTGGTCACTTAAGCCTGTAGCCTTGAAGTGCTGTCTCTTACTAAGAGAATTTCTTGCTAATCTTGAGGGTCGTCTTGAACGCAAGAGAGAGTGAACGCACAGCGACACTCATGAGAGAAAAGAGAGAGAAGGGTTAAGATCTTCTACTAAAGACACAAGGGTGAGTTTCTCTCTAATCTTTCTGCACATACTTTGTAATTTGGAGCTTGGAGAAGGGTGTCTTTGTGTATGCTCTTGGTGTGACTAGACCTCCTTCATCTTAACGGGACAAAGCTGGCAAAGATGAGAATCAGTGGAACTCAACAAACTGTTTGTACCTAATGATGTTCAGCCTTTCTACAATGCCGCGGACATAATCCACAGCAAGCAAAATTGTGAGGCCTAGCCGTGCGATGACTGACAACATCGAATTCGGTACGCAAATTGCCATCAAATTCCGACAAAGCTCGAAATTTAAAGTGTCGCATAAAAGACACCAACTTTACCCGATGGCCAATCTTGGTTTCTGCTATAATTGCCGTCAAATTGTGCAAATTGTGCATATGTAGCGTGTGAGATGGCAAACTGACACCGGCATGGCACATGACCTGACGTGGCTTTCCTAAGTAATTAAAACGAGGTCATCTCTCACTTTTAGAGGTGTTAATATGGGTCTTTGACCCACTTTTTAACCCACTTTTATTCTATTGGTCACACATATGAGTTCAGCAGGTTTAAAAAATGGGTCAAATTTGGGTTTTGGCTTACAAAGCAAATTCAAATATTTTTTTTAACTCAACTCACTTTCGATCCATTTTTTGTTTTGAACTCGCTCGCTGCCCACCACCCCACGAATGTGTTATGGATGGGTTTGAGCGGTTTGCTCAGGGACAGTTGATTACACTCTTTTCTGCAGCTAACTATTGTGGTAAGCAAATGAAGTCCTGAGCTTCTGATAGACCCTACGTGGTGTATTTGCAATTCTGATTCTCTTCATGCTTTTTAGGAACTGCAAACAATGCTGGAGTTGTCGGAAGGGGGTTTGGTCGTTTATAAGCCATAACGTCTTCTATATTTCTGGTATAATGCAGGAGCTCAACATTCAACGACCACCGACACCTACCAGGGGTCGCCCACAGCCCGCCCTTGACCGAAGCTCCCTTGCATATATCTGATTTCGACCAAATAGTGTGGAGACGCTGAATCTCCGTTTCTGGATTAGCGAGCTTAATTTATAGCTCGTCATGGTCAGGCAGACCATTCGCCACCCGAGGGCAGTGGGGGCGGCGGTCGGCGGCGGAGGGCGGGTAATAATAGAAAATTATTTTTATAAAAAAGTTTAATTTTTATAGAAAAATTAAAAAAATTCAATTGCATGAAAGTGTTTTAGCAATATCATTTTTTTATATTAAATTATAAGTTATTAATTTTTCATGATTTGATTAAATATATAAGTATTTAAATAATCCGGGTCGGATCGAGTATGGGTTGTTAAATTTGTACGGTATGAAAATGGGTCAAAACAGGTTAAATGGATCAATATAGATCGGACCGTATTCGACCCGACCACCCGACCCACCCGTTTGACGTCTCTACTCACTTTTAATGAAAACGACATCGGTTTTAACTAAACCAAGGATAACCTAGAGATAGTGCAGTGGGTTTGGAGAATTTGTGTTTAGCTTCCTGTCATCGGCTTCGAACACTTCCAGACTCTACTAAAAAATCGAAATCACTTCTTGACTTGAAATTTTTTTTTTTTTTTTTTTTTTTTTGGGGGTCGTATACTTGACTTGAATTTGAATAGCACAGAAATCACATGGCTACTTCATTCTATTGGAGATCTTAAAATGTTGAAAGTTCGACGTGGCGATAGATTGGTTTAATGCAGTGAAGTGGTGGCTAATTTCTTGATTTTGATGCAACTGTGTCTGATGGTTGTCGCAATTTTTAATTAGGCTATTCCTCTTACACAATAAAGCTTTCGTGTAATTTGGAGATTAATGCCTTAAGGGACGACTTTATGTTTAGAGATGTGATCACTGTTTATGAGGATATGGTTCTTTCTATTCCACCGGGTATAATTGCACGTTCTTTCACGCATCACTAGCTTTAAAATTGTTTGACATCCTTAATGGAGGAGTTGATGCAATATTTACCCGGGGTTCCTTGGAGATGTTTAGATGTAATCTATCGAAGTCTAAAATTTCAGTAATATTGAAGTTGGGACAGAAAATTTGCTCTGCCTACTGTCGAGTTTTCTTTACAGCGTGTCGCACTGGTGTTACGGTGCAACACCACTACAAATTGAAGAACGAGGACTTGCAGGGAACTTAAATTCGAAGCGGGGAAGAGTTTCTCCGGAAAACGCATTCCATATGTATGATTTAATAAACCATTAATCTGATGTCGTGGATTGTTATATTAATTTATGATGAATACCTTAGTTGGATAATCCACCTGTAACATTTTCTATTGTTCATCGTTCAAATTTAATGAATTAAAAGTCGCATCAACATATTCAATTAACTTGTATCAACGAAAGGATTTCATTGAACATTTTCATATAGTTTAAAGATTACATTGACCATTAATTAATTTTTTAAGGAGCACGTTACATATTAAACTAAAGTTTAATCTGTTTTAAAATTATTTATGTCATTTTTCCTTTAAATTGCTGATCGAGATATTAAACCCTGGATACGAATCGCACCATTTCAAAAGATTTGCTTCATCCAATCCTCCCGAGAACACCTTCTCCACAGCGAACTAAGCACGGGGCCCGCCACCCTGGAGGACTTGTCAAAGTCGTCGCGCTTCGTTTTTCTCTATGTGCTGACACAAAAACAAACAAATCCGTGAAATTACAGCGAAAGCGCATTGCTCTTCTCCTGCCTTCGTCGCGTCGCTAATTCCTCTCGAGTCTTGAGAAATCTCGGATCAGACTCGGAAAGAAGGGACTCCACATCTCGCTGTGATCACATCCGGTGAAGATCTTGAGCCCCTGAAGGAAGATGAAGAGAAAGAGGGACGCACCTGACGCAGCGACGATGTCTGCTTCTGCCGATGAGGGCTATTCGTCCTCGGGGGCCGAATTCGAGGTGTTCGAGTTTCAGAGGCCCCGACACCCGCCTCAACTTCACCGATTCCCTCTATCACTCCCTGGTGAAAGCTGGGATTCACGTTTTCAGAGACGACGAAGAGATCCGACGGGGCGAAAAGATTGGAGACGAGCTTTTGCATGCCATCAAATCCTCCAAAATATACCTGCCCATCTTCTCTAGGAACTACGCGTCCAGTGTGTGGTGTCTTCGCGAGCTCGCGCACATGGTGGAGTGCTCGAGCAAAGCGAAAGATAAAATGATCCTACCCATTTTCTATGATGTGGATCCCGACGATGTGAAGCTCAGAACTCCACTATACCTCGATGCTCTGGAGAAGCACGAGGTGAAGTTCGGCCGCGATGTTCCGCAATGGAAGGAGGCTCTGACCGAGGTCGCAAGAATCAGCGGATTGGGCTTGAAGGACAAAGGGTAAGATTGTCGGTTCGAAATCTACTTAGTCATTTTTTCTAATGGGGAGAAGAGCAAGGAGGAGAAGAAAATTTTCCTACTAATCTCTTGGCGGATACTTCCATAGTTAATTTTTTTTGCAGATCTCTACACAAGTGAGATGATTATAAGGAAAAGAATTTTCTCCCATTTTTTTTTTTTCTCTTTTACTTACTCGTGCCATCCTTACTTCTTTCTTTTTTCCTTGTCATTATTGTCTTCCTTCCCTGAGCCACTCAACTAGAGAGTTTATCTACCATATGTTTCACGCTAAAATCCTTGTGTCAATGTGGCAGCCATGGTGAAATCATCAACACTATTATTGACGAGGTTCTGAACAAGCTAATGAAAAGAATGAGAAATCTGCCCGCACATTTATTGGGGATCGATGATCAAGTGGAAGCTATCATGGACTTGTCAACAAACAAAGGGTCCCGTGATGTCCGTTACGTGGTCATCCATGGAATGGGCGGCATCGGTAAGACAACTCTCGCAAGTGCAGTCTTTAATGGAATCTCCGATCAATTTGAAGGATGTAGCTTCCTCTCGGATGTTCGCGAATCTGCGCAGCGTGGTAGAATTATTGACTTGCAAAAACAGTTGTTGTCGGAAATTCTCCAAGGAAGATCTCCAGAGATCCACAATTCTGTTGATGACGGGATCAACATAATTAGAAAAAGGTTTCGTAATAAGAAAGTTCTACTTGTTCTTGATGACGTGGATGAATGGGACCAACTCTCTAAACTAGCCGGAAAGAGCGATTGGTTTGGTCCAGGGAGCAAAATCATCGTTACAACGAGGGACATCAACTTTTTGCCAATCAAAGAGGAGGACGAAGAGAGTAGTTGGAACCAAGCACATTCTGAAGAGTTTAAAATCTATGAAATGGCAGAAATGGATTCTTCTAATTCTCTTAAGCTTTTTAGTCAACATGCTTTAAGGATGGATTCCCCACCACCTCAATATGAAGATATCTCGCTCAAAATTACCGAGAAAACAGGTGGACTTCCATTAGCTCTCGAGGTTATCGGTTCCTCACTTTTCCTCAAAAACATAACGACTTGGAAAGTCATGTTGCAGAAATTAGATTCAATGCCCAATAAAAAAGTCTTCACAAAATTAAAGATTAGTTATGACATGTTAGAACGTGATCAGAGAGAGATCTTTCTTGACATCGCATGTTACTTCATTGGAGAAAGAAGACTCCACCCATATTATATGTGGGAAGCTTCTGGCTATTTCCCACACATCGACGTACTTGTCCTTGCTCGTATGTCTTTGATAAAGATAAAAGAAGATGATACGCTATGGATGCATGACCAGCTTAGAGATTTTGGAAGAGAAATCATTCGACTTGAAGACAGTGATCCCGAAAAGCGTAGCAGGTTGTGGATGCCCCAAGATGCCTTGAATGTGGTCCGGCGGAAAGAGGTAAGCTATACTACCTTTGCTATTTTCGTTGTGAAGAAATCAACATGCATTTACCAACGGTTGTGTAGTTAGTTTCTTGCATGTAGATATATTATTCTATTTTTCTATTGGCATATAACATCACATATCATATCTAAAAAGTTTTTTAGAGGTTACACTTGCGACGTCAAAGTATAGGAGCAAACTCTTCAAGGAATACGTCTGAATACAAAAACTGTAACACATTATATGACTTTGTTCCTTTTTACCAAGTTGGCAAATCATTAGCAACATTATTGTTCAATGAGACATCATCGACGACCCCTTGTTAAAATGTGGTAATAGATTTAGTGATTATTTGTGATGTGCAATTGATTAATGGTTGACTCTCTCTACTGTTATGGAAGAAATCTTTTTAACCGGGCTACCACACGCTCTGGACCAAGCAGGTTTCGATCTAGAGGGTCGCAATCGCCACAAGACAGTTAAGACATTGGTCTGATAATTTCTTTCTTAATTGGAAAACCATTGCAGGTTTTTCATTATTCGTAAAAATTAAAAATATAGGCAGCATTTTCTATCAAAGGGTTTTATACAGTAATAATAACGTTCTCTGTTATCATCTTTGCGACAGAAATTCTCTTAAATTGATGGATTGAAAATATTATTATGCCTTATACAGTATAAAGATTTTTTCTCAATGGAATAAAACAAGTCAGGCTAACTTGATTAATTCTTTCTTTTATGGTTTTCTCAATTTAGATAGGTACGAATCAATAATTTGTATTTCATTACTGAACATAATCGAGTCCCTCAGACTTGTACGATACCATGTTTGTCATCCTCTTCAAATGTGTTTACTTGTGCTTTTCCTATCACCAGGGGACAGACAAAATCGTAGCACTCAGACTAACGGTATCCTCCATCTTTGAAGTGGTCACTTTGACGAGTGAAGAATTTTCAAAGCTGCCCAACTTAAGATTCTTGGAATTAGAGGGCGGGAACTTGGTAGGGGACTTTGAGAATCTTCTCTCCAAGTTAACATGGCTATCTTGGACTTATTGCCCTTCGGAATTAGGCGCGACAAATTTATGTCTGGAGAAATTAGCCGTGCTCGAGCTTCGGGACACTGACATTTCTGAAGATTGGGCCGGATGGGGGCCATGCCTGGTACAACATTATATAACATGTAGTTTACTTTTTTTGGCATTTGTCTCCCTAACCAAACTTACCCATTTGCCTTTCTTGACTTGTATGATCCTTGGTTTGTTTTTCTAGGTGAGCGAGAACTTGAAAGTTATACACATCGGTAATTGCCCAAGCTTAAAAAGAACTCCTGACTTCTCGAAGTGCAAGAATTTGGAAAGAATGGTTCTTCGATATTGTACAAACTCGCTAGTGTTTGATGGCTCTATCTCTAAACTAGAGCACCTGCAGCACTTGGAAATCATGGGGACGTATAGGAAGGATGACAATGGCGACCTTTTTGCCTTACCTTCTGAATTAGAAAATATGCATGTTCGAGAACTTCATCATTCCACTGGAGAGATGACGCATTTGAAGTATTTGTCTTTAGGTTCTTGTTCACTTAGAAAACTTCCAGGCTCTTTTGGAAAATTGAAGTCACTGTTCGAATTGAAATTGGTTAAGACGGAAATCACAGAGTTGCCTCATTCTATCGAAGATTTTACAATGTTGACGAAGATGGATCTTTCTATGACTCCGATAAAGAAGCTACTGAACTCAATAGGAGGGCTAGAGTCCTTAATTGAGCTACTTTTGGTGCAGACGCATATCACAGAATTACCCGAATTTATTGAGGATCCCAAACGATTGGAAATTCTAGATGCAAGTTGGGGTAAGATAAGAGAGCTACAAAAGGTCATAAGGATGGGGGAGAATCTTAAAGAGTTGAAAGCCTCATGTACTGCAACTCGGGGACATGTCACGTTTCCTCCTACCGATTTGTCTACTCTTTCTCAGCTTCAGGTTCTTGACATTTTTGTTGACCCCCAATCTCTGACAGGGCTTCCGTCCAGTCTCGAGGATTTGACTCTACACAATCTCAATTTACCGATGGAAAGGTTTCCATTTTCCAACTTGACAAATCTAGCCAGTTTAACCCTTCTGAATTGTTGCCTAAGGGAGGTCGAGTTTGAACATGTGCTTGGACAGCAGCCGGAGAAACTCAAATTTTTGTATGTGACCTCCGAGGAATCGCTTGAGAGGCTATCCGTATCGACGTTAAAGGGGCTCCGAATGTTGCAGGTGTATGAATCCCCGGGACTAATGGAGATTCAAGGTTTGGAGAAATTGGAATCGTTGGAGTCATTGTGGATTGGCGGATGCAGTCGCTTAAGAAGGTTGCCTGATCTATCAGAATTAAAGAAGATAAGGCGTTTGAATCTTCGTTATTGTCCACAGCTAGATTTGCCCGATCTACGCCTTCCAGACATGTGTTATTTGGGCATTCAAGGATGCGGGAATTCATCAGAATTTTATGGCTATTACAAAGATTGGAAGGATACTCAGTCAGTATAGAAAGAACCATCTCATATTCTCCTACTGTTGGTAAAATTTCCTTTGGTATCTTCTTCCCCTAATTTTATTATTGTGTTTTTTTTTTCTCGAGCTATTTTCTATTAGTTCCTGTTAAAAATATTCAGTTTATAGCATGCATGCCTGTTCACCTTAAGTCTTAAAATAATTGAAGCACCAATCGCTTTTGTAAAAATCGTGAATTTTGAAAGAGAGGGAAAATGAAGGTCGTATTCATGATTTGTGAATAAGACCTTACGTTATTGTAGAAAGTCGAATGTACGATTACTAAGAGGGTAATAATATTATTATAGAAAGTCGAATGTACTTAAAAAGTGAAAATCACCCGAGTGCTCTTGGAGGACTTGATTAGATAGATGAACATACGACTATATTGAAAATTATGTGCTTCTGTCATTATAAGCTCCTTTTTTTCTTTAGCATTTCCGAGATGTGTATGTTGCACCGACAATCGTTATGGCAGCGCATTTGATGGTAGATGATGCGGCGTTAGGAAAGGAATGCCTTTTGCTAAGTGACTAATCCCCGCAGCAGCAAGCATTGGCGTTCACTTCTGTTCTGTATCTGAACACCGTAAGATTGAATGACTTCCCATGTATATGCTCATTGTGCAGGTGTAGCGCACGGCAGTGGTTTGTATCAAACAGGAGTAGGAGATGCTGTGTCCGCTCTTGGACACCACCAAGGAGGTAACATAAACAAGTTTGCGTCCCGGTTTAAATCCTACCTGACTCTATATGATTTATGTTAAAGGATTCCACCACGTGCATGCTTGAAAGAGATTAATTGCAATAATTACGTGATAAGGTTACGTAATTATTGTCGTAACTATAGAGCGAAACTGTATGCAAAATTTCAGGTCCACTCTCTTGGTTCTCAATGTTGATCTGTCGTGTATTTATGTATGACTTGGAGAATTCTATTTTGCAGCTCCTGAGCAGGATAATAGCGGTTCAGGGTACCCAGCCAGGACGGAGGTCCATTGGCCATCATAATTGGCGTACAACTCTCTTTTATTTTGTTCTTTCTTTGTGAGGACCAGAGAAAATGATGTGATGATTACACTTGTGATTGTTATAGATTCTTCTCTTGAACGATGCATAGTTTGATTGCTAACTGATGTAGAAACGCGTGCGTGAGGCTAGACTTCTATTGCTCAAGTCGATATGATTCAAGAAGTGTAAGAGAGAGTGACACTATCGTAGCATCTATTTTTCTTTAAAATGTCAACAGAAGCGATATTTTAGCACTTGGATGTGCATCTTCATTCATAAGCTTGCATTGGAATTGGAAATTCTAGCAATTTCTGAAGACTTCTATTGCTCAAGTCGTATATAAGCTTTGGGATGATACAGTGAGAGATGTAATCAAGAGATCGAAACTCAGGACAAAAGAGTCACAAAAAGGACGATAAGGAAAAATATTGAGCATATAGAGCTTAAAGACTCGATATAAGACATGAGCGCGACGACGGAAGAGAATTCTCATAAACAATAATTTCTTGTTAGCTCTTGTTTTCAATTGCCCTTTTGAATCTGCAACCTCACAACCCAAACAGCGGAATTTAAAGACCTAAAAGAACAAAAGAACCAAGTTTCATATGCGGGATTGTTAGTGATGTAAACCTAAGGTTCTCCATTCCAGCAAATACAACAGAAGGAAGATGATTACAAAAAAAAAAAAAATTCCTGATTCTTAGTGATGTCAATCTAAGGTTCTTCATTCCAGCAAGAGAAAAAGTAGTGAGGTTCTATAATTATGCAACAGAAGGATTACTACACCAAAAGGAAATTATAAAGTCAAAATCCATTAACAAATGTTCATTTCCTATGTATCATATACACTCTTAGAAGTATGTACATCCAAACTACCATTTCTAGAAATGTGGTGCGTTGGTATTTGATATGAGCAAACTGTTCTAATTCTGGAGGAAATGTCGAACAAAGAATAAATTTCGCGAGAGGAAAGACACGGTGCGAATTATGATCACCTTACGCGAGAAAGGGAACCACCCTGCAGTAGAGGCAATCTCATTTATTGCCAGCACAAATGTACAAGCAGCTGCTGCTAATTCTACTAGGACAAAAGACCCACCATCAATAGTCACCATAATTCACATCATCTCTCTAAAAACTTGCTTAAAACTGTTTTTCGCAAAGGGACTTCTTCATCATCTTCATCCTTTTCTTCGGCTTGGACATACATATTTAAAGCACAACGGATTACTGAATTCGCTTGTTTCCTTAACGTTGCATTGTCAATGAACATGTCCGTCAGCATCTTCCTCAATTCATCATCACTCGTCCTCCCTTTGCCATCATTACCATTCCGAGTCTCATCCACTTTTACAACAGCATTTTCTACATCTTGAGCAAGGAGTTGGGCCTGAAAATGCACACAGGTCAGCATGACAACTGCCAGGTAAGTGATGCAGTAAAGATCACATAATGCAGAAAAACTTCAACAACTTGACATCCTTGACTTCATGAATTAGAGAACACTGATTCAATTCACAACATAAGTTGAACAACGATCCATTCATCATATAAGGTTCAGGTTTCTATTGAATTGCAGGAATATGAATCACAAGAGATGATATAAGGGAGGGCATACTTGAATCTAGAACAAGAAGAACGGGTCTATATGGGGGCGCTGAGGCCGATTTGTATAGACATAAAAAATTAAGATTGAAATGGAATATAAGCAAATAAGAAGTTGAAATTCTGAAATGCAAACGATACCTCTGCAAGAAGAAGGCCAATTCGATTGTCAGAGGTTATCAGTAGATCTATTGCATCAGACGGTGAAGAAGTATCCACAATCAACTTATCTTCTTCTTCACTAAGGAAATTAACGCTACATTCTTGAAGCCGATTTCGTAGAATTTGACATTCATGCAGCAGCTTTGCATTTGCAGCACTTGCAGACTCCCCTCTCTGTTTTTCTTTTTGTAGAGTTCGCTAAACAAGACAAATGCAACAATGAGAGAGAGAGAGAGAGAGAGAGAGAGAGCAGCCTTTGAGACTCCAAAAACTCGACTTAAAGGTGATAACGCCAGCAGACCTAAACTAAATTGCCAGTCTTTCAGACTTCAAATAATAGATCATGAATGCAATAAATAGAACAGGAACTGCTTGTGATGTGCAACCCCTTTTTGTGCATGTAAAGATATTCTCAATTTATGAAAACAAAAAAACTTGTTACGCAAAAAGGGCAGATTACCTCAACTTCAATTTTCTCTCTCATGAGGCGGCCAAGCTCATGCTTTAATTCTGACTGAGAGCTACGAAGAGATTTAACCTCTTTAACAAGAAGCTTCACATCAGCTTTTGATTTTGCTTCAAAGTCCTCATTATGTTTATGCAGTTTACTGAGGTGTTCCCTAGCAACATCCAACTCATTAAGCAACAAGTCTCTCTCTTGAATCGCCAATAGTTTTGCTGATACAACACGAGCCTTTTCTTCCTGAGAATTTTACAACATTTGAAAATGCCTATTGGTACAGGCAATAAAATATAAGTCACAGAAAACATATGGTAATAGGAACCTGTTCAGCCTTCAAGTTCATTTCCACCTCCAAACATTTGCTTCGGAGATCCTCCATGTCCCATTGCATTTGAGTAAACCTTTCTTTCTCGATCAAAGTTAATTGTTGCATGTTTTCTTTGCAATTATATCTCGTGGTTTCAAGTTCCACTTCCAGATCTTTTACCTTCAAGACACAATCTTCATATATTTAGTTGCATCATCCAAAATAATGACACGTGAATGAACACAAGAACATAGAAGCAGTAAGAAACGTCAACGCACAACTAGGTAATAACAGCCTCTTAACCATGTAATGGCGTCTCAGGATGGGGATATTGCAAGCAGAATGATCCATAATAGAATGGGTCTCCATATAAAAGCTCAACAACACAGAAAATGTAACAGATTGGAATGCTGCAAGCTTTGAAGGGCTAAACACGTGATGAATACATCAAATAGATCCTTACTGCCTTTCATCCATTGAGTAGAGTGCAGCGGATACTATCATATGACTACTGCATATATTCAAACTACAGGGATAAGTTCGGAGTGACCAGCTGGGGAAAGAACAACCAATAATTTACTGCATACAAGCTAAAAATTTTGATGGCACATATCACAACACTTATCTCAAAACAAAAAATGGTGGAGAGGCAGCAATCATTTCTCTTGTTTAAGATGATGAGTAGATACAAGGCTCAACAAATTTTCCAAGAGGCCAGAACGTACCTTTGTTGTTAAGAATTGTCTCACAGCAGTCTCTTGATTCAATCTGGCGATAAGATCTTCCATGTCTGTTTTTGCTGTCGATAACCTTTGTTGCACAGTTGTAAGAACTCTGTTCAACTTATGCCGCTCTTCTGATGGAAGAGCGACAGCTAAGTTCCTTGGAAACTGTAACCTTGCAGTGACAGAATTTTGCATGTCAGGAAATTCGGGATTGTACATAGTATTGCTTGCAGTGGGATTAAATGCAACTCCTTCACTCGCTTTTCTGGAGCTTAAGTCACTACCAACACTTTCTGATGATAGTCTTCGAGCATGAACCATGTGACTTTCTGTTTCAGAAGGAAAGTCCTTGTCATACTGATCTCTGACGATGGCAACATCATCATAAGGGTCTCCTCTGCCATTCAAAATGCTGTTAACACCTCTGTTGCGTAATTTAAGCCAGGAAAATCTTTCTATATTGTCCAAAATGAACTTTCTATTAAAGAGTCCATACTTCAAATTTGCTTCCGCATAGGTAAACACATGTTCAGAGTTGTCAATGCCAAGATCAGCAGAATCACTATGCCCAAGTCTGGGTGATCCAAGTTCAGATATCTCATAGGATGAATCATTGCCCTGATCTGACAAAACAGATGGACTTACAACACTATTGAAAACATCAGCTACGGGTTGTGGAGTAAAGAGTGGAACAGCATCAGTGGCAATCGAATTTGCGTCTGAGCTCTTCACATGTTCCTCATCAAAATCTGCAAAATATAGGAAAACATTGCCCTTATACATGTAATGCAACAATCTTGGTTCAAGTGAAGAGAAATAATGAACTGACGAGGATTCATCAAACGAGCACCTACATGACCTCGCAGCAGCTTCAAGCTCAAGAAAGTTTGCTACCACAGCAGATCTTGATAGATCGATATCCGATAAGAGTTTATCCATCCAATCCTCCAGAGAACACCTTCTCTGCAGTGAACTAAATGTTTGAGCACATTACTATCACCATTCATGAGAATGAATCTATTATGTAAGAAAGTATTAGCAAACAGAGAATTATTTAACAGTAGATCTTGGATTAATAAAGAAATAAGCCCTTAATGCGAAAATGTAAAGTTTGAGCATAATGCTATATCGGAAGTAAACACCAAAAGAAAATATAAAAGATCAGTGAAAAACACACTTCTAATCTGCCTACAATACAAGTTATATTGTGAAATTTGCATAGCAAATTTTAAAGGCGTGTTAGACAAATGAATGCTAGGGCACGATAAATACTAGAGAGAGAGAGAGACATAGCATACCTCTTCCAAAAGCATCCTGCTTTTCAATCTCAGAATTTTCTTTGGAGGAGTTGGAGGCAGCATTTTCACCAGAAATTCCTCTTTAAGCTGCAAATCATGGAGAAAGGTATCCAGTTACATGAATGCTTAATTTAATGATTAACCATCTCACCGTCAAAGAGGATTTAGGAGCTTATGGGCGTACTCCACGGATTACATATATTTGTAAATGCACATTAGAGTAACTTTGCCATCATGAGACAAACAGACAACTCACCTCCTTTGAAAGCTTCAAAAAATCACGAAATCTTCGCAATATTCCTCGTGTTGTTGTGATCCCTTCTGGCGATTGTATGCCAACTTGAACCCTGTAAAACTGTTCTACATGAATGTTAAAACAGAAAATGACTTTGCGATACCTATACTTTAAGTAAAGGTGGCGAATCGCTGTAACTAGATATTGTTATGAGGATATTCATCTTCTAGAATACAAGAATATCTACACAATTAGTTATCCAGATACAAATCCTGTCACTATGTACAGCAGAGAAAAACAAAGAAAAAGAAAATAACAGATCACCAGCATGAAGAACGAAGTGACAGAGTGACATCACCATCAAGACCACAAACTACTGCAAGAACTATTACATCGAGATCAACACCACTCAGTAAAAATGACCGTGGTCTAACAAACAAGTGGCAATGGTACTATACATATATAGAAAAGTCTGGTTTTAATTTGGCTCTTAGTCCTCTTCGGCAATCGCAGTTAATGGAAAACCCACATGCTTTCCCTACTAGGGCACAGTAATTTGAATAAAAAAGCTTCTTTTTTACACTCCTGAAGTCTGAAAGACGAAAGAAACATGAAGTAGAGGCAGAGCTTTGGGGAAGAGAAAGATGCCATTCCATCCTCCTCTTCTTCAGTCAGTCTGGAGACCACTCTTATGTCCACTTTGCTAATCGCCGCAAAATTTTGTTCTCCATTAGGTCTTTATTCTTCTTCCTTTCTTGCCAATTTTTTTCTTCATGTCTCTGCTATATTTGGAACCAACATTTTCCTTTGTTCAAAACAATGTGACATTGCTGTACAATCACCAAAGCACGGCTTAATCTGCCCAACATTTCAACGGTCTTGAGCACTCCACGATACCACATTGTATCTATATTTCGCTTTCCTTTCTCTCTTTGGGTTTGCTTTCTCTGTACAATAGTTTCTTCTTCTTTTATATCTCACTCTTTATAAACTGCTTTGGCAATAATCACATGGACAATGGACTAAGATATGAAGCACTTGACCTTTATAGGAAGGTTCCAAGCTTTATTCATTCTTCTTAACTCGATTTGCATGGGAGTGCAAACAAAGTTCAAATTGCACTTCATTTTAAAAAATTCACATCCTTTGCCTCAATATGTTTAAATTGTAGGAACGATCCATGATCATCCCTTGAAGATCTCAAAACAACCCAACTTAGGATCCCAAACCTGCAGCATTGGTTTCATGTAAGAAACATAGATTGGACTAGCTGAGCTGTGTATCCAAAGTTAAGAATCTGAAATCATGTTGATGTTCATGAAAAAATTTAGTGGAAATTGCAAAAATTGTACCCATACTAATCTCCGCAAAATTTAATGAGAAAATTTGATTTCCCATCAAAATGAGGAAGGAATATGCGAAGTTGTGGCGCCTACATGTACAAGTTTCTAAAAGAATTCCAATTTTTGTCCACGTGCTTTTCGGAATATTCAATTCTAATCCTTATACTTTGTTTTTGTTACAAAAAAGTCATCATTAATTTTCCACAATAACTTAATTTCTTTCATCGAATCTTAATCCAAAATCTTATGGGAATGTCAGATTAAAACCAAGCATTAATTGGTAAATCCTACATTTACAAGTTTGCCCAATCTTATGCCATCGTATGCAAGTCTCTACAATCAATATGATGTGGAGTTGCTGATGATACTATAATTTGAAGGTTTCTTATAGACATTCCAAAATAAGTTAGCTATACAATTGTGAGTTAAAGCTGTGGGTAAATTATTTTTAAAATGACCCTTTTTTCCTATATATAGTCCTAGATACTTCTATATGGATCTACACTGAACTGTGGATATTAAATTATTGCATACGATGGATCTAATCTTATTGAGGCTATCGACCAAATTATGCACACTTGTAAATGTAGGAATCACCAATTCTTAGTTTGTTTTAAATAAACATTTCCATAAGATTTCTCATAATAATGTGATGAAGAAATCAAGTTATTATTGAAAATGACTAGTTTTATAACTAAAATAAAGTACAAGGACTAAAACGAAACATTCATCAAAGTATGCGCCACATGTCGATATGCCCATGCTGACTCGGCGTAATCCGTCCACATTTAGACAGAAAGTTGAATTTCGTCCCTGAATTGTCACCAGAGATAAGTTGGGGGACTACGTGTGTCAGAAACATAATACAGGGACCAAAACTAAATTCGTACGAGGAGTTTTTTAATTTCCCCAAAAATTCAAAACAAAAAGGGCAATTTCCTACAGCTACTCTAATTTATTCTAATTCACCAATATTAATGCAATACCAATCACTCTATCCGATAAGTACACACAACTAAATAACCATAAGTTATTAAACAATTAAAAAGAGAGAATCATTTTGAATCAACCCTAATAAAATAAGTATGATCATCACCAAACAAATGCTCTCTATTAAGTATTAAACATGCAGCACATGATTTGAATGTGTCACTCAACTGTTTTCCACAAAACAAGACACGTGTAAACTCCAGCATTTGAAACATCGCATATAGTATACTTATGTGTGTATAAATGCGTGTAATTTTAGTACCTATAGCAGAATATTACATTTCCCAACAGGTGCTCTACATCCGATGCTCAAATATTATATGTACTCATATTGTAGCATAATGAAAAATATTACACTGGTTGACAAGGAAACATTAAGTACCACTATGGGGTCTGAACCTCTAGATTCAGATAGGAGAATCCAAGAAGGAATTGTGACGCAGTAGCTCCATCCTGTGCGTGGATCATGAGGCCAAACAGTACTCCGTCCATCCTGCCATCAGAGACAAGAATCAAAACTCGAAATTAAGAAATTTCGACAAGATGGGCAGAAAACCATATAAAGTATCTGAATACGGAATAACCACGAGGATTATTGATGTTATTGCACAAAGACTAGATGACTTCTTTTTTTTGTAGATAAGGCCTAGATAACATCGCAGCGATGTTAGCGCAATTCTGGGCTTATCCAGTAATAGGTGCAAAGCAAATGATGAGAAGCAAAAGATATTTCCCTGTAGTCACCAACTTTAGGGGAAAAAGGAGTGAGTGCAAAGCTAATACTATATTATACCAAACTTGACATGCCTCTTTTCGCTTGCGATGGTCATCCAGGGGAGTAGAGGTGTTCAAATAGAATGTCTTGTCCCAGTATCGTGATACATTTTTCAAGCATTAGACCTTTATAACCTTTTACCAGATACAATTTTTTTTACCAGTAAGCCCGTGCAATTAAGAAGCAGCAAGTACAGGGAACGTTTCACGTTTTCCCAATGGCTCACATCAAGTCTACAGAAAACAGAAACCAGAATAACAGAGTATATTTCATTAAAAGTTTTGTAAGGTTTAACAAGATGTAATGCCTTTCCAGTCCCTCGTTCTTTCACTGATACTGTTTGAGACAAAAGAAAAGCTGGGTCTTCTTCGTCAATCTCAGTGTTATAGAAATTACTTAAACAAATAGACGAGTTTCCCACACGCAATTGCCACATAGGAAACTATTTCTGCCCCCAAGTATTCTTTCATCGCTCTACATTTTGTAAACCTCTATCTCGTGTTTAAATGAAACTCTATAGTTTTTCATTGGTGGAGCATCAAAAGGAAATTTGAATTTCCTTTGATGGAACATTTGAACATGTTCATTCAGATATACATTCACTAAACAAAAATTTCTAGTTCGCTGGGTGGTATATCAACCAAGTATTATTATCATTACAACATAGACCATGTGAAAGAAAAAGTTTACGCTCGCTAACCAAGTTATAACAGAAGCACTCCACTTAAGACTGCCCTTTGTATACTACAATTCGACGAATAGGAGACATATACCCACCACAAGAAATTAAAAAATAAACTCAGCAACAAGATAAGTAAAACGAAACAATAAACATATCCAAGATTTCAAAGACATGCGCATTGTATCACTCCATCCACCATATTATGTACAAGCATTCTAAAAGTCTCACTAAACTATTAATTTACATCACATTTAGCACACTCGCAGATGCCTTTGACTATGGAGAATCAAAATCAGGAAGGCGATATCATACCATCACTACCTCATTGATCACTAAATATAAGTAATGCAATCCAATTAACCAATCTATACATCTAAGCAAGCCTAAACTCTTGCAAGGAATTGAGAACGAGTAAGGTCCATTGACCAAACACACCAGAAGATGATAAAAACACACGAAACAAATTAAGCTTCTTTATATTTCCACGCAACGTGAGTTTCCCAATTTTACAGGAAAAAAAGAGGATCGCTATAAAGCAACAAAATTGTAATCGCGGGTCGAATGAAGGTGCCCAAATAGAAATACCCAATTGCGAGGAGGAGGGCTCCAGTCCATCCCGAGAGGCAACGGCGATTTGCCATCGTGACGATGATTCGGAGGCTCGACGGCGGCGGAACTGGAGGCGTTGGCGTGGGCGTGGGCAATCGCGGAACTCGACGACGTCGAGGGGGTGGGAGAGGTCGGAGGCGAATCGAAGCGTTGAGAGAGAGAGTCGAAGACCGAATCGGAGAAGCCGAAGTCGAAGAGAGAGAAGTCGTTTGCATATAGACTCATCTCCGATTCGATGAGGAGGTTTGGTGGCGGTGGGCGGTGGAGAGGTGAAGCGAAGGTTGAGCTCCGGCGCGTGGCCCCCAATCGCAGAGGAAACGGAGTTTTGAGGCTTAACTTGTAGGCGCGTTTGGTTTCAGCTCAGAAGAGGAGGAGGTTCAGGGAAGAAAAGCGATGCCGTTCCTTCCTTCCATCCCCGTGGTGCTGAATTTTCTTTTTCTCGTTTTTATTTATTTTGGGAGAAATAATAATAATAATAATAATAATAATAATAAATACACCAATTATCATAAAATTTGTCACGTAAGTCTAGCCGATAGCACACCAAAAATCTCCAATTATGAAATCTACTTGGATTTCGGAGTTTATTTATGTAATGTCAAATAAGTTTTGATGTGGTACTAGTAACAAATGACTATGGTACTATCATCGCATTAGGGCAAACACGCATCACAAGCCATTGTCGACGAAGGAAGGGCACTCATTTTCAGTCTTCTTTTTTGTTGCAATGCCCATAGCGTCATGGTAGCACCATATGTAGTTTATAAATAAAAAAAAAATCAACATTCATGTCGGATATTTTCGTCACACGAAATATGTATGCTTACTACAAATTTTACAAATAGTACTTTAATACGCTATTAACAAATTTTACGTCTTGACCGAACTTTTTGAAAACCCTTTTAGATCTGATTTTCGCCTTCCGGCAAATTTTATATGTTTAATGCGCTTATCTCTTAAAAAATTATCAAGAAACCAAGTGATTATAGTAAATGGGTTTCCTCAATATGGTTAGTAGCTTGTTTCACATTGAAAAATTACGTTTTTACTTATCAAAAACCAATTTTTTCATATGTATTTTGAAAGTTTTCAAAAAAAAATAATAATAACTCTAAACCCATTTTAAATAAATAAATCCACGCATGATTAGTGATTTGTCATGTCCAATAGTAAACTCCATCAGTCGCGACCACCTCGCAGTACATTATGCACCTATACAAGTCTCGTTTTGGTCAATTTTACAATTTTGTCCTCATTTCTTTTCGTAAATTACGAGGATCAAGACATAGGCTTTAATCGTGATATTCCTTTATCCATAGCTGAAGTTGTAAAGAATCATTTGCCTCATTTTTTGTTTCCCAAGTTCTTCTTTCCTTCGTACCTTTCATAGTTGGAAATTTCTCTTCATAGGGACAAAATCACTATCTCTCTGTGTTATTCATTTTTCATCGTCGGAAAATAAATATTGCCGGCTTTTGTGAGCAATCATGAGAAGTTTTCTTTGTTGCAGCCACCAAAAAAAAAACGACGAGAAGTTTTCTTTACTCGAGGTACCTATGAAGTTCTTAGTTTCGGGGATCGAAATGCTTCGGATGAATGCAACTTTTGCTTATAAAATGTTTGTTATTCGGGCTTTTATGGTATACATTACAAGGGGAAAGTGAAATTTATTCTCGAAAATGACAATAAAATCATCACATGTGAGCATTGTCGTCGTAGATGAATAACAAAGTGAACACGATTGGTATCAGTATTGAGCAGTCTATTGATATTGAGGAGGAGCAAGGATTTCTTATCGAAATTGGATCAAGGCAAATCGGCATGAGCCCAAAACCCTAAACTTAACTGGTCCATGGGGCTAACCGTGTGATTCGTGGGTCTCTAGTTTGTCAAACTTTTGCGCTCATGCATCTGATTATCAGAGAACATTTATCATGTAGTGTAAAATCCGTTATCTCCCTTAATTTAGTTGATAGTGTCGTGGCACGCCTAAGCGATTACAAGTGGATAGCGTACGAAACGACTCAACGGGCATCTTTTTTTTTTTTTTTTTTTGAGAAAGAAATTGAGCGGATGTGCACTTATAACACGAGCGTGAACTTGATGGTTTACTTGGTGAAGAAAGAGCAATGAATAGTTTTAACTTTTGATGCGAGGGTAATTTTGACAACTCTAAAATGAGACAAAAGGGTGTTTTGACTTAACAAATAACAATAATCCATCGGCACTACATGGCATCGAATCTCACTAGTAACTAATACACAGCGATGCACCGGATCACCCCTCACCTAAACTGCTAAAAAAATAATAATAATAAAAAAATCCTCGAGAGGAAATAAAATCTTTGTGGATACATCCTAGTCAAGTCCAACGGCCGAGATTGAATCAACATCAAGGCGGGCTCTATTAATGGCCGACCTCCGCTCGGTGGACCTCAAAGTCCAAATCCAATTCGGTTTTTTAAACGCTTTGAAAATTTTCCTTTTTTTTTTTATCAGAAATTTGTTTTTTTTTTTTGGGTGCTAGTTTTGTGCGTCGTATAAGACAGTCTCATCGCCCCAAAGGAGGCACCTTTATTGTTGAGAAAGGCCTCGACGCTATTTCTACCGAGTTTTTATCAGCCCTAGCCCTAAAAGGTCCATTAGGGTTTTCTCTCTCAAGCTCAAAGCTCGAAGCTTTGCGAGCGAGTTCAAGCCCATAGTGCTCCTCCTTCCTCCCCGCTACCATACCATACCGCTCTCTGCTACTGCTGCTCCAAAATTTCAAATCTCTCTTCTTCTTCTTTTTAATCGGGCGCGTTTGAATTTGCCGCGAATTCGTCCCGGTGAGCTGAGGTTTTTCGCCGTGGTTTCCGACTGTTGGCCTGTGAAAGAATGTGAGTGATTTCTGTTCCTCTTGGTTTTGTTTGCTGGGTTTGGGAGTTGTGGCCGTGTGTGCTTGTTTTGTGAGCTTGAATTGCGTCTTCTTTTTTCGTTCGATGATTCTGCTGTGGGTTTGCTGGTTGGTGGATGTTTAGAAGAGTGTTTTCTTGGATTTGGTTCCCGATTATGTAGCTTTGAGGGGCCACTACAGTGTGGGTTGAGTTTTCTCGTTAAGCAGTTTTTAGATTTTGACTCTGAATGTCTTCGCGTGGATAAGAGTCGCACCAACTCTGGCTTTTGAAGTCCGTACTGAACTTTCTAGGGTTTGGGTATATGTACTTGATTGAGGCTACAGCTGAAAATAAATTATGACAGACAAAGAATCTGTTATAATTTCCAGAAAACGGTTGTTACGGCTATGTTGTTGTCCTCTTTAATATAGCTTTTGTGTTATAATTTTGTAGTAGAAGGCGAAGGATTAGGATTTTTATTTCATACATACTCATTTCAAACCTTGGCTTCAGCACAGCTCTAAAGCATGGTGGTATGCATTTGGATTAAGAAGACTTCATATCATAGCCAAGATAGCCATCAATGGAACACTTTGAGGCTGTATTGGCTATAAAAAGCTATATGCTTACCACCCTCAGATTGGAAACGCCTGAAATTTCAACCATGTTAGGAATGTCAGTCACTATGGCTAAGACTGATTAGGCCATTTGTCGAGGTTTTTTAGTTTTTCCAAGAAGTGAATTTCAAGATATTTTATGTGAGATCCAAGTATTTAACAGAGTGAAATGTGAGAATGATTAGCGATTTGTAAGTTCTATGGCCACTTGGTAAACAGTAGTCAGCCAAAGAGAAAAACCATAACAGTGAGTTTGAGGACAATTCGCCCCGACATGGATATATGTTTTTTATTATTCCTGCTATATTTTCATATTTGAAGCTGTGACAGAACAGGGATATAGAAATTTTGAGGAGAATAAGGTATCAATGCTGGGCAATTATTTTTTCTTCTTGCGATGCATATATGTCATGCTTTGTGCATTATCTCTGTTTGCCAATTCCATCTACCTGGTGTTGGTTCCTTTTCATGTACTTTTACCTGTTATTTGAGTCTTTTTGCTTATTCTTGTGCTCAAATAACATCATGTATGTGATCTTCCAGCTTTTGATCCTTATTATTGGTCCTACTTTACGCATAAAGTTAAAGGTATGCCTCCATATGGTTGCAGGGATGCACCTTCTCCCATGGAAACCGATGCCACTATCGTTTTGGAAGTAGATACTGCTAGTATTCCTCAAACAGACACCACCCATGTCCAGGAAACGGAGGCTGCTATTCTCCCAGAAACGGATGCTGCTATTATCCCTAAAACAGAGCATGCTATTATCCCTGAAACAGAGCATGGTATTATCCCTGACACAGAGCATGATATTATCGCTGAAACAGAGCATGATATTATCCCTGACACAGAGCATGATATCATCGCTGAAACAGAGCATGCTATCATCGCTGAAACAGAGCATGCTATCATCCCTGAAACAGATCATGCTACTATTCCTGAAACAGATGATGCTGTTATCCCGGAAACAGATACGGATTTTGTCCCTGATTCAGATATGGCTATTGTCCCTGCTACTCCCGCTACCCCTCTTGATGATGAGCAACCTGGTTCAGAGACACAGCCTAATAAGCGCAGAAGAAAGAAATCTATTGTTTGGGAACACTTCACCGTAGAGACTGTGGGTCCTGGACATACGAGGGCTTGCTGTAAGCAGTGCAAGAAGTCGTTTGCCTATATAACTGGCTCCAAGCTGGCAGGTACGAGCCACCTAAAACGGCACATTGCCCTGGGCATCTGTCCCGTTAGCCGTCAGAGGAATCAACTTCTTCTTCCATATACACCGGGTTCCAAGTCTGCTGGTGCTTATGGAAGTGCAACTGATCCACCAAAACGTCGGTACAGGACGACTCCTGCAATAGCAAATGTACCTCTCGACCAAGAGCGATGCAGTCTTGAGATTGCCAAGATGATTATCATGCATGAGTATCCTCTACACATTGTTGAACATCCAGGTTTCATCGATTTTGTTCGGACTCTCAATCCCAATTACAATATGGTGAGCTTCAATACTGTTCAAGGTGATTGTGTAGCTATATACCTGAGGGAAAAGCAAAGACTTTTGAACCTCATCAGTACAATACCAGGAAGAGTCAATCTGACACTGGATCTTCGAACTTCAAACCAGAACCTAGGTTATGTTTTCTTGACTGGACACTTCATTGATAGTGATTGGAAGGTACATCGCCACATTCTTAATGTTGTGATGGTGCCTTATCCCGATTCAGATCATGCTTTTAATCAGGCTGTTGTGGCTTGCCTATCTGATTGGAATTTGGAAGGTAGGCTGTTCACCGTCACTGTTGATCAGTCCGTCTCCAGTGAAGCTGTTATTGCGAATCTGAGAGGTTTGACCTCAGTAAAGAATCCACTTTTGCTCAATAGCCAGATACTCATTGGGAGTTGCTACGCGCATCTGTTAAGTGATCTTGCACGAGATGCTTTTGGGTCAATGGCGGATACCATTAAGAAAATCCATGATAGTGTGAAGTATGTGAAGACTTCAGAAGCTCACGAAGAGAAGTTTGATGAGCTTAAGCAACAACTTCAAGTACCTAGTACGAAGGACCTGCTGATTGATGACCAAACAAGGTGGGATACAACTTATCATATGCTTGTAGCTGCCTGTGAACTCAAGGAAGTATTTGCCTGCTTCGATGCGTCCGATCCTGATTATAAATTATCCCCTTCATTGGATGATTGGAAGCAAATAGAGACTCTCTGCTCTTATTTGAAGATTTTGTTTGATGCCGCAAATATATTGACTGGCCCTACATACCCAACTGCCAGTACCTTCTTCCATGAAGTGTCTAAACTTCAGTTGGATCTCACACATGCTGCAACGAGCCAGGACCCATTTGTAAGCAACCTAATCAAGCCTTTACAAGAAAAATTCGACAAATATTGGAGGGGATGCTGCCTTATTTTGTCGGTTGCAGTAGTCATGGATCCAAGATTCAAGATGAAACTCGTAGAATTTAGTTTCTCTAGAATTTTTGGTGAGGATGCTGAAACGTGGATTAGAATTGTTGATGATGGTATTCACGACCTCTTTCTTGATTATTTTGCACCTGTACTTCCTCTTCCGGAAGCTCCAATGGAGAATGGCACTGAGAGCATCATAAAAACAGAGCTTCCAGATGAAGGAATGCCTCAGGAAGGAGTGTCTCATGAAGAGCTGCCACATGATGGTACTGTCATCTCCTTCGGGGACGGGCTCTCGGATTTTGATGTCTACATTTCAGAGATCTCTGGTGGCCAGCAAACAAAGTCCGAGTTAGATCAATATTTGGAGGAGTCTCTTTTGCCGAGGGTACAAGACTTCGATTTATTGGGTTGGTGGAAATTAAATAACCTGAAGTACCCTATTCTTTCCAAGATGGCTGCTGATGTTTTGTCCATACCAATCTCGATAGTTGATCCTGATTCTATCTTTGACACCCAAAGCAGGAAGATTGACAGTTACCGCAGTTCTTTGCGTCCGGTTACGCTCGAAGCTCTCGTTTGCGCCAAGAACTGGCTCCAATCTGGATCATCCGAGACTTCTAGTGCATATATGAAAGCTGAAGTTTAGGTTTATTGAGTCTACTTTTTTAGTTTAGTTTATCTTTGTGTGGATGCTGACTGGTGGATTCTTGACTTTTGCTCATATGTTAGATCGGTCCCCCTTTCCAATCAAAGTAATCATAGTATTTTAGCATTGTGCTTGCAATTTAAATGTTCATTGTGTTTAATAGTTCAGCTAATTCGAGATCTGTTCAAGACGATATCCCTCGTTTTTTACTATTATGACCGTCTTCCACAGAAAGGCTGCATGTAAAGTGAGAGTTTGCAGTTGGGCACACATGCTGTCAACTACGGATTTTGATCATTCGGAATTTATATCCAGAAATCTTGTCTACCTCCAAGACGTGATCGGCCAAAGGAAGTGTCGTTGCTCAACTAAGAACTGCTAAATTCTTGGTACATATTAAACTTGCCTTCCTTGTCAATTTGT
Organism: Lenwebbia sp. NSW1173648; assembly: GCA_029784005.1. Taxonomy (NCBI): domain Eukaryota; kingdom Viridiplantae; phylum Streptophyta; class Magnoliopsida; order Myrtales; family Myrtaceae; genus Lenwebbia; species Lenwebbia sp. NSW1173648. The sequence goes on from JARCGZ010000009.1 coordinate 14,775,285, forward strand.
CCTGCATGAAGAGCGAACGCCACCAAATGAAGAGCAATTCTCCTCCGCCAAAAAACTAACGGGTTGCAATATGATGAACCTTCATGTGTTTTGTGGATAAGTATGCGTCACCCTAAAAGAATGATTAGTAAGCTTTTCTTTGCCCATGAGCTTAGTTCTCCCTTTTCATATCCAATTGGACTCATCAAAGACGGAGGGTCGTTTAATTCCATCTTCTGCGTTGTTAGTCTGATGCATATGCGATTACAGATAACTAGATTCTGCTCCGTAAGTAATGAAAAGTGGGATTGCTTTGATGGCTCTCTCAATGTTTTACAGAGTAGCAAGTTGCACTAGTTATGCAATGAGCAGAAGCTTCCCCACTCGTGTTTTTCTTGTCTCTAGCAATGCCCGAGTCTTCTTCAGTTTTGACGTATCAAGAACAGCTTCTTAGACTACAAGTAACGCCAAACTACCAGTGCCATCACAATCTGTGCAAAGCTCTTTTGCCCGAATATAGCAACAATAAAGTTTGATATAAGGCCAAAAGACTTCGGTCTGGTCAGTCATGAGCCATTCCAACTTGACTCACTAATTATCAAGCTTCCGATTACATAGTTAAAAGTTATTCCCCTGGCTTGCAGTAGCAACAAAGCTTGTCAGTTGACCGATTTACTTCGCCTTTGGAGCAAACCTGCTCAATTAGCAAGATAGAGGGAAAGGGTGCCATTAAGCCATAAAAGAGACACCAGGTGATCAGCTTCATCACACATCCATTCCAGACACTCCAAGGTAAGATTTGTCAGATGGAACCAAAAAATTCAACCGAAAAAGGGAGGAAACAGGCAAAAACCTTAAGTTATGCATTTCAGCTGACTTTATAGAAGAAAAAAATACACCTGCTCTTCATAATTCTAACTCAAAAAACAAAATTCCTCTAACTAACTATTCCAGGCAGCATATTGTCTAGTTACATAGAATGCGAATCAAATGCATCGACCCTTCAACCAGAGCTCACACTCCCATGTCCAATCATAGCTGTATGGCTTGTCACTTGATGAAACAATGCCCGTCTAATTCTTACTGGAGTCAAACTGTGGCCACTTAATCTCGCCTGGAGGTTACAACTGAATAATGCACTTAAGGAATCAGCCATTATGATTCGCCACCTCCAAACATACCCATCATATCCTTGCCAGAACCCATTTGCTTCATCAAGTTCTGTAAACCACCCATGCCACCAATCTGCTTTAGCATCTGAGGTGGGAGAACTCTGCTCATGTGTTGTGCATTCATGTTTCGAGACCTCATATTCATATCACCCCTCGTCGGGATCTTAAGTCCCTTCATTTTGCTCCAAATCTTGGCAAGCCGCTTGTACTCTTCCAACATTTCCATAACTTCTCTGACGTGGCGACCAGAACCCCTTGCTATCCGCATGATTCTCGAATCATTCATCATCTTTGGATTTGAACTGTCTAGCTCTGGAACAAATCAAACTTGTTTAATCAGGCTCAGAGGCAAGGATTTGAACTTAAAACCTTCACTACAGCCATGACGCAGACTAATAAAAGGCTAAACTACGTATTACATCATGACTTGCCTTCGTTTGTCATTGAGTCCATCATGGTCATGTATCTTTTGATCTTTGCCTGGCTTTCTTTCTCTTGACCCTTTGGCATCAATTCTGAACTGAACCCCGGTAGCATAGAAAAAACCTTGATTCAAGAGAACCAAACCATGAGCCTGGATCATCGACTGATCTTGACATGACACATGCTTGTGCATTCTCATGCATGCATGAGTATACACTTTGCATGAATTTCAAAATAAAAGCATGCGATGATAAGACAAAGCATCATATCCAATGATGGAAGAAATACAAACCTGGCCTATTGGACCCATTTTAAGAATGTTCTGAAACTGTTCATACATAATTCTCAAGGTAAAATTCCCTTCAGAAAGCTTTTGCAGAAGCTCAGGCTGTTGATCTTTAGGCACCACTTCGTGAATTTTGTCCATAAACCCAGACCAGTCGCCCATACCTAAGTGGAAAATAGTTTCCACCAAAATATTAAGCCACTAGAGAATGCAGCTCACACTCATACATATCAAAAAGACGCATTGCAAGGCAGAACCCAAATGAAATGACCTACCTAATAGCCGGCTAACAAAAGGCTTAACATCAAACACTTCAAACTCATCCATATGCTCTCCAGTACCTATAAAGATCACAGGACTTTTCGTTGCTGCAACACTGCACATGTAAACAAATAAACTCAGACCAAAGGAAGCTACATATGCATTTTTATGTTCCAAAAGTATTAAGAAACGTTCGTCGGGTATAACTTATCCATGCTAGATTCCCAACTATTTTTTTTTTCTATAAAGAATATTTCACCTTCAGTCCCATGAAAATAATAACCACTTTCAATTACAACAAGTAACTTTCATCTAAACTGACATATATTAACATAACCCATAAAGTATGAAGATCTAACGATTAGATTCCAACGAAGAATATAACCAGCGATATTCATTCCCGAGCTATACTTGTGAATAGGATCATAGCTGCCGCCGCCCTTTAAAGAAACGCCCACACATACACACAACATATATATGCGACTGCAAGCTAGCAGCAATCTACTCCAGAGACTAATACTGTTTGCGAACCTTTTGCACGTTAATCCACTCTATTACCCCATTCAACTAGAAAACCACTTCAATGATGGCTACTGTCAAGAGGGAAAATATGGGAAATGAAATGGTATCTCTGACTAAACCAAAATAACACTTACGCACTAAGAGCACCACCTCCCTTTGCATGACCATCCATCTTAGTCACAATAACAGCCCCAACAGGAACACTTTGCTTGAATGCCTGTGCTTGATCAAATGCAGCTTGACCAATGCTACTGTCCATAACAAATACAATGAGATCTGGTTTCTGCAGCATATCGTGCAACATGTTAAAATCTCAAAGAAGCAGAGATCCAATTGTAAATGTGCAAAAGGATCATATGCTACCGTTGCTTCAGAAACTTGACGCATTTCTTCAAAAAGAGCAGCCTCCTGCTTGTGACGCCCACTTGTGTCAACAATTATGAGATCGCAATTTTCCTTTTTAAATGTTTCCACACCTTCAACAGCAATTTTCACAGGATCCGATTCCGTGTAACTGTAACAGAACTGTATCATTTGATGGCCAAGAAATTGCATCGAAACATGACAGTCCTAGTCATTTTGTTTGAGGAACTAGGTGTCTGCATACAGAAGCAGATCAAAATGCAATGCACGAAAGAAAGTACCTTCCATAGAATGGTATTTTAGCCTTAGTGGCATTCTGCTTCAACTGATCAAAGGCACCAGCTCTAAAAGTATCAGCACAGACAAGAGCCGGCTTCCAACCTTTCTTTTGATGATAATATGCATACTTCGTACAAGTTGTGGTCTTACCCGATCCTGTCATAGTAACGCATACTTGAAAATTCTATCCACACATCAATGCCTAAGCAATATATAAAGCCTCCAAACAAATTGTAACCACTTGCAGAGAATGCACGGATGCAACAAATGATAATCCGTATACCAAGTAACTAAACAAACATCAACTCAAGTTAAAGGAGGTCCTTATGTACCTTGTAAACCGACAAACATAATGACACTTGTCTTTGCTTTCTTAGGAGCAAAGGAAGGCTTCCCCGGATCCAACATGTTACATAGCTCATTAAATATGGCCTGAAACAAAAGTATCCACAAGTGAACCGCATGAGTACTTCTTGATCACATTCAGTCGCATGAGAGACAAAAGTCTGACAAACAGTGCCAGTGACAGATATGTCCCTAAAATATGACCAAACAGATCAAATAACACAATATACACATCTCCGGGATATTCCACCTCTCACCATAACACGAAAAAGTATTTGGAATAGAGCTATGCTGAAAGCAAAGACCATATCAATACTGAAAATAAGAACAAGCATTTACAGTCACATTAATGTCTTAATGAGCTAAAGTTCTTCCACACGAGATACCACCCGAAGTAACACATTATATTTGATCTCCATAGAGGAAATCAAAATTAACTACATATCTCGAGGAAAATAGGACCTTACCTAATCAACGCTTCATATCAAGGAACTTTTTCAGAATGAGAGCCTATCAAATTGAAGTCCAAAACCCAAAAAAACCTCAAAATTGACAAATTCCAATCATATAAAGATATAAATTACATATAATCCAATTTCAATCAAAGAAAACTTAATCGCTAATGCTGATACACACAGTGAAACATGTCGAATTTTCTAATAACACTGAGCTTGCGGGGTACTGTCCACATAGGCATACCCATCACTCATATCATGAAGCATTTTCCTACGCATCATGGTTGAATATTTTCCAAATTCAATTCAAGACAAGCTTCTATATAAACTTCATCAAATTATATGCAATCAATCAGCAAAAATTGATCGAAGCCCAGTCGAATTCACACACAACTTATAGATACCCCAAGCGGAAAATAAAATGAATTCCCAAAAAAAACACATACCTGCTGTATGATCCGGCGCTTGTTGTGCCCGGCGGCGAGATCGTCGATGTTGACGATGCGCTTGATGTTGTTCTGCATGTTGCGGACGAGCTGGAACTGTACGTCGGCGTTGAGGAGGGCACGGTTGATCTCGTTGAGGCAGTCGTTCAGGACCTTCTCGTCTATGATCGTCGCATTGCTCATCTGCTGTATCGCGCGGGTTATGGTCCCGCCTAACTGTGCCAACACCATCTTCGCTCGCGCAGCTGGAAAACGAGGACGAAGGAGACGAACCCGAAGCCGATCGCGATGAAGAATCTGAGACTCTAGGGCCGGGGATTCGACAGAGAAATGGCGATTGAGAGGTTCTGATCTTTCAGATATTCCTTTCTATCTAGGGCTAGAGGAGGATGAAGAGGAGGAGGAAGAAAATAATAAGATAATAAGATAATTAGTAAATTCCAAATAAAGGCCTGAACTCATCTCATTTTCTCAAATGAGGGCCCCAAATAAACATTGTTTCAAATAAGAGTCCCAAGTGAACATTGATTCAAATAATGGCCTGAAGTTACATAATATGTTTCAAATAAGGGCCTGAAGTGGTTATAGAGTTTCAAAAAAGAGCCTGAGCTAAATGGCATTTTTGTCATTTCTCATTTTGATTTTTTATTTATTTTTTCCTTATTTTTTTTTCCTTTTTCTGTTTTTTAAAAAATTTAAAAAATAAAAATAAAAATAAAAAAACAGCCCCACAGGCGGGAGGGCTGCCCCTCCCGCCTATGGCTGCCGGCCCATCGCAGGTGGGGGGTCTGCGGGGGCGACGAAGGCCGGCGGGGTCGCCAGCGCCTTGGCGAGGGCCAGCGACCCTGCCGACCAGAGGCGAGGGCCGGCGACCCCCGCCCCAGGTCCGGGCAGGGGTCGCCGGCCCTCGCCCAGGACCGGGTGGGGGTCCCCGACCCTTGCCAAGACCAGGGCGGGGGTTGCCGCCCTCCCCTAGTCAGGGCGGGGCGGGGACCGACGACCCTCGCCTAGATCCGGGAGAGGGCCCGACCCTCTCCCCTAGCCCTCGCCTCTAGTTGGCAGGGTCACCGGCTCTCGTCGAGGCGCCGGCGACTCCGCCGCCTTCACCGTCCCAGCCAACCCCCCACCAGCGGTGGGCCGGCGGCCACAGCCCCTCCCGCCTCTGCAAGTTGTCTTTTTAAAAAAAAAAAAAATTTTGTTAATTTTTAAGGAAACAGAAAAAAAAAATCAAATAAGGAAAATGACGAAAATGCCCTTGAAATCAAGCCGTTTTTTGAGATTTCATGGCTACTACAGACCCTTATTTGAAACAACGTTCACTTCAGACCTTTATTTGAAACAACGTTCACTTCAGACCCTTATTTGAGAAAATGAAGACACTTCAGGCCCTTATTTGAATCAAGATTCACTTGGGGCCCTTATTTGAGAAAATGAGATGACTTCGGGCCTTTTTTTGGAATTTTCCCTGTAAATAATTAGAAAATAGGATAAAGCGGAGTCTTTATTTGTTATCTATAAAGATAATTTATTTTAAGTATTCTTAATTGGAAATATAACATAAATGATCCTTTGATTATGGTCTAATGTATAATCCGATCTCTGAATTTTTAATTTTTTTAATATAGTCTATGAATTTTAACATAATGTGCAATGTCCTCCCGAACTTTTAATTTTGTTCAATTTAGTCCCCAAACTTTTGATACATGTTCAAATTAGTCTTTTGAATATATGAAAATGTTCAATATTATCTTTAAATTTAACTTAATAAGGATAATATTAGTTATTTTCTGTATCTTTAGAGTATTATCTTGATATATGAATGACATCTATCTTTCGACTGAAAAAAAAAAATAGTCTGATAACTAGTTTGAACATTTAACAAAGTTTAGGGACCACTTCGAACAAATTAAAAGTTTAGAGATTACATTACTTATTAAGCATAAGTACAGGGATCACATTAAATAAATTAGAAGTTTATTAAATATATCTGTCATTATCGCTTTGATTAATCATGAGACGAAGATGCGTCGTTTCGGATCAACCAATTAGGAATTTAGGGGATTTTCCTCTGGAGTGGTTTCAGTTGATGGGCCTCAAACGGGCTACGTTCTGGGCTCAATTTGGAGGCTTAATATTTTAATTTGGGTCTCTCGTATTCGCGGTCTAAGCAAACTTACGTGAGCATGAAGAAGGCAAAATCAACAACAGACTCAAAGTGTAATCGGTTGGGTTCGGTTCGAAGGAAGTGTCTTCATTTGCGTGAGGAATTTATCATCAGTCGAAATCAAATGCAACATGATCCAAACTTGCACGTTCTTTCGACGAGAACGATGGCCCAAACCCTCAAATGCAAATTTAAAAATGCCGAACGTCAACCGGATGGGTTGAATCGGCCATAAATGGTCCAATTAAAATTGACTCATTTAATCCGTTTTGACACATTTATTTGCAATACAAATTTCTCGACCCATGTCCAACGCAACATATACCCTACCCGTATCGGGATTCATATTTCGCGATTTTCCTCCTATATTGTTTCCCCTGTATAGCTCCATGGACCCGCTTGTCGAATTAACGAGGGAGCCGGGTCAGTTACAGACAAAGACAAACTGACAAAGAATGTGTTTGCGACTATTTCATCCATATACAAAAATAGAGCACGCGAGAGCACAAGCTTGACGCTCGTATGCTAAAAAACAGAGGAATTGGACAATAAGAAAATTGGAAAGCAACAACACATGACAGCACAGGATAAACCTGAGCTTATTATTCATTATCTTGTAGCGACTTACCAAAATTGGTTAATCCTGCAACTTCAGCCTTTTTAATAAGAAGAATGTGTTCTCACTGTCCTAAAAATTACAAACCAGCAGAGAAGGATGTGTCAATAACAGGCAATTTGAATGTTGGAAAGACTTAAAAGAAGAAGAATGGAGACCCAAGTTCACCAAAAAAATCTCTCGGAGAAGGACACCAGAAGTGTCGAAAATTGTACAAGGCGTTCACTTTAGTGTGAAAAGTTTCTTTTGGATCACTTAAGTACCATTTTTTTTTGGAAAATGATCACTTAAGTGCCAACTCCGATTTGCTTGGCCGAAAATCCGACGTAACCCTTTTTTCTAAGTTGATTTTGATTATTATGAAATGCTATTCAAATAACGAAGTGAAAAGTTACGAACCCACTCCTCTTTACATATTGGTAAATAGAGTTATTATTACTAATTCTCTTGTGTCAAAAGATCAGGTTTCCAAAGTCAATCCTTATTTCGCTTAAAAGAATCAACCTTATTAGCGCCCCATCGGCCGGTTTTAACCTGATAGTAAGAGTGTCTGGATCTTAGAAACCAGAAAAGCTATTAGGTCAGTCGCTTTCTCTACTAGGCTTTTCTATTAATATCTGAAGTCGACGTGGCTCACCGAAAATCCAATCAGCATCTAAGGCATAAAACGACGTCATTTAATGCATTTCCCAGACTTTTTTTTTGTATTCCTTTTTTCTTTTTCTTTTTTCTCCCTTCTTCCTCTGGCCACCCACCGGCTAGAGGGAGCGTCGGTGAGGTCGCCTAGCCACCTCACCCTCGCCAGGGTCGGCTGAGCGAGGGCTCGTTCTTGCCGGCCATCCCTTTGGCCGATCGTCGATCTAGCCATTTTAATCACAAATTACAAATGTCATGTACTTTTTTTGTCAAAATTTATCGTCGAAGGCACTTAAATGATCATTTGTTTCTTCAGATTTGGCACTTAAATGAGTCGGCGAAAATTTTTGGCACTAAGGGGAGCGTCGTACATAACTTTTGGCATTTCTAGTGTCATTCTCTCAAAACTCTCTAGCTTATATGGCAATAAAAAGGAGAAGAACTTTAGGAGTGACAAAAGTATGTACGGAGCTCACTTTAGTACTAAAAGTTTCCCTCGGATCAATAAAGTACCTATTTTTTTTTTTGAAAAAACGAACAATTAAGTACCAACTCCGATCTGCTTGGCCGAAAATCCAACGTGGCATTTTTTTGTTAATATTTGAAGCTGACGTGGCTCGCCGGAGGTTCAATCAGCAATAAAAAAATAAAAGTTGAAAAAACATAATAAAAAAAAATACAAGCTTAATTAGATTTAAAAAAAAGAAGCTAAAAATTCCAAAAAAATTTAACAAAATTAAAAAAAATACAAAAATTGAAATAAAATAAAATTAGATTTAAAAATTTGCTAAAAACTATTTTTTTAAATACAAATTTTATTTCAATTAAATTTAAAAATAGGCATAAAAATTTAACATAAAAAAACTAAAAAAATTGAAAAAAAGGGGGGTGGGGAAGAACTAGGAGGAGAGAATTTTTTTTTATAAAAAATAATCTTTTTATAAAAATAATTTATTTTTTTATTTTTTTTATTTTTTATTTTTTTAAATTCCCCTCTTTTAATTATTTTTAATTTTTAATTATTTTAAATTTCTTTAAATTTTTTAATTTCCCCCACCCCCTTTTTTAAATTTTTAACATTTTTGTTAAATTTTTAATCTTATTTTTAATTTAATTTAAAAAAATTATATTTTTAAAAAGAATAGTTTTTAGCAAATTTTTAAATCTAATTTTAATTTATTTTAATTTTTTAAGTTGAGAAGTCCACGTGGACTTAATTTTTTTAAATAATGTCACTTTATATTAAAATTTTAATTATAGATGGCTCGTATTAATTTTGGTTGGGATATCTCGTCGGGGGCACTTAAGTGATCTTTTTTTTTTCCAATTTGACTCTTAAGTGATTTGGCGGAAACTTTTGGCACTAAAGAGAGTGCCGTGCACAACTTTTAGTACTTATGGTGTTCTTCTTCCGCAATAAAATAACATCAACATACAACTCTACCCAAATTTTGCATGGGCGCAAGCATTCGTGGAGACAAACTCATCAGCCAATCATCGGACGAACTGCAAATTAGGGTCTCGAATATCAGTTTGCCATTGATCAAACGCGAAAACCAGCCTGAGTAGGTATGAGCGCACGGGATTAAATCTGTAATGCAAAAAAGAAGCTATAATCCCCGACACTCGACCACAAACTGAACTATGAAAAGCTAGAGTTTCTCAATTGAACATTCTCGAGCACGATCTAGGCACAAGAAATTGCACCCCCATGATAAAGTTCACCAAAACAAATCACACGGACCACGTTGTTGCACTTGAGATTTGTGGTTTATGGTAAAAGAGTGGAAAGCGTAATATGTTCACATTACCAAATGAAGAGTATCAGCCCTCCCTTATGTATAGGGTGAGAGGCAATCAGGTTCAATTACAATTAACCAAGTCTCAAATATGCAAGCGAAGTAATGGAAGGGGACTATGCTCGGAAGACCCTCTTTACTCTATAGGGTTCTCTCCTCTCCCTCTCATTTTCACACGCCTCCATGGAGGGGAGGGTTTAAGCTAAATCTTTTCCTTTCCTCTCTTGTTTGCTTTTTCTTTGGCTGATTTTGATTCTTTTTTTTTTTCTTCTTTTTCTTGTTTTCCTTCCGTTTTGAGGAACTTTTCTCTTCCGATATAGTCTAGATTTGAAAGCTTCTCTCTTTCGTTTCGAGAAGGTTTCTACCTGATCTAGTCTAGATTTGAGGATTTTTGCGTGTATAATTTCGGGCTTTCACTTCGCTTAGGTTTCGTTGGTATGCAAGTCCAATTTCAGAGGAGATTAGAGGAGTTTCGTGAATGTTTCACTCTCACATGTGTCAGATCTGTGCTTATTCAACATTGTTACTCTGAACAGCGATGGTGTTGGGGACGTCGAAATAGTTGAAAATCTCGATGTGTGTTCATTGCTAAAGATTGTTGGGAGTACGCAACAGAGATTGCCAAGAGTAAGCCCAAATCCGAGCCCGTAAAGATATCCAGTTGATATATTAACTGCTCCTTACTACACCAATTGTCCTTACCACACTGCATATCAACAATCTTTCCATCACGCGTGAGCTCCAACGTTGTCGACTTTGATACCATTTGTTGGAGCGCGCAGCAGAAGTCCAATACCTTTACCCGAGGAGATCATCAAGAGGGAGCTCAAGTCCGAGCCTGTCAACATATCTAGTTGGACCCACTTCACTCAAAAGCTTAAGCCAATGAGTTATGGACCAACTGGGATATATTAACTGCTCAATACCATATCAATACTTTGATGTGAGACTTCTCTAACACAACTCACACGTGCATCTCAACACGCTCCTTGAAGGAATGGATGGGCTAAAATTGGTACTGGGATTAATCCAAAGACTCAGTATTATCTTTTAGGAGGATTGAGAGATTGACATGTTGAATATTGTGTTGGGATAAAGCGTACATGGATTGCCACGTGAGATGTCTAGGTGGAATTCTTCGGATGATTTTCAGTTGAATTCGTTCCAGGATTTTGTACTTCTGGTTGTATCTTCAATAAAGCTTTTTCTTAGTTCTGTATAACATTTGTATACTTACTGGTAGTGGTGGCCATGGGTCGGTTTGGGCCCCAAACCGGCCCGGGTCAAATCCGAAACCGGCCCATTGACCGGGCCTGCCGATTCAGAACCGTAACCGGTCCAGCCCATACGGGCCAGTTACGAGTTACAGTTTTTTTGAACCGCCCAGGAACCGGCAGTTTCGAACCGACTTATAGCCGTTCGGGGGAGGCAACGGTCAAAATTTTGACTTTTGCCTTGCAACGGCCAATTCCTCTCTTTTTTTTTTTAATTAAATAAACTATCCTAAGTTCTTAACTATTATAAATATCCATTTTCATCTTTCATTTTTCTCACGAATTCTCATAAATTCTCACGAATTCTCTCCAATTCTCTTAATTCTGTGATTTTGTCAATTTTTTGAATTTGATTTCCGCTCAATTCTCTAAAAAAAAATGGCAAGTGGACGCAGAGGTAGTGGCAGAGGAAAGAACCCGATAGGGGAATCCGATTATCCTCATCCTCATGATCCTCGTGATTTTGCATATTGGGGAGACGATATTGATGATATCAACATTATTCCCAACGTCGAGCACGTTCCAACGCTAGAAAGTCTGCATCCTCCTACCAGTATCGAAGAAATATCAACAACAAAGGAGCTAGAACGGGAGGGTACATCCGACATATGGGAACACTTCACGAAGAAACATTTAGGTGGAAACAAGTATCAGGTAAAATGTAAATATTATGGGGCAACATACAAATTTACAATTGGAGGCCGCTATGGAACATTTAAACGGCATCTGAGGTCGAAACATCCAACTCAAGCGGGGATCGACACTAGCCAACAACAAATTTCTGAGTACGCCAATTCTAACGCTCTTCCTTTATTTCGTGACAATGAAAAAGTTTATAAAGAAGAATTAGCTAGATTTGCTGCCGTTGAACGTTTATCGTTTAATTTTGTTGAAAAAGTTGGTTTTAATCATTTTATACAAGCTGCATGTACTCCACAAGCAAAACCTATTTCGAGAAATACGCTTAAACGCCAACTTTTTGATATTTATAAAAGAGAAAAAGAAGATTTGAATTTCTTTTTTATGAATTTCAATGGATGTGTGCATATAGGTAGCGACATTTGGAGTGATCATTGACAAACTCATTTTTATATGGGTATTACATGTCATTTGATAGGCGATGATTGGAACATTCAAAAAAGAGTTATTGCATTTCGAGTTTTTGATGATAAGCATACGGCAATTAATATTTATAGAATAATTAAGCAAGTTTTAGAAGAATATTTGTTGGTTAATAAAAAAATTTCAGTTGGTTTTGATAATGCCACGGCAAATACCGTTTCCATTCCCGAGTTAGAAAAGATTTGTAAACCCGCTTTTGGTGGATAATTTTTTTCACGTTAGATATGCTTGCCATGTTTTAAATTTATGTGTACAAGATGGTTTACAAACTCTTGATATTTTTCTCAACTCAATAAAGATAACAATTCAATTTTTATGGAGACATCCCCAAATTATGAAAGAATGGGGCAAATTTTGTAAAGCAAATAGAAGAAGACCAAAAAGGTTTCCAAGAGATGTTCCAACTCATTGGAATTCTACGTATGAGTTGCTTAATCAATCTTTTGCATATAAAGAGTTATTATGTGCGTTTATTTCGAATAATATTTCTCAAATTTATTTATTCCCACAAGAGTGAGATATTTACAAAAAAAAAATTAGATTTTTTAAAAGTTTTAAATATGCAACTTATACTTTATCCGGTGTTTATTATCCTACTACACATTTATTTTTCATGGAGTGTGTTAATATTGCTCGTATTTTTGAAGAAAATGAAAAAAAATGATCAATTAGGTCCGACTATTATGGCAATGCGAATGAAATGGCCGCATTATTATAGCGAAATTCCTCTTATTTATTTGGTTGCTTATTTTCGATCCACGTATCAAATTAGATGGTTTAGGTGATGATTTGAATACGTATTATGACTGTTTACACTTGATTGAAATTATAGATATTAGAGCTATACAAACAGTAATTAAAAACGCAATAGTAGAAATGTATAATGAATTTTCTAATAGATATAATGTAGATGATAGTAGATCTTCCCAACCTAGTGACGTACAAAGCGGGGACCTAGGTAGAATTAGTAGAAGGTACAAAATGCTGATTAATAGACGAAAAAGACAAAAGGGAGCAATAGGAAATATTTCCGAAGCAAAGACCTATTTAACCACTTTTTTTGAGTTTAGTGAATCCGAAGGCGGTACAGATTTCAAAATTCTAGAGTGGTGGAAGAGGCATTCAACCCAATTCCCAATTCTCGCTTTCATCGCAAGACAGGTTTTAGCAACCCATTATTCAACAGTTGCGGTTGAACAAGCATTTAGCACTGGAGGCAACATTTTGAACGACCGACGTTCAAGATTAGCTCCGGATTCGGTGGAGGCTCAAGCTTGTGTTGATGATTGGACAAAGGCTCAACATCGACAACAAGAGATGGATCGGAGCAGTGAAGCCGAATTCTTCGATGATGGAGATACCACCACCACGGGTATCGGTACCGGAACCGGCGAAACTGGTAGCGACGATTGACGATGAGGTAAATATGAGATTATCAAAGGTAAAAAAATTACATGGGTTTTGATTCTTCTATCCCTAAGAAGATATGTAGGCGCTTAATGATAATTCATTAAGTTCAAGCCCATTCCTCCTCCCTTTTTTTCTCCCAAATTTAATTACAATTTACAATTTGATTACAATTTGTATTTGATAGTTTATTATTTGATAATTTTTTTATTTCATAATTCATTATTTAAAATTATATTTGAAAATCGGAACCGGAACCCGAACCGGCCGGTTCCATTTCTGTTTTAAACCGGAACCGAGCCGTGAACCGGCGCGGAACCGAAACCGCCCCTTAAGGTTCCGGTTCCGGTTCATTAGTGGCCACGAACCGGAATCGGCCAGTTCCGAACCGTGGCCACCACTACTTACTGGGTAATGCTGTCGATCTACTTGCTAGGAATGAACATATTCATGGTTTCTCAACAGCTGATGTTCTCATGTTGGTAATAATTTAAGTGCAGAATACGCGAGGGAATGGTGTAAAGTAGCGGCCAATAAAGATTAGTCCTTTTCATATCCAATTGGACTCATCAACGACGGAGGGTCATTTGATTCAATCTTCTGCATTGTTAGACTGATGCCGATGATGCAATATACGACTACACATAAGTAGGTTCTGCTCCGTAGTAATAAGAGTGGGATTGCTTCGATGGCTCTCTCAATGTTACAGATTATCATCAAGTTACAGGAGTGTGAGTCTCCTTCAGTTTTGATGTATCAAGAACAGCTTCTTGGACTAGTTATTTACCGCCTTTCTAGCAACAAAGCGGTGTCTGGTGACGGATCTACTTCACCGTCGGAGCAAACCTGCTCAGTTAGCAAGATATCCATTCCAGACACTCCAAGTTAAGACTTGGCAGATGGCACCAAGAAATTCACCCCCAAAAGGGAGGAAAGACGGCAAAAAACTTCAGTTGTGCATTTGAGCTGACATCATAAAAAAAAAAAGTCTACCATAATCCTAACTCAAAAAACAGAAATCCTGTAACTAACATGAGAAATACGAAACAAATGCATCAATCCTTCCACCAGAACTCGCGCTCTTTCATGTCCAATCATAGCTGTATGTCTTGTCAATTGACGAGACAATGCCCGTCTAATTCTTACTGTAGTCAAACTGCGGCCACTTGATTGCGCACGGAGGTTAAAACGGAAAAACGCACTTAACAAATCAACCATTATGAATTGCCACCTCCGAACAAACCCATCATATCATTGGCAGAACCCATGTGCTTCATCAAGTTCTGTAAACCACCCATGCCACCAATCTGCTTTAGGATCTGAGGTGGGAGAACTCTGCTCATGTGTTGTGCATTCATGTCTCGAGACCGCATATTCATATCACCCCTCGTCGGGATCTTTCGTCCCTTCTTTTTGCTCCAATTCTTGGCAAACAGCTTATACTCTTCCAACATTTCCATAACTTCTCTGGCCTGGCGACCAGAACCCCTTGCTATCCGCATGATTCTCGAGTCATTCATGATCTTTGGATCTGAACTGTCTAGCTCTAGAACAAATCGAACTTGTTTAATCAGGATCAAAGGCAAAGATTTGAATTAAAAACCTTCACTGCAGCCATAAGACAAAATAATAAACAGCTAAACTATATATAGTACAGCATGACTTGCCTTCGTTTGTCATTGAGTCCATCATGGTCATGTATCTTTTGATCTTTGCCTGGCTTTCTTTCTCTTGACCCTTTGGCATCAATTCTGAAATGAACCCCGGTAGCATGGAGTGAACCTTGATTCAAGAGCCAAACCATTAGCCTGGATCATCGACTGATCTTGACATGGCACATGCTTGTGCATTCTCATTCATGCATGAGTATTCTCTTTACACGAATCTCAAAATATAAGCATGCAATGATAAGATGAAGCATTATATCCAATGATGGAAGAAATACCAACCTGACCTATTGGACCCATTTTAAGAATTAACCGATACATTTCATACATCATTCTCAAGGTAAAGTTCCCTTCAGAAATCTTTTGCAGAAGCTCATGCAGTTGATCTTTAGACACCACTTCGTGAATTTTGTCCATAAACCCAGACCAGTCGCCCATACCTATAAGGAAAAATTGTTTCCACCAAAATATTGAACCACTAAAGAATGCTTGACACATTGAAAGGCAAAACATAAAGGAAATTACCTACCTAATAGCCGACTAACAAAAGGCTTAACATCAAACACTTCAAACTCATCCATATGTTCTCCAGTACCTATAAAGATCACAGGACTTTTTGTTGCTGCAACGCTGCACATGTAAACAAATAAAACTCAGACCAAAGGGACATATATATGCATTTTTATGTTCCGAAAGTATCATAAGTTTAAGTAACCTTCGACAGGTAAAACTTATACATGCTGGATTCCCAACTAATTTTTTTTTCCTATAGACAATATTTCACCGTCGGTCCCATGAAAATAATAATCACTTTCAAATTGCAACATGTATAATGATTAGAATCGAAGGAAGAATATAACCAGTGATATTCATTCCTGAGCTATACTTCAGAATAGGATCATAGCCGCCACCATTTAAAGAAACACACACACAACATACATATGCAACTGCAAGCTCGCAGAAATCTACTACAAAGACTCATATTGCAACCGTTTGCAAACATTTTGTACATTCATCCACTCTATTACCCCATTCAAATACTAGAAAACCACTTCAATGATGGTGACTGTGAAGAGGGAAAATATGGGAAATGAAATGGTATGTCTCTAACTTAACCAAAATAACACTTACGCACTAAGAGCACCACCACCCTTTGCATGACCATCCATCTTAGTCACAATAACAGCCCCAACAGGAACACTTTGCTTGAATGCCTGTGCTTGATCAAATGCAGCTTGACCAATGCTACTGTCCATAACAAATACAATGAGATCTGGTTTCTGCAGCATATCATGCACCATGTTAAAATCTTAGAGAAGCAGAGATGCAATTGTAAATGTGCAAAAGGATTATATGCTACCGTTGCTTCAGAAACTTGACGCATTTCTTCAAAAAGAGCAGCCTCCTGCTTGTGACGCCCACTTGTGTCAACAATTATGAGATCGCAATTTTCCTTTTTAAATGTTTCCACACCTTCAACAGCAATTTTTACAGGATCCGATTCCTTGTAACTGTAACAGAACTCGTATCATTTGATGGCCAAGAAATTGCATCGAAACATAACACTCCTGAATGTTCACATCTGTGAGCCCACTCGTGAGTAAATGAAGGATAGACTAATCAACATGAGAGAGAATATATGCATGATGAAACATGTGCACTTGGAGACCTTAAGTTTACTTTTATGAAATCTGACAGTCCTAGTCATTTTGTTTGAAGGACTAGGTGTCTGCAAACAGGAGCAGATCAATATGCAATGCACGAAAGAAAGTACCTTCCATAAAATGGAATTTTAGCTTTAGTGGCATTCTGCTTCAACTGATCGAAGGCACCAGCTCTAAAAGTATCAGCACAGACAAGAGCCGGCTTCCAACCTTTCTTTTGATGATAATATGCATACTTGGTACACGTCGTAGTCTTACCCGATCCTGTCATAATAACGCATACTTGAAAATAAGCAGTATATAAAGCATCCAAACGAATTGAAACCACTGGAAGAGAATGCTTGGATGCAACAAAGCATAATCTATATGCAAAGTAACTAAATTCACGAACATAAACTCAAAGTGAAACATAAACTCAAAGTGAAAGGAGATCTTTAATCACCTTGTAAACCGACAAACATAATCACACTTGTCTTTCCTTTCTCAGGAGTAAAGGAAGGCTTCCCCGGATCCAACATGTTGCAAAGCTCATTAAATATGGCCTGAAACAAAAGTAACCACAAGTGAACTGCATGAGTACTTCTTGATTGTATGCAGTCTCATGAGAGAAATAAAGTTTGACAAACAGTGCAGATAACATAATATACACATCTCCGGGATATTCCACCTATCCCCAAAACACAGGATAGTATTTGGAATAGAGCTATGCTGAAAGCAAAGATTATGATCAATACTAAATATAAGAACAAGCATTTACAGTCACATTTTAAGGTCTTAATGAGCTAAAGTTCTTCCACACGAGATGCCACCCGAAGTAACACATTATATTTTATCTCCATATGGCAAATCAAAATTAACTACAAATCTAGAAAGGAAAATAGGACCCTTCCTAAGTCAAAGCATTTTTTCAGAATGAGCGCCTATCAAATTGGAGTCCAAAATCCAAAACATCCTCAAAATGGACAAATTCCAATCAAATAAAGAAATAAAATTAAGGTGGCCACTATTTCCACCCCTCCCTTTGCTTATCCACGCCCTTAACACTCAAAATGTCGACCCAAAAAAAAAAAACACTTAAAATGACAAAACAACCCACATGTGGGTCCCACAGACCCCACTTCTTTATTTCACACTTTTTAGCAGGGTAATCTCCGCCTCAAGGAAAAAAAAAAAAAAAAAAAATCTCCGCGTCTCTCTTCTCTTCGCCGACGCTTGCTTCGCATTCTCGCGATATTCATCGTCCCGCATCCTTGGTGTTAGCTTCTTCAGCAAGCACTAGAAGGAGCCGCCCTTCGCCGATGGTGACTTCGACTTCGACTTCGACTTCGACTTGAATCGGAATAATCCGCCGGTGAAGAGACTGGATCGTACTTCGTGGTGGATTTCCAACACCATTTCCCTGCTAATCTCCAGCTTCAGCTTCCGGTTTAAGCCGAGTCTCTTCGTCGAGCGTCGACTCCATCTTGCGAGCGTGGTTTCGGGTTTGGAGAGAGCGTAGGATTTGAGCTTGCCGGGACTCGAGGTCGGAGGGCAAGAGGGAGTCGTCGGCGGCGATTTGCTCGAGGACGCAGAGGTCCTTGGTCTGGGAAATGAGGTCGGAGTTGTCGTTGTGGGGAATGGTAGGAGGAATTGGCCATGACATTCTTTCTTCTTCTTCTTCTGGGTTTGATTTGGGTTTGTGATGTTTAACCGTGATTTCTGATTTGTGATTGTGGTTGTGATGGTTTCGTGAGGTTTTTGCAGAGTTTTTTCACGCTGGCTCTGCATTTGCTCTATCAATGCGAGCAGTTGGTGGAGAGAATTGTTCTAGACGGCGAGCTTCCCATCGACTTCCTACAACTCTCGATCGATCCAAGCGAGTGTCTCAGGTTGGAGCTCAACATGTCGAATTTTCTAATAACACTGAGCTCACAGACTCCGGTCGACTGAATCGGGGTTGAATATTTTCCGAACTCAATCCAAGCCAAGCTTCTACATAAGCTCCACCAAATCATATGCAGTTATTCAGCAAAAAAAAAAATCATCAAAGCCCAGGCGAATTCCACATACCTGCTGGATGATCC
Source organism: Lenwebbia sp. NSW1173648 (assembly GCA_029784005.1). NCBI lineage: Eukaryota > Viridiplantae > Streptophyta > Magnoliopsida > Myrtales > Myrtaceae > Lenwebbia > Lenwebbia sp. NSW1173648. The sequence goes on from JARCGZ010000009.1 coordinate 14,794,228, forward strand.
TGCGCTTGTCGTGCCCGGCGGCGAGGTCGTCGATGTTGACGATGCGCTTGACGTTGCTCTGCATGTCGCGGACGAGCTGGAACTGGACGTCGGCGGTGAGGAGGGCGCGGCTGATCTCGTTGAGGCAGTCGCTCAGGACCTTCTCGTCTATGACCGTCGCATTGCTCATCTGCTGTATCGCGCGGGTTATGGTCCCGCCTAACTGTGCCAACACCATCTTCGCTCGCGCGCGCACCTGGGAAACGAGGACGAAGGAGACGAACGGGAAGCCGATCGCGATGAACAATCTGAGACTCTAGGGGCTGGGGGACTCGAGAGAGGAATCGCGATTGTGAGAGTATCTGATCTCTCAGATATATATATATACCTTTTGAATGCTAGAGGAGTAGGAAGAAAATCTCTCGGATAATTGTTATCTAGGAAAAGAATCACCAAAAACACTCAATTATATCCACCGTAACACATTTAATTCAAACGTCTTTTTAACACAAAAAATCTCCAACTTTTGCCGACACATTTACCAGTTCTTTTTTTGTTTTTTGTTTTGCTGAGACACCAAAATCTCCAAATTTATATTCTTCGTCCTTGTGACATATTTATAGCAAATTATCTTTTTTGTTACCTCAAGAATCCTAAATTTTGAAGTAAATGTGTCACACGGATACAAATTTAAGATTTTGTATGTTACAAAAAGAAGTTTGAGGTAAATGTATCACATTAGTACAAGTTTGGATAGATGTGTCCACATAGGTACAAGTCTGGAATTTTTTATTTCACCAAAAAAAAAAAGTTTGAAGTAAATATATTTTTGGCAACTTTTTTCCCGTTTAAAAAGATAACTGAATATGTTATTATAAGAGTAGATAATCATTATCTATAAATACTTAGAAAATAGGATAGAGCGGAGTTTTGATTATCTATAAAGATGATTTGTTTCTAATTAAATCATAAGAAGACGACGCTTGATTGTTATCTATAAATATAATTTGTTTCTAATTAAATTATAGGAAGAAGAATGATCCAATTGATCGTGGGGGATTTTCTTCAGGAGTGGTTTTATTTGATGGGCCTCAAACGGGCTGCGTTTTGGGCTCAAGTCGGAATGAATGGGAGACTTAATATGTCATTTGGGCCTATGCTCTTGAGCATGAATAAAGCAAAAGCAATGAAATTCAGATTGTTATCGGTTGGATTCGAAGCAAGTTTTCCGTTTGCGTGAGAAATTTTTAAAATTGACGGCAAGCGCTTTAGAACTTACGAACTTTGAGCGGCGGAACGTGACGACGAAGGAGGCGAAGGCGATGCTGAAAATTCTCGTGCATGTGCGCCCTGTGGAGTGACTAATGAACGTCCGATTCATCAACGTATGATGCCTGTTAGGTCAGGTTCATCCCATACATCCAGCTATAGTAAAACAATGTATCTGCCCAAATCGGAGTCGAAACAGTTAACCAAATTTCATTACGTCGTTTCAAAATCAATGATCATAGAAAGACTGAAACAACCCCACGTAGGACATAAAAGTTGCAGTGCACCCGCAAAAGTTTCATAATAATCGCATTTACGAGATCCTTTCCATAGCCTAATGGGTAAATTAGTGGCTTGCATTGCAACTACGGCCGGAAAACCGGGTCCAAAACCCACCCTTCAAATCGTATTGGATGACCAGGTTATAAATGAGTTGCTTAAAATTTTGAAGACACATTCAAATAGGTCCAAAAAAAAAAAAAAAAAGTTTCTAACTGCATATGGATCTCAATGAAGTGAAAACAAATCTATTTCTGGCTCATATTCATTGCAGCACGATTACCCATTAAAGGCCTAGGCCTTCTCGTCCTCTCTGTCGTCGCTCTTTCCTGCCTTTCTTCCATTCTGGTCTTTGAATTCCCGCTATTGTTTATCAATAACTGTTGACGTGATTTTTTTGTCCTAAGGAATTTAAAATTCAGGTCTGCTAGTTGATTTCGGCAAATATGATTCGAATCAAATTTTCCCTTCTTTTCTCTTTATTTGCTTATTTCATCTGTTTGGCGCTTTCTCAAGTGCTTAGATCACATGCTGATTCTTTTTTAGAGCGGTTTGCCAAATTTACGTGATTAAATTATGGAACGGGAGGACGAGCTATCGAGCATTTTAATTGACCTGCTCATCGCCCGAACAAGGCCCACCACCCTTCTCCTCATCGCCACCTTCAGGCCCACCGGACCCGTTGACATAGGTGTTCTTGTTCGTCAACGCGGCGCTCGCCCACGGTCCAGCCCGAGCATCTGAGTTCCCTCACCAACTTGACGAGCCGGTCCATGGAGTCACCCGTTGTTCGAAGGCCATAATTTAAGAAGAAAAATTGGTAAAACATGGAACCGCGTTGGGTTGAATATAGGTTGAGTTGAGTCTAGATCAGGTTGGCCATGGATTTCGACCTGATCCAAACCCGACTTGACCCGACTGCTTGATGGGCCTAAATATAACCAAACACTGAACATCAGGAAGATGATGAGTTTTTTAGGGACTTTCTGGATAACTTGAACAAATTGCATTCAGAAGACAAGAGTGGGCCTCACTCACGATACGTTTTCAAGGAATGTGACGAAAATAGAAATGGAATAATTAGCATTACAACTTCAGTTTTCGGCTTATTAGTAAGCAATGACAAAGTGGATATGACAATTCCTTTTCCTGCATTTGCAAAAATTATGGAATGGAAAGGAAATGCTTTGAAATGTAAAAGTGACATCAGGGGTAGTAGTAACAATAATGTGCAAGATACCTATTTTAATAACCAAAAGTAAGAATATTGCTTCCATCTACCTTTTTTTTTTCCTTCTGTCAAAGCTTCCATCTAGGGACAACAGGTTTTTATTTTTATAAAATACGAACTTCTGCTAAGAAAACATAACTTCTGGATCTTCCACCTCAAGACGGGTCATACGATTAACAAAGAAATTAACACAGCCGGTTAAGCATAACTCCATTGATTACTTAAGGGTAGGTTACAAGCAGATTTCAGACAACAAACACAATCAAAGAAATGAACCCCGACATCAAAATTGAACCCTATTGGATAATTCTTTGAACCAACTCCACCTTCATACAAGACAACACCTCATCTTATGATATGAAGCAAAACTGAAAGACTAGTAAGAACAGAAAGGGGGGACGTGCAAGACGGGTAATGCAGAACTCCTGCCCGCACTGTCCTCCTTTCCTCTCTTCTCATAGATAGAAAGAGACTGTCAACTTCGAGTCGCTCTATAATGTATAAAGGAACTTTATCACTGAGGATGAAACATCTGGTCGGTGTAAACCGTTGCGGTAGAATGATCCAAAATCAGTAGACATCAGGAGGATAACTTCCAGGGAAAGAATTGCTTTGCTGGGCCTGTCTCAAATGCATAGACAAGGCATAGTTGTTGACCTGGCAATACAGCAAACACAAAATGTGTAAAATTTCTCAATTCTAGGCACAGACATTCACAATTATTGGATTTCAATCCCCAAATTTCCACAAAGAAGAACTGTTTTCTATTTTATTCAGGCACTCTATAGTGAAGACGTAACTACTTCCAACAACTTTTAACACTGCAGAGACCAAAAATGCATATCTAATGCTGTGAATTCAATTATCCCAGTCCAAAAGCACTCAGCAGTTAGCAATCTCACTGTTTACGCCAGAATAAGCCAAGTGATACCTAATAAACATCAAGTAGAGAAGCTCAGGTGACAGACCTCGAGTACTCTTAACTGTTCTTGATACTGAGATACTAACTGCTTCAGGTGCTGCAGCTCACAATTCTTGTTCTCATGTTCCTTATGACGTTCATGTTGAATAGCCACAGCACGTTTGAGAATTATGTTCTCCCGAAGGATTGCTTCCATTTGCTCCTTCAGCATCATATTTTCCTGAGACATGAACGGAATCACATGCCGGTTTTAAAGTTCCACATCATTACCTAATAAATGATATACTTACCACAACTAATAGACCAATTAATGCAGAAAGACAGACATTACTGTGCTATCGTCAGATCTCCTGGCCCTAATCAGTGCAAAAGGATAAACTATTTTCCCTCATTAAGATTGATGGTTTTAATTTACAAATATGAAAAATGATACCATTGAAGAGACTAAACACTGATTGCTCTTTTAGATGAACAGCAATTTATTCAAGATACATTGTACAGAAAGACGAGCCAAACTTTATGATATCTGATACATTCCAGCGTAGAAAGGATAGCAAGGATATAAACGATACTAATCCATGTGTACCACGAGTGTTTCCCATCCTAAGAGATATTTCTAGGAGGCACACAAAACAAACACCAGACTAAACAATCATGTCAGAAGCCTCACAAGCCAAATTGTCAACGGGTAGTGACATAAACAAAACTGCTGGCAATTACGAAGATAAACATTACAGATGTAGCTTCATAAGCCAATTAAAGTAACCTCCGATAGTCTAAAGGAACACCATGACATAACAGCATACACTAAAGCACAGCATGTCAAAAACCATTTACGGAAATGACAAGTACCTTCTGGAAACTTTTAGCAGCCTCAGCCCCAGCTTGTCCACTGACAGACCGTTCAAAAAACTCAAGCACTCTTGTGGCACGTACTCTGGCATCCTCTAAACTTGCGGCGCTCATCATTTCTTTCACAAATACATCAACCCACCCTGCACCATCAACAGGAAGGTTGGCTGATGGCCCACCAGGTGCATCAGCATCATCTCTGTCACCTGTCAATGGAACTTCGATGTTATTGGACCAATAAAGCAAACATATGAAGAATTAATCAAAGAGATTGTTGATTCATATCCTCTGTGTAATTAAAACAAAAACATTATGAATCCCCACAAAGATTTCAATATATAACACCATTTTATTCACTATAATTGATGGGGGTCAAAATCTCCCTGCCTAGGAGAAGGACGTAATTGCAGATGACAGTCGAATCCATCTGTTTCCCTTTTCCTCTTCGGTTGACTAGTTATGAAAAACAGGTTTTAAGTTTGCATGAACTGAAAGCACATAAGAAAATCATTTACCTTGGTCAGCCTTAATACCAGGTTCTTCAGAAAATCCTCCATTATCCACGGCAGGATCCAAACAAAGCTCGTGCAGCCTACTAATGGCAGCATCTATATCATCCCCGCATTCTACCAATGCTCTCTCAACAATCTGAAAATGAAATACATCAAGATTATAAGGCACTGCAGGTCGTTGACAGTCCAGAATCCAAAAACATGTGAATTATTAGCCTACAGCTTGCCAAAAGAACAAGACAGAACCATCAAACTGTGTTTAAAGAACACGAATCAGCAGTCACGTCCTTGCTCACACTAAATGCCAATCACAGACTGCCCCAATATAGAGGACAAACGAACCAGAAGACGCTCACTAGTTACTTTCAGAGTCTACAGAATGTTGTTTGATATGTTTTTCACGCCATATGGATTCTAAAGCGAACAAGCAAACATAAAGAGAGATCGATAACGAGACACCAGTTCCCTGCAAATTTCCAATAAGAACGGAAACGACAAAAGGCTCAAAACACGACAGGCACCTGGGGTTCCATGTGAGGAAAAAGCTGGAGGAGCCGGTCCAGGTGACTCGCCGGCGCCGAGAACCGAACCGGAGACGGAGAAGAAGAAGACGGGGAGCAGCGGCGGATCTTCTTGCAAGAAGGAGGCGACGGGGGAGAAGGTATGTCGTCGAACAACGATCGCTTGCTCCCGCAAACTACTGCAGACATTATTGCGCCCCCCAATCGCCCTCGGATTCCGATCTTATGCGAATTCCCACCGACTGTGATTTCCTCTTATATGTTTACAGCCGGTTTCGAATCGAAGTCGAAGACGACTCGAATTTAGGGATTTAAATTAGGGTTTTGAGAGGGATTTTGCTGGCTTGAGCCGGAGGCCTCTGTTGTTCGGTGCGAGTTTGGCTGGGGAATGAACGAGAGTGGTTCGATCGAGAGGTTTTATAACGAGCGGTGCCGTGGAGGGCGAGTTTTTTAAACGAGGCCGAGAGGCGCGTGAGCACGACTGGTCGAAGTTGGGGATGCGAACGGAGGTATGACGTGGCATGGCAGGTGGATCTCCTGTCGGGATCTGGCTGCTTAATTGGTAATTTCGGTAAAATGAAAATAAATTTATAGAAAAAGGAAGAAAATACAAGTTTTGTTATATTGAATCACGGGGAAAATGGCACAAACCGTCTTTAAACTTTGATCCATGTTGTAATATGATCCTGAACTTTTAAATTAACTAATATTATACTCGAACTTTAGCCTTATGTGCAATATCATACCTGAATTTTTAATTTGTTCAATATGATCCACGAACTTTTGCTACATGCTCAAACTAATTCTTGGACTATATGAAGATGTTCAATGTTGTCCCTGAACTTAAATTAATTGAAGAATGACATGGGATGTTTTCATATATTTCATGGACTAGTTTGAACATTTACCAAAAGTTCAAGGACCATATAGAACAAATTAAAAACCTAGTGACCATATTATACATTGGACTAAAGTTCAAGAATCATATTGGATAAATTAACAGTTCAAAAATCACATTGCACAAATTATGTCATTATCCCTAAATCACGTGATTAGAGGCTTATAGCTCACCATTCACCATTGATGGCCATTGATATGGATGAAAAGACCGATTTACAATATTGATTTTATAAACCTGCATGATGGGTTTTTTGTGTGGTGGTTAAATGTGAATCTCTAATCTGAATACCTAATCCTAATTTGTCACATCTCTTAGTGAATAATTTGTGCAAAATAATTCATGCTTTTTAGCCACTTTGAAGCTACAAAATAGTAAAATCTTTTGATAAAAAAACTCAACGTCCGATTGAGCAGATTTACAAAATAAACCTTTTGGAATTAAAGCACTCATCCGTGAAACGATATTGCATGTGCCCGGATCATGCCTCGAGAGTGATTCTATTCTCGCGAGAAATTTGTCAACAACAAAGAGAATTTGGACAAAGACTAACGAAGATTATGAAACCGTAGGCAATAGGAGTAATATAAAATGTAGGTTTTTTTCTATTAAAACGAAGAAAAAAATTTCTAAGTTATCCATGGGCGGTCTTTTTGGGCCATTTTGTTTGGGCTTCGAGATAGAACACGGGCCAAATGCCCATGGAACTCTAAATAAATATTCCAATCATGGATTACTGAAGCTCAGTTGCATCGAGGAATCTTTGCGTCATTCTTACTTTCAAGTTTCAGATTCTGGACATACTAGTTCAATCTATACTCAACCATAGAAGTGAGTGGCAACGAATGGGGCCGCACCACGCTGGTTTATCCCTCTACGACGCTCGAGTTTCACGGCCCGGACTGGCCATTTCACCGGGTATGCATGCTTAGGCACGCGAGCAAGAGGAAATTCCGATTGGGTTTTGTAGAGAGTATGAACAAGAAATTTTCCACACAAAGAGGTCACAATGTCACCAGAAGTCGATCTAATATTAGGCATTGGCTCTCTTCAACGCAGTTGGCTAAAAAGCATGCTAGAGTTTGGTCTCCTGTGCTATGATCATTGAAACGAATGACATGCTCCAATCCTTATTCGATGCGCATCAAGAAAGTATGTTATATACTGTTATGAGGACACCGGATTGATGCCCCTACCACACAAGGAAGCCGATGCAGGGCCAGCGACATTATTTTGCCTTCAAAGGAAGTAACCCGCGGTGTAGAATAATAATGAACAAATGCTTCATCAGGTGCAACCCATGTATCAGTCCTACACTGGATCCTCTTCACTTCCTGATCTTGAGGTATTTGAGGGAGAAATTTGTCTCTGTACTTAAAATTTCATCTCATTGGTGCAGCAAAACGAAAAGTATCTGCCCTATGCACCCGATTAAATTCGACAATATACAGTACCCTAAGATGAGTTCATCCGTTTTTACTGTGTTGGCACTCGAATTTTTAGCAAATGTGTGAGGACATTCTAGCTCTAGGCTCTTATGCATCGCTTTTGTAGCCCATTTGATACACTTTATGAATTCAAAGGAATAGAGAGTAGAGCACGACGACAGTGCCTAGAACGCGAAAGGAATGAGAATCACACTGAAAAAAATGTCTGCTTTGCTACATCGAACGACGCTGTCCGCAATGTCAAGTTCAGTTTAGGTGGTTCTGACATGATTGTTTAAGTCTGGTGTTTGTTTTGTTTACCCTCCTGAAAATATCTCTTGATAAGCCAAACCAATCCCATCGTTATATCCAAATTACAATGGATAACAATGGATATCTGATGTAAATGAACAGTAATCTGTCGTGACCAACATTGTCTCTGGTGAAGGTAGGGACCTCGGTGTTTGAAAATATCGTCGGGAATGGGATGAAATAGAATCAGACTTTGAGGCATGATAAGACTCTCTTTAAAGATTTATTTTCCCCACAACGTTGCTAATGGTTTCCGATAAATATCCTCCAGGATACAATAAAGTCTCAATGAAAATAGCAAATAGTAATTCTGATATTTCTCCAGGATCTCTCAAGGGAAACAATTGAAAAAGATGGCTGTGTTTTTATGAGAAAAACGAAATTGAAAGTTTTGAAAAATTGAAGTTCTGAAAATAAACAGAATTGCTTCAATATATATTAGTCAAAGGAAGACAACCTTTCATGTCTCAAAAACTGTAATTCGAACACAACTCTTCGTGCTCGAAGAACAATTAATTCGGACGCACCTCTTCGTGTCCGAAGAACAGTTAATGCGGACACACCTTTTTGTGACGCACCTCTTCATGTCCGAAGATCAGTTAATTCAGATGCACCTCTTCGTTGTCCAAAAGAACTATTATGTTTGAAAAGTTGCAACTATTAGACATAATTAACTAATTAAAATTTGAAAATAAATTTAATAAAAAAACTGCAACTCCTACGTGAATAGTCGCACTGTTTCGCTAGGACATTACAGTTAAATTATTATTTTAATTTCAAAAAATGAAAAATGAAAATAATAACAAAAGTAATTTTTTATTTATGCCAAATCTAGTCCACTCGGCGGCGACAACTCCGTAGCTTTTGAGAGGAAATAAAGAAATTGGTGAAGAAGGAAGCAATTGCATCGTTGTTGAAAGACTACGGCCAAAACGAGACGAAAGAGAAGGGAATCAGGCACGAGATCCTATGTAGCTTTGACACGACACGCGACACGTTATTTATCAAAAAATAAAGAATTTTGACACATTGGGACACGTTGTATATTGAATATATATATAATCAATAATCATGTATAAATAAAAATATCGGCGGTGAGTTTCTTTTTCTCCTTCTTTTGTTAAGGATTTACGATTAGATTTTTTTGGGGCTGGCTGAGTAATTATGGGGTAACTGGGTATATGACTTAAGTATATATGTTTTTGATAGATTTACATTAACCCCTAATTGATTAAAAATGCTTAAAATTAACCCCGTGGGTGTCGGGATGCTGGACTCGTGTGTCGCTGGCGTGTCTGGAGCGTTGACCATATGTCGGTCTCATGTCGGAGTGCCGGAAAGTGTCTAACATGACACGACATGGAGGCCCTCGGAGAGTGTCCGTGCTTCTTAGACAGGAACTCGATGATGACCGGGAGAAGAAATGGGTGATGCCTGGAATTGCATTGAGGTGCAAACGTGAAACCCTACAATATGAGATGAGGTGGCAGAGCTCCCTTCTTCGTCGCTATGACAATGACCATGTCGCCGTTTGAATAGTTCAAGTGCTCAGTGGCCAAACGAAGGAGAATGCTCCATGGCCTCTATTCAAATAAACTAGTGGTGCTCGAGTCCTTCTCCATACAAACTCTCTCTCTCTCTCTCTCTCTCTCTCTCTCTCTAGACTCGCCTTTAGACTCGTTCTCGCTCTTTTAGACTTGCCCTGGACGGGTATATATTAGACTCGCCCTCCCTCAATAGGTATGCTTCGAATTTCCCCTCTCTATCTCTCGATATCTCATCGGTATTTCTGTCCAAATATATCACTTTCATAATGGCTACCTAAGGCATCTCCTAGCCGAGACTGAAAAAGGAGGTATTCGAGACTGAACAGGAGGTAGTTTCCCAGATTGAAGAGCAGGTATTGTTTTTAGGATTTGACATATCTAGATATTCTGTGCGTTAACCAGAATATCCAACCGAAGTCGAACGAGAACTCCAATCCTTTGGTGAACTCCGATCCTTCAATGAATTCACGCCCAAACATTTTCATCTTAAGATGCGACATGGTAGCCTCGATCACCTTGATCCTGCTTGGTTTCGGTTAGATCCTCTCTCTCTCTACCATATGATAATAAGATTTTCTTATGTGTTTTTCTTTTATTTGAATTTTGGTGGAAATAGGAGTGCTGAACAAGACAATAGCTACCATAAAGAAGGACCAAAAGATATTTGATGAGGATGTTAACGTCACGGCGGTGATCCTCCACGTGATAGCACTCTTCGGATCGATGCTCACGGGGCTAACTGCTAATTGGATCGGTCGTCGATCCACAATCCTCTTGGTGAGTGTCTTGTTCTTCACCGCGCCCTTCCTCATGGGTTTCGCTAACAACTTCTGCGTCGTGTTGGGCCGCATGGTCGCTCAAGTCGGATCGGCTAAACCCTGACAATTGCCCCCATCTATGTGGCCGAGATGTCTCATGCCTGCTTTCGTGGCTTGTTCACCTCCCAACCTGAGGTGAAGAAGCCACCAGGCATGAGACATCTCAGCCACATGGACGGGAGCGATTGCGAGGGTCTAGCTGACCCCGACTTGAGCGATCATCCGGCCCAACACGAGACAGAAGTTGTTGAAAGGGAAACCCATGAGGAAGGGGCCGATGAAGAACAAGACACCCACCAAGAGGGATTGTAGATCAGCGGCCGATCCAATCAGCGATCAACCCCCCGTGAGCACCAATTCGAAAAGTGCTATCACGTGGAGGATCACCGCTGTGAAACATCCTCATCAAATATCTTTTGGTCCTTCTTTATAGTTAGCTATTGTCTCATTCAGCACTCCTATTTCTACCAAAATTAACAAAAAAGAAAAGAAAAGAAAAATACATAGGAAAATCGTACTATCATCGCATGAGTATTCCATGAGAGAGAGAGAGAGAGAGAGAGTGAGTCTGGAGGGGAAAGGACTCGGGCACCGCTAGTTTGTTTGGATAAAGAGGCCATGGAGCATCCTCCTTCATTTGGCTAGAGCACTTGAACTATCCAAACGGCGATCCGGAGAAGGGAGCTCTGCCACATCATCTCATCTTGTAGGGTTTCGGGTTTGTACCTCAATGCAATTCCAACCGTCGCCCATTTTCTCTCCACGTCATTATCGAGTTCCAGTGCTTCATTCCCTTCTCTTTCGTCTCTTTGGCCAAAGTCCTCCAACAACGATGCAATTGTTTCCTTCTTCACCAATTTCTTTATTTCCTATCCAAAGCTACGGAGTTGCAGCTACATTTCGCAACCGAGGTCGGTGCCTTCACCAGAGACAATGCTGGTCGCTAGGGGTGTGCAACCGAACCGGACCACCCAAAAAATAGGTCCGGGAATCGATTTTTGTTCAAGTCGATCCGGGTACAGGTTCTAACTTTTGGGAATCTGGTCCGGTTCCCGGTTTCAAGTGAAGATCCACCCGAGAACCAGATCGGTTTTGTAATCGATTTTTAGCTATTGTTAAAAAAAAAAAAAAAACCTAGTCTCCCTCGCTTCACCTCCTCTATTTTTAGTGGATTGTAATTTCTATTGCTAATATTAGAGATTGTTGCTTTTGGCGGATAGTTAGTTTTATTATTCACCTTCACTTTGAATATTTTTATTGCTACTCATATTCTAGAGAAAATGAGATCAGAAACGAAAGAAAAACACCTGGAACTGGACCCAAAAAACACGGTAGGCTCCAAAACAGGTTCCAAGACAAAAAGTTAGGTTTCAGGTTTTAAAAATTAGGAACCGATTATAATAAGATAGGTTTCAGGTTCTAGGTCTGGAACCTACCCTATCTGGACTATGCTCACCCCTACTGGTCACAGTAGATTACTGATCATTTACATCAGACATCCATTACAATTTGGATATGACGACGAGAGATAGGTTTGACTTATCAAGAGATATTTCTAGGAGGGCAAACAAAACAAACACCAGACTAAATAATCATGTCAGAAGCCTCACAAGCTTAATTGTCAACGGGTAGTGACATAAACAAAACTGCTGGCAATTACCAAGATAATTATTACAGATGCAGCTTCCTAAGCTGATTAAAGTAACCTCAGATAGTCTAAAGAACACCATGACATAACAGCATAAACCATTTACGGAACTGACAAGTACCTTCTGGCTTGTCCATGGACGGACCGTTCAAAAAACTCAAGTATTCTCGTGGCACGTACTCTGGCATCCTCTTATAACTTGTGGCGCTCATCATTTCTTTCACAAATACATCAACCCACCCTGCACCATCAACAGGAAGGTTGGCTGATGGCTCACCAGGTGCATCAGCATCATCTCTGTCACCTGTCAATGGAACTTCGATGTTATTGGGCCAATAAAGCAAACATATGAAGAATAATTAATCAAAGAGACTGTTGATTCATATCCTCTGTGTAATTAAGACAAAAACATTATGAATCCCCACAAAGATTTCAACATATAACACCTTTTTGTTCACCATAATTGATGAGGGTCAAAATCTCCCTGCCTAGGAGAAGGACGTCGAATCCATCTGTTTCCCTTTTCCCCTTCGGTTGACTAGTTATGAAAAACAGGTTTTAAGTTTGCATGAACTGAAAGCACATGAGAAAATCATTTACCATACCGGGTTGTTCGAAAATCCTCCATTATCCACGGCAGGATCAAAAGAAAGCTCATGGAGCCTACTAATGGCAGCATCTATATCATCCCCGCATTCTACCAATGCTCTCTCAAGAATCTGAAATTGAAATCCACCAAGATTATAAGGCACTGCATGTCCTTGACAGTCCAGAATCCAAGAACACGTGAATTATTAGCCTACAGCTTGCCAAAAGAACAAGACAGAACCATCGAACTGCGTTAAAAGAACACGAATCAGCAGTCACGTCCTTGCTCACGCTAAATGCCAATCACAGACTGGCCCCAATATAGAAGACAACGAACCAGAAGACGCTCACTAGTTACTTTCAGAGTCTCCAGAATGTTGTTTAATATGTTTTCCAAAGCGAACAAGCAAACATAGAGAGAGATCGATAACGAGACACCAGTTCCCCCACAAATTTCCAATAAGAACGAAAACGGCAAAAGGCTCAAGACACGAGAGGCACCTGTGAGGAAAAAGCTGGAGGAGCCGATCGAGGTGAGTCATCGGCGCCGAGAAGCGAACCCGGAGACGGAGAAGAAGAAGAAGAAGACGGAGAGCAGTGTCGGATATTCTTGCAAGAAGGAGACGACGGGGGAGAAGGTATGTCGTCGAACAAGATGCTCCCGCAAACTACTGCAGACATTATTGCGCTTCCCCACAATCGCCTCGGATCGATCGAGAGAGGCTTTCTTGTTACTGTTAGCTATATATAATCAGCGTTGGTTTTCCTTTTGAATCGGTGAAAGATTTAATTTTTGTTATGATTTTCCTGTTAGAGTGATTTTGTTTCTTTTGTTGTTTGTTAGGATATTGATACAGTCACTTCTAGATAATAGGTTTGTTTTGTTATTTCGTAATTATCTGTTGGTGGGCGAGTTTTTTAAACGAGGTCGAGTGGCGCGTGAGCGCCATTGGGCGGTGTAGGGATGCGAACGGGTGTATGACGTGGCATGGCAGGTGGATCTCCTGTCGGGATTTGGGGGACTTCAGTCGTAATTTCGGAGAAATACAATCTAATTTATAGAAACCTGAATTTGTTATATTCAATCACGGGAAAAAATGACACCACCGTCATTATACTTTGAACCATGATGCAATGTGATCCTGAATTTGTAATTTTGTTCAATATGGTTCTTGAACTTTAGTCCGATATGCAAGTCATCCCTAAAATTTTAATTTGTTCAAAATGGGTCCTGAACTTTTGATACATGTTCAAACTAGTTCATGAACTGTATGAAATGCTCAATATTGTCCCTAAACTTAAATTAATTGAATAATAGCATTGGATATTTTTATATATTTCAAGGGCTAGTTTGAACATTTATAAAAAATTCCATGGACCGCATTGAACAAAATAAAAATTTAGGGACTACATTCTACATTGAATTAAATTTCAAAGACCATGTTGGAGAAATTAAAAATTATCACATTGCACATGTTGTGACATTATCCCTAAATCACGTCATTAGAGGCTTATAGCTCACCACTCATCATTGATAGCCAAAGATATGGATGATAAGACCGATTTACAATATTGATTTTGTAAACTTGCATGATGGGTTTTTTGTGAAGTGATTAAATATGGATCACTAATCAGAATACCTAGCCGTAATCTGTCACATATCTTCGTGAATAGTTTTTGCAAAAGCATTTTAGTATCACCCGAGATTAATCTCGTTGGGCACTCATTCATGCTTCTTAACCGCTTTGTAGCTACAAAATAGTGAAATCTTTTGATCAAGAACTCAATATCTGACGGTGCAGATTAACAAAATAGATCTTTTGGAATTAACGCACTCATCTCTCAGAAAAACGATGTCACATGTGCCCGCGTCATGCCTCGAGAGTGATTCTATTCTCACGAGAAATTTATCAACAACAAAGATAATTTGGACGAAAATTAACGAAGATTGTGAAATTGTAGGAAATAGGAGTAAAATAAAATGAAGTTTTTTTTTTCCATTAAAACAAAAAAAAAAAAAAAAACTAACAAGTTATCCATGGGTGGTATTTTTGGGCCATTTTATTAGGGCTTGGAGATAGAACGTGGGCCAAATGTCCATGGATTGCTGAAGCTCAGTTGCATAGAGGAATCCTTGCGTCATTCTTACTATACAAATTTCAGATTCTAGACATACTAAGTCAATCTATCCTCAACAATGGAAGTGAGTGGTGACCACTGGGGCCGCGCTGAGCAGGTTTCGCTTGCTATGAAATTCGAGTTATGGCCTGGACCGGCCATTTAACCGGGTATGCTTAGGCACGCGAGCAAGAGGAAATTCCAACCTGGTTTTGTAGAGAGTTTGAACTAGAAATTTTCTACACAAAGAGGTCACAGTGTCAGCAGAAGTCAATCTAATATTGGGCATTGGCTCTTCAACGCAGTTGGCTAAAAAGCATGGTAGAGTTTGGTCTCCTGTCCTCTGATCATTGAAACGATTGACCTACTCCAATCCTTATTCGATGCGCATCAAGAAAGTATGCTATAAACTATTATGAGGACACCGGCTCGATGCTCCTACTACACAAGGAAGCCAATGCAGGGCCGGCGACATTATTTTGACTTCAAAGGTTTAGGCTTTGACATCGGACCGTTCTTTGTCTAAGGAAGTAACCGGCGGTGTAGAATAATGAACAGATGCTTCATCAGGTGCAACCATGTATCACTCCTAAACTGGATCCTCTTCACTTCCTGATCCTGAGGTATTTGAGGAAGAAAATTGTCTCTGCTTAAAAAGTCATCTCATCGGCGCAGCAAAACGAAAAGTATCTGCTCCATGCACCCGATTAAATTCGACAATATAAATCAATTCCATATCTAGGAGGCATATGTAGCAGAGACAGTACCCTAAGATCAGTTCATCCTTTTTTACTGTGTTGGCACTAGAATTTTTAGCAAATGTGTGAGGGCATTCTAACTCTAGGCTCTTATGCATCGCTTTTGTAGCCCATTCTGGAAGATAATCCTAGAAGCATGCACCTAAAACATTACTTCGAGAGCAGAGCAAGACGACAGTGCCTAGTACTCGAAAAGCATGAGAATCACACTGGAAAACATGTCCGCTTTGCTACATCAAGCGACTCTGATGTGTCCGCAATGTCATGTTCTGTGCAGGTGGTTCTGTCATAGACATCTGAGGTTGTTCTGGATGACAAAGTATAACTCAAAATGAGAGGATGTTACCTGTCAAACTCATCTTTCAGGGGTGGGGCTCCACGAGAACAAACAGCGGCTTCTCTTTCAGCTCGCATTCTCCCTGCAAAACACACAATCAACCAACGGAAACCAAATGGAACCAAAGAAAGGAGAAGAGGTCCATATCTCCGGAATTGCACTCTTCGCTCACATGCATCATAGCACTAGAATTTACAGCAAAAGCGTCAAATTGACTGCGTGTTAGTTTAGCTGATCAATCCAACAAACTCAAGCTACCAGTTGTTTGCGACTACTTTATCCATTACAGCCGAGCTTAAACGCATTTTTCAGTTAAACAGACAGAGCAGACACCATTAACCGACAGAGGACCCCATAAACCTTGTGAACGGAACTTCTGCGCAGCAGAGCTGATCAGCAGTTAACTTGATCTCGTACAAAATAAACAATATACACTTGAAACGACACTAGTACAACAATAAAAGCCTGCTATCGAGAAAAAGTTGTGCATTTTGACGTTGGCTTAGGGAAGATATGCATGGCTAGACAGATAACATGAATGATAATACAATTCCTTATCTACAGTAGATATGAGCGGCAAGAGAAATGCATGCACAAAAACCGGACAACACAAGCAGCAAAATCCATCAATCAGTTCAAGCAAAATTGAACCCGTGGAGAAGAAATCACCCAACTGCTTTATTTGAGGATTACCTGGACAATAGGCGAACCAACGACACAGGCGCACTCAACCACTTCAGCCTGAAAACGTTCTGGTCAGCAGAAGGACCAATTGTGTGTATCTTAGTCATGGAATTCACATTTAGAGAACAGAAAAATTGGAACTAGAAATTGGAAACTGGCAGTTTTATAGTAAAGACAAAGGTGAAAGAAAGCAAGAACCCGAGATTCAACTGACCTAGAAGTCTTATTGCAGCAGAAAGTGTCCCGCCAGTGGCTACCAAATCGTCAATGAGTATAGTACGTTCCCCCGGCTGAACAGCTCCGACATGCATCTCGAGTTGATCAGTGCCATATTCGAGTTCATACGATTCAGATATGACTCTTCCTAAGGTTCAATCAAATGTTGGAAGCTTCAATTGACATTTTACTGATAGTACTGCATCAAGGACTAGCTAGTAGTAGCTACACTTCAATACTATCAGACACCCCAATAAAAGAAGGTAGGAAGAAGGCTGTCCTAATGCAACAATCCTAAAATCCCGGAGGCGCCAAGTCGTCTGCTTTACGACAAGCAGATGACAAGGACCAGATGCGTCAACCGACTAGATAATCAACATTGCGTCAAGCACTTGAACAGAAGTATACCCATCAAAGTGCTTACTGTTTCACAAATTTTACCCTTTAACCTGTTGGATCGTCCAAGAATTCTTTCTCATCGATGTATTGACATTACCACAAACAGAGAGTGACCAAGCAAGAGATCTCTGCTGAACAAGATAACGGTCGATACATAAGTAATTACAGGAACTCTGCGAAAGTGTACCTGGCAGTTTCCCTGGTTTCCGGAGAGGGACAAATTTGGCACCAATACCCAAAGCAATAGATGGCCCAAATATGAATCCCCTGGCTTCAATGCCTGACATAACTCGACATCGGATATTGTAAGAAAGAGAAACAGAACTCTGATATAGCATACTTGTACAGGGAAAGAAAGATCTTCCTGAAATCTTTTCGCTAGACAGATTCATTTCAAAGCTGAGCAAGAAACCAGGACGATCAACACAAGTAGCATTAAGCAAGCAAAGCACTTTTATGGATTGATAGACAGTTATCGGCTGGTGATTATGTTTTTTTTGTGGTCCAAGAAATACTTCTTGAGTTAAGAAGCAATTTGTTTTAACTTTTCAAATTGAGGAAAAAATAACTTCAGAAGTGAAAGTTCACTTCAAAAGTAAAATTTTCTTTCAGAAGTAAATTTTTTTACCAAACGGATTTCTTCTTCAGAAGTTATATTACTAAACGGATTTCTGCTCTAGAAGCACTTCTGAAGCAGAAATTCACTTCCAGAAGTGTTACCATGCGCACCCTAAGCCAATCCAGGATGAAAATCTCTCCCGAAACTAAATTGACTTAATCCAGCAACAACCAACAATATATATCCAACAAAACAATCTCAAGATAAGTGAATATGATAGCGGAGTGATAAGGAGACAATACACCAAGATTTACGTGGAACGGGAAAAACCACGGACGGCCCAAAACTTCCACTAATCACCAAGAGTAGGTACACAAAGAAGTTCCTCTCTAATTACATACTAGAGGCTCAACATCAAGAATACAAGAGCATTTCCTCATCACAAAGGTGGAACAATATAAAAAGGGTAAGAAAACTCCAAAGGCGATTGGAGAATTCGGAGATGAATCTCAACAAACGAAACAAATCAACTCGTAATGCTCAGTCTTACGAACAACATACTCAAATTTGAGTCAATTTTGTCAACGTTTGGCATTCGAATCGCCGTGCCCCTTTTTTCTTCTTCCCACTCGGTTTCTCTCCTCACCGAGCCGATTCTCTCTCCTCTCCTTTTTTTTTTTTTCACACTCTCGGGCACTCATTGGGCACACACGAACAAAAGACGGCCCATCTTCTTTTTCTTTTTCTTTTTTTCCTTTTGTCTTTTTCTTTTGTTTTTCACTTTTTGACTTTTCTTTGTTTTCTTTTTTATTTTGTTTTATTTTACTAAGTTAGCTGGCCCTACATAAGAGGCGGACCCAACCAATAAGCAGCAGATAGACAAAGAAGGTAAATCAATCACAGATACATTATGATTACACATATAATTTTTACGAATTCAAAGACGTGCGAAAGGACAAGAGAAGAGAAATCGAAGGACAATGTGTGAACACTATCCTGGTAATTCGGTAAATAAAGGAAAATACAATGAATTACGATCATGCCCTAGCTGAGGTTGAGCTTGAGCCCGATTTTTTTCCTGGTGGGTGGAAATAAGAAAGCCTTTCTAGAAGAGCATTTTTGCATGTCTACGGCAGAGACTTGATTATGAGTCGGTGAATATGTACGGTGTCGTGGCTTTGATCTTAGGTTTTTGAGGTACGAGTTATATGCGAGAACTTTGGAATAATCTCCCCATTGGTTCTCTAAACGAGAAAATCAGTCCCAAAATGCACTTTCGTAAAAAATAATAATAAATAAATTAGGGTGTTGTAGTCGTGCGTTGTTTTCGTAAAGGATGTTTAAATGTGTTGATTTCGCTTCCGCATGCGTTTTTAACAAGTAATGTATTACTAGCATGTACTGATAGTGACGTTCTTGGGCATCACATTTTGGGGCGTGACATGTAATGCATTATGGCATGGTATGGATAACATTTTTTGTGATTTTCGGAATTAATTACGACCCAAATTAAACTATGACATAGTAATAGTTGTCTTACATATTTTAGAGCTTAAATTGACCTAAACCCTAATTAGACTATTTTAGGTATAAGAATCTATTCTAAACATGCATATTCTAACCTAGAATTCAATATTTATATAAACTATTCTAGAAATCTTTCAAACATGCAAAGATTATTTATATGATTCTATTCTAGAATGCAATCAAATTTAAACATGCAATCCTATCTAGAACGATATGCAGTCCTAATCTCTGAGGAAATTTATCTACGTGCAAAATCTTTTAGAATTTTAAAACATGGGATTAAATATTCCACGGATAACAATCCATGTCAAATCAATTCAGATATGAAAAGCGGATAAAATTAAGTTGAATATTTCGCGATTTCTTTTAAATTCAATAACTAATCTAATGCCATATAGATCAATGGTTAAGACCTTGCTGGACGGCCACTGTTGCGTTGCTCATGTGTCGACCAGGAACTAGGAAGTCGCCGAAGTAGTTGAAGGAAAAATGTCAAAAAAATCCTAAATCTTTTGCATTGGTGCCAATTCAATCATAATTTTTTTTTTTTGGGGTCAAAAACGAAATATTCTCATTAATTAGTAGAACTAGAAGAACAACAACGATTAGCGTCTAAACATAATAAATCCCAAAAGGGTTGGGGAGGTTTAGAGAGCCAATTAATAGGGAGCAACCCTAATCTATGAGCTTTTGCAATCCAATCAACACAGTAGTTAGCTTCTCTCGGACAAAATTTCACGACAACTCCTTTAAGATGGGCCAAGAGGCCCACACATTCATTAACTAGAAGGCGAGTATTTTGTATATAGCCTGATAAGGACTCCACAACTGAGACATTATCACTTTGGAGGACCAGGTGCAGATCACTTCTCTCTTCCTGCAGATCACTTCGTTCATCGCCCAGATCAGTTCTTGCGCCAAGTACTCTTTCTCTAGATAGGAACAGTAAAGCTTCTCGGAGAGCTAGGGTTTAAGCTAACTCAGCCGAATCAGCTCGAATTTTCTTCACAAACCCAGCAATCAACACTCCATGAGCGTCTCGGCAAATCCCTGCGATTGAATCCTCCGAGGAGCTATCGACCCATGATCCATCCACGTTTAGCTTCAGAAACCCTTTTCCCGGCGGCATCCTCGCATACGGTACGTCACAGCCCTTTTTTGTGAGACTCCTGGCTGCGCGAGACTGAATCGCGAAGCTCTTGCGCAATGTGAGGGCGTAGTCCAGTCATAAACTTTTCAATTGTGTCAATTTAGTACAAAACGTTTTGCATTGGTGCCAATTCAGTCTTAAACCTTTCAATTTTGCTTGCTAATTTAATCGTAAACCTTTTGCATTAATGCCAATTCAGTCTTAAACCTTTTAATTGTCCAATTTAATCCTAAACTGTTTGCGTTTGTGCCAATTGAGTCCATCCGACAAATTTTACCTAGAATTACCTAGAAATCGCCGACATGGATGTAGCCCCTCGCCCAGCCCTCTGTCTAAAAAAAGAAGAAGAAAAAACCAAAAAAAATTAAAAAAATATCCACGTCAGCACCGACTATACCATGCAGGACGATCGGTGTCCACATGAGCGATTTTCAATTAAAATTGATCGGATAGACTTAATTGGCATAAATGTAAAACGTTTAGGACTAAATTGGCACAATTGAAAGGTTTAGGACTGAATCGGCACAAATACAAAATGTTTAGGATTGAATCGGCAGCAATGCACAATGTTTAAGACTAAATTGACACAATTGAAAGGTTTATGATTAAATTGACATCAATGTAATAGGTTTAGGAATTTTTGGACACTTTTCCAGCTGAATGTCGATCAAGGAATGGTCTGGCACAGCGACAAGGACCAACGGAGATGCTGATTTTGCTGGCTTGGGCGTGTTTGATGCAATGTAATTGTTGAGGCTTCGTGGCATCAAACCCACCAAATAAAACTAGCTGAACGTGAAGCACGAGACCCCAAGAAAAGGACAAATTTCTGTTGCTTTTCTCAACCTCCTCTCTATGTGCTTTTTTTTTTTCTCTCTCTGAATCTCAATTGTCTGCCTCCATGAATTGCAAGACCTAATGTGTATTTATATTGAATAAGTAGGTCTGATTCTCTCCTAAATGGCTAGATTTCCGCTATATTAAGGGCTCTGAAGATCTAATGGGCTCAGTTAGGCTTAAAACTTTCAATTCCAGTCCTAATTACATAAGCTCAAGTTTAGAACTTCCTATCATTTTCGGCTAGCATAATGTGCAATGGACTTGGGTCGAATTCGATAATTGAGTTCGGAACCATCCCGCCCGTCTCATTAATATGATGAATGCGACATAAAAATTAAATATTTTCGTTAGGGCCCAAAAACGGTCCCGGATTTTTGTATGCAATGTATGCCTAAATTGGACGTCAAAATTTAGGTGTCAACAACGTCGTACATCACTTTTGACATTTCTGGTGTTCTTCTGCCCAATTCATCATCACTTTGCATACCTTGTAACTCATAAGTCATAATTATTTTTGGAGTTGTTTTTTTTTTCCTTGTAACAAAACGTTTTAGGCGGAAGTGAGATTTTTCACTTTTCAAGATAAGGGCAATGCCCTTGCATTTCGCTTATTAACGGGAGATCACAAGCGGCGAGAATCGAACCTAAACATATGATCGGCACAAAGTGTCCGATCCTTACCAGCTAAGCCAACTACCGTCAACTACCGTCGGCTTGTCTCGAGTTATTTTTAATTTCTGGGCATGCAACTTGTTCCTGTTCTTGACCAAAAAAGCGTTTTCACATGGTGAGAGGGTTAAGACTTGGAGCAGCAAATTATCAAGACTTTTCTTCTCATTCTTTATTGTGCTTCCCTAGGAGAAGCGAGGCGACACCATACATAGAACCTTCGCAGATGACGATGTGCATGACGTTTGGCACTGTTGTCCACAGAAGCTTGCAGATGACGATGTGCATGACGTTCGGCACTGTTGTCCACAGAAGCTTGCAGATGACGACACGCATGACGTTTGGCAACACAGAACCTTCCTCGCCACGTGCGATATCCTCTCTGGCTAATTTGCATGTGTAGCAACCGCAAATTGGCTTTGCTAGTTTTGCTTTATGGAAAATTAAGAGGGGTTATTTTTAGGACTCCTAATACTAAGTTGTTAATTTCAATTTTATTACGTAGACATCCTATGTTTCAGTGTCGCTGGCGCCATTTTACTCATCCAAAGCTCTGTCTATTTTGTAAAAAATGAATGATTTGAAAAATATTATCCTAAAAATGATCGCCTATATTGCTTACACAATATATGAACAATTTTTTTTAAATGTTTAAGTATAAATTGTTATTGATAATGACAATATTTTTTATTGATTGACTATTTCAAGCGGTACAAGTGATCATTTTTAAGGAAATATTTTTCAAATCATTCATTTTCTACAAAATAAACATAGCCTAAGTAATTGTTGAGTTTAGTTTTCTTATTGCCAACCGGATGCAATATGATCTTTGTTGTGCTTCCTTTGGTCCAAATTATTTTCTATAACAGCATAGTTGCGAGAATAGCTTGAGCATTTTGATGTACCGATTCACTATTGTAGGTGTCTAAAACCTTTTGTAATACTTGGCTGATGGACACTAATTGAAGGTAGTCACGAATTGTAAAAGTGTTGAACACATTAGAAGACGCAAAAATGATATTTGTGACGGGATCGGACGCGAAGATGTAATTCATCTCTAATACGAGATGTAAGATTTTGTAGAAAATTGTTCTGTGAAGAAGAAAGTAGTATTATCGTTAACAGAACATGTGTATAGAAATACGTCTTACAAATCTCACACGTTCAATTCAACCTAAGCTTGGATCGATCAGTTCAAGTGTTTTGGGAAATTATATCCTCTGAGTGCATATGTTTTGTGGAAAGCTAATGTTTCGAAAAATATTTTCTAAAAAACGATCATCTATATCACTCACAAGAATAAACAAACGAAAAAAAAAAATGTCCATCTTCCATAAAAATGTTTAAACATTTTTATTTTCCGAATCATTCATTTTTTGCGAAACAAACGGAGCTTTAGTGTGAATTTTCCTTATTGAATTTGTTGCGGTAAAATTATGTTACCCTATTTAGGGTTAGCACCGAGTATATAGATTTGTGTGCGTGTGTGTATGTGTTTTTTTTTTTTCATTTTTTGGTCAGACCATTGGAAATTTAACTTTTATTTATTACTTAAATACTGAAAACTTTCAAAGACGTAAAAATATTGAGATGCATAATCTCACATATATTTCACAAATATTCTAACTAACTAAGTCTCTTTGACACCAAATCCGACTAATTTCAGTTGACATGGCCATTGGAAGATACAAAGTGTGGTGCACGAACGTGTGTGGGAAAATTTTAGCAAATGTCGGCGCCATGAGTATAATGCGGTTGAAATTTAGCCAATATCGGCGGACGCATGGTGGAAGGATTTGATCAGAAAATTTGTGAAAGTTGGAGGACTTAATTAGACAAATTGAAAATATAGAAGTTTAGATGAAAAAAAGCATAAATATTGGAATGAAGAATGAGTTTTTAACTTCTTTTTGAAGGGTTTTATCGCACACCGATTCAGAATGATCACACAGAAATCAAAGAGAAAATTGGACGACACACGAGATTACCCAGGTTCATCCCAGAATAGGGCTACGTCCTGCAAAGAGATTTCACTATAGTTTCGATTTACGGCCGCTCAACTCGTTGCAAAGAGATTTGTGTGCGTGTGTGTATGAGTTTATTCGCCGACTCCAACACTTTTTTCCCAACCCAGAAAATATTTGAAGTCAACCATTCAGATGGCGCCCTGTGGGGCCTAACACACGCACAATCTCTCTATATAAACTCCATTTCCACGTCTCTCTCTTGCTCACGAGCTCGATCCAAAGAGGTACTTTTCATGCGTGAAACTCTAGCGCCCATCAGCAGTAAACAGAGCACAAAACGCTGTCACCTACCTCCTCCTTCTTCTGCTTTGAAAACAGAGCAAGAGCAACGCTTTAGCAGACACCCTCGTCCATGGATGGAGGAGATATATACAGCGCGGGCAACAGCCTGCGCGCGACCAGCTCCAGCATGTGGAGGAACCATGCAACGAGGATGGACGTGTTCTCGAGGTCCTCGCGCGACGAGGACGACGAAGAAGCTCTGAGATGGGCTGCTGTCGAGGAACTCCCCACCTTCGAACGTCTCCGGAAAGGGGTTCTGATGGATTCGCGGGGCGGCGGTGCTAACGAGATCGACATCCAGAACCTGGGTTTTCACGAGAGGAGGAGATTGATGGAGAGGGTCACTGAGGACAATGAGGGCTTCTTGCGGAAGCTCAGGAACCGCATTGACAGGTAACAGTCTCTGTTTGCTCTGCTTTTTGGAACCTCTAATTTGTGGGGTTTCTGAGAACAGAGAAAACGTTTCTTGGTAGTGGAGTCTGTTTGGTTCCCGAGAAAAATATTTACCAGGGAAAATCCTTATCATGTCAGAACATCTCTTGTTAGTGAAAATTTTCTCGTCCAGAATGGCGGGAATTGTGCATTCATGACTCTTTCATGTTTGGTTTTTTTCCCGAGAAAGTTTTTCCGGTATTCTCAAGATGTGATTTTTTCTTTTCTTTTTGAAGTATGAATAATTGTGGTTTTGGTGAATCTGGTTGCAGAGTTGGGATTGATGTTCCTACAATCGAAGTCAGATTTGAGCATTTGAACGTGGAGGCAGAGGCTCATGAAGGAAGCAGAGCTTTGCCCACCGTCATTAATTTCTGCACTAATATTCTAGAGGTAAGCTAGCAACCACCTAAAATGATATTCATGTAAATTGCTTGGGTGTTCTGATTGGTTTCTTTGTTTAACCTTTACTTTTCTTTTTGTTTCTTTCTCCCCCTGAAGGGCTTCTTCAATATTCTGCACATACTTCCTAGTAGAAAGAAGCACTTGACTATCCTTCAGGATGTCAGTGGGATTATCAAACCTGGCAGGTGAGCAAATCAAACCAACTCAAAAATCAGTTCTTGAAGCCTCCAGGTTGCACTGAACTGAACTTAGTTTTATCTCTGCACATGTGATTTGGTTCCATCTCCGAGCTTGGCGCTGTGTTCTATAAACGCATTGCATGTCGTGTAATTATTCGAAGGTCTCAACTAGGAATTGTCACGTTCTTGTTGGAAAGAAGTTTTCAACGTGTCGATTGGATTACGGCTTCAAATTCGATTTGGAACTAGTATATTTCCTTTCTTTCAATGAGAACGAAATAGAACTGAACTGAATCTGGATTCGTCTTTTTTCCTTGATTGAAAGGGAGAAAAATTAGCTTTACTTTTCTTTTCTGGCAAGTTTCTTCCCATTTGGATGGACAATATTGCAGGATGACTCTGCTTTTGGGTCCACCTAGTTCCGGGAAGAGCACACTCTTGTTAGCTTTGGCCGGCAAGCTTGATCCTGAACTAAAGGTTTATGCAAGTCACCTTTCATTTGATTTAAGCCCTTCTTTTGTGGATTTTCAACTTTTATATGATACATCAAAGCATCGTCCAATTATATTGAGAGAGTGAAAATTGTTCCTCAGACAACAGGAAGGGTAACTCACAATGGACATGGCTTGAATGAGTTTGTGCCCCAAAGAACTGCGGCTTACATAAGTCAACACGATCTTCACATAGGAGAAATGACAGTTAGAGAAACTTTGGCCTTCTCTGCAAGATGTCAGGGTGTTGGATCACGATACGGTTAGCGAATTTGAATCGATACTTTTATATTTTTGTAATGTCATATTTGAGTTTGACTTGGAAAAAAAAGTTCGAATAAGAAATGCTGATTCTTTTGGCGGCGTCTGCAGATATGTTGTCGGAGTTGGCGAGAAGAGAGAAAGCGGCAAATATAAAACCAGACCCGGATCTTGATATCTTCATGAAGGTAATAAACAAGAAGAGCTTAGAGTTGTTTTTTGTTTTTCCAAGTAAGGAAGGAAATGAATTAAGTAATCCGTAAGAAGAAACTGATGAGGAAGTAATGGTTTTGAGTTGGACTCCAGCTAGCAGGTACCGTGTTTTTGAATTCCTAGACCAACATAAGTGTCTGGTTTTTCTAATGCAATGGGTCTAATTCCACAGGCAGCAGTAACAGAAGGTCAGGAGGCTAATGTTATCACTGATTATATCCTCAAGGTAACTTCGACAAGAATCACCACAAAACCATGCAGGCACTTGACAAATAGCAGAACTTTAATGCACAAGTTTTCTCAACAGATTTTAGGGCTGGAAATATGTGCTGATACGATGGTCGGAGATGAAATGTTGAGGGGTATTTCTGGAGGGCAACGGAAGCGTGTGACCACAGGTTAGAACTAGAAGCATGTCAAACTTTTAGTAACTGGAAATGTTCAATTCTCTGACCTGTAATATCTAGGTGAGATGCTGGTTGGGCCTGCCGAGGTGTTGTTCATGGATGAGATATCTACCGGGCTTGATAGCTCGACGACATACCAAATCGTCAACTCCCTGAAACAATTTATTCACATTCTCGATGAAACGGCTGTTATCTCTCTCCTCCAGCCAGCTCCGGAGACTTACGATCTGTTTGATGACATCATTCTCCTATCTGATGGTCAGATCGTGTACCAGGGCCCACGTGAACTCGTCCTAGATTTCTTCGAGTCCATGGGATTCAAATGCCCTGGTAGGAAGGGTGTTGCCGATTTCTTGCAGGAAGTATGTAAAAATATGAAAATTTGTTTCAGCAACTTTTAGGAGATAAAAGATGCTCAATGTAAGTCGCTTGCAATAACGTTACTTTTCTACCTTTCGATAGGTAACATCAAGAAAAGATCAGCATCAGTATTGGGCACGTGAAGACGAGCCTTACGCTTTTGTCCCGGTTCGGGAATTTGCGGAGGCATTCCAGTCATTTCACGTGGGAAGAAAACTCGGAGATGAACTTTCCACTCCATTTGATAAGAGCAAGAACCACCCGGCAGCTTTGACTACCAAAAGATTTGGTGTTGGAATGAAGGATTTGCTGAAAGCTTGCATTTCAAGAGAGTACTTGCTTATGAAAAGGAACTCCTTTGTCTACATCTTCAAGATCACTCAGGTAAATATCAACTTCAATACCTTTAAGTTCACTTCAACCATGAATTGTCTGATGTACTTAAACTGCCATGACTTGTGTTTATTAGCTCACAATTATGGCGATTATTGCGATGACCCTATTCTTACGGACAAAGATGCATCGGGATACAGTAACTGATGGAGGAGTTTACATTGGTGCTTTGTTCTTCACCGTGACTATGATCATGTTCAATGGAATGGCGGAGCTTTCGATGACCATAGCCAAGCTCCCAATTTTCTACAAGCAAAGAGACCTCCTCTTCTTTCCGGCATGGGCATATGCTCTTCCAACATGGATTCTAAAGATCCCTATCACATTTGTGGAGATTGCAGTTTGGGTGTTCATCACCTACTTCGTCATTGGATATGATCCAAATGTTGGGAGGTAAGAAAGAGCTTTGATCATTCTTTGGTGGTAAGATGGAAATTCTAATCTCATTGTTCTGGCTGACACATTCAACTGTCTATGTTCTGTTACAGGTTGTTCAAGCAGTATCTTTTGCTCGTGGTCGTTAATCAGATGGCCTCTGGATTGTTTCGATTGATCGCGGCACTCGGGAGAAACCTGATCGTTGCCAACACATTCGGGTCGTTTTCTTTGCTCACTCTCTTTGCATTGGGCGGAGTCGTTCTTTCCCGAGGTATTACGAATACTAGAGTTCAACCTTGTTCTTTATTATGTTTGCAGCTTCTTTTTCATAAGTAGTCCTAATCCTGATTTCTTTGAATTGTAGAGGACGTAAAGAAATGGTGGATTTGGGGCTACTGGATATCTCCTTTAATGTATGGGCAGAACGCAATAGTCGTTAACGAGTTTTTAGGATCGAGTTGGGATAAGGTAAAGCCATGTAACTGGTTAATGCCAATATTTTGACCTTTCATACTTATA
The DNA here is from genome assembly GCA_029784005.1 of Lenwebbia sp. NSW1173648. NCBI lineage: Eukaryota > Viridiplantae > Streptophyta > Magnoliopsida > Myrtales > Myrtaceae > Lenwebbia > Lenwebbia sp. NSW1173648. Next base: position 14,822,635 of record JARCGZ010000009.1, read on the forward strand.
AATCTCTGATGGACCGATTCCTCTTGTTTTATTCCCTGTAATAGATTGCCCCAAATTCAAGTTCAAACGAACCACTGGGAATTCAAGTTTTGAAGTCTCGCGGGTTCTTTACTGAAGCATACTGGTATTGGATAGGAGTTGGGGCATTGTTTGGGTTCGTCATCCTCTTCAACTTAGGATTTTCGGTGGCTCTCGCTCTTCTCAACCGTAAGTGCCTTATGCATTTCTTCTCGTTGAAGTTTCCATCACGCAAGAGCTTGCCTACTCAAGCTTCATTTGATGATGCAGCCTTTGGCAAATCCCAGACAGTAAAATCAGATGATCCTGAGGGCAATGAGGATGTTAATAGAATTAGAGGATCAATCCAGTTGCAATCTCAAGGCTCTAGTCAACAAAATGGATCGGGTATGAAGTCTTGATAGTTGGTTTCTTTTCATTGTCTATCATTTAGCATTAGTTAAGACCTCAAAGGGGTGAACAAAAAGCTTTGGTCCATCAAGGACTCTGTGTTACTTCTTTGCCTATCTTTTCTTATGGGTCTTGTAGGAAGGTCATCCAGGTCTACACCTACACGGCCCGAGACAGCTGTTGCCGCCAATAGGAAAAGAGGAATGGTGCTCCCATTTGAGCAGCACTCAATTACTTTCGATGAAATAACTTATTCAGTTGACATGCCACAGGTAACTGGTGTTAAGCTATGAAAAGTCTGAAGATAGTACTTTCTCGATATATCATCATAGTGGATCATAAGTTTTAAAGCTCGAATGGTCATCCAAAGTATAACTAAGCGTTTGTTGTTATCCTGGCAGGAAATGAAGAATCAAGGTGTTCTCGAGGATAAATTGGTGCTCTTGAAAGGTGTGAGTGGTGCTTTTAGGCCAGGTGTTCTTACGGCTCTAATGGGCGTTAGCGGTGCTGGTAAAACTACTCTGATGGATGTGTTGGCTGGGAGAAAAACCGGAGGATACATCAAGGGGAACATAACAATTTCTGGGTATCCAAAGAATCAAGATACATTCGCTCGCATTTCCGGATATTGTGAACAAAACGACATCCATTCACCTCATGTTACTGTCTACGAGTCCTTACTTTACTCGGCATGGCTGCGTTTGCCTCCTGGCGTGGACGACCAAACCAGAAAGGTTTGCATCTGCCACCACAATATATTTCTACCAGGATTGCCTTCTTAACTCGAAACAAATTGTGGAAGTGCTTGCTGCTTAGTTGATTATGTAGTCTAATTGAGGATCAAACTAATTCAAATCATTTCTAATGGAAAAAAAAAATGTTATAGCTGTTTATTGAGGAAGTCATGGAGCTTGTGGAGCTAAATCCACTGAGACAGGCCTTGGTCGGTTTGCCTGGTGTGAATGGTCTATCCACCGAGCAACGCAAAAGGCTGACAATTGCGGTTGAACTAGTCGCGAACCCCTCCATCATTTTCATGGACGAACCAACCTCAGGGCTTGATGCAAGAGCTGCTGCTATTGTGATGAGAACAGTTAGGAATACAGTGGACACAGGAAGAACCGTCGTATGCACAATTCACCAACCGAGCATTGATATATTCGAAGCTTTCGATGAGGTGAGTTATCTTGACATGATCGAAATATGAAGAATCTGTTAGCAGCACACTCAAAACTTAGAAGCTACTGCAATTTTACTTGTTCTGCAGCTTTTCTTAATGAAACGAGGGGGACAAGAGATATATGTCGGTCCTCTGGGTCGTCAGTCTTCTCATCTAATAGAGTATTTTGAGGTACAGACTGTTTCACGCTTCGACTGTATTTTCCTTTTGCTATTTGAATCACCAAGGTATCTTCAAAATGAAGGGATTCCAAGGAGTTAGCAAAATCAAAGATGGCTATAATCCAGCAACTTGGATGCTCGAAGTTACAAGCCCGGCACAAGAAGTCGCCTCGGGCGTCGATTTTTCTGAATTATACAAAAACTCAGATTTGTACAGGTCAGTCTACCGCATATATCGAGTTCCGACTTTTAGTCTTGCTATTGACCCGTAAAATGTTGATGGGAAATCACATCTTCCTGATTTTCAGGAGAAACAAGGCTTTGATTGAAGAGTTGAGCATACCTCCTCCAAATTCTAAGGACCTCTATTTCCTAACTAAGTATTCTCAGTCAACTTTCACCCAATTAGTGGCATGCTTATGGAAGCAACATTGGTCTTACTGGCGGAATCCGCCATATACGGCTGTTCGGTTCCTCTTCACCATCTTCATTGCCTTAATGTTCGGGACTATGTTCTGGGACCTCGGCTCTAAAACGTAAGTTCTGCCTAGAATGTCAATCCTTATTCATTCTTGAAGTCGTGTGTTTCTGAATGTTATGTTCGCAGCACCCGGAGACAAGACTTGATCAACGCGATGGGATCTATGTATGCAGCTGTTATCTTCCTCGGGGTCCAAAATGCGTCTTCTGTTCAACCTGTTGTTGCAGTGGAGAGAACGGTTTTCTATAGAGAGCGAGCTGCAGGGATGTACTCGGCCCTGCCATACGCTTTAGCACAGGTAAAATTGCTTCGAAATGATTCCGAGCACGCTTATTCTAACTAGTCTTATGCATGAATCAATATTGAAAAGTTGCTTATGTGATTAATTTACATTTCGTAGGTTCTGATTGAAGTCCCTTATGTTCTCGTGCAAGCCGTATCATACGGTGTCATAGTTTACGCTATGATCGGATTCGAATGGACCATTGCGAAATTTTTCTGGTATCTGTTCTTCATGTGCTTCACATTGCTGTATTTCACATACTATGGTATGATGGCCGTGGGCATGACCCCGAACCACCACATTGCTTCCATCGTCTCTTCCGCATTCTACGCCATATGGAACCTCTTTTCCGGCTTCATTGTGCCAAGGACGGTAAGTTCTAATCCCAACCCGTCGAATTTAATGTTTTTCTTCCTGTAATGCCTGACTTGTGAACATCCTCATGACTTCCTATTTTAACAGAGGATACCTATCTGGTGGAGATGGTACTATTGGGCGTGCCCGGTTTCTTGGACTCTATACGGATTGGTGGTCTCTCAGTTCGGCGATTTGAAGACCACGCTCGACGATACGGGGGGCACGGTGGAAGAATTCGTGAGAGATTACTTTGGCTTCCGACACGATTTCCTGGGCGTGATCGCCGCCGTGATGTTAGGATTCACGGTGCTCTTCGCGTTCATTTTCGCCATCTCCATCAAGGTGCTCAATTTCCAGAGGCGATAAGACTTCGGCGTCGCATCAATCCGCGAAACAAGCATGCTCATGTCAGAAAATGTTTACTCTTTGTTTTCCTCTTTTGCTGTCGAATAGTGTCACACGTGAATTGGCATCTAATTACAACAGCAAGTAGATGAACTCTTTTGCTTTCCTAGCAACTGTCTGAATCTTTTCAGTCATATGGATCTTTTTCCGAAGAAGGATTAAACTAATTAGACACAGTTTGAAAATGATAGGATCAGTTTGTTCTTTGATATTCAGTGCATTCTCCTGGGCAATTTTGTCTTTCTTTGTGCACATGCTGCAGATGGTTCAAAGCACATTTATTCTTGGGCCTCCACTTAAGCCCAAAAGTTTTCGTATATTCATATAATGGTGGAAATGGCGATGACTTTTAGCCCAGTGCACGACCCGACATGTCCGGATCCGCCTATTGATCGGATCGGATCTACTCAGAACACTTGAAATGAAATTTTGATAATTCTTTGATTTTTCAAATAACTCATTTTTCGCGAAACGAACACACCCATTACATTGTATATTTTCCTATAGTTTCCTTATCACACGAGGAAAGTTCCCACTAACTTCTTGTGCTAGGACAAAGAGAGGTCCTAGGTAACCGATGTTGTAATCACATCACATCTAAGCTTCGTCATTGATAACGAAGAATTAGTTGAATATCATAAGATTAAGATCTCGATTTGCTTTGTAGAAGGTGTACGCGTCACATTTCGATTCCTAGCACGTCTCCTTTTTGTTCCATTTGCTTCGTCGCGAAATGAGTGCCACATGGGGTGCATAAATACAAGTATTCTCTCAGCTCCAATTTTAACTATTATAATGCATTCTTTTTTGCTCTGTTTGTTTCGTTGGGAAATGAACAATTTGAAAAATATTTTTCAAGAAGCGATCGCTTGTATCGCTTGAAATAATTAGTCAATGAAAAATGTCTTCATGGTCGACAACCATATTTTGTCTAAATATTTTTGTAGACACAAAAGATAATGCCTTATTGCGCTCGCCAAGGTCGATCTAGCACATTTCTCGCAAAGGCTCCTCAAAAACCACACTTGGGGAGTCCACATGCGTTTTCTGTTGTTTCTTTAGCTCTCTTCTCTCAAAGTTCTCTCCTTTCCTTTTACTATTCCGGGTTTTACTGAGTCAAGCATTGAAAGGCCCTCCTGAGGTCATTTGCTCGTGGTGTGCAGTTCGGCTCAGTCCACAGAAATGGGTTCGAGCCAGCCTAGGAGAGCTCGGGACAACCATGCGTCATCCGGTGCACGTATCGGATACACACGAACACGCCCAATCCGTGCATCATTACCTTGCAAAAACCAAAAAGTGCTCTTAGATTGAGCCCTTAACTTTGTTTGCACAACACAACACAAAACTAATCAAAACGCGTTTAGAATCTTAGGACTCACGGATTGCCTTTTGAGAAACTAGAGTTACCCAATTATCATGTCATGCATACTTCCTTCTTTCCGTCCCATGCTTTTCTTTCTCTTGCTTGGCCTGGAATCCAAGGCTTTGCTCCACTTTGGATTTCAGAGTTGTAATAGGGCTCGTGCATACATAGACATGAGCGAGAGATTGAAGCAAACAGGTACCTTGAAACAAAACCCGTACCAGCCATATACCATCAGAAATTTAGAAGAAAAAAAAAATCTTGAAACTTATAGGGTGTTTCCTGGCCCTTCAGGTAATCGGATCTTCCCGCCCACAACATGGACTATTAGAGAAAAAAAAAAATAGCTTCAAGGAGATCGTATGGAAAGTACTTCTATACTTCCGTTTGTTTCGCAAAGAATATTTTCCAGAAAACTATCTCCTTATCTTCTGGCGTTTGGTTCGCTTAGGAAAATGAGTCAACGAAAAACCTATGCTTAAATTCAAGACAAAACCGTACGAAAAACTAATAGGCAGGGGATTGGGGAGGTATGGACGCTAATAATATCACAGTATGCAGCCTAACTGGTAAAAAGATTGGTGAGGACGCTAGTATCACGGGTGCGGGGTTTGACTCCCGCACTCTGCAAAGAGGTAGAGATGAGACGGATAGACCCAAAAAAAAAAAATCAAGAAAATATTCTTTTAAAAAAATGTAAATCATTTTATAAAATATAACTAGGCATCGGCGCTTGGATCCAAAACTCTGCACTTGAGCACGGAAACCCCGACGCTGGTTCTCGGATCCCCGGAGTCCATGACCAAGTCTTCGATGCTAGGGCCCGTGACCTCAGTGCTTTTGCCTAGGTCTCTGCCGCCAGAACTCATGCTCGAGTCCATCGAGGTCGGGCCCGTTACCTCGGCCCTCATGCCTCTGTCCATCAAGGCTGGACCGAGGACTTTGGTGCCCATACCCAATTTCTTTGCCCATGCGCAAGTTACGCCCGAATAGTGTATGTCTATTTATAGGAAAATCAAATCAGTTATCCATATCAAATGACAAATAATACTTTTCAATTCATTTTCAGATTTCAGTCAAAAATCGAAAAATGATTTCTTGGAAATGTCACCTTGTCTGAAAAATAAGCGGAGCCTAAATTCAAATTATCAAGGCTTTTCCGTAAGCTAAAAAGTTAATGGATCTACCGCCAACGTTGCGTTCGAAGATGGATGCCCACTAATCTCCTAAGCTTGTTATGACGAATCAATGTCAAGCGCGATTCACAAATATTACTTCTAGTTGATATGATCTTGAGAGTATTATGCCTTACTTAAGCTGATCCTGAAATCTAATGTTTCTGTAATTCGTTTTAGTCGCTTTTCCGACTTAGGCTTCGTTTGTTTCGCGAAAAGCAACTTCCAAAAAAATATTTTTCTGATTTCCCGGTGTTTAGTTTGCAGAAAATAAGCTAATCTAGGAAAATATTTTCCACCCATAAAAAAAATCCTTTCTAAAGTAGGGAAAATATTTTTTCTCTCTTTAATAAGAAGAAAACATTTTTCTCATCTTTCCTTCGTCCTCTCTTTCACACATCCTTTCTTTATAATTAATTTTTTTTTACTTTTTTCAATTTTAATTTATTTTAAAAAATTCAAAATTTTATTTTTAATTTTTAATTTTAATTTTTTAATTTTTTTCTACTTTTTTATTTCTTTTTTTCTTTTGTCCTTCTTCCTCCTCCTTCCTCCGCCGACCGCCGATCTCGGCAACGGCCGACCGCCCTGCGTTCAGCCATGACGCGAGCTGGCGACCTCGAGCTCGAGGCTCCTCCCCGTCATTCGCCGCGACCTCCGCTTCACCCCGGCACACGTCGGCGCCACTGGGGTCACCTCCTTTGCCAGCGCAATCCTCTCCCACCTCGCCATGGGCCCCGCCTGCAACCTCGTGGGGCACCGCGCATCCTACGCCGCGCTTTCCCTCCTCACTGCGCCCGCCGTACTCACGGCTGCCCTCGCACCACCCCCGGGGGTTCATCACAGTGCGGTTCTTCGTCAGGTTCTCGCTCGCCAACTTCGTGGCAAACCAGTTCTGGATGAGCTCCATGTTCGCCGCGGGGGTCGTCGGCCTCACCAATGGAGTCGCCCCTGGGTGGGCCAACGTGGGTTCAGGGCTGACTCAGCTGGTGATGCCACTCATCTACGCCTCCCTGATGAAGGACCTCCGCCTATCATCGTCCTCGGCATGGTGGGTCTCGTTCATCGTACCCGCAATGTTCCAAATCGCTACCACAATCATGGTCTTAGCATTTTGCCAAAGACTTGCCAAACGGTAACTACAAACGAAACGACAATTACAGCAAAAGCAAAAACAACAGGAACGGTAAGAGCTCAGAAGAGGGCCTGTTCGACGTTCTCATGCACGGCTTGAGGAATTACAGAGGGTGGATCCTGGGCCTGACGTACGTATATTGCTTTGGGGTCGAGCTGACGACGGACAACATACTGGCTCAGTACTTCTACGACCAGTTCGGGGTGAGGCTAGAGGTGGCGGGGATGATTGCGGCATGCTTCGGGGCGGCGAACTGCATGACGCGGCCGGCCAGAGGGGTGGCCTCCGATATGCTATGGCGGAGGTTCGGGATGAGGGGGCGGAGCTCGCTAGCCTCGGCCAAGCTCGCCTGGATTTGGCGAGCTCGTCGCTCGCGGCCTCAGGCAAGGGACTGGCCAAACTAGAAGGAAAAAAAATAAGTATAAAAAACGAAAAGAGAAAAAATAAAAAAGATAAAGATAAATAATTAAAATACAACCCTTACCAAAAAATAATAATAATTAAAATACAGAAGAACAAAAATTATTAAAAGGAGTCTATGGAGGAAATTCAAATTCGATTTTCCATACCAAACGCTGAAAAATATTTTTCGGGTCTTTTTCATAGTTTAGCCAAACATCGGATAACATTGTCATTTTTCTAAAAAATAACTTTTCGGAACACATTTTCCGAAAACTTCGCATTTTGTGCTAAACAAATAGAGCCTTAATTGTGCTTTTAACCTCTGTGTCGCTATAATTGTCGACTAGATTGGAAGATACAAATTGAAATTTGAGGAGAATCTTTTGGCATCTCAGGTACAATATTGTAAGGTGTATATGCCGGATTGATGATGAAATGGTAGAGGAGCCACATGGAAAAATGTAAAGACGCTTTTTTCTACTCGTGGCTAACAGTATTCGCTTGAATCAACAGATCGAAACGGTATCTCATGCATCGGTTCTACCATGCATCGTTACTAGTTCAACTTATATGAAAACATTATGAGTCATAAATGGGTCGCAAATTGATTTACAACTTATTTAGACTCAACTCATCTTTATGACTCTATATTCATTCTCTCTCGCCCTCACTCGACCTCGTGCTCAGTTTAGGTATAAATTTTTATTATTAGATTAAAAATGGAAGTACTTTAGAAATATATGGATCCGGTCGGGTATAGATTAGGAGTGAGTTGGATATGAGCCACTAGATTTGCATTACAATAAAAGAATTTATTTGGGTCGAACCATTCATGACCCAACCCACAATCTAGTTACTTGTGTTTTTTTTTTTTTTTCGGAACGAAAATCTTTATTTCATATGACAAAAGGAGTACATAACTTCAAGAAAAATATGCGAATCCGACAAAGCAAGTAAAACAAGAAAATCTGAAAAGTGAATCAACTTGGTACTACTTGCAGAGATTGGCCCATTTCCTAAAGACGAATTTGTTATAGCATCAAAACTCAAACAGCGGCTGATCACCGAATCCATCATCAATGATGGGCACACATCGAGAAATTCCTTTCAAGTAACTACGGTTTTGCTAAAAGGCGGTGCGGACCTATATTCGGTGTCCCTAGTACCATCACCATGTAGAGACCATAACAACACCCAAAGGTTGAAAAAACACAGAAAACGTCTTGTAAATCCCAGATCTATTTCTAGGTCGAGATAGAAGAGCACTCAAATCTAGATTTTGCTTTAGATCGGGAGAGAAAAACTACAAAATAGATAGCAATAATCACAAAATCACTTTCAGATAAACCGACTGCTGAAGACAGTAGTAAACGAACCTCGAAGACTTGCGGAGCGCTTGACTATCTAGAGCAAGCAAAGGAGTCACAAAGAGCGAGCAGATTCGAATAGAGCAGATTCTTCCAAACACTCACACTTCAATCTTCAGAACTCAGTACCGTGGAAAATGTCGATTGCGCGTCGTCCACAAAATCCACGAAGAAACCTAAAAGATAGAGAAATAAAGAAACAAGAAAACAAATAGGAACGGAAGATGAAGGGGGAGGGAACCGGAGCTGGCGGTGGGGGGATGCGCGCGCGCGAGAGAGAGAGAGAGAGAGAGAGAGAGAGAGAGAGAGAGACTCTCTAGTGGTGGCCACGGGCCGGTTTGGGCTCGAAACCGGCCCGGGTCAAACCCGGGATCGATCCGTTGACCGGGCCCGCCGGTTTTGAACCTGAACCGGCCCGGCCCATACGGGCAGGTACCGAACTGCGTGGAAAATAGGCGATTCCTCCGGTTTGGAACAGCTAGTTCGGAACCGGCTTATAGCCGGTGCCTTGCAACGGCCATTTGGCCAATTTTATTATTATTAAATAAATCTATCCTAAATTCTATAAATATCTCATTTCATCTTTCATTTTTTTCTCACAAATTATTTCAAATCTGACTCTATTAATTTCTGAATTCTCTTTCAGCTCAATTCTCTCATAAAATGGCAAGTGGAAACTAAGGTAGTGGCAAAGGAAAGAGCTCGATGAGCCTGATGGGGGAATCCGATCATCCTCATAATCTTCGTGATTTTGCATATTGGGGAGACGATGTTGCTGATATCAACATTATTTCCAACGTCAAGCACGTCCCAACGCAAGAAAGTCTGCATCATTCTCCTACCAGTGTCGAAGAAATCTCAACAACAAAGGAGCTGGAACAGGAGGGTACATCCGACTTATGGAAACACTTCACGAAGGAACATTTAGGCGGAAACAAATATGAGGTAAAATGTAAATATTGTAGGGCAACATACAAATTTACAGGTGGAGGCGGCTATGGAACATTTAAACGGCATTTGAGGTCGAAACATCCAACGCAAGTAGGGATCGACACCAGCCAACAATAAATTTTCGAGTAGGCTAATTCTAACGCTTTTCCTTTATTTCGTCACAATGAAAAAGTTTATAAAGAAGAATTAGCTAGATTTCCTGCCGTTGAACGTTTATCGTTTAATTTTGGTGAAAAGGTTGGTTTCAATCATTTTATACAAACTGCATGTACTCCACAAGCAAAACCTGTTTCGAGAAATAAGCTTAAACGCCAACTTTTGGATATTTATAAAAGAGAAAAAGAAGATTTGATTTTTTTTTTTTATGAATTTCAATGGATGTGTGCATATAGGTAGAGATATTTGGAGTGATCCTTGGCAAACTCATTCTTATATAGGTATTACATGTCATTGGATAGGCGATGATTGGAACATTCAAAAAAGAGTTATTGCATTTCGAGTTTTTTATGATAGGCATACGGCAATTAATATTTATAGAATAATTAATCAAGTTTTAGAAGAATATTTTTTGGTTAATAAAATTGTTTCAGTTGGTTTCGATAATGCTGCGGCAAATACCACTTCCATTCCCGAGTTAGAAAAGATTTGTAAACCCGCTTTTGGTGGATAATTTTTTCACGTTAGATGTGCTTGCCATGTTTTAAATTTATGTGTACAGATGGTTTACAAACTCTTGATGTTTTTCTCAACCCAATAAAAACAGCAATTCAATTTTTATGGAGACATCCCCAAATTATGAAAGAATATGGTAAATTTTGTAAAGCAAATAGAAGAAGACCAAAAAGATTTTCAAGAGATGTTCCAATTCGTTGGAATTCTACGTACGAGTTGCTTAATCAATCTTTTGCATATAAAGATTTATTATGTACGTTTATTTCGAATAATATTTCTCAAATTAATTTATTCCCACAAGAGTGGGATATTTGCAAAAATTATTTAGATCTTTTAAAAAAATTTAATGATGCAACTTATACTTTATCCGGTATTTATTATCCTACTACGCATTTATTTTTAATAGAGTGTGTTAATATTGTTGGTATTTTTGAAGAAAATGAAAAGGATGATCAATTAGGTCCGACTATTATAGCAATGCGAACGAAATGGCTGTATAATGAATTTTCTAATAGATATAATGTAGGTGATAGTAGATCTTTCCAACCTAGTGACCTACAAAGCGGGGACCTATGTATTATTAGTATATGGTACAAAATGCTGATGAATAGGCAAAAAAGATAAAAGGGAGCCACATAAATTATTTTCGAAGTAGAGACATATTTAACCACTTTTTTTGAATTTAGTGAATTCAAAGGCGGCATAAATTTCAAAATTCTAAAGTGGTGGAAGAGGCATTCAACTCAATTCCTAATTCTCGCTCTCATCGCAATACAGGTTTTAGCAACCCCTTATTCAACAGTTGCGGTTGAACAAGCATTTAGCGCTGGAGGCAACATTTTGGACGACTGACGTTGAAGATTAGCTTCGGAATCGGTAGAGGCTCAAGCTTGTGTCGATGATTGGACAAAGGCTCAACATCGACAACAAAAGATGAATCGCAGCAATGAAGTCGAATTCTTCGATGATGGAGATACCACCACCACGGATACTGGTACCGGAACCGGCGAAACGGGTAGCGAGGATTAACGATGAGGTAAGTATGGGATTATCAAAGGTAAAAGAACTACATGGGCTTTGACTCTTCGATCCCAAGAAGATATGTAGGCACTTAATGATAATTCATTAAGTTCAAGCCCCTTCCTCTTCCCTTTCCCCCTCAAAATTTGATTACAATTTACAATTTGATTACAATTTGTATTGGATAATTTATTATTTCATAATTTCATAATTTTTTTTTCATAATTAATTATTTAAAAATTAAATTTGAAAATCGGAACCGGTCAGTTCCATTTCTGTTTTGAACCGGCCCAGAACCGCCGGTTCAAAACCGGAACCGGAACTGGCCCTTAAGGTTCCGGTTCCGGTTCATAGTGGCCACGAACCGGAACCGGCCGGTTCCGAACCGTGGCCACCACTACCTAAAAGTGTATTCAGATACTAAAACCTAGATGTGAATTTAAAGCTACAAAAGAGATCCGCTATATCCCTCACAATTTTGTAACATGTTTCGATGATCTCCTCACTCAACTAGCATCAATAAACCAAGCAAAAACCCTAAATCTTCATCTTCTTCGCTTGGTGGCGACAAGGCCGAATCTCCAATCTCCACGGTCCTTCGATAATGGACTCCCACAAAGTCGGCAACAATACAACCCCTGCACAAACTAAGCTAAATGGTTATCCATCAAGCGGACTTCGTAATGATTTAGGGGCCGTTTGATTGTATGAACATTAGGTAAAACCAACTAAATTGAATGGATATGCAACCAAGAAGACTTGATCACAATACACGAGGACTTAGCGGGAAAGGGGAAGACTATAGATAATGAAGAGATCAGGTATGAGAGTTTGAACTGCCTAATTGAAACTCAATCATGTCATAATCATGTACCCTCACAGAACGCCAATTTTGAATCACGTGGCCATTTGAACATCTTGAATGATATTGCAATTTCAATAACTAACGCCAACTAACGTCATAATCTGTCAACAGAGCAACTCTTATGTATGGATCACTTGGCCATTTGAACATCTTGAATGATAGTGCAATTTCAATAACTAACGCCAACTAACGTCATAATCTGTCAACAGAGCAACTCTTATGTATGGATGCCCACAAAAAAGCAAATGCCATCTCTCATGAAAAACATGCCAACTTATCAACTTGTCCAGTAACAAATGAGATAAATGTCTATGCAACATTTAAAAGCCTCAGTAGCTTTCCAGTTTCAAATATCAAGTAATGTAATTATCTACAAAAAGGTCATCAATAAGTTCGACAAAGGTGGCATATCTTCAATTCTTCGAAGATAAACAGCAATGCAACTTTTAAAGCAAGAGGTTTATCAGGTGGACATTTCTTCATACATATAGAACATTAAATTCAAGTATTAAAGCTTTTCTCTCACTGTATTCTGTTAATAGCGCGCAAATATCAAATTTCACTAACAAATTGCATTCAAGTTCATCTTCCTGTGGCACTCGCATAGTCAAATTTGGGGCAAGTAATTACCTTGAACCCTCCAAAGCTCAGAGGCAGTTGAAGCTGCGAAGAGAAAGGAGATCGGCTTTTTGAGTCTAGGTCTTTCCAAGCAAAGAGGGTGAGCTGGATCTTCAAATGCACCTCCCCGCCGCCTTCACAAGAGAAGAAATCATCCCAAAAGCCTTTATCAGCAGACAGGTTTATGACACGGGACGAGGTTTTCGTGCCCCAATCGATCGTACATCTGGTCGAGAAGATCCCCAAGACTTGCTGTGTCTAGGTCCCCTAGGCTAGGATTTTCTACTACTTATTTCTAGAAGGTTCCCATGGGCAAGCGATACTGTAATTGTTCGTGGTTCTGGAAGCTTCCTATTTAATGTCGGTGGTTAGGTAGATAGGAGATTTATTGTCGATGGTTAGGGAGATGGGAGATGCGATCTTAGCCATCAGATGTAATAGAGATCAACGGTTGTAATCCGAGGCCCTCTACTATATAAAGATGTGTCCTCCTTCTCATTTAAATCATCCACAAACGAAATACAAGGCTTTCCTCCCAGAGTCTCTCTCTGGAGCTTTCTCTCTCTACGAAGATCCGGGTGAATCAAGAACAAAAGGCTCTCTAGAGCTTTCTCTCTCTACGAAGATGGCTTAGCTTGGGCGTTCCGACGATACAAAGTAGCTCGAGTTGCCACACGAGTTGATCCTCCGCAATCGGCCCGTGACATTTACATCCCTCTACGCCATTGACTTGAACTCCAAACCCTAAGTGTCAGATTAGGGCTCAAGAGAAAACCTCAAACTTCAAACTTCCAAAGCAAAAGTTAAAACATTTACACGTTTTCGCAGAAAAATCCTAATTTCATCAATATCAGGAAAATTCAACTAGTCAATTCACCATAGTGCTCTTCCCAGCGCTCAAAAAATGAAGACTTCCAAGTAGAAAATGGAAATTCATATTCATAAAACCATGCCAAGTTCGCCGCAACTATAGCTTCTCATTCAATCCAAAGGAAGACCCAATTCACGAAACGCGTGGATTCGAGCCACAAACTCAAAATCTTGGCAAAAAGCGACGCACGAAGCAATGCATGTATTGACGAAACCACACAATCCCACAATTTGTCTCGGCAACACAACACCAGCCATGAACATAACGGAACGAAACGAAACGAAACGAACAGAGCAGTTGACGACCACTGGAACTTGAAAAAGAGAGAGAACTTTCTCACCTCCACGTCCTCGAGCGAGGGGGCTGAATCTTTCGGAGGAGAAAGTTCGTACTGGTACTTGCTTTCCAGTTTTTGGGGGGTCTCTGCAACTTCAACTGGATTTTCCGCCTCGACTGAGGAGGAGCGGGAGGACAATGGAACGAGCTATTCTAGGAATTTGTGTATTTTGAGTTTGAGCAGCCCAGGCCCACGTGCAGTTCAGTTCGGTTAACTGAACTGAACCCAAAAAAACTGAACCAATAAAAAAACTGTGATTCTTTCTACTACAGAATTGAGAACCGAACCGAACTGAAAATGTACGAAATTTCAGTTCTGTTCGGTTCATGGTTCAGTTCTGACACCCCTACAAAACGAGCATAAGAACTCGGCTTACCTACCTATTGCATTCCAATGTGACATGCTTTTGGAGACAATAAATATTTACGACAGTGGTCCTTCAAATGTTTAGACGAGCACCACCCCATTTCACCTTTTTCCACAAGAAAAGCAATACAAAAAGCCGCAACTTGTCTTTCATTATTAATAATCCCGCGATAGAATATGGACAGTGTGATAATACCACAATCAGAAGAGGATCTGACAAAGTCTTAAAAAGATAAAAATCGAAAAATCGTGAGAGAGAGTACCAGCTACAGTGGACCAACATACGTGGCATTTTTAATTAATTTTTGAATTTTAATTGGCAATTTTTTTTTAAAAATGAACTCCACATTGGTTCCACGTGGACTTTAAAATTCAGGAAAAAAAAAAAGAGGAAAATTTTCAAAATAAAAACTTTATTTAAAATACATTGAAATAAACTAAAAAAATTAGCAAAAAAAACTATAATAATAATAATAATAAAAAAGCAGGCGGCAAGGGCTGCTGTAACCCTCGCCGTCGTCGCCCCACCATCACCGGCAATGGTCGGCGAGGGTGGGGCACGGCCAGCGGGGGTCGCCGAGCCCCGGCCAGGGGCTAGCGACCCCCGTCGGCCGCAGGCGAGAGCCTGGCGGCCCTCGCCCAGGTCCGGCCGAGGGCCGCCACCAGCGGGGGTCAGCCGCTAGTGGCGGCCCTCGCCGGCCCTTGGCCGGGGCTCGGCGACCCCCGCTGGCCATTGCCGGCGATGGTGGGGCGGCAGCGAGGGTTACAGCAAGCCCTCGCCTCCGATTTGCAATCTCTTTTTTTTTAAAAAAAAATTTTAGCTTTTTTTTTATTTTTAGCTTATTTGTCAAATTATTTTAAATAAAAATTCAAATTTAAAAAAAACAAATGCCACGGTGGACTTCCGACGAGCCATGTCAGCATCACATATTAATAAAAAGTGTCATGTCAGATTTTCGGCGGAGCAAATCCGACTTGGCACCAAAGTGATCGTTTTTAAAAAAACTTGGCACTAAAGATTGAAATTTTTGGTACCAAAGTAATCTCCGTACACAACTTTTGACACTAAAAGTGTCCTTTTCCCGGTTTTGGGAAGTGAGGAACGACTTTTATGGTGCCTGAGATGGCCTTCAATCTTGGGTCTCTTCCATTCTCTGCTGCCAGCATCTTCTTCGCTCTCTGTTTCACTCTGTGTGTGAATGGAGAGAGAGAGAGAGAGGGTGTCAGCACTGGCAAAGGCGTCCCTCGACATGAAGAATATCCAAATCGGTGTTAATATTTATAGAATATTTCGAGGATATTAAGGCCACTTTCATAACTCCAATAAGTGCTCAAAATAAAAAAATTAATGTATTCAGTGCTTAATAAAATTACATCGTTTGATAACTTCAACTAGCTTTGTCTTAAATGATTGAAGTAAGTCCCAAAGTCACTTATTTCCTTCAACTAAATACATTCAAACTTAAAAATAAATTGCCTATTACATTAGAAAATGTAAAAACCTACCTATACCATTCATTAATTCCAAATTTATCAAAAGAAATTATTTAACACTCAAAATTCAATTATTATCAGACAACCTTTATTAATATTTTCGACATTTAAAATAATCAACACTTGAAATTCAGTACATATAACTTCAGCACTTGATTATCACTTTGCAAATTTATTAGTAATCAAATAAAATTTTCTTGATGACTGGATTATTTAAAAATGCATTTATAGTTGGTCATCATAGTTTAATATTTTGACTGATGTTCTTTATAATTTGAAGGGTGATTTTCTTTATTTCGATCATTTTGCTACTTCTGATATTAGGCATGCAATTAAGATTGACATAAATCGATGCGACGCCGTGACGTTCCATCACATGGATATGTGAGAAAGATAGAAAAAAAGAGGGAGAGTGTGGAGGATGCCGAGATTCAGAGCCAGGGCGACTATTTCTATAGTAGCCACTCGTGGCGGCGCGTAAAGAGCGCCGGTAGCTGCGGTGGTGGACAGCTACAGCGGCGTGGCGGCAGAACTCAAGTGGGTGGTTGGTGTTTTTTGGGTGGGCTGGTCGTGGGGTGCGAGAAAATTGGCATGGATATCTTGAGAAAGGAAAAATGAAAAAATTGCTGCGGCGAAGGTGCAAAAACATGTACTTTAGATAATCAAGATAGATGAAAAGTGGGGTAATTTTTTTTATTATCTTCAATTATTTAACTCTAGTTCTGTGTTAGTGTTACACGTTCCATTGGACTAAACCAGAGCAATTTTACGCTTTATGTTGTAGTACAGTTGATTACAATGTTTATAATTATAGTACAATTGTACTATATAAAGAAAAAACTCATTCCATTATTAATGTCCAAAGTCTATTTTACAATAAATAGTGGCAATGCGCGCGGTACGTGCTAGCCAGGGCGAAAAAAAAAAGGGGTAACTACTAAAATAAAATGGATGAAGGGTGGTTCCTCAATCCAAGTCGCCCACAATTTATTTTTCCTTTTTGGCGAGGTGAGAATACTTGATAACTTAGTTAGGAATTTAAAACTTAGGCTCCATTTGTTTAGCGGACTTTTCAAGAATAAGTTTTCCGAATTTTTCGACGTTTGGTTCGCGGAAAATTAGTCTAGGAAAACATTTTCCTCACTTTTGAAAGAGTTTTTTTTCCATATGTGGAAAATGTTTTCCTCTAAGCATTTGTTTCGCGGAAAATTCAAAATTTGAAAAATATTTTCCGAAAAATAATTGGTTGTATCACTTAAAAAATAAATAAATAAATAATATTTTCATTACTCACGAAAATATTTAAGCATAAAATGTTATCGATAATCAATCATTTTTGGGAAAATATTTTCCAAATCTCAAGTTTTTCGTGAAAAAAACGGAGCCTAAGAAGAAAACATTTTCCCTCATTTTTGCTCCCTCAATTCCTTTACATTCATTTTCTTTTATGCTATTATTTTTTCTTTTTTCTTTTCTTGTTTTCTTTTCTTTTCTCCTTCTTCCTCCTTCCTCCGCCCTCGGCTCCTTCCTCCTCCTTTCTCCACCGACCGTGGACCAACTTGCACTGGGTTCTGATGAGCATTTCATAGAACAGTTCGTATGCACTGAAAAGTTCGAATATTCTCACCAAAATCGAAATCGTTTCTTTTTCTCAAAACAGAGTGCGACAAGTAGTAGGTATTACCTTGTTAATAGATTGGCACCTAGATCGACGACAGAAGCTTCGGTTATCATTGACGACCGGAGTCACGGCCAGCGGAAAGGTCTCGAGTGAGATCCAGTCGCTTCAGGCTCTCGGCCGTGAAGTAAAGCAGAACAGAGCACGCTCTAGCTCTTTCAAAACTTTGGCCGATTTCGAAAAAGATTTCAAAAATACAACAAAGCGCAGAGAGGAGATCCAACGTCGTGCACTGCACAGTATGTCTGATCACGATCAACAGAGTCTGAGGGGTAAGGAGGCATGGACGATCCTTGCCTCCTGCCATTTCATCGATCAATGCCCAGGCAATGTCCAACTTCTTCATCTTTCGATCCAAGACACAGCGAGAATGCACGAAAGCACAAATATCTCATTTCATTTCTGAAGAAATGGACCTTGTGGATTGAGAACTCTCATTTTTGGATCGCAATACCTTCGCCAGAATGGTAGTGAAAGAACACGAATTCCCATGTTTTTTTAAATATCTTTTATACGTCCAGAACCAAATTCGAAGCCTCCCTATAACTTATCTGAGGATGAACTTAGGACATTTCTAAATCTCCCCGTCCGTAATCCTATATTTCCACCATATCTCCCTTCATTAGCTTTATCAAAACTGGGGGGCTGAAACCTTACGAATTTCTCCGACTGATAATCCAATTCTCTGACTAGTTACAGTACACCCATGAATATGAATGATGAGTGGAGAAATTACATCTGTAATTCGAATACTTGAACCCATCACATTGAACAGAACAGCCGTAGGCTTCCAAGACCTGTCCTTGATTCATGGTTTTAATTGAATCTAATTCCACTGCTCAAATAAATCCTTAAAATTGCTTGAAAATATCGTCGAGATTGGGATGAAATGGAATCAGACTTTGAGGCCTAATAACACTCTTTTTAAGGATTTATTTGCCCCACAATATTGTTAATGGTTTCCGGCAAATGTCCTCCAGGACATAACAAAGTGTCAATGAGAATAGCATATAACAATTATGATATTTCTCCAGGATCTCTCAAGGAAAACAATTAGAAAAGATGGTTGTGATTCTTTGAGAAAAACAAAATTGAAACTTCTGGAAAATTGAAGTTCTGAAAATGAATAGAATTGCTCAATATATATTAATTGAAGGAAGACAACTTTTCGTGTCTCAAAAACTGTAATTCGGACACAACTTTTCGTGTCCGAAGAACAGTTAATACGAGCGCACCTCTTCGTGACGCACCTCTTCATGTCCAAAGAACAGTTAATGCAGACACACCTCTTCGTGACGCACCTCTTCATGTTTGAAGAACAGTTAATTCGAATGCACCTCTTTGTTGTCCAAAAGAACTATTATGTTTGAAAAGTTGCAACCATTGGACATAATTAACTAGTTAAAATTTAAAAATAAGTTTAATAAAAATAACTGCAACTCCTACGTGAATAGTCGCACTGTTTCGCTAGGACATTGCAGTTAAATTGTTATTTTAATTTTGAATAATAAAAAATAACAAATAATAACAAAAGTAATTGTTGATTTATGCCAAATCTAGTCCACATGTGCACTCACATCCTTTCAATGTGGGACAAGGCACCTCTACTCGGCAGCGACAACTCCATAGCTTTGGAGAGGAAATAAAGAAATTGGTGAAGAAGGAAGCAAGTGCATCGTTGTTGAAAGACTGCGGCCAAAACACAACGAAAGAGAAGGGAATCAGGCATAGGATCTTATGTAGCTTCCACACGACACGCGCCACATTATTTCTCAAAAAATAGAGAATTCCGACACGTTGTATATTAAATGGATATTTTTATTTATACATGATAAATCATCATGTATAAATAAAAATATCAGCGGTGAGTTTTTTCTTCTTTTGTTAGGGATTCACGATTAGGTTTTTTTGGAGCTGGCTGAGTATATTAATTTTGGGGTAGCTGGGTATATGACTTAAGTAGATATATTTTTTATGGATTTATATTTTGACCCATAATTTATTAAAAATGCTTAAAATTGACCCCGCGATTGTTGGGATGCTGGACTCGTGTGTCGTTGGCGTGTCTGGAGCGTTGACCACTTGTCGGTCGCATGTTGGAGTATCAGAGAGTGTTTGACACAAGACGACACGGAGGGCCCCGGAGAGTGTCCATGCTTCTTAGACAGGAACTCGACAATGACCGGGAGAGGAAATGGGTGACGGCTGGAATTGCATTGAGGTGCGAACGTGACACCCTACAATATGAGATGAGGTGGCAGAGCTCCCTTCTCCATTGCTATGACAACGACCATGTTGTCGTTTGAATAGTTCAAGTGCTCTGTGGCCAAACGAAGGAGGATGCTCCGTGGCCTCTCTATTAAAACAAACTAGCGGTGCTCGAGTCCTCCCTACAAACTCGCTCTCGCGCGCTCACTCTCGCCCTCTCTCTCTCTCTCTCTCTCTCTCTCTCTCTCTCTCTCTCTCTCTCTCTCTCTCTCTCTAGACTCGTCTTTAGACTCGCTCTCGCTCTTTTAGACTCGCCCTGGACGGATATATATGATATGAGGTGGCAGAGTTCCCTTCTCCGTCGCTATGACAACGCCCATGTCGCCGTTTGAATAGTTCAAGTGCTCTGTGGCCAAACGAAGGAGGATGCGTCGTGGCCTCTCTATTCAAACAAACTAGCGGTGCTCAAGTCCTCCCTGCAGACTCTCTCTCTCTCTCTCTCTCTCTCTCTCTCTCTCTCTCTCTCTCTCTCTCTCTCGTCTTTAGACTCGCTCTCGCTCTTTTAGACTCGCCCTCAATAGGTATGCTTCGATCTTCCCCCCTCTCTGTCTCTCGATATCTCATCAGTATTTCTGTCCATATATATCACTGTCATAATGGCTACCCAAGAAATCCATGAGAAGGTTTCAAGGCACCTCCTAGCTGAGACTGAACAGGAGATATTCGAGATTGAACATGAGGTAGTCTCCCAGATTGAAGAGTAGGTATTGTTTTCAAGATTTTATATTTCTAGATAATATATTCCATGCTGATTGACAATTGACTTACTTTGTGCGTTAACCAGATTATCCAACCGGAGTCGAACGAGAACTCCAATCCTCCAGTGAATTTCGATCCTCCAGTGAATTCGCACCCAAACATTTTCTTCTTAAGATGGGCCGTGGTAGCCTCCATTACCTGGATCCTGCTTGGTTTCAGTCAAATTCTCTTTCTCTACCATGGAGTACTCACATGATGATAATAATATTTTCTTATGTGTTTTTGGAGGATTGTGGCCAAAACGAGACAAAAGAGGAGGGAATGAGGCATAGGAACTCGACAATGACCGGGAGAGAAAATGGGTGACGGTTGGAATTGCATTGAGGTGCGAACCTGAAACCCTACGAGATGAGATGAGGTGGCAGAGATCCCTTCTCCGGATCGCCGTTTGGATAGTTCAAGTGCTCTGGCCAAACGAAGGAGGATGCTCCGTGGCCTCTCCATCCAAACTAGCGGTGCCTGAGTCCTTTTCCCTCCAGACTCTCTCTCTCTCTCTCTCTCTCTCTCTCTCTCTCTCTCTCTCTCTAATCGCTCCCACTCTCTCCTTTAGACTCACCTTGGACGGATATATATTACAATCGCCCTCCCTCAATAGGTATGCTTCGATCTTCCCCTCTCTGTCTCTCGATATCTCACCGAGTTTTCTATCCAAATCTATCATTATCATAGTGGCTACCCAAGAAATCCATGAGAGGGACTCAAGCACCTCCTAGTCGAGACTAGACGGGAGGTATCCGAAACTGAACATAAGATAGTCTCCTATATTGAAGAGCATGTATTGTTTTTAGGATTTTATACATCTAGATATTATATTCGACGTCGATTGACTATTGTCTTACTTTGTGCGTTAACCCGAATATCCACCCGGACTCGAATGAGAACTCCAATCATCCGGTGAACTTCGATCCTCCGGTGAATTTGCGCCCAAACATTTTCTTCTTAAGATGCGCCATGGTAGCATTCATCACCTTGATCCTGCTTGGTTTTGGTTAGATTCTCTCTCTTTCTCTCTATCATGGAATACTCACTTGATGATAGTAAGATTTGCCTATGTATTTTTCTTTTTCTTTTTTGATTTTTGGTAGAAATATGAGTGCTAAACGAGATAATAGCTACCATAAAGAAGGACCAAAAGATATTGAGGATGTTGACTTCACGGCGGTGATCCTCCACGTGATAGCACTCTTCGGATTGGTGCTCACGGGTTTAACCGCCGATTGGATCGGCCGTCGGTCCACAATCCTTTTGGTGGGTGTCTTATTCTTCACCGGGCCCTTCCTCATGGGTTTCGCTTCCAACAACTTCTGCCTCGTGTTGGGCCGCATGATCGCTCAAGTTGGGGTCGGCTACACCCTCGCAATCGCTCCCGTCTATGTGGCCGAGATATCTTCTGCCTGCTTTCGCGGCTTGTTCACCTGCCTGCCTGAGGTAATTAATCATTTTATTTTCTCTATTTTTTTTTTGCTAATTTTGTAGCATCTTTTCCATTTCTTTATATGTTATCAAAATTTTATCTTCATACACGGTCTACATGTATGAAGATGAAATTTTAATAACATATAAAAAAATTATACTGCAAAATTAGCAAAAAACAACAGAGAAAATAAAATGATTAATTACCTCAGACATGGAGGTGAAGAAGCCACGAAAGCAGGTAGGAGACATCTCGGCCACGTAGACGGGGGCGATTGCGAGGGTGTAGCCGACCTCGACATGAGCGATCACCCGGCCCAACACGAGGCAGAAGTTGGTGGAAATGAAACCCATGAGGAAGGGCCCGATGAAAAACAAGACACCTACTAAAAGGATTGTGGACCGACGGCCAATCCAATCAGCGGTCAAACCCGTGAGCACCGATCCGAAGAGTGCTATCACGTGGAGGATCACCGCCGTGAAGTCAACATTCAAGTGAGTATTCCATGATAGAGAGAAAGAGAGACAATCCAATATTTTCCGCTTTGGGTTGTAGCCCGCACGTTTTTGCTCTTCTGGGCTCGTTGTAAGTTAAGGACTAGTGCCAGACATATATAGCATTTCACCTCACCACACCCAGACGATGTGGGATTCGGTTCATCCATGTCCCTTTTGCCATCCTTGAAGCCTGCCAGAAACCGCTCCTTGTCCAGGCCCTCTAGTGAAGCCCTAAAGGCTTAGAGAATGGGCCATTAGTGTTTAGGGGTGATTTGGAAAAATTTGGGACAAAGTGTCCAAAGGGGCAAAACGGTCATTTGAAGAAGGTTCGGGAACCAAAATCAACAAAAATGGGCCAAACCAGTTTAATGTGGTCATTTTCCATTTTTGTGATTTTTTCTGAATTTTTTAGAATTTTTTATGATTTTTCTATGATTTTAGGATTTTTATTTATTTTTCTGAAAATTTTTATTAATTTTCCGAACCGGGTCGGGTCGACCTAGCCCACGCCTCGTGGGCGCCCGACCCAGACCATATGGGTCCCGGAAGGCACAAAAACAACATCGTTTTGATATTTTTTTTTATTTTCTGAATTTTCCTAATTTTTATTGATTTTCTGAATTTTTTTTATCTAATTTCTAATCCTACGGTGTAGACCGAGCCACGTGGCTAGCCCCCAGGCGTCGGATGCGGTGACTAAAACCTACGGCCGAGATCGAACGGCGAGACTAATTCTCGACCGTTGGATCTGATTTCTAGATCAACGTCCCCGACACTTGTCGAACCGGGTCGTTACAGTTGTCGCCACATTTCGCAGCCGAGGTCGCTGCCTTCTCCAGAGACAATATTACTGATCACTTACATCATATATCCACTGTAATTTGGATATGATGACGAGATTGGTTTGGCTTATCAAGAGATATTTCTAGGACGGCAAACAAAACAAACACCAGGCTAAACAATCATGTCAGAAGCCTCACAAGCCCAATTGTCAACGGGTAGTGACATAAACAAAACTGCAGGCGATTTCCAAGATCAACATTACAGATGTAGCTTCATAAGCCGATTAAAGTAACCTCAGATAGTCTAAAGGAACGCCATGACATAACAGCATACACTAAAGCACAGCATGTCAAAAACCATTTATGGAACTGACAAGTACCTTCTGGAGACTTTTAGCAGCCTCAGCCCCAGCTTGTCCACTGATGAACCGTTCAAAAAACTCTGAAGCACTCTTGTGGCACGTACTCTGGCATCCTCTTAACTTGTGGCGCCCATCATTTCTTTCACGAATACATCAACCCACCCTGCACCGTCAACAGGAAGGTTGGCTGATGGCTCACCAGGTGCATCAGCATCATCTCTGTCACCTGTCAATGGAACTTCGATGTTATTGGACCAATAGAGGAAACATATGAAGAATTAATCAAGGAGATTGTTGATTCATATCCTCTGTGTAATTAAAACAAAAACATTATGAATCCCCACGAAGATTTCAACATATAACGCCTTTTTATTCACTATAATTGATGAGGATCAAAATCTCCCTGCCTAGGAGAAGCACGTAATTGCAGACGACAGTCGAATCCATCTGTTTCTCCTTTTCCCCTTCGGTTGACTAGTTATGAAAAACAGGTTTTAAGTTTGCATGAACCGAAAGCACGTAAGAAAATCATTTACCTTGGTCAGCCTTAATACCAGGTTCCTCAGAAAATCCTCCATTATCCATGGCAGGATCCAAACAAAGCTCATGCAGCCTACTAATGGCAGCATCTATATCATCCCCGCATTCTACCAATGCTCTCTCAAGTTTACAAGGCACTGCAGGTCGTTGACAGTCCAGAAGCCAAAAACAAGTGAATTATTAGCCTACAGCTTGCCAAAAGAACAAGACAGAACCATCAAACCGCGTTAAAAGAACACGAATCAGCAGTCACGTCCTTGCTCACACTAAATGCCAATCACAGACTGGCCCCAATATAGAGGACAAACGAACCAGAAGACGCTCACTAGTTAGTTTCAGAGTCTACAGAATGTTGTTTAATATGCTTTTCACGCCGTATGGATTCTAAAGCGAAGAAGCAAACATAGAGAGAGATCGATAACGAGACACTCAGTTCCCCCACAAATTTCCAATAAGAACGAAAACGGAAAAAGGCTCAAAACACGAGAGGCACACCTGGGGTTCCATGTGAGGAAAAAGCTGGAGGAGCCAATCCAGGTGCGTCGCCGGCGCCGAGAACCGAACCGGAGACGGAGAAGAAGAAGACAGGAGAGCAGCGGATCGATCGAGAGGGAGGCTTTATTGTTAGCTGTAATCTTTTCCTTTAGAATCGGTCAAAGATTTTGTTGTTTGTTAGGATTTTATCAGGAGTTTGTTAGGATTTTATTCATCCGACAACAGAATAGGTGATTGATTTGATAACAACAAAATCGCTCTTAGCGTCGTCTCTTTCTCTCTAGTGCCTTTTTATGCAACATCTATAACGAGCGGTTTTTCAAACGAGGTCGAGTGGGGATGCGAACGGGGGTATGACGTGGCATGGCGGGTGGATCTCCCGTCGGGATTTGGGGGGTTAGTTCATAATTTCGGAAGAAAACAATTTAATTTATAGAAATGGGAATTTGTTATATTCAATCACATGAAAAATGACACAACCGTCTTTAAACTTTAACTCATGATGCAATGTGATTATAAACTTATAATTTTGTCTAAAAAATAAAAATAAACAGATCCAATAAGAATAATAAAATTTGCAGATAAAAGAAATTAAAAAAAAAAAGGCAATTTGGATAGACGGCCTCTTCTCGCTTATGTTTATTCATTTTCTTAACCAAAAAAAAAAAAATTTGTTTGTATCACAAGAAATCAAACGAACCCATATCTATACATAGATTTTGTTTTTTTTTTTTAATAAAGTAAAAAACGAAATATAAGAAAGAAAAATATAAGGAAGATAGATAGATCCGATTCTACGCGATAGAATTATATTTGTTCAATACACTATTTGTCAATATGAATAGTTAGAAAAGAATACAATTAAAAAAAAGTATAAATAGAGCAAAAGAAGAGGAGGGGAGCGGGGAAAGTATAGTAGAAAAAACTTATACAAATCTCATAGGGTACTCATTCATGATTCTTAACCGCTTTGTAGCTACAAAATATAGTGAAATCTTTTGATCAAGAACTCAATAGCGGACGGTGGAGATTAACAAAATAGATCTTTTGGAATTAACGCACGCAGCTCTCACAAAAACGATGTCACGTGTGCCCGCATCATGCCTCGAGAGTGATTCTATTCTCGCGAGAAATTTATCAACCAAAGATAATTTGGACGAAAATTAACGAAGATTGTGAAATTGTAGGAAATAGGAGTAAAATAAAATGAAGTTTTTTTTTCCATTAAAATGAAAAAAAAAAACTAACAATTTAAAGTTTTCTTTTTCAAGTTTCAGATTCTGGACACACTAATTCAATCTATCCTCAACAATGGAAGTGAGTGGTGACCACCAGGGCCGCGCCGGGCAGGTTTTGCCTGCCATGACGTTCGAGTTTCATGGCCCGGACCGGCCATTTCACCGGGTATGCCTAGGCACGCGAGCAAGAGGAAATTCCGACCTGGTCTTGTAGAGAGTATGAACAAGAAATTTTCAACACAGAGAGGTCACAGTGTCAGCAGAAGTCAATCTAATATTGGGCATTGGCTCTTCAACACAGTTGGCTAAAAGCATGGTAGAGTTTGGTCTCCTGTCCTCTGATCATTGAAACGATTGACCTACTCCAATCCTTATTCGATGCGCATCAAGAAAGTATGCTATAAACTATTATGAGGACACCGGCTCGATGTTCCTACTACACAAGGAAGCCAATGCAGGGCCGGCGACATTATTTTGCCTTCAAAGGTTTAGGCTTCGACGTCGGACCGTTCTTTGTCAAAGGCAGTAACTCCGTGTAGAATAATGAACAGATGCTTCATCATGTGCAACCCATGTATCAATCCTAAACTGGATCCTCTTCACTTCCTGATCCTGAGGTATTTGAGGAAGAAAATTGTCTCTGCTTAAAAAGTCATCTCATCGGCGCAGCAAAATGAAAAGTATCTGCTCCATGCACATGGAACCCGATTAAATTCAACAATATAAATCAATTCCATATCTAGGAGGCATATGTAGCAGAGACAGTACCCTAAGATGAGTTCATCCTTTTTTACTGTGTTGGCACTAGAATTTTTAGCAAATGTGTGAGGACATTCTAGCTCTAGGCTCTTATGCATCGGTTTTGTAGCCCATGCTGGAAGATAATCCTAGAAGCATGCACCTAAAACATTACTTCAAGAGCAGAGCAAGACGACAGTGCCTAGTACTCGAAAAGCGTGAGAATCACACTGGAAAACATGTCCGCTTTGCTACATCAAGCGACTCTGATGTGTCCGCAATGTCAAGTTGTGTGCAGGTGGTTCTGTCATAGACATCTGAGGTTGTTCTGGATGACAAAGTATAACTCAAAATGAGAGGATGTTACCTGTCAAACTCATCGGTCAGCGGTGGGGCTCCACAAGAACAAACAGCGGCTTCTCTTTCAGCTCGCATTCTCCCTGCAAAACACACAATCAACCAACGGAAACCAAATGGAACCAAAGAAAGGAGAAGAGGTCCATATCTCCGGAATTGCACTCTTCGCTCACATGTGTATCCTAGCACTAGAATTTACAGCAAAAGCATCAAATTGACTGCATGTTAGTTTAGCTGATCAGTCCAACAAACTCAAGCTACCACTTGTTTGCGACTACTTTATCCATTACAGCCGAGCTTAAACGCATTTTTCAGTTCAACAGACAGAGCAGACACCATTAACCGACAGAGGACCCCATAAACCTTGTGAACGGAACTTCTGCGCAGCAGAGCTGATCAGCAGTTAACTTGATCTCGTACAAAATAAACAATATACACTTGAAACGACACTAGTACAACAATAAAAGCCTGCTATCGAGAAAAAGTTGTGCATTTCGACGTTGACTTAGGGAAGATATGCACGGCTAGATAGATAACATGAATGATAATACAATTCCTTATCTACAGTAGATAGAAAAAGATGAGCGGCAAGAGAAATGCACGCACGAAAACTGGACAACGCAAGCAGCAAAATCCACCAATGAGTTCTAGCAAAATTGAACCCGTGGAGAAAAAATCACCCAACTGCTTTATTTGAGGATTACCTGGACAATAGGCGAACCAACGACACAGGCGCACTCAACCACTTCAGCCTGAAAATGTTCTGGTCAGCAGAAGGACCAATTGTGTGTATCTTAGTCATGGAATTCACATTTAGAGAACAGAAAAATTGGAACTAGAAATTGGAAACTGGAAGTTTTATAGTAAAGACAAAGGTGAAAGAAAGCAAGAACCCGAGATTCAACTGACCTAGAAGTCTTATTGCAGCAGAAAGGGTCCCGCCAGTGGCTACCAAATCGTCGATGATTATAGTACGTTCCCCCGGCTGAACAGCTCCGACATGCATCTCGAGTTGATCAGTGCCATATTCGAGTTCATACGATTCAGATATGACTCTTCCTAAGGTTCAATCAAATGTTGGAAGCTTCAATTGACATTTTACTGATAGTACTGCATCAAGGACTAGCTAGTAGTAGCTACACTTCAATACTCTCAGAAACCCCAATAAAAGAAGGTAGGAAGAAGGCTGTCCTAATGCAACAATCCTAAAACCCCGGAGGCACCAAGTCGTCTGCGTTACAACAAGCAGATGACAAGGACCAGATGCTTCAACCGACTAGATAATCAACATTGCGTCAAGCACTTGAACAGAAGTATACCCGTCAAAGTGCTAACTGTTTCACAGATTTTACCCTTTAACCAGTTGGATCGTCCAAGGATTCTTTCTCATCGATGTATTGACATTACCACAAACAGAGAGTGACCAAGAAGAGATCTCTGCTGAACAAGATAACAGTCGGTACATAAGTAATTACAGGAACTCCGCGAAAGTGTACCTGGCAGCTTCCCTGGTTTCCGGAGAGGGACAAATTTGGCACCAATACCCAAAGCAATAGATGGCCCAAATATGAATCCCCTGGCTTCAATGCCTATGACATAACTCGACATCGGATATTGTAAGAAAGAGAAACGGAACTCTGATATAGCATACTTGTACAGGGTGATTGAAAGAAAGATCTTCCTGAAATCTTTTCTCTAGACAGATTCATTTCAAAGCTGAGCAAGAAACCAGGACGATCAACACCAGTAGCATTAAGCAAGCAAACCACTTTTATGGATTGATAGACAGTTATCGGCTGGTGATTATGTACTTGCACGCGTTTTTTCTTGTCAAGAATTTGCAAGAACTAGCGGAAACTCTAAGCACAGTAAGACAGTATCCGATCCATCCCCTTTCAACAAGGGAAAGTGAATTAATTTTTGAAGAATGTGATTTAAGAAATGACTTTCTACTCTTGCCAAAAGTAGATCAAAGCAATTTAAATGAACTCAGGCAAATCCCTGGCCTGGTCTACTATGCAAATTTGGGATACTTCTTCCCTTTCATCGATTTTGTCGGGATATGCAAACTTCAACTTGTCGGCAGAGTGATAAAATATATAGTACATTGCAAAGAAAGAAAGAGAGTTGTGAACTTATGTTAAACAAGCCCTCAGTCGAGTTTGGACGTTCCAATGAGACGATTGGCGGGGCAGTTCAAAACCAAAATCTGCGCGCATTTGGTAACCAAGATTGTATTTTTTTTTTTTTTCTTTCTCTTTCTTTTGCAGCGAAAACAGAGACCTGATCAAGAAAAGACTTCGGCAGCCCACCTTTCTTTCAAGATTTCTGATGAGTGAAACAGATTTCATGAACAATAGCCTAGACAAACAACGAAAATGATGTTTCACCTTGTTTTCAAGTTGAAATAAGAGACAAAGTGAAGTCAATGAATGATTTATCATGTTTTAAGGGGTCATGATTGAAGCAAATATTTTGAAAAAGAAATCCACACAAAATGAGCATAAGAACTCGGCTTACCTACCGATTGCATTCCTCAATGTGACATGCTTTTGGAGACAATAAATATTTACGCAGTGTTCCTTCAAATGTTTAGACGAGCACCACCCCATTTCACCTTTTTCCACAAGAAAAGTAATACAAAAAGCCGCAACTTGTCTTTCATTATTAATAATCTCGCGATAGAATATGGACAGTGTGATAATACCACAATCAGAAGAGGATCTGACAAAGTCTTAAAAAGATAAAAATCGAAAAATCGTGAGAGAGAGTGTACCAGCTACAACGGAGATGCCCATTTCTCTGTAACGCTCGACAAACAAGTCAACTGTGTCCTTGAAGGCCTTGTGATCGAGCAACAGAGTGGTTATGTCGTGGAACATTATGCCTTTGACGTGCGAATAAGAAACAGAACACGATCTCCGTTAGAGTTTGGAGAAGGTAAATGAGGAAGACGAAGATACAGCAGCAAGAAATTAACCTGGTTTCGGGAAGTGAGGAACGACTCTTATGGTGTCCGAGATGGCCTTCAATCTTGGGTCTCTTCCATTCTCTGCTGCCAGCATCTTCTTCGCTCTCTATTTCACTCTGTGGGAGAGAGAGAGAGAGGTGTCAGCACTGGCAAAGCGTCCCTCGACCTGAAGTCTGAACAATGTCCAAATCGGTGTTAGTATTTATAGAATATTTCGAGGATATTAAGGCCACTTTCATAACTCCAATAAGTGCTCAAAATAAAAAAGAGTAATACCACGAAAAATTTCAAACTGGTACACTTGTGACAAATTTATCCCAAATTAATTTTTTAACTACAAAAAAACCCCAAACTGGTATATCTGTGATAAATTTATCCCAAACTATATTTTCGACGGCCAAAAACTCCAAACTGATATATTTGTGACAAATTTATCCCAAACTAATTATTTTGATCACCAAAAACCTCAAACTGGTACACATATGATAAATTTACCCTTCATTAATTTTCGTTAAATTGGATTAATATCTCGAAAAACTCCAAATTGATACAATAGAGGGTAAAAACCCCAAACGTGTACATCCGGCAATTAGCACGTGTCATCCAACTCAGCAATTTGACGATAAAATTTAACCAAAACTAACGGATGGTAAATTTGTCACAAGTGTACCAGTTTGGGGTAAATTTGTCAAAGGTGTACCAGTTTATGGTTTTTGGTGGTCAAAAAAATAGTTTGTGGTAAATTTGTCACATGTGTACTAGTTTGGGGTTTTTCATGGTATTAACCCAATAAAAAATTATTGTATTCAGTGCTTAATAAAATTACATCGTTTGATAACTCCAACTAGCTTTGTCTTAAATGATTGAAGTAAGTCCCAAAGTCACTTATTTCCTTCAACTAAATATATTCAAACTTAAAAATAAATTGCCTATTACATTAGAAAATGTAAAAACCTACCTATACCATTCATTAATTCCAAATTTATCAAAAGAAATTATTTAACACTCGAAATTCAATTATTATTAGACAACCTTTATTAATATTTTCGACATTTAAAATAATCAACACTTGAAATTCAGTACATATAACTTCAGCACTTGATTATCAATTTGCAAATTTATTAGTAATCAAATAAAATTTCTTGATGACTGGATTATTTAAAAATGCATTTATAGCTGGTCATCATAGCTTAATATTTTGACTGATCCTAATATTCTTAGTATTGATGTTCTTTATAATTTGAAGGGTGATTTTCTTTATTTCGGTCATTTTGCTACTTCTGATATTAGACATGCAATTAAGATTGACATAAATCGATGCGACGCCGTGACGTGCCATCACATGGACATGTGAGAAAGATAGAAAAAAAGAGGGAGAGTGTAGAGGATGCGGAGATTCAGAGCTAGGGCGACTATCTCTATGGTAGCCCCTCGTGGCGGCGTGTAGAGAGCGCCGGCAGCTGCGGTGGTGGACAGCTACAGCGGCATGGCATGGCGGCAGAACTCAAGTGGGTGGTTGGAGTTTTGTGGGTGGGCCGGTCGTGAGGTGCGAGAAAATTGGCATGGATATCTTGAGAAAGGAAAAATGAAAAAATTGTTGTGCAAAAACATGTCCTTTAGATAATCAAAATAGATGAAAAGTGGGGTAATTTTTTTATTACCTTCAAGTATTTAACTCTAGTTCTGTGTTAGTGTTACACGTTGCATTGGACTAAACCAGAGCAATTTTACGCTTTATGTTGTAGTACAATTGATTACAATGTTTATAATTATAGTACAATTGTACTATATAAAGGAAAAACTCATTCCATTATTAATGTCCAAAGTCTATTTTACAATAAGTAGTGGCAATGCGCGCGGTAAGTGCAAGCCAGGGCAAAAACAAAAAAAGGGGTAACTACTAAAATAAAATGGATGAAGGGTGGTTCCTCAATCCAAGTCGCCAACAATTTATTTTTCCTTTTTGGCGAGGTGAGAATACTTGATAAGTTAGTTAGGCATTTAAAACTTAGGCTTCGTTTATTTCGCGGACTTTTCAAGAAAAAGTGTTCCGAATTTTTCGGCGTTTGGTTCGCGGAAAATTAGTCTAGGAAAACATTTTCCACCTATGAAAAAAAAACTCTTTCAAAAGTGAGGAAAACGTTTGCCCTCATTTTTGCTCCCTCAATTCATTTACATTCATTTTCTTTTATGCTATTTTATTTCTTTTTTTCTTTTCTTTTTCCTTTTTCTTTTCTTGTTTTCTTTTCTTTTCTCCTTCTTCCTCCATCCTCCGCCCGTGGCTCCTTCCTCCTCCTTTCTCCGATGACCGCGGACCTCGGCAACGGCCAACAGCCTGGCGACACCAGGCTCGGCGGGTCCTGGCAATCTTTGTTTCGCCCGAGGCCCACGAGCCCCGAGCTCACCCGAGGCCGGCACCATCTCGGAAATTAAACATGTGAGTTGAAAAGGCAAAGCAAGAGAAAGATGTTATGCAGCTTGAAAAATATGAACATGCGAGTTGAAAACGCAAACCAAGCGAATGATGCTCCGCATTTCATAAATCAAACATGTGACAATGTTATAGCACAATCGCTCCCATTATATCTGTCGAAGTATAATGCAAATCAAAATCAGGTTACGTGACCTAACATAAAAACGTTTGCACTTGGT
Organism: Lenwebbia sp. NSW1173648; assembly: GCA_029784005.1. Taxonomy (NCBI): domain Eukaryota; kingdom Viridiplantae; phylum Streptophyta; class Magnoliopsida; order Myrtales; family Myrtaceae; genus Lenwebbia; species Lenwebbia sp. NSW1173648. Next base: position 14,855,297 of record JARCGZ010000009.1, read on the forward strand.
GACATGGAGAATCGTACATGTGCCATCACAATACTTCACATATTAAGTAGGTTCTTTAACTACTAAACCGACTCATTATGATTTGCAATCAGAGTTTTAAGTCGCCAATTGTTGAAAACTTTGCAAAGTGGTCAAGATTGGGGCAATGCTGATTAATTTTTATGGCAAATTTTATTTTTATCCCGATGAACACTCATCATCTCACACATTAAACTGCAACAAAGTAGGTCGCCAGCCGAAGAAGAAAGGAGGAAGAAACTAAAAAAATAAAAATAAAAGATATAAAAGATATAAAAAAAATTAGAAAATCAATTTTTTAAAAATAAAAATATTAAAAAAATTATTAAAAGGCGTGTACTGTGGAAATTGATTTTCCTTACCAAATGGCAAAAAATATTTTCCAGTTCTTTTTCAGATTTCAACCAAACACCGAAAAATATCCTCATTTTCCTGAAAAACGACTTCGTGGAAAACATTTTCCAGAAAAGTCACATTTTTCGCGAAACAAACGAAGCTTTATTATTAGAGCATAATTTTCACTCATACTCTCTCGATATATCTATTTATTCTTCCTTCTATCTCCTGTTTTTTCTTAACCTAAAACGGTTTTTGCATAATTTAATCTAGATCTTCGCATTTTACATGTTACCCTTGAAATGGTAAAAATCCATATCATTTCCGACTATTTCACTGACTCGGAGTTAGTCATAGATGTGGTGGTATAGTTGCGAATTCGGGATGCACGCCGAGATTCGAAAGTTTGCTTTAGATATAATGTCGCGGTGTCTTCCAATTCGTCAAAAGTGAAAGATGAGAAAGAAAGAATTCTTATCGTCATCATCGCACGGGCACTAGTCTATCGTGTAAGGTCATTTTAATCATGATTTGATTCGAGATATTCCACGACTTGTACGCCTGATTTAGATGTAGACAATGTCATAAATTAGCAAAGAGACTATATCAATGCCTTGGCCTTTGAATAGGAAAATTACATACATAGTACCCTTAGGTTCCACGTATCTCGATTAAAGTTGATTGATAAATGTCTTTCAAGGGACGTCAAGGCCATCCGTAATTAGCACAGCCGTGCGCCTAGGGTGAACAAAAACCTTTTCACATTAGTGGAAAGTCGTAGACGAACACGAAGTCTTTTGATATCCACCTCTAAGGAGGGGCATGCAACCGGATCAATTCTATTCGTAAAATCTCGTCTATTCCAACATAGAACGAAAAGGACGGTGTATACGACGGGTAGAAGAGTATGTGATCGGATTGCACCGACCTCAAAACAAGTCCAGTTCCTGATTCCGAGTGAAGATCCACTCACGAATCCGACCGACTGAACCGGTTTCGAACTGGTTTCATAAAGCTATAAAAGATAAATACCCTAGTTGAAGTGGAATTGATATACGCGGTGAGTAGTTCTGTTAATTGTTTTAGTTTTTAATGCTAACTCAATTTAAACTATCGTTAAGTAATTAACTATGTTGTTTGTTTTGTTTTCAAATGGTTTGAATTTGGAGCACTATTTTTTTGGATGAACGAGGGATGAAATTTTATACTTTATGTTTTATGTTATGTGTTTGACTTCTTATGGTTTATAATTGTACATGATTACGTGTTCATCTTACGGATTGTTGTTTTTGGCGGATAGGGATTTCTGTTATTCATCTTTTTACTTTGAATTGTCTTGTTGCTAATATTATTTTGCCGTAAAAATTGAAGGAACAAAAGAAAAATAGGCTCTCTGGTAGACATTGGAATCGGTCTAGAAAAGCAGGGTAGGTTCTTGAACTAGTTCTAAAGTAAACAGGGTATGTTTCAGGTTTCAAAAACTTGGAACCGATTCTAATATGATAGGTTCCAAGTCTGGAATCTACCCATCCTGAAATCAATTACCCCTACCTCTAAGCATGGCATACGAACACACCGACAACTTTCGCGTTGGATGTTGTAATGACGTCTCCCATGTTGACATTTGTTAGTTATAAGCATAATATAGATACCATTGCGAGCAATGTGACTAGTCCATTATATGTAGACCCGCCCAACGGGTGATCGGGTCGAATATTGTCCAACTCAAATTCACTCATTTAACCCGTTTTGATCAATTTACATGCAATACAAATCTAGTGACTTATATATAACCCGACCCAACCCATATTGCTAAAATACTTCTGTATTTAACCAAATTTAAGAAAATTCATACTCAAACTGAGGTAAGCGCGCGGAGTAAGCGATGACGAGATCGAGTGAGGACTAGAGAGAACCATAGAGGTGGATTGGGTCTAAGTAAATTGTGGACTAATTTAGCACTCATATTATTTTGGATTTTACCATTCTAAACCCATTTATAAACTCATTTATTAAAGATAACTAATCCACGTAACATTTCAGCCCATCAAATATGACTTAACAAATGGGTCTATGATCCATTGACAGGTCTAATCATATGATATTCACTACATAAGTCTTTGAAAGGTACCCGGTGTATCTGTCAATTGTTTAATGAGTACAGAATGCATGTCGCATCACTGAGCATATTCAGGTCGTTCTAAATTACGAAATTCATACGAGGTTATCACAAAGTCGGTAGAATGGACAGTGATGCGATGTCACGTCAACATGGCTGATCGTTGATCTGTCTCTTCCAATGCATATAAATTTCAAGTATATTGGAGAAGGCGAGAAGTATGTTGGAACAGGCGATAAGCATACTCGGAATCATGTTTGGTAGGAAGAAACGATGTAAGGATAATACTCATGCGATGGATAATGCATATATTTGTAAATATCTGTAAATTGTGGATTAATGAAGGAAGCCATCACAGATACATACACACACACATACATACATACATACATATATATGTGTATGTATACACATATGGGTTTAGGGTAACGATATTTGTCTCTTTTCGTATTTAAAAATTCGAGTTCTCGTGCTAAGATGCATATCATATTGTTTCGCCTTCTCTGTTTATTTTAAATGTTTTTCCAAGATGTTCCTTTAAGGACTCCCTAGAATGCTTAAAACAATATCCAAACAGAACGATTGACCGTGTTGTACTATGCTCCATCTTTAATCGAGTAGCTTCTCCTAATGTTAGTCTAGAAATGTGTAGTTATGCTTACCTTATTTCTCAGCTTCACCGGATGCTTTTATTTGACATAAATCGTTTTTCGTCTTGGCAAACTTACCCGGGTTATGGCCAAAGCCACCATTCTATGCAACTACTTCGATTATTTTCAAACATCTGATATTTTCTAGCTATTTCACTTTTCAGTCGATCATTTTCAAACATCTGGTAACATTTTCGGGGCTTTGAAGGATTCGGACGCATGCGTGTGATTTCAATTTTCGTGTATTTACCTCTATAATTCTAATACATTTTGCAATATTAATAAAGAAATAAAGTTCCAATGAATTCTCTTCTATCTTGAGAGGGTATTGTGTAGGCCAATTTCAAAAAGAAAAATGTACGAACATTAAATGCCAATAAGATAGTGAATTGGTACAAGTGAGATCAACCGCTTATCGGGGGAAAATTGGACATGACACATTCGTTGCAAATTTATAACATGATATTGTCAATTATTATTTCTTCATTATATTATCATGATTAGAATTTGACTAGTTGATGCTATAGTTTTATTGTAGCACTAGACATATAAGAAGGTGCCAATTGACTACAGTGTTAAAATTGCATTACAACATAGAGTTAATGATAGTCATATGATAACCTTAGCTAAAATGTTTTGAATAAGTTATGGTAGTTACTACACTTAATATTATGCAAAATATAATATTCAAGAATAACGTTTGTACAGCACTTCATTCTCGTTTTACATTATGATGATGGTTAATATTTGACTAGGGATGCATAGTATGGAGAATGTGGAAAATTCTATGTCTCGTCTCATATCTACATGCAAAAAACTTTGCAAATAATTCTATTTTCCAATTAAAATTTTTTCACGAATGTAAATGATTGAATATTGCGAAATTGATTCATCGCTTCCATGAATAAAAAGTAAACAGGGCCAACGCCGAGGTACCTATCATCGAATCAAGAATTAAGCTTTATGAATTAATGAACCAATCTAGATCAATCGAAGTTAACATCGATCCGGCTATGATTAATCACTTCTGCCTAATTGTACCCCAGCGTCCTCACTCTCTCGCATGTAACTTCTGCAATGGGTACTGCTTATATGGTTTACAGGAATGGAACTCAAAACATCTTAAATCTTAACAAGGGCAAATCGGAAACAGCACTAAGCCAAAATCCTATTTCCTTAATCAGGAGGTCGAGAGAAGTATGAACCTTATTTTGCATTACAAATCGTATTTAATCGGGCAGGATCATACCGATACACGATAATACACAAGTAGATAAATTGATAGTAAGTGATCGAGTTTATTTTCATGCTGGTTATTCAAATTGGGAAACAAAAAAGGAGGGGTGGGGGCGGGGTCAGAAGAAACACACAAGATCCGGAGAGGAGATCATGCGCCATATAATTGGAGGTGGGCCCCGCAAAAAAGGACGGACAGGATCACTGTTCATGTGCACGCGGGTGTACTGGCAAGCACCGATGGATCGCCAGATCATTTGATGGGGCCTACTTTTTCCAATGGGCCCCCCCAACTGCGCACTCTCTCACGGCCTCGCCCTCTTAGCAAGCTGCAATCCAATTTTCTTGGATGGCTTTTTCCCCCCAATTTCCTATTTTGGTGGATAATAACAACAACAACAATAATAATAATAATGATAATGACAATAATAATAATTACGATGGATATAATTTCAGGATAAACTCCATGTTGATCCATGGGTTCAATCTCAACCTATATGACATTACAGTAAGATTTCTGCATCTTTGAATAGATATCCACTCATCACTCGCTAGACGATATATTGTACATTTCATTAGACCATGTATTTTTTGTTGTGCCAAATCCAATTGATATTACGATCTACTGTGACAAAACCTTTGTCGTCGATGCTTTTGAAAATAGAACTACACTAGTGTCGATAACCCTGGATAAAATGTCTGAAAACAGCATCGACCGATTTAATATTGAGTCAACTCCTGAGCGAAACCCCTTTTAGATCTCGGTCAAAAACCCCGAATCGAGTAAGCACTTGGCAAGTTCTCAACTCCGACCTCAAGTTTGATCACCGGACCGCCTGATCCTCCCTTCAGTTGCCTTGACCAGTTCGATTCTAGGGTTGAACCAGCTTTTAAACTGTTGGCTATGATATGTACTTTAAGAGCCGTCGAAGTAATTTTATACAACTTCATAGATTTTACGTTGACACTAGAATTGGGAATCCATTTCACTACAATCAAAAAAAGAAGTTGATTCATGTATGCGCAAACCTTCCCATGATGCAAAATGACATGAGAATGAATTGCATCTATAGACGCATGGCAAACTAAAAGATATAATTGAAGGATGTGAGATTTTCTCCAATCTCGGCTCCCTCAAAGTCAAGGAGCACTTTAGAGTATTGATGGTTCTCTTTACCTTTTAAACGCCCTTTATATCCGATTCTCTCTTTACCTTTTCTGCTAGGGCCCTTTAAGGGCAATCGAGCTACTGAGTTATAGGTTGCAAAGGCTGTATCCATAGGCGAAAGTTGGCGAGAAAGCATGGAAAGTGAAAGAACACGAGGATTTATGTGATTCGGTCACGTCACCTACGTCAAGGGAGAGACGATCGAAACCCATTGTTCAAAACTAAGGAGGAAAGAGAGTATTATAGTGCAATCCTAAGTTCCACCGCAATTCGGAGTCCTGTACACCACAAGAGCTCCTCAAACTATATGTATATGGACACCGGTCCGCATTGCCGGGCCGAGAGGTTTCCGGTTGACCCGACCCGCTAAATTGGAGCCACCTAAAAGGAACAACACGTCTAAAGTATGCGGCATAAATCCGCAACTGATCACCTACGATGTCTTGAATCAGCTCAGCAATCGGTCTAACCTGATCCTATTTCTCATCTTACTCATGCTACATCTTCCTGCTTTGGGTGCAATGCTCTTGCAATTCACACTGAAGCTCTTCGATGAACCGAGCCACAGCCGTACCATCATCATGGGTTTGATATCTTCCTCTGCAGTCTCTCCTAGCATTCTTCAGCAGCCTCTTGTCAATGGACTTGACACTCCTGTGTGAGCTCTCGCTCCCATACTCTCTCTCGTAAATGGACCTCAACCCCCTGGCAGACACGGTCACGGCACCTTTCCGCGACTCTTGTGCGGCTGCCAAACAGTGAAGCCCATGCCGTATCTTCTCGAATGCAACAAGGAAGGATGCTGCATCGGTTGGGTCCAGGATTTTCTGGGCCACCAGCTCCAATGTCCTGAACCTGTCGAGCATTGCAATATCACTAATTAACAGCATATAATGGGTCATTCTAACACCATTTTCCAGGACTTGTTGAGCTACTCTCAAAATAACCAAGCTTTTTAGGCTGAGTCTTCTGATTCGAAAAACAGAAACGTACATTGTACTTATTCCCACAAGTTTTCGCGGATTGTGAGTCGAGACCTTACACATAGTATCAGAAAGTCGAACGCATTTGACTGCACATTTATTAGCAGTGCAAAACCAGAAAGTAGGTTCAAGACCTTACTGAGAAATCTTGGTTGGAAGATAATACCTCAACTAATAAAAAAACCAGAACTTCATAGACTACATAACATCATAAACATTACTAACTGGAAGTTCACAAATTTGAAAATTTTACCCAATAACGAAGAGAACAGAAAATGTGAAGGGCAAGGGGTGGAACCTGAGCTGTTGCGCCTTGTTGATGACCTGCTTGATTTTCTTGAACTCAGAATAAACTGGCCTCAATTCGTAAACACCACCAGGTCCCTTAATCTGCCTAGCAAACGGGAGCCTCAGAACGCAAGTGGCCTGAATCTCGGCCATTTCCCCATCGATGATGGCCTCCTCGATCCTGACCTCGCGGATCAACTGCATTAAGCTCCGTTCAATCTGACCCTGGTCGGACACCAGTGGTGAGGAACGCGCCAGCCCCTGGAGAAGGCCCAAGATTATGGAGGGCCTCCAATCGCCGAACCAGCCTACAGAGGCCAGCTCGAGGGGTGGAGTCGAATCGGGCGCGAGCATTTTGGCCACGTCACTGAGCCGGGCCGGGTTCATTGCCCGGTTGTTGCAGTCGTAGAACCGGCCCAGCCGTTCTTCGATGAGGAAGTCTAGTTCCCACCCTGCTCTTACCTGTTCTTCCATGTCCTGCACTAGCCTCCGGGAAATGTTCTTTTCTGGAGAGCAATCATATCGACTCGATGAACAACTGATTTAAGCATGGTCGCTTTTAGGAAATTTAAAGCTTGTAATCGGAAAGAAATGCACCCAAGAATTCCGTTTGAAATGTGAACAGATAGAAGATATACGCTTCACCAATGAAGTCGAAATACATTGATATGATTTAGCGGCGATCTCCGATCTAAGAGATTAACTATTGTTTAGGTGTTATACGGATTAAGAATCAAGAAAAGGTTGAACCTTGTTGAACCCACCTACCAGTGCAATAGCAACTAGGATGAAAGCAATCTGATGTATAAAATGACCCAGAAAGTGGAAAAGAATTTGTTCAACTATGCTCTCTCTTTCACGGGACCAAACTGTCTTTCTTACATTCAAAGAAAACAAGAATGACCCAAGATGGTGATTGAACGCGGATCTTATTCCGGGAAAATGAGAGAGAAAGTGTAGCAAACTGGAAAAACAGAGAAGTATCCTTTTCCCTTACCTCTTTTGGGCGTTCGAAAAGACATGCATTGGAGCTTCTGAGAAAGTCCGTCCATGTCTTCATCAACGACGGTTCCTCCCTCAAAGTTCCTCCGCATTCCCAGACGATCTTCTCTAGTTTCAGAGGCGACGTTTTTAGAGTGACTCCTGGGAAAAAAAAAACGAGGGAATTACGAAGGAAATGAGGGGAAAAAAAACACAGTTTCGAAACATTCGAAGAAGAAAGTATTAGATTATTCAACTCAGAATGGGATGATCACCTCTCCATTGTCTTCGTTACTTTTCCCTCTCCTCCGGATCTCCTGTTCAATTCCACAGACGAAATTTGCTTTCTTGTTGATGATCTTTCTTTAACGCGGGAAAGGCCAAATGCCTGGGCTTTTTTATGCTCTGTTCCGAAGAAGGCATGCGGATTTTTCTAGAGCGGATTATTTAAATAAAAAATATTTGTTGCGCCGGGATTTCTTTGGTGAATGTGGGCTGAATTGCCTGGGCTTTTTTATGGTCTCTGAGAATCAGGCGATGATAGGTGAATCGGTTGCTTCATAGTTCATTGACAGTAATCAAATTTACCCCACGGGGGAGGAGATTCAGATGGATATATTACTGGGAAGGTTTCACAGATGACCATTGATCTCCTCTCGATCGAATGGCTCCCACGAGATTTGATCGAACCATCTCGATGCGTTTCGCGGCATTATTTTCGCTTCTGCACGCGTGGTTAAATCTTGTCAACCAGCACTCCAAGAACCTCAAGCTTGAAGAACTATGGCATCCGTAAAGCCCGGAGTGTCGGCTACAATTGCGGACATCTACAGCATCATGTTAGGTTTCTAAGAAGAAGTATCCCGGATGGCAGCATGATGTCCAAGGGCTGAGGATGGAAGCTCGAAAGAAGACTGGGTACTTGTACCCAGATCCTGGAAGATGGTTACAAGCAGCGGCGTCGAGGGATCTCTTTAAAAAGTTACGAAGATCGACTAGAGAAAACAAACTCTCCTTCTTTCTGTAGACCGAAATCACTCCCATCAAGGTGCAAATTCAGCCAATACTAGAAATTGAAAACTTTAATTCCTGTCAACTGATTGAAGGTTCACACTACGAACACCTACCACGGGGTTGAGTTCGGAGAATCTGAAAGGTTTCTGAAGCAAAAACGTGCACTCAACAACACACTACAGGTTCTCTCACATGTTAGGTAACTCTTCTATCTCAGGTCGATCACTACATATGACTAGAATCACAATCGTATCATCCCAGGTCCACCTCCTAGACAATGCACAGCGAATCTGGAAGCGCGCCTAGGTGCTTCCGAGCCCTTCCTTTTGACCCTCCAATAGGGACTCCATAATCTGGAGTATGAAAGCCATCCTCTTAAGAAGGGGGTCAACCTGAATCCTGGTATTGGAATCTCGTGGTCTTTGTGATTGTTGTACTTAAAGTAATCCCAATCATCCGCATCATCTGCACTGTTCTCTGCTTCTGCCTCTTTACAATCGTTCGAATATGGAGGCAACCTTTCACGGAAGAGCAAAAATAAATCTCTCAGTTCCCTTTCTCTTCATGTACTGCGAAATACATTTGCTTAATTAAAAGAAAAGACCATGCCAAGTAAAAACAGGTAAAAGAAGTTATATCTACCCAACTAATGAGGACTGTACCAGTTTTTACCCAAAAAATAGAGATAACTAAGTCAAGGCTCCTACTGTGTGAGGTAATGTTTTCTCTCTTCAGCCTTCATTTGGCAATCTAGGCAGACTAGATGAAACGATCGCTGGACTTTCCTGTTAACCTTCTGTTTTTTCATTGGGAATGCTCAGCATATCTATATAGCAGTTAGTTGTCTTGGCTTCTTACTTTTTTTTTTGTCTTCTGACAGTTGACCATGTGACTGGACCGTAAAGTCAATTTAGCCCACAAACTCACTCATTTCAGTTCTTTTTGCCAAATACTGAATGGATCGACACACTCTTGACCATTCAGTAAGTGCTGGCAAAACATCAGTTTAGCCATAGCGACATGTGTTAATGATTTCATTCACTGTGTTCGCTTAGTTCAACAATCCATGTCATGATATCTGGGGGCACTTCACTTTTTCCTGCAAATTTCATGACAAATACTTGGCATTTTAGGTAAAAATATCTCTCGTTTTCTGCCTCCTACATTCATAATCAGACTCAGCAAATATCAAAACTGTTCAGTTCTTTCTCCACTGCAAATTTAAAATAGCTTGACTGACAATCTGTGATTAACTAGGAGATTGAACCACAGAAATCTGACTCCATGATGGCTAAGTTGAATAGTTATGATTTATCTCTACTATTTCTCTCAATGTCTGTAACAGAGGGTGGCTTAACTGAATAGTCATGATTTCATTCGACTATCTCTATTTGAAGTTATCGACAGCTTGTTGTGGCGATAACACTGCATGAGCCTTTCAGCAGATGCGAAATAACTCTAATGTGTGCATTTCCATTTGTGCTGCTCTGACATAAGAGAAACAGAAGGAGAAGCTCTTACATTTGGTGCTGCCTGCAACTGACATTCTGGTTCTTATGCTGTCTTTTCATCGGTGAGTAATTAGTGGACAGGTGACGAATAAAACATAGCTGCAAATACATCAGAAAGGAAATTTCAGGAAACTTGATATTCTCGCAAAGAATTCACTAACAACAAACTGGTAGAATTTCATCAAAATTATTTGCTCTGACCTGATCACCATCGTTAATATTGAAACTTCTCAAGTATGCCCTGTCATTGAGTAGTTTCTCACCATTGAAACGCAAGCAAAAGTGCCCCCACACATGTGACCTGACGAAACACGAGATTGACGATCGAAAAAATCATCAATTTCGCGCAATAAAAAGAATCAAGATATGTCCTTTACAAAGTTACACCATCGAACTCACTTAAAGAAAAGGGTGCATGTTATGATACCATGAAATGTTGCCAAGGCCATCCATAGGCAATGAGCTGAAAACATCTTCTATTGCTTGTTTGAGTGCTGCAACTTTGGCATGTCTCCCGACATGAACATCTGTACAACCAAAATTTCGACCAAATCAAACGGAAGAAAAACCAATTGGAAACAGAACGCTATCCAAGGATTACAGATTCAGGATCGAAATCGGATGCTGACAAATCCTAATGCACGACAACCGACAAATATGACATCCACCGATGCAGAAGCAATAAAAGAATACGAATCACGTGCTTTGTCCGATTAAGCAACGGTCTAAAATGACCGCTCGACTCGATCAATCCCAGTAAGGAATAACCATCCAGGGCCCAAGTCGGTTCCAAAACAAACAAAAATAAAAGACTCGTCAATCAAAATGCAAGAAAAAGTAACCTTTTTTCGATCCAGAATAATGAAATCTCAGGAACCCCTAAACATTGGAAAACTGCCGAGGAATCATCTTGCTGTGTCATCTTTAAGCAAGCAAAAGAAGAGGGCTCACCGAAGACAGAGCCATCGAGCTTGAGAATGGAGAGCTTGAGCAAATGCTGAGGCAACCTGTAATACGAATTGCTACGCACACACCCTACCGCTACCCTTCCTCCTTCTTCGTCGTCATCGTCGAACTCCTCGTCGATCGTCCGGGGACCCAGACAGCTCAAGGAACTACCAGTCTCCTCAAAATCGATGCCTCTTCGCATAATAAACAAAACGCCTCCTTCCTCTTCCGCTCGCCCCCCCCCACGAGCAACGCGCTCCGCGAACAAAGAAGAAACCGAGAACAGAGAAGGTGAAGATCTTCCGTCCGGAACTGAGGTCTGAGATCAGGGCTAGATTCGTAAGAATCTGAGTGGTTTGATCGGAAAAGTGAAGGGAATGAGCAGAGAATCGGGACGATAATTTTCTTTTCTGGGGCGGAGCGAAATGGGGGGCGTGGCTTGGAAAGCGGAGAGACCGTTGTGTTTGAATGTTTTTTTGTGGGCGCAGTCAGTCGCGAGGGAGTACTCGCGGCGGGAGAGTGACACGTGGAGAGGCGGGAGCGAGTCGCGAAGATGGGTTGACCCGTTTGTTTTTGGCGGGTTTGGGTCTACGGTCTGGTCAATTCAAAGTCCAGCGAGCCTAACGGCTCGATGGCCTGGTGTGGGCTGGGTTTTAAGTTAATTGGGAATATTCTAGCATATATTTTTGGCATGAATTTCGATTAGAAATTATTTAAAGTTTCCAATGATTATGAAAAATAAGGTGCCTCCAGATGCTATTCTTCACGTGTTTTTTAAAATTTGAAAAGCTCGGTATTACATAACTCAAGATTTTTGACTCGACGAGCACAGAATATGGCTCATTAGACAAAGGCGTAGCTTGGTCCGTTCTCTAACCTTTTTTAGCGGGTTCGATTCGACTCACGAACCTCATGACCCGACCTACTTCCCCAAAGCACATATCCTCTTGGCAAATCGCAGAACTCCGTTTATTGAGTAAACAGACGCATATGGTCCGACGAGAATCTATTGAATGATCGTCTCATGCAAGACACCCCTTCAAATCCTTCATTTGAAGTTTGAATTTAGCGGCGGAAGAACTAAAATTTAAATCTCTCTAGCAACGATGCATCAATATTCGCATTCCTCACTTGTACTGCTTGGAACTCGAGCCTCTCGAATTAAGTAGTTGAGAGATAAAAAGATTTCTTCATACCGAAAAGCTTAATAACTAATTTGAAGTATAATTGTTTCATTAAGTAAATAAGCTACACTATAAATATATATTGTAAACAACTAAATCGATGAAATTTAAAGAATATACTATACAATTCAAGTTAGGTCAAATAAGAATAAATCGAATGAAAAAAACATACAAACATACTTATCTAGAAATTATCAGCTAACTTGACGTATAGCTCATTTTATTCAAGTAGTTTAATTCAGGGAATCAAAATGTAAATAGAATTAACAAATTCAAAGGTTATTTCAAATATGATTTGTTATGTTTCCTGCTTTTGAAAAATAAAGAAATTATATAAATTCATGGGGAGAATCGGTTTAATGTTCCTCTGATAGTAAGTAAAATATAATTATCACCAAATAATAATCAGATAATAACACAATGATCATTCTAATTTAGGTATCATTTGTTAATATTCAGTTTAGATAATTAGATCAATTGTGATTTTGAGATTTACACTGACTTTGATTATAGTTTACATGAAAACAAAATAAGTACCTACATTATGGTAATCTTAGTTTCTATCGTTAATGGTAGGATAATCGAATTATATTTTGCTAGTATAATACCTAGCAATTAATGATTATACTGTAATGGTTGCTTGACTATGATAATTAGACATTTATAATGGCAAACTATTTTATTATAAAATTGTACAGTATATACCATAATTGGGGAATGACTAAAGAGGTAGCATGTGAACAAAAATGCATTGAATCCTCTATCCCGCATGATACTTTCATAGTTGTCTCGATTTATCTCAGTAATTGATCAAAATAGCAGAGCAAGTTAAAATATCAGTAGCATAGCAAAAATGCGTTCCTCGAGCTGGGAACCCTCTTGCTTCTTGCTAGCTAGCACAAAAGCCACAAAAAAATAAAATAAAAAATATAGAAGTACTTCCACAAATACAAAAGCAAGTGTATTTTGAGGTCGTAGTTCCTAAGCTTTTTGTAATTTTGTTTGTGTGCTAGCCTCGTTTGTATCGAATTTAAGTCATCGTACTTGTATGCAATATTTCTTTGATAAAATAGCTAGTAGTCAAGTTGTCAAGGTCAAAAGTTAAGGTCATTTTACACTGCGTCTTGTTTTTTTTATTTTTATTAATTATCGAACTGCGTCTTGTTTATGGAGGCAAATTTTTTTTTCCACCTCATACGTTGGCATGGCCTGATGGCCACCTTGACTCGAATTGATCGGAAATGGGGTGCTAAAGAGATTTGAATAGAAAAAATTAAGACTAAGTTCACTAACTTGCTTAGATATATCGAAAGTGCGACGACTTGATCGACAAAAGTGAGGCAATTTTTTTATAAAAAAAGCGGCATAATTTATGAGCAGAAGTGAAAATCTTCCTTTGCCAATATGGAAAAAGTTGTGATTCGAAACCGTTAAGCAACCTTAGTCTCTCTGACACCTATTTGCATTAAATTTGGACGACAATTCGTAGACGTGCTTGGTAAGAAGTAGAACTATGACCCCCATAAAATAGAGGAGCAATTACGTGAATTGATGGGCCGATAACAAATGGGCCGTCGTCAAGCAAAAGCTCGAAATAGAAGATCCGGTCCATGACCCGTTTATACTAAGGCGGTCCTCACCCGCAACCGCCTCCGTCTTTCGGAGTCGGACCCGATATAAGCACCTCTGGCTCCCCTTGGACTGAAGGTTTCACAGATCTCCTACTGCTCTCGTTTCTCTATAGAGAGAGAGAGAGAGAGAGCGCAACGCAACACTAGACAGAGTCTACAGAGTACAGAGTCGCGCCATTCGACGCGGCCACACGTAACTCTCAGTAATAGCCTCGAGCTATCTCGAATCGCCATTCTTCCCTCTCGATCTTCTCCCTCCACGCTCAGCTCACATCGCAGCTCCGTGTACGGAGTCGCGCGCTCGACCTGCCCGGGGGGTTTTTCTAGGGTTTTCGAGTCATGTGGAACAACGCCGGCAACGGCCAGATTGCTCCGCCGGGGACCAGCGGCCCCTCCGCGATCCCCCCGCCGCCCGCGCCGCAGCCCTCGTACACCGTCCTGCCCTCGCCCGCCGAGGCCGAGGCCAGGCTCGAGGAGAAGGCACGGAAATGGATGCAGCTCAACTCGAAGCGGTACGGGGACAAGAGGAAGTTCGGGTTCGTGGAGACGCAGAAGGAGGACATGCCTCCCGAGCACGTCAGGAAGATTATTCGGTGAGTTCTCTTCTGGATCTTTGCTTGATAAGTACTTTTTGCTGTTTTGGTGGAATTCTGTTGTTATGAGGCATGCGTTCCATTGATGATTTTCTCTCGAAAGTCGGTGATTTTGGCTGGTTTTGTGGTCACTTTTTAGTTGTGTTGATGGTGCTTAAATATGTTGCTCCTTTGGTTGGGTATGTTGACGTTTTCGAGTCTTAGGAGTTGTATTTGTTGTCCGATTGCATAGGGTTTAAGGGCAAGGGCTCGTCTCTCTGTCATTTCTATGACGGCCTTCAAGTTTGATATGCAGGGTCTATTTGGGGCGATGGAGATGATGTTGCGATTCACTAGAAGATTATACTATGGAAAATCTTCATAGTACTAATATCTGGGTTTTATACCCTTTGGTTTTCACTTGCTGGTTTTATCTTATAGTGATAACACTGTTGGCACAATGCGTGTTTCGGTTAGAGTCATGTTCCATTTTGTATGTCATTTGCGAGCACTTCTCATGTCGAATTTAGATATTGGCTTAAAATTGGGCTCTAGCTTTTGTTTCCAGCAATCTTATTGGAAAATATATTGCTAAGAAGCTTTTTGCAATTGTTGCAGGGACCATGGGGACATGTCCTCTAAAAAATATCGCCATGATAAACGTGTTTACCTTGGAGCTTTGAAGTTTGTTCCTCATGCAGTTTATAAGCTCCTAGAAAACATGCCCATGCCATGGGAGCAGGTAGTTATTTTCCCCTCACTGCCTAAAACTAGTTCATTGAAGTTTGAGTCTTCATGGTTCCTAGGTCGAATTAAATTTCACTGTTTGTGTTGGTGCAGGTTCGCGACGTGAAGGTTTTATACCATATCACCGGGGCAATAACATTTATCAATGAAATACCTTGGGTCGTTGAGCCCATCTATTTAGCTCAGGTATGTTTTGATTTTATCATGTTCTCCTATTTTTTTCCAGGTTCTTCTTTTGTATTAATCAGTAGAGTTTTCAACTGTTTGTTTATCTTGTATCTTGTATACGGTATTTTTTCCCCGGTGATACTTTACATTTCAGGGAACATGACCATTTTCTTTTTAGGTTTAAATGTTTACTTCTTAATGTTTAAAATCTCTGGTGTGATTCTCTTACGCATATTTTGGACTAATTTTTCAGTGGGGTACAATGTGGATCATGATGCGAAGGGAGAAAAGGGATAGAAGGCATTTCAAGAGAATGCGGTTTCCACCTTTTGACGATGAGGAACCTCCTCTGGATTATGCTGATAATCTATTGGATGTCGATCCTCTGGAACCGATTCAGTTAGAGTTAGATGATGAAGAAGATTCAGCTGTATGTACTTGGTTTTATGACCATAAGCCTCTTGTGAAAACAAAGCTTATAAATGGTCCGAGTTATCGGAAGTGGCATCTTTCTCTGCCAATTATGGCCACCCTCCATCGGCTAGCAGGGCAGCTTCTTTCTGATTTGATTGACCGCAACTACTTTTATCTGTTTGATATGGAATCCTTTTTCACTGCTAAAGCACTGAACATGTGCATACCAGGTATGCTTCTCGCGCTGAGCTTGGGGATTTTTGTCTTGCAACTTTTTATCTCTCTGCAGAAGTGTGTGCACTTTTAGTGCTATGGACGGTAAGGTAGAAATTAAGTATGGATCCTACGTTGCTGTTTCTTTACGAATTAAAACAATTGACGGTATGTTTTGGAAGTTGGAGGTAGCATAGAGTTGAAATGGTGTTTGACGTTCTAGTTGCATAAGTCATACTTCGATCGCTGTGGTCAATGTTCATGCAAAGATGCCATGAGACGTACTTAGATAAATATTGTTAGTAAGAGATGCTCAATGGGGCCAATTGAGGATGTCTCCGGGGAGGTCCATTTTCATTGTGTGAGAGATGAAGTTGCTTTCTTGCTGTGTATGAAACTGTCTCTTGCATAGCTCATTGTGTGCTTGAAGCTTGGGAATCAGGATTTTACTGCTGTTTCTTTTTTTCAAGATTTCTTTCAATATGGCGTTGATCTCTAGTATGAAATTAGACGACCGATAGAAGTAGTGAGAATGTCAGCCATGCCAGAATAAAGTTTTATCAATGTCTCAAGTTGTAGCCACTTTTCGCTCTTCGATGCTTTATTTTCTGCTGTGTATGCGATATTCCCTTGCGACATGATACGTTACATGTTAATATTTAAGTTAATTGACAATCTTCATCTTGCAGGAGGTCCTAAGTTTGAGCCACTGTACCGGGATATGGAAAAGGGAGATGAGGATTGGAATGAGTTCAATGACATTAACAAACTCATTATTCGTTCTCCTCTAAGGACAGAATACAGGATTGCATTTCCACATCTTTACAACAATAGGCCTCGGAAAGTAAAGCTTTGTATATACCACACTCCCATGGTCATGTATATAAAGACTGAGGATCCCGATTTACCAGCCTTCTATTATGATCCTTTGATTCATCCTATTACCAGCATTAACAAGGAGCGGCGCGAGAAGAAGGGATATGATGATGAGGATGACGAGGATTTCTCCTTGCCCGAAGGAGTTGAACCTCTGCTGAGTGATACCCAGCTTTATACCGACACCACAGCTGCAGGAATCTCATTATTATTTGCCCCACGTCCTTTCAACACAAGATCCGGGCGCATGCGGCGGGCTGAAGATATACCCCTTGTGTCAGAATGGTACAAGGAGCACTGGTAATGTCTTCATTGTTTTAGAGAAATTTTTTGATGTTTGATTCTCTTACATCTAGCATAGGAATCTAAATATTTGTCATTTTTATTTTTCTTATGCACAGTCCTCCAACATATCCCGTGAAAGTTCGAGTCAGCTATCAAAAATTGCTGAAATGTTTCGTCTTGAATGAGCTACATCATCGACCTCCTAAGGCTCAGAAGAAGAAGCATTTATTCCGGTCTCTTCAGGCAACCAAGTTTTTCCAGACTACTGAGCTGGATTGGGCAGAGGCGGGCCTGCAAGTATGTAAACAGGGCTACAACATGTTGAATCTGTTGATACACAGGAAGAATTTGAACTATCTTCACCTTGATTACAATTTCAATCTTAAGCCAGTGAAGACTCTCACGACAAAAGAAAGGAAGAAATCACGATTCGGCAATGCATTTCATCTCTGTCGTGAGATTCTGCGTCTTACAAAGCTTGTGGTTGATGCCAATGTCCAGTTCAGACTAGGGAACGTGGATGCATTCCAATTGGCTGATGGTTTACAGTATACGTTTTCACACGTTGGACAGTTGACTGGCATGTATCGATATAAGTATCGACTGATGAGGCAGATTAGGATGTGTAAAGACCTGAAGCACTTAATTTATTATCGCTTCAATACGGGTCCCGTGGGGAAGGGACCTGGATGTGGTTTCTGGGCACCAATGTGGAGGGTGTGGCTGTTCTTTCTGCGTGGTATAGTACCTTTGCTTGAAAGGTGGTTAGGGAACTTATTGGCGCGTCAATTTGAAGGACGCCATTCAAAAGGGGTCGCCAAGACTGTAACAAAGCAACGGGTGGAAAGTCATTTTGATCTGGAGCTTCGAGCTGCTGTTATGCATGATGTTCTTGATGCCATGCCAGGTAATGCCATGATCATGCACCAATCATCGTACCTTTACATATCTGTGCCCACTCGGTTTGATTTATTGTTTCATAGCTGGATTATCTACATTTCGGTATGTCTAACATGTGATCTTATTTTGTTGTACTGCAGAGGGCATTAAGCAGAATAAAGCGAGGACCATTTTGCAGCATCTCAGTGAAGCATGGCGCTGTTGGAAAGCCAATATTCCTTGGAAGGTACTGTTGTGGGAAACTGTTTTTATTCTTTTTTTCTCAATTTAAATAGTATTGAAATGAAGCAGTGTGCTATTCTCTGTTTTTTTATCTGCATGTATTGTCATGCCTTGCTTTATCTTTATGCTTTTCATGCCTTATCTTGATCATCCACAGGTTCCTGGTCTTCCAGTTCCCATTGAGAACATGATTCTTCGTTATGTTAAATCGAAAGCTGATTGGTGGACAAACGTGGCGCATTATAATCGTGAACGTATAAGAAGAGGTGCAACAGTTGATAAGACTGTGTGTCGGAAAAATCTTGGAAGATTGACTCGCCTCTGGTTGAAGGCCGAGCAGGTATGTTTTTAGGTTATAGTTCATGTTGATTGTTACTGGGTGTAACTTCTATTATTCGTGGTTGCGCTTGTCCGCTTGCAAATCAATCATGTGATCTATTTTCGCTACTGCAGGAACGACAACATAATTATCTGAAAGATGGGCCATATGTCACACCAGAAGAAGCTGTGGCAATTTATACCACGACTGTGCACTGGTTGGAATCAAGAAAGTTCTCCCCCATTCCTTTCCCTCCGTTGTCATACAAGCATGATACGAAGCTGCTTATTTTGGCTCTAGAGAGGTTAAAGGAATCTTACAGTGTTGCCGTGAGATTGAATCAGTTGCAGAGGGAGGAGTTGGGTCTCATCGAACAAGCATATGATAATCCTCATGAAGCTTTGTCACGAATAAAGCGTCACTTACTTACACAGCGTGCCTTTAAAGAAGTAAGTTTTTCATGACATCATAGGCTGGTTTGATCATATTATTCGCCATTTCCCTTGGATTTGACTGAATTTTTTTTTTCTGCAGGTGGGCATTGAGTTTATGGACCTGTATAGCTATTTGATTCCTGTATATGAGATTGAGCCTCTTGAGAAGATTACTGATGCATATCTTGACCAGTATCTGTGGTATGAAGGTGATAAACGTCATCTGTTTCCTAACTGGATTAAGCCTGCAGATTCAGAACCACCTCCGCTCTTAGTTTATAAGTGGTGTCAGGGTATAAATAACTTACAGGGCGTATGGGATACAAGTGAAGGCCAGTGTGTAGTCATGCTTCAAACCAAGTTTGAGAAGTTCTTTGAAAAGATTGACTTGACTATGTTAAATAGGTAATCTTCTGCAGTCTTTTGTTTGTAATGTCATTTGGATTCCCTGTGCTTTAACTGACGTGGTTTTTGTGCAATGTTGCAGGCTTCTTCGCTTAGTTCTCGATCACAACATTGCTGATTATGTAACTGCGAAAAACAACGTTGTCCTTTCTTACAAGGATATGAGCCATACAAACTCTTATGGTCTTATAAGGGGACTTCAGTTTGCTTCTTTTGTTGTCCAGTATTATGGACTTGTGTTGGATCTACTGCTTCTGGGATTGACTCGAGCCAGTGAGATTGCTGGTCCACCGCAGATGCCAAATGAGTTCATTACTTATTGGGACACGAAAGTTGAGACCAGACATCCCATTCGGTTGTATTCTCGCTACATAGACAAAGTTCATATCCTGTTTAGATTCACTCATGAGGAGGCCCGTGACCTTATCCAGCGGTACCTTACTGAACATCCTGACCCCAATAACGAAAACATGGTCGGATACAATAACAAGAAATGCTGGCCCAGAGATGCAAGGATGAGGCTTATGAAACATGATGGTAATGAATTCACCTTCAATTTACGACTATCCATCTGTTTGTATTCTGAAATGTCAGAATTACTAAGACTGTCTTTGGACTTTTTTTTTCAGTTAATCTTGGGAGAAGTGTTTTCTGGGACATGAAGAATCGTCTTCCTAGAAGTATTACAACCTTGGAGTGGGAGAACAGTTTTGTTTCTGTTTACAGCAAGGACAATCCCAACTTGCTATTCAGCATGTATGTATTTCTAAAATTTGCCTAGACTGCATTTGTCTTCAGATTGAATTAGAGTTGTTTCCGACTTGTTTCCAACTAACAAATCATGTGGTGCATTTCTTTTTTGTGCTTAGGTGTGGGTTTGAAGTCCGCATACTGCCGAAGATAAGAATGACGCAGGAAGCGTTTAGCAATACCAGGGATGGCGTTTGGAATTTGCAAAATGAGCAGACCAAAGAACGGACGGCAGTTGCATTTTTGCGGGTTGATGATGAACATATGAAAGTTTTCGAGAATCGTGTGAGGCAAATTCTGATGTCCTCTGGGTCGACGACATTCACCAAGATTGTTAACAAATGGAATACTGCCCTCATAGGTATTTATCATTGTTTGATACCCTTTTCTTCATTTTCAGTAATCAATTTTTGTTAATGGGAATGTTAATATATTCTCCTTCGCGAATTTTATGTATCATGCAGGACTCATGACATACTTCCGTGAAGCTACTGTCCATACACAAGAGCTTTTGGATTTGTTGGTCAAATGCGAGAACAAAATCCAAACGCGTATCAAGATCGGATTGAATTCTAAAATGCCTAGCAGGTAATTGTTTTATCATCTGACAAGTTAGCGAAAAATTGCACTTTGCCAATTTGAATTTGAATTCTCCACTTTCATTCAGGTTTCCTCCTGTCATTTTCTACACTCCGAAGGAAATTGGAGGTCTTGGTATGCTGTCAATGGGTCATATATTGATTCCGCAAAGCGATCTTCGATACAGCAAGCAAACTGATGTTGGCGTAACCCATTTTAGAAGTGGAATGAGTCATGAGGAGGATCAATTGATACCTAATCTCTATCGCTACATACAGGTATAACTTGATTTATACCCTCTGTAATTACTTTCAGTTGGATGAGGTCATATGTTATGGTTTTCTAATTCTTGTGGCGACGCTAAATTTTTCACAGCCATGGGAAAGTGAGTTCATCGATTCACAGCGAGTATGGGCTGAATATGCCTTGAAGAGGCAAGAAGCACAGGCACAAAACAGGCGTTTAACGTTGGAGGATTTGGAGGTGAGCATTAGAATTTGTTGCTCCCTATATGTTTATAGTCTTTAAGTTCAGTAGGTGAATTGAACTTCTGATTTATATTTTTGATTGTGTTATGCTTATAGAAATTTCCTGCCTTTTCTCTTAGGATTCATGGGACAGGGGGATACCTCGTATAAATACACTGTTTCAGAAGGATAGGCATACACTTGCGTATGACAAAGGTTGGAGGGTACGGACTGATTTCAAGCAGTACCAGGTCCTGAAACAAAACCCTTTTTGGTGGACACACCAAAGGCACGATGGTAAACTTTGGAACTTGAATAACTATCGGACTGATGTTATCCAAGCTCTTGGAGGTGTTGAAGGGATCCTGGAGCACACCTTGTTCAAAGGAACATAGTAAGTTTGGAGATCACTGTTCCATTAGCTCATGTCTTTATTCTTTCTCGAGGAGCATAATAGTCCAATGGAAAATTTTGATGCCTGTCTAAAATTGGGGCTTGCATATATTATTTCCATCTATTTCTGACTAATAGATTTATTGGTGTCGAAGTGCATACTAACTTTTTTATCCTTGAAATTCCAGCTTTCCAACATGGGAAGGTCTCTTTTGGGAAAAGGCATCCGGTTTTGAAGAGTCGATGAAGTACAAAAAGTTGACAAATGCACAGAGATCTGGTCTGAACCAGATTCCAAATCGTAGGTTCACCTTGTGGTGGTCGCCTACAATTAATCGAGCAAATGTTTATGTGGGTTTCCAAGTGCAGTTGGATCTCACTGGGATATTTATGCATGGGAAGATTCCTACTTTGAAGATATCTCTAATCCAGATATTCCGTGCTCATTTGTGGCAAAAGATCCATGAGAGTGTTGTTATGGATCTTTGCCAAGTTCTTGACCAGGAGTTGGATGCATTAGAAATTGAAACTGTCCAGAAGGAAACTATCCACCCAAGGAAGAGTTACAAAATGAATAGTTCTTGTGCTGACGTTCTCCTCTTTGCGGCTCATAGATGGCCAATGTCGAAGCCCAGTCTTGTGGCTGAATCTAAGGACGTTTTTGACCAAAAAGCAAGCAATAAGTATTGGATAGATGTGCAGCTTCGCTGGGGAGATTACGATTCTCACGATATTGAGCGTTACACGAGAGCCAAATTCATGGACTATACGACGGATAACATGTCTATATATCCATCCCCAACTGGTGTTATGATTGGACTTGATCTTGCTTATAACTTGCATTCTGCATTTGGTAATTGGTTTCCCGGTTCCAAACCACTGCTTGCACAGGCTATGAATAAGATTATGAAGGTAATTTACCGTTACATAGTGCAAAAGTTGCGTGGATTGTGTTTATCTAATTCTGTTTGTTAATTGTCCTAAATGATCATCGTATGTCCTTTGTGCAGTCAAATCCAGCATTGTATGTTCTCCGAGAGCGCATAAGGAAAGGTTTGCAGCTCTATTCTTCAGAGCCTACAGAGCCATACTTGTCATCTCAGAATTATGGAGAGATTTTCAGTAATCAAATAATATGGTTCGTTGATGACACTAATGTCTATCGTGTCACAATTCACAAGACATTCGAGGGAAATCTGACTACAAAGCCCATCAATGGTGCCATTTTCATATTTAATCCAAGGACTGGCCAGCTTTTCCTGAAGGTTTGACATCTCGGAACATCATTTGAAATAAGTTCTCTTTTTATCCATGTGGGACAGTGGGAGCTTAGTTTACTGACTTTGATGTACTTTGATCATACAGGTCATTCATACAAGTGTTTGGGCTGGGCAAAAGCGTCTAGGTCAGCTGGCCAAGTGGAAAACAGCAGAAGAAGTAGCTGCTCTTGTGCGGTCTTTGCCTGTTGAAGAACAACCAAAGCAGATCATCGTTACTCGGAAGGGGATGCTTGATCCTTTGGAGGTTCACTTGTTGGATTTCCCCAATATTGTTATTAAAGGAAGTGAGCTGCAACTACCATTCCAAGCTTGCTTGAAAATAGAAAAATTTGGTGATCTGATTTTGAAGGCAACAGAGCCTCAAATGGTTCTGTTTAACATATATGACGACTGGCTGAAGAGCATATCATCCTACACTGCATTCTCTCGTCTCATTTTGATTCTCCGTGCTCTTCATGTGAACAATGAGAAGGCTAAAATGTTACTAAAGCCTGATAAGACAATTGTCACTGAACCTCATCATATTTGGCCGTCTCTCACAGATGATCAGTGGATGAAGGTAATGCTATTCGTTTACTTTCTTCTACTTGTGAGACTAAAAGAATGAGAGCATCCGCTTTGTGATATTGGTTGCAGATTTTGCCAGAAATGTTGATCTTTTTTCTACTAAATATTATAATGATTATGTTTGGCTACAGTTTTTTCGGTTTTAAAGACAATCTTTCACCTCTTTCTGATAACGGCATGCGTATATGTTAAATTATAATGTTCAGGATATTATGTGTTTGCGTTATTGGAAGTTCATGTATAAGTTTTCTTCTTGATATTTTGCCTTAAATTGCTGTTTGATGTTGCAATCATTTGGCCGGTATAAACAAACCTCCTATATTCTCTTCTGTTACGATGGTTACTTTTTTAACAAAAAAATTGTACTTTTGTTTTGCTTTGTGCTAATTTAGCTATAACTTATTTCCTCCTGTTTTAATTTGTATAATGACAGTTCAAGTATGCTTTCTCATGTGCAGGTTGAAGTAGCCTTGAGAGACTTGATTCTCTCAGATTATGCAAAGAAGAACAACGTGAATACTTCAGCTCTCACACAGTCTGAGATTCGTGATATCATACTTGGTGCTGAGATTACCCCTCCATCACAACAGAGGCAGCAAATTGCGGAAATTGAGAAACAGGTACTGTGTGTCTTAATAATGGAGAAGTGTTGAAATATTGTTCTGTGTCTCTGGCCTAGTTCTGACTTGGTAATATATATTCAGGCAAAAGAAGCCAGTCAGCTTACGGCAGTCACAACAAGGACCACCAATGTGCATGGCGATGAACTGATTGTGACCACTACAAGTCCTTACGAACAAGCTGCATTTGGGTCCAAGACTGACTGGCGTGTGAGGGCTATATCAGCGACCAATCTTTATCTTCGAGTGAACCACATATATGTTAATTCAGAGGACATTAAGGTATGTTCATTGCCCTAATTTTCTTAACATTTGAATGGGTAATTCTTTTGGTAGGCAATCAAAATGGAAGCATTACGTACCTCGAGACCTTGTGTTATTGGTGGGTGTGACTGCCACTTTGGTTGGTGAAAATTAAGGGAAAAGGTCCAATTTGTAGGTTACGGAATTCTAAGGAACTTATAAAGAGAAAGTAAGGTAGCAAAATGTCATAGTTTTTGCTATTTACTTATGTACACTTTCCACTTGGTGATGCAGGAGACGGGATATACTTATATCATGCCCAAGAATATATTGAAGAAATTTATATGCATAGCAGATCTGCGAACTCAGATTGCTGGGTACTTGTATGGTATAAGCCCGCCCGATAATCCTCAGGTCAAAGAAATTCGCTGTATCGCGATGCCACCTCAATGGGGAACACATCAGCAAGTGAACCTTCCGAGTTCACTCCCTGAGCATGATTTCCTAAATGACTTGGAGCCATTGGGGTGGATGCACACACAACCAAATGAGCTTCCACAGTTATCACCTCAAGTATGATCAAGTGCTCATTCGGTGTCCGCTGATCTTGTGAACTGATATAAGGAGTCTTGTGATCTCACTTGTGCTGCTTTACTTTTGTAGGATCTAACTAATCATGCTCGGGTTCTGGAGAACAACAAGCAATGGGATGGCGAGAAGTGCATTATCCTGACATGCAGTTTCACGCCAGGTTCCTGCTCATTGACTGCTTACAAGCTCACCCCTTCAGGTTATGAATGGGGGCGTCTGAATAAAGACACCGGAAGCAATCCTGCCGGATACCTTCCGACTCACTACGAGAAGGTTCAGATGCTCCTGAGCGACAGGTTCCTCGGCTTTTACATGGTAAGAAAGAAGGATCATGAGGATGTTACAAATGCTTCTCACGGAGCGTAATTTGCATGTCCTGTTAGAATTGTCCCATTGATCTGAATTTTTCAGACATTGGAGATCAATTTGCAATTATATCATAATTCTTCTTTATAGCATCCTTATCTGGTAATGACAGAATCACGTACTTATCTTACTTTCTGCTTTTTTAACGTAGATGCCGGATAATGGTCCGTGGAACTACAACTTCATGGGGGTGAAGCACACGTCAAGCATGAAGTACGGAATGAAACTGGGGACACCGAGAGAGTACTATCACGAGGACCACAGGCCCACTCACTTCCTGGAGTTCAGCAACATGGAAGAGGGCGACACTGCCGAGGGCGACCGTGAAGACACATTTACTTAGTTCTTTGTAGTAAACTCCTTTTTTTTTATTATCGTGTTGTAGTAAACTCCTTCGAAAAGGTTGTTTTTTCGAGGTTGAAAACCACCTTTTGTTGCCGTGTACCGCCCAAATAGATGGTTCCCGAAAATTTTGCAACAGCAAATGTTGTAGGCTTTTATCTCACACCTTTGAGAGTGATGTATGTATGATACGTATCTATAGTCAGCAAAGACCTTAGTTTTTCAGTTTCAAAAATGAGAAATAACAGTTCCACGTGTTGATCTATTAGACTTTCTTCAAGTACCCTGCAACTCCCCACGTGGCAAAAGTCGTATGGTTTTGAAGCATCGCGCCCAAGTCTCTTCGACACGTACACGTAGAAAGCCTTCGCACGCTCCTATGTTCTTCAACCTTCTCGCGAGCTCCTTCAATTTCCCTCCTTGTACCCACACAACACTGGCAAAATCGACCAAAAACACACCACCACCACCAAAACAAACATGCAAGAAATCATGCGACAGAGCCCCACCGGTTCATCATCCTCCACGGCCAAGCAACGCCTGAGAGAACGGCGAGTCAGAGACCTGATCCTGCACAAGAGACGGCTCGTGGACGTCCCCTACACGGCGTCGCTCGCCGAGACCATGAACGCCCTCGTGACCAACCGCGTGTTGGCGGTGCCGGTGGCTAGGCCACCAGGGCGCTGGGTCGGGGCAGGCGGGTCCATGATCATGGAGGCCGACCAGGAGACCGGAGCCATAAGGAAGCAGTACATAGGGATAGTGACCATGCTTGATATACTGGCTCACATAGCAGGAGATGATGATGATGTTGAGAAAGCAAGTGATGAGCAGATGGATTTAGAGAGGAAGATGGTCGCCCCGGTTTCGACGGTCATCGGGCATAATCTTGAAGGGCTCAGTCTCTGGACATTTAATCCTAATACCAGGTGAGTTCAATGTGCTTTTGGCTTGAGCTTTTTTGACAAGTTCTATGTTATGTATAGGGGAAGTGTATGAGTGATTGTTGTGGACAAAAAATGGTTTCCTATATTTGACTTCCGTATTTAGGTATTGTCTGCATGGTGGCTAGGTCCAGTATCAGAGTGATTGGGGGATCATTTAATGACCATCAGTTATGAAAAAGAGAACATAACATTACTTAAGAGTGACTGGAATAGTGAACACTTTGATTGAGTACATTGGACTAGGGTGTGTGCACAGAAACATTTTGGTCAAGCTGAATGGTTCATGTAGTGAGACGAGACGAGACGAGGTACTGTACTAGGTCCAGACTGGCTGCTTTCCTTGTCTTGTTATGAATCAATCGATAACAGAAGTTCTCCTTTGACAAGTGAAATTTGAATGATCATTATGAACAGTTGCTTACACATTCTGGGTGTGGCAAACAACAATTATGTAGAAAGTGGAAATAGCAAAGAAACATTGGAGTCCTAGCACAAAAGCCGACATGAATGGTATCGATTTATCATGCCCGTGCCTTAATTTTTCGCCCCTTTGTTTTGATGCACATGCCTTTTTAGTCGAAGCATATGCAGTAGTTTATCATTATTTTCTGTCTCGATTGAGTGGTGATCTAGGCAAGTTGCAGCTTGGATGAACACAGATGTGCCACAGCCACTCTCTTTTATTTAGGCATACTCATACGATGGTAAACGAAAACCAGGATATTAGTAATCTGGATACTCGTCTTTAGAAATAGGGTACCAACAGCTGGAACATTTTCCCGGTTTACAGTTCATTTCGGAGCTACTGATATCCTTTAGAATCTTATGCTCCTACTATTTTTTGAGATTTGTTACCGTTGCGTGGTGCAGCATCTTGGATTGTATGGAAGTGCTTAGCAAAGGAATCCACAGAGCCCTTGTGCCGATAGACAGCCACATGGAGAATATTCCAGGAGTCGAGTTAGTGGAGTCCGCCCCTTCCTATCGAATGCTTACTCAAATGGATGTGGTCCGGTTCTTGAAGGACCACTCATCTGAGATGGAAGGCATTGTAACGTGCTCCATCAGGGAATTAGGGGCGGTCAGTCGGAATGTTTACGCGATCACGGACCGAACCAAAGTTATCGAGGCCATCAAGTGCATGAGGGCCGCTATGATTAATGCTGTTCCCATAGTTGCTTCGGAGGAATTTGAGCATGATCACAGCCAACTTCTGGATCTAGAAGTAAGTATGCACATCCTCTTTCCTTTTCCGTGTGGATTGTGGAGTTTGACAGTCAGAAGAGTAGATTAAGAAGCTCTCTTTATAATTTCTTCCTCTGTTTTGGGGGAACTTAATGACTACAACAAAGACACAGATATCGGCAATGCGGTACAGAATATTGGCTTCACATATAAGTTCAAAGTCTTGGTTAGCGGCTTGATGAGCGACTAATCGAATTCGCCAATTCGGCATCAAAATAGATGTCCTGCATTGCTTCTGTGTCTGCCGTTTTGCTATTAAGTCGGGAAGCTGTCCCAAGTTGTTAGCAATACCCAAATTAACCAACCCGAGCATGTCGCAATATTCAGGGCCAGGGTCGGAAGCTGATGGGCACATTTTCGGCGACCGATCTGAGGGGGTGTCACTTGGCCACGCTGCAATCCTGGTTGTCCGCAACGGCACTGGACTTCACCGAGAAGATCTCGAAGAGCCCTTTATATGCCGCCGCCGCCGCCGCCCCCGTTGAGGGGGGCACGAGGCCGAGAGAGCCCGTGACGTGCACTGACGGGTCGTCCCTCGTGGAAGCAATGGACAAGGCCGTGGACAAGCATGTGCATAGAGTCTGGGTCGTGGATCAGCAGGGGTTTCTCACTGGCGTCGTTTCCCTCACCGACATGATCAGAGCGTTGAGGGTTGCAATCCTGTCCGCTTAGCGCGCGTATGATCAAAAGACAAGAAAAGTACGAGGAATAAAGACTAGGAGGTGCCCAAAATTTCTAAGGTCACGGTCTCCATCATTAGCGCTTTAATTAGTGGGTTTTGATAATAATCACTACTTCATTAGGCTATAAGATAATTTTAAATGAAAAATCGAGCTGAGGCGGCCTGGAATTTTGCTTGTGAAACGAGAGATGTCGAGGCAATTTTCTCATCAAAAACACGACCGGAGGTTGCCCCTTGTGAAGCTGAGATGATGGTGTAAGATCCCACGCATTCATGCCGTGTCGCGAACATCGTTCGTTTGAATTTAATGTTTACCTACTTCATTAAATAAAAGGCTAAGGCGTAGTTAGTGCCGTTTTGTTCGTTGATTTGTACCAAACGTACGAGTTTTCATTTCTTGGTGAGATGTATCCCTTTCACGCAACTTGTGTTTTTCTTTTTACTCCTTCGTTACTCCAAATTAGGGTCACCTATTTGCTAAATCGAAGACCCCCAAATTTTTGGTCACTGTTAACCAAATCATTCGCTCACCTATCCACCATGAACCCCGCCCCGAAAGAAGTCGTTGTGGTATGTGGTAAATCGACGAGTTATCGTGTCTCGAATCATTTACGATGAAATTATCTAGTTAAAATTATTTAAAGAGAGTCGAACAAGAAACAAATCTTTCGAAATCAAGCTCGTCGAAATATAACAGTTTTTTCATTCGTGCCCTTTCTTTCTTTAACGGTGTTTAGGTCTTTCGCCTAACCTATATATATAAACGTCACTAGTGCGCCCGTTCAAGTAAGTACCGGAATCTTGCCAAGAAAAGCAATTTTGATAAGTAACCAACCATCTTCAATTAAATAAAGAGGGTTAAGGGACCCAATTGATAGTCCATAACTGGCTTACACTTTTAGACCACGGAGGCTAATTGCGAGATTTCTTCATTGATGGACGTCAACGAGAGTCGTCGTAAGAAATTGGTCAAGGCCGGTAGATGAGGAAAGCGACCCTTTTCCACGTTTCCACTCTATTCACTCCCTTTGTTGCACTAATTTGGAGGTAACCGATGATTAAATGGGGTACAAGCTAATTAAGGGAAGTTAACCAATCTCATTTAAGGGTCTAATAGAAGGTCCAACCACCCCGCTCCGTTTCTTGAGAACCATGTAGCTTGGATTACTTGCTCTCTTTCCCCGTGGCCATGTGTCACGAACTGACGAACTGAAATTTCCGTAACCCAACTAACCCCCTTGTGAGTAAGAGTGAGTGATGTTGGAAAGGGAAGATACAACCGGCTCCTAAGAGTGACATTGTGATGATTTGTGCTAGGAATTCTAAGATAGAATTGTTATACTCTAAGGAGCTCTGAAAACAAGATTGGCTTCTCATGCACAAACTGGTTGAGAGTTGATGCTGCTCTCTTGACGAGGTCATGGTAGGCCGAAATTAGTTGTTGTGCCGAAATGTTCTGTGTATCTCGCTCGAAGGTCTGGATACTCGAGCTAAATTGGGTATGGTACGATCCGATACGAGGATTCTATTTGTCGTACTGTTATTTGGAACAACTTTAGAAAAAACGGCTGACCTGGTGTTCTTGGGTCAGCAAGCGCCGCACAGGCTACTCCGTGGCCAAGGCTCTATCGGCCCGTGACACATGAGCATAAGAAGACGATTCATCGTGCCAAACGTGTAAAGCCATCACACATGAGCGAAAACAATATGCTTGGACTGCCTCTTTTCTCGATCAAGGCTTTCGAACAAAAAGGACCGTCGGTGCTGCCGTCCGCGCCATCAGATCCATCGCTATCGTGTTTGAAAGAGGATTTGGAGTAGCATGTCTAGATTATCGAATTGAATGAGAGTCATCGGCACCCACAGGTGGTTGGGCGTTGATGTAGGGTTTGCTAGGGTTATTCTTGCTCCATAAATGAAAACCCTCGAAGCTATTCTTGCATCCTTCGAGTTAATACTAAGTTCCAAGTGCTTGTCGTGCATTGGTTGAGCTGTCGTTACCATATGAATAAACTCGTAACCAAATTTGACTGGAAATAAATGGTCTACCGCTAATTGAAACCGCAAGGATCTCCGAGAGATCGCTAGGACTAAACCGAAGGTCGACCGCCTTTGATTGACCTCGATTTAAGGCTGTTCACCGTCAGATACCGGGCATTAAACCATTGGTTTGAGGAGGTCAACAATGGTCGTATAGCTCATCCGCTGAACAACCGTGGCGGCCATACACAGGTGGGCAGCAATGGTCGATCGTGAATTTTTTCGTGTGTATGGCTTGGCGGTGGCGATGGCGATCGCGATGGCCGCTAGTGGTGATTCGACCGAGGTGGTGGCCAATCAAAATGCGCACACTCATGGGCATGACCAAGCTTGCCCCAACCACAAAGTCTTAATGAACTTGGGCGAGTTTGAGCTAAGTGCAGAACATTTAGGTATATGGTCTGTTCAGCTCGGTCAGGTCTGCATCGGGCATGCTAACTCGAAAAATAGTACGTATATATTCATCTTCATTAATGGATGCGCTTGGATGACAAGTTAGGTCCATCCGGCGACACGGTTCAGCCTGAACTTGCCTGTCGATCACCTCAAATAGATAAGGGCAGAGAGGAGGAGGAGAAAGGGAGATGGAACGAAATAGGGTTGAGGATGAAAAGGGTTTCTTCCTTGACATCGGGTTCTTACGTGGGGTGGGGGCAACTCCAAAACAATATGAGGACGTCGAGTAAAGATAGTAAGTGGGTATTGAAATTGGAGGAGGCCGGCCCCTTCCCATGATTGCATCCGAACACTACTGTTTAGAGTTAATATCACCAAAAATTTCTAAACAGTACGCCCGTGTCACATTCTAAATTATATTTTTATGTCACAAATTTTTTTGAATTGGTATGCTCATGCCACATTTACAAAACACTAGTGCGCTCGTGCCACATTTACTCAAATTTAAGTTTAAATATGTCAAACTGGTACACTCGTACCATATGTATACCCCAAATTAGTTGACTTGTGCCACATTTATTTCTAAAAAATTCAAGATTTACCACAACTTGGGGTAAATATGGTGTGTATATTAGTTTAAATGTGACACATATGTACCGGTCTACGATTTTTAATAACACAAAATTATTTTAAGGTAAATGTGGCATCGATGTACTAATTTTTTTATTTTTAATGGTATAACTTTGCTATTTAACAAAATACCAAGGAAATTATTGAAAAGAAGCATGCTCGCTTCAACCGAATGGGACAAGATTTCAAGATTTTCACTCAAATTAAATCAAAGTATGATAATGGGTGAATCTCTTCACCAATGACAAAGCCGTTAGCCACTCTATTGAAATGAAGTTAAATTTGGAGATCTAGCATGTGGTTGTCCCGACTTCGGAGTGTGATAGGATAGGATAAAGTGGGATTCCAAATACTTTGAATATCCTTCGAATTATAGAAAAATCTATCATATGCTTGGTGTGATCCAAAAATAAGTTTAAACATCTTTGAAAATCTCATTTGCCTGGCACAATCTCTGGCGACATCTAGATCTCTCCACTCGAGCTCCCTCACCAACTTTGTCAAATCCCAGTCTCTTCAGCCCCCCCCCCCCTTCGCCGCCATCTTCCACCTCCAGGCCGTAAGTTCTCGTTGAAGTGATTCGGACCGGCGAAGACGATCAAATCCGGATTTTATCCCACTTCTAATCAGGAGTTCTTATCCGACATTTTATCACGATATATCCAGTGCAGAGGACGTTGTCAAATACCGAACAAAATATTTTGTTATCCTATCCCAATTCAAATTTGAGATGAAACGATTAGGGGGTGAGTGATATTAGGTTCCGTATAACTTCTACCTGAAACCTACTATGCATATTCTAGAACAACCTATCTTGCCACAACGGATTTCCCATTTTGTAGAACTTGAAAATTATCTTGCATACCTTGGAACCTGGATTGGTTCTCCACCGGTCCGATTTCAGGTTCCAAAATTTTATCCAGAAACCATGCTTAACATCCCCCCGCGGCGATTGAAACCCACGACAGAAAAGAAGAAGTTTGACTCGTTGGATCGACGATCATGCATCCTCCTGCACTTTGCTCCCATCGAAGTAGGCACGCTTTAACTGTGCCTCCTAGTGGGTCTCTCTCTCTCTATACCTCACACGCCTCGAAAAGTCAAGAAATCGTCACCACCGTTGCCGCCACCACCACCACCACCACCCGACCACCTCCACTTGATAATATTATTGGATAGATACACCATTTCTTTATCCTCGAGGTCAAATTCTTGATATCCCCACATTTCTTTCGTCCTACCTAGAAATTAAATTAAAGGGAATAATAAAAAAAAAGAAAGAAGAAAATTCCTCTCGAGAACTCCGCCGTTTTCTCGCGCCTCCATATAACGACCGACCTCAGAAGCTTTCCCTCCCAACGTCCCCCCGACTCTATCGCCACCTCCCCCTCCCCCCTCCAACGGCCATGAGCGTCATCACCGAGCACTCCCTCTCCTCCGCCCCCTGCACCCTCAAGCACAGGATCAACCCCCTCCCCACCGGGCCGGATCGCAAGGACTCCGGCATGGGCAAGAAGTCGGTCCACGATGGCGGCGGCGCGATCTACGGACCGGCGTCCTTCGTGAACTGGACTAGGCGGGACGTGGCCCACGTGGCGAGGCACCACTGGATCCCGTGCGTCTTCGCGGCGGGGCTGCTCTTCTTCATGGGCGTCGAGTACACGCTCCGCATGGTCCCGTCGTCGTCGCCCCCGTTCGACATCGGGTTCGTGGCCACGCGGCCCCTCCACCGGCTGCTCGCGTCGTCGCCGGAGCTCAACACCCTTTTGGCTGCTCTCAACACGGTACATTCATTACGTCGGACAAAAACAAAAAATACAGCTGTGTTCGCTTTCCCCCTGTTTTTTGCGTGGTTGCATTTTACGTGCGTGAGCTGGATCATACCAGACGAGATACGAAGCGCCACGAACGGCAGGTTTCGCAATGCTCGTCTCATTCCACATTTGAACGGTTCAGGATTCAATTTTTTTTTTCATGCATCAGTCTGAATAAACTTGCAATATATTGCCGAATCAAGAAAGTTCCAAAGTTACTAAATTCTTGAATAATGTGTGATTATTGAATGAGGTGCATGGTGGTGGGTGGGTAGGTGTTTGTGGGGATGCAGACGACGTACATACTGTGGACGTGGCTGATCGAGGGCCGTCCGAGAGCGACCATCTCGACGCTCTTCATGTTCACTTGCCGCGGCATCCTTGGCTACTCCACTCAGCTCCCTCTTCCTCAGGTCCCCCCATTCCTTCCTCCTTCTGTCTCCTCTCTCTTATTTTTTGCTTCTGTTTCCATGCATTTACTGTATTTTTACAGCTCACACATCGCGTGTGCTTGATCGATCCTATGTTTGGGTTTTTAAGGTATATCGCCTCGTCGTGACGAATGATGTCAGTGTGATGAAGCTTAAGGACTTGACTAAAACTACAGTGAAATTGAACATGAAAGGTGCTTCATAAATGAGGAATGTCTTTGCACTTGTTTAGCCCCCCCTAGATCCCCCCCTAGATCTGTTAAAAGCAAAGCAAAGAAGTAGGTTTTGTTCTGAAACATGAACTCTTACTCGTGTTTGAAGTTAACTTTGTTGCCTTAGGAACACTGGACTAGTCTAATGTACAATCACAGCCGAACCTGTGGTCTTTAAACCGATTTTTTTTTTTTTTTTTTTGGGTTAGGATGGTCGAGTTTTCCCGGGATTTGAAATTTTATTCATTTCAGGGATTTTTGGGGTCAGGCGTGGACTTTCCGGTGGGCAACGTCTCCTTCTTTCTCTTCTTCTCCGGCCACGTCGCGGGCTCAGTGATCGCCTCCCTAGACATGAGGAGAATGCAGAGGTGGGAATTAGCATGGCTTTTCGAGGCCCTCAATGTGCTGCAGATGGTGAGGTTGCTAGGGACGAGAGGTCACTACACCATCGACTTGGCTGTCGGGATCGGCGCCGGGATGTTATTCGACTCTCTCGCCGGCAAGTATGCAGAGAGCAAAAAGATGAACAAAGGTGGAATCGGCAATGGGATTTCAAAGGAGGCTCGCCTGACTTTGAGTTGAACACGCGTGGTGGAAAAGAACAGCACCTAAACGTGTACCATTCGTTTGACCAGTTGCTGTAAAGGCTTTTCTCTAGGGTGGGGGGGAAAAAGCAAAGGAAAATTCATACGAAGAGGAAGATGGTAGGTACACAGAAGTTGGGAATGGATGCTCAGAAAGATTTTGTGCGTGTGAATTTTCATATATATTTTTTTAAAATTTTGTTCTTTTTCTGATGACATTCTAGTTATTTTTTCTCACAAGTTAAATTAAATTCCTAGCTCTATGCATTTCCTAGCTCATTCTCAGTATTAGGATAACGACACAAATAATCCTTTAACTTTGGTCATATATGCAATGTGATCCCTGAAATTTTAATTTGTTCGATGTGGTCCCTGGATTTTAGTTCAATGTGCAATGTGATTCTTGAACTTTTAATTTGTTCAATACGGTTCTTGGACAATTTGGTACACATTCATTTTAGTTCTTGAATTAAATGAAAATATTCAGTGTTGTTCTTTCATTAATTCAAGTTGAGGGACATCAATGAACATTTTCATGTAGTATAGGGATTAAATTGAACATATACAAAAAGTTCATGGACCGTATTAAATAAATTAAAAGTTTAGGGACCATATTGGACTAAAGCTAAGGGATCAAATTAAATAAATTAATAATTCAGGGACCTCATTACACATTGAGCCAAAGTCCAGGAACCATTTGTGCCATCTTTCCTCTAAATCAAGGATAAGCAAAAACAAGAAACAGCCATAAGAAATGAAAAATTTGCCACTGGCAATTCCGAGCTAACGAATTTAAACATGGTATTCTTCCATTTTTATTTAATTACGTGAAGGACTAGAGTCATAACCTCCAGGTACCCATATCTGCTTAATCCCTGTAGCTTATAAGAAAATTAATTACTTAAACCACATATATAATGGAGGATGTTAGCACGTGTCACCCACGGGTTCGCCAATTTATTTAATTTTAATCAACGCATTTCAAAGTTAGATGAGAAAATCATTAAAATTAAGCGACACGTTTCTTCTGCCGCCGACGTTGATGGCCATTTGGTGGATCCATGCAAGCGCAACGCAACGCAACGGGGAATAAGATTAATAAATCGAGACTATCGTGTCATACCATATCTTATAGAAATTAACGAAAGTAGTAAAGGCAATGCCGTAGGCAAAGCTGGACTTTTCTTGAACATGCTTGGCCTCCATTTCTTGACCTAAATGAATCAACTTTAGTCCGACTGACTTGCTCGCACTTTCCAGGCTCTTCGCTATGTGGAATTTTCGTTTGGGATTCACAGAACCTGATTTTTATTGCTCCAACTAGGGTTTTAGTCAATTCATGTAGAGCATATAAGCTAAAGGTTAGTTCTATTAAATCATGCAGTGTTTTGAATCAGTATATTGGAAGGCCACATTCACTAAATGCTTCAATATTTACTCAATTCTTAGGCACCTTTCCTAGTTTTCAAGTACATAACAATCAGGGCCAATGCAGGTTCATCACTTGCTGCTGCAGTTTCAAATACCCTGATGCAAGAGGCGATGCAGCAAACTGCATCCACTCAATTTCGAGGGGGAAGAGATTTTGCCGCACGCAGCTGCTGTCGTTTTGGACGCTCTTTGAAAATATACACAGAGAATGCGCGTGGTTCGGTGCTTAGTTCTCGCTTTCGGAATCAGAATATATCAGGCATGACCCGTCGTCGACGTTGGCAAGTGGATTGTATAGCTCGGAGGTAGTGTCCATGCATCCAGGTACCAGATGTAGATTGCAGCGATCGCCCTGGATTCGATAATCACAAGTAAGAAATAGTTGCGAAGCGACTTCTTGGAGTAGCACGAAGATGTGGAAACGATGGAAGTAATGGGTGTGACTTACCCCTTCGACAGACAAGTTAGCGATCATAGTGCATCTCGTGATTAAAATGTTTGTGTCCGGAAAGATGGCCTCTTCACACGCGCCCTCTTTGTTCAATTCCTCTGCAAGGCCCTGCAATAAGAACACGAGGAAATATCGTAAACGGCAACTGTTATCGTTCCATGAAGGTGCTCCAAGTAAGTGATCCCTATTCTATTGCAGCAATGACCGAGGATGTACAAGATCATGACATTGAAAGTGCACAGAGTTCTTGTCATAATGGAATGTCTAATCCTTTAGGAAAAATGCATGTACTGTCTAACTAGCATATTTTTTTATAGATCATTTCAGGAGAATTCCGAGTACATTTATAGTCCTCCCGTTATGGTTTGATGATCGTCCGTACTTATCGATGATAAAGAAAAGAGCAGACATATGGGTGACCTCATTAAAGAAGTCGATCCGTTTGTTTCTCCAAGCCTTGGGAACTTGAAACTGCAGTCCGTAAGGACCGTCCCAGTCGACTCCGTTTGTGAATGAGAAGATCAACTTCATCGCTGCCAACATCGAAGGGGCATTAGTTCGTCTATAGGAGAATGATAGGGAACAAAACAGAATTTCATAAGTAAAACCAACCATGCTTGGGAACGCAGATCTGGATGGTGTAAATTGGAGAATCGGCTTTGCCTCGATCTTTTCTCAGCATCGCCCTTGGCTCGCCACCGCACATTATAGGCTGATTGAAACCTCCTGCAGAATGCACCACAAAAAGGCCTGAGGAACAAACTTTATCTAAAGAAATCTAAGAACCGGGCACTCTATCAAACAAAAATTCAGAGCTGAACTCAGAATCTCACAAGCAAAACGGATCCATCTGAACATTGAAGCAACTTTCACTGCCCTCTAGAATTTAATCCGACAGTTTAGCGGCTACATGAAAAGTTTGATTTTTCTGGATAATGGAGAACTTCTTAATTCCCAAGCAAAGTGCATCCCTCTAGTCTATTGTCTGAAAGGCATATTAATTCACTGGTGGCCAGTGATTCCATCTTAGATGCAGTTTCATTAGCCTTCACATTGCAAAAAATTTTGCATCTTGGCATTAATCACTTTTAAGCTGAAAAATTATGTGTTCCGTGACAAGGATGGTGGAAACAAGAACTTAAAGGAAGTATGCAGGAGTTAGCAGATCTCAGTCAATAGAAGACATGAGAAGTACCATTAAAAGCAATCCCAAATTCATCACTTGGAGCAAGCTTTGTGGCGACTGGATTGTAGAAAATCTTCAGCTTCTCTCCCTGTTCAAATTGGCAATCACAAAATCAGCATCACCAAACAGTTTTTACTGAAGCTTCCTGAAATGAGAACGTTGGAAACAACTCATCGCGTACCGATGCAGGAGGAAGACCATTCATCGTCTTCCAGTATACTGGAGCCCTCCCAAGTTCAAACATCGCCCATGAGGGTAGTGCGTACCTGTAAAAGAAAGGAAGAAACTTCAAACATACTTAATGCAAATACAGAGGTAGCTCCACAATTCTAAAGCCTGATTCGGTAGAGACAAGTCCTGGTTGGAAGGAAAACTCTATCAACATGGACATATGAGTCAAGAGTCACCCAATCGCAGTATAACCGAATCTGGAAACAATAAACGGGAGACCTTACTCTTTGATTTCGATCGGAGACGTCGAAACAGTTGCGGCGGCCCTGACTTTAGTGTCTACCTTGACAACTTTACTTTTCTCTAAGTTCCTTTTCACCGAAGCACCAAGAAAACCGCTAACTGCGTAACAAGTTTGAAGCGTTAGGCTTCTGAATTCTGGTACAATTCCCATTTTGGCGGTGCATGTGGAGGTTAAATGTGGATGGACTCTCAGGTGTACAACATCAACTGCATATGACATCACAATCTCCGCATTTCGTGTTCCTGTTATGGAAAGCCGCTATGCAAGATAAACGTAGAAGTTGGTGCCTAGCAGACGGCTTTCAGTAGAATGAAACATGATGATGGGTCATGAATGAACTTAAGAAATAGGCAATATAAAACCAGAGAAGAGCAAACAGTTTCAATCTCATCTAATTCTTCTTCCAGCAACTTCCCTTCTTCGATGACATTAATCCTCGTTTCTGTACAAAGCTACTACTACCTATTCAATGTACCGAGCAAAATAGAATATCTGGTGGCAATTACTAC
This sequence comes from Lenwebbia sp. NSW1173648, assembly GCA_029784005.1. NCBI lineage: Eukaryota > Viridiplantae > Streptophyta > Magnoliopsida > Myrtales > Myrtaceae > Lenwebbia > Lenwebbia sp. NSW1173648. Next base: position 14,894,150 of record JARCGZ010000009.1, read on the forward strand.
TGCAACATGTGCTCATCATACGATAACTAGGCTTTACCCCCACTAAGTGGGACTCTATGAACTCATCGATGGGCAGAGTAAGGAGACCCACCAAGAGCGTTCGAGCTTGATGGAGCTTCTTTCCTGCCAGAGACCACTCTTGCAGCCGAGAAAGAATTTGTTGCGGGAGTGAAGATTGACGCAGATGTCGCCGCCATATTGTTCACCACTTCAATCACAGCCCAACTTGAGAGAGAGAGAGAGAGAGAGAGAGAGAGAGAGCGAGAGCGAGAGCGAGAGCTGTGAGATTATCAATGGGGTGCAAGAAGAAGAAGATAAAATCTGAGAAGAAATCGGCAATGGGAACAATCCCAAGCACCGATTTTTTGCAGAAATATCTGAAAACAGACAATAACTAGAAAAGCCCAGTATCAGAAATCGTGGAAAAAATCACGGGACTTCTATCATAGCAGTCCACATCTCATGACCACCCAAATATCCGACCCGCCTTATCACTACACAATTATCTTTCCCCCTGTCGTGTTGCTTTTGTTCTCTAAACCACTCTTTAGTTAGCCTTTCCCACCACCCAGAAAAAATCTTACTTAGATCCTCCTCGTCGAGGCTTCATGATTCACCCACAAAAATCTAATTTGTTCCTACACTGCTCTTCATCTCATAAGTCAGCTGCATGAAATTTGATAAGACCCACCAAGTGAAAAACTTCGTAGCTGTTCCATACTGCTTAAAATATATCATACTAGGCTGTTTAATGTCTCCAGAGACCAACTCAATCTTGGCCCCTACTATGCATGCCGTGAGAGTTATGCCGGGAAACTTGTTGATCACATCATCAAGAACATTTCTAAGTGTTTGCTCCGGGCAAACAGTCGAAGCGGATCCTAACTTGGTGGTGGTGGGTTGGCTTGGGAAGCCCACCCACACCATTTGATGGGTCATCATTGGACTCCAGATGGTTTGAGCCTTGTTCACGACCCAAGGTATCCTGACTTCTAGAGTTAAACAAAGCCATAGACTTGGCAATCGGGTGGATTGTGACATGTCTAGAACTATTTGCATGACGAGGTAAAATTTGCAAGATTCCAACCCCAATTTAAAAAGAAAACGTACTAGTGAAGTCATGTCCGTTAGACTCATCAATGGGAAATTCATGCTTACAATAGCATACATGGATAGTCATTTTCCCAAATTGCTCAACCTCGAGTTTTTCCCTAACATCTATATGAATTTTTTATTTAGGGGTGGACTCGAAGAATTGTTAAACAACAAAGTTAAGAAAGTCGAGTGTTTTCAATTCGTTAATTTTTCCCGTGTTATCTATAATATTATCTATTCGTATTAAGTAAGCCTAACCAGTGCACCCAGCAACTCGACATGACACTATCTATATCAGAGTCCTCTTAGCATAATTGTTAAGCATACCTACTATCGAATAATCAAATGTGAGTACACATAACACAAGAAAAATCAAACCCTTTAACATTTTCATTATATAATCATTTAAGAATCAAGAAGACCCGTATTCAGAATTGGAATTTTGTTAGCCCTAGGAGGACCCAATTATTTGAGAACAACAAAAGAGGAAGTGCCACGGTCTCGAGACTCTCATTCCCTCTACTAAACTATGTAGAACTTCCATACTCGCACGAACTAAAAGAATGATTAAAAAACAAAATACAGAAAAAAAAAAAAGAGCAAAAAAACCAGTGTCACTTCCTACTTTTTGGAGGTTAATATTATATGTTACCGAATTGATTAAAAGAAGGAAGAAGAGGACCTTCCCCAAGAATTGGGAGTTTCGAAGCCAAAGGAATAATCTCCTTTTAATATGACTTTTGTTTGTACATAATGCCTTTAGCAAGTGAGCACGAGAGGAACAAAGCATGATTATCGTCCATGAAATCGATGCGTGTTTAATGTTCTTTTTTACATTGGTTTGAACAAACACCCTTTCTTTTGCTTACGTCAAATCAAGCGTGCTTCTCTTTGTTCATATAAAAAATTCAAATGGCTTCGAGCTATGGTCTTCTGGTTTTGTTCATGAGCAGAGGTGTTATGGGGGTGTGTTACTGCTTTTTTTCCTTTTCCTTTTGACCTCATTACAATATTAATTGTCTGTAAAGTGATACTTCATTTTGTGCAAGAACGGTAATTGAGTTTTTTGAGGGATTGAAATAAAATTTTCTGTACTTCTGTGGTGAAATTAATTCGACATATATCTCCTGGCTAGCGTATTGTGGGTCATTCCTGGCCTTATCGTGGCCATCTAAGTTGGGAATTTCTAAGTTGGGAACTCCATAGTTCATGAAAAGATACAAAACTATGTGTGCGCATAAGCACTAGCTACACAAGAGATGATTTGATTGGTCAAGTTAAGAATAATGATGCGGAAGTGAGATTTGTATATTTCGATAGGGCGGCGCCATTTCCACCCCCGTTTTGACTTAGACACTCCTTTTTTTCTTGTTAAATTACCGAAATACCCTCCTCTCTCTCTCTCTCTTCAATTTATTGTTTCTTTATCAGGTTAACCACAAAATTGCCTTTATTTCTGTCATCTCTCTCATTAATCACAATACAAATGCTCCATTACACCCATCAATATATCAATTTACCATATCTCATTATTATTTTGCCTAGATAATGTTGTCAATTTTAATATTTTCATGCACAAAAAAATTCTATTTATAACAGCTTATGAATACACAATTAATTGCTCTTTTTCCCGAATAGTGTGAGTGAAACTATATTTCAAAGTTGAAAAATTAAAATTCTATTTAATTATTTAGCCGATCTTGATAAAAAAATCGAAAAGAAAATTTGATCAAAATATGCAAAAGGTTAATTTGTTAAAAGCATGATCAACTGCTAAACATATTTATATTTACATCATATGTAAATATTAATAAAGGATAAACACATAAAGGAAAAAACGTGAAACTTCTTGTTTGTTTAACTCCTGCTATGAAAAAAGTAATTGATATCGATTGTAAATTCAATCTCATAGCAAGTGGATCAAAACTTTAAAATGTGCTTAAAATTTTCCCCTTAAAAACTAGGATGAGAGTTTGAATGTGCAAAATGTGTACATAAATTGACAATTAATTGTTTGAATGTGCAGTTAATTGTTTGTTCATAAGTTGTTATAAATAGAAACTTCTAACCTTTTATAAAACTTTTGTAATTGAAAAAATGAGGTCAATTAAAAATAACGACCTTCTCTAGGCAAAGTGATAACATGATGCATGATAAGATGATATTTTATTGGGTGTAATTTGACATTTATATTGTGAAATTGACAATTAAAGAGAAAATAGAAAAAAAATAGTTATGTTGGTTAGGTTGATAAAAAAAGAAACAAAAAATTGAACAGAGAAGGGTATTTCGGTCTGCTAATTGAAAAAAGGAGTGGCTTAGCCAAAATGGGGGTGAAAATAGTGCCGCCCATTTGGATATATAGAAAAGAGTATATGGACAGCCTATTTATAGGCGTTATTAGAGGAATATCTAAGGAAATCAAATCACATATGCACAATCAAAATAGATATAGAAAATCATATGAAATATCCTAAATATCTCTAGAAGATATCTAAAATATCTCTAACATCCCCCCTCAAACTCATGGTGACTAAGTCACCTTGAGTTTGAATCAATGTCGAATAGTGCTCCAACACGCTGCGTGGATCAGGCTTGGTGGATCCGTAGCGATGCGGTGTGTGAGGCAGCGTCTACCAGATCTGGCTCGTCTGAGGGCGGTGAGTCTATTGGTGGTGTCAGCTTCTCGAAATGAGAAGTGAAAAGTTGAGAATCAGAGGCATTTGAGCCGAACAACATGCTTCCATTATGGCTGACTTTGCTATTCGGACGGTAACTTAACAAAAGCGGCTGATATAGCTGGCGAGAAAACATCAAGTGGAATAAGCATCGAGTATAGATCTCTCATTACCAGTCAGTTATGAAATATTTATTCAGAAGATATAACATAGTTTTATGGAAAATCAGACTAATCATTTTAAGCCATATTAGCGGTCATTCTATGGAAAATATTTATCAAATCATGTATCTTTTGCAAAACAAACGGAGTTTTAAAGTAAGATAGATATAGGTGGTTAATGAAATTCCACGTATATCTGTTTCGCAAAATATGAATTATTTAAAAAATATTTTTCTAAAAGTAATCGTTTGTATCGCTTACAAAAATAAACAAACAAAACAAAAAATCTCATTGTCCACGAAAGTATTTTCACATAAATTGTTAAAAAAATTTATGTTGACTAATTATTTTTAGCGAGATAAGCAATCATTTTTAAATGAATATTTTTTAAATTATATATATATTTTTCGAATCAAAGGAAGCCTTAATACGCGCACGTCTGGGGCTGAGTTTTGAAGACGATCATGAGAGACTATACTATAGCCACATTATGCTTTGCTTACGTCACAAGAATACATTGCTTTGAACTTCGAAGTGTGCCGAGGTCTGAGAAGACCAAATGAACATGCCTGCCTATCTAGCTTTCTCAGCATTTTTTTAAAACTTTACCCCCATCATCTAGATATGGTCTTTCTCTGACCACACTGTCCAGATAAAAGTATGACTTGAAAATTGCTGCAAGTGGAGAATAGGCATAAGTAAAATGGATTAACCCTCAACCAAACTAATTCTCATGAGGAAAATGGCAAAGAAGAGGCACAAAGCAAAGGAGCAATAGCTTCATAAGATTAAAGGTCCTCCTATAGCCTTCCAAAGGGCAAATTAAAGTTGCAATAAACCCTTTTTTTTTTGTGCGCGAACCACTTATGCGTTTTATCATCCTTATTCATCAACAAAGGTGTAGGAGTTCAGTAACCTTCAGCAATCACAACTTCTGATCAAGGCATGATTCACCTACAAGTTCATGACCACGAGCAAAAAGGAGCTCCTCTAACGGGTTCCTATACCAGGTTAAGGGTGGAAATGGCAATCCGACACGTGGGACTCCTTATTTAGACGGCCTATACTTAATCTAGATTAATTTCACCGGTATAGAATAGCGAGTTGATCACAGTACGAAAGTTACAAGAAATTTATGTAAGAATCCTCAAATGGTTTTTGCAATACAACTACAATCTTGAGTAAAAAGCAAGGAACGGCCACCAGACCCTCATGAATGCTCCAATTATATAAAAAGATTACAATAGCAGCAAAATTAACACCTATACTTCTGTGCTACAATTACCTGTATATTATCACTTAAAAGTAGCGACCCAGACTCCTACACCACCCTAATTATCACCATGAAAAGTTCCATGATGCGTGGGTTCTGAATTTCCCTATTCTTACTTATCTTTGGACACCTGTCAGAAGAAGTATGCCACCGTCACCCACCATCTGTCACCGGCCCTGACTGGGGCTGAGCTCCCACCTGCGCCGGGCCCTCGCTCCGCACCACCCATCACCACAACCAATGCAGAATTCAGCCCCCCCATGAAAAGCTGTGGAAAAAAGAATTACTTTTTTGGAAAGAAGAAACGAAAAGGGATGGAAAGTGCACGGAAAGGCAAAAACTCGCACGTATTATCTGTAGCAGTAGCAGCAAGCATGCACGAGGAAAAGAATGGTTGCGCGTATATTATTTACAGGTGAGGAATGGAAGTGGTCTGCCACTTTTTTTTCTGTGATGTTCGGCCATTTTTACTGACATTTTTCACCGGCTGCAGGCGGTTGTCGGGTGGGAGATGGGGTTGGAAAGAGAGAGCGCCGCGCTGAGGTGAGTCGCCGGGACGGGACACACAGCACGCGAGGGGATGGGGGGTACGGGAGCAGCAGGTCGCCGATCTCTCTCGGCAATTCATTTCAGTGCAAAAAAGTGATTTTTAATTCACTTTTGTTTGTGCGGTTGGTCCGGGAGATTCCCAGCATTCACCTCGATAACTTCCATGCGGCCACGCCCCGTTCAACATGCCACGCCCCATCCGCCAGTGGCGGCGCGTCCGCTTCACTCTCTCGAAGCTGCCGCCGTGAAAGACGGTGTTACAGATGGAGCACTTGTGGTAAACAAATCTGCTCGTGAGTGTAATTACTTTATAATTTGAGAACTTATTTATAGCGACCTTCCTCGTTTAAAAAAAAAAAAAAAAACAGACGAGAAAAAAACAAACCAACATTTATCTAGGAAAGCGTTCCTACCAATATTAACTTTTACATACGAGAATTCCCCCTATAATCTAGGTCTCTAAAAATTGTTGAATATAGTTCTCATAACATGTACTCTCAACATTTTAAGTGTGCACAGATTCCCGGGTAAATATTTCATTTGTTGTAACTCACTCCATTGGTGATTACGGGTGCAGCAAATGGGTCAGTCTAGCCTAGGCTCGCTGTACTGGGCTCTTCAGCATGTCAGGTGGGGTGGCACACTGAGGAACGGACAATACTATGACCTGAAATGGCTCTCATCAAACTGGTTATGCCTTTTGCTTGACCTGACCCTCGAATTTTTTACGGAGTGGCCAATGGTCACTAATCCCGTTAATGGTTTACCAACCAGCTAATAGTTACCAAATAATCACTGTGAGTAATTTTTTTTTTTTTTTTTACTGTGAGTAATTAGTTGCCAACGTTTTGGCCCTTGGGGAAAATAATTTTTTTTTCAAAGGTGAGGCCTAGCATGGGACCATGCCGCGACCGTGCTAGCTCGACGTGACGGGATGAGTAGGATCGTATACTTATTTGCATCTACGTTTTACATTGATGCAGCAATCACAACAAATCATGTTTGATCTCGTTTTTACAAGTTTTCGGTTTATACATAGTTTTGTTGGTCATTTTGTGTGTACTTAATTTACATTTGAATAAATAATCGTTAAATATGAAAAAAAAAAAACAATAACTTTCACATGCAACGCAAATGGTTTAGCTAGAAATGATTCCTACAACTATTAGGTCCAGAGGTTTGAGAAATTTGGATAATTATGAAATTATTTCCCTCCCTTTTGGACTACCTGACTTAAACGGGGGTTCAGAAATCAATTCCATCAGAGTTGCGAGTCTGTCCAAGCAATTCTAATTTTAAACTTTTTGTCATTATCAGGCATGGCATGATGCACTTGCATCCTTTTTACGTATGTACTTATTTTATGTCTTGTCTTACTCTCTTTAACCTTAATTAGCTGCGAAAAATGCAAAAAGTCCGCAGCCTTTAAATAGCTCCCCGCTCTCTATCGAAGATACCAAAACGCGCACACACCCATCTGATCTGTGCGACCAGAAGCGAACACAAAGCAAACTACTAGAAAGAATCTGAATCAACCCATCTCGCTCAAAAAAGCTAGGAAAGAGAGAAAAAGAAGAAGAGGAGAGAAGGGAAAGAGACGAGCCAAAACGGGGCTTCCACTGTGGATGCTGGGGTGGGGTGTGGACTTCTTGCGGGCCGAAATGAATCGCTTGCTCGCCTTGCTCTTCCACCAGGTCTTTTGCTCCTGTTCACTTCAATGTTCTCTTCTTCAACCTCTCCAGAATGTGGGTTTTCCGTGGTGAATTCGTATATTTATGTGTGGTTTTTTGTGTTGGCAGGGAGTGCTGGATGAGCAGTTCTTGCAGCTGCAGCAGCTCCAAGACGAGAGCTCCCCTAACTTTGTGTCGGAGGTCATCACCATCTACTTCCACGAGTCCGAGAAGCTCCTCCTCAACCTCCGATTGCTCCTGTAATCAACTCCTTCTTCGAGGGTCTTTGTCTTTTCTTGCATTTATGTCCTCTTTCATCTGTTGATCCAGAAATATACTTTCACTCAATCTAAGCATTTTGACAAGTAGCCGGTCGTGCATATTCTGGGTCATCATGTTTCTCTTGCTTGAGTTTGCTGGTTTGTTTGTTTGTTTGTTGGGTCGTGACGGGATGTATTGGAGACAGGATGGATAGGGAGCTGTCGGACTACAAGAAGATGGAGATACACTTGAACCAGATGATGGGAAGCAGCTCCAGCATCGGCGCCAAGCGCATCCGCAACGTCTGCGTCGCCTTTCGCGCCGCTTCCAACCAGAACAACCATGCCGGGTACTTTTATCGTTTCGCCTCTGCTTTCACTGTTGCACTTATTCCCCAGAGAAGCGAAACGATGCTGTGTTCCCAACCTTTTTGCCTTTAAAGAAAAAATGACCTTTTGCTTTCTTTTAGGTGTCTGAGAGCCTTGGAGTTGCTAGAACATGAATATTGCTACCTCAAGAACAAACTCCACGAACTTTTCCAGGTATTCACAAATTCTTTCTTACACATCCTATTATATAACTACCACAAACATATGAAATTTAAGTGTCGGGTTGGCTAACAACTAACGTCGTCTACTGCATGCTTTTACGTTCTAAATGATGCAGATAGAGCAACAAAGAGCTTTGGCATCTGTGGTTAGATATCCTGCACGCCACAACTGAAACAGATGAGCCATGGTCGTTCCTACCCCAGCTTTTTGCGCAGGAACAATAAAATTCAGACTGTTCGCCCTAGACGCGTCATCGAAGCTAAGCTCCGTAGAGAAAGGAGGGAGGGAGATAAGGGGTTGCCATGTAACTCCATTCGAATGCATTGATTTTATGTACAAGTTGCAATGTGGCTAAAGTTACGATTATTCGTTTCGGAAGATCGAACTGCATGTGACTGTCGTAACTCGTGAAATATTCTTATTCGACCGAATGAGCTATTGAATGAAAAAAGTGCAAACTTGAGTAGGGAAGAGATTTTGAAGCAAAATCCACTTAACATAGGCTATAAAGTCAGACAAAAAAAAAAAACCGCTAACCTAACAGTACTGTCAGTTATTTCTGACCATACGATCTCACAATCAATGAGTGCTTTATGCAAAACACGCGGGGATGATGTGTGGATCTACGGTTGAGCTTACATCGTCCCTGACAGTACTGTCAGGAATTTTTTTTTTTTTTTTTAAAGCCAGAAAGAAAAAATAAAAAGGAGAAAAAGGAGGTCTTTTACAATACCTCGTGACCGTCGCCACTGTAACGTTTTATGATTATGACCAAAAGTTAGGCCACAGAAGGGTTTAGCAACACAGACAAGAAAAATACTTGAACCCTTCTAATTTTCAACGTTGATGGGTATGGGCATTTCGGTGAAACTGGATTTGGACCTTATTTTACGGGCTAAAGTCATTCCGAAGAAAATCTGGTGATGGGCTTTTAAGGGCGCGCAAGGCAACACTTCTACTTTAGAAATCAATTTCTGGCCAGAAATTGATTTTTCTACTTTTAGAGAAAAGTAATTTTTTTTTTACTTTTTTAAGTGGCTCCAAAACTACTTCTCGCTTCAGAAGTAGAAAAATGAAATTGCGTAACCAAACGAATTCCTGCTCCATAAGTGTTATCATGCGCTTCCTAAGCGCGAGAGTCGAAATTTTTACAATTATTTTTGATAGTGGGCCTTCTGTTGTGGACTCGTCTATGTATTCCATAACACAAAACGATAATTTCTCTATCTCTCTATCTTATAATTTGCGTCTTGGTCGTGTCATGTAGTTTACTATGTTTCTATATCTAATCTCATTGACTAGGCTTCAACATCCATTGCAATGTACTTAAGAACATCTCGAAGTAGATGATCTTGGGACTTAAAAAGCATAGCAGTAAGCTTACGATGGGAGGAATGGAATTTAATGTCGAGCATTCGTTTTGCTATGACGTAAAATTCTATTCGTCCAACAGAAAATCATTTTAAAAAGGAATCTCACTTCCTCTAACGATCTTGCAAGTTTTGTATAACATGTGATTAAATTAGATGGACGAACATAAAAAGAAAAGGTATTTTAGAATACCTCATCTTCTCTCTCTCCTTCTCCCTCACCAAGCCTTGAACCCATGACCTTGAGCTAGTTCAAGACCAACCACAAGGCCAATAGGAAGGCTGGTGTTCTCTTTATGGTGGAAAATCTATAAAAACCATCATTGAATTTACCGAGACGACCTCTAATCGAAGTGGTTTAGCAAGGAAGTAGACCTGGTTTTCAGAAACTCAGATGGGCCTGAAGCATGGGCTAGTTTGTATTGCCCTAAAAACTAAGGGCGCGAATAATAACCATTCTGTTTCTCTATTTCTGTTCCAAACATGTTTCTAGAACATGTTTGGAACAGAAATCCATTTGGTAATGCAAATTCATTTTTCTATTTATGGAATAAAAATCGGTTCCAGAAATAGGTTTGGAACAAAAATGAGAAGTTAAAATATTTAGTTTCTCAATTTTTGGAACAGAAATGAGAAATAAGAAGTCTTCTCATCGCGCTCTCTCTCTCTCTAGCATCCCGATCGCCGGTCCGCCAGTCACCGTCCACCGGTTCGTCCGATCGCTGGTCCGTCGTCCGCTGTTCGCCGATCGCCGACAACCCTAGAATTTTTATACTGTTATCAAATGAATTTCTATTCCGAAAATAGAAATTTTGTGTCGTTAATAAACACATTTATTTTCTCAAAAACTCGTCCATAAATTAAAAATAGAAAAATTTATTTCTGGCCAGAAATTAATTTCTAAAAACACAATGATTATCATTCACGCCCTAAGTAAACTATTTTGAATGCGTTTGGCTGGTTTGTTTGTTGGGTCATGATGGGACATACTGGAAGACGGGATGGATAGGGAGCTGTTGGACTACAAGAAGATGGAGATACACTTGAACCAGATGATGGGAAGCAACTCCAGCGTCTGTGCCAAGCGCATCCGCAACGTCTGTGTCGCCTTCCGCACCGCTTCCGAGCAGATCAACCCTGCTGGGTACTTTTATCGTTTCACCTCAGCTTTCACTGTTGCACTTATTCCCCAGAGAAGCGAAACGATGCTGTGTTCCCGACCTTTTGCCTTCTCTTACTTTAAAAGAATGACCATTTACTTTCTTTTAGGTGTTTGAGAGCTCTGGAGTTGCTAGAACATGAATATTGCTACCTGTTGACACCTAAATTTTGATTATCCTTTATTATTAATTTGTTGTATAAAAATTAGGGACTAACCTTTGTCCCTGCTAAAAACAAAAGGAGGAAAAATATTATTTAAATCATTTTCATACGGTCTGCACTTTTAGTATATTTTTACTTTTTGCATTCATGCATTTGCATTTGGACCGGCGGCGGATGCTTTGAATTTGATTGAGATAACCCGCGGAGAAAGAAAAATTTCAAAAGAAAATTCATTTTTAAAAATAAAAATAAAATCCTTAGCTGATTTTTGTTGAGCGAAGGCAGGGATATGGGCTGAGTTTGTTGAGCAAATGCAGGGATATGAGCTGATTTTTGTTGAGAAGGCAGGGATATGAGCTGAGTTTGTTGAGTCAAGGTAGGGATATCAACTGAATTTGTTGAGCAAAGGCTTACTCGCCTATAAGAGGGACTAGAGAGTTAACGTGCGGGAAGAGGTGGCTGAATTGGCAGAGAGAGGAGGCCATTGAGAAAAGATTCAAAAAAAAAAAAGTGAGAAGCTACGTCCAAATAGAGAGGGAGAGGAAGAGGATGTCCACGGAAAGTCAGAAAAGAAAAGTCTAGTTTTCTTAATGTTTGACTATCCTTTTCTGGTCCACGGTGGTGCACAAAGAAGAAGACGAATCGACAATCCCCACCGCTTCATCTTGCCTTGACTTTGTCCAGTGATCAGGCGAGTTCGTGCCATTGTCCAGCGTTCTCGACATTTTCCAGTAGATCCTCCGACGTCTCTACCACGTCCCAGCTACGTAGACCAGTCCCTCTACGACGTGGGAGAGTCCTTTTTTATTTTATTTTTGCAGATTTTTCCAACGCCGGCTGAAGCTTTGTGGGATAATAAACGTGTTGTCTGGAGATCAGCCTATCGGACCAATCTCGTTGAGCTACCTGTGCCCACACCGAAGCTGTTGTTCAACCACTAGTGATTTCAGTCCAGTCTCGAACTCGCAGAAATCGTGAGTCATAGACTCAAGAACCCAGCTGCGAAAGTCCTTCGCCGTTCGTGATTCGTGCGATTCTGCTCCGAGCCAGTCAGCGGGGTGCAAGCTTGAACCGCGGATCCACGAGAATTCCAACCTCGTCCGCAAGTCCCATCCAGATTCAAACGAGAAACGAAAATCTGAAATTATTTCAGATTAGGTAAAATTCGATTTGCTTGTATTTCTTTCTTGTGAATATTGGGTGACATTTCGGTTAGGCAAAATTTTATCTACCAATATTTCAATATGTGATAATTGCCTATTCAAATTTTATTGATATCTTTAGCATATTTCTTAGTCTGGAAAAATCGTTTCGAATTATGGGTGATTCCCTACCGACAACGTGTAAATTCGGACTAATCTCGACCTCGAGATTTGTCTCGATGGCATGGGGAACGAGATATCTAATCTTAACCACTGGATTTGATTCCTCGATCCAATCCGTCATATAATTCGAATCGAAAAATATTTTCGTAAAAGATCATGCATTATCTTTGATTGATTTGATTTGTCACCCGTCTAAATAATTTGGCAGATAAGATTTTATCTAATCTTGAATTAGGAAGATCTCGTCGGTTTCGGGTAATAAATGAAACAAATTCGAAGGTCAATTCGTGAATCGGGTAAAGATTTTCTAAAGATTATGGGATTTAATGAAAGTTAATTCTAATTCTTTTAGGATAATCTTTAACCCACTCATGTCTTATTCTCATCAAATCTTTAATTTTGAAAATTCATTCAAAAAATACAAAAAAATATCTCATTCATGTAGTTCGCATATAGTTTAGAAAATTCCATTTATTCATGTAGATGAGCATTTCATTTTACTTGTATGTCATACAGGCTTAGTCGCATAACAGTCATGTCATTCCCATGCCGCATTGGTCAGCAATGTCATACAGCTTTGCCATGTCATTAAAGTCTGTCATATCATATAGGTCGTCATGCCACTTTTTCATGTCGCATTATCCATCATTTCATTAGCCCTGACACGTCATTGATGCTATGTCGCATTCGTACGTCATTTAGAATTATGTCATAGTTCATTCATTTTAGTCTAATAGGTTTAGTTTAGCCTACTGTCACATGCCATTTAGATCAAATTCATGTCATTTTTGCATAACATGTAGATTAGAATTCATGTTGTTTTTGCACGTCACTAAGATTCGAAAATTTAAATTGTTGCACATTCATGTCATATTAGGATGATCGCCATTCATCATATCATTAGAATAATTGTGTTCTTAGGACACAATTACATTCATGCATTGCATTAAATAAAAAATCCAAAAATAGTTGCACCTTTGGAGCTTTAAATCAGAATCCTCGAGGGTTGCCAACTCAAATAGTTTTCATTGAAATGAAGGGTACCGAAAGGGCGTTAATAAAAATATTAGCGTAATCAAGTCCCCGAACTCATTGATCTCTGGTTCGTAGGAATAAAGTATTTCTCCCGATACTTTATTTAGGTGTCTAATCAGCCTACCATAAATTGATTAGTAGCGACTCCAATTTGAAAATCATTTGCATTAATTACTTGAACCAAAGTTACGGTTTGGTAGGACTTGGGAGAGTCCGAGTTAGGTTAGTTAATTTAATTAACCTAATAATCCATAAACCTGAAATTTCTGATTTTTAGGTCGTAACACTACCTCAAGAACAAACTCCACAAACTTTTCCAGGTACGCACAAATACTTTCTTACACATCCTATTATGTACTACCACTAATGAATGATGTCGCTTACTGCATGCTTTTTCATTCTAAATAATTCAGATAGAGCAACAAAAGAGCTTTGGCATCTGTGGTTAGATATCCTGCACGCCACAACTGAAACAGATGAGCCATGGTCATTCTGCTCCGGCTTTTTCGCGCAAGAACAATAAAATTGGATTATTCGCCCTAGTCCCGTCATCGAAGCGAAGCTCCTTGGAGGAAGGAGGGAGGGAGGGAGATGGAGGGGTGACATGTAACTCCATTCTGAATGCAAAGATTTATGCACGAGCTGCGACGTGGCTATCTTAAGATTAGGTGCTTCGATGAATATTTGTTTCGGATAGTCGAACCGTATGTGGTCATCGTAACTCGTGAGATATTCTTATGCGACTCGATAAACGGTGGAATGAAAATGTTGCAAACTCGAAAAGACCTCTACAAGCGGAGAGATTTTGAAGAAAAATTCACTTGACATAGGCCATAAAGAAAAAATAAAAAAGGAGAAAAATGAGGTATTTTAGAATATCAACCGATTATAAAGACGCTGGGTTATCTATGATGTAAAATCGTATTAACGTGAAAATCAAACTTCAACTTCATGAAATAATTTTAAAAAGGGACAAGTTTTGTTGTGATGACTTACATGGAGTAACAAAAAACAAAAAAGAGATATTTTAGAATACCTCATCCTCTTCCCTCACACCATCATGCCTTGAACTCATGACCTTGAGCTAGTTCAAGACCAACCACAAGGCCATCGGGAAGGCTGGTATTCTCTTTATGGTAGAAAATCTATAAATGCTAATACTGAAATTACGGAAATGACCTCTAATAGAAGCGGTTTAGCAAGAGGAACTGGACCTGGTTTTCAGAAACTCTGATGGGCCTTAAGCACGGGCTCGTATGTATTGCCCTAAGAAACTGAGTAAACTGATCTTCTTGTGATATAGCTTCTTGAGGAAATGCTACCGAAGCATCCTGAAGCTAAACGCTCTGCTATTATACCAAATCTAGAGCTATCAATACGGGTCCACGACCCATTTCTAACCCATATTTTATATAAATGGGTTCTACGGTGAAGGTTCCGTAGCGCGTCGTGACCATCGGGCTAAGTGACGGTTGAGCAACTCAAGGGAACTGCCCTACCTTACTACAACATAGAGACAGAAGGGAGAAGTCCACGTGGGTTGTTAGTTTTTAGAGGGCCTACTAAAATTGGATCCAAAAAAAGTTGAAGCTAAATCTGATGGGTCAAAAATGAGTTACACATAGAACTCATTTTCGACCCATGGGTGTGGCCTGCACCTTCCACAAGTTATAAATGAGCCTCCAAGGCTCAACATCATTAGTTTATTTTTTATTTTTATGTTTAGTTTAAATTTTATATTTTTATAAGTAAAAGAAAGAAAGAAAGAAAATATAAAAACTGTTCATGTCCGCCGATTGCCAGTCGCCGGAGGAAAATGAAAGAAAAAAGAAAAGAAAAATAAAATAAAAAATACTTTAAAAAAATTAACAAAATATGGAAAAAAAAATTCACTAGATTTTTATTGCATAAAAGTATTTTAGTAATACCATTTTTTATTTTATTTACTAATTTTTTATTTTTAAATTTTTTTTTTTTATTTGATGTGAAGTTGTTATCCAGGTAATATATACATGCTTAAAATAGGTTAAATGAGTTGTATAGATTTTTCTAAAATATTAGTGTGTTTTAGTAATATGGGTCAAAACGGGTCGGATGGGGTATGAGTCATTAAATACCGATCAATACAAGTCGGATTATATTCAACCCGACTCCATTCGATCCACCCATTTGACACATCTAACCAAATCCAATCCAATCGTGGGGACCAATCTCGACAAAATAAAGTGCAAAATATGGAACATGAAAGGCTGTTCGATAAGACCCGCGTGATCGAAATGGACGTTCCAGCTTTAATAATCCGTGCATGGTTGAAACGGACGGGCCAACTTTGATGTTCCCTCCCCCACTTTCACTGCTACACAGTTTACATTGCTCCTTCGCTTTTGGCAATTAACATTTAAAAACGAAAAAGGGTTAAAAAGAGACCACTCACAAGCCCCAAAAATGGTTCAAGGATAGGAAAATAAATAAATAAAAGTCATGAGCTGATGCAGGATGCCTAATCTACCTTTTGGAGAGGCTCTCCCGTTGAATGCGCGTGTAGTGCAAACGAAACGAAAGAATCCACTCCTTGAAAAACTAACAATATGTAACCGGAAGTTACGAATCCCATTTCACTTGATATATTCACCGAAGTTTCGAAGAGAGAAGAATGGCGGTGTGAATGAGCTTGCCGACAGATGTTTCACATACTCACGATATAGAATGGATCTTGTGCTTATAAAGCCCGGCATGCCAGTTCTGTGTTGGGGTGTGGTTCATTCTGCTTATTGATAGGAAGACACGGGGGTCATGCTAGAGAATTTTTGTAGTTTGAACTCGTATTTTATTGGTAATTTAGGGTTAAGCCCATAAATAACTATTTTCTTTTGTAATAGAGAGTTGTAACATGAATGGATGATGTGCTAATTATATAGCATACCACAAAAAAAAAAAAAAAAAAAACTGGTGGATGTAGCTTTAATTTAAAAGTGAATCGGGATAAATCTTGTGTTTCGATTTCTCTTTCTCGCATTTACTCTCTACTTCGTTGTATTTATGCGCTTAATTCTAATACTCTGAAAGGGCTGACGCAGGGCCCGTCGAGTCGGGACCACAAGCAACTTAACTTGTCTATATATGCTTGGCGTTGGACTTTGTTCGCCTTAGTTTCGATGTACACTGGGGGCACATTCTATTTAGTGTTTGCCAGCGATGATGGGTTGAAATATTCTTTCTCTTGTGCGTTTTCTGATTATTGAAGGAAGGAGAGCGACAATCAATTAACCAAAAAATTGACATTCTCATTGATTCACTGACGATGCACTTGTAAAACGGTTCTCAAGAGAATCAAAACCTCGGCTCATATCAACCAGGGAAACCCGACTTCTTTACTTACTTTAAATTGGGACGATCCTGATTATTCTAAAGATAAATATATTATACATACTCCCAACCAAATTCACTATATATTAGCCTTACCAAGCAAAGAGTTAAACAAACTCACTACGTTAATTAGCGCAACATCAAGCTAAAAATTCAAACTTTCGCCCGCTGTCCTACTCCTATTGGGTTAACTAATCCATGTAGAGGTTAGTTCTAAACATGCATCTCTCGATTGCTTGTGGGATTTCACAAATTCAAATTCGACTGCTCTTCATTGCTAGCCAATAGCATCCACACATTTCTCGAGCGCCGGTGGCAACCAACATTTTGAGGTCTTGAATCCAACGGAAATCTTTGACTTTGGACGCACCAACTCTCTTCCAAATTTTCCCTCTGGCTTGAACCGGCGACGATTTGACAAATGCTGCTGGGAAACATATGGTCTTGGTGGAACGAAGGGGCGTATACTTTTCAGAACCCCTTTATTTTCTTGCCTATTTCACACCAGGTTAGTACAAGTTAGGATGCCCACGCTGATATTGATGAATTGGAAAGGTAAGGAGTTCGAATTTTTCTGCAAATCAAGGTGAAAGAGGTATATGCCCCACTGGGTTGTCGGCTCGGCGACGCGGATCTTACTCGAATGACGATTAGGTGCGAGGTCTCTGTTCCTCCACCATGCCGCGTACTCATCTGGTTTTACCCGGGCTCGCGCAATCTGCATGTTCCCTTAGCCATGGAAACCAAAAGAATGAAACGGATATTAAGATGCAGAACAAAGACATCTTCACTTGCCGATTTGTTTTCGAGTACGTTGCTTCCAAAACTATAAGACACTTACCAAGCAATTAAATAAGAAAATACACACTATTCGCAATGGAGTGATTTTTCTGGAAATTCGTACAATTTAATATTGAAAAGCGTTTCGGATACGCTCACTAACACGAAATTACGAAGGCATCTCTTCAAAATTCATCCGCAGACCGCTTTCTTGAAGAATTTCAATCAAGAAACAAGGTTTTTGAACTGTTGTCCAACACTTGCCAAATTAAGGTTTACTTGACATCAGAAATGCAGTCCGTTCCGCAGCTTCGTTTCTTGAGGAGCACAAGAATTAAGGTTTAATTTTCACTCATGCACCATCTTTTTAGGCCAAATCAAGATAAGATTAATTTTCTTGACACCTTTCCTAATTTTAATTTGTTGAGGTGTGGTTCATACTCCTCATCGACACAAAAATATAAAATCTCACTCCGGCGGGGTCGCGGGTGCACTAACAGCCAAAGAGCTTTTATAACTTGAGCCCATATTTTATTTTTAGTGTGGCCTTAGGTCATGAATAACTAGTAACTACTATTATTTATTATCTCTTTCTCTTGTAATTGATGGATGTAATAAAAGGTGCGATGTACTAATTATAGTGAAATCATCTGTTATATATAATGCTAATTTAAGAGTGAACGAGAATAAACCATTGTTACTTTTATGTTTTATTTTATTATGATTGTGCGTTGTATCTGGATAAAAAAAAAATTGACATAGCCTTAGGAAACTCACTAGGATTACGGTACCCCCCTTTAACATTCGTTCACACGTAAATTTAATCCAATTCGTCACCGCAAAGCCCAAAATGCCTGCAAGAGAATATAAATATCTTCCCTTTAACGTCAACATTTTCTTGTGATGTACATGTACTCTGTAACCCTCCACAGCCATTCACTCTCTCTCTCTCTCTCTCTCTCTCCCACTCATCTGAACCTCGGAAAGATCAAACCTTGGCCTCACGCAACGGGCTCTCATCACTTCCTGCGTCCCAAAGCTTGAAACTTTAAGCAAAGCCCGAGAGTCTGTCTGAGACCATCGAAGAGGCGCGTAACGGGTTGAAGAAAACCCTCGTCGAAGCCGATCGTCGTCATGACGGGTGGGTTGGTCGTTGGAGATGCGTTCCGTTGCGAGGAGGAGACGCATCTCACGGTGATGAAGACGTCCCTGTTCTTCGCCGGCGACGGGTTCGCGGCGTACGACTCGAAGGGCGAGCTCGCGTTCCGGGTTGACTCGTACGGGCCCGACGCTCGCGACACGGGCGAGGTCGTCCTCATGGATGCTCACGGCCGGTGTCTCCTCACCGTCCGGCGCAAGGTAATTACCAATTTTCTTTCCAGGGCTCTGCAATTGATTCGCGTCCTTCTCGAGATGTTTGTCCTGTCGAGCCGAATCGACTCGGTTTCTGAAATCAGCTGGGATTTGGTTAAAGAGAAAGGTCACGATCAGTCTGGTCATGTGTTAATCGGAAAAGGTCAGATTTCGGGCGGTGATTCGTGATTTTGCTCCCCCATCTGACGCCCATGACAAATCTGATTTGGACGTTTTTCATTTTCCGGGTCAGTGTCATTTCATGACTCAGTGCAAGCTCAGACTGGTGAGGGCGGTGGGGGTAAGATCCGAGTCAACTCGGAGATTTAATTCATTTTTCGATTTTCTTTTTAGGAACCGTGGCTTTTTGAGATGCATTCTACTAATTATTTAACAAATAGAGCTTCTGTCGGAGTTTTTCATTTTATTTCCCTTTTTTGACTTATTGATATTTATCTATGGTGGAAAAAACAGAGGCCGAGCTTGCATCGACGGTGGGAAGGATTCTACGGGGAGGGGACGGACGGCCAGAAACCGATCTTCAGCGTGCGGAGGTCGTCGATCATCGGCGATTCGGGGGTGACGGTGGAGGTGTACGGTAGCCCCGGCGAGGAGTACCACATCGAGGGGTCATTCGCGCAGCGCAGCTGCACCATCTTCAACGCGGACCGGGAGCCGGTGGCGGAGATCCGACGCAAGGTCGACGCCTCCACCAACGTCGTGCTCGGCAAGGATGTCTTCTCTCTCTGCGTGAAGCCCGGGTTCGACGGCGCGTTCACCATGGGATTGGTCCTCGTCCTCGACCGGATCACCGGCGAAGCCGATGCCGACCTCGGTGAAGGCGAAGACGCCGTGGCGGCGGATGCCGCGTCGGATGGTTAGGACTCGAGAGGCTTGTCTAGATTCTATCACGGCGGTTGACGATGGTGATTTCCCATGTGATAAGGTTGTGATTTTGGCCGGTCCATGAAATTATTCGAATAGTGGGGGGCCTAAAGTAGATATTTGGAGAATAATGTATTTCCGTGGAATTTGGAGCTTACGGCTTTGTCTCTTGATGGGGATCTTCTGCTTCTTCTTCCTCGTGTTTAATATCCTTTTTGTTATGCAATATTTATTTGTTTTGCTAATTTTAGATTAAGTACAAGTCATTTTCAATGAGGTGTAATGTTTTGTTTGAGGTCCCAAGAATAGAATAATTTTCCATGGGTCTCTAATTATGGAGAAGATGATATGCGTTTTATTTTATTTTTATGGAGAAATCTTCAAATAAAGACACGAAGGATCGTCGTTTGTTCAAACAAGGCTGAAGGGCTCAAATAATTTAGTATTTAACTTATGAAAATTGTTTCGACTAAAAAAACTTATAAATTTTGTTTATTTAATATTTAGAACATCGGGATTCGTAAAAAAAAATATATGCTTTTCTTAAAAAGATATCAATAATTCACTATTCAACTTATGAAACTTGTTTACTTGACCATTATAATTTGTTATTTCGAGAAACCTATAAGAACAACTGAAACGATTAACGATAGTTTTCCTTTTTAATACTCTCTTCCACTTTTAATTCATTGTCCTAGACAAAGAGTGTCATTTTCCTCCCTTCGCTCTCTACCCCTCCTACTTTTGATCGCATTCCTCCTTCCAAAACGAAGTAAAGACAAAACATTCTTCGAGACAATTAGGAAGATTATGAGTTAGCTTGGAGCCCATGTACCTTACAAGATAAGTTATTATATTGAGCATTATAACTCACAAATTAATGAGTTTTTCAATGCCAATTCATTTGAAATTCTCCTCACTTTAAACTAGGGTGAGCAAAGGGCATCCACTGGATCGGAAATTGCACGGAACGGACCGAATTGGCCTATTCTAGGCGATTCCCGAGGTACCATCCGGTTCCAAATGAAACCAATGATTTTGGATCCGGTTCTCGAGTTCAGGGGTGGAACCGCCCACCTAGACCGAATCGGTTATTATAATTATTTTTTTTATTTTCTTAAAATCTATAAAGAAAAAAACCCTAATGCTCTTTAGTCTTTCCTCTCTCTTTATACTTTCTAGTTTCCCCTTCCCCTGTCACGAGTCATACCTTTCCCTCTCTTCAGTCTTCCGTCTTCCGTCTCAGCTCTTTCCCCTCTCACGCCTTTCCCGTCCCTCTCGCTCGCACTCCGTCCCTCTTCATTTGCTGCCAGTCATTCTACCTCTATGTCCTTCTCCTTCTTGATCCTAAGTGGGATCAGACCGGACTGAGAACCGATCACCACTACTTTAAATCTCCATTCAAGACTCTAATGACCAAATATAAAGCTACACAACTCTAGAGAGTAAACTGATATGAAATCGGGAAGTCTTTACTTGCTTAATATTAGAATATAGAGAATCAATCCGGTCCCTGCAAAAGTTTTCCCCCACGTAACTATTTGAGGATGGAAATCTATGAAATCAAGAAGTCTTTACTTGTTTTCCGCCATTTCACGTTGAAGGGTCGTGCAATGGGGAATAGCTGAAGGGATTGCTTCAAACTTCAAGAGGTTTGAATCTCCATAAGACTGTGAACCCTCTACTGGGCTCTTGATTTTGAAATCGGGGAGTCGCGGTTCGAAATTGAAGTTGTGATTTCGAACTTGAGTACATAAAGTGGATTCTAGATCGATCCTTATTCGCTTTGCTACATTTTGGGTCACGCCGGAAATGTCAAGCTAGCAAGAATACAAGTTCTGCACCCGGTTTTCATAGATTTCCATCCTCAAATAGTTGCGTGAGGGAAAACTTTTGCAGGGACCGGATCGATTCTCTATATTCTAATATTAAGCAATTAAAGCCTCTCTTATCTATAATTATTCCTCTCATTCATGCCACTTGGTCTTGATATTCATATTCCTTTTGAGGCCAAAGATGATATTCTTGATCTCAATATCAGTCCCGTTTGGACACTAGTCGCCCTCTCAACGTGCGCTGGCATACAAGAAGGAATGAGCCAAGGAAGGGGACAAAAAGCAAATGATGCATCTTTGAAGAACAAAGTTGAAGTGACCCTTTCAAGGAGTGGGTATTGCACTAACAAGAGATGAGAAGAAAAAAAAGTTTTAAATTTATTGCATTGGTATTAATTCAGTTATAAACTTTTTAATTGGACCAATTTAGTCTTAAACATTTTCACATTAGTACCAATTCAGTCCATCCAGCCAATTTAGGCGGGAAACATTTTCACGCTTTGTCTTTTCCAGTCTAAATTGGTCGGATGGACTGAATTGATACCGATGTGAAAAGGTTTAGGACTAAATTGGTCCAATTGAAAGTTTTAGGACTGGATTGATACCAATGCAATAGGTTCATGATTTTCTTTTTTATTATTTTCCTATAAACACCGTGTCTCCGCATTAATGCGATGTCTTTTCGGATCCTAATCTGGCACAAATGGGTCAAATGTATTCGTAAGTCACTCGAGCTTGACCCCTTAATTGTTTACACAAAGTTCGAGCTGTGCAAGTATCAGATAGGGCCTCCATCGGCATTTACAAACCTTGACTTGAAAGTTTTGATCTCGATCAGGGAGTGAACTTTTATGTCATATATATGTCAGATCTAGATCGTAATTACAAGCAGAAAACGTGCTAGTTTTTCAAGTCAAGCCGGCCAATAGTTTAGATTGTATTATAGGATCAAGTTTGAAGTTTAAGAAAAGCAACCTCATCGAGCTCGCATCAACAGTCTAGCCAAGTTGCAGACATTTATACATTATCAGATTAGAAAACTTAAAATTGAATTGACATCATATGTTATGTTTATCTCAAACTCCTATCAGATTTTGAATAGATAGTGGGGCCAACTAATTTTGACCCTTAATTCCAATAGTAATTATTATGAAAACGACGAACCTTGTTTGACTCCACACAAGACCCCAAAGTCGTCCTTGAATTAATCTTTTTCTCTTAATCAAGTCCTTCAACTAATTTCCAGGAAAAATGTTGGCTCTCTGGCTCTTCGAGAAGGAAAATGCTCCGCAAAAGATGGGGGGAAAGCTCTTCACTTTGCCAAGCCACGCTTCATCTCTTGCATCACGCTAGGGCAAATCGAAGAATCGGTAAGAGATAATTAAGGCTAATCCGAAGACCGGAGCGATGACTTAACGGCTAATCCAATATTAATCGAAGCAGTTAAGCTAAATATATTATCCGGTGCTTCTACGTTGTTTAGTTAGAGAATCACCTAACACCACCACCCATCTCATGCTTATTGCAAATTCACGCTCTTCAATTCTATATGTGGGCTACTGTTGATGGTGTTATTGCTCGGCGTTGGTGATAGGGACGTCGAACCTAGACGCGCACTGCATGCCGTTGCATTTGGTATGGGAGTTCTCGATGTGTGCCATTCATGGACTTTGGTGATCGGCCGCCGCAAGTTTATGGTATCAGATCTACTCTTGGAGGATGAGAGTGTGCTTCCAGCTACAAAATTTGCTTTCTGGGATTTTTTTTCTACTGCCTTTTGGGAGTTTGAAAGCATTCTATGTAATTCTCCCAGACTATTAATGAATAGAATCTTTCTTTCGACAAAAAAAAAAAAATTTCTATATGTCGGCATTGCACTGTCTCCCAATACATTGAATTAGTCTTTGACTAAGCTATCCCAATTAAAGTATAGCCCAGCGTGCTCAATTTTCTCCAACTAATACATCACCCCCACTAATTTAAAAGATAGGACTCTTCTTCCATTTGTTGAGAAAACCTTCCCTCTGAATATTTTGATTCTGACAAAACTATCCTTTTTTATAAGAGAATCTGGTTAATACAAATAATTTATTATTGCAGGCATGAGCATGTGAACAAAAGCCTATAATATTCCATGACTGGCGTTCAGACTCAAGGAGTAGTCGTCACACACTTGCTTCTGAGATAGTCGAAGTCCTACATTCAGATGGAGAATCGTGGTGCCTCAGTTGACTTCAGAAGGAAGTCGGTGCTGCCTCTGAAGACTTCAGAAGGAGGTCTATGTTGCATCTGAAGCCTTCAGAAGGAGGTCTATGCTGCATCTGAAGACTCATCTCTAGAAGATTTATGTGACACGTCAGTAAGGATCTTACAGAAGCTCAGAGTCACTGTTCCAATCTGTTCAGATTCAGAGAGTCTCTCTGGCTCAGAAGACTGCTTCTGAACAACGTTCAGATTCTGCAATATCTCGCTACTAGATTCTGAAGACCCACGTTTGGCAGGTTTCCGATCTGATCGCACTTTGTTATGGAAGTTTGTAAGATTTGATTGACAGGATTATTTTCCAATCAAATCAGGAGAATATCCGCGATTGGATATTACCTTCCGTGGACAAGATATCTTGGAGATTTGGATGAACTCTTTTTATGGAAACTAAAGATTTGGTTGTATGGGCGACTGAATCTGAAGGGTTCAGATTCACTTTCAACGGCCACTGGATCTTTCCATATACAGTCTCCGTCAATCAGGATTGATGACGTCCAATCAGAGATTGAGGAGCGATCCTTTGAAGGGCCTTGGTAACGGCTAGTTCAAGGCTGAATGAGTATAAAGAAGATCAACAGTGACTGTTTCGACAGGAATCACGAACTTATAATTCCAAAGTGCTGAGTTGTTCAAAAACACATTCTCTTGTTCTTGTGAGCTTAAAATTCATTGTCTTGAGAGGTTCATTTGTAAGAGCGATTGGAGTGACAACGCCTGTAACCTTTCAACGACTCATAGTGGAATCCGGCCGATCGGCTGTCATCGTGGGAGAGTGGACGTAGGCTTGCTAAAGCCGAACCACTATAATCATTGCGTGCAATTTCTCTTTCCCTAAACTCATCTTGCTGTGTTTAGTTTATCTGCACGTCCTCTTACTGATCATATTCAGTTTACGTTCTGAATCCTTTATTAATTTCCGCATTAAACCTAAAAAGAGTTCAGAATCACCTATTCACCCCCCCTCTAGGTGATATTGCTAGATCCAACACCATTCACAAGCCGGCCATTCGTATGACATGACGGGAAAATTGTCCAACCAATCCTAGATTTATTGTACAGATGTCAATTCGGTTCTAAATTTTTCGATCTTGCCAATTTAGCCTAAATCTTTGCCCAAAATTCCAACGTGGTCCTTCTGGTCAATTTTTCGCCGAAAATCACTAACATGGTAGTGTGCCATGTAGGACAGCCGACGATGACTAGACCGTCACGTTGACGGTTTTCCGATGAAAATTGGCCGGTATGACCACATTTGAATTCCGTGCAAAGGTTTTGGATTAAATTGGGAAAATTAAAGTTTAGGATTATATTTGCGTATGTACATGACCGATTGGGTAATTTTCCCCGTACAATATTACCAAAGATAAATTATTGAGATATTAATCATCCTAGCGAGATTGCCAACACTTGTGTATCACATAATCTCTTCCGGGGTGTGAAACTTAACTAATCGTGAAATTACTTGTGATAAGATGAGATTAATATGGGGTCTGTGTCTTCCACATGTTGCCGATTGTTCCCTAATATCTTTGAATCGCGCATGGCGGTTAAAACAGTGAGCAATAATATTGATGTATGTTTTCACTTAATACTCCATACTCTCAACGCATGCGTATGCTCGATTTGATTCACTCTTATCCCACAACATCTATGCTACATCTTCATCCAGAATCACCGAGAAAAAATAATATAAGACGGTATATGAATAAAGACGTACAGACGAGCTCGATAATATAAGATAGTATAAGGATGCATAATTAACATCTACTCAAAGCGATGTGTGCCCCCATCAATCTCCAACCCGCTACCGGATAAATTCTTAAATGTCAAAATCCTGTAAAAACATTTGTTTTATTCATTTGAAACTAAGTATTTTTCAAGAATTGTGTTATTTTTCCGTCACAATCCATAAGCCTCCTCAAGTATGATGTGACGGTGTATCGTGTACTAGACCACGGACAAACGTCGAGGGCCACATTTTTCGAGTCAACGACTGAATCTGTTGAAAAGCAAATAAAAAACACACGATTTTACGAGGTTCGGCAATTTGCCTACGTCCTCGGTCAAACACCTCACCCTCTCTCTTCTTTTTTTCTTTTCTTCTTCATTATCTCATCAAGTATGTACAGACCCATAGATATACAACATGACGGACTTTTTTTACAAGTCAAGTCTCTACAAATTAGGAAAAAGAATCCTCTACAAATCAGGAGGAAAAATAAAATCCCTACAAATTAGGGAATTACAGCTCACGCCAACACTCCCCCTCAAGTTGGCACGTAGATATCTCGCATGCCCAACTTGTCTAGTGAGCTGTAGAACGCCTTGCTTGAAATCGCTTTCGTCAAGATATCTGCTAGTTGGTCTTTGGATTTCACGAATAGAAACTGAATCACATTGGAATCCAAGTTCTGCTTAATGAAGTGACGATCCACCTCAATATGTTTGGTGCGATCATGTTGGACAGGATTATGAGAGATATCAATAGCTGCTTTGTTATCACAAAACAACTCCATTTCAGACATAGGAGCAAAACCGAGTTCTGTCATAAGTTTCTGAAGCCATAGGAGTTCACACAGTCCCTTAGCCATTCCTCTAAATTCTGCCTCTGCACTTGAGAGAGCTACTACTTTTTGCTTTTTGCTCCTCCAAGTAACCAAATTCCCTCCCACGAAGGTAAAGTACCCCGAAGTTGATCTTCTATATGACACACTTCCAACCCAGTCTACATCTGTAAAACCTTCGATCTTAAGATGCCCACCCTTCTGAAACTGAAGCCCTCTCCCTGGGGTTCCCTTTAAATATCGAAGGATTCGCATTACACCACCCATATGGTCTTCACTAGGAGCGTGCATAAACTAACTTACAACACTCACTGCATAGGCAATATCAGGACGTGTATGCGACAAATAAATTAGTTTGCCAACTAATCTTTGATATCTTTCTTTATTTGTAGGCACCTGATCAGAATACTCTCCAAGTCTGTGATTCTGAACAATTTGTGTGTCTACAGGTTTGCAATCTAGCATTCCCACTTCGGCCAACAAATCCAAAATATACTTCATCTGAGATAGAAAAATACCTCTCTTAGATCTTGCTACTTCTATCCCCAAGAAGTACTTGAGTCCTCCAAGATTTTTCATCTCGAACTCCGTTGAGAGCTTCTGCTATAATTTTGCAATTCCCTCATGATCATCTCCTGTGATAATCATATCATCTACATAAATAATCAGCACAGTTATCTTACCTCGACTTCGCCTCAAGAAGAGAGTGTGATCAGAATCGCTCTGAACATACCCATACCTTTTCATAGCCACAATGAACCGTCCAAACCAAGCTCGAGGAGACTGTTTTAATCCATACAATGATCGCTCCAACTTACAAACCAATTCTGGTTGTGAGGAAGGACTATAACCCGGTGGAATATCCATATAGATATCCTCTTCAAGGTCACCATGGAGAAATGCGTTCTTGACATCAAGCTGGTGTAATGGCCAATCTAAATTAGCTGCAAGAGACAATAACACTCATACAGTATTTAGTTTCGCAACAGGTGAAAAAGTTTCCTGAAAATCCACCCCATATGTCTGTGTATATCCTTTTGCTACCAACCTCGCCTTATACCTTTCAATGGACCCATCTGCTTTATACTTGACCGAGAACACCCATTTGCATCCCACTGTTTTCTTTCCTTCGGGCAGTTCCACCAGCTTCCAAGTATTATTTTTCTGCAACGCCTCCATCTCTTCCTTCATAGCTTGAACCCACTTAGGATCTTTCAAGGCGTCTTGTACTCCTCCTGGAATATAAACAGATGATACATTCGAAACAAATGCCCTTAATGGCTTAGACAATTTTTCAATCGAAACATAGTTAGTGATCGGATAGATAGACTTCTCTTTCCCTCCAATATCTGGTGAGTATCGGTTCGGGGGCTTTCCTCGATTGTGCCTGGTAGGTAATTTATATCCCATAGAAATATTAGAATCATCATGTGAACAAGTAGTAGGAGAAGTTACCTCAGGAGTTGGGTCGAGTACTAAAGAAGACGGGGGAAGCTGTTCTGGAAGAATTTGATGGTCTTGCAAACTCGGCTCCTCGAGGACCTGACCTCCCCTTGACGGGATTTGTTCTGAAACCTTCGAACCAGTTTGCCCGCATTCTAGGTCTTCTTGCTCAATATATGTCGGTAAATTTTGGCCTAGTTCTACCCTAGTTGCCGCCGGCAATGCCGACGCTCCACTAATTTGTACTCCCCCTAGGGCGATAATAATGGCACTAGTCTCCCACCAATTTTTCTTTTCCATCGATATCGCCCCCTGGAAAGAAGAAGTGGTGTCCCGAAAGAAAGATTCTGTCTCAAGGAATGTCGCATCCATTGTAACATATGTCTTCTTAGTAGATGGATTATAGCACCGATACCCTTTGTGATGTGAACCATAGCCTAAAAACACACACCGCACAGCACATGGTTCAGGTTTTGTGCGTTGTGTTTTGGGAATATGAACAAAGGCGACGTAGCCAAACACCTTATAGGGGAAATAGTAAAAACTGATGGTAAGTGTACATGAGAGGAGAGAGCCTCCAATGGTAATGGTGTCTGAAATTCTAACACCTTCGATGGCATTCTATTAATAAGGTGGACCGCTGTAGTCACTGCATTATCCCAAAATCGGTGAGGGACATTATTTTCAAATAATAAAGAACGAGCTATCTCAAGGATATGCATGTTCTTCCTTTCTACTACCCCGTTTTGTTGGGGTGTTCCTGAGCATGACGTTTCATGGAGTAAGCCATGCTGCAGAAAATATTCTTTGAGATGCTGATTAATGTACTCACCTCCATTATCACTGCGAAGGATCTGGACCTTCCCACCAAATTGAGTTTGCACCATAGTATGGAAAATTTTGAACACATTGGCAACTTCATCCTTAGTCTTTATCAAATATAACCCTGTCATTCTAGTGCAATCATCAACAAAAAGAACGAACCATCGACTACCGGACATAGAAGTAATAGGAGAAGCACCCCACACATCAGAATGAATCAACGAGAAAGGAATTGCACTTTTATTTAAATTGATAGGAAAAGGTACCTGGTGGCTTTTCGCCAAAATGCAAATCTGACAATCAAACTGATAATCTTTCAAACTGAAAAATAACTTAGGAAATAACTTCTTCATGTAACTAAACGACGGATGCCCCAATCGTTTATGCCAGAGCCATATCTGAGTTTCCCAACTTGTAGATGACCCTCGGGCTTGATTGACATTCCTAGAACTGAAGTCGTCCATATAATACAACCCCCCCTTCTTAGTACCACGCCCAATGATCTCCTTCGTGAGGATATCCTGAAACAGACAGAAGTGCAGATACATTAGCACAACACAGTTTAATTCTTCTGTAACCTGCTCAACTAAAATCAGTTTCATAGATAGTGATGGGACAAGAAGTGTATTCGGCAGTGAGAGGGAAGGGGAAATATTAACAGCTCCAGCTCCAGTCACTGGATACGGCACTCCGTTAGCATTCGAGATACTACGGCGTCGAGGTTCTGTAATACTAACAAAGTCATCCGCAATAAAAGTCATATGGTCAGTAGCCCCGGAATCAATAACCCGCTGACTACAATCATTCTGTAGAGAAACAACTAAAGAAAAACCATAATTACCTTCACCTTCTGTAGGTATCTTACTATGTGGTTCGAGCTGTGACATTAGTGACAACTGAGGCTCTCTCATAACTAGAGACACCTTCCCTTTGCCATTGTTCCATTCTCCCTCTGTTTGCTTTCGAGCTTTGAGCTCCTTCCACCAATCAGGATACCCGTGCAGCTTAAAACACGTCTCTCGGGTGTGTTTGGCATTCCCACAATGAGAGCAGCCACCACTTAGAGGAGTTCTCTGTTTCAGGGCTGTACTTGTTCGTCCACCTCATGGTTTAGCTATCTGTAAATTTGGCTCCTGAGCTTTTCTTAGGCTAGGCTTGTCTCCTTGCGATAACATTGCCATAGAACTATGGGTAGTACTCCCACTGCTCAACATCACTGTCTGTCGCATATCCTCCCTGCGAACCCGAGCATAGGCTTGCTCCACTGTAGGGAATGGCTGCATCTGTAACACATCAGCTCGTATCTTATCTAGGTGATCATCTAAACCATCGAGGAAAATATACACACGATCCTCCTGAATTGATGAATTGTATCTCGCAACATCATTTGGGCATACCATCGGATTCAGGCGACGGAAATCGATCTCTCTCCACAACCCTTGAAGGCTGTTATAATAGGCTTCAATAGGTCCTCTAGACTGTCTCATCCGGGTCACATGCCTCTTCAAATCATAAACTTGAGAAGCATCAGTTCCATAAAAAAAAGTAGTAGCCACTGCATCCCAAACTGCTTTCGCAGTTGGGAAGCGAATAAAGTTACCGATTAAAGCCGGATCCATGGAGTTTATCAGCCATCCTTTTACAGTTGAGTCTTCAGTTTTTCACTTTCGAAATTGAGGGTCTGTAGGTAGAGGCTGAGGGAGGTCTCCATTGATGTACCCCCAGCTTGTCTTTGCCTGTGACATACATCTTGACAATCTGAGACCATAAGCCATAGTTGGTTCCATCCAACTTAACTACAATCTGTAATGAAGATGAATCATTCTGCGGTGTTGGTGCTGCAGGAGGAGGAGTTTGGTTCTGAGTCAGAATCTGAGTCAATTTAGTGGTCAGATTCTCCAAAAGTACTTCTGTGGTCGAATTCCCCCCTTGATTTTGGTGGGGAATCACTGCTCCTGTAGGATTCTGATCCGCCATGGGTCTGTGCGTACGCAAGAATAAAAAAATAGTGGTAGCAGTTTCTGGGTGAGCTTATCGGCGCGGTACCTGCACGGAACCAGTGCGGCCACGGCAATCTTCGATTGTCTGGGTCGTGGACTGATAGGCAACAAGCGGAGTCGTGGTAGGTCGGTGCGACGACGATCTGGATCGGAGTCGTGGTGGGTCGGTGCTGCGACGGTCTGGATCGGAGTCGTGGCGGGTCGGTGCTGCGACGGTCTGGATCGGAGTCGCGGCGGGTCGGTGCTGCGATGGTCTAGATTGGAGTCGCGGCGGGTCGGTGCTGCGATGGTCTGGATCGGAGTTGCAGCAGGATCGCCGTAATCGAGGATTGGTGTACAGTACTCATAGGAAGCAAACCCTAGGCTTTCTTACCATGTTGAAAAGCAAATAAAAAAACACACGATTTTACGAGGTTCGGCAATTTGCCTACGTCCTCGGTCAAACACCTCACCCTCTCTCTTCTTTTTCTTTTATTCTTCGTTATCTCATCAAGTATGTACAGACCCATAGATATACAACCCGACGGACTTCTTCTACAAGTCAAGTCTCTACAAATTAGGAAAAAGAATCCTCTACAAATCAGGAGGAAAAATAAAATCCCTACAAATTAGGGAATTACAGCTCACGCCAACAGAATCCACATAACGTTGACTTGACCCCACTTCATGAAATTATGTATATATATATAACAATTTCACTGCTTGAGAAATCAAAACATGCGCCCAGCTCAGAGACTAATGTGCCACCCCTACCAACCACCTATCATCGGAGATATTTTTCAATGCCAACTGCCCAAGTTAATATTTCTCGAGAAAAATTCATTGTATTCAAAGAAAGTACATGTATTAACAACACTTAACCTATGATGAGATGGACAGGTTGAATTAGGGATGAGTACGGTCCGTTTCAAATCAAAGCCGGACCGAATCGGCCAATTTTGAGCGGTTTCCGTCGGAACCAGTCTAGTTCGCGGTTCCGCATAAGGAACCCACTGATCAAACCCCCTGGACCGGACCAGAACCGGTAGGCATTATACCTTTTTGCATTTTTTTAATTTTTTTGTTCTACTAAAGCGTAAGTGGTAATGCTTCTTTGCTTTTCATGAAGGTGGTTGGCAGTGTGTCTAATGTTGTGCAGAACTAACAATATAAGAATCAACTTATACATTTTCCTTTCACTGTGCAGTTCCTCGATTCAACGTGTTTCCCAAGGAAAGAATTGTCTGTCTAATTCTCTTTAGTTTGACTGAGTTCCTGATCTGATCAGATTGGAGAAGAGTTATATCTATACCAATAGTTAAACTTAAAAGCTTTTGCTGGAAGAGATTGAAGATGAAGGAGAAGATGCTTCTTCGAATGCAGCATTCTCAACATTCAAACTACTAGAGAGATCCTAAACGGGCCTGAGCGAGCTGACGGGCTTAGTGTGGTGGGATTCTAATGGGAACTAATATCCCGGCCGGACCGGTCCGGGCCTAACAAACCATAACCAACCAACCAAGCCTGCAGAAACAATGAATGGGCTAATGGGCCTCCTATTTGTTTGCCCATGGATCTTCCATGTGGTGCTTGCTGTCCATCTCACCATTGGGGCAATCCATGTCCTCCCAACCCGAGCCTAGTCGGCACACTTTAGTGTATATATGTCTGCAACTTGGCTAGACTGTTCATGCGAGCTCGATCAAGGGTTCTTTTCTTAAACTTCAAACTCGATCCTATAATACAATCTACACTATTGGCCGGCTTGACTTGAAAAAATAGCACGTTTTCTGCTTGTAATTACGATCTAGGTCTAACATATATATGACATAAAAGTTCACTCCCCGATCAAGATCAAAGCTTTCAAGTTACGGTTTGTAAATGCCGATGGAGGCCCTATCTGATACTTGAACAACTCGAACTTGGTGTAAACAATTAAGGGGTCAAGCTCGAGTGACTTACGAATACATTTGACCCATTTGTGCCAGATTAGGATCTGAAAAGACTTCGCATTAATGCGGAGACACGGTGTTTATAGGAAAATAATAATAAAAAATCCTAAACTTATTGTATTGGTACCAATCCAGTCCTAAAACTTTCAATTGGATCAATTTAGTCCTAAACCTTTTTATATCGGTATCAATTCAGTCCATCCGATAAATTTAGATGGAAAAAGACAAAACGTGAAAATGTTTTCCGCCTAAATTGGCTGGATAGACTAAATTGGTACTAATGTGAAAAGGTTTAAGACTAAATTGGTCCAATTAAAAATATTTATAATTGAATTAATATCAATACAATAGCTTTAGAAACTTTTTGCTACTTATCTCTTGTTAGTGCAATACCCCACTCATTGAAAGAGTCGCTTCAACTTTGTTCTTCAAAGATGCATTATTTGCTTTTTGTCCCCTCCTTGACTCATTCCTTCTTGTATGCTAGCGCACGTGTCGGAGTAACATTGATCTTGGGTTGAGAGGGCGACTAGCGTCCAAACGGGACTGATATTGAGATCAAGAATATCATCTTGGCCTCAAAAGGAATATATGTATGTCATATTTGGCAGCATCTATCGCATATGAGTCTACCTAATATCTTCTTCGATGTTTAGGTTTCGTATAGTGACGGTGCATTTACCTTATGTCATGACCAGGTCCATAGTGTATGTAAGTGATAATGATAATCGAGGTCCGATCACCAATCAAGACGCAATCGTCGCCTATTGATGAAACACCATAGAGTGATGAACTGTTACATTCATTTTCACGAACCCAACAAGTCCTTTAATCCAACTGAAATTGTGACAGAAAAGGGATTGCATCATGTAAAAGTCTTGAGATAATTAGACTGATTCTCTCCCAAAAGCAAACATCAAGCAACAAAAGATAACACACACACAGATAGTCTCAAAGGAAAGCACTGCATTACTGGTGCCCATGGTTGAAGGACGAACAGAGACGTCATGAGAAGCTTCGATGTGGATTCTGTCGGTGTTGTGTTGGCGTGTGAAGCCAAAATATTTTATTAAGGGCTTTTGTGTCTTTACTCCTTTTTTTTTTTTTTTTTGCTTCTAGGTTAAAAGCTATACCTCTTATATTAGCGATGTAGAGGTAGTAGCCGTCAAGAGCAGAAAGAAAAAAAAGAAGCGCAAAGTAACGAATAGAGAGAAAAAGAAAAAGAGAGGTCGTGATGGCTGTATGAGTGTTCTCAATCTCTTTGTACCCTGATCTTGTGAGAAGACCATCAATTGTATTACTACTTTTCTCGAAGACTAGTGGATTCGCAGAGTGCCTCTGCGCGGAGACGTAGCCCAAGTTTAGGTGAACTTCGATAACAAATTCTCTGGTGTGTTATTCTAACGAATACTTATGAGAAACCGTCCACATCAAATCAGATATTTTTGCTGAAGAAATTGGTTAATATGAAGTTATCTGACAGAAGTTCTATTGCAGAGCATATTAACTGTTTCACGCAGGTCACGGGTCAGTTGGAATCCGAAGGCATAAATCTAGATATGAAGCTGCAAGCTTTACTATTTTTATGTTCCCTTTCGGAAAGCTACAACATCACGGTCCTGGGAATTTCGAGCACCGTGAAGGATGATTTGATTCTGGATGATGCTATGAGCAGTATCATGGATGAAGAGATGCGAAGGAAAGTCTCGGGTGGAGATAAGTTTTCGGCATCTATATCTTCGACGACACAAGTAGTGGAGAATTGTGGGAGAAGTAAAAGCAGAGGAAAATTCAGTGGGCGTGGTAGGTCACAATCAAGGGGAAAGAGAGAGGTTGCAAAAGATGAGTGCTGGTTTTGTCACCAGACGAGACACCGTAGATTTCAGTGTGAAGCCTATAAAAAGAAGCAATGAGATGAGAATCCAAGAGCTAATGTGGTAAGCGATGAACTTTTGTTAGAAAACTTGTGTTTGTCTGCAAGATTTGATTTGACGACAGATAAGCGGTTTCTTGACTCTAATGCTTCTTTTCATTGCACCTCGCAAAGTGATATATTTGCCGATTATGCCAATGGAGATTTTGGGCAAGTGGTTGTGGGAAACGGCCACATGTGTCTGATTGTAGGAAAAGGAATTGTGATTGTGGACATCTCAGGTGGAGGACGTCTAATTTGCGTGAAACCAGACATATTCCCGAATTGAAGAAAAATCTAATTTCTACTAGTAAATTTGACCAAGAAGGCATGGTAACAACTTTTGGATGCGGAGAGTGGAAGATAACCCCAGGGGCAAGAGTAGTAGCAAAGGGAAAGCGTGCAGATACACTTTACCTTCTCCATGGAGATAATATTAGTGATGTGGTTGCAACTACAATGGCTACAGGTAATTTGTCTACTCTTTGGCATTATCGTTTGGGACATCTTGGTGAAAAGGGTGTAAAGCAGTTATACTCAAGAAAATTACTTTCGGGTTTGTAGAAAGTTGAGTTGGATTTATGTGAGAGTTGCATTCATGGAAAACAAAAAGTGGTTAGTTTTCAATTGAATGGGAGACAGAATAAAAGCCAAAAGTTAGAGTTGATCCATACTGATGTGTGGGGACCGGCTCAGGAACTCTCTTATGGTGGTAAGAGATATTTTGTCACTTTCATTAATGATGCGACAAGAAAGACTTGGGTCTATGCTCTCAGAGAAAAATCAGAAGTATTCGGAGTTTTCATAATATGGAAGACCATGTTAGAAAAAGAGATAGATTATCATATTAAAGCTCTGAAATCTAATAATGGTGGTGAATACACGAGCAATAAATTTGCAGAATATTTGAGCCGAGAATGGATACATGGGTTGAAGACTGTTCCTAGAACTCCTCAAGAGAACGGTGTAGCTGAGAGGATGAACAAGACTATTTTGGAGCGTGCAAGATGCATGAGACTACATGCGGGTCTCCCGTTACACTTATGGGCTGCTACAGTTGATGCAGTTGTGTATTTGATTAACAGGAGTCCATCTAGTGCGCTGGATGGAGGAATACCGCAAGAGCAGTGATCAAGTAAAAAGGCCAATTATTTATATCTAAAAGGTTTTGGTTGTATTGCTTATGTTTTGATTGACAGAGATGACAGGAAGAAGCTTGATGCTAAGTCCCAGAAGTGCGTCTTTATTGGATATGGATATAGGCTTTGAGATTATGAGAATAATAAAGTCATTCGCAGTTGAAATGTGATGTTCCATGAAGAAAAGATGTACACGGATCGTCAGATAGAGTTCAAGTAACACCATGACTAGTTTTTCGTACCCGTCCATGTCGGTAGGTCGTGTAAAAGATTTCCTTGTGACTCGACATTAAGAGATTATATTCGATGAAACTCATGATTTCATTTTGAAATAAGCGTAGGCATTTACAAAGGCGTGGAATGATGCATGCATGATGCAACACAGAGGCAGGGGCATCCTCCATCAGCGTTCCACGAGGAAAGAAGTACCATTTGACTCCTATCAACTTTGTGGGTCCTTGCAAGTCCTACATTAATCTGGTAGCAAGTGAAATAGAGACAACATATCTCTTCTTCTTACTGTCCCTTATTTAGTCCATCCAGTGACCTATAAAATGCTTTTCGAGCGAATAGAGAATTTATCGTAAACTCGTATTTTCACGCCGAGTATCAATTCGAGATTTTTAGATTATCATTCTTGATATAAGATATCAACACAAATGATGGTTCTTTCATAGCTGAAATAAAGACTCCGTTGGTTTCGCGAAAAAATAAATTTTAAAAAAATATTTTCGGATTTGCCTGCATTCGGTTTACAGAAAATAAATAAATCAGTGAAAATATTTTCCAGTCGTGGAAAAAATACCTTCAAAAGTAGGGAAAATGATTTTCTCTTTTTGAGGAAAAATATATATTTTCCCTCATCCTTCTTTCCTCTACTCCTCACATTCATTTTCTTTTTTAATTATTTTTATTTTCTTTTTCTTTTTTTAATTTGAAAATTTATTTTTTCTCTTTTCTTTTTTTCTTTTCCCTTTTTCTTAGGCCGGTCGTCGGCCACGGCCAAGGCCGTTGAGGCCGAGGCTAGACCTCTCCTGCAGCCGGTCACCGGCCATCGCCATGGTCAGCAATAGGCCGAGAAAGAAGGGAAAAGGGAAAAAAAGAATAAAATAAATAAAATAAAAAAGAAAAGAGAAAAAATAAAAATTTCGAAATTTTTAAAAAATAAATAAATAAAAGTTGTCAAAAGGATTGCACGGAGGAAAACCATATTTGACTTTTCACATCAAATGACGTAAAATCTGTTCCAGTTCATTTTGAGGTTTCAGTCGAACACAGGAAAATATTGTCATTTTCCTGGAAAATGACTTCTTGAAAAATATTTTCCAGAAACATCTCACTTTCCGCGAAATGAATGGAGCCAAAGTCTCA
The DNA here is from genome assembly GCA_029784005.1 of Lenwebbia sp. NSW1173648. Taxonomy (NCBI): domain Eukaryota; kingdom Viridiplantae; phylum Streptophyta; class Magnoliopsida; order Myrtales; family Myrtaceae; genus Lenwebbia; species Lenwebbia sp. NSW1173648. Next base: position 14,931,107 of record JARCGZ010000009.1, read on the forward strand.
ATTCGATGAGACTAACTTTTATTGCATGGAAAAGTGTACCGGATCGAGGATTTAATGGACTTACATACTCAGATCTAATAAAAATTGTGATCTCCAAAATCCTCGTTGGTATGCGATTGCAGGTATCAGGGAAGATCATAGCACCAAAACATCCAAATGCATGGAAGGGGCAGGATCCATCAAAGTGGTTGACTTTCGAGAATGTAAATGGGCTCACCATAACTGGGCCGGGCTCGTTTGATGGATATGGCGAGGCTTGGTGGGACATCTCCTGCAAATTGAACCCCAAGCCTGTAACGAAAAATCATCCCTTTTCTTCCAAATTTTGATTAAGAATCAAACACTTGTATTTCAAATTTCCAAATTGCAATGCTACTTCTTTTCTACTTCTAACCCTTCTTTTTCTTGTTCGATTTGTTCGGGGACCAGGGATGCAATAAGCACGTGCCAGCCGTAAGTCTCGCGCAATATTCATGATACTTTTTCTTCCATTGTTGTATAAAGCTAAGGTCTTATGAGGATTGATGTAAAAAAATGAAATGCAGAAAGATAAGTACATATAAATTAAGCTAGTCTTTCCGTGTAACATTGCATAATGTAGCTGCTTCTGTCTTCCTCAAGTTCGATCTGACAAATTGAGTATTAATTCAAAACTTCAATCTGGGAATGGCCAGATTCAATGTCTGAATCACTGTGACGAGCAACAATTTCTTACCTAGGCTAGAAAAAGTTTCAACTCCTTGTCACAAACTCTGCCGCTGTTCTACTCTTTTGGAAATTCCGCTGATTTCTCACAAACTTTTCCTTGTACTGTGTTAGTGACAATCGTTCAGGAGGATCTCATGTTACTCTCCATTTGAACTTGGAAATTTGTAAGGACAAATTAGATATTAGGCAGCAATAATTTTCTCAACCAAATAGTAGCTATGTTAAAGAAAAGGCAGCTTTTGTTAACCAAAACTGTAAACGAGGAATGTTTCGTTAACATAACATGTAAAACCGCAGCACTTCCGAACGAGAACAGCTTATGTCTGGTAATTGAATGCCAAGGATTATCGCAGACGCTACGTTTCGACAGATGCAGTGGAGTACATTTGCGAAATGTGCACTTCAAGAACAGTCCTCAGGTGCATGTAATTGTTTCTAAAAGCAGCGATGTTCATCAGAAGTTCTTGAACATTTCCGCACCAGAATGGAGCCCCAACATGTTAGGAATCACGCACCAATTCCAGAATAATAATCCAAGCAAACAATCCACACTGACAGAATATAATAATAAAAAGAACAGAATTAAAATAACACACCAGAGAATTTGTTATCGAAGTTCACCCAAACTTAGGCTACGTCTCTGCACAGAGGCACTCTGTGAATCCACTAGTCTTCGAGAAAAGTAGTAATACAATTGATGGTCTTCTCACAAGATCAGGGTACAAAGAGATTGAGAACACTCATAAAGCCATCACGACCTCTCTTTTTCTTTTTCTCTCTATTCGTTACTTTGCGCTTCTTTTTTTTTCTTTCTGCTCTTGACGGCTACTACCTCTACATCGCTAATATAAGAGGTATATCTTTTAACCTAGAAGCAAAAAAAAAAAAAAAAAAGGAGTAAAGACACAAAAGCCCTTAATAAAATATTTTGGCTTCACACGCCAACACAACACCGACAGAATCCACATCGAAGCTTCTCATGACGTCTCTGTTCGTGCTTCAACCATAGGCACCAGTAATGCAGTGCTTTCCTTTGAGACTATCTGTGTGTGTGTTATCTTTTGTTGCTTGATGTTTGCTTTTGGGAGAGAATCAGTCTAATTATCTCAAGACTTTTACACGATGCAATCCCTTTTCTGTCACAATTTCAGTTGGATTAAAGGACTTGTTGGGTTCGTGAAAATGAACGTAACAGTTCATCACTCTATGGTGTTTCATCAATAGGCGACGATTGCGTCTTGATCGGTGATCGGACCTCGAATATCATTATCACTTACATACACTGTGGACCTAGTCATGGCATAAGGTAAATGCACCGTCACTATACGAAACCTAAACATCGAAGAAGATATTAGGTAGACTCATATGCGATAGACGCTGCCAAACATGACATACATATATTCCTTTTGAGGCCAAGATGATATTCTTGATCTCAATATTAGTCCCGTTTGGACGCTAGTCGCCCTCTCAACCCAAGATCAATGTTACTCCGACACGTGCGCTAGCATACAAGAAGGAATGAGTCAAGGAAGGGGACAAAAAGCAAATAATGCATCTTTGAATAACAAAGTTGAAGTGACTCTTTTAAGGAGTGGGGTATTGCACTAACAAGAGATGAGTAGCAAAAAGTTTCTAAACCTATTGTATTGATTTTAATTCAATTATAAATATTTAATTAGACCAATTTAGTCTTAAATCTTTTCACATTAGTACCAATTTAGTCTATCCAGCTAATTTAGGCGGGAAACATTTTCACGTTTTGTATTTTCCCGTCTAAATTTATTGGATGGACTGAATTGATACCGATGTAAAAAGGTTTAGGACTAAATTGGTCCAATTGAAAGTTTTAGAACTGGATTGGTACTAATACAATAGGTTTATGATTTTTTATTATTATTTTCCTATAAACACCGTGTCTCCGCATTAATGCGAAGTCTTTTCGGATCCTAATCTGGCACAATGGGTCAAATGTATTCGTAAGTCACTCGAGCTTGACCCCTTAATTGTTTACACCAAGTTCGAGTTGTTCAAGTATTAGATAGGGCCTCCATCGGCATTTACAAACCTTAACTTGAAAGCTTCGATCTTGATCGGGGAGTGAACTTTTATGTCATATATATGTTAGACCTAGATCGTAATTACAAGCAGAAAACGTGCTATTTTTTCAAGTCAAGCCGGCCAATAGTGTAGATTGTATTATAGGATCGAGTTTGAAGTTTAAGAAAAGCACCCTCGATCGAGCTCGCATGAACAGTCTAGCCAAGTTGCAGACATATATACACTAAAGTGTGCCGACTGGGTTCGGGTTGGGAGGACATGGATTGCCCCATGGTGAGATGGATAGCAAGCACCACATGGAAGATCCATGGGCAAACAATTAGGCGGCCCATCAGCCCATTCATTGTTTCTGCAGGCTTGGTTGGTTGGTTATGGCTTGTTAGGCCCGGACCGGTCCGGCCGAGATATTAGTTCCCATTAGAATCCCACCACACTAAGCCCGCCAGCCCGCTCAAGCCCGTTTAGGATCTCTCTAGTAGTTTGAATGTTGAGAATCTGCATCCGAAGAGGCATCTTCTCCTTCATCTTCAATCTCTTCCAGCAAAAGCTTTGAAGTTTAACTATTGGCATAGATATAACTCTTCTCCAATCTGATTAGATCAGGAAATCAGTCAAACTAAAGAGAATTAGACAGACAATTCTTTCCTTGGGAAACGCGTTGAATCGAGGAACTGCCCGGTGGAAGGAAAATGTGTAAGTTGATTCTTATCTCGTTAGTTCTGCACAACATCGGACACACTGCCAACCACCTTCATGAAATTAAAGAAGCATTACCACTTACGCTTTAGTAGAACCAAAAACTTAAAAAAAAAAAAAATACAAAAAGGTATAATGCCTAGCGGTTCCGGTCCGGTCCGGGGGGTCTGGTCAGTGGGTTCCTTATGCAGAACCGCAAACTAGACTGGTTCCGACGGAAACCGTCTAGAATTGGCCGATTCGGTCTGGCTCTGATTTGAAACGGACCGTACTCATCCCTAATTCAACCCGTCCATCTCATCATAGGTCAAGTGTTGTTAATACATGTACTTTTTTTGAATACAATGACTTTTTCTCGAGAAATATTAACTTGGGCGGTTGGCATTGAAAAAAATCTCCGATGATAGGTGGTTGGTAGGGGTAGCACATCCGTCTCTGCGCTTGGCGCATGTTTTGATTTCTCAAGCCGTAAAATTGATATATATATATATTTCATGAAGTGGGGTCTAGTCAACGTTAGGTGGATTCAGTCGTTGACTCGAAAAATGTGGCCCTCCACGTTCGTCCGTGGTCCAGTGCACGATACACCGTCACATCATACTCGAGGAGGCTTATGGATTGTGACGGAAAAATAACACAATTCCAAGTTTCACACCCCGGAAGAGATTATGTGATACACAAGTGTCGATAATCTCGCTAGGATGATTAATATCTCAATAATTTTGTACGGGGAAAATTACCCAGTCGGTTGTGTACATACGCAAATATAATCCTAAACTTTCAATTTTCTCAATTTAATCTTAAATCTTTGCGTGGAATTCAAATGTGGTTCTTCCGGCCAATTTTCACCGGCAAACCGTCAACGTGACGGTTCAGTCATCGCCAGCTATCCTACATGGCACACCGCCACGTTAGCGATTTTCGGCGAAAATTTGATCAGAAGGACCACGTTGGAATTTCGGGCAAAAATTTCGGGCTAAATTGGCAAGATCAAAAAATTTAGAACCGAATTAACATCCGTACAATAAATCTAGGATTGGTTGGACAATTTTCCCGTCATGTCATATCATACGAATGGCCGGCTTGTGAATGGAAGAAGAGTCCTATCTTATAAATTAGTGGGGGGTGACGTATTAGTTGGGGAAAATTGAGCACGCGGGGGGCCTATACTTTAATTGGGACTGCTTAATTAAAGACTAATTCAATGTATTGGGAGACAGTGCAATGCCCACATATAGAATTGAAGAGCGCGAATTTTCAATAAGCTTGAGATGGGTGGTTGTGTTAGGTGATTCTCTAACTAAACAGCGTAGAAGCACCGGATAATATATTTAGCTTAACTGCTCCTATTAATATTGGATTAGCCGTTAAGTCATCGCTCCGGTCTTCGGATTAGCCTTAATTATCTCTTACCGATTCTTCGATTTTCCCTAGTGTGATGCAAGAGATGAAGCGTGGCTAGGCACAGTGAAGAGCTTTCCCCCCGCATCTTTTGCGGAGCAATTTCCTTGTCGAAGACCCAGAGAGCCAACAATTTTCCTGGAAATTAGTTGAAGGATTTGATTGAGAGAAAAAGATTAATTCAAGGACGACTTTGGGGTCTTGTGTGGAGTCAAACAAGGTTCCTCGTTTTCATAATAATTACTATTGGAATTAAGGGTCAAGATTAGTTGGCCCCGCTATCTATTCAAAATCCGAGAGAAGTTTGAGATAAACGTGACGTACGGATGTCAATTCAATTTTAAGTTTTCTAATTTACCAATTCAGCCCTACACCTTGGCTCGAATTCTAACGCAATCTTTTTGGCCAATTTTTGCTGGAAGTCACTGATTTGGCGACTTGCCACGTAGAACGGCCGGCCATGACTGGACCGTCATGTTAGAGAAATCCGGCGAAGATCGGCCAGAAGGACCATATTGAAATTTCCCACAAAGATTTATGATTGCATTAGCGAAATTGAAAATTTGGAATTGAATTGGAATCCGTACAATATGTTTACGACTGATTCGATACTTTTCCCTTTGACTTAATGACACCTACAATCATGAAAATTCGAAGAAGAAAAATCTTACAATAAAACGGACGAAGATTTGTGGTTCCATTCAATGTCTCAATTATCTAAATCTTCGATCCATGTAAGGGGCTAGTCCTGAAATTATTCGCAAACATTGTGGGGAAGAGAAAATGAGACTATCTTGCATAACGATTATCGCATGTGACAAGGAAAAGAACGACCGTCCCATGATTAGAGGGGGAATTTTGATGATGAACGGAGGCTGCTCCTGAGATTCACACATTAAGATCACTTCACCCGATTGGGTTTAATCAAATCGAAAACCAACTTAAAGTTCATGAGTACTCAAATTTCGCTTTTCATTTTCTTCTGTTCAAAGGAAAAATCTATTGATTACCCAAAAAATGCAAGCCTACAGAGCAGCAAAACAAACCAAAATCAAGAGATCAAGGTATATCATAGAGGCTCGTCCTTGGAGAATAGATCTGGCTGTATCCAAGTAAAAGGATCGGTGGCCGATCACCGAATCACACATCATCATCATCAATGATGAACATGCGCCGGGATCTCCATCAGTAGTTATGGCTTTGCCTTTTGGCTGTGTGCGCATAGATTTGGCGTCTCCAACACCATCAACATACGGAGACAACAAAAACACGTTGAACAAGCTCAAATTTGACACATGTGAGAGCGATCCTTTTAGCAAGTGCGAGACACCAGAGCTTCTATTAAAAACATGTTGAACAAGCATTAATCTGACATCGGAGCTGATGTGAATACCATTGAAATTGGAGGCAAGATACTTATTCATTAAAACTCCTAGATCTAAAACACGATCGGGAGATAAAAGTTCCCGGATCTAAGAACGGGAGAGCAAAGCTGCCAAATCTAGATCTAAATTAGAAATGTAGAACAAGAAACAAGAGAAAATAGAAGGAAAAACAACCAAAGAGAAAGGGGAGGGAGAAAATTTCTCTTTTCAATTTAACTAACTTCTGTTTTTATAAAGTAGCTTACTAACTAGAGTTTAAGACACCAATTTAACTATTTGAAGAACATAAAATTTGACTAGTTGAGAGCTTGTTGTCGTGCTGATCGGCCTCACAATAATACCGAGTACTCTGAAGCCCCTAGTCTCAAGTTCGAATCCCCGGCCGCTTCTCGGTCTTAGGAAGATTTGGCTCGTCTACGGAGAAGGCTCGGTTGTGCCCATGTTGTCCAATAACCTTGGTTTTACTCCCACTAGCATCTTGATGAGGCGGCATGACGATCTCACTTAGAATGAGCAGTAATTACGATTCAAACAAAATTTTCTCGGTCGCGAGTGTGGAACTTCTATAGTAACACCGAGAAGGTTGCTGGTCCTGGTCATCCCTCCCGCCCCGTTTTCACTAACCCGGAAATAAAATAAAGAGCTAGTGGAGATGATTGTGGGATACAATACCGCCTTTATAAAGCCAAGTGCCGACTCTTTATCTAATCTATTCTCGTCCATATGTTGTGTTCGAAATAAGTGGGAAAAGAGAACGAACCTCGCTTTACACTCACTACGTCCCCACTAGTCCAAATTCAAAACATGTGTTCGGCCATCAATTTCAATTGCAGATTTCGAACGAGGGAAATACAAAACATCTGGCGATCTTTGCTTTTGGCCAAAAGCTGAGCGAGTCTCGCTGACGCTTTGAGCTCGTGCCACGACCTGCTCCCACTAGTTCGTCTTCATCCTCCTTTTCTTTTGTTTACGTCTTGGCATTATCCGTGGAGTGGAAGTGCATATTGCAAAGGGATATCATGCTTTCTTTCACACTACAAAACGGGACGCCTTATTGAATAAATTAAATCCAGAGATAACATTGCATACTGAATCAAAATTCAAGGATCACAGGACGACATTGCACGTTGTACCAAAGTCCGAAAATTATTCGTGTTATTATCCCTTCAGACTGTAGCATCTCAAATTTCAATGGGTTATATAAAAATCGCAACAGTCCTTTTCACAGCTCTATATCGGTAGCTGCTTCGAGAACGTCATTGCAAACGGATTTTACTGTGGCTTTCCATATTGCGATTGCCCGATACGTTTCTAGAAACTATGATTACCAGTTCCATCAAAAGTAGACGAAAGAAAAGGCTAGTCTTGCCTCAGTTTTCCTACAGGTGAGGGTGATTTTGTATTAATTGGGGAGGTGCCCCTAAAGCCATGTCAATTGACTTTAGTGCAATGCTCTAACTTTTTAGGTTGAATTCACCCACTCAACAAAAGTAGGAAAACAGAGGCCCAAAGGAAAATGGCCATATGGAAAATTGGCCACGTGTTCTAACTTGTGGAAATTGATGAAGTAAATATCTCTCAAGGATCACTTGATAGCTGTTTGATAGCGAGTTCACGTTGATTTAGAGACAAGATAAGCATCCATTACCGCTAAAGTATATTTTGTGGAGATGAAAGATTTCTTCTTTAGAGAATATTGTCAGAGATTTTATTGGATATTAGAGATAATATTTGATATTTTGTTATTCTATGAGATAACTAATTTCATTTCCTATGCATATCGTTCGGGTATAAATACCAATAACAAGTGTTGGTCGATGTGGAAAGTTGTCTAATTTTGTTATATTTTTTTTTGCTAAATAAAGCATCTTCTAACAAAAACGTAGATTCACTTATCAATAATATATTTCCTGCCTGAACAGCGAAATGATATATAAGAAAAATCTAAGTATGCCAAACGTTGTCGAAAGATCATACTCGATATTGAGAATGACTTATTTAAACACCCGCTTTCAATTTGGCACGCGCTGATTTTGTTTTTCGTGGTCAGATTGCCCCACGCTGGTTACTGTTTTAGAAATTACTCATTCTTTCTTAGCAGGGGAGCCATGTGCTCATGGTTTCGTACATAAGGGGTCAAAGTTTGAAAGAAGCGCAAAAGACAGGGTCACAGGTGTAAACCGTCGCGTGTTTTTCCGTCCCAACATCCGTCGGAATTTATGAACACAAACTATTCACGAGGAAAAGGACAGGAAAATGCACGTAGCTAAAAATAGACTAAAGGTGAGTGGAATTAAATAAATAAAAACAAAAACAAAAAGCTCGTGCTTCCCAATACCATATGTAACGGATGTACCCTGTCCGCGTCCAGATCAAAAACGATGTACCCTGTCCAGGGCCACCTTGACTCCATGGACTCCTGCTCACTCCAAACAATGTCTCTCCCTCTCTCTCTCTCTGTGTGAGCATCCACTGAGGAAGAAGCTGTGTTAATTCGCAGACTGCCTGCTCTAGAGAAACCAAAAACTTTCTGTTTCAATCCATGTATTTGTTATGGAATCAAGATAACAAGGTTAGTCATCCTGGTCCCATGTGTGGTGTCAACTGATTTCTTTTGCAATTTCTTATCCCCAGCTTCCATGAGTAAAGCTCAATAGCCTCAATCTTGTTCACTGCTTCACTGCCTCCCCACTGGAAGAAATCTCAAATTTGAACTTTGCCTCAGAGCTCCTCCAGGCTTTCCCTCTTTCTAGTTTTCCTTCCCCAAAATTGTCCAGAAGTGTTCATAGCGATCGAATTGAAACTGGGAGTTTGATCTCAAAGATCAAAACTTTACTTGTCATCCTTAGCAAAGTTGAGGATTTGATTTCTGGGTGTCATCTGTTTCCTCGTTTTGATTTGTCTTTTTGTACTCCAATCCATCCATACTGGTCCTTCTATGGAGTACATGTCTTTCTCGGCAATCATCAGAAACCTGTGTTTCTGCGTCCTCCTATTGTCTGGAACTTGCTTTTCTGGTCGTCAACTTGTTGGCCAGATTCGGCCTGGATTCCAAGCTTCTCAGATGGAGTGGGTGGATCACAATGGGAGGTTCTTGCTATCTAACAATTCGGCGTTTTCGTTTGGATTTTACACCGGTGTCGATGTCACAACCTTTGTGTTGAACATCATTCATATCAACAGTTCCAAAGCCATTTGGACTGCTAACAGAAGACAATTAGTCAGCAGTTCTGATAAGTTTGTGTTTGACGACAACGGGGATGTCTACTTGAAAAGCAGGAGTGATTTGGCCTGGTCGACTGGTACGGCCGGAAAAAAGGTCAGTGCCATGGAATTGCTGGATTCTGGTAACTTGGTGTTGCTTGGGGAGAATGGGACCATCCTTTGGCAGAGTTTTAGCAGTCCTACTGATACTCTTGTGAGTGGTCAGGAATTTGCAGAAGGGATGAGGCTCAAAAGTTTCCCAAACCGTAGCAATATGTCGGTGTATCTCGACATTTTGTCGGGCGATCTGATCTTGTCCGCCGGATATCAAACTCCGCAAATTTATTGGTCAATGAAAGGCGACAGCCGTAGAACAAATGTTAGCAACACCAACAAGGGCAATGTTCACTCTGTGGTTTTGGTCGCGAACTCATGGAACTTCTATGACCAAAATAAGACCTTACTTTGGCAGTTTGTCTTCTCCGACGACTCCGATCCAAATGCCCTGTGGGCTGCGATGTTGGGCTCCGATGGGTCAATCGCGTTTTTTAATCTTCAAAGGGGGAAGTCAGTAACTGCGGAAGCTACTCGGATACCCCAGAATTCGTGCAGTGTTCCAGAATATTGTAACCCCTACGAGGTTTGTTACTTTGAGAGTTGGTGTCAATGCCCTCCCGCTCTCAATGGCAACTGCAGACCTCAGCCTCTATCATCATGTAGCTCGTCTTACAGATCAGTAGATTTTGCGTACATAGGAGAGAAGCTTGATTATTTTGCACTTGGGTTTGTGACTCCCTCTCTAAAGTCTACTGTGAATGCTTGTATAGAAGCTTGCCGAAGCAATTGCTCTTGTAACGTGCTACTGTTTAATAGCAGTTCTGGTGATTGCTTCTTGTTTGACCAGATAGGAAATTTTGAAAGATCTGATCCGGCTTCGAATGGTTATGTTTCATACATGAAGGTTTCCAATACCTCTGGGGCCAAAGGCAGCAAGAATAAGAAGGAGCATGCGATTGCGATTGCAGTCATCATTTTTGCAACTGTTGCAGTCATTGCCGGTCTAGCTTATATTGGATTCTGGTATCACCAGAAAAAGAAGTCATTGCGCGACCATTCTGAAGAAACTCTCGAAGAAGACAATTTCTTGGACAGTCTTTCCAGCATGCCTATCCGCTTCAATTATGGTGATCTGAGTAGAGCTACGAAAAACTTCTCTTCAAAGATTGGGCAAGGAGGATTTGGATCCGTCTACCAAGGCGTTCTCGCAGACGGTACTCATTTGGCCATAAAGAAACTGGAGGGTATAGGCCAGGGAAAGAAAGAGTTCAGAGCTGAAGTTAGTATTATAGGGAGTATCCATCATGTACATTTAGTCAAGCTAAAAGGTTTCTGCGCAGAGGGGGCTCACCGGCTTCTTGTTTACGAGTTCATGGGAAAAGGGTCTCTAGACAAATGGATATCCAAGAAATGCGAGGCCAGTAAGATTTTGGATTGGAATACTAGATTCAATATTGCTGTGGGTACAGCCAAGGGATTAGCTTATCTACATGAAGAGTGTGAAGTCAAGATCGTCCACTGCGACATCAAGCCCGAGAATGTCCTCCTGGATGATAATTTTGTTGCGAAAGTGTCGGACTTTGGTTTGGCCAAGCTAATGAGCCGGGAAGAGAGCCTTGTGTATACGACATTAAGGGGCACAAGGGGTTACTTAGCACCAGAATGGATCACAAACAACCCTATATCTGAGAAGAGTGATGTTTACAGCTATGGAATGGTGTTGCTTGAGATCATCGGAGGCAGGAAAAGTTATGATCCTGCGGAATCTTCTGAAAAGGCCCATTTTCCTTCTTATGCCTTCAAAATGTTGGAAGAAGGAAAACCAGGGGAAATTCTAGACTCTAGACTAGAATTCGACGAAAATGACGAGAGGATTGTGGATGCGATCAAAGTTGCCCTGTGGTGCATACAGGATGAAATGCATTTAAGGCCACCGATGACTAAAGTGGTTCAAATGCTCGAGGGCCTTTGCGCCATTCCTCATCCGCCGATTTCCTCTCAGTTTGGCTCTCAGACTAGCTTGAGCTTTTATAAATGGAGCAGCGAAGATGGCACTTCAACTGGACCAACCAATTGGAGTAGTGATGCATTTCTCTCAGAAGTTCAGCTGTCAGGTCCTAGGTAATTTTCAAATTGGTGAAAGAGCCGGCGACACATGTAAGAGAAACAGTTCCTGATATCCGTGATATATCATCGTGAACTAAAGTTATTCAAGTTTTCAGGATTCTTTTTTGCGCGTTGTAATACAATGCCTGGTGAGAAGTATAATGTATGCCCATTTGAATTACAAATTACCTTTAGGTTCATTTAATACTTTCACATTCGAACATTATATTCCTTCTCTTCTGAGAATTGGTTGAATGAGCTGCAATGATCTTTTCTTTTCTGCCACTTCTAAATTTGCCCTCATCTGTTTAACGTTGTGGTCATGATGTCGCATCTTTCTGAATTTGCTGCGGCTGTTGCTAGATGTGAGGTTACCCTTTCTTCCTGACAGTTATGTTCTGGAGCTTCCATCCCGGAATTCAGGAGTTTGGCCATCCACAAACATGTCAAGTTCCAAAATTTGCAAGGACCTGTACCTATCGAGCCATTTCCGATGGCATAAGTAATACTCGTTGGTAGCTCGAATAAATTAGAGCGCAGATTAGAGGTCCATGAGTCAAGCTCTGCAAGTCCCTGCAAATTTAACCCTGTAGTTTCTTCGTTCGATCATCAATGAAAGCTTGCATTCCTGGAAAGACGGTTCAGCTAGTTTAGGCGACAATTTGTCTGTGCTGTGTATGTGATGATGTTAATGTGGTTCCGGTGCCTGAAGTGTGAAACAGGGATGTTCTTGTGTTGACTCTAGGTTCAGTTTGCTGGCTTCAGTAGGCCTGATGAAGCGTTGCATTTAAACTACTTCCAGTCCAGGTACAGGTAGGTGGCCAGGAATATATTTTGGTGGGATGCGTCTCGTGTGCCGAACGACTTGGTAAAGTTTTCAAGGATGAGAGGATGTCGTAATTGGGCTTTGATTTGTGAAGCAGTGAAATTTATTTTTCGCAAGATATATGTAAGTTTCACTTTCACGAAGGGGGGTTGTCCAGTCAACGTCAGTTGGAATCAATCGTTGACTGGATGTCGGCATTTAAAATACTATGTGTTTCCTATACGTACTTTTTTCTCGAATCAATAGATAAGTATGCAGTTTTTTTTTTTTTTCAAAATAGAAGGATGCAGTTGGAGTAATCGGATTTTCGGAATTTCCATATCGAAACCTGGAAGCTACCTTGTCAGGGCCGGTTCAGATTTTTGGTTCAGATTTTTGGAAATGGGAATCGACCATTAATTTTTTGTTTCATTTATGAAGGAACAAAGCCTAAACAAAAATGCAATAACTATATAGAAAAAGTGTATACACGAGAAAAAACCACTTGAATAAAATATTTATACCAAAAAGGCATTTCATTGTCAAGCCCCCGGGCACCATCGACGCAAGAACATCACGGTCTTCCCTACCCGATATTGTCCATTCTCCAAAACATTGTTAATGTCTTCCGAATATGTATTAGAAACGAAATCCAGAGGAACTAATTTAGGGCAGTTTAAAAACAAAAGTAAAATAAAAATAAAAACAGGTAGTGGTTATAGACTATAGTTGGTAATGGCAAATTGTTGAAGAAAACGAAACCACAGCACATCGAATTCGAGACATTCGACGAAGAAAACCGAAAACAAAATTGACATGGAGAGAGTACCTAGGAGTGGGTTGATTGATTGCGAACCGACAAAGGCGAGGATGTGACCCGCGAGACAAATAGAGACGAGATCTATGTAGGACACACGTCCGACACGCTCGGGTCTACACCGTGTCCGAGATCAGACACGTGGTCAACACTTTTCTAGCTCGGAAGCCCAGTAGCAAGCTACAATGGGAGGGGCTTTTCACTAAAAAAATTAATTTAAACTACACCTCTACTTAGCCAAACAAGTGAGAGAAATAGATTTCAATGGCTCTCCCAGGCATCTTAAAGAGCCATCATACTTGTTATCCTCACTAGGAAGTCGATGTTGGATTCCTCCCTTCAATTTGTAAGCCTCCAAGTCTCATCCCGTACTTTTTGTTTGTCTCTTCCCTCATCACCAATATGGGACTCGTGAAACTACCTTTATTTGATGGACATTAAAGAAACGACCGCATAGGGGTTGAAGCAAAGGAAGCTTTTGAGCTCGAGGAGGATGAGCTGGGAAGATTTCAACTCAACCTCTGATTTCTTCTTCCCTTTTGCATTAAACTTAACCCCAGCATGGTCAGGGGCTGGTCCTTCTCGTTTGCCCACACTAGCTAGGTTTGGCTTCCCAAATTCGACAGAATCTCGAGCTTAATCGCCCGTTGTCTCGCCAAACCACATCTTCTGCCAAAAGCAGTTCATCGGGCAGCTTCCTGGTCGTCTTCCCATGGATCGGATTCCTTGGCTTTGTTCTGAATATCTGTGGCCCTCCATATTTGCCGTGCTCATGGCATGATCCCGCCGGAGCCTGAGATAGTGTGGGGTTCTTACTTCTTACACTTCTCGAAGACCACAGTTTTCCTGCAGAATTTCCTTCATCTGTCTTGATTATTTCCGAGGTGGCGGGGGATTTTCTGCAATCCTCAGCCATTTAATGAGGAAAAACTATACAAGATGAAATGTATATGAACCGTGTTACAAAACAAGACTTCTTTAATGAAATATAAGAGTTAAATCTTTCTGCAAATAATGGAGGCTTGAGTCATTGAACAAAGTCCAAGACATCGTCGAAGCAAAAACTTTAAAGCTAAGACTATGATCACGATCTCCAGAAGCAGACATCAGTTGAGAGGAGATGATGATACAAGAATCGATTGAAGAATAACTGCAGGGTATGCAATTTTTAGTGAACGCTACACGAAGAAAGTGTCTCTGCCATTTTGAGTTAATTCCAGACATCTAATTTGCGACCTTCCTGCTGTCATTTTAACGTCAATTCATCCCCCTCCATCCGTTTTAACCACAAGTCAAGCCTGAGTTAGGATTTTAGGTACCAATCGGAACAAGCCGAAGATAGAGAACCATGTATGGCAAGTAATCTTGCTATCGCTCAAGTTTCATCCGGGAGAGATTACGTGATGGATAGGCGTCGGCAATATCGTAACTGTTGCGCGGAACAAGAAAATAAATTGGACACCAGATGTACGTGGTTCGGTCGTAGAGACCTACGTCCACGGGGAGAGCAGCAACGAATTCCACTATAGATCAAGCGATACAACGAAGATTACAAACCACACTCGAGTCACTCAAACACTCTCAGTGTTTTCCAGTCTCACTTACAACTAATAACGCACACAGTATTTAGCTCCAAATTTCCCACGAAATAATCTCTCAATCTCACGAAGGAATTATACACAAATTCCTACCACAAGAATTTCTCCGCTCGAACACTAATAGTTGATGTAATTCTCACGAAGAAATCCACGCCAAGCACTCGCATAAGAACCGCGCTTCAGACTTCTTCTTGGACGTAATATCACGAAGACCCACTCTGTTCTCTCAAACAGCGGCACCAGAAAAACGCCCTCAATCACACACACACACACACACTATATATATATATATATATATATATATATATATATATATATATAGCCCAAATAAAACCTGCAGAAGAGGACTCCAACGTGGACACGCAATTCCCATTCAAGATTCCAAATCTAGTCAAAGGGTCAGCACTTGCCCTTTTGTTCTTGACTCCAACACGTAACAAATTCCATAATTTGCAAGATTTGTTTTCTTGAATTTCCGTGTATCAGGTTTTTATATAATTCAATTCGAGTCGACTTCGTTCAACGGGCTTAAACTCGAGACATATTTTAACAATTTCCACCTTGGCTCGACGTTTGAGCCAAGTCACAATCGCTTCGCTGATAATCCGAACTTCACTGCTACTCTCCCACAGCCCCATTGGGCTCAACCGCCACACACGTGTTCCAAGTCCAAGCTATGCTTGAACTTCGCTATAATCGAGGACCTCATCAGAACACCAACTGCATATGCACCTTTAACTGCTCCACAAGGACTTTCTGACACAAGTTCCTCTACCACAGATAAAACAAAACCACCGTTGCATCCATATCTGTCAGGAGACCGAATACGTACCTTGTCAATATCAGCAGTTACGGCAACCGTTGGCTCCATAGGCTCCACCTCGCTATAAGCACTATATGTGTCGATTATTTCGCTAGTATCTGCTACCTCATGAGTTTCTGGTTACAACTCCACATCAAGCTGAACACCGTCTAGATCTGTATTAACACTACTATAATCACTCCTTGCCAGAAGTACTGGAAACTCGTCAAATGTAACTTCTCTGCTGATAACAGGTGAATTTAATTCCGGGCACCATAATTAATAACCAAGCTCACCTTGTGCATAGCCTAGGAACATGCACTTTCTTGCCCTTCTATCGAGCTTACCATCACTAACTCGAATATAACATAGGCAACCAAATATTCTAAGAACAGAATAATCAGCAACGTTACCTGACCACACTTCTTCGGGAGTCCGACATCCAATCGTAGTCGATGGGGATCTATTCATCAGGTAGCTCGTCGTACTAAGCGCATCTGCTAGGAATCTCCTAGCCATACCAGCACTAGAGAGCATTTTATAGGCCGTCTCTAGTAATGTTCTACTCATCAACTCTGCAACATGTTGTGATTCATTGGCACTAGTGCGATGTCTCACTATGCCTTCCTTCATGCAGAATTTGTTTAACAGCTCCGAGCAAAACTCCATGCTTTTGTCAGTCCGCACATGCTTGATCGTTTTATTAGTCTCCTTTTCGATTAAAGCTCTCAACTGCCTGATCCTGACAATAGCATCAAACTTGTGCCTAAGCACAAACACCCAGATCTTTCTCGAGTAGTCATCAACAATTGTTAACATAAATCTAGCACTCTTCCTCGAAGGAAACCGCGATAACCTGCGAACATCCAAATGAAGTAATTCTACAATTTCCGTGGTTTCTTTGACAATCGCACTAAACTGCACTTTCCGCCGTTGATCTAAATCACAACACATGCATACATTCAGTTCGTCAGCAACATAACCACATAATAAATTTCTTTCACTTAGAACCTTCAGGCTTCTCTCGCTAATGTGCCCCAAACGCATATGCCACAATTCAGACTCTCAAACCGATGCATCTGACGTCTCCGTGGCGAAATCTGTCACTGTCTCACCTTGAAGCTCATACATGTCATTGTGCTTGATTGCTCTCATTATTACCAAGGCACCTCGAACAATTTTCAGAACACCACATTCTAAAGAATATCGATACCCAGCTGAATCAAGGGCACTCAAGGAAATTAGATTTTTCTTCAACTCTGGAATATACCTCACTCCAGTCAATGTCCTCACAATACCATTATGCATTCTGATTCTAACATTGCCAACACCTATAACATCGCATTCAGCGTTGTTCGCCAACTGCACTTTACTACTATCCGTGTACTGATAAGTAATAAACCAGTTCATGTTTGGTATAGCATGAAAAAAAACAACCATAATCCATAATCCACTCGCCAAACGACGAATCATCAGTGACAGACAAGACAAAATCAGCATTATCCGAATTATTGTCAACAACAACTGCAACATCATCCGCAGATTCAACTCTAGTTCCCTTACCTTTCTCATTCTTCAGCTTAAGGCAATCCCTTCTTAGATGCCCCCTCTTGTCACAATTCCAACAAAGAGCACCACAAGTCCTAGACTGACTACGTCTAGTCGAGTTCATACTACTTATGCTAACACGAGTACTAGCTCTTCCTCTATTTTCACCTACTAAAGCAGTAGATACAGATTCGCCAGATTCTCTTCTACGGATATCCTCACTCAGAATTAAATCCCGAATCCCATCAAACGTTAAACTTGTTGATCCAAAGGAATTACTAATAGCAATAACAGTAATATTCCAACTATCATGCAATGAGGATAATAGAATCAAAGCACATACCTCATCTTCAAAGTCAATATCAACTGAACTCAAATGACTAATGATCACATTGAATTCATTGATATGATTAGCAACAGACGCACCTTCGCTCATCTTCAAATTAAACAGACGTTGCATCAAATAGACCTTGTTGATCGCAGAGGGCTTCTCGTACATATCCGACATGGCTTTCATCAAACCCGCAGTGGTCTTCTTTTTGACGATATTAAACGCGACGTTACGAGCCAACGTCAGCCGAATAACACCCATCGCTCGTCTATCCAGCAATTCCCAATCAGCTTGCTTCATCGTCTCTAGCTTCTCCCCAGACAGGGGCAAGTGCAGCTTCATCTGATATAAATAATATTCAATCTGCATCTTCCAGAAACCAAAGTCCTTCCCATCAAATCTGTCGATTTTCACTTTTATTTCTTCTGTCGCCATCGATTCGCTTCAACGTCACCCAACGCCTAGCTCTGATATCAATTGTTGCGCGAAACAAGTGATCGAACAATAAAAGACAGAACAAGAAAATAAATCGGACACCAGATGTACGTGGTTCGGTCGTAGAGACCTACGTCCACGAGGAGAGCAGCAACGAATTCCACTATAGATCAAGTGATACAACGAAAATTACAAACCACACTCGAGTCACTCAAACATTCTCAGTGTTTTCCAGCCTCACTTACAACTAATAACGCACACAGTATTTAGCTTCAAATTCCCCACGAAATAATCTCTCAATCTCACGAAAGAATTATACACAAATTCCTACCACAAGAATTTCTCCGCTCGAACACTAATAGTTGATGTAATTCTCACGAAGAAATCCACGCCAAGCACTCGCATAAGAACCGCGCTTCAGACTTCTTCTTGGACGTAATATCACGAAGACCCACTCTGTTCTCTCAACAACGGCACCAGAAAAACGCCCTCATATATATATATTGCCCAAATAAAACCTGCAGAAGAGGACTCCAACGTGGACACGCAAATCCCATTCAAGATTCCAAATCTAGTCAAACGGTCAGCACTTTCCCTTTTGTTCTTGACTCCAACACGTAACAAATTCCATAATTTGCAAGATTTATTTTCTTGAATTTCCGTGTATCAGGTTTTTATATAACTCAATTCGAGTCAACTTCGTTCAACGGGCTTAAACTCAAGACGTATTTTAACAGTAACGATGATTAATATCCATAACGTTTCCCTTTCTTGCATCACACGAGGCCAATAGAAGAACCAGTAAGACATTAGTAAGGCTAATACAACGACCATAGGGATGACCCAACGGCTAATCCAATATTAATACATCTAATAAGTCTTTGATTGAGCGTCGTCCCTCTTTCTTTGACTAGTATGAATACGTTACAGATATTATTCGTACAAAGTTCTAGAAAAGCCAATCTTTTGCATGGCAATTTCCACTTCTAGAAAAGCCAGAAAGCAACGTTTTCCCTAGCAATTACTTGAAAGACTTGATAATTTGAAGGGAAAAAAAAAACTTTTTGACTGACGACTTTGGTTTCTTGTAGTGTAAACGTTAAATAATTAGATGCTCAACGAGGGGCCCGCGGAGTAAAGAGAGTTCCTCGTTTTCATCGTACTTCATTAGTTATATTTGAGGTCAAGATTTGTTGGCAGGGTCAACATGCGTGGGGGATTTAACAATAAAATTTGTCGGAAACTGACAGGAAAAAGGCATCTAGCTAAAAATGCACTGAAAGTCCACGTGGAATTAACAAAAATAAAGTAAAAGAACTGGGAGCGGTGCTTTCCAGTTTCCATCACCAATTTTTAACCAATGTGTCCTGCCTGTGTGTGGCCAACGGATCCAAACGGTGCAACCTGTCCCGTACCACCTCGACTCCATGGACTACCGCCAACTCCACTCTCTCTCTCGGTGTGCATCCACTGAAGAAGAAGCCGTGTTAAGTGCCCCGCTGCCTGCTCAAGAAAAACCAAAATCTTTCTGTTCTTCCATGTATTGTTAAAGGAATCAAGACAACAAGGTTAGCCATCCTGGTCCCGGTGTGATGTCAACTGATTTCTTTTGCCATTTCCTGTTCTCAGTTTCCACGAGTAAAGCTCAACAGCCTCGATGTCGTCCGCTGCTTCAGTGACCACATTGAACTTTGCCTCACAGCTCCTGTAATTTATAGGCTTTCCTCTATCATTTTTTATTCCCCAGTTCACAGCGTTCATAGTGATTGAATTGGAATCTGGTAGTTTAATCTCAAAGTACAAAACTTTACTTGTCGATCTTAGCCAAGCTCAGGATTTGATTTCTGGGTGTCATCTGTTTCCTCGTTTTGATTTGTCTTTTCTTTGCTCGAATCAGGTCCATACTGGTCCTACTATGGAGTTGATGTCTTTCTCGGCAGTCGTCAGAAACCTGTGTTTCTGCGTCC
Organism: Lenwebbia sp. NSW1173648; assembly: GCA_029784005.1. Taxonomy (NCBI): domain Eukaryota; kingdom Viridiplantae; phylum Streptophyta; class Magnoliopsida; order Myrtales; family Myrtaceae; genus Lenwebbia; species Lenwebbia sp. NSW1173648. The sequence goes on from JARCGZ010000009.1 coordinate 14,951,025, forward strand.
TCGTGCTCTCCGGGACTTGCTTTTCTGGTCCTCCACTTGTTGGCCAGATTCGGCCTGGATTCCAAGCTTCTCAGATGGAGTGGGTGGATCACAATGGGAGGTTCTTGCTATCTAACAGTTCGGCATTTTCTTTGGGATTTTACACTGGTGTTGATGTCACAACCTTTGTGTTGAACATCATTCATATCAATAGTTCCAAAATCATTTGGACTGCTGACAGAAGACTATTAGTCAGCAGTTCTGATAAGTTCGTGTTTGACAACAATGGGAATGTCTACTTGAAGAGGGGGAATGATTTCCTCTGGTGGACCAGTACGGCCGGAGAAAAGGTCAGTGCCATGGAATTGCTGGATTCTGGTAACTTGGTGTTGCTTGGGGAGAATGAGGAGATCCTCTGGCAGAGTTTTAGCAGTCCTACTGACACTCTTGTGAGTGGTCAGGAATTTGCACAAGGGATGAGGCTCAAAAGCTTCCCAAACCGTAACAATATGTCGGTGTATCTCGACATTTTGTCGGGCGATCTGATCTTGTCCGCCGGATATCAAACTCCGCAAATTTATTGGTCAATGAAAGGCGACAGCCGTAGAACAAATGTTAGCAACACCAACAGGGGCAGTGTTCACTCTGTGGTTTTGGTCGCGAACTCATGGAACTTCTATGACCGAAATAAGACGTTACTTTGGCAGTTTGTCTTCTCCGACGGCTCCGATCCAAATGCCCTGTGGGCTGCGATGTTGGGCTCCGATGGGTCAATCACGTTTTTTAATCTTCAAAGGGGGAAGTCAGTAACTGCGGAAGCTACTCGGATACCCCAGAATTCGTGCAGTGTTCCAGAATATTGTAACCCCTACGAGGTTTGTTACTTTGAGAGTTGGTGTCAATGCCCTCCCGCTCTCAATGGCAACTGCAGACCTCAGCCTCTATCATCATGTAGCTCGTCTTACAGATCAGTAGATTTTGCGTACATAGGAGAGAAGCTTGATTATTTTGCACTTGGGTTTGTGACTCCCTCTCTAAAGTCCACTGTGAATGCTTGTATGGAAGCTTGCCGAAGCAATTGCTCTTGTAACGTGCTACTGTTTAATAGCAGTTCTGGTGATTGCTTCTTGTTTGACCAGATAGGAAATTTTGAAAGATCTGATCCGGCTTCGAATGGTTATGTTTCGTACATGAAGGTTTCCAATACCTCTGGGGCCAAAGGCAGAAAGAATAAGAAGGAGCATGCGATTGTGATTGCAGTCATCATTTTTGCAACTGTTGCAGTCATTGCCGGCCTAGCTTATATTGGATTCTGGTATCACCAGAAAAAGAAGTCGTTGCTCAGCTATTCTGAAGAAACTCTCGAAGAAGACAATTTCTTGGACAGTCTTTCCAGCATGCCTATCCGCTTCAATTATGGTGATCTGAGTAGAGCTACGAAAAACTTCTCTTCAAAGATTGGGCAAGGAGGATTTGGATCCGTCTACCTAGGCGTTCTCGCAGACGGTACTCATTTGGCCGTAAAGAAACTGGAGGGTATCGGCCAGGGAAAGAAAGAGTTCAGAGCAGAAGTTAGTATAATAGGGAGCATCCATCATGTCCATTTAGTCAAGCTAAAAGGTTTCTGCGCCGAGGGAGCTCACCGGCTTCTTGTTTACGAGTTCATGGGAAAAGGGTCTCTGGACAAATGGATATCCAAGAAATGCGAGGCCAGTAAGATTTTGGATTGGAATACTAGATTCAATATTGCTGTGGGAACAGCCAAGGGATTAGCTTATCTACATGAAGAGTGTGAAGTCAAGATCGTCCACTGCGACATCAAGCCCGAGAATGTCCTTCTGGATGATAATTTTGTTGCGAAAGTGTCGGACTTTGGTTTGGCCAAGCTAATGAGCCGGGAAGAGAGCCTTGTGTATACGACGTTAAGGGGCACAAGGGGTTACTTAGCACCAGAATGGATCACTAACAACCCTATATCTGAGAAGAGTGATGTTTACAGCTATGGGGTGGTGTTGCTTGAGATCATCGGAGGCAGGAAAAACTATGATCCTGCGGAATCTTCTGAGAAGGCCCATTTTCCTTCTTATGCCTTCAAAATGTTGGAAGAAGGAAAACCAGGGGAAATTCTAGACTCTAGACTAGAATTCGACGAATATGACGGGAGGATTGTGGATGCGATCAAAGTCGCCCTGTGGTGCATACAGGATGAAATGCATTTAAGGCCACCGATGACTAAAGTGGTTCAAATGCTTGAGGGCCTTTGTGCCATACCTTATCCCCCAATTTCCTCTCAGTTCGGCCCTCAGACTAGCTTGAGCTTTTATCAACGGAGCAATGAAGATGGCGGCACGTCAACTGGACCAATAAATTGGAGTAGTGAAGCATTTCTCTCAGAAGTTCAGCTGTCAGGTCCTAGGTAATTTTCAAATCGGTGAAAAGCGGGAGATATCTCTCATTGTTTGCGACACATGAAAGAGAAACGGTTGCTGTGATCTGTGATACATAGTCATGAACTACAGTTTTTTAAGTTTTCATGATTCATTTTTTGTGCGTTGTAATGCAATGCTCGGTGAGATGCATAACATATGCCGAATTGAATTTGAGATAACCTTTAGCTTCTTTTGAAACCTCTATTGTTCAAGGAAGATAGTCCTCTCTTCTAAGAAATGATTGAATGAGCTGCAATGATATTTTCTTAGTCTGCTACTATTAAACTTGCACTCATCTGTTTAACGTTATGGTCATCATGTTGCCACTTTTTGAATTAGCGGCAGCTGTTGCTAGATGTGAAGTTATTCTGTCTTCCTGCCAGTAATGTTCTGGTTCTTCCATCCCGGAATTCAGGTATTTGGCTATACACAAACATGTCTAGTACTTCCATCGGGTCCATTTGAATAGACTCAGACTAAAAAAGCAAAATGCCCTGTCCAGCTTTTCTGCATGTACTTACCTTTGATATATTCAATCCTCCCCATGTGGTGAAACACTAAGCAGGCATAAATCCCAACTCACTGAAGATGAGTGTGATTCTTATGGCAAAACTGGCAAAAGAGATCAGAGAGGGCAAGACTTCATGAGTCAAAGACATGCAATTTCACAAAAAGCATTCCTACTGCTTGCAAATACCAGTACAAACACCATCAAGATTGTGGAATAATCACATCATTCCTCTGCAGCTTTAGCACCTTAACTTTACCTGGGACAGTGGCTGGCTGGTGGTTTTAATCAACCAGGATAATCATCAGCTTATCACTTTGATAAGATAGAACAAGATGAGGACACCATGCGACCAATACTGAGTGTGACCACAAGACTTGAAATATTTGTGGCCACAAACCAAAAACAAACAAAAAATCCAGAGAGAGACAGAGAGATGTGATTGCTGATATTTTGTGATGCCATTGGTGATGGCCTCATCTGCTGCAGAGCCTCTTTGATTAATATAATCAATTAAAATCAACTTAGTCAATGTAGTGATAAAAGAACCTCCATTTCGAAGTGACTATGGTGGGTCACAGTGATCTAGAGTGCCAAAAATATCTCTATCTATTCTCTCTCTCTCTCTCTCTCTCTCAACATAGATGTTTATTTTGTTTTATCCCATTTTATAAAACTAGGGCCGGCTGAAAAACAGGAGCCATGTTCTTGCATTCTCAATGAAGGGGTCAAATTCCTGTGTCCCTCATATTCCAAGGACTAATGCAGACCGCAATTACAAGGGCCATACGAGAAAATATCTCATAATTTTGTAGTTATTGATGAAGTTCATTCTACCACATGAATAGTATCTTCTCCACAAGGGGACATGAGAGAAATTTCATGATAAGGACTTGAAGCCAACAGTCAGATTGATTGTATTATCGAACCTGCACCATGCATATGTATTCACAAGGAAGAATAGAGAAACATGAGGCTTGATCAGCACCGACTGTAATTCAGTTTGCTCAAAATAGGAAATTTTGTCGTCTATATAGCCGTAGCCACCCATATACCTTCTCATAAAAATGCAATTTTTTGCAGTTCAGAAACTGTGTTCGCAGAATCAATTTACTTAGCTCAATATGCAGAAGCCAAATTGGGCCAAGAAAAGGAAATTTTAAAGGACAGTAGTATTTGCTTTCGCGTATGAACAGATGGTTACAGTCAGCTTATTCGTTGGCCCGAAATTACCAGAGAGGGAAGCCATTCTTTTCCGCTATTATGTTATACCACGCACATAGATTTTGCTATGCCTTCAAGCAAGTAGGAGGGGGTTTATTTAAGAAGTTGCAGTGAGAGGGTGGTGGTCAGGAGCTTCTTCAAAGAAATCAGTTGGACGAGGGTTGCCATGTTCATCCTCCTCCTCTTCTTCCTCAACATCCCACAGAAATTTGGCATAAGAAGCCAGGACATGACTGCAAAGAATGAAACAGAGCTTAGATGTTAAGTATCTCTGCAACAAAACCAACTTTTACTGGAGAATAACATTAGAAATTTGCCATCAGACTTCTTCAGACTAGTTGATCAATTTTTCCAACTAGTCCTAAAAAGCGCCCGGTAAATCAATGAATAACCATGATTTTTTAATCCAAGCCCACCAAAACCTGCAATCATTTCATTACTTGAGCTAGGAATACTAATGACAGGTTGTACTAAAAGAAGCAGCTTATGTTGATACATTACCTATCCTCAGGAGCAGTTTTAACTGCTTGATCATAATAACTCTCAGCTCTATGGGTGTCCTTGTGTGTCCGCCATATAAGATCAGCATAGAGCGACAAGACATTGGCATCGTTCGGGTTAGCCAGAATTGCTCTGCCACAGTATCCCTCTGCTTTAGCTAAATCTCCACGAACCTGGTTGCAGCATAAGGATCGCCCCAATTTCATGAATTGCCAATAACACAAACCCACAAATTTAAGAATGCCCAATTATTCTCCTCAGTACTCATTTCTGTCTCCGTTACATCAGATGCTCCATTCACGTCCATTATTTCGCAATCAGGAAAACTTACAATCCGGATCAAAAGTACTTTAAAGGGAACATTTTAAAATCATCAGATTAGGCTGAACATACGAGATCATAATAGTGAAATTCACTTCAAGGAAGTTATAGTGGTAAGAGAGTTCTTTTTATAATCAAAAGAGGAACTTTTAGACTAATCAAGCTGTTGATACCTCTTTCAAGAACTTGGCATAGTTCCCGAGCAAAAGAGCATTCCCTGGATTGGATTCAATCATTTTCCTGTAATAAGCATCAGTGCTATCACTACCAGGATTCTTGTTATTCTCGTAGAATCCAAACCCTTCATCTCCGCTGTCGGATCCTCCTCCGCCAGCACCATCGCCGCCGCCGCCACAAATCCCGTTGCTTCCGCCACTTCCCATTCCACCACCCGCAACCAGGGTCTGAAGCCCACTCTCTCTCTCCACCACATCATAACCCTCTCCACCAAATACAGCCCCATCAAGCCCAGAACTCGAAAGCAGCCTCCTCATCGAAGAAGACCCTGGTCTTGAGTTGGGTTTTGCGTCTTCTTGATCCTCATCGTTTTCCCCTGAAAAAGATCGAGCTTTGGTTGGTTTGATCTCGTTATGGCTCTGAGGGAGCTTGATCTTCTTCTTTTTTAGCTTTGGAGGGTCCTGGGCTTTGGTCTCAGCCAAGGCTCGTGGCTTGGGGGATGTTATCACTTTCTTAGTGGGTTCACCAGAATGAGGCGGAGAGGGCAAAAGGGGCGTCATTAAGGACAGCGATCTGGTTAATGGGAGATGAAGCACTTGGAGGTCGTGCTCTGGTGAAGAGTCTCTCGAGTGGGGACGCCATGAGTTGAGTATTGGTGTGGAGGAGCTTCTTAAAAGCATTGTTCAGCTTACGATCTTGTATTTTTATGGGGTCTAAGAGTTTCAGAGAGGAAGCATTTAGTAGTTAGAGAGCGCGAGCGAGAGAGGGGGGGAAGAAGAGATCTTCCTCCGTTGAGGACATACAGAGGAGAGGAAGGCATCTTATAGAAGAGTGAAGAAATACTAACCACTGTCCAATGAGCGCGAGGATAACAAAAGGTGTTCCTAAGATCTCTCTGTCGGGGAAGAAACGTTGTAATGAACTATTACGAGAGATAAAGTGAATCTGATAAAGATGATAGAAAGTAGGGTTAATGCAACAAAAAAAAACTCCAAACTGATACATCTGTGATAAATTTACTGTAAATTATTTTTTTGAGCGCAAAAAACCTCAAATCGGTACACCTATAACAAATTTACCCTAAACTATTTTTTGACAATCAAAAACCTCAAACTGGTACATTTGCGACAAATTTATCCTAAACTAATTATTTTGATCACCAAAAATCTCAAACTGGTACACATGTGACAAATTTAACTTTCTGTTAGTTTCCATTTAATTGAATTAATATTACGAAAAAATCCAAATTGATACACCTTTGACAAATAGAAGGTAAAAACCCAAAACGTGTACATCCAGCAATTGTCACATGTCATCCAACTCAGCAATTTGACTATAAAATTTAACAGAAACTAACGGAGAGTAAATTTGTCACATGTGTACCAGTTTAGGATTTTTGGTGATCAAAAAAATAATTTGGGGTAAATTTGTCATATGTGTACCAGTTTGAGGTTTTACGTGGTATTAACCCTAGAAAATAACCCATATCTATTAATAAACTTCCTAATATATGCCAAATTGCTAAATTGCTAATTGAGATGACGTTGTAATGGAAAAAGTACAAAAAAAAGTCCTAAACTTATTGTATTTATGCCAATTCAGTTCTAAACCTTTCAATTGTGCCAATTTAGTCCTAAACATTTTGCATTTGTGTCAATTGAGTTCATCTGGACAATTTTGACCGGAAATCACTGACATAGATGCCGTCCATCCTACGTGGTGTGATCGGCGCTGACGTGGACATTTTCAAATATTCTTTTTATAAAAATAAATTTTAAATTATTTTTCTTGCTTTTTTTTTTGTCGGCAACCCTCGACCCTTGCTGGCCACTGGGTGAGGGCTGCCTCGTCAACTGCGACGGCCTCACCCATGGCCATCGTGGCCTCACCGGCCGGGAGCGATGTCGCGAAGACCCTCGCGCAGGGCCTTCGCGGTCCCATCGGCTCTAGGCGAGGCGGCCCTAGCAGGAAACCTTTATCTCCTACACATTAGAGGGTAGTTCGAGGCAGGAAACCTTCAGATTCTGTTACTTTTAGTTTTGCCAGAAAAGGAAAAAAAGAAGTAGAAAACATTAGGCCTACTTAAGCCTATTAATTATCAAAAATAGAAACTAAAAGGTCCCGTGAATATACATACCAAACTAGAGAAAACTACTTCAAAAACTATGTGAATCCGTCGTGATTCCTAGTATATGCGAAGTGAGTTTGATTATGCCATATACAATAGTACCTGTATTATTTTCATTCATGTTGAATATGGTAAGTGTGTGAAAGAAACTTCTTTTTTCTTTTCTTTTTTTGCCTTACATGGACAAACAAAAGAGAATGGCGTAACATTTTAGCTTTTTAAATATTTCTACAATTATTTTACCGATAACTTTTCGATTATGTCGAGAGCATTTGTAGGGATGCAGTAATTCAAATTCACATCAATTGATAAAATAATTACATTTTATCTTTATCTATCCAATCGGTTGTTATACGTCGTTGTGTTAAGGCTTTGCCTTTTCTAGTAAGGAAACTTATTTGAGTGTTGGCGGTATTTGGTTACATTAAATATAAACTCATGCTTAGTTTTTTAATAGTGTGTTAAGCCATTTTTACAATCAACAGAATACGCATGCTTAGAGTGCACATTCTATATACATGAGTTTAGTGGGAAAATTGTCAAAAAAGTCCTAAACCTTTTGCACTTTTACCAATTCAGTCCTAAACCTTTTAATTTTGCCGATTCAGTCCTAAACCTTTTGCATTTGTGCCAATTCAGTCCTAAACCTTTTTTTTTTGTGCCAATTCAGTCCTAAACCTTTTACAATTGTGCCAATTTAGTCTTAAACCTTTTGCAATTATGCCATTTCAGTCCATCCGGCGAATTTTGGCCGGCCGGCGCTGATGTGGACGCCGGCCGGCCGGCGACCGAATATTTGAATATTTTAATATTTTAATATTTTAATATTTTTTTATTTTTATTTTTTATTTTTTTTTCTTTCTTTGTTTTTTTTTTTCCTTCCCCCTCCCCTCCCCTCCCCTCCCGTCCCTTCCCCTCCCCTCCCCTACCCGGCGGCCGGCCACAAGCGCGGCCAGCGGGGCAGAGCCCCGCCCGGCCATGACGGGGCTCGACCTCGCCGTCGCCGGGCAAGGCAGCGACGGCGAGGTCGAGCCCCGCCATGGCCGGGTGAGGCTCGACCTTGCAAGCCCAGATCTGGGCCGGCGAGGTCGAGCCTCTCCCGGCCATGGCGGGGCTCAACCTCACCGTCGCCGGGCGAGGCAGCGACGGCGAGGTCGAGCCCCGCCATGGCCGGGCGGGGCTACGCCTCGCCGGGCGCCGGGTAGGGGAGGGGAGGGGAAGGGACAGGACGGGAGGGGAGGGGGAAGGAAAAAAAAATAAAAAAAAAATAAAAAAAAATATTAAAATATTCGGTCGCCGGCCGGCCGGCGTCCACGTCAGCGCCGGCCGGCCGGCGTCCACGTCAGCGCCGGCCGGCCAAAATTCGCCGGATGAACTGAAATGGCATAATTGCAAAAGGTTTAGGACTAAATTGGCACAATTGCAAAGGTTTAGAACTAAATTGGCACAAAAAAAAAGGTTTAGGACTGAATCGGAAAAATTAAAAGGTTTAAGACTGAATTGGCAAAAATGCAAAAGGTTTAGGACTTTTTTGACGATTTTCCCTGAGTTTAGTATTTAAAGTCTAAACAAAAACTCGTGCAACGCAGGGTACGATAATCGTGTGTGTGTGTGTGTAGACTATACTCCTCATCCTACTAATTATCAAAAACAAAAACAAAACAAAAAATTCCTATAAAAAAAAAAGAATTTATCTACATCTAAAATATAAGATCTATGACATCTCAATTCTCCGAAAGAACTCTTAGAACTTCTCAAACTAACCAACTCCGAAATCCACTAACCTAGGAGATGTAAACATCGATCTCCCGTTTTCGTTCTTTACCATCTGAATACGGTTCGGTCACATCTCTTCCCCTTTCGTCAGTCCGAACAGACTTGAAATGGCTCCTGAAGGAGCTTTTTACTCACCTGGGCAATGCATGGGTGTTCCATCACACAGGTTCCAACTTATCCTGTCTTCTTACAAAATTCTACCGGACAAAGGTGGTTTAAGATCATGGCAAGCTGAATAACACATAACAAATTGGTTTCTAATCGGGATTGAGATGATAATAACATCCGAGAAAATTCAAAAACAGTACTGGAGCACAGCAAAAGGAAACAAATAAGACAAACCCCAAAGCCGTCCCCCATTAAATTCCAGTACGATGGAAGTATGACCTTCTCCATCGCGCCCCTATGAATGGTGGCGACGTGATATAAGCCCACGGAGGAAGCAAAGGACATGAGGATCATATGCGCCTCTAGCGCCATGCACGTAGACAAACACACGTTCATGTGAGAATTTGGGCGGCAATGTGTTTCTCGAGCGACCAGATCATCGTAAATAACTGAGACAAGTGACTTTCATCATCGTCTTAGCTCTTCTCCATACAACTCGCCACACTTGGAAGTTTCAGACAACGACTTGGGGCGAGGATTTTCTATCCTTTTTGTACTCTTACTGATTTGGATGGCACTAAGTGCGATATAGTTGTCACTGGCCAGTAGCCAAGGGCTACCCAGAAACGACAATTGCAATATTGTTGGATAATTATCGTCTTTATCATCATTTTTGTTGTTATGCCGCTGCATCACTAGTGAACACGCATCATATTCGTAACGAAAAGTTATTACACGATTCATCAATATCAACGAAAACGGTTATTACCGGCGAGTTTCGCAAATGATCGACGGTCCGAATAGGGGCTAGGATATCAATTATTACTGGGGCTGACCGCAACGGGCACAATATCTTTATCGGTCGTTTTCAAGCCTTGCTACTTCCATGTTGCAGTTCATCATCTCCTCCAAAGTTTGGCCAAAAAGGTATCAAAGTTCTATCTGGAGAACAAAGATGCTTACATGAGTTTCGGCTGTTAGCTGTTACAGTAGCAGTCCTAGCTTCCTCTTTTATGTGGACAAAGTATCTTGAAACTTAAGGTGAGCCACATTATTCAGGGTAACCCATGTAAACCCTTTGGAAAAATAGAAGCGATTGATTCGTTTCTCAAAGATTTAAACGGAATAGAGGATACTAGCTTTATCCTTATTAGTTATTAGGTTAAATTGGAACATACAAAAGGCTAAAATTAAAATGACTACAGATGCTCTGAGGTAAATGCGTAAGAACACACTTATTTAAAGGCCAATCTTTTGCACAATTTAAAAACTGTTCTTGTGCGCCAGTGCCACCCTGATGTGATCAGATTATACCGATACCAACATCTCAATTAAGATCAATTATAGGGGATGGTGTCTTGTGGTTCACTCCATTATGTCCCAGTTAGACCAGTTAAGTGTTCTCCAAAGCTTCGTGTTGAAACACAGAAACAAGAAAGACCTCGAGAAATGCATGGAGAATATCAACAAGCAGTTCCTCAGCCGTTTAAAGAGTCGATTCTGCTTTGCTGTCCCAAATAAGATACAACTGTGACTGGCAGCAAGCATAACAAGCCCCCCATGAACTGATCAGATCAACAGAGATTAATCATATCTCCTGGATGGACAATGTCAACAGTTCAATCTTAATCTGGAGTATGGAGGTTGCTATGCTTAAAAAGGAAAAGAGAAAAGACCATAAAATCTAGTTGGGATAGTCGATTGGAGATCCATCTCCTCCAATGGTGTAGTAAATCAAAGAAGCTCAAGAAGACTTCCCTCTGATAGAAGATAATAAAATGAACCTAAATCCTGCCAAATTGAATGTATACATTGCATAAGTTTCGGAATTGCAATTGTTACAGAACTCGGATATATTAAGTAAGAAGAAAAATGGGAACAGTGTCCACCATCTATTTGAATATCATTCGTGCCCTATATTCTAAGTATCGCTCCGCTTGCAAGTACTATGTACAAAGCAGAACTGACTAGATCATCTTCTAGATCTTGATCCTTTGCTTGGTCTATTTCTCCTGTCCCATGCAGAGGCCCAGAAAAACAGAGACATCCAGAAAAGAACTGCAAAGAAAATCTGCACACTGTCCTGAAATCTAGATAAAGATGCTGCAACGCCTGCCCCGGATGAAGAGAAAAAATAAAATGAACATCAGGTGTAAATCAATAGGCTCAAAACTGATGCTTCAGCCATAATTGCAACTCTCAGACAGTGTCGTGGTCTATCTTGACAGGAAACGTAATTAACGACATAGATAGATCGCAGACCAGAACTTTTCCAGCCTAAAATGTGGACTACAAGCAAACTCGTTTTTTTGGCGCAATGAAGAGTAGCCCACTTCTCTGGCAAAGTATTCAAAATACAAGCCTTTTAATCCTTTTGGGGCAATTTAGCAAACAGTAATGGGACTTCATGCAAAATAAGCCCCAAGTGTCCACGCCTGCCACCCTAAAGCAAAATCCGCAAGCAGATCGACACTACCCAAAAAATCCACAAGTTGTTAAAAATTAGCGGGACAAGGACGAGCCAAGCATTGGTTGACCCTTAATTGAGACCCAAGAAGTCATGAGATTCATTCCCAGAATTTATCTCCTCCTACTTGCGGATATAACAAAAAAGCCTGTTAAAAGTTCCTCTAACGTGCGCTTCCTAAACAACTAGCCCACTTTGAAGGATGGTTAACCTTTCAATGTCTTCCTAGCAGACTCTATGATGGCTGACGATTTTGATTCTGAGTAATCACTTCCCGCCACCCCCACCTAACCTAATCAGCCCCAAAAAAGCCTGCCAACCTTTGAAGCGCTATTTATGAGAAAAGAAAGTCACATAAGTAAAAACAAAATAAAAATCAAACTCAAGTTGTAATGCATCCTAGTCTCAACTAATTATCAATCCAGAGATTTTATCCCAACTTACCGGTTTGAACATCTATAGCATAAGAATAAGGTCCATACAATGAGAGCTGTCTTCTATAATCTGCACTACAATTTTTATGTGGCCCATCATATCACAAATGCAAGCACTATTGACAAGCATGGGCAATCATTCACATTAGAACACAAGCAACCTAATTATAATTCAATTTATGCCGTGCCCAAGAACTCATTCAAATCGCTTCCAATTCACAACCTAGCATGATCATCGTAAGTTATATTTAAAGAATACTTTGAGCTATAATAACCAACAAAATCCTGATATTCACCGGGGTAAAGTGCGCCCTGTGCATATACATGAAATGGTGTCAAATGATTTAATTTAAGAGACCGCATAATCCGAATGAACCACTGAGCTATTCCACTTATAATGCTAAAAACACTAGCCAATTGAACCCAAATTAACACAGTTAGAAATAAAAATGGCCTGACCAACGCTGAAACATAAAGTTAAGGTCGAGATATACAGGCGCGTGTTTGTTTAATATAAGTATACGCAAAATCGAAGAATGTATACATGGGCACGTTACGGTTAATCCAGTGAAAGGAAATTTCGAGCTTATCAAACTCAAATTGCATACTTCTGAGCCCACGAGAGCCATTTTTGGGCGGAGGACCGGACTCCGGCGGCGAGGGCGGACCACGAGCAGCCCCGAGGCGGTGGCGGCGAGGCCGAGCGCTGGGGCTTAGAAGGGATGGCAGGAATGGATGGCGAAGATTGATTGGAGAAGACAAAGCGTGATTGGAATTGAAGTGGAAAGCGTAGAATCGAGAGCAGGAGACGGGGAAGGAGGAGAGCATCGGAAGAACTATCGAGTTCCGTGGTGGCGCGTGAAGTAACGTCGGAGGAGAGAGAATCGGCATTTTCTAGAGAGAGAGAGAGAGAGAGAGAGAGAGGGTAAATTGCTGCTCGATGAAATGAAAGTTTCCATTTTGTTTTGAGAGATCACGGATCATGTTGTCTTGGGCTGGGCTTGGTTGGGTGGAAGCTAAGGCCCAACATATGGGCCCAAGCAATTTCATTGCTTGATGTTCAATTTTGTCCCCTAGAAAAGATATTCTCTCACTTTTGCGTCCTTCGAGTTTCACCGATTTGGGTAATTTGAACCCTTGAAGTTTTCCGACATGTGTTGGTTGTTCGTGCTACGGAGTTGTGCATCGGTTCGGAATTTTTCCGAAACCACTATCTTCTGTCGATCTGTCATCTTTCTTTTCTGTTTTTTGGTAAGCCCGTTGAGGCCATGTACTTTCTGCAGGTCCGTCACTTGGTAGATTACTTTCTTTATTCCGTTCCGGATCTGTCGATAAAAACGGCCACACGAAACTGGAAGGGACATAACATGATTTTCGTCCATAAACTTGGCAAGTTTAGTCAACGGTTTGGAGGCAAAGCGGTGTGAGTCGAAATAAAATCTTAGAAGAAAGTTAGATGAGTAAGAAAGATGAGTAAGCTTGAAGAGCAGTGCCATTGAAAATTTGAATAGTAACTATTCACGTTGAGGGAAGGGATGCTGCCAAACTGATGAAGCGATGGTGTATGATGCAGAGCGAGCAGAGACAGAAAAAGGGAGGATCGTACTCTATTGAGAACGAGCCTTCTCGAGCTGGCAACATCAAGATGCGACTTCCAAAAGCCCCTCTCTGTTTTTCTCCATGAACTTTCATCTGCTCATGGCGACATGACAATGAGCCTCTCGTCCATGATCAATCAATTCGCGTTCTTCGCGCGAATTGTTTTTGGCCTCTCAGATTGCTCGCCCAAAGTTTTTCGAGTAAATTGCGCTAGGACGAGTAGGAATTAATACAGCGAAGCAGCTTCATTACTTGAGATATGTTGGCGGCTTTTGTTCAATTAAGACCCCATACAAGTCTTGGAGTCGGGACATCGACAAAAGCGAGCTACAGATGGGCCATATCCTTCCTACATTAACGCTAATTCCAGGTACTTTCGTTTTGCCGGAGTCTTAAGGATGAAAGATCTTGTCTCCACACCTGCATCTCCATGAGAGGAGATAGTAACTATCGCCGTCATCATGCGACGGCGATGTTCTGAACCATTCCGTCCGGAAGTTGTGGCTGTGATCTTCACGTGACGGTGTCCCGAAATGCTTCTTCTGGTGGCCTGCAACAACCAGAGTCGGCACGCAAGGTGTGCAACCGAAGCACTTGTCCACACAATCCGGAGGCCTCGAGCCCAGAACCATCTCTCCCTGCTTCAGGCTCTCACCTAAGGAAACAAGGAACAAATAAAAAAAAGCACCAGTTGGTGAATACTGAGCATAAAAGACCCTTCAAATGAACTCTGTGATAATATGACACGACATAAGATGAAAAGAGAAAGAGTGACCCAATTGAGAAAGGAAGATGACGACCTCCTTTTTACCTGAATTTAATGGCGGAATGGTGAGACTGAAGACGAAGATAAAAGTTGCTGCAACTAACAAGGCATGTGAATGGCCAGTTGAACTATCCATCACAGTTCTCACAACTTCTAACCGTGCTGTATCTGAAAATGGAATATTGCATGTAACAATGGAGATGCAGGGATTTTCACACACAGAGACACACAAGAGAGGGAGAGAGAGAAGTGGGGGGGGGGAACAACTTCCTAAGACAATGCTTAGTGAAATGAGGCAGGGATTTATGGGAGGGAAAGGAAATATCAGTAGAGAGAGAGAGAGAGAGAGAGACCAGAATGAGGGGTGTCCCCTGTAGAAGAGACAGAGTTTACATACTTCACCAATGGAGAACAAATTCAACAAGAAAGAAAAGGAGAACAGGTTGGAAACTGGTGCATTTTGACTTAAGTATTTAATGAATGCCTTGATTTCTCTCACCTTGATCATCTTGAGACGTCGGCTCCGACCCATTTTAGCTTATCCCAAGTGTTATACTTTTGAGATCCATGTGGATGAGCAGTACCCCTCAGTGTGTACCAAAGTTCCAGTCAGTTCGTCCAGCATGTTACAAGGGACTCGCAGCAGAGCTTGTCTTATTCACTTGTGGTTACCAAGAAGTTCTACTAAGGGACAAATAACATGAGGATTCTGTTCTGGTTATTCATGTTGCTTGAGAAACCACGAGCAATATGGACAGATTACAATAATCAAATGCGGGGCTAGGCCTCCTAGGATGTTATCATCAATACCATTTTCTTTAATCCAAAAGAGATTCATCTTGGGACATGAAAACTGTCAATGCCACCTTGACAAATTTTTTTAACAAGCCACTCATCAATGAGGGGAGAGCCAAAACTACAAGGCTGAGGCCAAACCTAAGAGCGATTTCTCAGTCTACCAAACAGACAAGGCCACTACTAGAACCTACTCCAAACACTCCTAGAAACAGAGCACGCTCAGTGGATTTCCACTTCCTTGACATCCTTCTTGGGCCTCTCGGTCCTTGGAATGATGATGGTGAGCACACCATCCTTCAACTCAGCCTTGATCTCATCCGCTTTAGCATCCTCGGGCAGGACTAGGCTCGTGTTGTAATACCCATACGTCTCCGCAGACCAGTACTCGTCGTCCGACCCTTCCTCTTCCTCTCTCTTGTGCTCGCCCTTGATCGTCAGGATCCCGTCGTGGACGGTGATCTTCACGTCGTCCTTGGTCAGCCCCGGGACCTCGTACCGCAGCTTGTAGTGGTCGTCCTTCTCTTTGACTCGGCCCATGAGTTGCCACGGCGATATGTTCATGTTCTCGAACAGCCTGTTTATGTTCTCCGTCGCTTGCATCAACGCATTGCCCAGCCCTGAAGGAAAGAACTCCGAAAAATGCCAGAAAAATGGTTAAAAACCAAGGTGTTCAAATTAGTATCAGAAGCATTACTAATCTTAACGAGTTTGATTTAACAAGCTCGATCCTGATTTGTCCGTGTAGGCCTCTGCTCTGAGCAGGGGAGTGAGACCTTTCCTCTTGTGAAATACCCCTCCTAATCTTGGACCAATCCGAACATGGATGAACCAAACAAGAATTGGTGGCCCTCATTAACATCTTTCCACATGAAAACAACAGGAGCATCTTCGAAACAATACAGGAAACCAAGAATCTAGAAGGGAATAGACATTGTACCATAAAGAGCGGGGACGTCAGCATCATCGTTCCTCCTCCAGAGGCTCCTCCTGCGATTCCTCCTGGGGAAGAGCCTGAACTTCCTGCCGTCGCGTTTCTCGCTGACTGCGACTTCCTTGTCATCGGAAGCCTTGTCGGTCGCTGTTGCCAGGAACCTCTTGTTCATCACCATCGTCTCGTCACCGGTACTCCACCTCTGTCCAATCTGGCTTCCCCTGCATAAAGAAGGAGCAGAGGAAGCCGAACCCAACCTCTGCTGCAAGTTCTTGAGGGCCAAACGAGCCAGCGCCATGGCTTTTGATTGTCGCGGGATTGTTTGTTGCAGGTAAAAGAGTGAGTCGTTCGTGTGTTGATGTGGAGAAGGAGAGGGTTAAGAGTTATAGAGAGGATCTTGAGAGCTTCTGTGTTTCGAGACTGTTAGAGGAAGTATCGATCAGCTTCTCGACGCATCAAGAAAAGGTGGTTCTACCTCGTGACAGAGGCTCGAAGATTGTTCTTGGCCTTTCTCAAACATGCTCCTTTTTTTTTTCTTTTCTTTTTTGAATCTTTTTTCATTTTGTAGAGTGAGAACAGCGTTCCGTACGGCGATGCATATGATGCCACGTCACTTATTCTCTGATAATTTAGATTGATTTTTATAAACTAACTCTTTTGAATTTTTTTTAAATAAAAGCTTGAAAATTACGTAAAATGTCTTAAGTAAATTATAAGTCTGTCATGTATCGTTGTTAAAAAATTTGCAAGAAGCAGTCCCACCTGACAATATTCCTCTTAAAAGTCTGTCATGTATCGTGCAAATGGTCGTCTGACTCGTCTGGACACCATTGGCGTCAATCTCGAGCCAGAATGTCTCCCAGGCATTGGGCCTTCTTCTTCGCGAAGCCGACGCCGCGGTTGCTTGGAGGTTTCTTCATGCGTAACGAGATACTTCGGAGAAGCGTCTTGACGGGGACTAACTTCTGACATTAGCCGTTGGAAATTCCTCCCAATGGTTGAGTCGTATTGTCTCGTTTTCGTCAAATTCAGTTTTATTGTAAAGATGGAGCTAGTATTCTTCAGTTTATTATTGTAAAGATGGAACTAGTTAGTATTCGCTATTGTTGACGAAGTCACTGAACAAGTCCCTCGTCAAGGTAAAAGTCCAGATTGGGTTGTGAAGATCGGACGCGATTATTGTTTTTGTCCTAATTTTGACATTTACAACTTAATCGAATCCTCTAGGAGAAAAAAGAAAGAAAGAAAGATCGACAGACAATTTTAGAGAGCGAAGTGATATATGAGTGAGCATTGAAGAATAGCGACAAATGATGTGAATACGGCCAATGTATAGAAGTCAATTCTTTCGGCTCCAACGGCCCAACCTAAAAGGGACACGGCCCGTGGCTGGGCACGGGTCCAGGCGGGGCTGTCCATCACAGCCCGTTTCCCAGCCCCACCCCATATCCATCCGGTGGAATCTACTCCGGTCGCATTGTCTACGTACATTTGGGTGCATCCTCCGTATGCACGCGATAACGTTTGAGGGGTCAGGTGGTAGACCTTCAAGAGGTTCTAATGGAAGCGGAAAAAAATCAGCAGCATAGCGAGAAAGGGAGCATTCTGCATAACTTGTCATAGCAAGCAGCACAAGCAGCTAAATCTTAATGGATTGATCTTCGATCCAACATTGAAGGCTGCTTGCTACGTTCACCTGCCATCTTACGACGTTTACTTCCCGAAAAACCGACAACTTTGCGATGGCTAATTCACCCTAAAATTATCTGCCTTTCGATTCATGAGTGATTCAATTCAATTAACCAGAGTTGACTGCTGCAACATACATAGGGAAAGGTTAAAAACAATGCACTCAATGATCCCATCAAAAAAGGAGGGCTCCGTCAGTCATACATCCCTTCCTGTTCCCAGATGTCCACAAGAAAATCAACCATTTCCTGGAATAAAGCGCACATAGAGAAAGTAAGACAAAAAAGACCCTAAAAGATATAAATCAGAGAGGAACTAAAATGCTTCCACGGTCGGTGACTTACTGCGAGAGGGACACGTTGATTAAACCGCTTATTGCTTCCGAGTAAACTTTCGTACGTCGCATTCCAACTGCAAAGCCAGGAGTAAATCATCATTCATTGACACATTATCAAGAAAAAGCCCAAAGCTGGCTTATGCTAAGGTAATGCTAGAAAGACAGGCAAAAGCCAAATGATGTGACAGAAGGCCCAAGAATAAGCGCCATGTGAGCTGTTCTCGTATCTTTCGCATCTTCCTTTCAAGCCAAAGACGGGCATCAGTGCTCTAGCTTTTGGATGAAACAGATGCTCCTACATGGATGTGCACTGCTGTCTGATCACTACATTAAGCCACTAATTCAGCCTTTGTAGAGAAAGGATTTTAGCCAAGTAGTAAACTCGAGATTCCCAGTCTTTCCAATGATACTCTTTTAAGTTGCAACCAATCCCGGAGCACCATTAGTGACAGCATCCTAGTTCTAGATGGAACGATTTCCTTCTATCATCAACAAGCACAAACTTTGTGCTCTTTATTGTTTCTGTACCTACATCACAGCTAGAAAATTACTGAAGGAGCTGTAAGTTACACTTTTCTTGCGCTTTTACCCCAACCAGGTCAGACTCAGTTGCACTTGCATTTATCCAGATTAGCTGGGCAATCCTTTTCCAGGCAACAAAACACAGTGAAAGCCGTGAAGAACTAACCTCAGTCTAGGTTCTAGGACCTGCTTTGGTCTGTTGTCGTCCTTTTTATTACCTATCCACTGCTGCCGAGTTTGATTCCAGAGAAGAAGACCTAATACACAGTAAACATTTCAAGAGTCAGATATGATGAATATGCTACGAGACATGGTAGGGCAATTTCCTCCAAAATGGCAGTGAAGGATGCCAACTCATGCGTAGAAACAAGCACCGGTCATTGAGAACTCTCTCCGTCAATGTTGCATGATAGCATCTGATATATACAGAAAAGTGCAAACCCAAGCTAGGAAGACAGATTCAAGAAGTGGTCATAAACTTACCATGATTGACAAATTCGGGAGTTCCACCAGAACTGGTACCCCCGTGTGCATTAAGGGTCTGTGATGTACTGATTGACGACATGCTTCCTTGCGACTGGACTGTGCTGTGGTCCATATCAAAGGTGCTTGAACTCCAAAAATCGTCTGGCTTGCTTGGTTTTTTCACCCTTTGACCCCGAGTCTCTACTTTTTTAGGTGGAACATCCCTTGACTGAATTACTTTGGGCTTCGAAAAGCATGCAAGCCAACCTCTGCTCTGTTCCAAATGTTATATCATTCAGTCAAAGAACACATTCGAAAGAACAAAATAACAAAACCACCAAGAAAGACAGTAGATTGAGGTGCTACAGCCCATTGCATATAAGCCTATGACTGCTCCACATTAGATATGCATGCCTGAAACTTCACTAAACCCCACAAAGTTGATACCACTTTTACTGAGTGTGCCAAAGAAAACATCATTTTCGATTCATTGGGGGAAAAAATTATGTCCACTCCATTACTTTGCCCTAGCACCAAAAGTGAAATACAGCAAAGGGCGGGCCCAGTTTAAACAGCTCTTAGCCAAGCTCTTTGCCTGGGTTTGAGCATTGCATCCCCACTTACCGATTCCTCTGCTCAGTACCTAGCCGGAAAACCTCTACTTTTTGACAATTCAATTCAGAACTTCAGCATTGCATTGACGGAGCCCACCTCGGAATTGGCAGACAGAATAGACCTTAACAAGTACACACATCCGAAAGTGAAAGAAGAATCATCAGATCCCTCAAATAGACGGAGATTAGACCATGAGCCTAGTCCTCCACAGGACAAGTCTGTGGAATGGGGGAAAAAGGTTGCTATACAAAAAGAAGCTTCACCAATCATGCTTTTTATGCCATATGCAGAAGTGTTCTTAATAGACAAGAGAAGACACGAGAGATGACAAAAGAAAAGGAAAATTAAAGTCACTCGTCTGCCCAGTTGCAGGCCTGCAGCCCAAGGTTTCCACAGAGAGTGTTAATAACATTTCCATTTAAGGCATCAAACAGAAAACATAGGTTATATTAACAAACAAGAAGCTGATATAACATACATCAACCAATGCATCATCTTATCTATCGCAAATTTCCGAACAAAAATGTAAATTAATTAAATCACGTCATGAAAACGAGTATACTTAGATTGGCCTGGCCATTTCATGTCAAGCCGCCACGGTCTGTCGCCCTTTTCATTGAATCCGGTCAAGTTGACCCATAATAGATCTTTGGTTCATGAGAAGATGGGGCACTGTATATTCAATAGCAAATTTCGACCAAAAGCGGGAACAAATAATCACAGCTCTTCATATCGGTAACAATGATCCTATGCTATACAAAATCGGAAAAATGAGCAATCCGGATTTCCAAAACCAGGGGGCTCAAAATTTAGCATCACGCAGGTACTTTATACTTTATAGACAGCCTCTATAATAACCCTTCGTTTTAAACCCAAAAAAGGACAGGTTGGGTTAAACTTTGGTCCAATTGAGCAAATGCAATATACGGATAAGCCTCCATTATCCTCGAGTCAAATGAACAATATCTAGGATCTTTTCCCACAGCTGAATCATTCCAAATTTATTTATAAATACGGACCCAAGCAACAATTACAGCCCAGCTCCTGAACAGACCAAAGGTCATCGTAACAAAAAAAAAAGAAATTTAAAAAGATGGAAATCGGACAACTTACCCCATATGCAATACAATGCAGGAAGAACGCCGACAAGCGACGAACAATCCAACCGGCGAGGGATTTGTCGAAGAAAATCAAATCCGAAGAAACCCGATTCGAGGAAAGAGAGATCAAAATCAAAGGACCCTGAAGAACAAGTTCATAAACCCGTCGGTCAAAATTACCCCACACACGCAAAAAAAAAGGCGGAACGGCTTAGGAATCTTCAACCGGAGAAGAACAACAAATTCTGACCTGCGGAAAAGAATCATGGGCTCAATTATATTTCTCTCTCTCCCCCTGAATTGTTCATCACCTAACGCAGCAGCCTGGCTATGGAGGTGGGTCCTGGCTCGAGCCTCCCGTGCCTCGTCTTCTTCTCCGGTGTTATAATTGAAGGAGACGAGGAAAAAGGAAAGAGTTAAAAAGGAGCGCTCCGATTGGATTATATAGAGCGGAAAAATGAGCCCCGGCTTGCTTTTACCTTATTTATTTTTTAATAGTATAAGTCGTTCTTTTTTTTCCCCGGCTGACCCCACGGGTGATAATTGCGCAATGAACCATGATAATCCTTTTCCAGATAAATTAATAGAGCCGTCTTTCTATGAAAATCGAATTTTAGTCAAAATCGGCCGAAAAGGTCAAACAAGACAGTCCATGATTAGGTCCGAAGTCGGTGAGGAAAACAAAAGGACATATGTTAAAGGGTAAATTCCAGCCCAAAGGCAGCGTTATAATTAGTTACATACGACGCGCTACATAATATCATTAGTATTCTGATAGTAAATTGACGTTTTTGTGGTGGTTTTTTCTGGCAGAAAATTCCAAATAAAGGCCCGAAGTGCCCTCTTATTTCAAATAAGATTCCGAATGGACCTTATTTTAAATAAAAGCATGAAGTGTTCTCATTACTTCAAAAAAGGGTCTGACCAATGGCATTTTCGTATTTATTTATTTTTTTCCCATTTTTTTTCTTCTTTTCTTCTTTTCTTTTTTTTCTTTCTTTTTTCCCTTTTTTTTTGGCTCTTCCTTCTTGCCGGTGGCCGATTGGGCGAGGGCACCCTTCGCCTCGCCAGCCTCGCCCACGCCAGATCTAGGCGAGGCCAGCAAGGGCAACCTCACCAGTGGCCAAAGAGAAGGAAGGGCAAAAAAAAAAAAGGGCAAAAGAAGAAA
The DNA here is from genome assembly GCA_029784005.1 of Lenwebbia sp. NSW1173648. Taxonomy (NCBI): domain Eukaryota; kingdom Viridiplantae; phylum Streptophyta; class Magnoliopsida; order Myrtales; family Myrtaceae; genus Lenwebbia; species Lenwebbia sp. NSW1173648. Next base: position 14,973,067 of record JARCGZ010000009.1, read on the forward strand.
GAAGAAAGAAAAAAGGAAAAAAAATAACGAAAATGTCATTAGTCAGACCTTTCTTTGAAATAATGAGGGCAATTCGAGCTTTTATTTGAAATCAGGTCCACTTCAGACCTTCATTTGAGAAAATGAAGGCATTTTTTCTGTTCTTGTTGTATACCGTGGAGATCTCAAAATCTGCAACCATTCTTTTTTTTCGAGAATGAAGGGCTAAGAGATGTCCGCGAAAATTAGAAGCAAAGCTAGACATGAAGAGTGTTGTGCTAAGAAGAACCCACATTTGCGTGTGTCCTAATCACATGATTTTCCTTTTTCTAGGACCAACTTGTGATCGCATGATGGATCAGACAAAATCAGTGGAGCAAACACTTCTTTTGCGTCTGGAATTTTGCTGCTTCTTTTTGATAGCACCGTGCACTAACATGGAAGGACGAATCTACCCTTCTTTACGGGATTTTCTCTTTCGTACCGATAGATTTAAGAAAGAATTGATAGGCAGCGAAACATTATTGGTAAATAAAAAAATTAACATTTATTAATACTATAATATTTTTTCCGACAAAAAAAAAACTAGAATATTTCATTTTTGAGTAGATTCTCGTAAATTTGATCCAAAAATCAAAGTGGAAAAATTCGAGATCAATAATCTAAGAAAATCGAGTAAACAATTTTCAAATAAAACTAACATTTCTTTACTCTAGTATATGATTAGTGCTCGCTTGGATTATAATAATGGAGAATAAGTTTAGAAGAAGACAAACATGAAGGGAAGGTTAAAATAAAATGTGTGTGGAAGAAGCTGCTCAGGTGAAAAAAAAAAAAAGTTGTTGGGAAGGGACATGGGTAAGTTTTTCTTTTAGTAAAATTGAAAAATAAAGAAGAAAAAAAAGATAAGAAATAATCTTATATAAAGAATGGGACCCACAAAGGATAATGTGGTCAATCTATCGCGATAGGGGGTGTCAAGAGCCAATAAGAGGGTTAAAATAGCGTGAACCTTTAAAAATTGTTAAACTTTTTTTATATTTTATTTACTTTTATTTGTTTTTCTTACTAACGTTATGAATTAATTGACTCCCGTAAGAATTTTTCAATTTCCATTTTAGTGACTTACCAACTTTACAATCGGATTAACTCTTATTTAAATTACTTATCAATATTTATTTATTATCTTTTTATTATTAGTTATTGTTATAATTACCAACTTTGATTCATCTCTCGTGCAAACGTCTTATGTTATCAACTTTTGCATAATTTTACTGACCTTTACTTGTGTGACCTACCGATTTTTTCTCGCATTGTAGATGCCTTTCAACGCTTATTGATTTTGTTATATTTATAATTTATTATCGAGTTACCAACTTTTGTTGCGTCGCTTACCGACCATTATGTTAAATTTACTAATTTTTCTTTTAGTAATTTGTGATCACTAACTTTTATCTATGAAGTTATCAACAAAATTTACCTTCTCTTTTTGCATGATGCACCAACATTTCTATGATTAAGTTATTGAATATTTGGTTACTAACTCTCATTTGAATCACTTCCTAATACTTATTTGAGTTTTACAGCTTACTATCTTTTTATTGGATTATCTTACCATTTTTAATTGTCTTAATTACCAACATTTTTTACAATTAAATTACCATTTTTGCGCTTAGTAACTCTCATTTGAATTGGTTACTAGTAGTTTTTAAAATTTTCTAAATTAACAACTTCTCCATTGTAATTGATAAAAACAAAATCTTCTCTTCTTATTTACCGATTTTTATATAACTTTCTTATACGCATCTTAAATGCACCCTTATTTTGTAAATTACCACTTTATTTGGTGGCTTGCCAAATTTATCCAATGTGAAAGTTAGAGAACTTAAAAAAGATAAATAAACGTTGGTAACTAACTCAAACAATAATCTGCAACTTAAAATTACTATCGGAGAAAGGTTGATTAAAAACCAGTAAATAGATTTACGGCCTAATTAAGAAAGATTAATAAAAGTTGGCTAAAGAAAAAGTTGGTAGTTAAAAGAAAAATAATCATTGTAAGTAGTTCAAATGAAAGTTGGTAACATAACACTAATTGGAGATTTATTCACGGAAATGTTAGTGTAAAAAAAAAAATCAATGTTTGGCAAAAAAAAAGGCTTTGGAAAATAATTTTGGGCTAACTAATGTTTGGCAAAAAAATTTGCAAAGGGGCTTTGTGTACAATATTTCTTTTTTAAATAAAAAAATCAATAGCCTAAGGAGCTTTGGGAAAATGCAAATGGCATTTGGTAAAAAAAGGCTTTGGAAAATAACTTTGGATTAACTAATGTTTGGCAAAAAAATTTGCAAAGGGGCTTTGTGTACGGTATTTATTTTTAAATAAAAAAAATCAAACCCCAGGCTAAGGCCGTCGGCGAGCCAGATCTAAGTCAGGCGGCAATCGGCTGAGGACCCCTAGCTAGCGCTCGCTTGGGGTCACGTGACCCCTGACGAGGGTCACTTGGGTTGTGCGACCCCGGGCGGCCGTAGTCCTAGGGTTTCATTTTCCTTTTTTTTACTTTTTTAATAAAATAAAAAAGGGAAAGAAGATAAGGGGCAAAATCGAAATTTGAAAGAATTGGTGAGGGTAGTTTTGGAAGAAAAAAGCCCAGATCAACATTTAGCCAAATGCTAAAGGCCCAATACTGATAAAGACCAGCATTGGGCTTTTAGGCAGGGCTAACAAAATGACCCGCGCCGGACCTTGGTATTGTTTCAGTACAGTACCATGTTTCAATAATGGGCCGGCACTGATCCCCTCCATTCATGTACTGAAACGGTGAAACCCTTCCTTTTTTTTCTTTTTCTTTTTTATTTTTGTTATGGTTGAAGGCTTGCATGCATGAGAATTTGAGAAGCATTGAAGGGCTAATAGCTCCAATTCGTGACCTTGAACTTTTCAATTTTTAATTCAATTTATTTTTCTTATTTTTGTTTTTTATTTTTTTTTGTCGGAATTTCTTTTTTGTTGGATCTAGCGGAACTATATATGTATAGGGTGGTCTGTCTTCCTACGCACCATCTTCCTCCGATTTCTAGCTGATTGCAACATCCCCATTGTTAGTGGATTCTCGTGATAGTTTCCTCCATCTCGTGCTAGAGAAATTTTCTAAAAAAATATATTTTAAAATTAAGTATGAGAAGAAGTCAATCTTGCAAAATATGTTATAGCACATATTTGGCTCTTTTAGTCTTTTATTTAATTTTGGTTTATATTTAGATAATTCAACAGCATGAGCACGGCGAAAGTCGCCACCGATGAGAAGTTCAAGTTCTGCTTCAACACATGCGAGAGTGAGTGCAAAGCCGAGGGCAATGGCTCAACCGTCTACGAGATGAGTTGCAACATTGATTGCTCGGCCAAGGAAATCGCCGGTACGTTGCGCCACAACTGATACACATTATCCCTTTCATGTTCTCTCGTTAAACATCTTCAATATGATATGGTTCTTCTTTTAAATCTCGTCCACGATTATTCTTTTGCAGATAAACTGAACATCAAGCTACCTTGATCGAAGCAACGAGGAACTTTGCCTGCATATGTTGTTTCCCCAAAAGAGAGCAAATGATGTAATGAAATCATTTGTACTCGATACAAGGAATTGATCAATCATAATAAAACGATTGTATTGATCAGATTTGCATCATACTTTGTTGCATCGCGTGTAATGTCTCCGTGTCGACGCAAATAGTAAATTCACATGAGTTTCGATGAAATTATCGACACGGGCTAGTCTTTACAGAAAATAAGAATCAACCTTCAAACTCTCGCTATCATTTTTTTTTATCAGTTATTGCCATTCAAAATCTAAGGAACAAGTCGACAAGGCCACTTTTTTGGAGTTTGATTCAAAATTCAATAATAATAATAATAATAATAATAATAATAATAATAATAACCAAAATCGGCCTAGCCGGGCCCGACCCGACCCGGCCCAACCAAAAATAGGGATGCTTCAGATGCGGATGGTCACTAATGCAGCATGACACTCTGGCAACAAATCAGATAGAGTTTAGGAAAAATCGAAAGGCAAAATCACCAAAAACATGATTGGCCAATTGAATGGACCCATTTCCTACTTTTTGAGATTTTTTAGGAATTTTCGAAACAATTTGCCCATAAGGGGAAAAATCGTCAAAACTAGGATTGGCAAGTTGAAATGACTCATATCCTAATTTTTGAGATTTTTTGGGAATTTTTTTTCTGATTTTTGAGATTTTTTTAGATTTTTTTATGAATTTTCCATTTTTTGGATTTTTTTTAATCATTTTCTGATTTTTTTATATTTTTAATTAATTTCCGAAATTTTTATTTAAAAAAAATTATCCAGACCGAGTTGGGTTGACCCGGCCCACGCCTCGCCGACGCCCGACAAAAGTGAGAGAAAACTATTGTTGAATTTTTTATTCTAAAAAGTGTACTTTTTCTTGATAAACAACCTTTTTGTTCCTCAAAATTGGTCCAAAAGTGTTCCCGGGAGAGGGAGCGGAATCAGAATCAGAATCATTTGTGTTATCAAACATGTTTCTGATTCTTTTTTGTTCCGGAGAACAGAATCTGAGGAATAGAAACGTTACCAAACAGGCCTAAACAAGTTAGTGTTCTAATAGAAAAGTCGATAAATCAAAAATATTAAACATGTCATTTTGTTATTTATTAATATTTTCTAATCCTTATGAGCGCTTATTGAAATTTACAATTACGAAAAAAACCGTACTCTGTGAACTGATCTGCAGAATTTCTCAAACTCTGTGAAAGATTTTGATTTTTCCAATTACACATCCATCTTCACAAGCAGGAAAGGTTTCTTATTCTTTCTTATGTACATAGAATTCACAAGTGATGATGGATCAACACGAGCACTCAATCCTAGAAGCGACGCCATTGCTCTGCATCCCGACCATCCCTTGCTCTTCAATTTTGCAGCTCCTCTGGAGCTTCTTCGACTCCTCTGTGCTCGATCTTACCGAGCAATCTTCCTTCACATCATCTGCAAATTTCACCCTCTTCTTCTTTCTCTCCCCTTTCCTCCCGTCTGCACACAAACTGACCCGTGTTAAGATATGAAACTGTAATCCGCTTTCGGTTCTCTCCAACAAAAACTCTTCAGAGTCGTGCACTCTTTGACAACGTAGAAAGGGTCTACACAAAATAATTCCTTTTTCCCGAGAGAGAAATAGGATCGAGAACAAGAACCTGAAGGTAGCAAGCAAGAGCGAGGCGCTTTCACTTGATGACGTTGCGAAATGTCGTGCGCAGGAGGAGGAGGCACTCTCTTTCTAGACAGTGAGAGGAGAAGGATAATGCTCGAAACCAGCATGGCAGCGGCCAAAACCAGATTACCCGAATAATTCATGGCAAGAGGTCTGTGATGAATTAGGACTGAGGATGTCTTTTGTACTACGAAGGCGGTGTGTGTTTGGTGCTCGGGAACTCAGAAGGGCATGCAGAAGATGAGTCAGAGACGGGCAACTTATGAGCTACTAATTCTGCTGTTGCTGGATTTAAAGGGGCGCTGATCGAAATCCAAATACTTTGACGAGGACGGGTGGTGAAGAATTTGGATGGAGTGTACGAGGGGATGTTAGAAGGAAGTGTGCGGGAGTCTGGACTTTTCCATTCTAGGTTTTCCCATCTCGGTTTTGGCTTTGTCGGATTCTGAGAAAGACTTGAAGGGAGCAGTCTCTTGTTCGGTCTCTGTTCTCTCGTGGAGAAGTTCAGAGACCTCGAAGCAGTTCCCTTTGGTGGGTCGTTTCTTTTGTTCCTTGGGTCTCTGACTCTCTGGTAGTGGTGGTGCGCCGCACGGCACATCGGGAATGGAGTCTGGGGTCAACGGTCAAAACCTGCTGGGCATTTTGGTTCATAGCGTTGGGTCAAATTGGAGATTTGATCATATCTGGAGTCTTGCGGTCCTCCTTGATTTTGTCCTGAGTTCTGAAGGATATGCTTCTGGTGATGAAACAAAGAGGGGCAATCCGCTTATGAATTGCTTGATTTTGCCTACATTTATGGTCACTTCCCTACTGGATTAGTTTTGGGAGTCCCGAAGCCCTAAAAGTAGTTATGCTAGAATCGAACTGAATAACTTCAACCTTTCATTTTTTTTTTTCAATGTGTCGACGGAATAACATTAAAGAAGGACGGTCGCTGTGGCCATGTTGAGATGGACGGCCAAAATGAACAAAAGCAGCGTTGGCGACGTTGTTGCTAACGGGAGAAGAGATATTAACAGGTGCGCAGAGTACTGGAGTCTTTTCTAACTTGATCAAAATCAAAAGGTATATGTGTAACGGAAGTAATTAAAACTTGTAACGGAAGTGCAATTGAATCTTAAAATTTGCAAAACGTACAATCAATTCTTAAAACTTAAAACTTGTCAAATTGGTGGAATCTGAGTCCTTCCGCTAACTTCATCCAACTTGGCTAATGAAAAATGCAATATGATTTTTTTTTATAAATATTTTCTTTTTCCTACATAGCGATGACGTGGCTAAAACACAAAATTTAAGGCTAAAAATTTTAAGCCAAATTGGACGAAATTAACGGAAAGACTCGACTGCACAAATTTGACAAGTCTTAGAATTTTCTTGCACTTTGATAGTAAGTTTTAAGACTTCTAACGAACATATCACACAAACCAAAAATAGGAAGTGGTCTACAAATTAGAAAACTTTCCAACTGGTCCCTTCCATGCTTCGGCATTAGATCACATTCAAGATTCCATTAATTTTGTAGAAATGACTTCGATCTCACGCTAATTTTATGTGCAATTGTGATTGTTCCTACTCTTTGGTCGCTATATCTCACTAGCCTTTACAATGTTGTCAGCCATCCCCAACGTGAGAGAGTTATAAAGCTCTACGTCGCCTTAACATGGAACTTCGATGAACCCTAGGTACATGCTCCCCTTCACATCAACCTCTAATCGTTTTTAAGATACTTCATCAGCTGCTCTACCCTGAAATGCTGCATGCAGGAATGGACGCACACCCGGAAATGACAATTAAGTAGAGTTCGGAAGAAAAACAAAAACAAACAACCAATGAAGCGGACAAAACAGAAGCGCGGAATCAGACTAGCCCAGCAGAATTACAAAGTTGCTCCAGAGTCACCTTGAGGTCGGGCAAACCTTATATTAGCATAAATCTTTTAGTCCATCAATCTGGTCACAAGCAATTCTTTGCATTTCACTGGCTTCACGAAAAACCTAGAAATTAAACTAATGTATAAATGTGAAGAATATCAACGGCAGTAGGAAAGATACCATGTATTACAAAAGGCAAACCTCGACCAGTTAACATCCTATTGCCATAAAAGCTCTGCAAATCTCGATATGAATAAGCTGATCACAAAAAGAAATATCATCTTCACGCAAAAGGACGGGAAAAACACTTTATTATAGTGCTACAACAACCAACGATACCAAAAAGGACAGGCAGGCAAACTACTGTCGGTATCGCACAGCCAACTAGATCACCAAAGTTTTAGGGAAAGGAGGAAGACGTTTGAACTAAGTAGTGAGGATGGGAGGCATGTAGTCAGATTTGGTACCAAGAACCCGAGCTTTCGTGTCAGGGAAGTGCTCAAATCCTGGCAGTTCAGTGATGACTCCGTCACTGGCAACCCCAATAGGATAGCGAAGCAGATGACCAGGCAAGTCGCGCTCGAGTGTCTCGCTCGAGTAAAGATCCCAGTACTTCTCAGCAATCTGATTCACCTTCTTGATAGATTCCTCACCTTCAGGCTGGAGGAACGAGTCATCAAGCATTCCCAGGTGCTCATACCACAAAGCCATACGGAAGCCATGGATCTGTCCACGTGCTGGCTCTCTTGTGGCCAGATGATGGGGCTGGTAAGCTCCCATTGCAATCTCTGAGTCTCTGGCACCATCCATCGATCTCTGGTTGATGTTGGCAGATCCAATTATTATGTACTCATCATCAACTGCATAAGAAAAATGTCAATACAATCACTTCACAAATGAAAACTTGATTAAAAAGAGGAGGTAAGACATCAACCAGAGTAGAATAAATATTCCATGCATACATAGGCAAGTAAATTAGATGGGAAGACAATCTTGTACATTTTAATATTTAAGTAGGATCTCAACTGTATGACTACACCCCATATTGCTTCAACTCTGATGATCTCTTCTAATGCTGAAGATACTTGAAAATGAAACCAAAAAAGGAGAGAAATTAAATAACAAACAAATAGACGAGCAAGACACTCACCGATCATCATCTTGGCGTGAACATAGATCATAAATCGCCGACCGTCCTGGGCTCTCATATAATCTGAATCAGGTTCAGGCTTCTCCGAAGGCTCATATTCTCCACTCCTCTTGACCTCTCGATTTCCAAGACAGAAAAATGTCAAATAATTTCGAGGGTCCTCGTCAATACCCTTCGCTCTCAGAGCTTGGATAATATCCTTGTACATCATCTCCAATGTCCTCTTCTGCCAATCTAATATTGCCTGCACCGATCCACTCTCTGGAAAGCCCTCAGGCCACATTGGAACTACAACATAGACACTGAACCTCTCCCCAGCTTCAATCTTACTAACAATTTTAAGTGAAAGCTCCTTGGGGATAAGATGCAAGGCATTAATATCCTCAGGCTTTATACCGTCAGCAGACCAAGCAAAAGAGCTTCCAAGAAAATACTGATTCTCGATATAAATGAAATTTTTGGCGCGTCGGATTGCATTTATATAAGCATCCTGAATGCTTCGGTCGATGATATTATCCTTCCCGCTGATAAGCCCAGCTCTAGCAGCATCTTCAGGAGTTTCGGGGAAGCCAAAAGCAGCTCCACCATCTATCGATCTGAATAATTGCACGTGCCATCTTTCAGGGTCATCGGGGAACATAACAGGAGAAGGGGGGATAATAACATCATCAAGCTCCCTTAGCTGAAGCAGTAGATCCTTACCGCCCTGCTTTCTCCATCGCTGCTCAAAGTTATACAAAACGTCCCAAGCGATGGGTCCTTCAAGCCGTGAGTGAATATCATGCCAAGGTTCCCGCGGACCACCCTTGGCGATTGAAGCACCCGCAAAGTTTGGTTGGTGGAAATCATCATGATGAGCTGTGTCTAATGTCCTGAAAAGAGAATGGAATTGAGTGTCATATCTCCCATCACACAGATCAATACCACCTACAAAGCTCACAATCCTCCTCCTTTGTGATCCTCCACTAGGCATCTCACTGTCCACCACAACAATCTTCTGGTGATGAGTGAACATGGTGGAAATTTGTAGATCTTGAACAATGCTTCCACCGTCATCAGGATTACGAGGGCACAAGACACAGTGCACGTCAGTGTTCTGGAAGTAATGTTCAGTTTCTTCATCATGAGTGCACATCAGTCCATCCTTCTTCAACAAGCCTACAGATGTCCTATCATCCCAGACAAGCATCAGCACCCTAACCCCTTCACTTGCCTTCTTTTTTAGTAGCTCCCCTAGAGTGATTTCTCCCCCAGGCCTTGTCCTCCTTCCATCCCTGACAAGAGAGATCTCAGTATACACTGACCAACCAGTAATGTAGATCAAGTGCTTTGCATTGCTGATTGCATCAAAGATATCTTCCCAACATCTCTGAGGCTCGTAATACTTGCCTCCGGCAAGAGGGATTTTTGGAACGAAATTGTCTGGGACGTGAGCATCCTGGTAAAGAGATACTTTACATCCTTGTCTCTGAGAGAAGAATGTATAAGGAACTCCAGGAAATTTTGCACTTCTAATACCCCAACCGTAGTTACGGTCTTTGCTGACATCAAAGTACTGCAGCTTCACACGGATCTTCGAACCTATAGAATTTCTGTCATCATCCACGATATCAATGTATCTATCCAGCTCTTCCCCGCCCAACAACTCATCAACAGGTACATATGCTCTTCCAATCAATGTTGCACCGATAGGGTTGTCATCCTTGATGGTAAATACAACATCTGAGGCCATGTGGGCACAATATATATGGAAGGACTCATACCAACGTGGGTTAGAAGGTTCGTTTTCGATTATTCTTGTCCTTCCAACTCTAGCCTTTCCTAAATCAATTGTGGCATACAGTTTAGTCACTCCCTTGCCTATGCCAACAGTCTCTTCAATATTTGCCATAATCTGCAACGAAAACAAACTTTAGGAAACTTTGATGATTGAAGAACATAATTTCAGCTAGAACAAAGATCCTATCAGTAGCAATGCGTGAGAAAGATGCACATGCATAAGCTTAAATCGTAGCAACTGTGCAGCGATAATAGTCAATTATATGCCTCTTCGTATAAGGTGTTCTCTCATCTGGTCTACCAATTAGGTCGATTGACCTGATATATATTATATCAACCTCTGTGAAGAACTTAATATTGTAACTGGATTTACAGCCCCTCTAGTCCAAAAGTCACTCCCAATCATCAATCATAATCACACGTCTGTTAAAATTAGTGCATGAGACCATGCACGTCGACAACATCAAGTAATCCCCAGACCAATCCTCGAGTCTCTCCAACTGTTTGTCTTTGTCTTCATTCAAAAGAAGCTATTCACATGTCATTGAAATAACACGGGTTAAGCTTAGTCAGGGCACAAGATCACTGAAGTCAAGGGCCCCAAAGACACCATAATCCAAAAGAAGATCCATAAAAGGATAAGAGACGCCATAATTAACACAGAAGAGATCGTCAGTATGTAGTGGTCTACACGTGAGGAAAACAGTCCAATAGAGATCCTAAGTGATATCAAGAATGTGAGCCTATCTCCATACTATCATCATGAAACCGCTCTCTTTCTTCGACGCTGTGATTATGAAAAAGGAAAACGAAGAACAGTTTTCTCGGTTATCACAACAACCGCAGCAATATCTTATAACAAAAAAAAAAAAAAAAGACTACAGTTCTCACTATCAGCTAAAGCATCTCCGATCGTGCTCGAAACACATGGCAACGCCACTCTAGGCCTGGTGATTAACAGAAATCGAAACGATCCACGACGATTCATGGAGATCGAGGAGACGCACCTTGCGAAAGAACTTGGGAGCGCCACCGTGGTGAAGCTTATCCACATCATAGATCGTAGCGTGGAGAGTCCCGTGCAGCAGTATCTGCGCCATTTCTCACCTGCACACGGAGCAAAACCGAGTCACACAAACAGGATGGCGAACCAGAAGCTCCCAACAGTCCCTTCAGATCCTAAGCGCCTAATCCAACTCCGAACTCTGCGCAATCAGGACGCAGTAGAGATCTGTAGATCGACAGCGACAGAACAAGATTAGAGGGAGAGGGAGAGAGCTTTGAGGGAGACTCACGAGAGATCTGAAGACGGGAGGGGAGAGTCGAGAGTGTGAACGGTGAAGCGGGGAAACGAAGCGGGGGCGGGGTGGTCAAGATGGAATGTGAAGATATGATCCGATATTTGCTATATCGATGCGAGTGCCGAGTTCAGATCCATTCACACGCTCGCACGATCCGAATTCACGAACGTCCATGAATTATTTATGGGATATTGCATTGGTCCAACGCACAAAGAATGCGAAGAGAGAGAGAGAGAGAGTGCGCGAGCGGAGGGAAAGGCAATCCACAGATTCAGCTCCGTCATTAATGAAAAGCACTCGCATCCGTTCGACAGTGGACATGACCTTAACGTTTGGGGAAATTAAAGGTAAAGCCCTTGTAGTTTCGCTTATTTCTTCTTTTGGGTTTTTTTTTTTTTTTTGTAACTCTCTTGATTTTGCATTTTTTGACCATCTGTCTTTTTTTCTTCTTCTATTTTTCTATAATGGGATATTCGTGCCAAATAAGAGTCGACTCAACCCCGAGTGCCATAGTCCCACCTTCAAGGGAATGAAAAAATATCTTATGTGACGGTTACACGATTGACGTGATGTGACCGACCAATCACATTGTATCGCGTGATATGCATGCCGTTCTACACAACTCTTTAGATATTGATAATATCCACTTCATAAAGTATGGTTGTCGTGTGAAATATCTTATCCTTGGCGAGACCTAGTAATTCCAAAGTCGTGTTGATTTGTGACTTCGAAGAGTGCATGGTAAATGGGCGATGATGGAGATTGATATTGGAACTTTGCATTTCTCGAGACAAATGGTCGAATCGTCTTATCATTGTACCATCCTAAATGAGATTGTTTATATCCATAAAGTCATTAGGATGTGAAAGGGATGATGGCAAATGGACGAGCTCAAATAAGTTCTCGTTAAGGCCAATTGTGGGTGTGGGTCGATTAAAGAACTATTTGTCGAAAATCGCGCTGCCAATACTTAAAGTCCAAGAACTATTCTCGGTTCCACTCGCTAGAGATTCTAGATGTACAACTAAATTAGGAGACTATGCTTCTAATTAGTAGTAGTAAATACAACGATACAAAAAAGTCGGCATATGCATTGCTATTGCTATTGCTATGTAGTTTTTCTAGAACAAACTCGACACCTTCCCATTCTCATCAATGTATTCATGGTTAGGTCATTTTCAATCGTGGGAGGATTTGGCGGCTACCTAAATACATAGCTACAATTTGTCAAAATGAAAAAGACTCGCCTTAATTCTCCCCCGGAGTCCCCCCACATAAATGAAGATGCTCTCATCACTTTATTTTTGTACAAAAAGGGGCTCATTTTTAATTGTCGCGAATTAGAGCAATTAGATTTTCATAATATTTCATGTTTAAAACAATTTGTGTCTGGTGATGAAAGTCTTAATGAGTTGAGAGAATCCATAAAGTTGGAGCAATTTACGTGTTGAAAAATCACTCCACCCAAGAACAACACAACATAAATCAATTTGTAACTAATTATACCAAATCAAGAAATTAGAGGGGTGCAAAAGAAAGAAAGGTGAACTTGCAGGGGCACAATTGCAAAAAGGACCCGCACCGAGAAAGGAAAATTTGCACACCACCAAAGGAGCTTCTCCACTAATCACTGCACTTTCGATCTAATCAATCAAATCACCGAAAATTTCCATTTTAATCACTCAAAGCATGAATTTTCAATTTTTTCAACCGAGTCACTTCGATGAAAATTCAGTTTAGTTCTCTAGTGAGATTCCGACGTGGCGCTCTCCTGACATCGTTGAACACACGAAGTCAACTGATTTGTGAATGGATTATTGGATATCCGTGTAAAATGGATATCTCTAATTTAAGAGGCTCAATATGGAAAATCATCGGTATAAATTGATCAAGTGGCTAGATTGCGGACTAGTTCCACGGGATGCCTCGATACAATTTCGGGTGCCGTTCATGTGGGGGCTCGTTTTTTGTTTTGTTTTTTGTTTTGTTTGCGTTTTGATCGAAAGAAAGATGACATTCATTTATCAGAATAATCAAGAGATACATAAAAGGCTTTCAATTCTAACGAATCCCAAACAACCGCAGAACACATTAAAACTTAAAAGCATGTAACAAAGTACAGTCTGCAGCTGGAAACACACCATCGTCCCTCGAAAATAGATTTGCCATCGTTAACCCCCAAATCTTGACTCAAATCTAAATCTGAGTTGAAAACCGCCCTTTCGACGCACGAGCATATCACACAAATTTACCAAAATTTACGTGGTCCGAACCTATCATAGTCGTTGACCATCCAGCGGCAGTAACTTAAATTTACCAAAACGAGAGGGTGGATCTGGAAGAACCGAATTGGAGCGGGGTGGGATAAAGTGAAAAAGATTGGTGGGGCCCAGAAATGGGGGAAGAATTAAAATAAATGCAAAAGGATAAGACGTTTCGTTCGGCTACAGTGATGGGTACGTTGTCGGCAACATTAGGATCGCGCCACGTAAGGTCGAAACGGGGATATACTACATGAATTTAAAAAGGGACGACATGTGGGACCCAGGAGACACGTAGTGCACAACCACCCCACCCCCGCCCAAAAAAAAAAAAAGAGAGAAGAGAGAGAGAGAGGTAGACCGTAACGTGCGTCCTCGTCGGGCTGCCACCCTTTTTTTTTTTTTGTTCGAATTCTAGTGGAGATTATCTTAGGACCTATTTTTTTTATTTTTTATAGTTTTTGTTTACATTAGAATGCGGTTCAATGCGCCATGAAGAAAATGGACCCGAGTCCATAAAGGCAATCGTAGTTTCATGTTGGACTGAAAATTTAGTAAAAAAATAGATTACAAAAGTGTTACGATTATCTTTACTTAAAATTATTTTGTAAAATCACATCCGACCCATTTAGATAATAGAAAATTAAGAAAAATTAATCTTTATCATTAGTCCGGCTTCGAGCCCACCACTCCCCTCTAATTGGGGACAATTCAAGATGATTGCTATGTTGTATTTGCAGCAAGCACGTCGATATTGTTATTATTTAATTATTGTCATTTTCTGACCAAAAAAATGTTATTATCATTAAAAAAAAAAGCAGAATTTGCAGAATTCGGTGCCTTTAATCGGATCGACGATCGGGTCGCCAGCATTACCCGTATTCATGTGATGATACATACCCCGCGCACGTGAACGGACGCGGCATACGAGTTCGGACCAGCGGAGATGCCAGCATGAGCAAAAGGAGGTGCAGTTTCCGAACGGTGGCAGTCCGACGAGGCGGCGGCCAGGCGGGCGAAGGCTGGTGGTTTTGGAACAGCACTGTCGCAGTCGAGTGTTGCAGAAGTGTTGCAACGTGAAGAGGATGATGAACAGTAGAGTGGGTTTTTGGTGTTGGGCTGGGCGTGCAGTAGCTTTAGACCAAAAAGCTATAAAAAAAATAAGTTTTCTTAAATAGAGAAGTGTTTTAATAAATCAGTTGGGTCGAATTGGGTATGGGTCAAGAATTTTGCACTACACATAAATGGGTCATAAAACGGGTTAATGGGTCAATTTGGGTCGGACCATTTATGATCCGATCCAAACCCGTCCCGATCCACCCGTTTGACAAGTCTACCCTCGACATCTCTTTCCAACAGGCTGAATATGTCGCTAAATCTCGACCAAGTCCAATTGGCACAATGCTACCGTAGCTTTCTCGAATAAAATACAAGTAATCATATTTAGGGATTATGACGCAAATAGTCTATAAACTTTGGCCAAATTTGTAATGTTGTAGTTGAACTTTTGATTTATTCATTTTAGTCCACAAACTTTTAGTAAATGTTTGATTCAATTCTCGAACTATATGAAAATTTTCATTGTTGTCTTTCTGTTAATTCAAATTTATGGACAACATCGAACATTTTCATATAAACCAAAGGACTGAATCAAATATGTATCACAATTTCAGGGATCAGATTGAACAAATTAAAATTTCAGAGGTCACATCGTGCATCGAGCTAAAGCTCATGGACCACATTGAATAAATTAAAAATTCAAGGACTACGTTACACATTGAGCTAAAGTTCCCGTTCAATTTTTTCATTTGGACAGCCTGATTTGAGAGAGGGTTGGGATTCAAAATTTTTCAAACCCCAAAAAAATTCCCGTTCAATTTTTTCCCTCCTCCTCAACAAATGACATGGCTCATTCTTGGCCGTCCAAATGAAAATGGACGGCTTGATTTGAGCAATGTTACTTATGTCACAGAAATCTTAATGTTAGGTGATCCGGATCCGGTGAAAAAAGGCCTTTTGAGAGGGGGAAGTTTAGTCTTTCAATAAAAAGAGTTTCCTTGTTTATTTTAACGCACCTTTTTTTTTTATTTAATATGATCCGTTTAAAGGAGTACGAGTGTTTCCAACTATATCTAGAGTGAAAAAAGCATAAACCTATCAGAAAATCGTTATTTCAATTATAGAATCCAATGGAAAAGGAACTTCCGACGTCGAAATAGTATAATGATGCAATAATCTCACTTTTATCTAATATGCTGATGTAATAATCTCACTTTTATCTAATGTTTTGGAGAGATTTCTTCATTTTTTGTTGGGGGTAAAGAATTTCAAGCTCTTTGAACCAGCATGGCCTCCCAAGAATCTGGGCCGTCTCCCCAACGAGGCCCATATTCAGACCCAAAACAAGGCCCACAATAGAATTCTTCATCTCTTCTTCAACCATGGTCCATGGTGTCGGTACGGCTGAAACTTCGATCGACTCTCTCTTTCACCGGACACAGCAAAGGTTCAGGGAAGAACGAGAAGAGGAACAACGTTGGGGGAAGCCATGATTCTCGCAGTTCTCTTCGCTAACTCGGAAGGAAACATTCTCGTCGAAAGGTTTGAGCTCGTTCGGAACCATTTCTGTCGTTTGATTTTTCCAGCAGCAAGATTTAGCTTCTTGTTTCTTAATCGAAGCTGTTGATGTATATCTTTCCGCTGAATTTGATTTATCTGGTGCCCTTCTTTTGATCGGGCGTGTGGCGTTTGCTGGGCTCGATCAGTGTGTCCATGCGGATCGGGTTGATTCCCCTTCGATCTGCGGGGGAGCAATTCGCACGCGTTTGCGCTTTGACTCGATTAGGTTTACTCAAGTTTCAATTTCGCGTTCTTTTGGAAGTTTCGATGATTAGTTATCTCTGTGGAGGAAGAAAATACGGAACCAACTGATATATTCGAGTAATTCGTAATGATTGCCTCATAAATTTCGAGTTCTTTTTGAGGGTTCAGTCAAGTGGCTAGACTCCATAAGCATTTGGTACTAAATGGCTTTTTAATCAGGCATGGTGGTAGCTATCAAATCCAGTTAGTGACTATTAATGGCAATGCTGAATTCCCTCCAATTTTTTATTTTGCTTGATGATTTCGGTTCTTGAGCTCTTCCTTTTTACGCGGGAGCTATGGTATTTTTCTAATTCGTACCCGTGACATTGTGTGGGCTGTAATTGATATCGTCATCTTGGCTAGGTTCAATGGAGTTCCCGCTGAAGAACGGCTCCACTGGCGATCATTCTTGGTTAAGCTGGGAGCTGAAAACCTTAAAGGTGCAAAAAATGAAGAGCTCCTTGTTGCTTGCCACAAGTATGTGTTGCTCTTTCCCACTTATTCTCCACTTCCGGAAGTGCTGTTGAAGGCAGTAAAATTTGGAGCCTCCTTGTTGGATGGTTTAATAATTTACTTAAAAACTTGGAACCTGACTGCATCAATGGCCAGAACTTTTTTTATTTTGACTGACCTTAGTTCAAGTCATGTAAAAACCAGCTCTAGCCACTGACGCTATGATTGGTCTTGCTTTGCTGCTCGCTCAATCTGGTGTTATACCGTGGGTTTGTATCAGCTCACAATGTCTACCATTTACACTCCAAAGTCGTGATCATTCAACGTGCTGTATTTCCCTCTTGATTTATTTCTTAATAGACTTTCTTATGTTCCGCCATCTCATGTCCATGGGTCTTGGGATCTCTTGAGCCACATCAAAATCAAGCCTAATGTGATGTTTGTTGAGTTCAACTCAACATAACATGTTATATTAATAAAAAGGTCAAATAAACAGAGCTTCCTTGATCATTTACTTCATGGAAATAAGAATATCTTTTGGTTTTTTGAGGCAAAATTTGTTGAAAAGACATTGGGCTTCGAGTCTACTGTCGGGCGCATGATGCAATATCTGACCTCTCTATTTTGATTGATTTGTTCACTCTTCAATAGGTCTGTCTATATCGTATATACAGTGCTCGGCGATGTCAGCATCTATGCCGTGGGCAAGGATGAATATGATGAACTAGCCTGTGAGTATCATTTTTTTTTTAATTCCACTTAACTGCCAGAAACTGTCTGGGAAAAAAAGAAGGCTCTCACGAATCAAGACATTGGGGACCTGTATTTGCATTTACCTGTTTCTTCAATAGATGTAGTCTACATTCGTGTAAGCGACAAGTTCTGACTTCCTTCATTAGGATGAGCTTGTTACCATAATAGCTCTTTAGTTGTAGAATGGATATGATACATGTAATAAGTTGGCTGTCAATGAACATTTCAAAGGTCATGCTAGTGGAATCTCTTTGAGATGTTCATTGACTGCCATCTTATTACATGTATCATATCCATTAAACAACAAAGAGCTGTCTAGAGGAATCTCTTTAGAGATATGTCACTATAGTGACCTGTGAGACCACTACTGGAACTCCCTCCTCCCTAAAATGTCATTGGGGCATCTTTTTTGTCCTTTTTTGCCATGGGATGATAGAAGAGTGTGTTGATGTCTTATTGAATTATTGTTTTTTCCTGGTCTGATTTATGCTTCTCATGTTGCTTCTGTAGTGTCGGAAGTGATCTTCGTTATAACGTCAGCTGTTAAAGATGCATGTGGGAAGCCTCCGACTGAGCGCCTTTTCCTCGATAAGTATGGAAAGATATGTTTATGCCTGGATGAAATTGTTTGGAAGGTAAGGAGGATCTTTGTTATAAACAAAGAAAAACCTGGAAACTACAGGATTGTTGGTGCTTCATCTCAATTCTGTTGGCATATAGATTCAGATAACCATAAGTGCAATTAAATAGTTTTCCTGCAACTTAATAATGGAGCCAATTGATTCTTGGATATCCAATTAGGACATTTGCTCTCCTTTCAGTCTCATAGAACATGGAGGAAATATCGTTGTTAGACATGGGACATTGACTTACGTTGTTCAATACTTAGTTGGCAAGGTTTGGTAGTTTTAAGGAAAGCTATTATCAGCCCCTTTAAGTGATACAGTCTAGCATCACTTGAAAAAAAATCGTTTTATTCTTACATGATTAGATTTGACATGTGGATGTTCAAATGCTCTCTCTTGCTTAGATTTCTTTCTTTTTCTTTTTAAATAGTATCTATTACCAGGCAGAATTAGACGAAACAGAATATTAGTTTATAACTAGTGGTTAGGTTGCATGTGTTCTACTTTATGTATGTGTAATACTTATTGATTTCTCTCTCATCTGCATCATTCCTTATGTTTTGAAGGGTTGCCTGGAGAACACAGACAAAGAAAGAATCAAAAGGCTAATACGCTTAAAACCTCCAGTGGATTTTTGAGTCGAGTCAAATTTCTTCTTATCGATTTAAGACCCTGAAGTTTCTGACCTATGGGTGTTCTCGGTGGAGTTACCAGTGTACCAAAACACAGGGATTTCCCTAGAACGATTTGGGATCTTGATCGAGCGATGTTGTGTTTGATTCTTTATCTCAAACCAAGAGTTTGTGACCGAAGAGATATTTTTCGACTTTCTAGTCGATGTTAATGTTGTAATTCTGTTGAAATGATAGTGATTTTATAGTATGCGAGAAAAAACACCAGGATTCCAGCCATGGCTTTCCAAATGGGAAGACGATGTAAGATAACAAGCAGTCAGGCTTTCCGTCTAATCTTTCTGGACTTTCTGGCCTATATCACGTCTGCTCTTGGTGCTTGAAATTCCTAAAGCGACCCAAGATTCAATATCGGGCCGAGATTCATACTGGTGGTGGACTGCCAATGAATTTGCCGTGTGCGTGAGTTCTCAAAAGATCTAGTTTCCGGAAGTCCCGGTTCTCCTTTGATTGATGTTTTACTCCATGAAAATCCATGGAAATGTCTCTGCTGCTTTCAGATCAGGACCTGAATGTTTCAAATGGATAATTGATGCTTAAAGAGCGTCCCACGTGCTCTTGTTAAGCATAAAACGCTCAGATTAGAATCATTAGGACCTCACGGTCTCTGCTTATGACATGGGAAACAAAATTTCTTGCATTTTGGCATCTTTTATGATCTGGGTTTTGGCCGTGAGGTGATCGTGTCCCTGCATGGTGACTAAGAAACAAGTGACCCATATCCCTTTGTTCTGATACGTAAGCAATGCCCGCCAGGATGTGAGCACGGGTGGGATAAAGACGATGAGCACACGTGCCTGCTCGCTTTGAGCATCCTCACTCCATCTTTCTTCGCAGGATTTGATGTTTCGGGGGCGTCCTATGACTCATTCCCTTAAAATCACAAATACAAGTACCATCTAGTTCCATTTTACATTCCACCTCTCTGCTCAGCAAGCAAAAGCAGTAGTAAGCTTGAAAAATGATCAGGAGGCTGAGTTTCGTGCTGTGCTTGAGCCTTTAGTCCGTAGCTTTTTGCCATTCCAGGTCCATCGGGTCGCAGCCCCAGGCACTCAAGTCCTTCAAGGTCAATGATACTCGGGTATGAACCTTTCAGTAGTTAAAATGTTCCCTCTCTCTCTCTCTATCTGATGCATGTACTGGGAACAAGAAGGATCCTAAACGAGGTGGTGTGTGATATGGCAGAACGAAGGGACCTGTACCTATACGGTATCGATGAGGACGAGCTGTCTTTCGACCAGCTACACCAGAGACCAAATCAGTCTTGCATTTGGAGATGCCTATGGCAATCAGGTACT
The DNA here is from genome assembly GCA_029784005.1 of Lenwebbia sp. NSW1173648. Lineage (NCBI taxonomy): Eukaryota > Viridiplantae > Streptophyta > Magnoliopsida > Myrtales > Myrtaceae > Lenwebbia > Lenwebbia sp. NSW1173648. The sequence continues at coordinate 14,993,351 of JARCGZ010000009.1, forward strand.
TAAACTTGCAATGCATTTGCACTTTTTTTTTTATGCATCGTCCGCAATAGATTCGCGTCATTTTAGATGTTCTGGGCCCTATGGATACGAGGAGGATAAACGGCGGCTTCTTGTGAATAACCCGGAGCTATATCATGATCAGGTGTATGTGCCCAGGCTGGATAATCCATCCAGCAGGGCGTTCGAGAGGTGCTCGACCGACACTTTCCAGATAAATGGGCCGTGCGCGTACCAGATCTGCTACCTCTACCTCTTCAGGAACGGGCCCGACGGTTGGAGACCCAAGCATGTGACGGTTCAGGCTCACGCGTCCTCCTACTACGGGCAGTCGCAGCCCGTCACCTTCTATTACGGCACCTTCATCCCCAGGGCCGTCTGGTATGGGTTCAATTACTGCGCCGGTCATCACGTGGTTGCTTCCTGAAGCTTAGCGTACTGCCTGGATCGCGCAACACTTGATTAAGCCGACGTTCCGTGGGAGTGTGTGTATCTTGTTAGCCTTTCTGTCTACTGGATTTTGCTCATCTTAAACCTTCCTTGAGCTTTCTCGCATGGTTTCGGGTCTTCATGTATGTCGGCAATGTCGCGTGAAGTATGCGTTCAAGTACTAATATGCATTGAAACTGGGAAGTATTGTTTTGGACAACTGATCAGAAGATGCATTGAAAGAAAGTACCAAGAAAACTTGCCGAAAGCTGGCCTAGTACTCTCGAAAATACTATTCCCAAACCTTAGTCTAATTACGATATTAATTTGTGTTAGGATTCGGCGCACAATCAAGTAAAGCGTAAAACGAGAAAGACAAATCAACACAAGATTTTATCCTGGATTACCCTTAAATTAGGGCTACGTCCAGCAGAGGATTCCACTATAATTAGCATATCGCACTCTCATTACATTACTCAATTACAAGCGAAAAAGAGTATATGTAGCAATAGCTATTCATGGGTCCAAGTCCAAATTACTAATGAAAAAATATGGGTTTAAACTATAAAAGCCTTATGGTGTCCAGGGGGCATGAGACCTCACCGGGGCGGCTCCGCTGGACCCTCGCCAGCTCAGCGCTGAGCGGGACCCACGTGCCTTTCCGTCGATAGGAAGTATGAACCACACCCCAATAATTTGTTCGCATGGACTTCTGCCAATAATCCCCCCTTGGATACACCTTCTCTACTTTAATTATATAAGAGGGAAAATGACATGGATGTCTCCAAAATTTTGGTCCAATATGTAATGTCATATATGAAAACAATGTTGTCCTTGAATGTTTGGGAAAATTATCAAAAAGTCCTAAATCTTCTACCAATTCAGTCATAAACCTAGTTTGCCGATTTAGTTCTAAGCCTTTTCACCTTTTGTCAATTCAGTCCTATTGGCCGAAAATAGCTGAAGTGGACGTCGGCCATCTTACGTGGCACCGTCGACGCTGACGTGGATAATTTTTAATATTTTTTTTATTTTTTTTCCTTTCTAGGTTCAGGGGTCGGGGGGTCGCTAGCCATTGGGTGAGAGCCGGTGGGGAGGCCGGGAAGGGCGTCGCGAACCCTCGCGGGCCACGATGAGGGCGTCGCGGCCCCTCGCTAAGGTCGGCAGGGGCGTCGCGAGCCCTCACCGAATCTGGCCGAGTGAGGGCGGAAGAGGGCCGCGACGCCCTCGGCTAGCGGGGCTGCCAGCCCCTGAGTCCAGAAAGAAAAAAAAAGAAAAAAAAATAGCAAAATTTGTCCACGTCAGTGTCGGCGGTGTCACATAGGACGGCTAGCATCTACGTTAGCGATTTTCAGCCAATATGACTGAATGGGTAAAAGGTGAAAAGATTTAGGATTGAATCGGAAAACTTAAAAGATTTAGGATTGAATTGGCAAATGTTGCGAAAGATTTAGGACTTTTTTTGACAATTTTCCCTTAAATGTGTAATATATTCAATGTAATCCTTGAACTTTTAGTAGTAGTACATGTTCAATCTAGTTACTGGACTACGTGAAAAAGTTTAATGTTATTCTGTCAATTATCTCTATTCGAGGTATTAGTAAGAATATGAAAAGCATTAGAATGAGTTTATACAATAAATAGGAATTGATATTCAAGTGGATGATGTGATATTCTAAGGCTATTTTACTTACTTGGAATGTTGAAAGAAGGGTCAACGACGGAAAAATTAAAGTTATGATGATTTTAGAAGACGCAATTTATAATGGATACAAATTAGATTTAAAGTGTTGATGAATGATAACGAATTAATGATAGGACAACATTGAACATTTTCATACAATCCAAAGATTAGATTGAATATGTATCAAAAGTTCAGGGACTACATCGAACAAATTAAAAATTCGGGGACAACATTGCGCTCGGGATAAAGTTTAGGAACCGCATTGAACAAAAATTAAAAGTTCAGCGACGATATTGCACATTGAATCAAATTCATGAACCATTCAGGTAGTTATCCTCATATAGCATAAAGGATTCATCTTTTATCCGGGGGCGGTAAACGAGATCATGGTTGGACCACGGGATCTTATTCTTGATAGATAGTGTCAATTTCATTAATCCTAGCTTACCCATTCAATTCATGAATATTGTACTAGACTTTTTTTTAATAAAAATTTCCCGCAAATGATGAGTTTATGAAATCACATTAGGCTGTTATCGCCTTTTATTTTCTTCGTACATTTTTATATGGGAAGATCATGTTTCTTTCCTTTCGTCTCTATGAATGGATGTTCGGAACATGAAAGGAAAAAGGCCAAATGTTTCCGGATTGTCCGAATGATCTTAATGGAAACAGATCTCAATTTATGAGCACAAGTCCCTGGATCAACATAAATTGACAAATCGTAAGCTATCCCTAGCTACATCTCTCCGTTTGTTTCGTGAAAAATTAATTATTTGGAAAATATTTTCCTAAAAATGATCGCTCATATCGAGTTTAAAATAATTAGTCAATTAAAGATGTTTTTATTATCGATATCAATTTATGTCTAAACATTTTGGTTGATGATAATTTTTTTTTGTTCATCGACAATTTTTTTGTTCATTCATTTTTAAGCAATATAAGTAATCGTTCTTAGGAAATGCTTTCCAAATTATTCATTCTCTGCGAAACAAACGGAGACTAAACTTGACATCTAACACTCTAGATAGTGAGAAATGTCTTCTCCACATCTCGCGAAATGGTTTTGTCGGTCAGGCACGTTATTTTTTCTAAAGTGAAGAATTTAAGACGATCGAGTTTAACATTTCTACTCCTCCACATAAATTGTAATATATGTCATTTATCTTTTCCCCCTCTTGCTTCTACTGAAATAACAAGAGAGCATTTTTCTGCAATAAGTAAAGGAGAAGTGATGACCAAATGGTCCATGAACTTTCACCAAATATGCATGTGGTCCCTGAACTATGAACTTGTTCAATGTGGCATCTGAACTTTAACCCAAGGTATAATGTCATTTTTAAACTTTTCATTTGTTTAATGTAGTCTCTGGACTTTTGATATATGTTCAATTTAGTCCATTGAACTATATATAATCGTTCCTGAACTTGAATTAATAGAAGGACAATATTGGACATTTTCATATAGTCTAGGGACTAAATTGAACATATACAAAAGTCCATGGACCGTATTAAATAAATTAAAAGTTCAGGGACGACATTGTACGTAAGGTCAAAGTTCAAGGTCAATTTGTGTCGTTATCCCACGAGTAAATGATGGTGTTCCATTCTTCCAAGAGTAATACCCTTTGATTAGCTTTCTTGAGCGGTTTCATTTTTCTCTAAAAGTGGCAGATTATCACGCCTGAAGATGAAGATTACGACAGATTATCACAAGTTCCTAAAGTAATTTTATTTTTATAATTGCAGTTTGTTTTCATAAAACAAAATGAACGATGATGATGCCCGGATTTACATTCAGACATTCTCTGTATAATCATAGTCAGAAATAATGGATCACACTGGGCAGCAGCATTCTCTTTCTCTCTCTCTCTCTTGCTGGATTGGATGGTATGCATAAGTTCGATTCCTTCCGCTCTGGTGCTTTTTACACACGGAAACTGAAGATATGCACTCGAATTTACAAATTTTTCCCTTAAGAAGCTAAGCATGATCCACTATAAGTCAACCCCTCCTTTGGCGTACAACAATCACTCCATTCTGCATTTGAAGAAGAGAGTTCAACAGTTCGTCTGTGCTTCTTTGCCTTGCGATTTTGTTTCTTCCTAGAGGAAGTACTTATGGTAAACATCTCAGGATGAGCTGCAAATTAACTTGTTCTTAGATTCTTTTCGCGCCTAACATGATTTTTGCGTGCAGGGTTTCTCGATCTCTGTATGTTCCTTGATCCTGGTCTCTGCACTACTGTTGACAAGTGAAATCGAGGTCGGTTTTGCCGACAAAATGTTCAGCATTTCCAACTACGGAGCAGTTGGCGATGGGCACACCGATGATTCCTCGGTATGATTTTTTTTTATTCATCTATTTACTTTAGATTTTTTTCGCGATCAGGTGACGCCCCCACTAGTTTTTCGTTGTGACTTGACGATAAAAGACTATACTCAATAAATTTCATTATTTGATATTGAAATATGCGTAGGCATTTACAAAGGCGTGGAACGATGCATGCAACACAGAGGCCGGGGCATCGACCGTAAGCGTTCCACGAGGGAAGAAGTACCATTTGAATCCTATCAATTTTGTGGGCCCTTGCAAGTCTTATATCAATCTCATAGTAAGTCAAATAAAGACAACATAACCCTTTTTCTTTCTTCCTCTTATAAGAGATATCAAAACAGATGATGGTCCTTTCATAAATAAAAAAATTCCAAGTCCAATGAGATTAGCTTTAATTGCATGGAAAAGTACCGGATCTAGAATTTTGGATACATTTGTTTCGCGTAAAATGAAGGACTTAGAAAACATTTTTCAAAGAATGTTCGCTTTGTATCGCTTACAAAAATGAATCAACGAAAAACGTATTCACCGTCCACAAAAATGTTTACGTACAGATTGGTATCGATAATGAAAAATATTTCTCATTGACAAATTATTTCACAAGATACTAGCGATTATTTCTCGAAAAATATTCTTCTAATTATTCATTTTTTGCGAAAACAAGCAAAGCCTTAGTGGACTTTATATATTCAGATCTAGTAGAGTTTGTGATTTCCAAAATCCTCCTTTAAATGCAATTGCAGGTATCAGGGAAGATCATAGCACCAAAAGATCCAAATGCATGGAAGGGACAGGATCAGTCAAAGTGGTTGACTTTCGAGAATGTAAATGGGCTCACCATAAGTGGGCCGGGCTCGTTTGATGGGTATGGGAAGGCCTGGTGGGACATCTCCTGCAAATTGAACCCCAAGCCTGTACCCAAAAATCATCCCTTTTCTTCCAAATTTTGATTGCAATGCTTCTTCTTTTGCAGCTCTAACCCTTCTTTCTCTTGTTCCATTTGTGTACCAGGGCTGCAATATGCTCGCTCCAGTAGTAAGTCCTGCGCCATATTCACGACACTTTCTCATTTATGAAAAGAAATACAGATAGATATGCACGTACAAATTAAGCCAGTCTTTTCATATGACATTGCATAGTGTAGCTACCTATATCTTCCTCTGGTTCAAATTGACAAATTGAGACTTAATACAACTTCAATCTGGGAATGGCCAGATTTGATTCGGGGCCCCAATTATTGTGATGAGCAACAATTTCTTACCTAGGCTAGAAAAAGTTTCTACTCATCGTCACAAATTCTGCAACTATTCTACCCTTTTGAAAATTCAGCCAATTCTCACAAACTTTTCCTCGTGAATTTTGTTAGCAACAATCATGCAGGATGATCTCATGTACTATGGATTAGAATTTGCACGTTGTAAGGACAAATCAAAGATTAGGCAGCAAAAACTTATGTCTGGTACTTGAATGCCATGGATTATTGCAGATGCTGGGTTTCTACAGCTGCAGTGGAGTATATTTGCAAAGTCTGGACTTCAAAAACAGTCCTCAGGTGCATGTAGCTGTTTTTGGAAGCAGCGACGTTCATCTCAAGTTCTTGACCATTTCTGCACCCGAATGGAGCCCTAACACCGACGGAATCCACATTCAAGATTCTTATGCTGTCTCCGTTCATGCTTCAGTCATAGGCACCGGTGATGCATTGCTCTCTCTTTGAGACTATCTTTCTGTGTTCTCTTTTGTTGCTAGATGTTTGCTTTTGGGAGAGAATCAATCCAATTATATCGAGAACTTCAGACACCGCAACTCTTTTTCTCTAATGGTTTCAGTTGGATTAAAGGACATGTTGGGTTTGTGAAAATGATTTTAACAGTTCACCGCCTTCCGGTGTTTGATCGACAGGTGACGATTGCATCTCGATTGGTGACCAGACCTCGAATATCAATATAACCTACATAGAGTGTGGACCTGGTCACGGCATAAGGTAAACGCAACGTTATTATACAAAACCTAAACATCGAAGAAGATATTAGGTAGACTCATACGTGATTGACGGTGCCAAACACGGTAAAAAATGCGTTGCAATTGTTATGGTTCTGCTGCGAGTTTTAAGCTTTGAAGCTGCATTAACGTACATGCTTTTGGTGCAATTTTGTTGGGGACAGCATTGGAAGCTTGGGAAGGAGTGGAAATGAAGTAAGTGTGCAGAACATCGACGTGAGGAAGGTTAACTTTCATGGGACAACTAATGGAGCTAGAATTAAAACTTGGCAGGTATGTCCGAGTTCGTCAATGCACTCATTTATCGATGCCATAGTTTCTAATTTGACATTAAGAACAAATGGGTTTTGAGTAAACTGGCGAAGGAAATTTTTCGGAGTTACAGGTGGGAAGAGGCCGGGTTAGCCAAGTTACTTTCTCGCATCTCAACTTCACTGGAGTGCAAAACCCCATCATCATCGACCAGTACTACTGCGATACTCCAGGTGATTGTCCGAGGACGGTAAGACTAAGACAGATGATGAATAATCCTTAAATGGCCGACGTTGATTCACAATCACAGACAATGTATATATTAGAGGATTGTATTTGCCATCGCTTCCGAGTTTAGCTTCATCAGCTGAATTGAACTTAATCATCTGTGAACCTGTTGACAGAAAACTGGGGTTCAGATAAGCGACGTGCATTACCGAATGGCATTCGGGACGTCAAGCACGAAGGTGGCCATCAACCTAAATTGCAGCGACAACGTCCCATGCACCAACGTCAACTTGGACACCGTCGAACTGGACTCTGCGATCCGAGGAGAGAAACCCATTTCTAGATGCAACAATGCCTTTGGAACTGCTGAAGGAATCGTCAAGCCCAAGTCTTGCCTTCAATGATTTCGAAAAAAGAGAGCCGCCTGTGGTTGAAAACCCAGCAGTCGATCGAGCATCTCTGAAATGTGTACAAATCAAAGTCAGAAGAAATTGAAACTTCCTTTGCTGCATTTGTAAATTTGCAAATGTTTTGAGCGCTGACTGAAAGGTGAACTTCCACTCTAATGAATAAAATGAATGCTTCATTTATTTGCTCACTATATATAGTTTGTCCTCGTCCTCATGATACAGTTATCCGTTTCTTCCTTTGTTCCAGATCGCATGTCGCGGGCTAACCCGAGCGATTGTGGTAAGCCTATTGGTGTCGTACACTTGATGTTCTTCCTCGCTCGTGGTCATGAACTTGTCTATTCACTCACCTCCTCTGTTTATCCTGCTTAATGCAAAAGGCCAGGAATTGCAAGGCCATAGACCATGAGACCAATGACCATGTCTTCTTTCTAGCAGTTATTGGGTGATTATCCATTTAGTCTTTCTATATCTGGTCCGACTCATTTGCCAAACTATCTCGATATCATACGGTCGAAAGTGTTTTATACAACCAAGTAACAATGAAACACCACTCTTATATTGCGTTCGAGAAAGAAAGATCAATTCTAATGTCTTCATAAAACTTTATATATTAGTGTACTCTATTGCAGCTTTAAGTTTCAACGAATCATACTTACAAACTAAAAGAACAGGACATATGTCAAGTTTTGATCTTGATGCCTGATAAATAAACAAGGGAAAGCAACAATTTTAACTTCTTTTCAAACCATCTGCACATCTTCAAAGGCAGTAAAAGAAGCTTCAGATTATTCTCTCTTTGATTTGTACACATTCTAGATATGCTCGATCTACTACTGGTGTTTCAAACACATGCTGCTTTTTTCTTATAAAGATTGAAGGCAAGGCTTGGACTTGACGACTCCTTCAGCAGTTCCAAATGGGTTGTTGCAGCTAGAAACGAGTTTCTTTCCTCGGATCGCAGAGTCGAGTTCGACGGTGTCCAAGTTGATGTTGGTGCACGGGACGTTGTGGCTGCAGTTTAGGTTGATGGCCACTTTCGTGCTTGACGTCCCGAATGCCATTAGGTACTGCACGTCGCTTATGTGTACTCCAGTTTTCTATCAACACGTTCACAGATGATTTAGTTCAGTTCAGCTGAGGAAGCCAAATTCGGAAGCGATGGCAAACATAATCTTCGAATGTATACAGTGTCTGTGCTTGTGATTACCAACCATAGTCACCAGTTCGATCAACTCTAATCATTTAAGGATTATTCATCTCGCCTTACCGTCCTGGGACAACCATTTGGACGATGGTCGCAGTAGTGCTGGTCTATGATGATGGGGTTTTTTACTCGGGTGAAGTTGAGATTCGAGAAAGTAACTTGGCTAACTCGGCCTCTTCCCACCTGTAGATTTCGCAAATTGTACTTTGCAATATTACACAAACCTCATTTGTTCTGAATGTCAAATTGAGAAACTATCACACAGATAAATGGAATGAATTGACAAACTCGGACATACCTGCCAAGTTTTAATTCTAGCTCCATTGGTTGACCCATGAAAGTTAATGTTCCTCACGTGGATGTTCTGCACACTTACTTCCTTTCCACTTCTTCCCAAGCTTCCAATGCTGTCCCCAGCAAAATTGCACCAAAAGCATGTACATCAGTACACCTTCACAGCTTAAAACTTGCCACAAAACCATAAAAACCGGGTCGCAGTTTTTGACCGTGTTTGGCAGCGTCTATCACGTATGAGTCTACCTAATAGCTTCTTCGATGTTTAGGTTTCGTATAGTAACGGTGCATTTACCTTATGCCATGACCAGGTCCACAGTGTATGTCAGTGATAATGATATTCGAGGTTCGGTCATCGATCGAGATGCAATCGCTGCCTGTTGATGAAACACCATAGAGTGATGAACTGTTACGTTCATTTTCACGAACCCAACAAGTCCTTTAATCCAACTGAAATTGTGACAGAAAAGGGATTGCACCGTGTAAAAGTCTAGAGATAATTAGACTGATTCTCTCCCAAAAGCAAACATCCAGCAACAAAAGATAACACACATAGATAGTCTCAAAGGAAAGCACTGCATTACCGGTGCCTATGGTTGAAGCACGAACAGAGACGCCATAAGAAGCTTCGATGTGGATTCCATCGGTGTTGGGGCTCCATTCGGGTGCGGAAATGTTCAAGAACTTGAGATGAACGTGGCTGCTTTTAGAAACAATGCACCTGAGGACTGTTCTTGAAGTGCACATTTCGCAAATGTACTCCACTGCAGCTGTCCAAACGTAGCGTCTGCGATAATCCATGGCATTCAATTACCAGACATAAGCTTTTCCCGTTCGAAAGTGCTGCGGTTTTACATGTTATATTGACGAAACATTCCTGGTTTACAGTTTTGGTTAACAAAAGCTGCTTTTTCTTTAACATTGCTACTAGTTGGTTGAGAAAATTATTGCTGCCTAATATCTAATATGTCCTTACAATTTTCCAAGTTCTAATGGAGAGTAACATGAGATCCTCCCGAACAATTGTCACTAACGTAGTACGAGGAAAAGTTTGTGAGAAATCAGCTGAATTTCCAAAAGAGTAGAACAGCGGCAGAGTTGGTGACAACGGAGTTGAAACTTTTTCTAGCCTAGGTAAGAAATTGTTGCTCGTCACAGTGATTCGGACATTGAATCTGGCCATTCCCAGATTGAAGTTTTTGTTGAAGAATTATATTCGATTTTGAAGGAAACAAAACTACATACTTTGATGAAAAGACTTTGATTTACACTTTGAGGAATTACCATAAATATATCTCTATGCCTTTACACTTAACGTTTCTAATATCTCTATTCTGATAGAAGCAGGACCCGTGGCAGAGGCAGACGAATACGAAAGAGATATATTTCGATCTTCAGATTTAATCATCGCTGTTTATTCAATATTATTCTTGTTTATTTTAGGAGGATAAATATCTCATACTAACGGTCAATTATTTGGTTTGGATTACGTTTCTAAGATAAATTAATTGACAATCAATCTTAAAGATATTCTCATATTCTTTCCTTTTGAGGATTCTTAATTGATTGGCAATTTATTAGAGAATTTCCTTTGCTGAGAAGCTTGACTTAAGGAATCTAGGATTTGATTGTATAGGCGAGCAAATCCTCTCAATCTCAGATTTTTCTCACCTCAACGGCTCGTGATCCTTATTCGTCAATCAACCAACGGCTACTTCATGGTGATTGATTCTCTGTGTGGTTCTGTCCAACGGGAAGTTTGGAAGACCAGGGGTATATAAGGAGCACCAAGTTCGAAGACCAGTGTGAGACATCAAGAGAACAACATCCTTATTCAAGAGAGCTATAATTGTTCAAATTGTCTACTTGAGCGAATATTTGAAAATCGTGTGAGAGGTGTAAGTCGAGTCAAGTGTGTAGAGTGAGACAGCTTTGATAGAGTAGACACTCGCTTCTGTTGGAAGTGCTTGAGTTCAAGCTAGCATATCTTTCTGTAATCTCTCATTTGATTACTTAGTGGAATCCAGCCAGTAGGCTGTTAGTGTGGGAGAGTGGACGTAGGCTTTCAAAAGCCGAACCACTATAATCTCTTGTGCATTGTCTTCTACTCTCTACGTGCCTCTATTAACTGTTTGGTAGAAGCACTGCATGGTTCTGTTTACATTATCTGTTCCTATCAAACTTGAAGTTTTTAATTTCGCATTATCTTATCAAGTTTGAATATATTCACCTATTCACTCCCTCTAGGTGATTTTGTTAGCGAAACATCAGTTTTGAATTAATACTCAATTTGTCAAATCGAACTTGAGGAAGACAGAAGCAGCTACATTATGCAATGTTATATGGAAAGACCGGCTTAATTTATATGTAATTATCTTTCCGCATTACATTTTTTTTACATCAATCCTCATAAGACCTTAACTATATACAACAATGGAAGAAAAAGTATCATGAATATTGCGCGAGACTTACGGTTGGCGCGTGCTTATTACATCCCTGGTCCCCGAACAAATCGAACAAGAAAAAGAAGGGTTAGAAGTAGAAAAGAAGTAGCATTGCAATTTGGAAATTTGAAGTACAAGTGTTTGATTCTTAATCAAAATTTGGAAGAAAAGGCGTGATTTTTCGTTACAGGCTTGGGGTTCAATTTGCAGGAGATGTCCCACCAAGCCTCGCCATATCCATCAAACGAGCCCGGCCCAGTTATGGTGAGCCCATTTACATTCTCGAAAGTCAAACACTTTGATGGATCCTGCCCCTTCCATGCATTTGGATGTTTTGGTGTTATGATCATCCCTGATATGCAATCGCATACCAACGAGGATTTTGGAGATCACAATTTTTGTTAGATCTGAATATGTAAGTTCATTAAATCCTAGATTTAGGTACTTTTCCATACAATAAAAGTTTGTCTCATCGAATTGAGAATTTGGCTCCATTCGTTTCGCCGAAAAGGAGGTGCTTCTGGAAAATATTTTCCAGAAAGTCATTTTTTAGGAAAATGACAATATTTTTCGGTGTTCGATTGAAACCTGAAAATGAACTGGAAAATATTTTACGTTATTCGATATGAAAAATAGAATTTGATTTTCCTCTGTGCACTCCTTTTGATAACTTTTATTTATTTATTTTTAATTTTTTTCTCTTTTCTTTTTTCTTTTATTCTTTTTTTTTTCCTTTTCCCATCTTTTTCGGCCTATTGTAGACCATGGCGATAGCTGGTGACCTGCCGCAGGAGAGGCTGAGCCTCGGCCTCACCGGCCTTGGCCGTGGCCGATGATCGGCCGGAGAAGAAGGGAAAAGAAAAAATGAAAAAAATGAAAAAGAAAAAGAAAAGAGATAAAATAAATTTTCCAATTTTAAAAAATAAAAATAAAATAAAAAATAATCAAAAAAGAAAATGAATGTGAGGAGTAGAGGAAGGAAGGATGAGGGAAAATATTGTCTTTTTCTCAAAAACAAAAAATCATTTCATCTACTTTTGAATGTGTTTTTTCCATGACTGGAAAATATTTTCATTGACTCATTTATTTGCCGTAAACCAAACGCAGGAAAATCCAAAAAATATTTTCCTGAAAGTTGCTTTCCTCGAAATGAACGGAACCTTTGTATGATCTATGAAAGAACTAGGGGTGAGCAAATTGGACAGGACCGGACCGGCCGGGTTGGTTCGGTCCTTAAGGGGGGCGATCCGGTCCTCGATCCCAATAAATGGGACCGTTGACCGGGCGGTCCGGTCCCCGTTTCCATTGTGGATGGGACAGGACCGGACCGCCCAGAATACACACACACACACACAATAAGAAAAAAAATTAGAAATTTTTGAAGAACTAGTTAACTTAGTTTCACTATCTTCTGCTCGACAATCACTCATCTCCTCTCGCTCGACGCTCGCGTCTCGCTTTCGCAACGCAGCCTATGCAGTCTCCGATCGAGTTTTGTCTTGACTCAATTTGTGTTTTGTCTTGACTATATTATGCAAACCCATTATTTTGTTCGCACTTGGATTCAGTGAAGTACAAGTGTAATCCCACTTTGAGCTTGATCTTTCCAACTCGAGGAGAATGATGTAGGAGCATAATCTTGTTTCAGTTATTTTAAGTGTTTTTCTTCCTAATTTAGTCTTTTCTCATTATTTTGGTGAAAGCGAGCTCCAACGCTTTGTGGGGGCAATCTGTGTAGATTTCCTTCCTTCTTTGTTCCTTTGCTTCAACTTTTCTTGCAGTTTTTGTACTCCCTCACGATCGTTACCACCGTTAGTAGAAAGAGATCTCGAGTTCAGTTACGTTCAAAGAACTGTTCGAAATCAAGTCGTTGTTTTTCGAGCGAATGAAAAGTCAGGCCGAAAACGAGGCTCGATATTTTCTCACGTACGTGCGTTTGCCATGCATTCTTCACGTTGAATGGTCGTGCAATAGGGAATAGCTGAAGGCATTGCTTCAAACTTCAAGAGGGTTGAATCTCCATAAGACTGTGAACCCTCTAGTTGGCTCTTGATTTTGACCCGGCGCAATTCAAGATCATACAGTACGATACCATTGTCTTATAAGTTCGAAACGCTTGCGCTTCTTTAAGAATTAAGCAAGGAATGATAATCAAATAAGAAGGCACCTTTGTTCCATTCTAGTTAAACCGTTTAAATCTCTTAAGAACTCTAGGCATCTATTTGCTAGGTGCTGCTTATAGAGGCTTTGATTTGTTTCGGGAAAATCACCAAACAAATCCTAAGTCTATTGTAATTGTGTCAATTCAGTCCTAATTTTTTTTTTTTCGCTATTTCAGTCCTAAACCTTGACTGGCCAGTGCCGACGTGGACTTTTTTAAGTGATATTTTGATAATATTTTGAATTTATATGAATTTTTTCTTGGATTTCTTTTTCCCCCAAACCTAGGGCCGGGACGTTGTTCGCAAAATTCTCAATGCAAATGTACGTGTCAACAAACGTGTCGAACAAGTAACATAATGATGAGAAAAGATATCGTCCCACAGAGATTGATGATTAATAAACTAATTAAGTACTAAAAGTTGGACTAATTCTAAAATTTATCTAACAAGTAAAAATAGAATTGAGAGCAAAATAAAATTGACAATCTTAATAACAAAAGTTCGGAACTAGATGTGATAACTCAATCAAATAAAATACGTTAGAGCATCGATTTCACCATAACCACTAGCATGAATTTCAGATCTTTACGCATACAAGAACGATATCAACATGTGATAGCGGAATTTCGTCTGCTATTTACTATCCTATCTCTAGGTATAGTAAACCTACTAAGTTTATCAATCCACTATATCTCTATGCGAATTTAAATAAACAAAAGTGCATTAAGATCTGTGAATATTTCCGGTTTACAATGAATATTTTGGATCACCTTATCACTGAAAGCTACACAAATAACATTGTATATTTCTATCCACATTTAATTCATGGTTATATATTATTATTGACCAATTGCATATGATCACTTATCAGTCTCAAACATGCACATCAGATCATTCAAATGGTGGCCAGTCATTTAAAAGCATTAAGCACAATAACATATAACTCACATGAACGAAATCACTTGCAAAACATAAACATCATGAAATTCATATCATCATGGTCAGGCTACATCGTAGCCCTAACGAAAGAAAATTAGAACATAATAGAAGAAGAAACAAAAATATAAATTAAATCAAACATCTTGAATCAAAGAACAAAAATTCTGTCACCACTTTGTCTTCTCTTCAAAATACTTGAAAAACTCCCAGAACAATAAAAGAACTCTGAACATAAAAAAAACTGGACGTCTCACCAAGCTCTCAATGTTATTCAATTTTTTGGATAACATCCAAGATTTCTAAAAACAAATAAATCCCTAAAGATAACATGAAGATATCCTAAACACAACTAAATCTCTAAGGATAACATTCTCCTAAAAACAAGGCGATCTTCTAACGATTCTGCTGGTGGCATCTTGATTTCCTTCTTTTTTTTTCCTTATCTTCTCCATATATCATTATCCTGCACAAACAAGAAAAATTTGAATAAATAGAAGGAAATCCAAATATTTTCTCACAGATATCACATTATTTGTTGCCTAAAATAGGTAAAATAACTCTATTTTTATAGAGTTATCAGACGCCCTTGCCGGCACTAGGCTAGTGAGGCCATCGCCCAGCCCAAGCGAGGGCTGCGACGCCCTTGCCCAGTGCCGGTGATGGCGTCCAGACCTCACCGGCCCTAAGGGTTTGGGAAAAAAACTAAAGAAAAGAAAAGAAAAAAGAAAAAAAGAAAAAAAGAAAAAATCATAAACAATTTAAAGTATTATTTAAAAAAATCCACGTCAACGTCAGCAGTGCCACATCAACACCGGCCAGTCAAGTGGACTAAATTGGCACAAATGTAAAAGGTTTAGGACTGAATTGGCAAAAAAAAAGTTTAGAATTTAATTGACACAATTGCAATAGGTTTAGGATTTTTTGGTAATTCTCCCATTTACTTCCGGTAGGTGTATTCAAATAAATTCACATCTCTGCTCGGGTTAAAAGTAGGTGTTCCTGATTAGCCAGGATTTTGGCGAGCAATCACCATTTTTTCCGTAGTTAGATCCAACGCGGATCATTTCGTCGACCAAAATTGGAGATGATTAGAATGGTACCTTTGCATCTCACTGTTGCTTTTGCATGATTTTGAAGCATATCTTCTCTCCATCCCGTGACCAACCTTTGATTTCCGATATGTTTTCACTCTTGCGAAAGCTTTATATTTGCAGTGTAGTTATGGGAATCTATCCGTGCAGGAGAGCATCGGAAGCTTGGGAAGGAGTGGAAATGAAGTATGTGTGAGCAACATCGACCTGAAGAACATTTACTTTCAAGGTGGGTCAACTAATGGAGCTAGAATTAAAACTTGGCAGGTATGTCCGAGTCTGTCAATTCACTCATTTAGCGGAAAAAGTATAAAAAAATTCATAAATTTATTACATTGGTATCAATTCAGTCCAAAACCTTTTAATTGCATCAATTTAATTCTAAACCTTCTCAATTTAGTACCAATTAAGTCCATCCAGCCAATTTTGGGTGGAAACTGTTGACATAGTCACCGGCTGTCCTACGTGGGACAACTGGCGCTGACGTCGATATTTTTAAATATTATTTATTTATTTTGTCCTTTTTTTTTTTCTTCTCTTTTCTGTTTGCCGGTGGTCGGCGAGGCTAGCCTCGCCTAGGCGAGAATAGGCCTCGCTGGTCCACACATAGGAATGGGCAAGCATTGGCGAGGCCCCCTTGGCCAGGTCTGGAGAGGCCAACCCTTGCCTAGGCCAAGGCTGCCTAGCTGGGGTCTCCTAGGTGAGAGTTGGCCTCGTCGGGCATCGTCTAGGTATCGACGAGGCTTGGCGAGGTTCGGCTACCCGATCCCGACCATCTCCCAGGTAGAGTGAGGGTTGGCCTCACCAGATCTAATGAGGGGGGCCTCGTCGGCGCTCGCCTAGGCGAGGCCGACCCTTGGCCTTGGCCGGTAATATGACCCTCATCTTTGGCCGGCAATGCGATCCTCGCCTAGGCGAGGCTAGGCCATGGCCTGTGGCTGGTGGCCAGTAGCCGACCATCGGCAAACAGAAAAGGGGTAGGAAAAAAAGAAAGAAAAAAAAGGAAAGAAATACATAAAAATATTTAAAACATTAAAAAATGTCCACGTTAGCATTAGTTGTTTTAGGTAGGATGGTCAATGTCCACATCAGTGATTTTCGGTCAAAATTGGCTAGATGGATTGAATTGGTACAAATGCGAAAAGTTTTAGGACTAAATTGGCCCATTTGAAAGGTTTATGGCTGAATTGGTATAAATACAATAGGTTTAGGACCTTTTTTTTGTATTTTTCCCCTTATTTATCTGTGCGATAGTTTCTCCTGGAACTTTTGCTCCTTGTGCAATCACAATTATCTATAGAACTATCTATATTTAAATAGTGTACATATGTAACTTCTCCCTTTTGGAGCCGGTCCTAGTTCTCTCTTTTTCCTCTTATCTTCACAAGGCTTTCTTCTTCAACCTCCATGGAGAGGAGGGTTTGAGTTAGATCTCTTCCTCCCCTCCCATTCTTCTTAGGTTGTTTTGGCTCTCTATTTGCTTTTCTTGTTTTTCTCCCGTTTTGGTAGTTTTTATCTTCCTATTTAGTCTAGATCTGGAAGCTACTCTATCTCGTTTCAGGAAGATTTCTATTCGAATCTAATCTAGATTTGGAATTTTTTTTGCGTGTATGTTTTGGGGACTTCGATTTCCTCTGGTTTCGTTGGTGAACAAGTTCAGTTTTGAGGGAGAATAGAGGAACTTCGTGAAGATTTTGCTCTTAGAGGCGTCAGATCTATACTCGTTCAACCTTTTTACTCTGCTCGGTGATGGTGTTGGGGAAGCCAAACATAGGTGCGCACCGCCAAAAGGCAAAGCCGTAGCAATAAATGGAGTTCTAGGTGTGTACTCATTTACAGATTCGGTGACCGACCACCGATTTTGGTGTGAAGAAGTCATAAATGTGCTCTTTGAGCGTGTGACCTATAACCTTGATGATTTCTCTTGTTATCCAGAGCTTATTTTGTTTTGAAGTTATTTGGGATTTGTCTTGGTTTGAAGTTCTGCTCTTTGAACTGAGATGTTTCGCTTTTGTATTTCGAAGAAGTGAATGATATGTTATTTTGACAAAAAAAAAAAAGAGTATATATCATATATCCTCACGGACCTAAAAGGAAAATTGAATATATGTAGGCTTTTTCCTTTTAATAAGTACCTTCATCAAGTTCCAAACTGATACAATGCCCTATTAACTCATTACAGTATTTTTGGTCTACATGTCAATAATAACCACACATACCACAATTCTCTTGATTATCCATGTTAGACTTTTTATATTTTGTCCACGGTCGAAAGTATCATATACAACTTAGTTGCAATGTAACACCGATCTTATATTGCATTCGAGAAAGATTGTAGGGAAAGCAACAATTTTAGCTTCTTTTCAAACCATTCCCAAATCTTCAAATACAGTAAAAAGAAGATTCAAATTCTTCTCACTTTGATATGTAGACATTCTAGATATGATCGGTCTACGAGTTCACGAACACATGCGGTGTTTTTATTTTATGATCTTCGAAGGCAGGAATTGGGCTTGACCATTCCTTCAGCAGTTCCAAAGGCATTGTTGCAGCTAGAAATGGGTTCCTCTCCTCGGATTGCAGAGTCCAGTTCAACGGTGTCCAAGTTGATGTTGGTGCATGGGACGGTGTCGCTGCAGTTTAGGTTGACGGCCACTTTCGTGCTTGACGTCCCGAATGCCCTTTGGTAATGCACGTCGCTTATCTGAACCCCAGTTTTCTATCAACAAGTTCACAGATGATTAAGTTCAATTCAGCTGAGGAAAGCTAAATCCGGAAGTGATGGCAAACAAACTCCTCGAATGTATATGTTGTCTGTCACTGATTACGGACGATAGCCAGCGGTTCAACCAACAATAATCATTTACGGATTGTTCATTATCGCCTTACCGTCGCCTTACCGTGCTGGGACAAGCATTCGGAGTGTCGCAGTAGTACTGGTCGATGATGATGGGGTTTTGCACTCCGGTGAAGTTGAGATCCGCGAAAGTAATTTGGCTAACTTGGCCTCTTCCCAGCTGTCGATTTCGTAAATTTTACTTTGCAATTTTACTCAAAACTCATTTACTTTAAATGTCAAATTAGAAACTATCGCACAGATAAATAAATCTATTGGCAAACTCGGACATACCTGCCAAGTTTTAATTCTAGCTCCATTAGTTGTCCCATGAAAGTTAACCTTCCTCACGTCGATGTTCTTCACACTTACTTCATTTCCACTCCTTCCCAGGCTTCCAATGCTGTCCCCAACAAAATTGCACCAAAAGCATTTATGTTAAATGCACTTTCACAGCTTAAAACTCGCTGCAGAACCATAACAATTGCATCGCATTTTGTACCGTGTTTGGCACCGTCTATCACGTATGAGTCTACCTAATATGTTCTTCGATGTTTAGGTTTTGTATTATAAGGGTGCGTTTACCTAATGCCGTGACCAGGTCCACAGTCTATGTTGGCGATTTTAATATCCGAGGTCCGGTCACCGATCGAGATGCAATCGTCACCTGCTCATCAAACACCAGAAGGCGATAAACTGTTAAAATCATTTTCACAAACCCAACATGTCCTTTAATTCAACTGAAACCATTAGAGAAAAAGAGACGCAGTGTCTGAAATTCTCGATATAATTGGATTGATTCTCTCCCAAAAGCAAACATCAAGCAACAAAAGAGAACACAGAAAGATAGTCTCAAAGAGAAAGCAGTGCATCACCGGTGCCTATGATTGAAGCATGAATAGTGACAGCATGAGAATCTTGAAGGTGGATTCCGTCGGTGTTGGGGCTCAAATCGGGTGCGGAAATGTTCAAGAACTTGATATGAACGTCGCTGCTTCCAGAAAGAGTTACATGTGTCTGAGGACTGTTCTTCAAGTCCACACCTTCCAAATTTACACCATTGCAGCTGTAGAAACCCAGCATCTGCAATAATCCAAGGCATTCAAGTACCAGACGTATAAGCTTATGTTGCCTAATATTTGATTTGTCCTTAAAATTTGCAAATTCTAATCCGTAGTACTTGAGATCATCCTGCATGATTGTTGCTAACAAATTCACGAGGAAAAGTTTGTGAGAAATTGGCTGAATTTTCAAAAGGGTAGAATAGTTGCAGAATTTGTGACAATGAGTTGAGACTTTTTCTAGCCTAGGTAAGAAATTGTTGCTCATCACAGTAATTGGGGCCTCGAATCAAATCTGGCCATTCCCCTACCGAAGTTGTATTAAGACTCAATTTGTCAATTTGAACAAGAGGAAGACATAGGCAGCTACATCATGCAAATGTTGAATGGAAAGACCGGTTTAATTTGTACGTGCATAGCTATCTATATTTCCTTTCTTAAACGAGAAAGTATCATGAATATGGCGCAAGACTTACTGTTGGAGCGAGCATATTGCATCCCTGGTACACAAATGGAACAAGAGAAACAAGGGTTAGAGCTACAAAAGAAGTAGCATTGCAATCTGGAAATTTGATATACAAGTGTTCAATTCTTAATCAAAATTTGGAAAAAAGGGATGATTTTTGGTTACAGGCTTGGGCTTCAATTTGCAGGAGATGTCCCACCAGGCCTTGCCATTTCCATCAAACGAGCCCGAACCACTAATGTTGAGTCCATTCACACTCTTAAAAGTCAACCATTTTGATGGATCCCGCCCCTTCCATGCATTTGGGTCTTTTGGTGCTATGATCTTCCCTGAAACCTGCAATCTCATTTAAAGGAGGATTTTCGAACTCTCAAACTTTATTAGATCTGAATAGACAATGTCAACTAAGCGTGCGTTTGTCTCGGTGAAAGTATTTTCCGAGAATTGATTTTCTGGATTTTCACTTATTTGGTTCGCATACAATGACTTAGTCAACGGAAAATATTTCCGATCAACTCAAATTCCTGCATAATGCTAATTATTTTTGTTCATTCATTTTTATAAGTGATACAAAAGATCATTTTTTGAAAAAATATTCTCTAAATCCTCCATTTTCTACGAAACAAACGCACCCTAAATCCTATATCCGGTACTTTTCCATGCAATTAAAGCTAATCTCGTTGAACTTAGACTTTCTTTCATCTATAAAAGAACCGCCATCATCTTACGAGGGAAAGGAAGAAAAAGGGATATGTTGTCATTATTGTACTTACCACGAGATTGATATAAGACTCGCAAGGGCCCGTGAAATTGGTAGTACTCAAACGGTACTGCTTTCCTTGTGGAACGCTGATGGTCGATGTCCCCGCCTTTGTGTTGCATGCATCATTCCACGCCTTTATAAATGCCTACGCATATATCAATATCAACTAATGAGACACGGACTGGGACGGAAAACTAGTCACGGCGTTACCTGATCTCGATACGTATGACTAAACAGGTCGACAAAAAAACTATACCGAGGAGTCATCGGTGAGCCCGTTGCCAACTGCTCCATAGTCCGAAACGCTGAACATTTTGTCGGCAGCACCGACCTCGATTTCACTTGTCAACAGTAGTGCAGAGACCAGGAGCAATGAGCGTACACAAATCGAGAAAACCTGCACACGAAAAATCATATTGAGACGTGAAAAGAATCCACCAAGATAACATTTCATTTGCTGCTGATTTTGAGATGTTTACCATGAGTACTTGCCCTGGAGGAAACAAGTCGCAAGGCAAAAGAAGCAGACAAAATGTTGGATCCTTTTCTTCAACCCTCTGTGAATGTGAAATTATGCGAGGAGTCCATTTAAAATGGATCATCCTCAGCTTCATAAGGGAAAGAATTCGTAAATAAGTATCAGCTTCCATATGTGAAAATACCATATTGGAAGGAATCGAACTGATGCACCATGTCTGAGGAAATCACGTTATTGTAGTTTTGGTGGGTTATGACATTCCAAAATTGAGCTCCAATGCTTTAGGGGAATCTATGTGCATCCATTCCCTCCCTTCTTTCTTTCTTTGCTTCATAATGCCGAAACGCAACAGAAATTGGCTAAACATAAATTCGGAATTGTAAAGAGGAACAATTTGTTCTCTCGAATACGATTATCAAAATCAATAGCAAAAGTGTGCTCTCGGAATCTTAAAAACACCATTTTATATGGTGTTAAACCTAATTAAACAGAAAACACAAAATTACGAAAAAGCCGTTGAAATTACAAAAATTGCCTAAAAACCCATCAAAACGACTACGAAACTCGAAAATATGACGTCTTGCACAGTATAGCTGTGAGTTTTGATCAGTAGCCCGTTTCCATGCAGGCGACCAAATTTCAGCCCATTCCAAGTTTACCAACTCTAAGTGCATCAGTTCAGTTTTTTTTTTTTTTGCCAGTTTTTGCACTCCGTCGCGATTGTAATCGCCTCTAATTAGTAGAAAGAATTCTCCAGATCGATTACTTACGAAGAGCCGTTAGAAATCGTGTCGTGGGTTTCGACCGGACAACAAGTCGGCCGAAGATGCAACGTGCGACAGCCTGCTCGATATTTCCTCACATAATATTCGTTAAACAAAGGAATAGGGAATAGTGAAGGGGTTGCTTCAACTCCAAGGGTGTTGAATCTCCGTACGACTGTGATTCTGTGAACCTCTCTACTCGGCTCTTGATTTTGACCCGGCGCAATTCAAGATCATACTTGTTTAAGAATTAAGCAAGGAATGGACTAATCAAATGAGAAGGCACCTTTGTTTACTTCTTGATAATCCGTTTCCAAATCCCTAAGGACCCTAGGCACGGAAGCGTTCTTCTAATGTCAAAGCTGGCTCAAACTTTCATACATAGTCCAGCAACCAATACATGTTAGGTTCGATTATGCTAGGTGCTGCTTATGAAGACTTTGATTTATTTTCGGTAGTTGCGTTCAAATAAATTTACGTCTCTGCTTGGGTCAAAAGCCGGCGTTTACGATCGAACTAGGAGTTTCGCAAGCCATCGCCATTGTTTCCTTTGTTGATCCGAACGCCGAGCAAAATTGGAGATTATTAGGATGGTAACTTTGCGTCTCACTGTTGCTTTTGCATGCTTTCGAAGCATGTCTTCTCGCTGTCCCGCGATCGAAATGTGACCAAACTTTGGTTTCAGATCTCTTGTCATTCTTGAAAAAGCTTATATTTGGAGTCTAGTTATGGGAGTTTATCCATGCAGGAACATTTTGCCGTATGTTTGCTCTTATTCGTCGCACTGAGCACGGCGAGTTGTGAAGCGAGCACAGCATCGACTTCCTTCGATGTTTTGAGTTATGGAGCGGTTGGCGATGGAAAGACGGACGATTCCCCTGTAATAAACCCCTCTTTCTCTTGAGTCATGTACAACGTTTAGATTTGGTGACACCATCGACGTAACGTCGCTAGTTAATTACCTTGCATTACACGTTCAGTAGTAGCAATCAATGTATGTGTTCCTTTTTTTTTTTTTCCTTTTGGTGAAGATGATGTATTTGTGGTTCTTCACATGAAGTTTTCGTTTCCAAGAACAACTCATACAAAGACATTCTATTTCTCCATCTGTTACACATGAAAAAGTTACAGAGAACTTGGCAATAATCTTGGACTTGGAATCATATGAATTGTAGGCCTTCCAGGAGGCATGGAAAGCCGCCTGCGAATCCTCATCGAAGCTGTCCATTCTCGCCGTTCCGGCAAAGAAGACTTTCTTGTTGAAGCCTGTGACGTTCAGCGGCCCATGCCAACCCGATTACGTGTATGTTCTGGTAAGTCAAGACTCCGAGCCTTCTCTTTCATCCTTGAGTACTTAATCGCTCCTCACAAGCAAAATATTTACGCCAGACCTACGCTAGATGGCATGGACCACGCTTAAATTCTTCGCATTTGCCTGATTTATGTAGCTCGTTGTATAGTACGGTTGCCTTAAATGCTGAATCTTTTATTTTCTCAATTTCACTCGGCCAAAGGTCTCCGGCAACATTGCTGCGTCCAACTCAAAGACAGAGTACAGTGGCTTGCCCATCAATAGTTGGCTTGTCTTCTCTAACGTGGACGGTTTAATGGTCGCCGGCACTGGAATCATCGACGGGAGGGGTTCCGGCTGGTGGTCACAGTCTTGTATTGGAAACGCATCTAACGTAATCCAATATATGATGAATTCCATTTTCGCGTATTCATTTCTTTCTGGATATTTTTGTTCTCATGGACATGAATTTTGGAGATTCTCACATTGTCTTCTTGTTTATATGTTCACCAGGATGCAACATGCAAAGGACCAACAGTAAGATCTTCCTCTACATATAAGCTTTATATATAGTGCTTCAGTAGCTCCTCCGAAACAACGGTGTCAATGTTCAGTTCTGCTTCATGACAGTACTTTAATTTCTATGATGCATGTGCAAACATGGTACAGGCATTGACATTTTATAGATGCAAGAGACTTGTGTTCAATGGATTGAGACATGTGAACAGTCCAAGGACACACATCACCCTCAGCAGCTGCAAGTTCGCCACCATCTCCAACATCCATATCTCTGCCCCGGCAACAAGCCCTAACACCGATGGGATCGACATTGCCGACTCGACCCTTGTACAAGTTCGCGATTCGTTCATCGGAACTGGTAATTTTGGTATCAGCTACAGCTAATATAACTATTCATCTGTTCCTAACTCTTGACAGAAACTTAATGGTTGAAATGGATTTTATGCAATTGAAGGTGATGATTGCATCGCTGTTAGCGGAGGCTCGTCACACATCAATGTCACTAGGATCACATGTGGACCTGGCCATGGTATCAGGTGAATATTTCAAATACACAGCCCATACTTCCACATAAATTAGAAGTATTTGATGTATAAGACCGATTTTTCTAGAGGTACATGTGAAGCAAAAACAGATTTCACGAGAGAATTAGTACTTTACCTCTAAAGCACGAGACAAGAAAAGGCAAAACATGTTTAATTATCTATCGGTTGAGATCGACTATTGTTAATACTGAATTATGCATCGTTTTGCGGAATTTTGGGAGCTGAATATGATAAACAATGTGTCTTTTGATAAACGATAATCTAGCATTGGATCTTTAGGAGCACATGGAGAGAATGACACAGTTGAAAATGTGACCGTGCAAAACTGCACATTGAAAGGTACGATGACAGGAGTGAGGATCAAGACATGGCAGGTATGAGCTCAAACAATTATATTCTTCCTTTGTGAAGAATTTAAGTAACCTCTACTTTTTACAATCTCTTAATGAATTAGGATCGATTACATTATGCAGGGAGGGATTGGATATGCAAGAAATATATCCTTCAACAAGATCAGATTCATTCGGGTCGATAACCCGATCATCATCGACCAGTACTACTGCCCCACCAAAGTCGATTGCCAAAACAAGGTCCTTTCTTCAGCTATAGCACTTCCTTTCTGTGCAGTTCATAAGTTCCTAATTAATAGCTCACCCTTGCATTTTCTTGCCTTACTTGATGGTGCTCAGACATCGGGAATTAGGGTGAGCGACATCTCGTATTCGGCGATATATGGGACGTCGGTCACAGACAAGGTCATAAACCTGAGCTGTGACCAGAACTTCGGTTGCAGTAACATCGTGCTGGACCATGTTTACATAACCTCCACCGTTCCGAAGAAGAAAGCTTATCCCTACTGCTTCAATGCCCATGGAAGATATAGCCACACCAAACCTGCAGTCACTTGCTTGCTGAAATAATTGTAGGCTTTGTATCAACTGCTATATGTGAAATTTACCTTACACTCATTTTGTAATCGGTAATAGCTATCCATAATATTACAAATGTCATTAAATTATAAACCTGTCGGTAACTCCTGGACGATGAGTGAGGTAGTTCTTCTCTCTTCTTTCTGAAGCTCAATACGGCTTGAGAACTTATAAACCTTACAACTTGCATGTGATAGAACAGACTAATCTTGCAAGCAATTCACCACTTAAGATGGTCACTTTCTGAAACTTCTGTGTCATACCCCAAATCTCTATCCAGAATTTAGGGAATGGCCAGGTCATCCTTCATCAAAGGAAGGATGAAAAATTTAACCAAATTTAATCATTTTGCGAAAAGGTATTAACCGGATAAAAACCTTGCATTAATGGAAATAACCATAAGGTCCAAAATGCCATAAATGTACCAAACCAGAATTTCTCTAAACTCAAGTATAATAAGCTTTGTTCAAATAGTAAAGGAATATGTTCACTAGAAGTCCTAAAACTTGCAAAAAGTGCAATCGAGTCCTAAAACTTGTCAAATTAATGCAACCGAGTCCTTCCGTTAACTCCATCCAATTTGGCTAACGAAAAATGCTGACATGACTTTTTTTAATATTTTCTCTCTCCTACGTGGCTAAAACGATGTCGTTTTGGTCTAAATCTGATTTTTAAGGTAATATTTATCTAAATTAATTTTTAAAAAATAAGGTAAAAAAAAACATAAGCAGAAGCAGAACTAGCTGGTGGGGCCGCTTGCCCCTAAAGCCAGAAATAAAAAAAGTACAAAAAATAAATAAAAAATTCCGAATTTTTTTTATAAAATTATTAAAAGTTGTCCATGTCAGTGCCGGCGGTACCGCGTAGGACGGCCGATTCTATGTCAACGATTTCCGGCCAATAGGACTGAATCGGCAAAGGTGAAAAGGTTTAGGACTGAATTGGCAAACTTAAAAGGTTTAGGACTGAATTGATAAAAGTGCAAAAGGTTTAGGACTTTTTTGACAATTTCCCTGGGTAATCTTCCATACGAACTTCCCCTTTTCCTTAAATTTTCGGAACATTTGCATTCCTTTTTCTCTGTTGAATATTGCATTCTGTAAGTATGTATGATCGGGCAACCCTTCTATGGAATTGCAGTCCTGTTGACAATGTTTGCAAGAATTCCAAGTCCTCCAAACCTTGCATCTCGTTTACCAACGGGCAACGTTTTCGCTGACGACCCCTAGAGCTTCTTTTAAGCTTGAGAGACAGGAAAGCCTCACAAGCAATTTACAAGCTGACAGTTCTAGATGATGCACATTCTCTAGCTGCTCAAGCACATGATGAAACCGAATCTCTCTTAGTCAGTTTTGAGAGATTGGGGACTGTCTGCAATGATGAAGATGAACACTCTAACACTATTAAACTCATAGGAAGCTCTGGCAACATTTGTAAGTCCTCTACCATTCAACAAATGAAGTTGCTCGAGAATCAGAACGCTTGGCTGACTGTTGTTAGGAACCTCCTAACGTTGCTCCGTGAGAAGTCTAGGATTCTCAACGAGGATTGTTGCCCAATTTCCCTTGGAATTTCCTCCATATTGCTGCCAACACAATACTCTCTAAGATTCTTCAGCATTCCAATGGCCTTTGTGAGCTCTCTTATATCATTTCGAATCTTCGTACACCTCAACATTATAAGATTTCTAGTGCAATCGGGTAATTTTGAAATGTTTACTTCATATAAATCCGACTCAAGCAGTGATTCCCGTCCTCCAATCGAGCCCGGCAGCTGTCTTGACTTGCAATCAAATAAATCTATCATCCGCAACCTAATAAGATTGCCGATAGATTCAGGTAATTAAGTAATGCATGTTTCACAATTCCAACTTGAGCAATGACTCAAGTCCTGAATCGAGTTTGTAGCTATGTTATCTGACTCCCACGCAGATCCAAAACCTCCAGTCTTTTAGATTGTCGATAGAATCGGCAATACTGTAATTTCTGTATTAGATAGTTCCATTTCAATTAACCACTCTAGTGTCCAAACAAAAACGGTAGACTTTCATAGATATGGTATACAGCCGGGAGATGGTTAATCATTCAACTAAATTATTCCGGTAACAGGATACCTTTCTCCAAGTGTTTGCAGCTTAAAAAGGAATTTCCCCTGAAAATGTGCTCAAACATTTTGTTGACTACAGAGAAGGTGTTCTCTGAGGATTGGAGGGAAAAACTCTCATCTGCTAACGCCACAACCTGTAGCTTATGTTTTCAATAATGTTGCAAGTCCATCTGTATTGTCAGATCAGGGCAATGGTTCGTCCTATGAGATATATGAACTTGGATCACCATGACTTGCGAATAGTGATTCTGCTGATCTTGGCATTGACATCTCTGAACATGAGTTCACCTATCCAGAAGCAAGTTCGAAGTATGGACTCTGTAATAGAAAGTTCATATTCGAAAAAATAGAAAGATATTCCTGGCGTAAAGTATGCACCATGTTAGACATCAAGGCTACAGCTCAGCAGAGTTTTCCTCCATGATTATTTTCCTATGTTAGAGATATAAATATATTTAGGAGATTTTGTCTTGATTTTGATTTGATTGATATTTTGTTATTTGTTACTTTAGATAGTGAACCTTTAAAGCCTATAAATAGGCACATGTACATTTCATTAGCGATGTACAAAAATATTATAAAACACAATATATGGCTACCTTTAGCCGCAACCCTT
The DNA here is from genome assembly GCA_029784005.1 of Lenwebbia sp. NSW1173648. Classification (NCBI taxonomy): domain Eukaryota; kingdom Viridiplantae; phylum Streptophyta; class Magnoliopsida; order Myrtales; family Myrtaceae; genus Lenwebbia; species Lenwebbia sp. NSW1173648. The sequence continues at coordinate 15,021,199 of JARCGZ010000009.1, forward strand.
GTTGCCTTAAGATATTAATTTCTTGAGGTTTTCCATGGTATCGGAGCTATCAATTGCGAAAGCATCATAGCCATGAGTACTGATCTAAGTTCCTCAACAGAATCGAGTCCCACGACTCCCGTTGCTGTTAGCATCTCAATGCGGTCCAGTTCAACAATCTTGTCTCTCACCAGCCCTGTCATTCCGTCATCTGAAATTTTCGTGGGGTCATCCGGTTGTCTGAATCTTGGGGTGAAATTCACCGGGGACAACTACGTGGTGTGGAAAGCTCGAATCCTCCCCTTCCTTTGAGCAAATAAACTGATTTCAATCGTCGATGGAACGCTGCCATGTCCTCCACAACATATTACTCAAACCAATACAGATGGTTCTTCCAATATTGTGCCCAATCCCGAATACGATAACTGGTATACATGAGACTAGATTGCTCATGGGTGGATCTTAAGCACGACAGCCGATTCAATTGTGGGTCAGTTATCTAATTTGAACACCTCTCATGCCGTGTGGAATTTCTTCTCTGCATCTTTCGCTGCCCAAAACAGTGCGCGAGCTACCCGATTGCGGTTGCAACTTTAGACAATGCGGAAAAGTAATCAAACCGTGACCGAATTTCTTCAACGGGCTACTTTTATATATGATCAATTGGCCTCCATTGGTGAGATCATCTCACCACAAGAGTATCGAATGCATATCTTCTGAGGCTTAGGAGCTGAGTTTCAAAGCTTGGCTGTTGCAATTTCGGTTCACATTCAACATCAACAAATGACCGAGGAGTCTTTTCATGGCCTTCTCTTGGCTCATGAAGAACTGTTGGACACAAACCACCCAACCAGCTACCTTTGTCGCGCACAACACCAGCTTGGGCCAAAATTAGTAATTCACAGCGTGGCTTCGCTTCCAATTTCAACGGCCCCAACTCAAATACGGGGCAACAGAGGAATCTTAATCCTCATGGACAGCAGCCCAACTTCAATAATTCGGGCAACTCTCAGTACCGAAATTTCAATGGCAACAAAAATCAAAGACATAGCAATGTGAGGTGTCAGATTTGCAATCGCCCAAGACACAAGGCCGTTGCCTGTCACAATCGGTTCAACCAACAATTTGGGTTCTCTAGAGGCCACACGCACCAGTAGCAGTCACTTCTACCACAAGTTCAATTGGCTAAGATACCTCCTTCACCATCGGTGCTTTCTCCTGATGCCTGGTATCCCGACTCGGGTGCCACACATCACATTACCAACAATCCTCATCAACTGTTCTCAGTTCAGCCATATCATGGCACTCAGCAGGTCACCATAGGTAATGGGTCAAGTCTTCCCATCACTCACATAAGTACCCTTATTACCCCTGATTTTCGCATGTCTAATATCCTGGTCGTTCCATCTATCACTAAGAACTTAATTTCTGTTCGTCAATTCTCTGCTGAAAATTCATGTGACTTTATTTTCTCACCGAACTGTTTCTTTGTGAAGTGCCGTCATACGGGCGGGATCCTTCTCCAGGGGGACATTAATCAAGGCCTCTACGTACTCTCATCATTGTCACCAACGTCTCCAACCTGCTTCGTTTCTCAAGTGGAGTCACTCACCCATTGGCATCGTCGTCTTGGTCATGCCGCATTTCCTACTATTCAAGAATCTTCAATAAGTCGTTAAGTCTTGTTCCAGTGCTTGTCTTTCCAGCAAGAGCCATAAACAGTCTCCCCTAGAACTAGTTCACTTTGATGTCTGGGGGCCTGCTCCTGTCACGTCGTCCCAAAATAATAAATACTATGTTTGTTTTACGGCTGATTACTCTAAATTTTCTTGGTTTTATCTTTTTCACTCTCGCGACCAGTTCTTATCCATTGTCACTGTTTTCCTCAGCTTTGTTGAAAATCAACTCAACACTAAGGTCAAAGCTTTTCAATCTGACCGTGCGGGAGAATTTATCTCCGTTTGTTCAATTATTGCAAGCGAAAGGTATTTTTCACCGGACCCCTTGTCCACGCCTACCCCTTAAGAATGGCTCAGCTGAGCGCAAACATCGCCACATAGTTGAAATGGGACTCGCGATGCTCTATCATGCTTCTGTCCCCTATCATTATTGGGACTTTGCCTTTGAAGTAGCTGTACACATTATCAATCGGCTGCCCACACCGGTTCTGCAGAATAAATCACCATGGGAGATCTTATTTCAAATGGTTCCATCTATTGCTCATCTCAGAGTTTTTGGCTGCACAGTGTATCCCAATCTTCGTCCATATGCGAAGAACAAACTGCAACCACGGTCACACCGGTGCATTTTCTTGGGCTACCTATCAGGCTACAAAGGATACTGGTGTTATTCCCCTCAGCATCAACGGTTCTACATTGTTGCTGATGCAATGTTTGATGAATTAGATCTCCCTTATGCGCAAAACACTTCACAAGCATCTTTGGAGGCCGCTACAACCATTCAGTCGCTTATTTCTGCTGAGTTGTCTGGAACTCCTCTGCCACAGCAACCACGACGTGAGCTCTATTCTCCCTCTAATTGCGATTTACAGTCTGCTAATTCCTTGCTGCAGAATCAGCGCAGTCCAGGTGTGTCTGACACCTCATTGCATGAACCCGCTAATGGATCTCCCTCTCAGTCCACAGCTTCACCAATCCTGCCAGCAGCTTCTCCGCCGAATCCACCAACTCAGCCGACACATCCTATGATGACATGCCTTCGCGATGGCACTTTAGCTCGCAGACACATTTGCACTGATCACACTTATGCGTTGGTCACCTTTGTGTCAGATTTTGTCACACCTTCTTGCTTTAGTCAGGCTGTGAAAGATGTAAATTGGCGTGTGGCTATGGCAGATGAATACACTGCCCTCATCAAAAATCAGACCTGGACATTAGTGTCTCCTCCTCCGAATTGTAAACCCATCAGCTGCAAATGGGTCTTCCGGGTTAAGCTCCGTGCTGATGGTTCTCTTGAGCGGTATAAAACCCGATTGGTTGCAAAGTGATTCCATCAACAAGAAGGCGTTGACTACAATGAGACTTTCAGCCCCGTCGTCAAGCATGTGACAGTTCGCACTGTCCTCTCTGTTGCCTTTTCTCGTGGGTGGCAACTCCGACAGATGTGAAGAACACATTTCTTCATGGTCACCTAACAGAAGAAATTTTCAGGGAGCAACCCCCTGGCTTTGTTGATTCTGCTCATCCCCTCTATGTCTGTAAATTACAGCGGTATCTTTATGGTCTCAAACAGGCTCCTCGCACCTGGCATCAACGCCTCGGTGCTTTTCTGGTTCAGCTTGGCTTCATTCCTTCAGTTGCCGATTCCTCACTCTTTATTCTTCATACAGCTTAGCATAGTATCTTCCTTCTGGTTTATGTTGATGATATTATTGTCATTAGGTCACCTAATGCGCCCCTGTCGGCTATCATTAAATCTCTGCGGCAGGAATTTTCTATTAAAGATTTGGGAGAGCTTCGTTACTTTCTTGGCATTGAAATACAACGGACAAACCGAGGCATTATTCTCCATCAGGCTAAATATGTTGCAGATTTACTTATGTGGGCCAAAATGACCGAGACTCGTCCTGTTTCCACACCGTGTACCACTTCGGCTGGTGCTTCATCTGCTCATCTTGGTGCACCCTTCTCCGATCTGCGGCTATATCGCAGCATTGTAGGGGCTCTACAGTATCTCATGCTCACTCGCCTAGATATCGCATATGCTGTCAACACAGCTTGTCAGTTCATGCACTCTCCCACTGAGATCCACTGGCAATTTGTTAAAAAGATCCTTCGTTTCATCAAAGGCACTCAACATCATGGTATTCTCTTCACTCTTGGCTCTTCTTTACAGCTGTATGCTTTTTCCAATGCGGGATGGGCTAGTGCTCCAAATACTCGTCGCTCTGTTGGCGGGTTTGGCATCTTCTTGGGTTCAAATCTCATTTCGTGGAGCTCCCGCAAACAGCGGACCGTTGCCCCATCTAGTACTGAAGCTGAGTTTAAGTGTCTTGCCGACACCACTGCAGAACTTATCTGGATAGAAGCTCTGCTACGCGATCTTCATGTTCGTCTGCCCGCTCCTCCTGTCCTTTAGTGTGATAATCTTTCTGCTATCTATCTTACTGGCAATCCCATCTTCCATGCTCGCACTAAACATGTAGAGATTGATAATGCTGCCATGGCCAAATATCACTATGACAAGGACTAACAGAAAGTCATGTGGCTCACGCTCGAACACCGTCATCAGAAAGTATTGGTAGCGACTTAAGCTCCAGAAAAGCGAGTGTAGGAATCCCATTGCAAACAACACTATGTACAATCCCGAATTTCCTAACGTGCAAAATCCTGCCACCGCAAGGCAACAGTTTCTAAGGGACTTAGATGTCCCTCTTCCATCAGAAGAACGGCATAAGTTGAACAGAATCCTTACAACTGTGCAAGAAAGGTTATCTACAGGGAAAACAGACATGGAAGATCTCATAGCCAGATTGAATCAAGAGACTGCTGGGAGACAATTCTTAACAACAAAAGTCTGTTCTTTGGTCTTGGAAAATTTGTTGAGTCTTGTTTCCACTCATCATCTCCAATGAAGAGAAATGGTTGCTGCCTCTCCACCATTTTGTATTTTGAGATGAGAATTGTGATTTGTGCCATCCAGAATGTTCGCTTCTATGCAGTATATTATCGGTACTTCGTTCCCCAGCTGGTCACTCGGAACTTCTCCCTGTACTCTGTATATAAGCCAGTCGAGTACTCATTTGACAATATCTGCAGGACTCGTCAGATGTACTCAATCAATCAAAAGGAAGTAAGATTCTATTTGATGAATACATCACATGTATAGTATAGCCCTTGAAAGCTTGCGGTATTCCAATCTGTTATATTTTGTGTTGTTCCGCTCTCTAATTGAAGTTCTAGCTTGCCATTTACTCCAACAATTTAGCCTCGTGCTTCCACAAATCATTATCCGATGACTCTGTCTTCCTTTAAGGACCTTCCTCTCTCCTCCACTACATATGTGACTGGCTCAATTACTCTCCTTACACAAACACAAATTTAAGTCAGGCTAATGGTATTATTTCCACTCCCTTAATCACTTTTTCCACAGCTACAAAATGGTCATTGAACAAGTTATTGTGGAAAAATTTTCTCATTATTGTGAAAATATAATTACCCTTTAAGTATTCGAATCTAATTTGTCTTAGCAAACACAAAGTCCCTCTAAGCATTCCCACAATAACGTCAATATTATTTCACGGAACATGAATAAGACCTTTCTTTTTCATTTCTTTGGGAATTCACAAATATTACAAGAGCCGTTGGTGCTTCAATCAATTTGATAACTAAGGTGAACATGGATGCATGCTATATACTGAATATTTCTAACAGGAGCAAATAGAAAATTGCTCAGGAAGTAAAGCAAAAATAAATTCAAGGGGAAGAAAAAACCAAAGAAGACTTTACCAACTCTAAGAGAATATGAGATGGTTCTTTCTTTCTATAATTGGCTATCGATATCGTCCCCGCTAGCCGCTAGGACCGTAATCCTTCCATTTTTTGTAATTGCCAGAAAAGAAAGGTGAAATGCCGCATCCTTCGACCCTCAAATAACACGTGTCTTGAAGTAGATCAGGTAAATTTTGCAACGGACAGTATACGAGATCCAAATGCTGCAGCTTCTTTAATCCTGATAGATCGGGCAACCTTTCGAAGCAACTACATCTGTAAATACTCAATGTCTCTAGCAATCCCAATTTCTCCACACCTGGAATCTCCATTAGCCCCGGGCAATCACGCACTGTTAACGTTTGGAGCCCCTTTAATGTTGATACGGATAGCCTCTCAAGCGATTCACTACCACTCACGTCCAAACAATGGAGTTTCACCAGCTGTTGTCCAAGCACACCATCAAATTCGACCTCCCTCAGCCGACAGTTACAAAGTTCCAAACTGGACAGATTTGTCAAGCTGGAAAAGAGGGACCTTTCCATCGGCCACTTGACATCGACTAGAGACAATTCTTCAAGACTAGACGGAAGCCCCATCAGAGATCGGGTGTCAACACAAGTAATCTTAAGAACACCAAGCCGAGAAAGAGTAGCCAAATTAATCGGAGGAAATGTGACATCTCTCATGACAAGCATCATTCTCTTCAGACTAGATAACCCCTCGATCCACTCTACCTTTGGAAATCCATTTATGAATTCTGACAACTGAGGAGTTTCGTCCTCGTCCTCGTCCTCGTCATCTATATAAAGATTGACTAAGTTAGATAGGTAGGAGAGGTCAGGGACGGTCCACAATAAATGTGGTGAGAACTCCAACTCCTTCAAACCCATGGGGAGCTCCGGAATTTGTTCAAGTTTATAACACCCGTCTAAATGAAGTTGTTGGAGATGAGAAAGCTGATTCATAGTTGTGGGCAATCTCCTAATCTTGCTCCGTGATAGATTTAGCGTCCTCAAAAAGCACAGACCCCCGATTTCACTTGGAATTTCCCCCTCCAATTTTTTACAATTTGAGGCTTCCAACCTTTTAAGATTCTCTAGCATCCCTACGGTCTTTGGTAGCTCTCTTATCGCAGTCCCCTGTAGATATAAAATCTCCAATCCTTTGAGATTCCCAATACAAGCAGGTAATTCTGTGACATGTGTATCCCTCAAATTTAGCTCAATCAAGGACTCTAGCCCCCCTATTGAGTTGGGTAGCTTTTTTATCGGAGCCGTAGAAAGACTCATCTTCTTCAACATTTTAAGATCTCCAATAGAATGAGGCAACTCTGTGATTCCCGTCCCATCCAAGTCCAATTCAAGCAGTGATTTCAATTTTCCAATGGAGTCTGGAAGTGTTCTAAGCAAACGCGAATTTAAAGACATATACGTCAAAAGCGTCATCTCTCCAATAGAATGATGAAGTTCTCCAAAAGGCATATTTTCCATATGTAGCGTTGACAGGGATCTTAAACCACCTAATGCAGAAGGTATTGCAAAGACGTCGCTAGAGTCTCTATTCCCTGAACCGTTCCAGTGGATTTCCAAATGCTTTAGGTGCTCTAGTTTAGAGAGAGAGCCATCAACCGCTAGCGAGGTTGTACAACCTCGAAGAACCAATCTTTTCAAATTCTCGCACTTCGAGAAGTCAGGAGTTCTTTTTAAGCTTCGGTAACAAGCGATGCGTATAACTTTCAAGTTCTCGCTCACCTAAAAAAGAAAAAAAAAATTAAGGATCAGACAAATCAAGAAAGGAAAATGAGTAAGTTTGGTTAGGGAGACAAATGCCAAAAAAAGTAAACTGCATGGTGTAATGTTGTACCAGGCATTGCCCCCATCCGGCCCAATTTTCAGTAATGTTACTTCCTGAAAGCTCGAGCACAGCTAGTTTCTCGAGACATAAATTCGTCGCAGTTAACTCCGAAGGGTAATCCCTCCAAGAGAGCCATGTTAACTTGGAGAGACGATTCTTAAAGTCCCCTGCCAAGTTCCCGCCCTCCAATTCCAAGAATCGTAGATTGGGCAGCTTTGAAAATTCTTCACTCGTGAAGTTGTGCACTTTGGAGGGTCCTGTTAGTCTGAGTGCTACCACTTTGTCTGTCCCCTGGTGATAGGAAAAGCAAAAGTAGACATTTGAATTGGATGACAAACATGGTGTTGTACAGGTTTGAGGAGCTTGATTCAGTAACGAAAACACACATTATAGCTTCGTACAGATCTAAATTGAGAAAAGCATAAGAAAGAGTTAATTAAAGTAATCTGACCTGTTCATACAGCTGAAAAGAATTACTTATACTATTCAAAGCATAGTAATGTTTACAATACATCGGTGTAGCGAAATTCTGTTGCCAGATGATAACAAAGAACTTTATTGTCACTGAGCAAAACCGTTCGATGGAAAATACTGCCCACATATCTAACTTTTCTGAAACATAAAAAGCCTGCAATGGTTTTGCATTTAAGAAGAAAGTTGTCATACCAATTTCTAACTGTGTCTTCAGTTTATAACCCGGTTGCAACTCTGTAGATCGAAACCTGCTTGGTCCGGAGAGCGTGGAAGCCAGTTTACTCCAGAGCGTCTCTTTATTAGGTTTCATGTGAGTTTCATTAAACATGAGAACAGGCAAGTCATACTCATTTTAGGTCTCTTTGTAAAATTTCAAATGAAGGATCGATGTACAAGAAAGATTTGCTTTCATAATATACTGGTTTGAAATGTTAGAGATGGACCATTAATTACCAAATCCATGTATTGTAGGAAAGCTTTACCGGACTATACACAAAAGATTGCGGGTTACTATAAATTACTAAATTTATTACAAATCTCAAGTCATTGCAGTGTAATGTTGCAAATGATTTCCAACTTAGCTCAAAGGAATAAAATCAGCCTTGAAAAGCTTTGATAGCCTAGGCCGTCGCAACCTGGATCTGTTTTCACATAATTTGTTCGATTTCCTTGAATTGTCTGCTACATATTACTTCCACGTCTTAAGTGTGACTTATCTAGACCTTTTAGATATGATATATGATGATTTTACCATCAATGAACTCTTATATAAACCTTTTCTTTTTTCTTTACCTAAAGACAAATTGAACAAAAAACTTTACCTACTAAAAACTAACTCCACAGCCGTTGATAAATACATGGTCAATTTTTTCCTATAGAAAATAGCCAGGTGATTTATAGCTTACCTCTTTCTGCTGGACCACATTCAAGGCAATTTGGGGCATCCACAACCTGCTACGCTTTCCAGGATCATGGTCTTCAAGTCGAATAATTTCTCTCCCAAAATCTCTAAGTTGGTCATGCATCCATAGCGTATCATCTTCTTCTATCTTTATCAAAGACATACGAGCAAGAACAAGTACATCGGCTTTTGGGAAATAGCCGGAAGCTTTCCACATATAGTATGGGTGGAATCTTTCTTTTCCAATGAAGTAACATGCGATGTCAAGAAAGATCTCTCTCTGAGCATGATCTAACATGTCATAACTAATCTTTAATTTTACGAAGACTTCCTGCTTGGGCACTGAATCTAATTTCTTCAACGTGTCTTTCCAAATCATTCTGTTTTTGCCGAAAAGTGAGGAACCGATAACCTCGAGAGCTAATGGAAGTCCACCTGTTTTCTTGGTAATTTTGAGTGAGATATCTTCATATTGAGGTGGTGGGGAATCCATCCCTAAGGCATGTTGACTAAAAAGCATAAGAGCATCAGAAGAATCCATTTCTGCCATTTCATAGATTTTAAACTCTTCAGAATGTGCTTGGTTCCAACAAATCTCTGCGTCCTCCTCTTTGACTGGCAAAAAGTTGATATCCCTCGTTGTAATGATGATTTTGCTCCCAGGACCAAACCAATCACTCTTTCCGGCAAGTTTAGAGAGTTGGTCCCACTTATCCACGTCATCAAGAACAAGTAGAACTTTCTTATTACGAAACCTTTCTCTAATCATGCTAATCCCCGCATCAACGGAATTGTGGATCTCAAGAGATCTGCCTTGGAGAATTTCTGACAACAACTGTTTTTGCAAGTCAATAATTCTACCACGCTGCGCAGATTCGCGAACATCAGAGAGGAAACTACAGCCTTCAAATTGATCGGAGATTCGATTAAAGACGGCACTTGCGAGAGTTGTCTTACCGATGCCGCCCATTCCATGGATGACCACGTAACGGATACCACGAGACCCTTCATTTAACAAGTCCATGACAGCTTCCACTTGATCATCGACCCCCACTAAATGATCCGGCAGATTTCTCCTCCTTTTCATCAGCTTGGTCAAAACCTCGTCAATAATAGTGTTGATGATTTCACCATGGCTGCCATATTGACACAAGAATTTTAGCGTGAAACAGATGGCAGATAAACTCTCCAAGTTAAGGAACATGGTAGACACGAAACTAGTTGGATTTCTTAACGGGCGAAGTTTCACCAAAAAGAAGATCACTTGCTTAAGTAAAAGGAAATCCCCACTTAGGAAAGAATCAGATCTACACTATAATTGGATGAGTGGCTCAGGGAAGAAGACAATAATTACAAGGAAAAGAAAGAAAGAAGTAAGGATGGCAGGAGTAAGTAAAGGAGAAAAAAAATGGGAGAAAATTCTTTTCCTTATAATCATCTCACTTGTATAGAGATCTGCAAAAAAAAAAAATCAACTGGGAAACGATCCGAAGGGATTAGTAGGAAAGTTTTCTTCTCCGCGTTGCTCTTCTCCCCTTTAGAAAAATTAACTAAGTAGATTTCGGACCGACAATCTTACCCTTTGTCCTTCAAGCCCAATCCCCTGATTCTTGCGACCCCGGTCAGAGCCTCCTTCCATTGCGGAACATCACGGCCGAACTTCTCCTTGTGCTTCTCCAGAGCATCGAGGTACAGTGGAGTTCTGAGCTTCACATCGTCGGGATCCACATCATAGAAAATGGGTAGGATCATTTTATCTTTCGCTTTGCTCGAGCACTCCACCATGTGCATGAGCTCGCGAAGACACCACACACTGGATGCGTAGTTCCTAGAGAAGATAGGCACGTATATTTTGGAGGATTTGAGGGCATGCAAAAGCTCGTCTCCAATCCTTTCGCCCTGACGGATGTCTTCGTTATCTCTGAAAACGCGAATCCCAGCTTTGACCAGAGAGTGATAGAGGCAGTCGGTGAAGTTGAAGCGGGTGTCGGGGCCTCTGAAACTCAAGAACACCTCGAATTCGGCCCCTGAGGACGAACCGCCGTCATCGACAGAAGCAGAAATGGCCAATGGGCCTGGTGAGTCCCTCTTTCTCTTCATCTTCCTTCAGGAGCTCAAGAACTTCACCGGATGTGATCACAGCGAGATGTGGAATCCTTCTTTCTGAATCTGATCTGGGATTCCTCAAGACTCAAGAGGAAGTAGCGTAACGACGAAGGCAGGAGAAGAGCAATGCACTTTTCGCTGTACTTCCTCGGATTTTGTTTGGTTTCGTCTCAGCACCGGATCCCCTGCCATAAAAGCAGGGGTGACGTTGAGGAATCTGGGCCGCCCATTTCAAAATGGACGGTCCGGATTGAGCCACATTATTTTTTTCGGAGGAATTTTTTGACAGAAAATTTCAAATTTTAAAAAAAAGTTTGATGTGGATCAATCCGGACAGTCCATTTTTGATTTGGACGGCCCGAATGGATCATGTCACCCCTGACATTACAATGTCAATGTCAGGGATCTAATTAAAGTCCTCCAAAGTGGCGGGCCCAACTTCATCAGTCGAATTATAAATTCAAAAAAAGAGGATTAGTTGATATAAAATTGAATGTAACATTTTTACATGGCCTTTGCTAGCCTTATCGTCCACTGTCATTAGACAGTCAAATGCCACATTCAAATGCCAGCCATAAAAAAATAAAAATATATATAAATTGTGAAAAAAATTAGTGGCAAGCGAAAAACGATTGGTATTGTTCGACAAAAAAAAAAACACGATTGGTAATGTGCCACCGTCAGGCAAGAGTTCTCCTTTTTATAATCATAAAATAGGACACATAATACTTGAAGAGTGTGAATTGAGTTACTATAGAAGACGATTCAATTTATGATATGTATCCAAAATGAGTTATATCTTCAGATGGCATTTTTGTTTTTGTTTTCTCATTGTTTTTCCACCTCGTGTGATGGATTTCATGATTATCAATGTCGCTCCTATAACTTCACCAATGGTGTACTTTCATACAAACCGAATGCACAAGATTTCACAAAGAACTTTTAGTAAATACGAATTTCTTGAAAATTTTACAGAAGGCAAAAGCTCATGTTCGTTTTGGAATGAAAGATGACTTAAGACATAATCCTCTAGTACATCAAAGACGATATGTTAAGATCCAAATTTGATATTTATCGTTTTGGAACAATTTCTTCAATCCGTAGCTTGAAGCTTCTGCATATCAAATCCCCATACTTCCTCTTGAACGCTTTATGCATTTGATCAGTATTTGATGAGGCCGAGGCTGAACCCGAGCTCACCCTCTTACTTGCGCATCGACCCGACGGGCCTATACTATATCTCACACGACTCCGAGCGGCCAAAAAATGCATAGCGGTTGTTCGCCACGTTGTCATTTGCAAAGTCACGTAAAAATCTGCATAGAGGTTAAATGGTAAAATTTCAGACTGCTCCATCAAGTTAAATCGCCGTATGAAATAGGAATTGGTCAACATGGGGGGAGGACTCACATGGGAACAAACTGCAAGAAGAATGCCAGTTGAGGGAAGGGTAAGTCGATACACTCCATTATCTTCAACACAGCATCCGATTTGATATATGACCTGAAAGTGAAATTCACAGTAAAGTTTTATGTCTCCTGTTTCTTTCCTTTTCACATTTATCAGCTATTCCATTGCGATGCTTCTTCATATTTCGTTGTAGCTAAGCATGTTCAAATTGGAGGACTTTCCCATCATGGTTAATCGCCATCGCCTCCGTTCTTCAGCTTCTTCAAAAGTCACAACTAAATGGACTGCTTGCACTTGTGATTTGTTCACAAGGACCAGTTGTATTACCTTTCTTTTTCGACGAGTACGACACTTGATATATCATCCGGATCTCTTCCAGACCTCCTCAAGAGCCTCTTCCCCGCTTCGCTCTGGAGTGCTTCAAACCTGATTCTCCTGAAAAACACCCGAAAAATTAAACAGAGTTTTGTGTTCACAACCAACAAGAACAGAAACACAAGGAAAAGAAAAAACAACAAAAAACCACGCAATTTCACTTCTCTGCAGCAACGAATAAACGTGACTAACTAAATACTGATAGAAATGCAAGTTGGACGCAGCTTCAGATTATCAACATAGTAGCGGCGGCTAGAAAGTGTTTACGATGCTTTAGTGCACGATCTCCCCAAAAGGTTTTGAACTTTTAGACATGGTACTTTACACCTTAACAGCTAGCACAGTTGAGCAACAAATCATTCTTCCCTTAACTGGGAAGAGAAGTAGATGCTCGCCTATTTCTGTCATTTGCTTGAACAAACCTCACACCTCCATTGCATAAGTTGCACACAACTATCAAAACACATGTATTCCATCAAAAGAAAGAACGCAAATTGGCTTCATGGAAAATCATTCAGCTCATCCCTTCATCCTCATTCTACTGCAATAACTTAGCTCCCGTGTTATCACAGTTTCAATTTCCTTTTAATGAAAGGCAAGTGTCTTAGCTATCCACCGCGCAATGGCACAATGGATCTCAGCTTTTAACCCGACTCGACACAATTAGGAAAGCTGATATCGACGACAAAAGCGGAAAAATGACATGAACTCGAGTTAGATTTAACTGTCTAACATGTTCGACCAAAATTATTGTACTTTGGAACGACACTAACACGAATTCATAATCAGAATTTGACGACGGGAACATGGATAGACCTAAAGATATCCACGCATCCTGATCAGAAAAACCTCTAAAACCGTTCCAAATCATTCTTTGAAGCACAAAATCCAAACTTGCAGCCTCTGCAACATTCAATAAGCCATGGACTTAATGTTGAGCTCTAAAACCACACGAATTCAATCGAATGCGAGAGCTCACCGTCAAACAACATGATGGGTCTCAAGTCTTGCTCGAAGAAGCTCGAAGTTGCCTCGACCCAGTCCCCCGCATCCTTTTGAGGCGTCGATAGAGCAGCGAGACCCTTCGTTTAACAAATCCATGATAGCTTCCACTTGATCATTGATCGCCACTAAATGATCGGGCAGATTTCTCCTTCTTTTCATCAGCTTGGTCAAAACCTCGTCAACAATAGTGTTGATGATTTCACCATGGCTGCCACATTGACACAAGAGTTTTAGCGTGAAACATGTGACACGAAACTAGTCGGATTTTTTAACGGGCGAGATTTCACCAAAAAGATCACTTGCTTAAAGTAAAGGAAATCACCACTTACGAAAGAATCAGATCTACACTATGCTTGGATGAGTGGCTCAGGGAAGGAAGGCAATGATTACAAGGAAAGAAGAAAGAAGTAAGGATGGCAGGAGCAAGTAAAAGAGAAAAAAAAAAATGGGAGAAAATTCTTTTCGATCTGCAAAAAAATTAACTCAGGTCCTCAAACCTTTCATTGGCAAGTTTGTGGTGGTTTTCTTTGATGACATCCTCATATATAGTCCAGATAATCGGTAGCACATGGAGCATCTAAGGGATGTCTTATTGGCCTTGCAAACGAACCAATTGTACATTAATCTGAAGAAATGTAGCTTCACGACAGATCGACTCCTCTTCTTAGGGTATATTGTTGGAGTAGAAGGCCTTCAAGTTGATGCAGAGAAGGTAGCTACCATTTGCAACTGGCCAGTTCCCCAAACCGTTGGGGAGGGGCGCAGCTTCCACGGGCTCGCGACACTCTATCGACGCTTCATCCGAAATTTCAATACCATTATGGCCCCGATCACTGAATGCCTGAAGAAAGGAAAATTTCATTGGGGTGACGAAGCAGAAGCCAACTTTATTTTCATCAAAGAGAAACTTTCCACAGCACCGGTACTGATGCTCCCTGATTTTGAAAAGGTGTTCGAATTGGACTGTGATGCCTCTGGTGTAGGCATTGGCGCAGTTCTCTCCCAGGAAGGTAAGCCTATTGCCTATTTTAGTGAGAAACTTAATGATGTCCGTAGGTGATGGTCTACTTATGAGCAGAAATACTTTGCTGTAGTACGAGCCATCAAGCATTGACAACCCTATCTTTATCAACATGAGTTTGTCCTTAATATTAACCATGAGGCACTCAAGTATATCAAGAGTCAAAAGCATCTAAATCTAATGCATGCACGTTGGGTCTCCTTTTTGGAGCAATTCAACTTCGTGCTTCGACATAAGGCGGGCCACGTGAATAGAGTCGCCGATGCACTTAGTCGTCGTGCTGAAACACTCGTCACCATGCGCACCGTTGTTGTGGGCTTTGACCACCTCTGTTCCCTTTATGCCGAGGATGACGATTTTCAAGATATTTGGGAGAAGTGTTCTACGGAAGGCTCTCATGATGACATGATCATTCAAGATAAATTTCAGTTTTTTGGTAATAGGTTGTGCATCTCTCGCAGCTCCTTGCGAGAACAATTTATTCGAGAACTCCATGGTGGCACCCTTGGAGGACACTTTGGACGAGACAAAACTGTTGTGGGCTTTGACCACCTCTGTTCCCTTTATGCCGAGGATGACGATTTTCAAGATATTTGGGAGAAGTGTTCTACGGAAGGCTCTCATGGTGACATGATCATTCAAGATAAATTTCAGTTTTTTGGTAATAGGTTGTGCATCTCTCGCAGCTCCTTGCGAGAACAACTTATTCGAGAACTCCATGGTGGCACCCTTGGAGGACACTTTGGACGAGACAAAACTGTTGCCTTGGTTGAAGAGGGCTACTATTGGCCTCAACTGAAGTGGGATGTTGGGCGATTTGTGAAAAAGTGCTACATCTGTCAGACTGCCAAAGGCCACTCTCAAAACACTGGTCTTTACACCCCTCTACCTATTCCTTCTGGACCATGGGTAGACATTTCAATGGATTTTGTGTTGGGTCTTCCCCGAACCCAACAAGGTATGGATTCTGTTTTTGTGGTGGTAGACAGGCTCACAAAGATGGCACACTTCATTCCTTGCAAAAAGACTTCTGATGCTTCTCATGTGGCGAGCTTATTCTTTCGAGAAGTAGTCCGCCTGCATGGTGTACCCAAGACAATCACCTCCGACCGTGACACCAAGTTCCTTAGTCATTTTTGGAGGACTTTGTGGCGCTTATTTGGGACGAATTTACAGTATAACAGCTCCTTCCATCCCTAGACTGAGGGTCAAACTGAAGTCGCCAACCGTACTATGGCAAATATCATTCGGTGCCTCTGTAGCGACAGGCCAAAGTAGTAGGACCGATATCTTGCTCCTGCTGAGTTCACCTTCAATAACACTATCAATCGTTTCACTGGTAAATCTCCGTTTGAAGTCATCTATGGGACAACTCCACAACATACACTGGACCTCG
Source organism: Lenwebbia sp. NSW1173648 (assembly GCA_029784005.1). Classification (NCBI taxonomy): domain Eukaryota; kingdom Viridiplantae; phylum Streptophyta; class Magnoliopsida; order Myrtales; family Myrtaceae; genus Lenwebbia; species Lenwebbia sp. NSW1173648. Next base: position 15,037,173 of record JARCGZ010000009.1, read on the forward strand.
TACCTTTGCCTAAAGTCACAGGATATAATTTTGCAGCTGAGAATTTAGCAATAAAGTTGCAGGAGATACAAGAGGGTGTGAAGCAACAGCTGGAAGCCTCCACCGCTGTCTACAAAGCTGCTGTAGATATACATCGCCACCTCAAAGTATTTGCTGAGGGTGATGAAGTAATGGTCTACCTTCGCAAAGAACGATTTTCTGTCGGTACATATAACAAGCCGAAGCACAAAAAAGTTGACCCCTGCTGAATCGTAAAGAAGACCAATGACAATGCCTATTTTGTTGATCTTCCTGGTGATCTTAATATCTCTCCGACATTCAATATGGCAGACCTATTCGAGTATCATTCTCGAAATACTCCCATTTATCCTGATAATAACTCGAGGTCGAGTTCTTCTGAAGTAGAGGAGACTGATGTAGAATAGTTAGCAAATGCGTATATCAAAACGTTCGAGCGTCGTAAGAGTGGACAACATATCAAATCAAAGAAGATTGCGAGATCGAAGAAGATGCAAACTGGCTACGTTGATTTTGGCAATCAAGGAAGATTGCGAGATTTTAGAAAATTGCGATATGCGTCGTTTCCCTTGATTATTGCGAGATCAGAGATTTCGGACGCGTTTTGAAGATTTTCTCCGTTATCAATATCTTTTAATTCTGTTATTTGATTTTAAGTAATTGTTTGTCTCCTAAAGGGCGACCTCCTTATAAATAGGCGCCTAAGTCATTGTTAAAATCATTATTATCATTCAGAATAAACGTTTATATTTGCAATCGTTTTCCAAGTTATCTTCCTCTGCGTCACTATGAAAAGATCCGAAGGGATGAGTTGGAAAATTTTCTTCTCCGCCTTGCTCCTCCCCATTAGAAAAAGTAACCAAGTAGATTTCGAACCGACAATCTTACCTCTGTCCTTCAAGCCCAATCCCCTGATTCTTGCGACCCCGGTCAGAGCCTCCTTCCATTGCGGAACAACGTGGCCGAACTTCTCCTCGTGCTTCTCCAGAGCATCGCGGTACAATCGAGTTTTGAGCTTCACATCCTCGGGATCCACGTCATAGAAAATGGGTAGGATCATTTTATCTTTCACTTTGCTTGAGCACTCCACTATGTGCATGAGCTCGCGAAGACACCACACGCCGGATGCGTAGTTCGTAGAGAAGATGGGCACATATATTTTGGAGGATTTGATGGCATGGAAAAGCTTGTCTCCAATCCTCTCGCCCTGCCGGATCTCTTCGTTGTTTCTGAAAGCGCGAATCCCAGCTTAAACCAGGGAGTGATAGAGGGAATCGGTAAAGTTGAGGCGGGTGTCGATGCCTCTAAAACTCAAGAACACCTCGAATTCGGCTCCCGAGGACGAATCGCCGTCATCGACAGAAGCAGACATCGTCGCTGCGTCTGGTGAGTCCCTCTTTCTCTTCATCTTCCTTCAGGGGCTCAAGAACGAACTTCACCGGATGTGATCACAACGAGATGTGGAGTCAAGCCTATGAAGTATCGGTCCTTACCCGTACGTAATGTAATAGTGACTATGATCAGATGGCATCTTTTATTATTATACTCTTCCGTTGTTTTTCATCTCATTTAATATAGTTCCTGATTATCGAATATCGTTGATTCCTCGCCGGCAATTATATTGCAATAGACAATATCATTACAAACGTTATTTCCATTAGGGAGCTGCAGATACAGAATCTGGACGTACCTCTCTCAACATTGACTATTACTTTATACGATCTTGTATATAAGCCACAGCATTTCGACCACTAGTTGTAGCTAAATACATGAGGACCGGAACAATTTCTTCAATTCGCAGCTTGAAGCTTTTGTATCAATGCCCCAAACTTCTCTTAAACGCTTTAAGTACTTGATGAGGTCGAGGCTGAACCCGAGCTCACCCTCTCACTTGCGCATCGACTCGACAGGCCTACATCTCGCACGACTCCGAGCGGCCAAAAAATGCATAGCGGTTGTTCGCCACGTTATCATATGCAAAGTCCCGTAAAAATCTGCATAAAGGATAAAAGGTGAATTTCAGACTGCTCCATCAAGTTATCATCCCAGGATGAAACAGGAATGGCTCAACATAGAGAACAACAATGTTAGGAGATGGGAGGCAGGACTCACATGGGAAGAAACTGCAAGAAGAACGCCAGCTGAGGGAAGGGTAAGTCGATACACTCCATTATCTTCAACACAGCATCCGATTTGATATATGACCTGAAAGTGAAATTCACAGTAAAGTTTATGTATCCTGTTTCTTTCCTTCTCACATTTATCAGCTATTCCGTTGCTACGCTTCTTGATATTCCGTTTGTAGCTAAGCATATTCAAATTGGAGGACTTTTCCCCATCGTGATTGATCGCCATCGCCTCTGTTCTTCAGCTTCTTCAAAAGCTGCAACTAAAGGGACTGTTAGAACTTGTGATTTGTTCACAAGGACCAGTTGTATTACCTTTCCTTCTCGACGAGCACGACGCTTGATATATCGTCCGGATCTCTTCCAGATCTCCTCAAGAGCTTCTTCCCTGCTTCGCTCTGGAGTGCTTCGAACCTGATTCTCCTGAAAGTCACCCGAAAAAGGGGGGAAAAGAAGATGGGTTCGTGATAGAGCTAAAAATTAAACAGAGTTCTGTGTTCATAAGCAACAAGAACGGAAAGAGAAGGAAAAAGCCAACAAAAACCACGCAATCTTACTTCTCTGCAGCAACAAATAAGATTGACTAACTAAATACTGATAGAAATGCAAGTTGGACGCAGCTTCAGATAGCGTCATCAAGATTTGTAGCAACGGCTAAAACATGTTTACGATGCTTTAGTGCACGATCACCCCGAAAGGTTTTGTTCTTTTAGATATGGTATTTTATATCTTAACAGCTAGTTAGCACAGTTAAGCAACAAATCACCCATCCCTTAACTGGGAAAAGAAACAGACGCTCACCTGTTTCTGTCATTTGCTCGTACAAACCTCACACCTCCATTGCATAAGTTGCACACACCTATCAAAACACATGGATTCCATCAAACGAAAGAACGCAAATTGGCTTCATGGAAAATCATTCAGCTCATCCATTCATCCTCATTCTAATGCAATAACTTATCACAGTTCAATTTCCTAATAATGAAAGGCAAGCGTCTTAGCAATCCACCGAGCAATGGTACAATGGATATCGACAAAAGCGAAAAAAAAATGACATGAACTTGAGTTAGATTTAACTGTAGCATGTTCGACCAAAATTACTATACTTTGCAACGACACCAACACGAATTCATAATCAGAATTTGACGACGGGAATATGGGTACACCTAAGGATATCCACGCATCCTGATAAAATAAATATAAAAAAAAAAACCTCTAAAACCGTTCCAAATCATTCTTTGAAGCACAAAATCCAAAAATTGCGGCCTCTGCAACATTCAATAAGCCATGGACTTTAATGTTGAGCTCTCAAAACCACACGATTCAATCGAATGCGAGAGCTCACCGTCGAACAACATGATGGGTCTCGAGTCTTGCTCGAAGAAGCTCGAAGTGGCCTCGACCCAGTCCGCTGCATCCTTTTGGGGCGTCGATAGAGCAGCGAACGCAGCGAATCTCCGATTCGTTACTCGGAAAGAGCTCGACGGGCTCCATCTTGCACACCCACCTGGAACAAGAAGCGCCATGATAAATCAAAGTTTTCTTCGCTGCACGTTCAGTGGTGAGTTTTGGGTACGAGACTTCTTATTTTATTCGGATTTTCTCCTTTTCGTGGAGGAAATTTGCAGGGACTTTCAGAGACTGGAAAAGATGGCGGAGAACAGTCTTTTCCCGTTTCTGTGGACGTGGATGTGTATGCACCTTGACGTGGAAATTTATTTGACAAGTGTTGGATTGAGAGGGCTTAAATCATCTTTAAGACCCATTTTTTAACTCGTATGCAGCTTTGTCTAAAGTGTCATTTTCCTTCTTTTGGTAATTCCATACTTGCAGTCGCAGAAGCATAAAACTTCAGATTAAGCAGGTGTAGTGTTTACATTCTGGATTTTATAACCTCCTCAACACTTATTTATTCGTAAGTAAATAGTTTTGATTAGAAGTGAGCAGTTTCAGGGTCGATCAAGATTCAATTTGAAATCGGAAACCTATCCTATCGAGACCGGTTCCCGAGTTTTTAAAATTTGAGACCTACTCTGCATACTCTGAAACCCTAAACCTATCATGTCAATCGATTTCAAGATCTATTCAGTAACTGGCCAATTTCTTTTAAACAATAAAAAGTTCAAAGTACGTAACATGAAAAGGTTTCGGGTTCTCGGTTCCCGACAGTCCGGTTCTTCGGTTCCCCGTTCGATTCTTACCCGGGAACCGAACCGCACGATATCTGTTTCACTTTTGTTTGGAATCGTTAACCATAGGAACCTCAAACGGTCCAATTCATGGCCGATTCAGTTTGATTCCCGATCTACCCTGAATCATGTTCACCCTAGGTTTGATGACCAGTATGATGTCTGTTCTTTTCTAAAAACCAATACTTTCTCGGTTGTCTTGAAGAAATTAAATCACATGAACAGAATTTGATTTCATATTTATTTCGATATACTTTGTTGTTCGAAATGACTTGATTTAACTGTCTAAAACCTTGAGATCTGGAACAATTCGTACCAATTTTTTATTCAAGAGTTTGTGTACTCAAGAGTATTACTTCAAGTTCACTATGCTCTGTGACATATTCATCTAAATTATTATGTGACATGTGCATCAAGTTTATATTTTGCATATTAAGGTTGTTTATCTAATATTTCTTTAGAATAAAGTATAATAGCTGACACCAACCACGGATTTATGAGTAGGATGCACTTACATCACAGTTAACGTGCCTAGATTTTATGTTAATTACTGAGGATTGGGGAAAATGCATATTAAAGAACGACCGTATAGTATACAAGATTATCAACATTTCCAACAAATTTGTCTATTTCTCCATTTCATACTAAACTTATAGCAATTTATAGATGGTAATGTAATAAATGTTAAAAAAAAAAATCATTTTCTCTTGAACGGAAAATGTGGCACGACCCGCGTTCCATTCCAAAATAAAAATACTGGAATATTACAATCATATATAGCGACCTGTAAAAATGCTCAAACAAATACGTTAGTATACACGTTAAGCTACGAATGATATAACATTGAAACAGTATAGGATAAAGAGAAAACCAAATAACACATAAAACACCAATTACAGTGAATACAAAAATTGAAGACTATACGACCAGCATACCTTTTTAATCCGAAAGTTTAATAGCTTCACTAATTCCATCATAAGTTTCAAATTCAACTTTACATCCTTAAAGAAGATTAAGAGTACATTTGTTTCACGAAAAATAAATAATTTTAAAAGTATTTTTTCTTAAAACTTTTTTTTTGGTTGGAATTTTTTCCTAAAACCGACCGCATATATCACTTACAAAAACGAATGAACGTCGCGGAAATGTTTAAACTTAAATAATTTTCAAAAATGAAAACTATTGGAAAAATTACCAAAAAAGTCATAAATTTATTACAATCGTGTCAATTTAGTCCTAAACCTTTTGCATTGGTGCCATTTCAGTCCATTTGGCCAGTCGGCACCGACGTGGATAATTTTTAACAACTTTTTAATATTTTTCAAATTTTTTTATTTTTTGTTTCTTTTTAGGTTTTTGTTTTACTTTCTCTTTCTTTTTGTTTCTTTTCTTACCACTGGCCGGCGAGGGTCGCCGGAGCTCGCCGGCCATTAGGTGAGACCATCGCGGCCATGGGCAGAGGTGGCCTCACCCGCGGCTAGTGAGACCATGGCCGCCTTCGCCCGCAACCACGCCTCACGATGGTTTGGGTCACGAGGCAAGGCTGCCTCACCCATATCGATGGTCTGGGTTCATGAGGCGCAACCTCGAGCGAGACGACCTCGACGGCTGCGGGTGAAAGCAAGCTACGGCGACCCTCACCGGTTATAGCTCGCCAGCCAGTGAGAAGAAGAAAACAAAAAGAAAGATAAAGAAAAGAAAAAAGAGGGGAATGAGTAAATAAATAATTCGATAAGCTTTAAAATATTGCTAAAAATTATCCACGTTATCATCGCCCGGCTAAATGTATTGAATTCGCGCAAATGCAAAAGGTTTAGGACTCAATTGGTAAAAAAATAAGTTAATGACTTTTTAGGTAATTTTCCCAAAAACTATTTCATTAACTATTTATTGCAAGATATACAAACAATCATTTTTAGGAAAATATTTTTCGAATCATTTATTTATTCCACAACAACAGAGCCTAGGGATGCGTTTGTTTCATTAAAAATTTGATTATACAATTAGTTTTTTTCCATGGAAACAATTCCAAGGAAAAATGTTGGTTTTAATTTATTTTGTGGTTCATAGAGCGATTTCCTTAATGTCAGAATGGGAAGTTGTTTTCCATCAATCTAAGCGTGTTGTTTTCAATCTATAAAAATCGTAGTTTGATTGATTTTTCGTCATCCAAACACCATAAAGTCAAAAAATAATTAGTTGGAAACAGTTTTGTTCCAAACAAGGAGCCTAAAAGTATGACATAATTATTACAATGAGCATGCTATATTCCACCACCTAAATGACAAAATCCACCCCATTTACACTAAAAAGACAAACATGCCCTCGATCATTCAATTTCAATTTAAAGTGATGGCCATATTCATTCATTTTTCATTTTTTTTATTTAGGATCTAATTGATATAATTAAGCATTTCGCATGTTTTATTTTTTAGAGTATTAAAGAATTTCGTGTAAAATTATCTCGCCAATAATAAGGAAAAAATGCATTCTTTTTCTTAGTCAAAATTCTTTGATATGGTAAAAATCTGAAAAGTCTCTTCTTCATCATTGATTTTAATGAAAAAGCAACAACAAGCGCCCAAAATATGCCCTTTGTGGCACATTTACATCGAACATCTTTATGTGAAATAAAAAATTCCTAATTATGCCAACCATCACACATTTACCCTAAATTTTTTCTTGTGAAATAAAAGCTCCCAACTTGTATCTATGTGACCCGTTTACCCTTCGCCAAGGTTATGTAAGATGATTTTTCAATCAAAACAACGTCAGTTTAATTTGACTTGAACCACGTGGGCGCCATGTCAATGCATTTTGCTTTCTAGTGTCCATGTAGGTAGATTTTTAGTAGTTCTCATTGACGAAACTTTGATAGTGGGTAAATGTGTCACACTTGTACAAGTTTGGAATTTTTTTTTTTTTACAGAAAAAAATTGAGTTAATGTATCACAGTGGGCATAGTTTTGGGTTTTTTGTGACTTTTGGTCTTGATTTGATAACAACTTATTTATTCGTTGTCCCTCATATCTCAAAAACTCACTTCCTTGGTGATTTTTTTTTTTTTAATATTGAAGAATTCATCTTTCTTCCTTATTACATTGACAAGAAACTTAACAGGGCATGTAAGACATTGCAAGAATATCTAGAAATACACTAAAAACATTATGTACAATAAGATATCTTGATATTTTTTCTTCATAGGTAATAATGATTTTTGTCAATCCAAAATAGTCATATTTCACAAGAATTTTGAAAAGAGATTCTTATCTAATGCAATGTTTTGATTTAAAGTTTCATCTTTTAAAATTTCACATTGGAGATTGGAAGTGTGGTTTTATTTTGGAAAATCTTTATCAGTGGGCTTTTTTTTTTGCTTCATTTCTTTCTCATTCTATCACACACACACATACATATAAATAGAAAATAGATAAGAAGGGATTTGATGGCAATATACGCAACAAATGTGAAAATATATATTTAAAAGTGAACGCGTTAAAATGTTGTCTATGTTAAATTTTTTCTAGACTCTACTTGAAAGTATTCCTAAATTTGTTCAACAACGTTGAAAAAAAAAATAAGTATTTTGGAAATCTCTCTGTTCGATCAAACTAATTTTCATGGAAATAATATCAAACAATAAATAAAACATAATACCATTAATATACATGGAAAATTCACCGTAAACAATAAATGGATATGTTAAATTCTTAATTACGGTAAGTAGATCCTACATAAAAGTGAAATTTTTTAAAAAGAAAGTAAATAAATTTGGACTTTGCAATTGAATGATTGAGGTAATTTTATTTTTTTTTAATAAAAATTGGATGGATTTAGTTATCCCCCTAGAAAAATTACTGATTAGTAGATTCGAGGTTTTTTTAATTAATTTTTCCATTTTGCCTAGAGAAATTTGACGAAGAAACGACCCCTTTTGTCCGAGAGAGGGAGAGAGGGAGAGAGAGAAGGAAACGGCAAAAAGCTTGTATGCGCACACACTGTGTCGTCGCTCTCTGCACAAGGCCTAGCGAAGGCGAATTGGCAGCTGAGTTTTCAGGAGAGAGAGAGAGAGAGAGGGAGGACGGTGAAAGGAGTGAGAGATCAGCATGGGTTGGATCGGAGAGACCGTGGACTCTATTCGGAGTATTCAGATCCGTCAGCTCCTCACTCAGGCCGTCAGTCTTGGTTAGTCCCGCCAATTTTTTTCTTTTCTTTTCTTCCTTTATTGTTCGGCATTCTCTATTTTTTCCTTCGTGCTGCTGAAAAATGGAGATGAAATTGGAGGATGGAGTTTCCAAAGTTTTGATTTTTGATCCGGAGTAGGCCTGATGGGAAGTGAATTCGATTTGGGTTTTCTTTAAACCTCTCTGTTTGTCGATTCTTTTGGAGAAAAAGCGTGTTAAGGTAGATTGAAAACGGCGATAGGTTGATATTGATGGAGTTTCTGTTTTGATTACTTTGATGTTCTAATTCTTTATATGCTTTTATCTTTTTCCTTGTTGAGAAGGAGATATTGCTCTCATAAGTTGTGTATGTTCTTTTTCTTTTGGTTTAGGCATGATTGTCACATCTGCACTAATTATATGGAAGGCTTTGATGTGCATCACTGGCAGTGAATCTCCCGTTGTTGTTGTTCTCTCTGGGAGCATGGAACCGGGGTTTAAGAGGGTATGTATGTTATTCTATTGATGGTGATCTATTTCTTCATGGTTTATGTGAGGATTACTTCAAAGATCTTTCATTTTAAGTTTTGCTAGCTGAGGCGTATAGAATTTGGTCCATTTCTACAATCTTGTTCCACGAATTCATCAAGCTCATGTAGTCGATTGTAAAACCTACAAAGCCCATAAGTCAGAATTGCGAATATTTATAGATCATTGGTAGTTGTTCTGTGGCTTCACTTTTCACGTCTTTTGTTTGTATTCCAGTTTCCACAACATTCTTCAATTGGTTCCTCTGAACCTCTGCCACACTGTCTCAGATGTTCACATGACATGCTTAGAGCTCCATGTTTTGGTGGTCGTCTTTGTATTGTTGCTTGACACTTCTTAGAGGTTACAGTGCTTTAAAGTAGGCACGTTAGTAGAGAACAGTGTACATGGTTTAATGACCAATTTAGCTGTTTGAACCATGGCCCAGGTTCTCCGTTTTGTTTTGGTTTTTCAGTTCATGTTGCCCATAACCAGTTGGATCTATCTCCTCAGCATCCTTTGTGAAAACTGCAAGAATTATTTGACTGATCCACTGCATTGCTACAGTTTTGACAGTATATTTATGTAACTGCCTCTCTTACTCCAATTTTTTGTCCCACTGGACAAACTTGTATATATATATATCAGGGGAAGAAGTGAAATTCACTATGGAAATTGTCTGAGTTTCTAATTTTTTAAGTGCTTGACCTCCTGACTAGCGCGTAAATGGCAAATACATCGTCTAAGTGCATCTTTTGAGCCACAAAGCCTGATGCTTTGTATTGCAAGCTTGGATAGCTTCGTGTTTTTCTTTTGTTGCCAAACTCTATGTCGTGAATCCAGACCTTTATATTCATTGGTTTGTACTGTTTCTTGCCTTTGTCAGCTAATGACTCCCTTAAACCTGATTTGCAGGGAGATATATTGTTCTTGCACATGAGTAAGGATCCTATTCGAGCTGGAGAAATTGTTGTTTTTAATATCGATGTAAGCTCCTTTTTCCCTCTATGTTATGATACTTTAGTTCTTATAACCTTGGAATTACCAGCATCCTACACTACCTCATTTTCTCCTGATAACTTGTGATTCTTTCTTTTTTATAGCTCATTTTTCCACTGCATTTTTTGGATCATGCTCCTCTGATAATCTTTTCTCATATTCAGGGCCGTGAAATTCCGATTGTGCATCGTGTAATAAAGGTATCTCTCGAAGATCTTAACCTGCCTAGTTACGTGATTTCTGGTTTTAAGCAACTTGAAAATTTGCCTAAATGGAAGAGAACCATGCCTAAATATTACTCCTTCACTTGCTGGTAATCTCCATTTTCTTAGGACATTTTGGCTCCCAGTTTGGGAGGGTTTCACTGTATCAGTCTAAATGTCTTTATATCTTGTAGCTCAGCCTTCTTTTCTTAATCATTTTCTTTGATTTCCATTCCAATTTCTCTTTGCATATTGGCTAATTAGATCAGCTCGTAGTTTCCTTACTTGACATTCCACCTCAATTATGTAAAGCATACATGTCTCTTTATGTTGAACCTTCTAGATTAGTTTGCTTGAGTTTGGGTCCTGAAGAATGAGAAAAGAAAAGGCTAGGGGAAAAAGCATCCTTTCGACATCAGTCGAATGAGTAACATTCTCTGCTAGTCAAAATGACCGATTGTCCCTGCAGGTACATGAACGCCAAGATACTGGAGAGGTCGATGTCCTCACAAAAGGTACCAGTTACTAAATCAGACGCTATTTGCCTAATGTTTCAATGTTGTGTGGTGAGACTATAGCTTGGTTTATTTGTCTGTTCAGGTCCTAACACTTCGTCTTATTTCGTTCCTATATTGACAGGTGACAACAATTATGGAGATGACAGGCTCTTATATGCTCACGGGCAGCTGTGGCTTCAGCGGCACCACATTATGGGAAGAGCTGTTGGGTAAAGCTTTTGTCTATGACCTCCTAGAGTGTTGTACTAGAGTCTCTCGCTTTAAAAAGCCTTCTTTTTCTGTTTTATGCTCCCTATTCCTATATTCCTCCTGACCCTGATTGTATGCAGGTTCTTACCTTATGTCGGTTGGGTTACCATCATAATGACCGAGAAACCTGTAATCAAGGTACGTCTTTATAAATCTTTAGCGGGCTCTAGAAAAATGGTTTTTCGCTCTTAATGTATTTTTTCAAGGATACCCAAGCGGAATTACCTTCTGCTGGTTGGATTTACGTGTTTATGTTGTCGTAGGATTTGCATTATGGATGGCGTAATGGCTTTTGCTACCTATTTTTGCATAAAACTTTATGTTGCATCTTTTTTTATTCTGGTCATCTCGTTCCTTTGCAGTATATACTTATCGGTGCGCTGGGCCTGCTTGTAATCACTTCAAAGGACTAATGGAGCCTCTGTTTTGGGATTAGTTACGCGAAGGACAATCAATGCCTCCGGCTGTCATACTATTGGGTTTCAAGTTTCCTTGTGTCTCGGCAGTTTGACAAAAAGAGCGGATCTCAATATAAAAACGGAAAGCGAGTTTAAGGATTTTGATTTTCATGATCGACGTTAGACGCAGCCATTAGTCCATATTTAAGTGGATATTTTTCATATTGACGACGGATTACTCTTCTCAGCAGATACCTAATGATCCTATCTGGTCTCAACTAAAATTTTCATTTGGAACCAGAACAGATGGCTGCTCGAAACCATATACTGATGTCTAACAAAGCATGCTGTCATTTTTTGTTGGGACTGTTTCCATGGTCAAAGAGCCTCAACAGCTTCTTGTGCATGGCATAATTTAGGGGCTAGTTTTTTAAGAGCTATTTCATCAACAAATCCTCTCTTTTTTGGGGTGGTCGAAAAATGATGCCATTCATATATCAGAATAATCAAGAGGAGCATAAAAGGCATGCCATTCTAGCAAATTTCAAATAACTACGGAACAAAGCAAAAACTTAAAAGCACATAACAAAGCATCGGAAGCACACTCATCCATCGAGAATCGGATTTAGTGATGAGCGCACGCTGAGCTCGCTCACTTTATTTGCAAAGGTTTGCGCGCGTCTAGGATTGACGCCACCATCACCACAGATCAAATACCTGTAAGGAACTTTCAAATCTATATTTGGATCTAGCTCGAGAGAACAAAACTCCCAAAACTTGATTCAAATCTAAATCAGGAGAGGAGAGTGATTTCATCTTGAAGAGGTTGTGGAGTTACATCATGAACATTTTCCTTGTTGGTTGTCGATCAGACGAATAGCCGAACTTGTCTTCACGTTCATCCAAGATCAGCCGTAGAAATTTATTCACAAACACAAACTTCCAGAGCAGATTGGGAGAGAAAAGAGACACAAACACAAAAAAATTAAAGAAACAGGTATAGGGGAAGGGGAGGGGGGGAGGGAGGGAGGGAGAAAAAAAGACGGAGGGGCATGGGAGGGACCCCTCCCTCCAGCGGCAGCTCAGAAACTTTCGGAGCTAGGCGGCGGCTACTAGAGAGAAAACCCTAGCTAGGGGAGGGAAAGATGACGACTTCAAAGTTCCAACAACAAGAAATGGATTTCTTGCACAAATTTGTAGCTATAACTTATAAGTGGCAAGTCATAATCGAGAAGCCTGTACGGAAGTGGCCAAATTATGGGTGGTTGAGGTGAGAATTAACTCAATTGAAACCTCTAATTGCCACAATCTTAACAGTTCTGGCCAGAGCAACAGTGGTATAAAATCAAAGGCAAGATTTGAAGCCATTAGAGCCATAAGAAATCATCATTTTCAGGCAATATAAATTATCTGGTTTTGGTTTTTGTTTGATGAAGTTCAAAGTACATTTCTGAAATTCTAAACTTCCCACTCCACACAACATACAATTCTACGCTATTCAAATCAGCAGGTTCACAGAGGCAAAAAAAAAAAAAAAAATCAGCAGGATCAAAACTTAAACCAAAAGGTTCAAAGAACAAATGGGAAGGAGGACCTGCTCTCGAACCAACCTGGGTTAGTGGAATACTGCGATGCTCTTGATGCTACACTAATAGATAAAAGATAGAAAAAGAGAAAAAAAGGAAAACTTTTTGAAGCACAGACGTCGAGATCACAATTTGAACTCGCAAAAGCAGTCCGGCAATGCAGATCCTTTTCCCATTACAAAATCATCTCTATGAGCCTCCCAAAGTGCTCTCGCCAACCTTTTCCCTCTCAAGCCGTTGTAAGTAAGTTCTGAAAATGCTCTTCTGCTTAAGAAAAGAGTTTTGTACAAGCCCTTGAAGGCGCGCATGGCTGCAACCATCTTGTCCATGTTCCCAAAGTATGTAGCCATGTAGGCATCGCTGTTTATTGAAACATAGTAATCCAAAGCGGCTTTTGTGTTCCCATGCATGTTTCCGAAATCCTCACCACTGAGAAGCGCAGATTTGGTGACCACGTTAGTGTAGACAGATGTCAGCCCTTCAATTTCCATGACGCCATCACCAGCAGCAAGATAAATATGTGTATTGGTAGGAATCCAAAGAGCTTTGAGTATAAAGGCCGTCTCTTTTGGTGTAAGGGGGCATTTCCCCCGTCTTCTCCAAATTTTGGCCAGATCACCAGTCCATGGTCTTTTATCTCCCCGAGCTGCTTTGATGGCTTCCACAGAGGATGGTGAGAGACCTGTGTACTCACATTGGCTGTAAGCAACCATGTCGGGTTCAAAACGAAGGTGAAGTGCAAGAAAGGGCTTGGGTATGGCCAGGAGAAGCTCAGAAGCTTTCTTCTCCAAGGATTTGGTCAAGCGTAATGCACTGTAACAGCCTTGACAGAGAGCAGCCTTTGCATACTCTGGATATCTGCAAATTATATGATAAGCATCAGGAAGAGAAAAAACAGAAAATTATAAGCAAATTTCCATAAAAATAGGGACACAGATACACATCTTTCGCTTTCTTAAAAACAGGTTGATGAAGGCTTTCTAAACACCAGCAAAATGGAATCATCCCAAAAAGAAATAAAGGAATAAAAAGAGAGAGAGAAGGATGTGGTGGACCAACTGAAACCTTTTTCTTTAACCATGATACACATAAACCAAGAAAATACCAGTCCATCAATGTGAACTTTGGCCATAGTTGTTAATCAGTTCAAAGACCTCTTGAAACCAAAATATCCATCATCTACTTAAGACTACACCCCTCACACATGGGAAACTATGAAAAAGAGCCATACAGACATGAGAAAGGTGCAGAATCATACCTATCCCGTCTTTGGCTCATTGCTGGTGTAATAGAAATATAGCGATGTTCCACTAAAGATGGAAGGACACTTTCAAGGTAATCAAATTGGCCTTTGCGTTTGCTACAATCTACTGGAAAGGGTTCCTTTGATGCAAACTCTGGGGGCAACTCTTTAGCAATTCTCACAAAGCCAGTCATTTGTTGAATGAAGTAGTCAACATCAAAGACATCTGCAAAACCACTGAAGATAAAGAATTTCGTTAGATAAGGTTTCTGTATAGTGAACTTTGCAATCTTCTTCCTCAGAAACTTATAAGACATTAGTCATACTCTTTTGATATCCAAAAGATCAAATGCAGAAAGGTGGGCATGTTCATTTGAGATAGCTTAGCCCCATGCCGTTCCCCTCCCTCGCCATTTCTTTTGCTTTTATCTTTTGGCCAACAAGCTAGAGGACAAATTGAACTTTGAGATAGCTTAGCCCCATGCCGCTACACTCCCTCGCCATTTCTTTTGCTTTTATCTTTTGGCCAACAAACTAGAGGACAAATTGAACCTCTGTTTATGAAATCCCCCAAGTTCCCAAAAAAATCTCCATCTCTCTTTTGCATCTTATATTGTTCTTCTTTTCCACATTCCACAGCGTGTGTTCCACAAATACATCTGTATTTTGCTCAAGCCACAATTCTACCTAACTTACAAGTTCCAAATGCCGTGGAGAAAAGCAGCTATGGAGTAATACCTTGATTCATTCCAGTAGGCAGCAACTTCAAATTTCGGCATAACAAGTGTGGCATTCAACAGACGAGCAATGCCAACACCATCACATAGCTGCGGATATCATATTTAGTGAAATTAGAGAGTGATACTTGAATCTTATCCACGAGGATATGAAGCTTGCAAATGTGAGATTTACTAAGCCCTCACATCTCTTCTCATCTGATTGAGGCCACCGTAGCAATTGATGCGGATGTATCCATTACTCTTCTCTGGCAGAGCTGCAGCAATTCAACAAAAACCAATGCAATTGTCTGCAATGAAAGCCAATTCAAAATCTATCTCAGAATGGATATCCTAATCAAGCCTAACTGCATCCCTATCCCGAGAAGTGTCAGACCTGAGTTTCAACAAGCCCAACCAACAAACAAGAGCTCAGTTTCACATTCATCCTTTAAAGGACATATGGACCTTATGAGACACTTGTGGTTTTATTAGGCTACCCGAGCAAATGATTGCATTGTGAAAGTTCAAGTTCACTGCCAACTTATTTCTGGACACTATTGATTTAACGCATCACTACTTTATAGTTTATAGTGAGATGATAGACGCTGGAGGGTGAACAAACACAATAATTGCACATTCCAATTTCGATAAAGAAGAGAGCGACACTAACCGGTCAGATGTCCTTGAAGCCACCATTTGCAAGGTCTCCATTCCACCATCCTCCTCACGCTCCATATGTCGACTTTCTCTCTGCGACAGATATCATCATTCTCAAATTTTCGGAAACGACTTTGTAGTGCCAATTCCGACATACTGCCCACGCTTTACAAGCGCTACGTAATCAAACCGTGTAAACGAATCCCTTATCTCGAGCTGAATTCGAGTAGCTCAAATCAAGACAATAACGAGACACTTCGACCAAAATCTCCCGCGAATGAACCGAACTAAAGATGCTATTCCCAGCAGAACGAGAGAGGAGTCGACAAATTACAAGTACTACAGACCTGGAAAGGGACGAGAAGGAGGTCTGAGAGAAGATAGAGCGAGGAGCGAGCACGGAAATGGCGAGGAGGACAGAGAGAGTGACCACCAACACGCTGAACAGCGGTTTCACCGATACTGCCGGGATTTGAATCATACCGACGATCGGAGACGTGAGGCCCCGTGCGGTTCCTTCTCTAGATGCGATCGGAAGTCGGCGTAACACCGAAGGACGATCGAGTATCACCGCGCAGGTAGATCGTAGATCACAGAACCGAACGAAGACGAGGCAGAAGATGAAGAGAGCCGTGAATCCGGGGCAGACGCTCGAAACTCTGGTACCGCACAAGGTTGGGCTCAGGCCCATACAGCTTCCTCAAAGCCCAGCCCGATTGGCCCAAATGAATGGTAACGGCACCCGCGTATTTCTTTTCATCCTTTGCTTCTCAAATATTCGCACAAACACCATCTTTTTGAACATATTGTACTGACGTACTTGGATCGAACATATTGTTTTACTCGTAAATTTTTGATGTTAACATCGCAGTAGCACGATTTTACCCATATTAGATGTATAGAACATAGAGCGTCGTTATGATTGATCAGGCCTAGTTAAAAATAATCGATTAGCAAGTAAAGGGTGTTCAATAAATCCGGTATATATTCGCCAAATTTGGTAAAAATAAAGCAAGGTCTTGTTCGCGCCCGTTTTCTAGAAATTAGGAAGATGATAGCGTCATTTTTCCTCTGAATGACGAAAAAAGAAATAACAAGAGAAAAGAGTGAAGCAATGCATGCCAGAGTGGATAAAAAGAAGAAGCAAAAACAAGCATCACATAATCTTAAAAAACTATATCAATTGAATAGACCCTAACCATGAAGTAACAATTTGCATGGCGCATGCTTGTTACAAAAGGCAGCTTTAAAAATCGCAGCTAACGCATGTAGTTCTTTTAAGTGACTAACAAGCATATCTTAGAGCATTCTGAGTCCAAGATATCCGCAAAACTAAGTGACCCCCGATCGGCAACACGCATATTCAACATAAACAACAGACATGTGACGAGTCACATGACACCTCCTCAGCTCTGCTCCTCCGCCTCCGCAGCTTCCCTCTCTTCTGCAGCAGCCGCCATCAATTCATCGAAGTTCTCCGTCTTCCCAAGTACTATCTCGATCTGAAACAAGCATTTCACGAGAGCAGTTCAGATAAGTTGACAAAGGAACTCGGTAGAGAAAATTCTGCACTGAAATCGGTGCCGATTCATCGGCAGACAAGAGAATCGATTGATCACAATGCCATATCGAACGTTAAATCGCAGAGAAAAGCCAGTAAACAGGAACAAATTTTCCTACTCAAGTACTAAATAAATCGTGTGTAAAGGCAGTGAAAGATTTGTTAATAGTTTCAGCTACAGCGTACAGCTTACTGTAATGGACTTTCTCTCGACTATGACAATCAACCTTTTCATCCCTAAAACCAAAACTTGCCATCCTTACATTAACACATTCAGCCAAGATCAATCACATATCAAGGTTGACTTTATTCAACAGGCTAGTCCATGTTTTCCTTTTCTTTTTTACTCTAAAGATTGTGGAGGGAAATTATCTATTTCTCATATGCCCTAGCCGCTTTCTTCTAATAAACTTGTCTTATGTGTACCTTGGCCTTCTGCACAGGTCTTCCTCTGGAATCATCCTTGATGTCAACAGTAGATGTCATGATCTCTGCGATCATATTATGAACAACCGTTACCGACAGTCCTGCATGTTCTTAATCAGATAGATATAAAAAGACGACTCACTCTTCTCAACAGCCAAGCCATTGTTCTTCAGAATTTCTGCCACTGTCACCACTGTCGCAATAGCTGCAGTGGCAAGAAGGATTTCCATGAATGATATGGAGAATGAAGATAGCACAAACTGCAATAAAGAACTATATCCATACAAACAAAGAAATTCAGCTCGTCTTTCCCATTCCATGGAAATCATTTTCAAGGAAAATGGTTTAGGGAAAGTGATTTCCTTCTTGCCATAAAGGGAAGTCGTTTTCCCCCAATCTAAGCTTGTTATTTTCGGTTCATGGAAAACATAGATTGATTAGTTTTCGGTCATCCAAACACCGGAAAGTCGGAAAATAATTTCTCAGAAACAGTTTTCTTTCAAACAAACAAATCCCTAGATTTCAAGAGAAAAAGAATTGAGATTACATTATTAAGCATCTCAGCATTCACAACTAAAAGTTAGTCCTTCAACCATTTTACCATACGCCCTCAAGTGGCACATTCTTTTGTGTAATCAAACTGCAGGATCACAGCGAGTTCTGATAAACTCGGGTATACTTGAAAGACAACGTCCCAACTTACAATATATGCCGACACGTAAACACCCATTTGAATTAACTGCACGTAATCAACCGTTCTTCTCTTTCTTTCTCAAGGGTAATAGATAGAAGGACTACGAGTACTTTACCGAAAAAGCTATTACAATGAAGTACAGTCATGTGAAATTTTACAAAGCAACATATGGCTATGCAAGGGACACTATGAAGACAAATCATGAAACCAAACAAGGAAGTTACAAAACGAAAGATGATTCTTCCCAAATGACTCAGAATAGCCTGAAGACATGGCACCATGGCTATGTTCTGGACTAACTAGATCTGGAAGTGTAGATTAAAGCAATGGCACAACCAGGATAAGTCCTGAAGAAAGGTCTGGAAAGGAACTGTGCAATCGAAAACCCGAGGGAGGCAAACGAGTTAAGATGTATACTTCAAATCTCTCATCATAGTCCAGCCGTGCACATAGCTCAAATGGAGGAAGAAGTAGGGTAAGCCAAGACTTATAGAAAATTCCGCAAACTGTAAGGCTAAGAAGGATTGCTCATACAGCTTCCAACCATTTCAGTCCAAAATACCACACAAAAGTAGCTAAGCCGCATGTTGATTGACTACTGACGCAGCACAGTATGCGTGCACACAATAATCAGGCTGACAAATATCGCAACAAATGAATACCAGACATTCAATAAATGAAGAGAAGCACAAATTTCTTGCAAGGCACCCAGATTCAGAGGGGCTGATATTTGGCAACTGTGTCATCTACGCAAGCCGCACGTTGAAAAAAAAAAAAAACTATTAAGCTTGTACAAGCTAACTATCGGGTCAAAATACAGTACCCATTCCCAAAGCTGAGAGCTCGACCTCATTGTGTTGCTGCATATACCTCTGCAAACCACCAGAAGCAACATGTCAAACCTAAAAGGCTAGAACTAAACAGCAATCAAACAACCTTATTAACACCAACCAAGAAAAATTTCCAACGGCGATCAAACGGTGGCCTCCGAGCTCGTGCGGTTCATTCCAGTCCAAGATACGAAAGGAAAGAGAAAGGGGGTACCTTGGCGAGATTGACGTAGAAGAAGAGCGGCTTCTTGGTGTTGGAGACCTGAATGCGGTTCTTCTTGTGCGTCTCGGTGATGGCGATGTTGTTGATTCCCTCGGTAACCTCCTCCATCGGACCTCAGATTTTCTTGGGCACGAAAACCTTTTGGCAAAAACCCTAACCCCTGAATTGCAACCCCCCACCCTGGTTTGTCTCTCTCCTCCTCTCTCCTTCCTTGCGCAGTACCCTTTCCCTTGAAGGCGCGATCTTTGAGCTAGGTTTTCTGTATAAGGCTCAACTGTTCAATTCCAGGCCCAGGCCCAGGCCCATTGATTAGCCCATTGGCCTCAAAACACAGAGCGTAGCAAGGAGATGTCCTCTTTGTTGGTGTGACGGAGGTAAAGAAAGGGATCGATTTGTCAAAGAGGGAGTGACATACTTGAGTATGGCATCATGGTATCATCCTCGGGTCCTCTACGACCCATCATTCACATAGATGGAGGTGAGCTAATGAGCTCGGATATTAAGGAACTCTATTATCTTTTACTTTGTACTAGTTATAATGAAATTAAAAAAAATTACAGCTCGTTTGGTCAAGCCAATTCTTGAAATAAACTCATCTTACGAGAATTTGCCGTGCATAAAAGTGTAAATCAACCAGACGAGGTATGCATAAAAGTATTTGCCCCGTGGAGTAATCCTCAAATCCCGTCTATTTTCTATATTTGGAAAAGTACGGATTTTCAAGAATGGAAATCTTATGATATTTTGGGAATTTGTTATGATACTCATCCACGTACCCATAACAACTTTCGGATTGAACCCACAAATGCATGATTGTTTGTTGAACCCCGTGAATTGCGTGAAAGTAGGATACTCCAAATTCGAGAGTCCAAGAGTTTTATAAAACGTTCTTGGTGGAAAAAAAAATGTGAAGAGCATTTTTTTTTCTTTTTTATAAAAAAATAAAAACCAGAGTATACAATGAGTATTACTATTCTCAATAGGGTCGCGCTTTTTCCACTTCTAGTTTGGCTAAAACACTTCCAAACACACATGTTGTGACTATTTTACCCATTATAGGTTCTACCTTTCAGCATTCTAAGCATTCTTTTTTTTTTTTCATTTTCTTATTTTGCGGTGTCCAATTTCTTTCATCTTCATCCTTCTCTCTTTCTCTCTCCTTTAACTTTATTTTCTTAGATGTTAAAGATGGTTTTTGCGACATATTTTATGGTGGGTGCCGGATAAAGTGATTAAATTCGGAGCGTTGGTAATGTGGTAATTTTCCTTGTGATGTGATCGGGTCAATAAAGTATGTAGGTGTTTTTTTTTTCTTCTTTCATCTATTTTTTTTTATGTCTGGGAATAGTCGGTATTAATTCATTCCTTGTTTACCGTTGAATCTAATTACACTTAATGCTTTTTGGGATCTTTAGTGAAGCCTTTTGGCATTGTTGAGTTTCTCTCCTTATAGGGATTCTATTTTGCTTTCACCAAGTGAAGAAAAAAGGTTTAACATCCCTTCAACTTCTAACTATTAGACTTATTGATTTCTTTGACCCTGTTGGGAAAGAGCATGCATTTGATTTTTTGAGTGGATTTTGAGTATTCTTTTCATTGAAAATTTCCTCGAACTGATTTTGTCTGACCTCTTTCTTTTCTGCAATATGTTTGGCAGAATGATTTCAACATGCACATTTTGATATCTCCCAATAATAGTGGTCTAATTATGGTTTGGATTCAGTAAAGGAGGACCGTTTTTTTTTTCCAAGAAATGTCAGTGTTCTCATTTTAGCAGGTTGATTGAAACTTTTTACCATTTGTTCCGGTTCTTGAGAAAGTGAAAAATCAGTGGGCACGCCAGGTGCATTTTCACATAATAGCTGGTAAAGTCTATTGGTGGCGGCGTATTTGGGTTGGTTTTGAATAGAGAAAGGCTTCCATATATTGCATAGCCGCCAATTAGACCAAGAAAACATCATTGGACTGAGTTCCATGCTCTTACGGAGGTGATTATGGTGGCATTTTCTCTAAATAAATTGCTAGGATATCTACGCAGTTTTGTTTCCGTGCATTTTTCTTCCATTTTACCAACGGCCTACTTTGTTGTCTTCTATGCAACGTCATTCCAGTAGTTCAGACCAGCACCATGTAGACTTGACATGTAACCGCTCAAGAGACACGCTTTTAACCTTAAATCCCATAAAGATGGGTCCAATCATCAAAAGTGAGGAGATTATCTCTTGTCTTAATTTTGTTAGACATCACATTGGTTGCAACCCTCTTTCTCGCAGATCTATTTTGTATAACAGACTTCTTTCACACCCACGTATTGGATTCCTGTACCTGCAATGTGACCGTCGTCTTGAATGCGATTCTCAGGTGCGACAATAACTACCTCGAAAAGAATCCTTCGCTTGGAGGCCGCCTCACAACCCTGAATCTCTTGGAATCTCGCACTCTACGTCCTCCTCAACTCCATGCCACGTTTTACCAAAGAGCGTGAAACTGGGAGTCGCAAGTCTCAAGAGAAAAAAATAATTACCGGCAAGAAAGAGAGAAGGATGTATACCAAAGAAAGTGGGACCCACAATAGAACAAACCAAAAAAAAAAAACAACAGAGGAACTATTAAGATGCTAAAAGGTAGGACCCACAACGGGTGAAATAGTCATAACACTTTGTTGATGAGTGTTTTAGCCAAATTAGGAGTGAAAAAAGCGCGACCCTTCTCAATATTATGCCTTGAAGAGGATCTTGCCCGGCGCTTCACCTGGCCTAACTTTCTTATCAAGGCCTGTACGTGACACGAGAATTTCACGAGAACTTTTGGGCGAGTCTTGGCTCGAGCCACGCATGAATGGGCTGAGAGTTGATGATTGGGGAGGTTTTTCTTTGTTATTATTCATTTCTGCGCGCTTGTGATTAACTATAAGGTATATGAATGTATCTATTTCTTGATCAAAAAACAGGTCGTCACAAGAACCAAACAACAATAATCTCCAACCAATTCTTTGCAACCCAAGAAGAAAAAACCGCGAACAAGGCCGGGTTATATCAGTCTTCAGGCGGAGCGTTTGTTTTCCAAGGAACATGGCAAATCTTCATCTTCTTTCAACCCTGCGTCTCGAGATTCAAAATGGAAAGTGATGGCTTCCAACTGAGTTCCATGCATCTCCTCCTTTTCCTTTAAAATTCAGATCTCTAGTTATTTACGTACGTCATGAGGTCGAGGAATGCGTGAGCGATCTGTCTAATCTTGCCGGCTAAATCAAAACAGCTGTTTCGCATCAACGAGGTAAATGTTCTTTTTCTTTTGTTTCTTCGTGTTCCTCCTTTCTACTCAACTTCGTGTTCGATAAAATGAATTTTCGATCGGGACTTTATTAGAATAATAATTTTGAATGGCTGTGAGAATAACAATATGTTGTACGCTATAAATTTTTAAATATGTGGACATCACAATAATTTTTAATTTATTGTTATATATTTTTTATGGCCCAAAATAGACTATTAGCACAACAGTCTTTTAATATAATCAATTCTCTTTCGATAATGACAAGAGAGATGGAAAAACCTCTTTGTCTTCTTAGGTTTGCTTAATTCAAATCTCCGAGGTTTGACGTTTCACAAGTTTTGTTTTTTCTAGTTGATTTTTGCCTTCAAGTACCCTCCTTCCAATCAATCCAAATCCCAAATCTAGTTCAAATTGTTCTAGGAATTGCAATTTGATCTTGTTGCTCCGTGGTCCATGTCACTTCTCAATATCGCTATATGCTTTCGTGTGCATGTACTATTGCAAAGTCTCAAGGATCGCAAACTGGCATTGCAAAACTCGATAATGTTTGAAACGTGCAAGCACTTTTCCTCGAGAATAAATTGTTCCCTTCACATAGTTCAAAAATACGTGCTGCGATTATCTTTCAAGATTCAACGGGTCTTGTAAATAACACGCACTTGACTATTTAAAGCGGTGGATAGGAGCAGCATCAGTTGATCTTTTCTTGAAACTGAATGGGTCGTCCTACTTTGATAACAAGTACCCCTTTTCATGTGCGTATTCTCTCTCTTTCTCTCTATATCATATGCATCCACTATATTAATAACCCCTTTTGATTTTGTCTGTAGGGTAGATTTGAGTTTGATGCGTTAAGACTTAATAGCTAAACTAATCATGCAACATTTAAGGAGAATCAATTCGTCGATGACAGATAAGCAATTCATTACTTAAATCAATCTGCCCAACGAAAATAAAAATAAAAATTAGGGTGAGTATAATCATAGCTGGTGAAAGCAACTGCTAAACATGCAACCTTTCTGTCTTAATCACTCGTGCTTCGTTTAATCTTATTTAGTATTGGTGAGATGTCGGGATCGAGAAAAAGAAATTACGTGATGCACTTCCCCTCGACCAAAGTCTCCATCGGTCGCTCTTGCTCTACTTGTCAGCATCAAGCAAATTAGTTCGGTTGCTTTGCATAATCCTATGCGAGACGTCAAAATTTAACAACCAAGAGCACACGTTGCGCCCAAGTTTAGTGCAATTATGTGACGCCTGTCGAGTATTTCTTTCTTTTCGGTAATTCTCTCGATGCCTTAAAATATGTTGAAGTCCAATTCATCTCGAGAATTACTCATCACTAGAGGTGGCAAAATGGGTTCGGAACCCACATCTAACCCATATTTATTAGTGATTGGTCATAAATAGGTTGCCTTCAATTTTAAAAAAAGCAATTTAAGTGGGTCAGAAATGAGTTATTTAGAAACTTAATGAGTCCTAAATTGATTTTAAATTGGTCATAATGGGTTAGCTAATATAACTATCTTAAGTGAGCCATAAACAGATTTCCTGAATATTTTAAAATTTTAAATTTTAAAATTTTTTATTTTCTTCTTTTTTTCCTTTTCATCCTACCTCTTCGTCGGCCGTGGACGAACTCCGGTGAGGCTCAAGCTCGCCTGATTCTTGCCAGGAATCAAGCTCTCTAGGATCGGCCGCGTTGGTGGCCAATTGTTGAAGCACGGCGATGGCGGAGGGAGGAGGCAGAAGGAAGAGAAAAGAAAAAAAGAAATTGGGATAAAAAATTATCAGAACTTGTAAAAGAATTAAAAATTTTAAAAAAATCAGATTTAAAAAAAATAACAAAAAAGCATATATTTTTTTATAAATTATTAAAATTGTCCACAATTAGCAATATATTTTTTTCAAAAATTTACAAGAAATAAATAATCTTAGATTGGATTAAATATAGAAGTGTTTTAATTATATGAATGGGGTCGGATATGGGTCAAGAGATTTGTACTATGCATAAATGAGTCATAAATAGGTTAATGAGTCAATTTGGGTCGAACCATTTATGACCCGACCCAAACTCAATCCGACCCACCTATTTGATAGCTCTACTCATCATGTCACTTCAATAATCAATTTAAAAATGTTACTCGTGCGTACCTCAACAGTCGGGTCCACCAGAAATCGGCCGCTCAAATTGTCTATTTAAACCTACGCCCAGCTCGTTATCAACTGGTCGTAATCACAAGGCCCGCTTAGAGCACAGGGATTTGATAATCTTAATTAACGGCAGTCCATCACCAACTCTCAACTCGAGCTACATGTTTTTTCTTAAGTCAGTGACAAGTACTGGGAACAACACCTTCCGACCAGGCAAAGGTCCAAAGCAGAAGTTGACGAGGATTCGATTGGTCATCCAATTGGATACGAAGGATTAACAATGGAAGGCTAGTGATTAGATAATTACTTATGCTGAGTCAGCGTAACATGCGTGCGTAATGAGGGGACGATTTCTTAATACCAAGAGGGACAAAATTAATTAGGGGTTAGTTGCCATTCCTTATAAGGTTATAAGCCCGAGGCACGGTCTTGTACGCCAGGATCTCAATCTGTTCATGTATAGAAAGGCGAGGTAGATGCACGACGCATCGAGGATTAGGGGCTAAACTAATGAGATTAGGCTTAGCTTAGCGAAAAAGAGCGAGGAGCTAAGTCATATAGGGGATAATGATACAAATAATTCATGAACTTTGATCCTACATGCAATGTAGTCCCTGAATTTTGGTCCAATATATAATACGGCCCCCTCAACTTTCAATTTGCTAAATGTGGTCCCTAAATTTTCAGTACATGTTCGATGTAGTCCGTGAACTATATAAAAATGTTCAATGTAGCCCTTCCATTAATTCAAGATCAAGGACAATATTGAACATATTTATATAGTTCGTGGACTAAATTGAACATTTTGTACAAAAAATCTAGGGATCATATTGAAAAAATTTAGAAGTCCAAGAACGACACTACATGTAAGGCCAAAATTAAGGGAACATCTGTGTCATTTTTTCATCGCAAATGTGTTTGGGTAGCAAGCAAGACATAGAAGGTGTAGTTTAAGACAATGAGGACTTCCTCTCGACTTGCATGTGCATTAGGGATGAGCAAGATGGACCGCCCGGATCGACTGGCTTGGTCCAGTTCTAGAAGTCATCGGTCTGGTTTTCGGTTCCTCAAGGTGGAACCGTTGTCCGGGAGGTCCGGTTCCCAGTTTTAGGGGGGGAACAGAGCTATGGACTGCCCACTCAGATTGATAAATTTTTATTTTTTATTTTTATTTTCAAAAACAAAGGGCTTGTGATCTGGACTCGCTTGAGAAGACAATGAGTGATTTCGTTGGGTCAAGCTGGTTTTTCAGTTTTTCTTAGATCTCAGAATCGATCCTCTGTCTTGGCTTGGAGCTACCAAAAGCTCCTAGAGAGATGGAGAGCGTAGCTTTTAGGGCCCGGATGATAACTATTCTGTTTCTAGAATCAATTTTTGGCTAGAAATAGAATTTTCTATTTCTAATTTTTAAACGAGTCTCTGAGCAAATAAACGTGCTTGATAATGAGACAAAATTTATGTTCCTGGAACGAAAATTCGTTGGATAACAAGATAAAATTTCTAGGGTTGCTGGCAACCGGCAATCAACTACCAGGGGCCGACGGATGGCGGACCGTTGGCCGAGGACCGACGAAAGACAGACTGGCGACCGGGATGCGAGAGAGAGGGAGTGAGCGATGAGAAGAATTCTTATTTCTCATTTATATTCCAGAAATAAAGAAGCTGAAAGTTGTAACTTCTCTTTTTTGTTCCAAACCTATTTCCGGAACACATTTTTGTTCCAGAAATAGAAAAATGAAATCACGTCACCAATGGATTCTGTTCCAGAAACAGGTATGGAACATAAATAGAAAAACAGAATGGTTATAATTCATGTCCTTAGTGTGCTCTGATGAAGGAGGCTTCTAACGGGAAAGTGAAGGAGACGACCTTGAAGGAGGTTGCAGAAATGAGGGACGAGAGAAAGGAGGGAGCTTTTGAGGAATATTGTGAGTACAACTATAAAGTCGAGGTCCAGCCAGTGAGAGGAGTGTCGGTCGTCGATGGACCGCCCACCCAGACCAATGGTCCAAATTGGTCCCCGATTTCGAAAATGGAGGACAAGGATCATTCCGATTTTAGATTCCTCAAAAAATCGGATCAATTCGGATCATGCTCACTCTTAATGCGCATGATCGGGAAAGGGGCTCGCATGATTGGTCTTGTATTGTACTCGTCTGTGAAGTCTCGACCTTACATGTGTTCGTCCCCCAAAAAGAAGAAAGTGTGAACGCGGGCCCTCCTATTTTCTCTTAATTTACGCTAGAACCAAGTGGAAAGCCCTAGAAAGCTCTTAAATTCTAATATCACAATAAATATATTTCCCTTGCACAATAATAATTCGATTCGTAATTACGGGTGCTCCTCCGTCTTCCATAACATTAGGCGATGGCCTAGAACGAGGGTGAAAATTACCAAAGAAATGCAAAATTTATTGCAATTGTGTTATTTTAATCTTAAATCTTTCTTTTCGTCAATTCAATTTTAAACATTTTGCATTTGTGCCAATTCAGCCCATCATGCCAACTTTGACTGGCCGGCGCCGACGTGCTCAAATTTTAATACTATTTGAATAATTTTTAAATTAATTTTTCTTTATTCTTTTTCTTTTTTTTCTTCTTCTTTCACCTCCAACCAATTGTCGGCAACGCCACATCAGTGGTGGCCGGCGTCCATGTCAACGTCGGCTAGCCGAAATTGGACGGATGGACTAAATTGACACAAATACAAAATATTTAGGACTGAATTGGCTAAAAGAAAGATTTATGATTAAATTAGCACAATTACAATATGTTTAAGACTTTTTTGGGTAGTTTTCAGCGTATGAAACATCTCTTCAGCTCTTCACCAGCACCAGTGAAGCACCAATCAAGGCATTTGCGCTCTGAAAAGAGGAAGAGCCTAAATCGAGATCTTACAAAATGCGATCGTATCATGGTTCTCTATTATTGACTATAAAACTACGCTTATGCCCATTATACTCTATCAGAATATTTAGAGACAAGTTTGAAATGAAATTAGCGATGCGGTTTGTTTCAAAATTCTGTCCGGAAAATGATGACCAGAGATAGTGATCTGATCGTTCACAACATTTACGTGAACAATTTGAACACAAAATGCAATATGGGTTGGACTTATATCCCCCCAAAACGGGACTCCTCGATTTTCCTTCAAATCCATAAAAGCTTTTTGATTTTGGGAAGATAAATCTTTCGTGAATTTAAGGCTTGATAATATTTTAATATGAGTTTAAAATACCAAAAATGAAAAGATAATCAGAGAAAAAAAAGTTAAAAATCAAAACACTTTTGGTGATTGACGGCCAATATTCAGTCTTCAGCCAAACAAAATGGAAAGTGAATATAGCAAATGGACTCAATCTTTTTCATTGAATTGCAGTGGGGCAGAGGAGAAAAGAGTAATCTTACGAGACAGCGGAAGGCCGAGTCAGCACACGTGGAGAGACGTGGCATCCTCATCATTGTGACCCGGGGAAGGGGGGGGGGGGGGGGGGCGCAGGATGACACATGCCATGCACGACAGCCCTTCGTCTTCTCCTATTTATACGAGAGCCGTCAGATCCTCTCTCCCTCACTCTTCTCCTGGCAATTGCTCTCTCTCTCTATCTAGCGACAGAGCAGTTCCTGAAAATTAGTCTTATCGTCGGCCTTAAATCTCTCGACCCTTTTGGTGATTTTTCGTGAATCCTGATAATTTTTTGGGAAGACGAGAGACAACATGAAGAGCAACCCGTTGAACCTGAAGTCCCTGAACCACATCTCCTTCGTCTGCAGATCAGCCGAGGAGTCCATCGACTTTTACCAGAACGTTCTCGGCTTCGTCCCCATCCGTAGGCCTGGTTCTTTCGATTTTGATGGCGCGTGGTAATTTCTTCAATCGCGCTACAACCCCGAAAAAAAAAATCCAAACAGTTTTCACATGCCTATATAACTGTCGTCTCTCTTTGTCGTAAAGATTAGAACTTTTTCAATGATTTGTGCACTGGTTCTATATGTATTTTGCGATGCGTTCACGTCTACTGTTCTTATGTAGGCCCTGGATCATTGGATTATGATGGGGGGGAATGTGGTAATTGCAATAAAAATGAATTACCAAATTTCGCCTGCCTAATTTCTTGATCGACAAAACTCATGCCTTTCTGCTTTTTTCTGTGTTGTTCTGGGTAAATCCGTTTACAGGCTCTTTGGTTTTGGAATGGGGATCCACCTGTTGCAGTCGGAGGACCCTGAAAGTATGCCGAAGAAGACTGAGATTAACCCTAAAGACAACCACATCTCTTTCCAGGTAAAAAGAATCCTAACTACCCTGTATTTTCGGTTTTGTCAGAGCTTAATCTGAAGTTTTGAGTTTGATGAATGGTTGTTGGTTTGCAGTGCGAGAGCATGGGGGCAGTGGAGAAGAAGCTGAAGGAGATGGGAATCGACTACGTGCGGGCGAAAGTAGAGGAAGGGGGGATCGAAGTGGACCAGCTCTTCTTCCACGACCCCGACGGTTTCATGATCGAGATTTGCAACTGCGACAGCCTCCCCGTCATCCCGCTGGCCGGCGAGGTTGCCCGGGCCTGCTCCCGGGTCAACAGCCTCCAGATGCAGCAGCCCCGGGTCAAGCAGGTGCTCCAGCAGTAGGAGCATCCGATCAAGGTCCCTTCCCAAAAGGAATAAAACAAAGAAACTTTCAATGTAAAGCTCGCGCCAGTACATGTTTCCATTCGTCAGGTTGTCGTGTTTTGCATCAACGAGGGAAAATGTTTTCTGTTTTCTTCCAGGTTCCCCTTCCCTACTCAACTTGGTGTTCGATGAAATGAATTTCGAACCTTTTTGTCTTCTCGGGTTTGCCTAATTCGAATTTCCGAGCTTAGACATTTCACAAGTTGTTTTGCCTCCAAGTACCCACCCTCCTTCCACTCAATCCAAATCCCAAATCTAGTTCAAATTGATTCTGGAAATTGCAATAACAACTGGAAATGCAGAACTCGTGCAAGCACTCTCCCTCAAAGATAAATTCCGCCCGTGGCACAGTTCAGAAGTGCGTGTCGCAATTATACTTCAAGATTCAGACCGTCTGAATAACTGGCACTTAACTATTTAATGCGATTTTTTTTTTTTTTGGTCGAAAGAAAGATCTTCATACACATCACTTCAAAATCAAATTTGGTCCGGCTTGCAAAAACTTGCTCATTCTTCAAGGACGGATCTGTCATTGCATTTAAGTACAACCGGCGGTGATCATCAAATCTCACATCAGCATCATTAGTAATAAGCCCGCCCGCCTTGGTTTAGCGTCTGCAGCACCATTACCGTACAAAAATAAGAACAACACAAATAGGTTGAGATAGTACAGAAAATGTCTTGTAAATCGCAGATATATATATTCAGATTGGGATAGAGGAGCACTTAAATCTAGTCTAACTCTAGATATTAATAGGTGACCTCTTTTTGAAATTAAATGGGTCAGACCTAATCTGATTACAAGGACCCCTTTCCATGTGCATATTCTCTCTCTGTATCATATGCATCCACTATATTAATAATTGATTTTGTCTGTGGGAAGGCTTAATCTGCACTAATCATGTGACATTCAAGGAGAATCAATTCGTCGATGACAGATAAGCAACGAATTACTTAAATCAATCTGCCCAACGAAAAATCAAAAAAAGAAAATTAGGGTGAGTATAATCATAGCTGGTGAAAGCAAGTGATTACTAAACATGCAACCTTTCTGTCTTAATCACTCGTGCTTCGTTTAATCTTATTTAGTATTGGTGCGATGTCGGGATCGAGGAAAAAGCAATTGCGTGATGCACTTCCCCCTCGACCAAAGTCTCCATCGGTGGCTCTTGCTCTACTTGTCAGCATCAAGCAAGTTAGTTCGGCTACTCGTTTGCTTTTGTATAATAACACCATGCGAGACAAGAAAATTTAACGATCTCGTGCACACGGTGCACCCAATTTTCGGCGCCCTAGTGCAATTACGCGACGTGGCTCGAGCACTTCGTTCTTTTTCGCTAATGCTCTTTATGCGTTAAAATAGATCAAAGTCCACGTTCGCAAGCATTGTCTCGAGAGTTGCTCGTCGCGTCGCTCCAAGAATCAATTTAAAAGAGTTACTCATACTTACCTCGACAGTCGGGTCCACCGGCGGTCGGCCGCTCAAATTAAGGGCGATCAGTTCTCGGTCCAGTCAGGTCCCCACCCAAGAACCGGAAACCCGACCGGTTCCCAGTTTTCGGAACCGTGAACCTGACCAACCGGTCCTGTCCGGTTTGGTTTTCGGGCAGTCTAGTGAAACCGGTTGAAATTGATTTTTGAGAAGCCTAGCTCCTATTCTCAGCATGGATTGCAGGAATTCATTTCGAAATTGAGTTCTGCTTATGCGTGGATTGCAGGACTTCATTGCTGCATGCGATGTTAAATTTTAAGAAACCTAGCTCCTGTTATCTGCATGCAGGTCAAATAGCCAATAGGAATTGATTTTTGTATCCACCTTGCTTCTGTCCTAATGTTGGTGACTTTGTGGAGATTGTGCTATCAGATCAGACAAAAAGTTCTTTTCTCCGAATCTGGATTCTGGACACTAAACTGATCATTCCTCTAGTACCATACTGATCACACAAACTAATGCTTAATATTTGTAATTCCTCTAGGAGAGGGAAAGAGTAAAGACGCGTGAGAGAGCGAGAGTAGTGGTGGCCACGGGCCGATTTGGGCCCCGAACCGGCCCGAGTCAAACCCGTAACCGGCCCGTTGACTGGGCCCGCAGGTTCCAAACCGGAACCGGCCCGTGCCATAGGGGCTGGTTACGGGTTCCTTATTTGCGTGAACCGGGCCGGAACCGGTGGTTCCGGGCCGGTTCCGAACCGCCAGGAACCGACTTTATAGCCGTTGCAACGGTAAAAAATTTGACCGTTGCCTTCCCGCCCTTATTTTTTTTAATTAATTTATTAAATCTATCATAACTATTATAAATATCCATTTTCATCTTTCATTTTTTCTCACAAATTCTCTCAAATTCTCTTAAATTTCTGTCAAATTCTCTCAATTTTGTGACTCTGTCAATTTTCTGAATTCGCTTTCCGCTCAATTCTCTAAAAAAATGACAAGTGGAAGCAGAGCTAATGACGGACGAAGAGCCCGATGGGAGAATCTAATTATCCTCATGATTGTCGTGATTTTGCATATTGTGTAGACGATATTGATGATATCAACATTATTCTCAACGTCGAGTACGTCCGAACGCAAGAAAGTCTACATCCTCCTACCAGTAATGAAGAAATGTCAACAACAAAGGAGCTGGAACGGAAGGGTACATCCTACATATAGGAACACTTCACGAAGAAACATTTAGACACATACAAGTATCATGTAAAATGTAAATATTGTGGGGCAACATACAAATTTACAGGTTGAGACTGTTATGGAACATTTAAACGGCATCTGAGGTCGAAACATCCAACGCAAGTGGGGATCGACACCAGCCAACAACAAATTTTCGGGTACGCCAATCCTAACACTCCTCCTTTATTTAATTACAATTAAAAAGTTTATAAGGAAGAATTAGCTAGATTTGCTGTCGTTGAACGTTTATCGTTTAATTTTGGTGAAAATTTTGATTTTAATCATTTTATACAAACTACATGTACTCCACAAGCAAAACCTGTTTCGAAAAATACGCTTAAACGTCAACTTTTTGATATTTATAAAAGATGAAAAGAAGATTTGAAAAACTTTTTTATGAATTTCAATGGACGTGTGCATATAGGTAGCGGCATTTGGAGTGATCTTTAGCAAACTCATTCTTATATGGGTATTACATGTCATTGGATAGGCGATGATTGGAACATTCAAAAACAGTTATTGCATTTCGAGTTTTTGATGATAGGAATATGGCAAATAATATTTTTAGAATAATTAGGCAAGTTTTAGAACAATATTGTTTGGTTAATAAAAATTTTTTAGTTGGTTTTGATAATGCCGTGGCAAATACTGCTTCCATTCTTGTGTTAGAAATTTGTAAACTCGCTTTTGGTGGACAATTTTTTCACATTAGATGTGCTTGTCATGTTTTAAATTTATGTATACAAGATGGTTTACAAACTCTTGAGGTTTTTCTCAGCCCAAGAAAGACAGCAATTCAATTTTTATGGAGACATCCCCAAATTATGAAAGAATATGGCAGATTTTGTAAAGCAAATAGAAGAAGACCAAAAAAAATTTCAAAAGATGTTCCAACTCGTTGGAATTCCACTTACGAGTTGCTTAATCAATCTTTTGCATATAAAGATTTATTATATACGTTTATTTCGAATAATGTTTCTCAAATTAATTTATTCTCACGATAGTGGGATATTTGCAAAAAAAAAATTAGATCTTTTAAAAGTTTTTAATAATGCAACTTATACTTTATCCAGTGTTTATTATCCTACTACGTATTTATTTTTAATAGAGTGTGTTAATATTGTTGATGTTTTTGAAGAAAATGAAAAAGATGATCAATTAGGTCTGACTATTATAGCAATGCGAACGAAATGGCTCAATTATTATACCGAAATTCCTCTTATTTATTTGGTTGCTTGTGTTTTTGATCCACGTACCAAATTAAATGGTTTGTGTGATTATTTCAATACTTATTATTACTGTTTACATTTGATTGAAAATGGTAGATGTTAGAGTTATACAAACAGTAGTTAAAAACGCAATAGTAGAATTGTATAATGAATTTTGTAGCAGATATAATCTAGTTGATAATGGATTTTCCCAACTTAGTGACGTACAAAGTGGGGACCAAGGTACAATTAGTAGATGGTACAAAATGCGGATGAATAGGCAAAAAAGACAAAAGGGAGAAACAACAAATATTTTCGAAATAGAGACCTATTTAACTATTTTTTTGATTTTGGTGAATCCGAAGGCGGCACAGATTTCAAAATTCTAGAGTGGTGGAAGAGGCATTCAACCCAATTTTGAATTCTCGCTCTCATCGCAAGATAGGTTTTAGCATCCCCTTGTTCAACAGTTGCGGTTGAACAAGCATTTAGCGCTGGAGGCAACATTTTGGACGACCGACGTTCAAGATTAACTCCGGAATCGGTGGAGGCTCAAGCTTGTGTCGATGATTGGACAAAGGCTCAACATCGACAACAAGAGATGGATCGCAGCAATGAAGCCGAATTCTTCGATGATGGAGATACCACCGCCACGGGTATCGGTACCGGAACGGGTAGCGACGATTGAAGATGAATTAAGTATGGGGTTATCAAAGGTAAAAGAACTACATAAGCTTTGATTCTTCTATCCCCAAGAAGATATGTAGGCGCTTAATGATAAATTCATTAAGTTCAAGCCCCTTCCCCTTCCATTTCCCCACCAAATTTGATTACAATTTGTATTTGATAATTTATTATTTCATAATTTCATATTTTATTATTATTTTTATTTCATAATTCATTATTTAAAAATTAAATTTAAAAATCAGAAGCGAAACTGGCGATTCCATTTTCGATTTTGAACCGGAACCGGGCTTGAACCAGCCTGGAACAGCCGATTCAAAATCAAAACCGCCCCTTAAGGTTCCGGTTCCGGTTCACCCATGGCCACGATCCGGAACCGCCGGTTCATGAACCGAAACCGGCCGGTTCCGAACTGTGGCCATCACTAAGCAAGAGTCTTGTGAAAATACTAATTAGGTTTATATTTTTTTTTAAAGAAAATCTCGGTCCGGTTTCCCCTGGAACCGGGAATTGGACCGTTCGGTCTCAGGTTCCATTTTTAAAAATCGGGAACCGGACCGGTACCTCTGAGAACAGGACTAAACCGGCTGATTCAGTCCGATCCGATTTTTTTCGGTTCAGTCGGTCCGTCTTTCTCGTCCCTAACTCAAATCGTCCATTTAAAACCTACGTCCAGCTCGTAATCAACTGGTCGTAATCACCGGGGCCACTTAGTGCACAGGGATTTGATAATCTTAATTAACGGCAGTCGACCACCAATCCTAAACTCCGCTACATGTTTTTTCTTAAGTCAGTGACGAAGTACTAGGAACAACACCTTCCGATCAGGCAAAGGTCCAAAACACAGAAGTTGACGAGGATTCGATTGGTCATCCAATCGGATACGACAGCCTCACGAAGGATTAAGAATGGAAGGCTAGTGATTAGATAATTACTTAAGCTGAGTCAGCGTAACATGCGTGCCTAATTAGGAGAAGATTTCTCAATACCAAGAGGGACAAAATTAATTAGGGGTTAGTTGCCATTCCATATAAGGTTATAAGCGCGAGGCAAGGTCTTGTACCCCAGGATCTCCTCTGTTCATGTATAGAAAGGCGAGCTAGATGCATGATGCATAGAGGATTAGACTGGCTAAACTAACGAGATTAAGCTTTAAGCTTAACCAAAAAGAACGAGGAGATTAATTACAAAAGGAGATAAGAATACAAATAGTTCATGAATTTTTGACCGAAATGTATTGTGGTCCCGAAACTCTCCGTTTCGGCCCAATGTGTAATATGATCTATGAAATTCTAATTTGTTCTATTTGATCCATAAATTTTCAGTACAAGTAGAGGTGTCAAATGGGTGGGTAGGGTCAGGTTTGGGTCGGGTCGAATATGGTCCGACCCATATTGACCCGTCTAACCCGTTTTGACCCATATTCAATGACCCATACCCGACCCAACCTGCAACCGACCTATACCTGACCTGACCCGTTTTGACCCATATTACCAAATCACATTAATATTCTAAGAAAACCTATATAACTCATTTAACCTATTTTAAGCTCTTCACATATATATGTTATCAGATAAAAACTTCACATCAAATGAAAAAAGAAAATTAAATAAAAAAAAGTAGTAAATAAAATAAAAAATGATATTACTAAAATACTTTAATGCAATAAAAAATTTATTGAAATTTTTTCCTATTTTTTTTAATTTTAAAAAAAATCTAATTTTTTTTTTCATTTTTAAAAATTTTTAAAAATATTTTTATTCAAAAAATATACTTTATTATTAAAAAGTATTTTTTTATTTTATTTCATTTTCCTCCGGTGACCGGCGGTGGGCGGCGGCGGGCAGTCGGCCAACAGAATAAATATTTTTTAATTATATTTTTATTTTCTAATTTATTTCATTCACTTATAAAAATAGAAAAATAATAAATAATAATAACCAAATTGAGCCTTTGTGGCCCTTGGCCCATTTGCAACGTGTGGGAGTTGCCCTCATAGGTCGAAAATGGGTCCAATATGGGTAAAAAATGGGTTTCATGTGTGACTCATTTTTAACCCATTTAATTTCACTTCAACATTTTGGTCCTATTTTTAGTGTGGCCTCTAAAATTTAATGATCCACATAAGACCCATTTCATACAAAATATGGGTCTATGACCCTTATTGACAGCTCTAAGTATAAGTTTAACTTAGTCTATGGACTATATGAAAATGTTCAATGTTGTCTTTTTATTAATTCAAGATCGGAAATAATATTTAGCATTTTCATATAACTCGAAATTAAATTAAATATGTACCAAAAAGTGAGGGATCATATTATATATTAAATCAAAGGTGATGGGTGATTTATGTCCTTTATGTGATTGTGTAGCAGGCGAGACGCAGCAACAAGAAACGGAAATATGTAGCTTCAGACGATGGGGACTTCCTCTTGACTTGTGCATGATCGGTCTTGTATTTTATATATATATATATATATATATATATATATATATATATATATATATATATGTTGTCGAAGTTCTTGTATTACAGTTGTCTGTGAAGAATTTGAACGAATATCGACCGTACACGTGTTCGACCACAGAAAAAGAGTAGGCGAACGCGGGCCCTCCTGATTTCTCTTTAATTTCAGCTGGAACCAAGTCGAAAGTCTCAGAAAGCTCTTAATTACTAATATGAGAATAAATATTTATACTGCACACCAATAATTCAACTCTTTATTACTCGCGCTCCTCACCCATCGTGCTTTATTAGAATCTTCAGAGAGAAGTTTTAAATTGAAATTAGCAATGAGGTTGTTTTATTTATTTATTTATTTATTTATTTATAGCATGGGGAGATGATTATTTACTGAACTCCAAAAATTCTGTCTGGGAAAAGAATGAATGATGACGAAATAAAGTGATCGTTCACAGGATGTTCCGTGAACAATTTGAACACAAAATGCATATGGGTTGGACTTTTTTTTGATTTTGGGAAGATAAATCTTTCGTGAATTTATGGCTTCATATGAAAAGATAATCAGAAAAAAAAAAAAGAGACTTTTTCATTGAATTGCGGTGGGGCAGAGGAGAAAAGAGTAATCTCACCAGACCGTGGAAGGCCGAGTCAGCACACGTGGAGCGACGTGTCATCCTCATCTTTAATCGTATGATGACACATGCCACGCGACGTGGCATCCTCTATATATACGAAGGCCCTCAGATCCTCTCTCCCGCACTCTTCTCCTGGCAAATTGCTCACTCTCTCTCACCAGGAAGCAGTTCCTGAAAATTAGTCTTATCATCGGTCTTAAAATCTCTCGACCCTTTTGGTGTTTTCTTCGTGAATCCTGATAATTTTTTTGGGAAGACGAGAGACAACATGAAGAGCAACCCGTTGCACCTCAAGTCCCTGAACCACGTCTCCTTCGTCTGCAGATCAGCCGAGGAGTCCATCGACTTTTACCAGAACGTGCTCGGCTTCGTCCCCATCCGTAGGCCCGGTTCATTCGATTTTGATGGCGCATGGTAATTTCTTCAATCGCGTTACAACCCCCGGAAAAAAGAAACCAAACAATTTCACATGCCTATGTAACAGTCGTCTCTTTTTGTCATAAAGATTCGAGCTTTTTCAATGATTTGTGCACTGGTTCTATTTGCGTTCACGTCTACTGTTCTTATGTAGGCCCTGGATCATTGGATTTTGATGGGGGGGAATGTGGTAATTGCAGTAAAAATGAATTACCAAATTTCGCCTGCCTAATTTCTTGATCGACAAAACTCATGCCTTTCTGCTTTTTTTGGGTTTTCTTTTGTTTTGTTTTGGGTGCAACCTGTTTACAGGCTCTTTGGTTTTGGAATCGGGATCCATCTGTTGCAGTCGGAGGACCCCGAAAATATGCCGAAGAAGACTGAGATCAACCCTAAAGACAACCACATCTCTTTCCAGGTAAAGTTTTCCCAAAAAGAATCCTAACTGTCCTGTATTTTCGGTTTTGTCAAGCTTAATCTGAACTTTTGAGTTTGATGAACGGTTGTTGGTGTGCAGTGCGAGAGCATGGGGGCAGTGGAGAAGAAGCTGAGGGAGATGGGGATGGACTACGTGCGGGCGAGAGTAGAGGAAGGGGGGATCCAGGTGGACCAGCTCTTCTTCCACGACCCTGACGGTTTCATGATCGAGATCTGCAACTGCGACAGCCTCCCCGTCATCCCGTTGGCCGGCGAGGTAGCCCGGGCCTGCTCCCGTGTCAACAGCCTCCAGATGCTGCAGCCCCGGGTCAAGCAGGTGCTCCAGCAGTAGGAGCATCCGATCAAGTTCTCCCCCCCCCCCCCCCAAAAAAAAAAAGGAACTTTCAATGTAATGCTCGTGGCAGTACATGCTTCGATTCATCAGGTTGTCGTGATTGGATTACCCGACGATGATATAAGATTATGGAGTCGGGGTGCCGTGTCAGGGAAAAATGAAGGAAAAAAAATTCGAAGTCTCTCTTTGCTTTGGTGAGAAAGGAGGAGAGACGGGTTCTTTTGCTGCTTTTGTTTTGTTCTGTTCTCGTCCATGTTGGATTGAAATAAAGGGCAACGTAGGAGTTTTAACTTCAATGGACAGCCATTGCCATGGTTGTTGACACGTTTTCCGTGATGTTAGCAGAGCTTTTTTGACGGTGATTTTGGTTTTGGCGTTTTGTTCGGATAGGCTACAACCTGGGACGGTTCCTTGTCTTCTATAGCTTTGTCATCTTTTTGGGCACTGTGGATGATAACAGCAATCTCATTAGTATCAACTCGAGCTTTGGCAATCGAACTTAGCCCTTCAAATTGAGAGAGAATGCTCACACATACAGTGATTAGCCAGGATTGGGCAAGAATGAGATCACGAGATCAATTAGCACATGAAACGTATGAGAAAGAGGTCTAATCGGCTCGAGCCGGGAGGATTACGAGTATATATCAAGATAAACGTGATTTTTTGTTCTTGGCATTGAATTTCCTCGTATGCTTAATCCTTTTGTTTTGGTTGAAAAGAGTTAAAGTTAGTGTTTTGGCCGAATTTAAATGGCGACGAATCGATCTTTAATTTTTCTTAGATTGATACGGGCTCTGTCGTGACTCTGACAAGAGTATCGATAGATCATTCGATGGGACAGTGACTAAAAGATATTTCGCCAGAATTTAATCGGCTAAGAACAGGTAATTAAATTGATAAAAAGATGATCAGTTTTTGTAATGATTGTCGAGGGCTAACAATGAACACATTTAGGGGTATGTATAACCCTCTACATATGGTTACCTACAGTAATTACTGAAACACATTTAGGGGTACATATAACCCCTACAGATGGTTACATACAGCAATTACTGAATTTAAATAAATAAGAAACTCCTGTTACAAGAAGTTTCATTATCCACAAGAAGCTACAACGCACTCTTCTATTATCTAGTAACAATTATCTATAAAAAAAATTACTAACAATCCTAAAATAGGGGCAATAGAAATTACCAATTAGCGGTTATCCTCGGATCGATTGCTTGCGGTTATGCTCGTGTCCAATTGCTCACTGTCAATATATATGAATCAGTCGATCAACTTTAAGGTTCTCGTCAACAATTTTCACGTTGTGTATCGTTAATGACTTTGCTGCATGTTGTCAATTCTCATCAAGTTACCAATGATTCTGTTCATAAATGACCAAACTCTACTCTCATTAACTAAGTCTATTGCTTAACGATAATAACCAAAAGTTGGTCATTTTTTGGTGTAAACATATGCCTATTTTAAAAGAATTGAATGATTCATTAGTCATTCGATTCTTTTAGATAAGATAATAAAAGGAGTTATCATGTGCTCGATTATCATCGGCAAATTTTATTTTTCCTTGTCGAATTGCCTCTTGAATTATTTTTTGAAAACAATACAATCAATTGTGTTATGGCTTGCCGCTTATGAAATTTTTTGTTTACTAAATTGTCCTTTCTTGGAATTACTTGGCCTTTTAGTTAATTTAATTAGGCCATCTTTCAAAAGTAAGTCGAAGATTTAGTCCGATTTACCAACATCCAACGACTGATAACACACATGTCTAACTCCAATCGTTGTCGAACTTCTTCGACAAATTTTACTAGACTCAATTGTGGATTTGGTTGGCCATTTTGCTAACTAGGTGGTAATGTTGGTCTTGCCAAATTATCAATGTAATGGGCATATTAGGCTTAAAAAGAATATTCACATTGGGTGGAACAATGGAGCCACTGGCCTTATATCTTCGACATATGGCAATTGACTTGCTTATCGACCAATTCGATTTGCCAAATTATTGTCACCACTTTGCTTATTTTGATCGATATCGGCCTGATTATTCCCATCATTACGACCTTGATTAAACGATGGAGGCCTATGCATAATTCTTCTAGGGAGTTAACTATTATGACCAACATTATTAGCATCAATAAATAAAGAGGGACTAAGAACGTACTTGTTACCGATGGAGGCCTATGCATAATTCATTGGTGACGATCGGCTTGATCAAGTTTGACATGTGATTCACAATGTAATTATCATATCGTTCCACTGCTCTTCGAACAATCTCCTCCCAATGGCCATGGTATCAGGGTTTGGTGTAACTTCTCTCGACAATTCCTCAATGAGACATCGGGGA
Organism: Lenwebbia sp. NSW1173648; assembly: GCA_029784005.1. NCBI lineage: Eukaryota > Viridiplantae > Streptophyta > Magnoliopsida > Myrtales > Myrtaceae > Lenwebbia > Lenwebbia sp. NSW1173648. Next base: position 15,077,797 of record JARCGZ010000009.1, read on the forward strand.
AAGTTTGCCCCTTGCGGTGGCCTTCTTTTGCCGATCGGTTAGTGGCTAAAGATTCGGAGTGTGTAGCCCTATCGCTGCCATTGGGATTATCAACTGCGACATTCTCAGGCTCCGGATGATTCCTTGTTCTTGGCATTGAATTTCCTCAAATGGAATCACAAGGTGTCCCACCAGGCGTACCAAAAACATGATTCACCATATTTAATCGATTTCACCGAAATCTATTCTTCGGTTTTTACTAGCTAGATATGGGTTTTGCAGCGACTTGAATAGGAGTATCAACGGATGACAAGAAGCGATTATGATATTCTATCGAAGTTTAACCAATGACGGGATGATGACTAAAAGATATTTCGCAGGAATTTGATCGACATCGAGAGATCTTGAGACTACAACTAAGAACATGAAATTAAAGATAATTGAAAGATAGCATTGACAAAAGAGAGCAAGTTTTTATCATATTGTCGGGGGGCCTTACAATGAACATACTTAGGCTATTTATAACCCTCTATAGACAGATACATACAATTGTTACTAAGGCTCCGTTTATTTCGCGAAAAATGCGATGTTTTTGGAAAATATTTTCCGAAAAGTTATTTTCCAGGAAAATGACAATGTTTTCCGGTGTTTGGCTAAACTATGAAAAAGATCCGAAAAATATTTTCTGTCGTTTTGTATGGAAAATTGGATTTGATTTTCCTTCATGGACTCCATTTAATAATTTTTTCTTTTTCTGTTTTTTCTTTTTATTTTTTTATTTTTTAAAAATTCAATTTTTTTAATTATTTATCTTTTTAATTCTTATCTTTTCAATTTTTTTTGTTTTTTTTTTCCTTCTAGTCTCAGCCGGCTGCCGGCGAGCTCGAGGCTCGACTGGTCCCGGCGATCTCGGGCTTGCCCAAGGCCCGCTAGCTCGAGCTGGGGCTTGACTCGAGACAGATAGCCGTCTGGTTCCAGAACCGGCGGGCGCGGTGGAAGAACAAGAAGCTCGAGGAGGAGTATGCGAAGCTGAAGTCGGTGAACGAGGGCACTGTCATCGAGAAGTGCCGCCTTGAGGCCGAGGTCTCTCTCTCGTCAGAGTGTTAATCTTAGCAGTATAATTCGGTTAAAGACGAATGATTTTCTCGCAGAGGATTGAGCTTCACGAGAGTTTCGCACATGTTGCTTTTATAATGGTCCAGTGATCATGAAAGGCTTACATCAAGAACAGAGTCAGTGCAAAGAGAGAATCTCTGCTTGTTTTGTCATGTACCGAGTTCTCTTTTTTTCTCTTTTAATGGGCGAGCTCGAGTTCGCCGAGACCGGCCAAGCCTCGAGCTCGCTGGCTTGCATCATGGCCGATCGCTGGGTGGCCGGCAGTCTCAAGGTCCACCGTCGGCGGAGGAACGAGGAAGAAGGAGAAAAGAAAAGAAAAAAAGAAAAAGAAAAAGAAAATAAAAGAGAAAAAATAAAATTTTCCACATTAAAAAAAATGAAAATAAAGTACAAAATAATTATAAAGAAAGAAAGTGTGAAAGAGAGGAGGAAGGAAAGATGAGGAAAATGTTTTCTTTTTCTCAAAAAGAGAAAAACATTTTCCTCACTTTTGAAGAGATTTTTTCCATGGGTGAAAAATATTTTCCTAGACTAGCTTATTTTCAGCGAACCAAATGCCGGAAAATCCAAAAAAAAAATTTCGGGAAGTTATTTTCTGCGAAACAAACGGAGCCTAAATTCAAATAAATAAATGACTTTTTAGTGATTACGAGAACTTACATTGTCCACAAGAAGTTATTTCGCGATCTCATATTATCTAGCAACACTAACTTAAAAAAGTTACAACAATTCTAAAACAGTGGCAATAGAAATAATGAACGGGTCGATAGCTCATTGTTGATATCGATAAGTTCATGGATCAACTTTAAGATTCTTGTCGATGTCTTCTACTTTGTGTACCGTCGATAATTTCACTGTAGAGTTGTCGCGCATGACTGCCCTTCGTCTCTCCTTTATATACAAGAGCCCTCAGATCCTCTCTCCCTCACTCGCTTGCTCCCTCTTCTCCTGGCAATTGCTCAGTCTCTCTCTCTCTCTCTAACAACAAAGCAGTTCCTGAATAATAGTCTTATCATCGGCCTTACATCTCTCGACCCTTTCGGTGTTTTTTCGCGAATCCTGATAATTTTTTTGGAAGACGAGAGACAGCATGAAGAGCAACCCGTTGCACCTGAAGTCCCTGAACCACATCTCTTTCGTCTGCAGATCAGCCGAGGAGTCCATCAACTTTTACCAAAATATTCTCGGCTTCGTCCCCATCCGTAGGCCCAGTTCTATCGATTTTGATGGCGCATGGTAATTTCTTCAGTCAGCATTACAACCCCAAAAGAACCTAACAGTTTCACATGCCTGTATTACTGTCGTCTCATGCCTTTCTGCCTAAAGACAACGACATTTCTTTCCAGGTAAAATTTTCCCAGAAGAATCCCAAACTACCCTATATTTTCGTTTTTTTTTGCCAAAGCTTAATCTGAACTCCTGAGTTTGATGGGTGGTTCTTGGTTTGCAGTGTGATAGCATGGGGGCAGTGGAGAAGAAGCTGAAGGAGATGGGGATGGACTACGTTCGGGCGAGAGAAGAGGAAGGGGGGGATCCAGGTGGACCAGCTCCTCTTCCACGACCCCGACGGTTTCATGATCGAGATTTGCAACTGCGACAGCCTCAGCGTCATCCCGTTGGCCGGCGAGGTCGCCCGGGCCTGCTCCCGGGTCAGCAGCCTCCAGAAGCTGGAGCCCCGGGTCAAGCAGGTGCTCCAGCAGTAAGAGCATCCGGTCAAGGTCCCCTCCAACCACAAAAAAAAAAAAAAAACCAAAGAAACTTTCGATGTAAAGCTCGTGGCAGTACACGTTGTTTGGATAAATAATAATCGGGAAAAATAGAATCAAATTTTGAGGCATGAAAACACGGTGTCTAAGAATTATTTGCCTCACAAGTTGCTAATTTTTTTTTGCAAAAATTTCCAGGATACAACAAATTATCAAATGAGAATATCAAATAGCAATTCGGGTATTTCTCCAAGAATTCTAAAAAACGACAAATTGAAATGATAACCATTGAGCAAAAGCGTTAATATAAAATAGCGAAACTCTTTAGTGAACAGACATATTATTTAAAAAAGAACACAAATTTTCATGTTTGAAAAACGGTAAATTTGATTTTTTTAGTTATTAGTTGTATATGAAAAAATAACAGAAAAAATAGAAAAAGAACATATACAACCTTTCAAATGTTGTAAGTGTGGTTAATAACCGTTAATAAAAAATAAACATCAATAAAAAAAATAATCGCCAATTGTGAAATTAGACGCCTCTTTATTTGTTATATGGAAAATGACACAAATAGTTCATGAACTTTGGCCTAATGTGCAATATGGTCCCTGAATTTTTAATTTGTTCAATGTTGTCCATGAGCTTTTAACTTGTTCAAGGTAGTCACTGAACTTTTGGTACATGTTCAATTTAGTCTTTGAACCATATGAAATGTTCATTATTGTCCCTGATCTTATATTGATGCAAGAATTACATTGAACATTTTCATATGGTCTAGGGACTAAATTAAAAATGTATCAAAAGTCAAAATTAAAAGTTCAGGGACCACATTGAACATTAAGCTAAAGTTCACGGGCCATATAGAACAAATTTAAAGTTCATGGAGCAAAGTCTATGGACCTCATTATCTCTTTGTTATACAAACAAACTATCAACACTCGTTTCGATTAGTCCGTTTGCTACGATTGGATTACCCGACGATAATCTCAAGTTGAAAGAGTTGAGGTGTCGTGTCAGGGCAGAATGAAGGAAGAAATTCGAAGAGTCTCTTTGTTTTGGTGAGGAAGAAGGAGAGACGTGTCCTTTTGCTGCTTTTGTTTCGTTCTGTTTTTGTTCATGTTGGATTGAAACAAAGGACAACGTAGGAGTTTTAGCTTCAATGGACAGCCATTGTTGTTGGCACATTTTTTCTGATGTCACCGAGAGCTTTTGATGGTGGTTTTGGACTGGCGATTTGTTCGGATATTCCCAGGGACTGTTCGTTCTCTTCTATAGGTTTGTCACCTTTTTGGCCACCGTGGATAATAAGAGCAATCTTATTAGGATCGGCTCGTGCTTTGTGTATCGAACTTAGCCCTTCAGATTGAGAGAGAATGCTCACGCATATAGTGATTGGCCTGGACTTGGGCAAGAATGAGATCGCGAGATCAATTAGCAGGTGAAAGTATGAGAGCTACATGCGTATCTTTACAAGAGAAAAGAGATCTTCAGGAAAGTGTGCTGATCAGGAAGATGTCTAATCTGCTCGAGTCGGGAGAAAATATCATGAATTTGTATTCTGTTAAAAGTGATTAGTTTCATTCTTCATAATGTAATTTTCTGGTGTTTATGAGGATAACCATTTGATCTGGTTGAGTCTTTTCCGAGTAAGTTCATTTCCATGTTTTTTCCATAGTCTGAACATACTCTTATGCCATCAGAGTCAATCTCGACTTGGAAGAACTTCTCAAATTTAGTGAGGTAGTCCCTTAAAAGGGAGAACCTGAACAGCGCGCAGATAGAGAGAAAATAAAAGTGGCGTCATATTTGATTGGCAGATGTTTAATCAAACCCAGATATAAATAACATAGAAGAACAAAAAAGCAAACTGTCCTTTTGTTTTGGTTGGAAAGAGTCAAAAGTTGCGTATCTTCGCAATCCAATCGACGACGACGAATCCATCTTTCATCAAAATTCGCTTTTCGATTTTTTTTTATACATATGTATTATGTGGGGGCTCCGACAAAAATATCGGTGGATCATACGTAGCAACAATGATATTATGTCGGAATTCAATTAACCACAAGACGAGAGATCTTGAGATCACGACTAAGAATAGGTAATTAAATTCATATAAGATAATAATTTTTTGTCATGATTGTCGAGGGCTTACAATGAACACACTTAGGGTATATATAACCCTCTACAGACGGTTACATACAACAGTTACTAAATTTAAAGAAATAAGTAACTTTCTAGTGATTACAAGAAGTTACACTATCCACAAGAAGTTACACTATTCACAAGAAGCTACCCCGCGCTCGCCTATCATCTACCAACACTTATCTATAGGAAATTACAACAATCGTAAAATAGCCGCAATGAAAATAACCAAACAGCGTTTATCCCCGCGTCGATTGCTCGTTGTCGATATCGATGACTTCGTGGATCAACTTCAAGGTTCTTGTAGATAACTTTAACGTTGTGTTTCATCAATAACTTATTCACTGGCGAGTTATCGATTCTTTTCAAGTTACTGATAATTCCGTTTATAAATGACCTACTCTCATTGACTAAGCCTATCACTTATTGATGATAACCAAAAGTTGATTGTTTTTTGGTGTAAACATATGTCCATTTTAAAAGAATTGAATTCATCGGTTAAATATATAAGACAAAGTAGAAAAAACAGCACCTGTAAATTTTACGTGGAAAATTCAAGGGAAATGCTTTCCTGGCAGCTGTCAGGAACAGTATAATATTAACCGTAGATCTACACACCATCACCGCGTGTTTTGCATAAAGCACTCATTGATTGGGAGATCGTGTGATTAGAAATAACTGACAGTACTGTCAGACTATCAGGCTAGCAGCTCCCAAAATTCAATATGGGAAAAATCACGAGGCCGCTTAAAACTTCTACTAATTACCAAGAATAGAAGAATACATAATAGTTCATCTTCAGTCACACGGTTAGATGCTCAACACATCAACAATACAACGGTATATCATTACCATGAATGTGGATTAACAAAGGAGCAAAAAAAAAAACTCTAAACACTGCCGGAGAAATCGAGAGGCAAATCGAAGAAGAATTTCAACGATTAAAACCATTCCCTTCGTAAGTCTTGACCTCACGAACAACATTCTAAAGCTGATTCCGACGAGATTTCACTGCCGAATCTGAACTGACTCTTCTACTCCGATCCGTTGTCTTTCTCCCTCTTTTCTTCTTCTTTTTGCGCGACGCTCTTTTTTCTCTCTTCACTATCAAGGACCTTCGGTCCTCCTTTTCTTTCCTTTTATGACTTTCTTTCTTTTCAACAAACCTTCACACGGTCATGGAATGCATTCCAAGCAAACTCGACGACCATCCATGAATTCTTTTATCCATAAAAGGGAATTAACATTTACAAATCATTAAGTTCTTGTTCGAGTGTTCATTGATTGCAATCTTTTTTCCTTCTTTTGAATTATCTTTCCTTTTTATTTGAATTCCAGTACAATATAATTGCTACTATAATGTTGCACCTCATCGGGTTATGTACTCTAGTTCTCCATTAGGTAAAGCACAAGCCCGTCCCGCAACCTAAAGATGTAACTTCATTCAAGTCTTAATATAGTTGAGACGGGTCGGGAACTCGATTATCCTCGACCCTTTATTTCCTATCCCGACTAAAGTTTGGCCTAGATCGGAGGATGACAGGTCTTATGTATCTCAAATCAATCTAATGCAAAGGTTGTACGATTCATAAGTTATAAAAATGCTCTAGTTTTCAAAGTCAAAATTTGAGAAATTGTAAATATACACGATTGGAAGATAAGCCGCGCAAATCCCTACCTCGACAAAAAAAGTATCCATACCATAAACCATCAAGGTACCAAAGAAAGAACCAAACGGTCCATCTTTCTTGACATATCAAGTTTGTATAGTATGTTTTGTGCTGATCAAAGCTGGTGGAAATATAAAGGGGGCAAAACTTTGTCATGTGTGAAAAGAACCAAAGGAAGGTTGTGTTCATCGCTATCCTACAGGTAGTAACCAATCAAAAAGGGTGTCCCCCTGCAACATGCATGAGATTTCTAGATTAAACAAGAATCGAAAGTTTACAGAACAAATTGAATATTTGGCCAGATGAGTATACACGCACGCTCACACATGGAAAGATAAGTGTCAGAGCCCTCTTGCCAGCATTTTCTCATAGTTCTCAATGGACTCGAGCCTTTGGATCATCAACTGTTGCCTGAACTTCTGGATGAATGCTTCCGCGCTTTCGTTTATGTCCTCCGTCGTCTTCCTCTCCAGCTTAAGCATACCATCGTCCTTCTTTGCCGTCCCTGCGATGAAGCCATGATCGTCCTTCCTGTTCCTGAAAGGGATGTTCTCTTCCGCCTGTTCTTGTTTCTTCGGCCTCTGGTCTTCGGATCTTGGAGGAGGAGGAGTTCCTGAGCTGATCTTCTTCATTCTCTGATCTTGCTTAGCTTCTTTTCTTATGTCTGAGATATTGCGTTATTCCGATATGTGGATGAAGAGGCTTTATAGAGGAGATGAGGGGGATGGAATATTCTTTGAGTTTTTTAAAATCGGTCTGGTTCCACTATGCTTCCTTTCCTTCATCAAACGGTCTCCCCAGCATATTATTATGCGTGTGCATGGACCAAGATGATGTTATTCATATCATAGCTAGGGAATTTGGAGAAACTAAACCACAGTTTGAATGGATTTATTACATACCCTTGTCAGCTGACAAACAGAAATTAGCCGAGGGAGACCATACTGCTAAAGAAGCGACCGTCTTTGCTGACTTGGTGCTGAAGCCACCAATAACGAGAGTCAAGCAACTTCATCATCCACACGCATGTGGTTTTAGACCATTCAATTCTTAAGTGCGGCTTAAGGCATGATCCTCTTCTCCTGCCGAGGCGCCATTTTTGGCCGAGTCAAAAAGAGGAGAGAGAGAGAGAAAAAAAAAAAACTCCTATTTCAGTTTGGGTAGTATTTATGTACGTCCTTGGGGATGATCAGAAGTTTCTAAACTCCTATTTCATTAGAAAAAGAGGCTTGGCATCTATGCCTAACTCTTTACAAGATTGCTTCTCTTAGGAGAACTCTTAGAAAAAGCTTGCTTGGGTAGGTCGACTTCATTGCACGCTCGCCTTTTATCTTTATCTACTTTCACATTACAGGGCCGGACAGAAAGAAAAGAAAAAAAACACAGAATTAGAAGGAGAAGAGAAGCTTGCACATGTGGAGCATTGAATGTGTACGTGTATTGCAAGCTTTCTCGCATACAGCCGACCTGAATTGTCAATACGGCATCACTTGAAGGTAGATTTGTCAAAATGAATCATAAACCCATTTCTTAACCTTATATGATGGGCTGGGTTACTATATGTGTTAGTTATATTTAATAAATAAGTCGTAAATAAATTTAAACATAACATGGGTATTAATGGGTCGTAAGTGGATGATAAATGGATTTACAATTTACTTAAACTCAACCAACATGTATGACTCTCTCTTCATTCTCTCTTGTGTTTACTCACTCCACACTCACACATCAGTTTGGGTACGAGTTTCTTAGATTTGACTGAATATGGAAGTGATTTAGAAAATGGGTCGAATTTGGTATGAGTAAGGTCGGGTATAGATTAGCAGATTTGCATTGCAATAAATGAGTCATAAACGGTTTTAAATATGCCTATTTGAGTCGGACCATGTATGACCCGACTTAAACCCGACACACTTGTTTGGTAGGTCTACTTGTAGGCCTCTGACTTTCCTTCCAATTCAGTTCCTTCATCTTAAGAGCCATATTTTGAGTTTTTAGGACTGTTTGTAAATAAAGGCTTGATCATAGGTTAGTAGCCAACGGGCTTGAAAACCAATTTGGTGATGGGCGAACACGGATCATTAAGTTAGGTCGGACCTCATGATTCGCCCTATCGCTCTCAATAATCATCTCTATGTCGAGATATGTTGAGTATGTTCTATTAGGCAATCTTGTTGGTTGGGAGCTGAATTAGGACGATGAACAAAGGACAACATGCAAAATGCAGCCCAATCCTACTCACGTGTCTAGCGAAATCGTCTCCCTCTCTAGCTGATAAGTGATGATTTCAGTTGTCAAATTACTGACTGTAGCGACTACAATAGCTCTGAATGTTGATTTCAAATGGAAATCTTGCTAAATCATTTGGGTTTAAATGTTAGAGTGAGAGAGAGAGAGACATGGACATTCTTCAGCCCGGCCCGAATTAGAATGCAGGCCCACCGAGACTTGTTCGGACACGCTGCAATGCAACTGCGGAGCCTGGAGAAATTGCCGAGACGCATGATCCGACGGACCTCCACTCGAGCATCAATGGAGTCCCTGCACAGAGCTTCCCTCCAACTCCGTCTGCTCCCCCTCTCTCTCTCCCCAACTCCCTCAAGTACTATCGTTTTCCGTACGCTACTCGATCCGGCAATTCGGCGACTCAGTACGGGTTCGCCTCCCAAGTTCAACCTCATCTTCACGCCTCGGAGACGTTACAGCAACCCTTCTTCGACTGCCAGGGCGGGATGGCTTCTGGGTCTCGCAGGGGACAAGAAGGAAAACGCGGGCCTGCCCGATATCGTGAAAGCCGGCGACCCTGTCCTGCACGAGCCAGCCCGGGAAGTCGACCCGGCAGATATCGGGTCGGAGAGGATACAGAAGATAATCGACGACATGGTGATGGCGATGAGGAAGGCCCCCGGCGTCGGGCTCGCTGCTCCTCAGATTGGCATTCCTTTGAGGGTCGGTTTAATTCTGAACTATACTACTGTTAGTTGCTGAGTTTTCTCCTGTGGTGTTATGTCATTGCAATTCGAGATTTCCTCCGTAGTGGCTTTTCTAAGGTTTACTCTCCTAGGACCTGACAATAGCATTATCTATTTTTCAGTCGTGATTCTCTCAAGTTGGGGCATAGTCAATTTATCTCGTGGATCATGTTAAGATGCATTTCGCAGGTCCTGTGACATGACCACAGGAAGGACGATCTTATTCTTTGCCTTTTTATCTGGACTCTTAATGAAGTTTTAGCAAGAAAATCGAACCTTTTACTATGGATAAAGAAATCTTATTACCCGATCACACGGCACATATAGTCCCTTGCTTCAAATCTGTAGGATTGTAATTGTAAAAGTTCCTTCGGCTCTGCTCCTCAAGCATCTTAGCAGAAGTATTGCTTATGTTGCTTCTGTCTACCACATAGTGCCCGATTAGATTAACCAATACTTTATCTTGCACCTTGTTTCCTTTGCAAGTTATTCATATCATCTTCTTGCAAAATGCTGAAGGTTTACCAACTCACTGGATTTGCTGTAGTTTATATGTCAAGGACTTGTCCTTCAACAAAACCATCATAATGGCTGCAAGCTGTTCCTTCGTTGCAGCTGAAATTTATGCAATTCAGTGGTTTGGGATTGGTCTTATATTGTGCAAAGTCAATTGCTCTTTGCCTGATTGAGACTTCTTCTGTAGTGGGCACTTAGTTAAATTTTCAACTTTGGGAATTTGATCCATCTTTTGCTGTGACCAGAACAGCTAATTGAGGTCATCTTCAAATGGAGGCTTCAGGCAATGATTGATCTGGTTAACACCAAGAATTTTTTGGGAATATTAGTGGTGGAAGTAATATCTTCTTCATGAAGGAAAATACTCTCTGGCAATAAAGTTCAAGCCTAAGCAGATTGGAAATAATTTCAAATACTAATGTAACAAGGATGACAGTTTACAAGCTGATAATTTTTTTTCTAAATTTGATTGGATATGGTAGTTGGAACTCCGGACTAAAATAACGCGTCTATTTACAGAAAATTTTGCGATGAAATGACAAGTCTTGACGAGTGCATGTGGTTGATTGCATGTTTTCTGTAATCCCAAAGTCATCTAATATTTCATCCAGTTTTTGTTATTGTAGAAATCAGTCTGCTATTATAGGGTTGTGATCTTCTTGCTTTGCAGATTATAGTGCTAGAAGATACCAAGGAGTACATAAGTTATGCACCTAAGGAAGAGACTAAAGCACAAGAGAGGCGCCCATTTGATCTCCTGGTATGAGACAATTTTTAGCTGAACCACATCTCACCTATATATTTTACGACAGCGGTCTTATTTGGCTTCGGTGATTTGCTGGTTTTCCTGAAACAGGTAATCTTGAACCCAAAGCTAAAAAAGAAGAGCAATAGGACCGCCCTTTTCTTTGAGGGCTGCCTGAGGTGATAATCATGGTTTGAGAACTGGTGTCTTAAACATAATCTTTTCATTCTTCTGTGATGATCATTCATTCTGGAATGAGCTAGAAATGTTTAGGGGCCAAGTGATTTTCTGCTTTAGCACACATCAAGGAAAAAGGAAAGAAAATCCTTTCTCATGGCATGACATTGATAAAAGGGATGGCATATATTGAAATCACTCCTTCAGAAAGTGCCTTTCGATTGCTTGAAGAAAGCGTCCTCTGATGTTTAAGCTCGAATTCCTTTTTTAAGTATTTGAGGAAAACACCTATAGTACCAAAACTTTCTGTATGAAGGGCACTGTCATTGGCAAAACTACAAGAATTTTACTTAGCATAAGAAATATGAGAGACTTGTGCGATTATTCAATAGGAGAATAAAAGTGCTCTTGTGGAAATCTGACTTGTAAAGTCACCTCAAGAAATTGTTGTAATTTCACCAGAACTCCATAGATCTGCAAGATGCTAAAATGCACGTTGGGATACCAGATTCATTAATTTCTGAGGTTATTTTTTAACTTAAAAGAGGAAAACTTTTGCCTTTTTGACTCACATTGTCCGCTGTTCTCCACCATACTTTCAGTGTTGATGGATATAGAGGATTGGTGGAAAGAGATCTTGACGTGGAGGTTACGGGATTGGGTCGCGATGGTAAGCCTATCAAGGTTGATGCTTCAGGTTGGCAAGCTAGGATATTACAGCATGAATGCGATCATTTAAATGGAACTCTCTACGTGGACAAGATGGTTCCAAGAACCTTCAGAATTGTGGAGAACCTGGACTTGCCTCTTGCGGACGGGTGCCCCAGACTAGGTGTACGTGGTTCATGATCATAGCCAAGTAAGAAGTCAGAATTCTGAATACTCAACTCAACCCCGTATTTTTTATGGCGATTAACAAGAGCCATGCATGATGCTGGGAAAAATCATTCTCAGATCACAACCACAGAACTTGGATATACTGGTGTCTTGAGGATGTATAACCATTCTCTGGTGTGTGCCTTCATCATTTGTGCAAGCGGAATGAGTTTTCGTAAAGAGCAATACTTCCTATTCCAGTGCGTGAGCACTTGGTTTGAGTTAGTCAGGTCTTCGAGGAACCATTGATATTTGAGGATTCTGCAAGAGCTAAGAACTTGGCAATTTTCTGCTGGTATTCAATTTTGATCCGCCATTAATTGTACTAGCGAAACATTTTTGTGTAGTCTTTTTTTAACTTTCATTTCATTTGTGCTGGTATAAATTGTTGCGGTACTTGCGACTTCCTCATGTTTATGAAGGTTCTTTAACTGCTTGTCGTATGCTCAAACATTCACATTTGCTGTGAACAAGGACATTGTATTGCACAACTTATTCATCATAGAAAGGCTTCTTTTAGCATCTGGAATGGATGGTCAATTTCCAAGGTAACCTATCTAATGAGATTCCTATCTGGGAAAACGTTAGATTTACTAATACTTGTTTATAAATTGATTTACTAAATGTTGTGTCAAACTATGATTGATACTTGAATATTATATTACCCACTTGATTAAAGGGTCGCTCATTATCTGACTTAGTAAGCCGATTTTATAAACCGGTCTTAATAAGCCTAGCATTGCTCGTCCATTCTAATGAGATCAGGGCTTTCTCCTCTGTTTTTGGCTGAAGATTGGGCACGGATAATACCCCATAAATCACAGAAAAACCTCACTAGGGAATATTCTTTTGCATAGGTTCTGCCACAATATGGCATAGCGCTGCAACTCGTGAAGGGTACCTGCTGATTTACCAAACAGGAAGGAACTAGTCCATGTTGAGCCGATCGTATATGATGCTTTTGATGATCCAATATGGCAGGTAAAAGATGCACGCCTCAACAAGATGGCTGGCTGGACCTTGCGCATGGTCTAATATGGCTGCTGAGGACGCGTGCACACATTGACCACACGGCAGACCCAAATATGAAGTTGACCGGCGCCTTCATGGCACGTCTTGCACTTGCGTTCATCATCGAAAAGTCCAAAGCTAAGAGAGACCCAGTTTTCAAACTTGAACGACCTTTCTTTTCGGTTGTTGTTGGACTTGCACGCCTTGCACTCGCCTCTCTCTCATCTTTTATGAAAGGTTCTTTTTTTCATTTTCCCTGTTTGGAGAAAAAATTAGGGAACTTTGTGATAATAGGGGATTGGAAGATGGTTGGAGTCACTTATTGAGGTGGTCCATAGATGAATCGTCCTATATAATACCACCCATCACATTGATTGATTCATTATGGTTTTGACACTTTAGCGTGGTGGGGTTGGGCCCTTATGGTCCTTCATCTAGGTCCCCTCATTCACCATTGATGATTTTAATTCAGAAAAAGAGAAGAAGAAAAATCAAGATAAAGGAAAGCCCCAACAGTCTCTCTCACTTCTCTATCTTATAAATTTCCCAATTGAAAGGAGGAGAAAATTAGCAACTTTATCGGCACAGAGGAAGAACTCAATCGACCGAATGTTTATGACCCAGAAGAAAAAGGGAGAAGAAGAATATGAAAGAGGAGAACTTGAGAGAATGCAATTTTGAGGAAAAACTTCCTGAAAAAATTAGGTACTCTCTCAGTTTCTGAAAGAAGAAGAATAATCCAGAAAGCACAACAGAGAAAGAGATGGTCTTTGATCATTTTGCTATTTTGAGAGCAATTGGTGGGTACTTTTGCTTGGCATCCGTCGTCCCTACTTCACATGTTTCCCATGGTACGAGTTGGCTTTTGTGTCCTCAACAAGATCCTTCTAGGACTCTGTAGGCGTCAAAACTGTTGGGGATCGCATCAATCCGATTGTCCTGAAACTACCTTACCTCGGAGCTCAAATGTGCAGCTACACAAGCACTAGGAATAGGATGTGTCAGAGAGGAACTTTCTTGTTCTCTCCCAACATCAACTTTAGGCAGTCAGTCTCGGCAATCGCCAACTTTGCTCAGAAGAATCTCAAGGAAGATCTTCATTAAACCGTGTAACATCTTCTTTCTGAACTACTTCCAAATGGTCGATACCTCTAGCCCAACCTCAGCTTCATATAGGGCCATCTTACAGGACCACAAAAGGATGTTGTTGATGCACACATGAGTGATTCCAAGAAATTCCAGCTTCAAAATCGGAAATTTGTCTATAGGGAGCTGAACCCTGGACCTCCAACCGGTAGCCACTAGGACCGAGATCTTAATTAGGCGTTCGATCAACTCATCTCAATGCATGTCAATCGACGAAGGCATGAGACTGTTAACCGGAAGATGGCGATAATCCGGTGCTAGAGCGCCCTTTTATTCTCTTTAAAGGTTGAATTAGTTGATTATTTCCACATTTTCCCCCGTGAATTTTCTCTACCTATGGAAATGAATTACGCCGCGAGAGGAAGCCAGAAGCCATGATTTCATAAGCACGCAACTTTTAGACCAAGCTCTATTCACATGGAGGCTGCTTAGTGTGTACAGAAACAGAGAGAGAGAGAGAGAGAGAGAGAGTTCCCATGGAACTTTGACCTTTGTGCAAAGATGAAATTCACATAAATTCGAGACAGATATACACATGATCAATTAAATAAAGGCCATCATCACACGAACAGAGCTTCTCTAGAATCTAAATCCAACCCAAGAAGGAAGAACAGCATATTGAGCTCATAAGAAAGAACAAAGGGTTGACAAAAGCAGAAAAGAAGCAAGTACCAAACTTTCCCACTTCTTGTTCCCAAAACTCCCCACAGATCTCAGTTTATTGAGACATAGACCACACTATTTATCAGCTAAATCTTATCTCATATATGACCAAAATCCTATATTTCTATCAAGAAATAAAGAAAAGAGAAAAAAAAATAAAAATTCACCTCCTGAAGCAGATACACCATGACCAGTCACAAGCAGAGAACCGGGTGCTACACATGGAACCCAATCCTATCTCGATCTGCGCTTCCCGGGCTTGGTTTTGCGATTCTTGGGTTGCTTCCCGAAGGCGCCGCAAAACCCACATGCAGACACCTTCGGCGACGGCGGCTCGATCGCCTGGGACACCTTCCCGGTCCGGTACCCTCGCCCTTCGGCGCCGTTGCCGGATCGACTCCGGTTCAGCGTCTCGATGGAAGGAGGAGCGCCGGCCCTCGATGGCGTCGACGACGGCTTGGTGTTATTGGGATCGTCTCCAAGGGCGGCCTTTTCCTGAGCATCAAGCTCATCTTTCCGCCTCAGCTCGGCTTGTATGAATCGGTCGTCCCACACCAGCCCTGAAGAGCCTTGCCTCCTGAACGAGACTTCAGATCTCTGCAACCCAGCCATCACCTCTCTCTCTCTCTGTCTCTCTCTGTCTCTCTCGATCTCTCGATGTTTCTATTGATTAATTATCAGCAAATGGCTCAATGCTGTAGTGATGCATTTAAGACTTTTCTGTTTGACATTTATAGAGAGAGAGCGAGAAGGAAGGACGGAAGGGTAGGAACTAGGGACAGAGGCAGGGAAGAGGAAGAGGAAGAGGTCATGATTTGTCTGCTAGTCAAAATTGAAGTCTTTTTCGAGATTTTTTTTTTTAGATTTAACGCATGGTGAAATTGGATGTTCCATTCCGCCCGTCGGCCTTGGAGGATGCTGCACCAGGGTAAATTAGAGAAGTCATGACTGCGAAAAAGGTGAAGAAAAACTCGACAGCCTTTTCGGAAAGATTTAGCATTTCATTACATTGATACCCAAAATTACTAAGTTTTGGTTGTAATCAGTATGTGACAAACTTAGTCGATTATCGATTATCGATGAAAACCTTTATCGGGATGAAGCCATCGATATTGACATTCATGTGTAAGTGTCGAGTAGCGATATCTTCAAATATATAAAGGTGTCATATGATTAGAGGGAGATGTGTCAAACGGGGTGGGTGGGGTAGGTCGAATATGGTCCGACCCTTATTGATCCATTTAACCTGTTTTGACCCATTTTCATACAATACAAATTTAACAACCCATACTCGACCCATATTTATTAAATATTTCTATATTTAACCATATCATACAATAATTGTTTCTTATAATTTGATAAATAAAATGATATTGCTAAAACACTTTTATGTAATACAAATTTAGTGATTTTGTAATTTTCTTAATTTTTTAAAGGGTATTTTCAATTTTTATTTTTTTTTCTCTTTTTTTTTCTTTTTTCCTTCTTCCTCCCTCCTCCGTCCGGCGTTTGCAAGGCTTCGGCGACAATCGGCAGCTCGGCAAGCGACCACGTCCCGGCGACCTAGAGCTCGCCAAAGGCCGGCTAGCTCGAGGCTCGCCAAATCGCTGTTGGAGAGCTTGGGGCCAGATCCCGGCAAGCCCCGATCTCGCCTCGCCCGAGGTTAGCGAGCTCGAGGCTCGCCGGTGGCTGTTGCGACGGAGGTAGGCAAAGGTAGGCAGAGGTGGGAGGAAAAGGAGGAAAAAATAAAAAAGAAGAAAAGAAAGAAAAAGAATAGAAAATAAAATAAAATAATAAATTATTGAAAATTTTGAATTTTTTTTTAAATATTCAGAAACTTATTTATGTCTCACTTAAGATAGTTACCATAGCTAACTCATTTATGACATATTTAAAATCCATTTAGGACTCATTGAGTTTCTATGTAACCAATTTATGACCGATTATAGGTAACTGCTGCGTGGTTATGTTCAATGCCGCGATTTTAGAATTCTTTTTATTGCAAATAGAATTAGGAAGTTATTTATTTTAAATATACGATTAGGAAGTTTTCTTTTTAATTTCAATAACCATTTGTAATCATCGACCGTAAGTTCTAAATAGCCACACCGTGCTCTTTGCAAAATGAGTACTCAACGTTCTTGTTGACACTTAAATTTTGACTAACCTTTTTAATCATTTATTTTTTTTTATAGAAAATCAGGAATTAGTTTTAGTTCCTACAAAAATAATTAAATCATCTTTCATATTTATTTTTAGCATTCATGCATTTGCATTATTTTGAACCGACGACAAGGACTAGAGCTTCAATTGACAAGTGATCGGATGAAGCATGGCATGGAAATTCGACCAAGCATGGGGAGTGTGCCGAAAATTCTAAGAGAGCTTGGACCTATTTTCAGATTTAATTCAGCCCGTTTATGCTCATTTAAATGTTAAAGACTTTTAATTAATTATCCATTTAATTAATTAAAGCCCAATTTGAGCCCAAAATTGCACGAGAGGGCCCGTAGGGAGGTGAAAATTTCGGCTAGCCCGTGAATACCCCATGTGGCCGAAAATCCCAAGGAGTTTCAAAAGAATGAGACTCCTCAAGGCTTAATTAAACTCTGAATTTTTAAGAAAATAAAATAGGAAACCTACCCCGACTAGGATTAGGAGTCTTATTGCCTATATAAGTAACATTAAGCCTAGGGTTTCGAAAACGGTCATTATTGCATTCTAACTCAGAAAATTTAGAATAGGCAAGGAGTGTGAGAGTTTGTCACGCCCCGAGCCCCGGGCGCGCAACACCCCTTCCTATCGTCAGGTCAAAGGATGATGTCCCAAGCAAATCATCGACCCATTTCTTTTATCTTATAATTAAGCACATGCGGAAGCGAATACTACCCCGGACAACGAACAACAGGGATAGACAGAATAGGAACTACAACAAACAACAACAACAAACCCTTTTCATTATTTGCTTGATTAGTTCACAATACACACATAATTTACACGAGTCCTCCTCGGACTGATCCCCTTAGACCCACAAAAAGATACCGGATCGGGTCAGGGCGCACTATAGCCGATACACTACGCACACACTACCGGCTATACACAACACAGCCTCCAAAGCACCAGCTCCTCCACAGCTGCACAAAACCCCCGGGCCAACAACACTGGGTCAACCTTGGTAACCAGGTGGCGAATTTGGATCCTCCTCCTCCGAACTCAGATCTGGGTCCACGATCTCCCCATCCGGCATTTCAGCCTCCGTTGCGTCCCAAGTCTGGACTATTGGACCCGCACCCAGGGGTACATCAAACCCCCGAATCGGTCCTATGGGAACACCAGTCCGACACATGAACCAGGCCTTAAAGAGGTGTGCCACATAGTGTGGCAACCCCTTGTCAACCCAGACTGTCGTGACATGTTGTTCCCATATGTCCTCAGAATTAGCGACGTGACGGCGATGAAGTACCATCGTGAGTTCGATCGGGACGCCAAACCTAACGTGGCGTGCGGCCATCACGAGGACCTGAAAGGCGATCAGCCAAGCGCATGAGATATGAATCTCAGCGGGTCAACGCCTAAGTCCGATTAGAACGTTGATCACGACCTAACCATTCTATCGATTTAATCACAACCTCAGAACAACAACCACATGCAACGTACCTCGCCTGGAGCCATACGACAGGTACAACATGACAAGGAATAAACAATGCATCAACCAATCAGCCAGAACACTCAGCAATGATCATGCATTATGCAACAAACGCGTTCCGGTCAGCCGGCCAAGAGATACCCCACTCTCGCCAAAGCACAGCCTCGCTGCTAGTACTCTTCCGGATTAACCGGGTGTCGTCCTACTACGTTACAGCGACGGCATCCGATGGCTCCCTCAAGACCCATAAGGCGAGCACACTAGGGATAATTCCAGGAGGGACTACGGACCAACACCAGTTGCGATCGGCATCTCATCAGCCGTGTTATCCGGACGGTCCGTCGCCGAGCACGGACTGACAGGCAACCAATAAGCCGTGGAATCCCGAACTGTACGTCGCCGGCACACAGACTTATCAGGCGGCGACCCATGCCAACAAGGGTATCGCCTGTGCCCCCAGTTACGTTAGGGTGACACGGTGAAACAACTGCATGACCTTGCGCTTAAAACCGGCTCTCAAGCCAAATCTCATTTTTGATGCTCAAACCTGGCCCACGGCCAATTTTATGCTCAAACTTGGCCAACGGCCATTTTCACACTCAAATCTGGCCCACGGTCATTTTCACATTTCAATCTGGGCCACGGCCATTTTCATACTCAAATCTGGCCCACGGCCATTTTTACACTCAAATCTGGCCCACGGCCATTTTCACATTCAAATTCACAATGAATCACGCGAATAATCAATTTCCATTTAATATGGCATTTCGACCCTAGTGTGATCATTCAGCAATTTAATGCGCAATCAACACTCAGTCCAATCCACGATCGGACGCCACAAACTAGGCACAACAACATGCAATTAACCATGGTAACTATTCCACCTAACCACGGTTAATTCAACTAATCACAGTAGTTAATTAATCTACCACAGTAACTATCTAATTTAACTATGGTAACCAATTAATCTAACCACAGTTAACTAACTAACCCAGGTAACTATCTATTAACTGCGGTAACTATTTAATTTAATTACGGTAACTAATTAATTAATCTAATTAGTGCAATTAACGGCCTAATTAGGGATTAGGGGTTAACTCACTCCTAACTGGCGGCGACGGTCGGCGGCGACCGGCGGCGGCGGCGGCAAATTATCCGGCGACGCTCCTACGGACTCTCCTAGTCGATCCGGACGCAACCACGGTGTCGGATTTCCAAAACGACAACCGGACGACGACGAACGGCGGCTGGACAATGGCTGGGAAACGGCCAAACGACGAAAACGGAGCTCAACGAGCGGCCGGCAAGCTCGGCGGAGCTTCGGCCAAGGTCCGGCGGGTCCTAGGTGGCTCCGGTGAAGTTCGACGGACGACGGCGAGGCTCGGCGGTTGACGGGCAGTGGCTGAACAGGGGCGGCAGCGGCTCGGCTGGGGCGGCACGGCGACAGCGAGGGCTAGGCGGGGCGCGTGACGGGCGGCTGGCGGCTCGGCGGGCGGCGGCGGCGGTCCACGGTGACGACGAACACAAGACGAAGATGAAGAAGATGAAGATGGGCGTGCGTGAAGATGGAGGGGGTGGCTGCCGTGCGTGAAAATGGAAGGGAAAGAAGAGAGAGAGAGATGAGAGAGAAAAAGGAAGAGAGAGAAAGTTGGTCTTGAGGGGTAAAATGGTAATTTCATGGGTCAAATGGCATTTTGGTAATTATCCAAAAGTCAAAAAGGTAATTTGACCATGCATTTATGATGCGGGGCCCGCGGTCATTCGGTATTAATTGTTTCTGGCCTATATGAATAATATCTGAGGGTATTTCGGTAATCTGACGATTTATGACTGGTTCAGAATATTTGGTTCAGGGTCGACGCGAGCGCGAAGGAATACGGCGAAGACTAATTACGGCGCGACTAATCTAATCGAACTATAATTATCTACGCTTCGATCGACGACTAACGATCTTCAGATCGAATGATTCCGCGTCCGACAAATGTCACTCAATTCCAACCGTCCAATATTATTCATATAATATGCCTTGAAATTTCGGGACGTCACAGAGTTTCCCCAACTGGTCGAGACTCTCCTCACGCCGTCCCCACTTTCGCGCACCGCCACCCGACCCGCCGCGCCTAGTGATGGCCACGGTTCCGAACCGACGGTTCCGGTTCGGAACCTTGGGTGAACCGGAACCAAAACCTTAAGGGGCGGTTTCGGTTAAAAAAAAAGGGCAAAGGGAAAAGAGCCGTTGCCTTGACGGGGCTCGACTTACGGGGTCTCGGCTTAGGCGTGGGTGAGGGTCGGGTCGCGGGGGTGGCGAGGTGGTCGGCGAGTGAGCGGCGCGGCGGGGTGGCGGTTTGGCAACAGCAGCTTGCGGCTGGGTGGCGCTCGGGGTCAAGAGAGGTGGAGGTCGGGGCTTGGGTCTCGCTGGCGGACGGGCTGAGGTGGGTCTCGGGGAGCTCGGGGCTGACGGGGGTGAGCTGCGGTGGCTGGGGGGGTGACGGGCTGGCTGAGCGACGACCGGCGGAGGCAGGCTGGCTGGGTGGCGACGGGTGGAGGGAGCAGAGGAGAGGGAGGGGGTGTTGGGGCCCAGGGGTTCACGGCATGAGGGGGGAGTGAGCGTAGAACAGAGAGGAAAGAGAGGGAATGAGAGGAGAGAGAAGAGAGGGGGGAAAAGGTGACGTGACCAGGGGCAGGAGGGAGGGCACGACAGCAGAGGGAGAGAGAGAGGAAATAGAGGGAAGGAGAGGAGAGAGGAGAGAGAAGAGAGGAGGGGCCGGGGGGGTGGGGGGGGGGGGAAGGTGATGTGACCAGGGGCAGGAGGGGCATGGCAGCAGAGGGAGAGAGAGAGAGAGAGAGAGAGAGGGGGAGGGGTGACAAGACAAGACAAGGGTTTTTTTTTTAATTTCGATTTTCACGGTTCGGAACCGGCCCGAACCGCCGGTTCCGGGCCTGGTTCACGGTTTGAAGAAATCGAAACCGGGCCCGTATGCCACGGGCCGGTTCCGGTTTGGAACCGCCGGCCCGGTCAACGAGCAGGTTCTGATTTTGACCAGGGCCGGTTCCTGGCCCAAACCGGCCAGTGGCCATGACTAGCCGCGCCAGCAGCCCCGCCGTCGCGCCAACAGCCCCATCGCCGCTGCAGCTTGACGCCGACCAGACCTACCCCATGCCGCTGCAGCCCCACCGTGCCCAGCACTCCAACGCCGTTGCCACTGCCGCCCGTCGCTTGCTGTCCCTTGCTGTTTCAGCCACTGATCAGCCACCGTTCCGAGGTTAATCAGCCCCGTTTTGCTCATCAATCAAGGCTTGATCTTTGCTGCAGGTTTAGGGTTGTATCGTTGCTGATTGGAGTGAAAAACAGCACTGTTTTGGACTTTATAATCGACTATTCAGTGTTGATTTTGCTCGGCTTCGAAGGTAAACTTCTTGCTTGTTTTGAGTGCAATATAATTGTTGATTGGTGCTATTCTTTGAGTATTTTCCTGTCCGTAGTTCAAGATGTGAATATCAAATCCCAATTTTGTACATGCTTATTAATTTTGACCGAATTCACATACTTTTGCAATCAAAGTTTGAAAGAACAAATTTTTTATGTAAAAAGATGATGAGAAACTTTATTTGTCGATCAAGGATCGAAATGCCTTGAAATTATGCCTTCGTTGTGCTACGGTTCACTTAGACCTCGTATGCCGCTAGTCGCTTCGACGCCGTGCCCCAACCAGAGTTTGCGTGTGCCCTGGCATGGCTTCGCGTTACTCGAGACATTCGGCCCTTGATCAACAAACATTGGTCCTCTAATTTTGTTAAAATTAAAAATCAAAACAAGAAAGCAATTTTGCAAGATACAAATTCTGATTTGCATTGAAATTTGTAAATTATTGCTCAAATTGGATTGATTGTTACTTTAGGCATATTTTTCTGAATAAAAACCTTAATCCAATTTAGGAAAGATTTTTTCTAAAAGGCAACGTATCTTCTAAATTGGACAATTCTACCCGTGATTATCTGGGTACGATTCTCTAGTTTAGCAGAATACAGGAAATTAGTCGATCCAATATGTGATTACCTAGATTTGATCCGCTAATTTCGAAAGCCAACTTGGATTAGGAAGAGCAATTCTTTTTTTGAAAAATCCAATGAGAATATTCGTTGTTTTGTCTTGTGGATTGTTTTCCTTGATTTGAAAATTTTGAATCTTGTGATCTTTATCTTGATTGGTTTCCATATAATTTAAAACTCCGCGGTTTTCTTAGAAGCCTTATTTAATTAAAATTTTATGAAGATAGGGTTTCCTAGAAGCCTTATCTCATCGATTATTTGGGATAAAATCAAGAAAATCGAATCAATTGCATCATCTTAAATTTTCGAAAATTCAAAAAATACAAAGAAAAAAATCATTCATGTTTGCATATCACATTTTTTTTTTCATGCTCGCATATTTGCATATCATATTTTGCATATCCCATGTTGCATTATCATATAGGTTAGAATGCATATTTTAAATTGTCATATAATTTTTGCACGTCATAATCCATCATGTTTTGCCATAACATTGTTTTGCACTTCATATTTTGCTATGTAATTATTTGCATGTAGTCATTATGCCATGTCGTTCATTTGTGTCTTGCATTCATAAGTTGTCTTGCATGTCTAGTCACAATTTGCACGTCATGTCATTTCAAATGTCATTGGCCATTTTGTTTAATAAACACATTATCTTTGCCATGTCATGTCATATAGTTAGAATAGCATGCTACATTATAGTTGCATTAATATCGTGTCATTTGAATGTTTTAATTGGTTAACTAAACTTTGCATATAGGGTAGTATTGCATATTTTTGCATGTCTCGCATTGCATTCTCAAGTGAGTATATTAATCCCGCCATTTAGAGTAGTTTCCATGTCATTCATTCATGTCATCCGTGCATTCATTTAATTAAGAGGAAATCCAAAAATAACTCCATCTTCTGAACCTTAAGTGAATCAATTCAATTTGAGTTGCCAAACTTAGCATTTTTCATGAAAATTGAGGTACCGAAAGGGCATTAATTTCTAATTAATGTAACCAAGTCTCCGAACTTAAAATCTCTGGTTCGTAGAAACAAAGTATTCTCCCGATATTTTATTTAGGTTCCTAATCAACCTACCAAAAAATGATTAGTGGCGGCTCCAAATCTAAAATCATTTGAACAATGAACCAAAGTTGCGATTTGGTAGGGCTTGGACGAGTCCGTATTAGATTAGTCGAATAATTAACCTAATAATCCTTTAGCCTAAGAATTTTTTATTTTTAGGTCGCGACAGTTCTTTGCACTTTTTCTTTTATCTTTGCTTTTCCGCAATTTAAATGGCTGGCCACCATTGCCTCAACTCTCCTTGTCATTTAGTTTCCTGTCCAAAATCAAGAAATGACCCTTCACAATCTCCGGCGATAAATGTAGTGTCTTGTCCATGGATGCAACGAAACACTAAAAACATAATCTTTCTTTCAAAAAGAAGATGACGAGCTTCGACTCGAAGTGATCCTTGTTTTCTTCCGGGCCTTCTTCCAATCGTCGAGTAAAATGGACATGTATAAAACAGTGAATATGCAAACATTGCATGTTGGGAACATGCCCCTCGCTCATAGTAGGCCACGCTTGGATATGACTTAACCATTGGGCAAATGACTCAATAGATCTCATTTCAAAATTCGAGAGGAACAGTACTTTCTGAACATATAGATCAGTCCCAATACCGGGTAGCAAAGGTTGCTTGTCTGACTCGGCCATGGAAACATTCAAGAAGTTGCCTTGTCTCCTTTGCCGTGCTTCACTCAAATTAAGAACAGTACAATCAATCATTGGGATTGAATTGAATTCCTAAGTTACATGTCGACCCCGAGAAAGAAGGAAAAGGACAGGACGAGAGAGAAGTTCTACCCGAGTTTTGTAAGCGTGTCCCGACTCGACTGTGGCGATAGCAGAACACGAGCTACCAAGCCCAATTCGAGCCACAAAGGCCGGCCGGCCGGCCAAAGTGTCTTTTGGACGGAGTAGGGTAAGGTTGCTTAGTGGGGAAAGCTAAGCCCTCCTCAATAATTTGACGATAATGTAGCGATGGGCGGGCTTATGCAAAATGTAGACCCGTCCGCCTATTGAGAAGTACATCTCTCGACGATGGCTTGGGTTTGCCATTTTCAGACGGGAGATAGAATCGAATGGAGATAAAACGAGGGCCATTGGCAAATTTTGAGGAGCTAGCAATCATCAAATTCCATCCGTGCTGATCGATTTCCAATACATCATGTGAATGACTTGATCAACCGCCGAGAACGCTTGAGTAGAAGAAGTCATATGTAATGCCAAGTCAACGGGATTTGTTTTTCCCGTTTCTTTGGGGGTAATTAAGTCAATGCGAGTTAAAAAAAAAGAAGAGAACAGAGAACATCGCATTGACTTTTCATCTTGTTCTCGGAACATTCAAAGTTTCGAATTAGACAGCTCTTCGTCAAACATGGCGACTCGCTCTGCTCTTTCAATCGTCCATCGTTGCGTGTGAAATCGACATTTTCGGATGAATATTAGGTATTTATTTCTTATAGCTCGCTTTCATAGTGGCTTCCGCTAGTGACGTGATCTTTATAGCAATGCCATTAAGAAGGTGTTCGGTGTTCCCCTAGTTTGAAAGAACAGCTTGTATAGGCAAACGTTGGGCCGGGGACTCGTGTACGAACTTATCAACGACCAAATGCAATCGCACCCCCTTTGCATTGATTACGAAAATACAGATGATTTTTTCACGAAAGATGCGCTGCAAAAGAATAGATTAAGCTTTCGAAATAATATATATAGAGTTGAAAGGTTTTTCAATTCGGGCGATCTTCTTTGTTAGGGAAACTGGCATAAATGGTCCATGAACTTTAGCCCAATGTGCAATATCGTTCATGAACTTTTAAATTGTTCAATATGGTCCATAGAATTTTAATACATGTTCAAATTAGTCCCTGGACTATATGAAATTTTTTAATGTGATCCCTGAACTTGGATTATCAAAAGGACAACATTGAACATTTTCATACAGTTCAAAGACCAAATTGAATATGTGCCAAAAGTTCAGGGATCATATTGAATAAATTAAAATTTTAGGGAATATGTTGCACATTAGGGTAAAGTTTAGAGATTACATTGAACAAATTAAAAAGTTCCATGGGCCATATTATATATTTGTGTCATTTTCCCTTTTTGTTAAACATGCTTATTCGGTGCCCGGTAGCTGGACCGGGCTGGTCATTAGGCCCAATAGTTTTCCTTGGCTCGGGACTGGCCCGGGGACGACAGTGCGCTCCATCCTGCGTTTGGTTTCAACTTTGAATGTTCAGACAAATCAAAAGCGGTCTATTTCGGGGATCTCTGCAAAGTTCACCCGCCAAAAATTGAAAACGCATTTCACCATCTTCACTCGAGCATTCCATCGCGTTGTCGGTCAATTCTTTCTCGCCTTTTTCTCGCGCGCGAAGCGGAGATAAGGAGGTGCTTTTGCTGTATTAGCTTTCTCAAAGTACGATTAAATGACTGTTTTTCCCTAGATCCTGAATCAAGATTGCTCGTTTCGAGAGTGCTTGCGTCTGAGCTCAGATCCGGAAGATTTCCTGGGTAAAATGACATTGCATGACTATTGGGTTCGGCTGGATTTTCATGTGGGCAACATGTTTGATGAAATTACTAATTTTTTTATTTTTATTTTTGGGGGATGGGTTCTTATTAGGGATCGTGAAATAACTGAATTGTGAGCTTCTGGCGGCTAGAACGAGATGTACGGGAGAAAGGCGAGCCAGTTGGTGAAAGAACTCAGTAGCGGTGAAAAGGGGCAGCTCAAGC
This sequence comes from Lenwebbia sp. NSW1173648, assembly GCA_029784005.1. Taxonomy (NCBI): domain Eukaryota; kingdom Viridiplantae; phylum Streptophyta; class Magnoliopsida; order Myrtales; family Myrtaceae; genus Lenwebbia; species Lenwebbia sp. NSW1173648. The sequence goes on from JARCGZ010000009.1 coordinate 15,104,016, forward strand.
CTTTTAATGTGAGTTTCATATTTCTTATTCTTGTACTCTAGCAATTTGAGTTCTGTAGTTTCAATGTGAACCCCGCGTATATGGATTTCGGCTTCCAGATTGCAGTATTGGAGTTCTCTGATTCTTGTATGCCTTTCGATGTCTTTTGGAACTTTCACTGGGGGTTCAAATGCTAAAACCCACCTTTAGTTGAATATTTGTTTATCTTATTGCTTCTGCCTTACATATGGACTCATACCTGGAGTGGGGTATGCTTGCTTGAGAAACGTGCTAAAGTCAAAATATGACGAGAATCAGAGCAATAGGGAGGTGTAGTGCTTCTTTCTACTATGATTTGTAGCTCAGTCCTGCTGCAATTCCACCACTTGTAAATTCTTGAGATGGACGTAGCTGTTGTTTGATTGATTATTTCGTTCTTGACTTCATGAACATGTTACTATTGTAATCTCTCTGCATGCAAAGGACATGGCCGCATTGGTCACTTTCTGTTCATAATTCATGTGTTGAGTTTGGTTCTCTAACATATTGTCAATGTACCGTGTAGAATGTAGTCTTTTCTGGGGAGACATGTTAGCAATACATGCCTTTGTGCTTAAATCTCGGATATATTTGTCACGGGCTAGCACTTTTCTTGGTCGCGGAACAGCCCGTGGGGCGCCTGGCGAGTTGTTCACGCCAGGCCAGCCCTTTTACTTTAGTTATCCCATAGAACATTCAAGCGAATGTCGTATCGGATCATACCACGTTCAGCTTAGCTCGGGCATCTTTTGTATTGAGCGAGAACAGATTACTTTAGGCACAACAACTGGTTTCGGCCTGTCATGGCCTCATTAGGAGAACGGCATTAGTTCTCGACCAGTTTGTACACGAGAGGCCAACCCTGCCTTCAGAGCTCCTAGGGATGTATTCTATCTAATCCTAGAATTCTTAGCACAAACCGTCCGTCCTGACACCACTTCCACAGACCCAATTGTTTTTTACCCTCTGCATCGCTCATTTACTATGTTGACACCAACAAGCACCACTTCAAGGTTATACAAGTGTGGGAGGACCCGGGGACACAAGTTGTTCGATCCCCTGCATTGTACGACGGACACAGAACAACCGGCCCGTGTCATTTTCCCCCACTCATTTCCGCAATGCCCTCGTCGCGGTCTGTTCTGTCGCTTCCTTGCGCAACAAAACAGTTTTTCCTCGACATCGATAGCTTTTTTTTTTTTTTTTTAAGGCCGTTCGGGTTTTCTTTGGTCACTCATGCGTTTCGGTATGACATTTTGGTCAACTGCGTTTATCTCGCAGCATCGTTTTATAGTCACCGTCGCTTTCAAAATGTGGCAGTTTGGCCAACCGCACTAACCTAGCGGCACTTTTCTTTTTTTCCTAATAAGTACTTCTTTGTATTAGTTAACCAATGGAGGTTTTTCCTTGTTTAAAACATGGTAGAGGATCCATTTTGAGATTCGCCGAATTGATCCAGAAACGTTTCCCATTTCAGTGATGAATCGGTTTCTTTACTGTGCCCCCATTGGCATCCTAGAAGCAAGTCGAGAGCCACACTTTGTCCGAGCCATTTTTTTTTCGGCTCCGGCGATTCACTCTCTGCACTCGTAGGACCGGGTAGACCACAGATTTTCTCTGACTCACACACCTACTAAAGGGATCCTGCTTTGATACCACTTGTCACGGGCCTGCACTTTCCTTGGCCGCGGAACAGCCTGTGGGGCGCCTGGTGAGTCGTTCACGCCAGGCCAGCCCTTTTTCTTTGTTGTCCCATAGAACACTCAGGCGAATGCCTTTCTCGTATCGGATCATACCACGCCCAGCTTAGCTCGGGCATTCTTTGTATCAAGCGAGAACAGATTACTTTAGGCACAACAACTGGTTTCGGTCTGTCATGGCCTCATCAGGAGAATGGCATCAGTTACCGACCAGTTTGTACACGGGAGGCTAACCCCGCCTTCAGAGCTCCTAAGGGATGTATTCTATCTAATCCTAGAACTCCTAGCACAAACCTGACACCACTCCCACAGACCCAGTTGCTTCTTACCCTCTACCTCGCTCATTTACTATGTTGACATCAACAAGCACCACTTTGAGGTTATACGAGTGTGGGAGGACCGGGGACACAAGTTGTTCTTTCCCCCGCATCGTACGAGGGACACGGAACAACTGGCCCGTGTCATATTCATGGTCGATATCTTGTAATTCTAATGTTGCTTTTAAGGGTTTCTTTTTGCCTCTGCATGTTCCAACACTTTGTCATTGTCCTTTTGCCAAACCCTACCTGCATTTTTAATCAAGTCTTATCTTATCTTTTATTAAGGCAAGATTCCATGATTCTCTATTCTACTCATCTTACTATGGAATATGTGTGTGTTTTGCTAGATCAAATCACTTTCACATGCTAAATATAACCTTACTCTCTCACTATAATCATGCAGGATGACTTATTTAATCAAGTAATCAAAGAATGTAGTTCACATCATGTTGGGCTTCAGGCCTTGTTCAGGTAATCCTATTTCCTCTATTTTTCTTTTAAATTTTCGTCATTCTCTTTATGTAGTCAAGTATCGGCTATTGAGCATATTATTTTCATACACTTCCTGCGTCTTTACCGGAGTGAATTTTTAGCTAGAAAGAATTTTGAGCATATAAAATTTAGCTGGCATGACTGCCATAAATGCATAGCATCATGTTGTCATCTAGTATGGGCATGCAGCAGAATTTCCTGTTTTTACCCTTTTCAACAGAAAAATCTACCTATTGTCTGTGGTTGTTATATAGAATGAGGGGAACTTTTACCAGTGCAAGTGTATTTTACTATAGTAAACTTACTAGATCAGTTTGTGATGATCTCAAGGATTCAAGATTTACTTATTGTCACCACGAGTTAGGCTCTAGCATCATTTCAAGTTGCTCAACTGCATTATGTAAAACTTTGGTCGTATCAGACTTTGGATTTACATGAATATGTTGCAATAGGAATATGCAAGAAGAAGGCTTGGATATCCAAACAACCAGAAATGCAGATTTCTATGGTGCACTGATTCATCATCTTTCTCTGACTCGGAATAAACGCTGCCTAATGGCATACATGTAAAGATAATAGTATTCCCTGTCTTTTCCACTTTTCATTAATTGGTCAATTAATTGTTGTTCAACTCTTTTACCCTAATGTTACTTTGCTTAATTATTTTGCGACTTTAAGGTACAATAGAGCAGATGTTATACGGAGTTTGAGGTGGAAGTTAGGGCGTGTGCTTCCCAATGAACTCGTTACGAAGTTGAGCAACTCTGAGAAGGAGTACTCTAAGGGTTACTCTGCTACTCTGGATGCATATATGAATGAAATGAATCTGGATTTGACAGTGGTAAGCCCCACTCCTCTCTATCTGAATCTGGTCCTCCTGATTGGAGACATCTGTTGAAAAGATGTCAAGTCAGCGTTAGCGTGGTTTTACTTGAGAAGTTTGGCTTGGCAAATGCTTTATGTGTTCTTTAGTACGGTGGGAAAGACAAGGAATGTACTACTGAGCATATAGGAAAGCAACATCAAAGCAGGATTATATCCAATGATTTTGTCGTATCATACAGTCGTGGGTGACAATTACAACATTTTATGTAAACCGATTGAAATTTTAGTCTTGACATATGATCACCGCATCTTGACATAGAAGAGCCGAGGGATATCTTAAGACTCGGTTTCATGTAAAGATAATCAAAGGAGTCAAAGTTCGCTGCTTCTTGGCTTTTAGTTCATTGACTTTTGAGAAACGTAGTTTGTGGCTGAGAGGGGCTTGCCTAATTAAGTGATTGTTTCTCTCCTTCCATCTGTCGCATTCTTTTCATATGACTTTCGTTGTTGGAAAGCATTCTGATCTTTGCTATCATGTATTATTGTTATGCAAAGGTTTCTTGTGATGACATATGATAGTGCAATCGACACTTTTGATTTGTAATTTTCCAGCATTCTTAATTATTTTGTATATCTTGCATTTATTTCATGGAGTTAGCAGATGGTACAGCATGTCTTGCCTTTTCCGTTGTTGACTTCATAACCTTTTATGCTTACCAGCGGAAGATCTTCGTCTGTGTTAATTATGCACCGGTTTGCCTGCTTTTTGAACTTTCAGCCTCATTCCTGTGCCGTGGCCTGTGATCTGGATTTCCCCGCTTTCAACTAGAAATTTCCAATTTTGAACTTTTTTGCTGTTGTCCACAAGTTTCACTACTTGCAAAGCTGGACATAATACTCAGTGCCTCAGTTGCATCCTTCTAACAGTTAAAAAGCCACAATATGTACACAGTTATCAATGCATTATTTCTTTAAGTTATTTGCTTCAGAGTTTAAGATGTCCATCACGTTTATTTATTTAAGGGATGTAAGAACACTGCAATTGCATCTGAATCTATTGTCAAGCTGTTTGCATCATTAACCTCTATAGTTGTTGGAGTTTCGACCTAATCAAGTCATAGTTTTTACTCCTTTTATGTATTTTCATCCTTGTTTGTGTTGCGCCTGGGATAGAGTGCCAAGGGGTGGCATTACTGGTATTGGTTGTGTTGAAGAATATGATGATTTTCTGAAATTCTACTTGTGTCAATGTTTTTGCATTTCTTATAAATGAATGTGAGCATAGAATTCTCAGGTGAATTAGGAAGTGCAATTCAATAAAGACTAAAGAGCACTGAACTAATTAATTTCTTTGAGAGAAGATAAGTAAGAAGCATGTGCTTCACGGGATATTCGATGCATGATTAAGGTCTTTGCCAGGATATGGTGCCACCGAAGGATCCGTACATCCAGGTTAGAGTTCTTGATGATATTGGTGAAGTGTTGCTCACTGACCGGTCTGCCAATCTTGCTCGCTACTCAATGCACTTTCTCAAACGAACTGATGCTGAACAATATATTTGTCAGGTTTGTTGTTCCGTCAAGTTGCTGATATTTCCTGGTCTCATCAATTGTTCCAATCAATCAGTTGCTCTGATTCTGTTAACAGGGTTTAATGGAGGAACTCTTGAGCTGACCAACGGAGTTAACCCAGTCCACGCATTCTTGATGGGCATCCGCAGGCTCTCTAGCTGAACTGCACTTGCATTATGCCACTGCTATAAGCACGAGCTAAGCAGTTGGTGGAAAAGCAAGCAGAAGTGAGTCAGTCCAGAATAATGATTATCTTACCTGGTCAGACAGCTGGACATAGTAGACAACACCCTGGAGAAAAGATCAGACATGATCACTGGTTTAACTTGCAGAAATAAGTGTAAATCATTCTAGCAATGAAGATGACATACTGCCTAATTTTTCTGCTTTGGCTTTCAGCAGAATAATGTTAGTGGCTTCTTAAGCTATAGCAGAACTCATTTAAGAGCCAGCAAAAATATGACCACCACATATGTACAAATACATGAAACTTTGGATGTACTTGAGAGTTCTGTTTTCAGGATGGATTACTCAATAATGGTGAACTATTGTATCTTTTCCGAAGGTTTTGTGCATATGAATGATTTTGGCCCCCCTTGGCTTTTTGCATGTAATTTAGCAAGCGCAGCTGCCTATCCGCAAATTTATTGATCGCCAAGTAGCCTTATGGGGTAATGCATCTCGTCATATAGCTATCTCACTTTTCTTCCAGTGATATTTTTAGTGGAATGATAGTCCATTGGTACTTGCAAATTACCATGGAGATGAAGTGGCATGCAAAAATTTGAGGGATGCATATACATTTATTAGCGCCTACCCGATTTTGACAGCATGCCTCTCTGCTTTCCATTTGAAGTGTATTTATGTATTTGTGCTGTAGATCTTTGTATTTTAGTCTTCGCACTCACTGCATATATACTTATCTGGCCTTTAATAGCGAGGAATAAATTTTTTTAAGTCGTTGTGTCTTCATGAGTTGCACCAATCAATTATCTATATTACGGTTATGTTGCATGTGCTTTAGATTCCTTCTCTGAAGGTTAATTGGTAAGGTAAAAACTTCATAATTTCCATTGCAGTTGTTTCTACATGCTACAGTAGTGTAATCACATCAGCCATAGTTTTTCCACTTTGAAGTCTATGCATGTTATGTTACAAACTCTATAATTGAGAGGATACTTATATACCGAACTTAGCGATCCAACGCACTGATAAGGTAAGCAGCTTATATTCGTGACTATTTCCACAGCCTGATCATCCAGAGTGACAGGAATACCCTTGTTGAAAAGTTCCTCGGATCCTGTTGCGTCTGGTCTGTCCAGTTCACGTTGCAGTATGGTCTTCACCGTTCCTACAACTTGAATAAAGTTGAACATAGGAAGATGATTTTCATATCAAGTTATATGAGGGGAAAAGAAAACTAAGACAACTCAGAGGGCAGTGCATTTCTAATTTGTCCTAACTATGGACTGTTATAGTAGCATTTCATCTATTTTTTGTGGAAAGAACGCATGTCCTGCTCAGTTAGTATTCAGTTGGTCATATGCTTTTGACGGGTGCTGTCGGTACTATTTGTTTGTCCTTGAGGAAGAGATCGTGAAATCAACGAATTTTGGGGCTTGCAGGTAGCAGGTAGAGGAAGAAAGAGGCCTATCCTGTTCTGTACACACACACACACACACACTAATTGGCTTTAATCTTGCTCCACTCTTCTTAAAGACTGTCGAAGCTGCTCTAATGGGAGCATCTTTGATGCACTCGATGGTTTTCACTTTGAACTCAGTAAGTAATCATATTAACGTTCTCATAAACTGTTCACAATTGTCGAGAGCGCAAGCTGTAAAAGTTAATTTTGGGCATTAACGCCACCTTATCCGTTTGAGAGCTGGACCGTTTCCTGTTGTCAAGGTATACTTGAAGTATTCAAGGCTATCATTACTACACTTTACGTTATATTATGTGTATAAAAAGTCTTAAAAGCATGCTATTTTCTAAAATGTTGATCTGGTATGTGGTTTCTCGGCATACATAGAGGTAGCTGGTACGTGGTTTCTCGGCATTCATATAGGTAAGGTTATATATATATATATATATATATATATATATATATATATATATATATATATATATATAGGTTCAAGGTGATATCCACGGCCCAAATCATCAAAATCACGAGGATGAACTGAGTATGGAAGAATAGTTTTGTTGTGCAAGCACTCTCGATGTTCCTCGAGAAAGACTAGGAAGAAAACTCTACCAACTAGCTAGTGCAGCTTAGGATGCTGTATACAGCTTTGCTGAGATAGATCTGATAAGTGAGAACCATCATTGCAGAACCTGCAGATGATACTGTATGGTTGACTAGTTCAGATCGGGTATATCATACACCCGTCTGCTATGTGATCCCTTCTAGGAGCATATCATGCACCGAAATAAGATCATGCTGGGTTTTAGTAGCAGTGTCCTTGCTACATCTCCTTTGAGCACCATGTGACTTTCTTAATCATTCCTCTTGACTAATCTTCGCAGCTGAAACAAAAAAATTGAGTCGTCTCCGCTCTGATAATCAGAATTTGCGTCATTGAGAAACAGGAAGACAGAGTGGAACCATAGAATTGTCCGGCACAAGATGTGGCTCAGCCACACCACCCTTGGCACGAGCCACCAGAGAAGAGCTAGCAAGTATCTATCACAGGGTGCCAGAACTTTGCCTCTGGTGCTCCAGCTTCGGTTTTGAACTTATTTTCCAATCAGTAAGTAAATGCTCCAGGCTTTGTTCCATGCACCATCAACTATAGAGTACTAATTTGCACAGTAGCTTTGACAATTCTTTATAATCATAGTTTGATTTCAGGGATCCTGTTCTGTAGACAACCTGCATCAAATGTCGAACGACATCCTGATATTTTCCCGTTTAACTAGCTACTGTGATGAGCAGCTTATCAGTGATTTCACTACTGCAGAACAGAAGTGAGGAGTCATGGAGGAAGCAGGTCGATATCCTTGATACTGATTCACAACAAATTACATTTTTATACGAAATTTTGCAGAGAGAATTCGTCAGGACACAGATCGATGCTTGGCCAAGTCTACATTAATTGAGGAAGTGAGATGGAGCAAGATTCGGATGAAGGAGCACTGCTCTTATTGGGAAATTCTGCAATTTTTTGCCTCTGATAGAACAACACCCTTCAACCCAAAACCATTCCCATCTTCCCTTATCTTTCATTTCCCTCCAAACTACCATACCTGACCCCAGATCTCTATACAAACACACAACCCCATCAGTAGCCACACATTTTGTACTGCCCCAATTCGCCTTCCCACCTAACAGTTTCGACCCCAATTCACGTGGCATTTCCTCAACCAAACTCCAAACCTCACCTTCACCGAGCTCCCACAAGGATACTGCTCCACCGGATGTCCGGCCGACTAGCATCAGCCTCCCGTTGTGGCGAATCAGCGCCGCGAATTCGAGCTGATCTGCTAACGGTACGCTTAGTTCATGCCAACTATTCGTCCCAATCTCGAAGCCCATGATGCTGTAGGCCCTGGCTGAGGTCATCCAGTACAGCACCCCATCACAGCATACACTTTCATTAGGAGTCCAGACCGTCAGCCTCACCGCAAATTCCACCGGCATCGGCCCGATAATCTGCCACCTCTCACAAACTGAATCGTAGGTTTCCAACGTGGACTCATACGTGCCGCAACCGCGTGGGGCACCAGACATTCCTCCAGCGACGTACACCCTGAAGGCAGGGAATGAAGCACCCGGGCTCGGGTCCAACACTACTATTCCTGTGGCCGGATTGGTGCGCGAAATGTTCAGCTTCGGCAATCGCTTGTATTGCCTAGTAAAAGGGTTACATAGAGCTAATTGGTGGACTGTGGTACTTGTGGATTTTAACAGGATAAGGCCACCACCGGTAGGAGAAACGAGCCTCACTGGGTCCGACAAGAAATCAAGGGGAAGGGCATGCCAATTATCCGAATTCAGATTGTGGACATAGCAACATCCACTGAGGCTGCGAATAGGCACCGCCACAAACCACGGTGGATGCTTCCACGTCACCGCCGGTCCGGTGCTCAGCAGGTAGCCTCTGCCACACCTGTGCCAATGCCGGCAAGCCGAGTTGGCCCGGGCCAACGATTCCGGCGAGAGGAAGGAGAAGATCTTGGCAAGGATGTCTAATGGAAGGCTGTTCCACATTTTTTTCACAGAAGATGGTGAAGGCTTTGTAACTAGCTGAGCTGTGCGGCTATCTCCATACATGCTTCAATCTAACAGCAACTATGTGGTGGCCGTGCAATTATTGATGGTGAATCATTGACGACGATGGGGGTATATATCACGGGGATGTGTGACCCACATGAAGATTTTTGTCTGACCCACACGTGATGATGTGATAAATTATGCTTTTCTTGTACTAGTTTTCATTTTAAATGAGATGCTGCAGTTGTTCATCGTATTACTCTATGCAAAATGTTGGCTTTAAACTAACTAAAACTCAATTTCTTTCTCGGCTAATAACATGTCTTCACCCCCAATATCTTTTCCACAAACACTCTTTAACACCCTAGAAGCATAAACCTGCCCACGTGGTTGATAGTTAGATTGAAGATATGGGATGAGAGAATGGTCGATTAAGCGATGCTCAAAATGCCCAACAAACCATCATTAATGAAAAAACAAAAGAAAAGAAAAAAAGGGTATATAATATGTTTTTCAGAAGAGAATAAATTCATCGAATTTTTTATGGAGTGTATATCACAACTCATGGGGTTTTATAGCTCATGAAACTTATGCGATCAAATCTTATTGCAATTTGGCATGAAATTTTTGCTATTTGTGTGCAAATGTACAAGGCACGAGAGAGAGAGAGAGAGCATAACAAGGATGACGTCCTTCTCTCGTAAAATGTCAATTATGTTACACCAGCATTACAAAAGGCTTATGCGACGGTAAGACATTGTACAATGATCGGAAATGCCAAAAACCGAATTGAGTTTGCAACTTACAAACATTTTCCAAAAGGTCGATATGGCTACCCGGCAACGACAGGTCGTTTTCGCGAAAACGGCTAATCGAAGAAGAACGGCGAGCAGGGGGCCCGCGAAATTTGGAAGTTTACCGCCATGATCTCTCGACAACCTCCCGCTTCAACTTGTTTCGTGGGGGTCTCCCACCAAGATTTGCTCCTCCTCCTTTTTCTATTCGCAAATTTTCGATTTTCTTTTTCCTCAGCTAAAGGAAAAATGTCTTCTTCGAGAAAAAGGGCTCGAGCAATCTCTTCCATTGCTGCGGCTGCATTCTTTTTCCTCATCATTCTTCAAGTCCCTCTTTTCAGGTAACGTCCGTTGTTTATCTCCCCACTTGAGCTTTTCTTTTCCCGTTCCTACTATTCTCTTTTTGGTGGATATGATATGATGAGCGTTGATCAAGAAATGAGATTTTTGTATGAGAAAGATTGGTGCAATGATGTCGTTTTCTTGCTCCACCATGATTAGGTTTGCATTTGGTGATCTGGGTTGGTTGCTAGCGCAAATGGGTCATTCGTTTTCGGTCTTTGAAAAGGACAAGATAACAGATGCGTCCACGATTTGTTTACCCTCCTACTGTAGGAAAATGTCCGGTTCTTGATGACGACAGAAGCGGTGTTATTTTCTCTCTGGGAATGTGACTGATGTGCGTTCGATTGAAAGCAAATACTTCATTCCCTCAAAATAAAAATGTGATCTTGATAATTAGCTTCTTTATGCCCTGCTTTTAATGTCGTTTTAATGTTTTTATCTAGATTATGGCAGTGAGAGAGGGAAAAGGGGACTAAAAATGAACGTGAATTGTCCCTAATCTGGCGCTGGTTAGAAGTGAATCCCTTGATTGATCCATCATTGATGTCGTTATAGTGCTGATAGGCAATTACCTATGTGGGGGTAATTGCTACTGATCAAAGTATATTTTGGTAGTTTCATTTTGTATATACAGTTTGAAAAGATTATAAAACCAGAAATGGTTCGACTGTTGAAAGGATATATAAAGAAGAAAAGATCCAAACACTTTATTCTTTTAGAAAAACCAGCACATATAAAAGGGTGGGTTCAAATTGATGACAAGGGGATGTGATTACGGGTCTGGTTTGTTTTCTCTGCTAAGTCACTGCATATTTTCAATGTTCTGCGTCTTCAGATTCAACTATGTTGTTTTTCTTCTGTCTCTACAGGGTTCCATGTAGGATTGGAATGTGCACAACACCAATGCAGGTGACATCCTCTCAGTTGTTTGCGACTGAAATCTTCCCTCAGTCTGTAGTTAAAGCTCTTCTCTATCCGGGAGCTGTTGCCAATGCTTTTCTCATGAGCAAGACCATACCAAGCTATGATGACTTGCTAGACGCCTACAATTTTGCCAATTCTAAGGCAGTTTCATCAGCTATAGATCTTCGACGCATTGAGGTCTTCACCGTCTCTCTAACAATTGCATTTTTAATTTACAAGTTGTATTCTGTGCTTTTTGTAGTTTTGCTTCATCAGCTGACGGTTAAGACTAGAGAGCAGAACAGAATGATCTGGAAGCTCCTCACGTGTCATCAATTTATTATCCTGTAATGCAAAGTCAAAGCAACATTTTGCCTGAGTGCATTTTTCATGTTGAAGAGGCCATTTGGTTCTTTGTCATGGTAAGCTTATTTATAATTTCTCCTTCTGATCCCGGCCTATACACCAGGTCCTTGCTGGGAGCTACTTAATGGTGGCAGGAGCTCTTCTTAGTCTCATGAAGCCGGTGAGGATGAGCTTTTTCGGTGCGCTTCTAGTCATTTGGGGCCTGGCTAGGGAAGTCATGCTCGGAAAGACTGCTTACTCCAATTCATCAAAATCCATACGTATGTACCCGACGTTGTTCTTTGCAGCAGTTTCTGCTTTTGCCGCAATGCGGAAGGATGTGAGAAAGATAGTACGTATGTGCAGAACTAGGAAGTCAATATGCATAGACTGAAACATGAGAAAGCAAAACACAGATAAAAGGTAGTCATATCCATCTGTATATGACATGTAGTATGATTCTTGGCCAATTACAAGAATTAGAACGATTCACCAAGAAATCATATTTTTCCATGGGGCGAACCAGCCTTGTGTAAAGCAACTCTAGCAAAATATATGACAGGATTAGTAGCTGCATTGTGCATTTCTTCAAGTGGTTGCCTAGTACTCTTTCATCTTTCCTATCTTTTAGTTTCCAACTTCTGCCGTTGATTTCGTGATACTGAACACCTTCCACTTCCATGCTATGCTATTAGGAACTGCAATTATAGTTTATCGAGCTTTGTGCTCCACTCCCATTCTTTCTGGTTGACTTCATTAACGTCAAACATATAGATACTCTAAGGCCATCTCTATTAGAGGGAATCCACTGTCCACAAGCAAATTTTAGAGAGATGCAGGAAAAAATATTGGCATCTAATTACTCTTCCCACCTATAATATGACCGTGTGACAATGGTTGGGGTGCGAATGTTTGATCTCGCATCGTAATGTTCTGTGATTAACTGCTCCAAGAAGTAGAAACTTTCATGTGAGAGGTGCTAAAAAATTATGTGCGATGATGGTTAGAAGTAGGATGTCTCTCGATGATTTTCAAAGTATGTAATTGTGGACAATAACTGATAAACAGTTTAATCACCATATCATTCCCCACCAAATAAGAGACAGGATAAATGCACAAGTGCTCCATTATTGCAAGGAAGTGGTTATATACTGAACATACAATCACGCACTCAATTGAGTACAAAGGGGGCAAATGAAAACGTCATATCTGATTCGATCCAAGTAATTTAGAGATTCAATCAGTCGGCACACATAATTTGAAATTGTGAGAAAAATCCCAGACAAACCATCTACTGCAACATCTTTATTTCGGGTGAAGAAGGAAGAATGGTCATGAGAGCATCCTCGTATCCAACTGGATCTGTAAGATGAAAGGAATGAGTAACAAGATAAAGGAAACTCAGCAGAATTGGGTGTAGGAACAACGACAGCAAGGTTTAAAAGTAAGATACCTCCATCCTCCAGAAGGATTTTGATGACCTCCCCAGATACATCAGCCTGTGGTAAGAAAGATAAGTTCACCATCTGAGACCGCAAACTGAATTTCTATTGCAGTAAATTGCGCTAATGCATGTGAAACGGAACTGAAAAGAACAAAAGAGCAGAAGAAAGAATACGAATCCTCTTGACCTTGATTGGCATCTCTCGACCGAGCTGATCGATGTAGCAGACTACTTGTCCCTCCTCCACTGTTTGCCTCTGCAGGGTGAACGTGAGATTTCAGTTTAGAGACAGATATACACCAAGCGTAAATTGTTATGCATGAGAAGTTTATTTTTGTTTTGGTACTCTCGGTAACACCATCTAGTTTCTCATCTTGCTTTGTTTTCCATGTTATTGATCCGAAATAGTATGTCCTAAGTATGAAGGTTTCAATGGAGCTCTGTTGGCTTTCCAATGGTAGGCCTGGCTACCGAGTCGCTCGGTTGTCTTTGGTGGCATTGGAGTTTGCAGAAGATGGTTACTCACTCTCTGAAGCAACTACTAAGAAGAAAATTATCTGAGGTTTCAAGATCCTTTCCGTTAATTTGCTAAACCCTTTTCAATAACTTATATCTTCAGAACTTAGACATGAAAAAATAATGACAATAACCCACGATGCAATTCGGAACTTATAGACTGGCCTTATGACCTCTGTCTTTTTACCTCCTTACATGCAGGCAGAGCATGCTTCCCTTTTATAGTACGAGATCTTTTGAAAAACCCCACCTGGTTCAGATGAAACTTTGATAAGTAAGCTCAGACACACACACACACACACATACAAACGTGGACTCACCTTAGGAGACTGAAGTACAACCAAGCCTTCATTAGCGGCTTTTGTAAGTGTTATCTGCCATCTATGTACGGAGAATATCGATTTGGTGACTGCTAAAGAAGGTTCTGGGAGTGAAGCACTTGCGACGGGTTCCTCAGGTGCTGCATCGGCTTTAACAGGAGCAAGCGACTGGGGAGATGGAGGTAAGGTGGCAGTCTTTCTGGTCGGATTCCTCGCCAAATATAGCTGAAAACCGTTGAGCTAAATGTAGATAGGAATAAAACAAAGAGAACTTTAATTGGACCTGAGCATCTTTAAAGACTTCTACAAGTTGGCTGGAGGCCAAATTGTGAAATCCTCTCAGTTTACATGAATTTGTGAACCCAACCCTGGTCTTCTTACCTTCATTTCAATTTTTTCAACTGAACTTGCCTCGCATATGCCAGTTATCAGAGATCCAACCTGCATATAAATCTCAACTGACTTAGCAAGGTAGCTACTTGAAAATTTCCTGTAGAAGGGTACTCCTATTTCCAAAATTCAGAAGTTGTGAAACTTGTCCCTGCATTAAGTGTGCCTATAATCAAAGCAAGACGACTTTGCTTTGGAGTTATAATGTTAAGCATAATCTGCAGCCCCCCATCACAAATTTAAACTGCTAATTAGATCTCATCATACTTTGCCTTTGAAGTTACCTCGATTATCAAGCAGAGCAAAGATGGAAGAGACAGGAAAATCTGGACAGCGAAGTCTAACACAGTACATACGACAGAAGTTGACCCAAGTTTCAAGGAATCATTTTATCATTAGGATTAGGAGTGTTAGAAGTTGATACTCCACAAGTGTCATATTCAGGCCAATGACATTATGAGCACGTGTTCAAGAACGAACATGAAAATAAAGCCTCACTTCGCCTCTTTCATTTTGAGTATGCTTATCTGTATTATGCCGCAATCCACTTGTATATCACTAATCAAACGAGCTTGGGTAGAAGAAGAGCTGTATATAGTCTTAATGAAACATAAAAGGGAAAGAGAAGATAAATGAGTCTTGCACCAGCGAGAAGGAACTCAACCTCAGATAGATCTGGTGGGCGTCTCCTTGTGAAAGCAGATGTTTTGGACTCTTCAGAACCATCTACATGTACAAAGTAGCAATCATCGTAAAAAATACTCGGCCATAGGCCTGTGGACAGCAAAATTAGTCTTCCAAATATGATAATTTAACTATGTGAAGATGACTTTCGCAGTCATGAGTGAGCAAAAATTCATTGAGTGAACCTCTGGTAGATCAGGATTTGTTCAAAAGTACAAATTAAGGACAAACATCAGCGATGAGTACTTACACTGGCTTCCAGAAGATGAGGTACAATACATTCTCCTTGGGTCATCTGTCCTGGAAGATGTCCTTACACCTGCATGATTCTGTGATTTGTGCACTGTCCAAGTTATCCTCAAAGTGGATTGATGTGCTTCACCAACTCTTGCTCTATAGAAGTTGAGATTTGATATCTTAACTCTCGAAGATCCTAAGGTACCTGAAAGAAAGTAATGCCAGAACATATAATCATCACCTCGAAGAATGAATCATGGGCTAATTAGATCAGAATCAGATTGTACAATTTGATGCCAATACCGACTGCATTTGCTGGACATAGGTCATGGATACTAAGATGTCGGCTGCTATTAAGGTGTACTATGTCACAGGAGAACACTAAGAGCACCCTTCCATGGTATGGAATAGCTCAAATTCATACTCATCAAGAGCGATGCCAATACCTTACGCGACAAGCGATCCATGTTGATGCTTGACCAGGCAGAAAGAAGCAAGAGACAGAGACTCACCAGAAGCCATTCACAGTGCTTTGACCTCTGAGGCAGCCAGATGAATTTTGATGATGTTGAAATGTACACATTCAAAACCAAAGCCAAAGAAAGACAAAAAATCTCTAGTGAAAATGGCAATCTAAGTTTCATGAAAGCTGCATCATAAACGTATAAATTAAATCTTTTTTAGGGAAGATGAGAGAATAGTATCTGCGGATTATTCGCTTATACCGTCTCCAGCTTTGCAGAGCCAAACTAACAACAACTCTTGCAATTGTCCAAATGAACTGCCTTGCTTTTTTCCCACTGAAATAAAAAAAAAAAGGAGAAATCGGAATTCTGCAATTTGTCTCATGTGCAAGATGTATTATCAAAGACTGTAAGAGCGAATCGTCAATTACAACTTGGGATGTGGATGTCTCTTTGGTACCACCAATGTTTGAGTTTAATTTGGTTTGCTATATTGGCTTCTCCAGAAAAATGGGAAAATTACAAAAAAAGTAATAAATCTATCGCAATTATGCCAATTCAGTCCTTAACCTTTTGTATTTGTGCCAATTCAGTCCCGATTGAGTTTGAAATTTCAATTGGGTCAGGGTTTTCATTGGCTCAAACTCGAGACGTAATTTAACACAACTTATCTGTCGTACGCTATCGGCACTTAGCCTATGAAAATAAATTTTTTCAAACCTGAGGAAAGGAAAAATCATCGTTCACTAATTTCCTCACACCTGATCCAAAAAAAGAAGAAACATGTCCTGTCCAAACGTCGTTGCTGTCGAAGATTAACCTCAAAGACGAATCGCAACATATGCATCACACATTCAATATTACCTTCGTATTCCCACTTTAAAATGCCAGTGATTATCGATGGTACTTACGAGCTAATAAGTACAGATTAACACTTAATTACGCAGCTGTCGATTTAGATCGATATAAGGGCACAATTAATCTGATAAATCTTGGGTACCGCCGTCCGATGATAATAACACCAAGAAGGAACCAAACTCATCTTCTTCTCTTACGTAGCATTCAGACACCGTCCCAATGTGACACCAGCTCCCAAACAACAACAAAGTGACAACATTAGGGACGGTAATTCTTATGATTAAGTTGAATTGATCGGACAAAGCATCCCACTTCGTAAGTGTAGTAACAAACGCGGAAAAAACAATAACAGAACATAAGGATTACGTGGTTCGATCGAGGTGATCGACGTTTACGGGCGAGGCAAAACAAAAGTTCCACTATGAAAAACGAAGATAGTTCGAATTACAACTCTAGCGACCGGCATAGCCCCCGAACCCTCATGAAGATCTATTCGTACCCCATAAAGATTTGTTCGTTTGCTTTGAGTTGGGCCTATCGGCCCAACCTTCCGCGTCGCGAACTAAATCTCAATTTTTTCTCTACTTTTTGGGTCGCACAAAAAATATGTCGGGTCGGGTAATGAATCGGGCCGAGTACATAAAATTTCAAGATATATTTAACAATAAGTTTCTTAATTGAATTTTCCCTTTTTGGCCAAATAAATCATTCTACTTAAAAACCTATGTGCGAGGACGTACACGCTAAACATTTATGGCGAGACAGACGGGTATCAATCGATTAATCTCCTTGGATTTAGGTCGGAATAATTTTCAAAATGATAATAGTATGCAAACCCCATGCCTGCTTCGTATTAGAAATTAATTCTGTCAATTGATATGGTTAAGAAAAGGGATGATTATTCAAAAAGTCCTAAAACCTATTATGCGACGGCCAATTCAGTTCTAAACCTTTCAATTGCGCCAATGTAGTCTTAAACCTTTCAATTGCGTCAATGTAGTCCTAAACCTTTTGATAATTTGCCAATTCAGTCTTAAACCTTTCAATTGCGCCAATGTAGTCCTAAACCTTTTGATAATTTGTCAATTCAGTCTTAAACCTTTCAATTGTGCCAATTTAGTCCTAAATCTTTTGACGATTTGCCGATTTAGTCATAAGCCTTTTGATAATTTGTCAATGCAGTCCTTTCTGACAATAAAAGTTTAGGACTAAATTGGCAAAACTTTAAAATGTATAGAACTAAATCAATAAATCGTCGAAATGTTTAGGACTAAATGGACACAATATAAAGGTTTAGGACTGAATTGACAAATCGTCAAAAAGGTTTGTTATGACGAAACGCAGAAAAACAAAGACAGAACGCCAGGATTTTACGTGGTTCGATCGAGGCGATCTACGTCCACGGGCGAGGCGAAACGAAATTCCACTATGATCAAAGAGAGTACAAAATCGCTAAAGCGCACGGCTCGCGACAATTACATAAAACGAAAAAACTCTCCCTATATAAAACATGAAAACCCTAGCCTAAGTAAATAAGGCCCCAAAAAAAAATTTCTCGGGGGCATTGCCCCTGAACCCTCATAGAGATTTGCTCTAGCGCTAAAAAGATTTAGTTTTCGCTAAAGAAGTTTAGTTCGCAACGTCGGAGGGTTGGGCCTATTGGCTCAACCCTCCGATGTCGCGAACTAAACCTATACTTTTTCTCTTCTTTTGGACTGTACGAAATATATGTCGGACTGGATACATAAAATTCAAAGACATATTTAACAAGGTTTAGGGCTACGTCGGCACAATTGAAATGCTTAAGACTGAATTTGCCGCCATACAATAAGTTTAGGCCCTTTTGGACAATTTTCCTGTTAAGAAAAAAAAAATAGTAAGTAATTTTAATTAATATGGGAACAAGTTTATTCTCGCTTATGTTTTTCCTTCTTCTTTCGTTTATCTCAAAGACATTTTGTCGGGCGATTATAAACTTCCTTCAAGTCAAGGGAGGTAATAACAGAGCAGTAGACGAGGACAAAATCACAAGAGAAACTATGCCGACAGTGCGGACATTCGTAGGAGATCAACACCACGAATTTGCATCGGATGTCGTTGTTGGTAACTAAGTATCAATTTACTTAAACATAGTTTACTCTAATCTAAAACTAACGGCAACTAACTCTTTCGAGAGAGTAATCACAAAATAATAATAAAAAAGCAAGAAAAAAAATTAATGGGAGGAAAATTAAATGCTTCAATGTGATAATCACGGGCATGAAAATAGAATCACTACAAAGAGATTATAAAGTTGTTAGAAAGAAGAAATGAATTTCCAAAATTGAGAATAACACTAGAACTATTGTCTTCTATACTAATGAAGATTGCATTTACATGGCTTCTCTCTGTGTGCTTGGTTAAGTTGGTTTGAAAGGGGTTTTTGATACTTTGGATTTCTGAGACTCGGCTAGAAGAATTTTCACCATTGTTGGACCATCGAATTGACCTAACTGAGCCTTTTTTGTTCTTGCGCCTTTGACGAATGCGATAAGAAAAATTGCGCCCGAGCTTTTCCTCTCTACTTGTCGTTCTCTAATATTTCGAAAAAATTCTTATGCAAAATCTACTTAGTGATTGGGATACCATCTTTTGTTTTTTCTCCTTTCATTCCTACGAACAGGCCATAGGAACATGAATGCACAAAGGCTAATTGAATGAACAATTCATTTTTTTCGTGATGCTAATCAAATCTATGACAACTTGAAGAACTTTTTTTTTCATCATATAAGTGATATATACCGGCCGTGCATGCAAAAAAAAAAATCAATATTTGAGAACTCCAAAACTTTTATGCGGCATTTATATAAATGTTATGCTGCATCTATCATAAGATAAATCATACTATTCGTCAATAGAATAAAAGTTTGTTCTTTGACAAAAGAGAACACTTCCAGAATCTAATTGATACAAATTATGGAAGAGTACATGCAAAATGGTTCCTTTTATTAAATGTTATAGTTAAACTTCCAAACCAAAACTTTAGATGTAAAAGTCACAATACTTAAGAACCTTTCAAGGATTAAAATTCTACGACACTAGGTGACGAAGGTTAGATTAAGCCTATAGAAATTACAAGATATAGGTCTTGATAGTGCATGATTCCATACATCATCGTGGATAGACAAGGAGAGTCTCTTACAGTCTCCGTTTGTTTCGCGAAAAATGAATGGCTTGAAAAATATTTTCCTAAAAATGACCGCTTAGATTAGTTACAAAAACGAACGAACATAAAGTTTTTTCATCGTCCAACGAAAATGTTCAAATATAAATTGTTGCCTATAATGAAAACATTTCAACAGGCTAATTATCTCAAGTGACCACGAGCGATCATTTTTAGGAAAGTGTTTTTCAAATCATACAATTTCTGCGAAGCAAACGGGGCTTTAAGCGAAGGAAAAGGTCACGGCCAAGTATTGACTCTACGAACGGAACATGCAGGAGTACCATCCACTTTGTTGCATGCAACAACAAAGATGAAGACAGTGGATCAAGATATGATGACTAACAGCCACAACAACACATGATGTTACACAAAGCTTAACTCGAAAAGAAGACAGGAATCTTTCTTTTAAAGGCTTCTCCATGGCAGTCTATCTGGCCTTAAAAGAGAACCCTTTTCTTTAGTTTATCTAGCGAGAGCCTTAAAGACGCCACTTTCTGTATTCATGGTGCCATTTAACTACGCACAACCATTCTGAAAGTCTAAAGAAAAAAGACAATTTGGTCAATGAAGAGAATCCTATGCAGAAGGCCCCTCCGACATATACTTCCCTTTTCACTTTCTTTGACTTACGGTACGTATAAGATGCAATTAACTTATCTTTGTTGTTTGGGGTGTGAAAATGGCCCACTGAAGATCTAAAACATGTGTTTTTTTTTTCCTACGTTGATGTAATTCCTCTGGTAAAATCAAGCTGATATGAACTTACTACGATTTGCGTTGCATTTTTCCAACCCGTTGTTGATCTTCGTGTGATGAGGAGTCCGTACATGAGTGTAGTGTGTGTACTAAATCGAATATGAACCATTGAAAATCACGGGTCTCATGTCGATCTCATTTAATGGTCCGGTTTCGTTTTAGTATACGTATTAAGTCCGTCGAATAATGATTTCTTGTTCGTGATTCACCGTCTTTCCATCTCTAGTCTCTAGAGCGTCGAGTATCGCACGAGGGGGACGGGTGTAACGCAAGTTTGGATGTAAGACATCACACTACCTAATTTGATTTTCCCATAGAGGTAAACACATGAAAGATGGAGAGATGAAGATTCGTTACTAACAAATTTCCACTTAGGGGAACAAACCCAACATAACAATACGATTCTATAAGAGAATACTACAAGAAAGGAAAAGCACCAAAAAGCACGTGAAGTGCTCTTTTCTCCTCTAGCTCGAGAACTCGTAGGTAGATTTGCTAGCACTCACACACCCAAATAATAAATGGAAACGACAATTAGCCTTATGATAAGAAGACCTTAACAAATGTTTCTTAAGAGACACAGACTATAGGGTGGACATGCTTCTCTGCCTAAAGAGATTTCGCAGCCAATTAGAGAAACATCCCAAAAAGTAAAAGTTGAAGCTCCTGTCCCCGGTCTCTCTTGGTGGCCGCAATGCCTGCGAGCAATAATAAAGTTGCACCTTTAGAATAATCTTTAAATACCCTCAGATTCGAGTAATACTTAGGATACAACATATCCCACATAAAATGTGCATGCAAATTGACTACGTCGCTTCGCAATACGGAGGCGACGGTTGATCGCGTGAATTTTTGTATGCCGGTCTTTGTAAATCTTTGGTATGCGTAGCTTTAGTCGTGACTAATTAGCGTCAAAGTGTTAGTTGCATACCCAAAATTGAAAAGCACTTTGCATAGACCTAGTAAGATCGGTTGCTAGAGTAGTCCCGAGGGGCATTGCACCGGAAACATTCCATTCTGCTGGCGAAGTTGTGCTCATTGCATCCAAACCTGGTGAAAGGGAAAAAGAAAATAAGTTGAAATACGAATGTAAATTTGATTAAAAGTGATTTCTACTGAAACAGCTAGTTTAGTCTTTCATTCTTTTAGCTGGAAGAGCTTATAGAATTTTAGTGCCCGGTTCCTTTCTTTAACTTTAAAATGTGTCTGTCGATCTAGTATATATTTCGGCAGAATTTGGTTTACCTATTGCAGATCCAATCGCCCGATTTCCATCCGGATCGGCTGCCACCGCCGTTGCTGCCTAGACCTCTAGAGCGTGGCATGTCGAAATCATAGCTGCCGGCCAAGTCTTCCTTGGACGCACCGCACTTGAAGCAGGTCGAGCGGTTGGCAAAGTTATGAGTCCCGCAGTTCCCGATGGTGCAGTACCAATCTCCGGGACGGACGTCGGAGCCCGTGAACCCGAACGAGGATCCGCTCCTCCCGCCGAAACTCGCAAAGTCCCCGCCCCCGCACCTCGCGTCCCCGCAGCGCTGGCACGAGTCGCGCCGCTGGAAGTTGAGGTGCTGGCACGACTTGCAGTTCCAATCTCCGGGCCTACTCATCTTTGCTGCTCACAATGAACTGAAAACAACCACCAAAAGATCGAATCAATGAGAAGAGACTGGATAGACTTACTTTACAGTTAAATTCTTGCTAGCTTCCATTAAAGATATAATGGCTAGGGTTTCAAGAAGTGAATGAAGCTAACCTTAACAAGACAAAGCGTGTGGCTCCGAAATATAACAAGAGAGGAGAGATTGCTGCTGCTGCTGAAACAATCTGCACGACGAGGGTGTGCTTATATACAAGCACGGGCCACAGATAAAAGGGACTAAATGGAGGGCCGTGAACTTTCTTTTTTGCTCTTCGTGTTGGTTCAACCTAGCCTGCCTTGAGAAGTGGAATTTAAAAGAAAAAATTTGGAATCGAAAAAGAGAAAAACAAAAGAGGTTCTTGGAATCTACAAAATCTAAAGGAAGATAAAGCGATAAAGCAAACGAAATTCCGACGTACAATTCCAAAGACAGCAAGTTTTTGAGATTCGGTTGATGCCCTTCCCCAACCATTCTTTTTGGATTTTAGGGCTATATCGATGGCCGGATGGGATTTTGCTTCGTTCTTAAGCCTACACAATCTGGGTGGTTAACTTGCAAAGTTGTAGCCTTTAGTTGCATGTTCCAGCCGCATCTTCAGAACTTCCAAACATTCTCTTCACACTCCTTCAATGGAATGAAGTCTGTAGCCTGTATGTTGAAATAACATCTCGAGTTTGAACTCATTGATAATGCGTTTGGAATAACCTCAGAGTGAAATGATATACGGTGCTGTCAGATGCTCTGCAATTAGGGTTTGTAATATTGGGCACGACTAATTTATTTGACAAGAACAAGGGGAATTCAGTATTTGACGCGAAACGATATGCTTAACCATAGACATATATGTTCACACACGAGGTTTTCATCGTGGGTCAATTATTTGTCCAAAATGCAAGTGATGATTTAACATTAATGGCACAAATCACAAACACATTGATGACAAAACACGAATTGCCAGCCCTGTCAACAACATGTGATCAGGTGCTCCGGTGACGCAAACAGCTTGATTTGTATTTAAGGCGGACGCCTAGCCAAATCTAGCTAGGTAGGCTTCTCTTTGAATAGTGTGTCATTAGAGAAAAAAAAAATCACGAGGGCTAAATACTGTAATGGATGTAATTAGGGACTATGTAACACTTACTAGACTTGAGTAAGCTAACACTCGAGAGACAATGGGTGGGTTTGGTTCAGCATTTGAAATGGGTTTTGGGGAAATGCAAATGCCTTCAACCTAATGGGGTTTAGGAAAATGCTAATTGCGTTTGATAAAATCTCATTTGAAAATAGGCTTTGGGTTAAATCTTGTTTGGTAAAAACAATATTCCAAAGGGGCTTTGAATGCAATTTTTTAATTTTTAATTAAAAAACTTACCCTTCGCCGGACCGGCGAAGATTTCAGGCCGCCGGCGAGCCAAATCTGGCTCCGGCGGCCATCATCTGAGGTCGCCCGACCTTAGGCTGCCCTCGCCGAGGGTCATGCCACCCAGGCGAGGGCCGCCTGAGGTTAGGCGACCTCAGGCGACGCCTGGGTTCGCACGAACCAGGCAACGACGCCTGGGTTCGCGCAACCCAAGCAATGGCGCCTGAGGTCGCGAGGCCCAGGCGCCGTCTCTTGGGTCGCACGACCCAGGCGTTGTCGTCTGGGTTCGGGAGACCGGGGTGACACTCGCCTGGACGGCGGTCCTCACCTGAGCGTCCGACCCTCGCCTGGTGACTGGCCCCTTGCCAGTCCCTTGCCGTCCCTTCGTCAGCCCCTCACCGGCTAGATCTGGCCTCCTCAACTTTGAAGAATATAAATAGTAAAAAGGGGGGAAAAATCGAAAATATAGGGAATTGATGAGGTAAGTTTTGGAAGGAAAAAAAATCTCTTAGCATTTGGCCACATGCTGGTCCCTACCAGTATTGGGCTTTCAGCTTTTCCAAGGCCAACATTTGGTCAAATGCTGGCCTAAAGCTGAACCAAATGCTTCAGCATTCTCCCAATGGGCTTTGGAGGCTGAAAGCCCCTTGGGAATGCTGAACCAAACCCACCCAATGAGTGAACCATTCTTGTATCGCTATCAATAGTGAAATGTTTTTGTTACTCTCCCTATACCTGTAGATTAGATTGATCGAACCACGTAAATTCTATTTGTGATATGTTTCTTGGCCTCCGCTTCTCACGCTTTGATCTGCATAATCCTACCAAGTTGCTATAGAAGGAAAAATTGTCAAAAAAGTCCTAAATCTATTGCACTTGTGCCAATTTAGTCATAAACTTTTTAATTTTTCCATTCAGTCCTAAACCTTTTACATTTGTGCCAATTCAGCCATAAACCTTTTTTTGTGCCAATTCAGTCCTAAATCTATTGCACTTGTGCCAATTTAGTCATAAACTTTTTAATTTTTCCATTCAGTCCTAAACCTTTTGCATTTGTGCCAATTCAGCCTTAAATCTTTTTTTTTGTGCCAATTCAGCCCTAAACCTTTTTTTTGTGCCAATTCAACCATAAACCTTTTGTATTTGTGCCAATTCAGTCCATTCGGCCAACTTTGGCCGGCCGATGCTAACTTGGAAATTTTTTAATAAAATTTCAATGTTTTTTCAAATTATTTTTATTTTTATTTCCTTTTTCTTTTCCTTTCTTCTTCCGCCAACCGGTCGCTGTTAGGGTTGGCAAGGTCGACCTAACCGGCCTCATGCGAAGCTCGCCCCCACTAGTGACCGGCGAGGGCGAGCCTCGCCGTTGCTGGGAGAAGTCGACCACGCCGGCCCTAGCCTTTGGCTGGTTGCCTCTGGCGATCGGCTGGAGGAAGTACAGAGAAAAAGAAAAAGGAAAGACAAAGAAAAGAAAAAAAATAAATAATAAATAAACTAAAAAATAACTTCAAATAATGTTAAAATATTATTATAAATTGTCCATGTCAGTGCCGATGTCCACATTAGCACTAGCCAACATCAACGTTAGTGCCGGCCGGCCAAAGTTGGCTGGATTGATTGAATTGACACAAAATGCAAAAGATTTAGGACTGAATTGGCACAAATGCAAAATGTTTAGGACTGAATTGACAAAATTAAAAGGTTTAGTACTGAAATGGCAAAAGTACAATATGTTCAGGACTTTTTTTGACAATTTTCCCTCGTAGAAAGCTTATGTTTGTCACGAGTCTGCAATATTGGTAGGTTAACTAGAATCAGATCCGGTTTGAGTAAAAAATATGTTGATGAAGGATGCTTGAATGTGAGACAACCGAAGACTTCCGCACTTGGTGACATGGGGCTTTGAGCCTGTGTTTTATGTCTAATCGACACATGTATGTCCATTCATTCACTATTAAGCCAACCCGTCGTGTTGAATTTTGTTTTGCAAAGAGAAATTGGCAAAACCAAAATAATTATAAAATAGAAAGTATTGACCCATTTCATATATGTACTAGAGAAACATCTGCCATATCTAGTCTAACGAGTACATAACCATTATGTAGGTGTGTTGCATGTCTAATCAACATTGAGTCCATCCTTTAAATATTAAACAAATCCGTCAGGTTTTTCAATAGAAATTGCGAAAACTAACGCACTGATAAATTAGAATGTGTTGACCAATCTTATATCTGGACCGGAGAAATCTCTCCCTAAGAGCATTGTATTTGATTGTTGCGCCGTGTTTAACTATCTTCATTGGATTACCTACCAAACGCATGACTGGTAATCTCAAAAGATTGGATGGTTTATTAGAAGCTGTTCTTGATTCATAAAAAAATGGGGAAAATTTCGTTTAAGGGCCCAAAGTGCCCTTAAACGAAATTTTCCCTAAAAATCTGGTCAATCCAGTTATAGCCCACACAAGAAGCAGGATCTCACAAACAGGATATGCTGTAACCTCCCAGCACAACACACTTATTCCAAACCCCTGTTCAAGCAAACTGTGCATCTTAGAAAGGCCATTTTGACCGAGCCCTATTCGGGTCCCTCCCACCCACTTATGTCCCACCACAGGGACAAGTGACTGAGGCCATCTGAATTGTGCATTTTAATGATTGCACAGTGCACGACAAAAGCTCGGATGAGTCATATGAGCACATTTTGTTTAGTGTCTCCATGTTGAATATTCCCAGCACAAAATCCCAAGCACAGGCCAATATGAGTGTGTGTACACATCAACTGTGACCACGAGGAGGATGTCTCTTTCGAATTTTTGGTTTTTGAATATTGAATCACCATCTCTTGTGCATTCTTTGTGATATCTTGTCATTTTATACATATATACACATGAAAAAATCGATTATTTTAGTGTCATTTAATCAGTAGACTTCATCATGAATTCATCAGACTAGGACTGACTTAGTTCTGATTAACATAATATTGATGTATTATATGCTTTCTCATACGACGTTTTATTCTTTTCTTTGACGGTATAAAGACACACCACTTCAACTTTATCACCTCCCAACCTAGGACACTAAACGAAATAGAAAATGTCTAGTCATTGGACATGGGCGCAAGACCGAAGTACAGAAAATGATGTATCCAACAAAAAAGAATGTTCATGTTTTTCTATGGCACATACACACAGGCGAAACCAATGATATATGCACGAATAACAAAGAGATGAGCACGACAAAGAATGAGCGAAAACCAACGTTTTTGCAAGGATTAATGAAGTGAAAGGAAAACTCCATCGATGAAAAAGAGAAAAAGCAAAGAAAAAAAATAGGGAGTTTCAATAAAGAAGGCATGAAGCTGATGATGAAATAACAAGTCTTGGAGGTAGGGTTTTTGACCACCTTTTGCTTTTGCTCCCCTCTCTTTCTTCTTCATTCGCTGCTGCGGCTGAACAATTCCAAGTTCCATCTCTCTCTCTCTCTCTCTCTCTCTCTCTCTGCTCGCTTTAGTTTTTCTTTCTTTATTTCTCTTTTGTTTTCTGAGCCTGAGTACACAAAGAACAGAAGAGAGAGAGAGAGAGAGAGAGAGAGAGAGAGAGATCTGGCGTCCATTCTCTTGGGGAAGGGTAAAGAAGGAGGAGGCGAACTGTAAAGAAAGAAGAGAGAGAGAGAGAGAGAGAGAGAAGTTGGGCTGATTCGATTCTTTTGCTTTGGGAATCGCTTCCATGCATGGCGACCACGACCAACTTCCCATCTCCCTTTTCTTTTCTCACTCCATGCTCGGTTACGTGTGTGATTGATGATTCACCCCCTTCTCCCCTTTTTCGTCCTTTCCCTTGTTTTCACGTTTGAGAATTTTCTTTTTTGATACCACAAGACTGGATATAAGGCCCCTTTAAAAAAAAAAAAATCGTAGATTTCTACATTTACTTTTCTAGAATCTCGATATTGCGCAACCCTTGTCGAGGCACAACAAGGTCATGGGGCCTTTGCCGCGGCCTTGAACGAGGAATGACGGGCCCTAGCTTGTTTGGATTTCATTCATTATGAAGGACTACCGTTATGTATTATGTTATGGGAAGTGTAAAATGCATTACTAGTTTAAAGACTTTGCACAAACAGCTTCTAATCACTTTCTCGGTAACGGTTAAATCGAAGGCAAAAAAAAAAAAAAAACCGCTCATAGACGAACCCTTTTACACCGAATGTATGTGTTACGATTGCCCTCGTTTTAAGACGCGTCTTTAGAAATACATGGAATCGAGTTAGATACGTGAACTTTACTCGCCTAATTAAAATTCTCTGGGCGTGAGTCGAATCCAAGTAAATTAGCGGGATGCGTGCGTGGTGCCCATGATTTTCCATTTAGATTTTAAGTTTATCGATGCGCAGTGATGTTCTTCCAACTTTGCAATTCGCTTGAATCATCGTTTTGGTACTTCAATCAAGAGGAGGCAAGCGCAGGCACTACTTAGATAGGCTGGCCCAACAAGGCTCGAAAAAAAAAAAGGTTCAATACCATTTGGATGGACACCATAAAGAATTTGGCCCATTAACCGATTAATAAATGATGTATAATTTAGACAAATTGATCTAAACGCCTCGGCCGACCAATAAGCCAGCGGAATGAAACATAAAAAGAAACTACAATTTCCCCACAAATTGTCCCAGGACCAGCAATTTGACGTGTGAAGAACGTTACAAGAAATACACGAGACGATTCATAATAAGATCCCCTGTCGAGACCCAAAGAAAATGAGAAATATATCAATAGTATGCCTTAGGAGAGAGAGAGAAGCTCAAACTCTAGAGGCGGGATTGTTGGCAGGGTAGCTGGGATTGTTCGGAGGGTTGATGGTGGTGGCGGCATTGCCGGCATCGCCGGCGTCGGTGTTATTATTCATTCCCAAAGTGCTCTTCACTGCTTCCGCTGCTCCTTGTGCCATGTTCTTCACTTGCTCTCCAGTCTGCAATTCAATGCCACATTTTATTCTTAATATATGCGAATGCAATCCTCATCAAGTCGTGTCGTGAAACTGGAAGCCCCAGCTAGCAAGGAAACACTAACGACGGCGCACGATTCCGTCGTAACAAGATTCGAGCCAGGTGACGCGCTCGGAATTTTTTTTTTTTTCTTTTTTCGAAATTCAAGAGGCAAAACGAAGTTTCTAAACGGCTAGAACTAGCCTGGTGAAGGAAATTGCTGGCCTGGCCTTTGATGTCATAGGCAGAGTTTGGAGTGGTGCCAGAGAGCCTGTCCATGGCTGCCTGGTACTGGTTAGACGCCTGGTCCATGCACTCCTCTTTCTTCATCTGCTTAAAAACAACCCCAAAAAACTAACATAAGCTGATAAAGTTCGCGATATCGAAGCGCCCGCTCCTGCATGGCGATGATAAATATGTATGGACTAGGGAAAAAGGAACAGTAACAGACCTGAGCTTGACCCATCATGTCGCCTGCCTTGTATCCGATGTCCTGACCTTGGTTCGCCATCTTCTTCTTTAATTATGAGTTGTGGTTAGAGTTGGAGATTTGAGTTTTGTACCGAGGATCAATCACAGGAGGTTATTGCTTCCATGGCGTTGTGAAATTTATAGCTTTCCCGGGCGCACCATCTTCGCCCCCATATTCTGTCCAATACGTACGGATGTTTGGACACATGCCGCACGATGTTAAAGTTCCATTTGACCTGGGCTTCGAGTTTGAATCTTTCAAACTCGCTAGGAGATCAGGAGACAACGACAGCATGAAACTATAAATCTAAAATAAATAACTGAAGGTGTTCTGAGAAAGAAGATGAATTCAAATCTTTAAGTTTGGTAGTCCGGGTTTGAGTTAAGATAAAATAACAAATTATCCTATATGATATTTGGCGACGTCCTCCGAACCGGATATATCCAAAAAAAAATGTTGAATAACAAATCTAGGATATTGGTGGGGGAAATTACAAAAAAGTTTTAAACCTGTTGTAATTGTGTCAATTCAGTTCTAATTTTTTTTTTGCCAATTCAGTGCTAAACCTTTTGCATTTGTGCCAATTCAGTCCATTTGACTGGCCGGCGGTGACGTGGCACTGTCGGTGCTGACGTGGACCTTTTTAAATAATATATATATAATATATTAATTTTTTTTTATGATTTTCTTTCTTTTTCTTTTTTTTCTTTAAATTTTTCCCCCAACCTTTGGGCCGGCGAGGGCGTCGCGGCCCTCGCCTGGGCTGGGTGATTGCCACGGCGGCCTTGCTCGCCCAGTGTCGGCAAGGGCGTCTCGGCCCTTGCTTGTGGCCGGCGACCCTTGCCAATTCCCCGAGGGTTTGGGAAAAAAAGGTTAAAGAAAAAATAAATAAATCATAAAAATTTATAAATTTTAAAAAATATTATTAAAAAAAGTCACCAGCAGTGCCACTTCAGTGTCGGCCAGTCAAATGGATTGAATTGGCACAAATGCAAAAGGTTTAGAACTGAATTGGCACAATTGCAATTGATGTAGGACTTTTTTGGCACTTTTCCCGATATGGGTGGGATAAACCTGAATTAGATAAAACAAGTATAGAAATAACTTAACAAAACCCGTCCAAGAATGGAGCAACATTTAGATATTGCTTCATTGTCCACCGCGTGAGAACCACCATGATAGTTGATCGTCATCACTTCCGACCATTAAGTGATCATTGTCGCCTTCGATTACCACTAATCATTATCGCTGGCCAGCCGATTGTGATCCGATGAGGGTGACAAGGAGTCTAGGGACGATGGTCGTGACCTCCGACCACTGGGCCAATTTGCAAGCTGCTAGATTCGAAGTTAATGAATAATGGCTTTGTTCTGGTTGTTCACTTACGAGTTTCTTGCTGAAGTTGCTTTTTATTGAAGGGAGAGGAAATTTTACCGTTAGGGTTGTGTTCTTCTCTTGAGTGGTCCAGTTTGGTTTCTGCGAATTATTTTTCAGCAATGTTGTTGCTTCTATGCCACGTTCGGATGGGACTGAGGGTGCGTTTGATTCGGCTTTGGAAATGGGCTTTGAGCAAGTACAAATGCCTTTAGCCTAAGTGGCTTTAGAGAAATGCAAATAGCGTTTGGTAAAAAAATCATTTGAAATGCAACTTTAGGGAAATGCAATTCGCTGCCCCTTCGCCGGCTAGATCTTCCCTCGCCGCCCCTCGCCGACCGTCGTCGCTCAAGAAGATGAACAATATCAGGGTTTTACTTTTTCGAAAGGGTAAACTTGAATTTTTAGTGAGGTTTTGAGGGAAAAATAAGCAATTAACTAATTTTCATTAATAGAGCTTTAAGTCTTTCCAAGGCTGGCATTTGACCAAGTACTCCTTTAAAGGGCTTGCCAAACACCCTAGCATTAGGCCCAAAGCCCCTCGAGAAAGCTGAACCAAACACACCCTGACTTCCACTTATGGCCTTCTACTAAAGGCTTCCAAAAGTAGAGACTACTTTCGAGTGAATGAGAAGTTCTTAAGAGAGGTCTCCAATATTGTTTATTTTTCATATTCTTTATGGGCACTCTTGTTTTGGTGTCAATTTGCATCGGGGGAGTGAAAGATGCTCTTTTGTAGGTCCTTGAGGGAGTAATTCAGTGAAGACCCACGTGAAAGACCATGTCTCCATGTTAGATATATTGTATATATTAGGATTAGGGTTTTCCCTTTAGTGTATCTTGTGCCTAATTGTAATTATCATCATTCCATTATCTACTCCTCTAAATCTATCATGGTATCATTCCATTTTCGCTCGTCTTCTTCATTGCGCCTTCATCTTGCGCCAGCCGCCCAACGTTGTCTTCATCGCTCCGACTTCGCGATTCGTCCGACTTTGTCGCGCCTGATCTTCTTCGTCTTTCGCCTTGTTCTCACAATCGACCTCGGGTTCTGTCTTCTTCACTCATATATATATTTGCTTCCGCTTTGATTTATTGATCTCAGAATCATGGCTGATAGTGATCGGATTGATCGCATTGATGTTCAGTTGGATGGCTCTAATTATGCTATTGAAAACCCTCGGTGATGGCTACTCTCGTTTATCGTGATTTATATGAGCATGTTGATGGTACTCGTTCTTGTCCTACATCTTTGTCCGATACTGCTAAGCCCAAACCTAGTCTCATCAAATTACGTGACGCGAATATGATATTAGGGTTTGGCATGTTACTGATCGGAAAGCATGGGCAATCTTATTTGGTTCTATTAACCCTGATCTTCACCCCCAATTTTGTCAAATTGTTGGTGCGAAACAGTTATGGGATCAAATTGCTGAGATGTTTACACAGACAAGTTCTGTTCGTGTTTATCAGCTTATGTAGGAACTTTGTCGCGCCACTCAGGGTACACGATATGTTCGTGATTTTTGTAATTATATGACGCCTTTTTTGTCCCAACTTGATGTGTTGGCCCTTCTAGCATGTCCCATGTGTGCTGGTTGCACTGCTTGTGCTGCATTTAAACTTGAAGATCAGAACAAGAATCGTCTTTACAAATTCTTGATGCAACTCTCACCAAATTTTGAGGGAGTTTGAAGTCAGATTCTCTATCATTATCCTGCACCATCTCTTTCTGATGCTGTCAAGGAACTTCAGGTTGAGGAAACTAGCCGAGGAATTCTTGGTGCTCTTCCATCTCTAGATCCCTCTGCAGTACTGGCCACCCCACAGCCTGGTTTCCAGTCTGGCTCCTCTCAGCGTGGTTTCCAGTCTGGCTATTCTCAACATGATTTTGCGCGTGGTTCCTAGTATGCCTCTTCTTAGCGAGGTTCACGTTTTTATTGTAACTACTGTAAGCAAAATGGACATTCTGAGGATCGATGTTTTCAGAAGATGCGTGATCTTTCTGATGCACTATCACGCTCAGTTGCACCTGTCTCTTCTCCATCCGCAGACCATGCCACTTCATCCTTGTCTTCGGATGATAGTTTTGCTAATATTGAGGCTCAGCTTTCTCATTTAGCTCAACTTCATCTTGGTTCTTCTGGTGCATCTTCCTCTATTGCTACCGCAGCAGCGGCACAATCCTCAGGTGATAGTTCTTCCTAGATTCTTGACTCTGGGGCTGCTCATCACATGACTGCCTCTGCTCATCATCTCACTCAGCAGACTGCACTAAAAAATTCAGAAGGGTTCTTTACAGCTGATGGATCCTCTCTTACTGCTACTATGCAAGGCCATCTTACTATCTCTAGCAGCTTTAATATGCCTAATGTGTTGCATATACCAAATTTAGCCCTTAATTTTTTATCTGTTGGGTAACTTGCTGATATGGGTTATATGGTGACATTTACTGTTGATTCTTGTGTTGTGCAGGATCGTACGAGTGACCGGACGATTGGCAGGGGTAGTAGACATGGAGGATTGTATACGATGCAACATCTCTAGCTTACCTCACCTCAATATGTTCTCGCCATCTTCAACCTTGACTGTTGGCATTAGTGTTTGGGTCATATATATGCATCCCATTTGTCTTTTCTGCGTCAGTAGGGTGTACTTGGGCCCGTTTCATCTACTGTTATGCGTCCTTGTACTAGTTATCCTTTAGCTAAACAATATGCACCTCCTTTTCTTGTTAGTTCTTCTGTTTCCACTATATGTTTTGATTTAGTACATTCAGATGTTTGGGGTCTTGCCCCCTAACTTTCTAAAAGTGGTTTCAAGTATTATGTATCATTTATTGATGATTATTCTCGTTATACCTGGGTTTATTTCATACGTCCTCGTGATGAATTTCTCTCTATCTATAAAAACTTTACAGCCATGATCTCTACTCAATTCTCTAAACCTACTAAAGTTTTTCATTCTGATTAGGGTGGGGAGTATCTTTCTACAGCTTTCCATTATTTCTTAACTTCTCGGGGAACCTTCCCTCAGTTGTCCTATCCCAGTGTTCCTGCTCAAAATTGGCTTGCTGAGCGAAAACATCGTCATATTCTGGATACTACTTGTGCTCTCCTATTGTCCAATTCCATTCCCACTGAATTTTGGGCCGAAGCACTTTCTACTGCTGTCTATCTCATAAATCGACTCCCTTCTCTTATCCTCTGCAAAGTCACTCCTCACCAACGTCTTTTCTCGAAACCACCCACTTATCACTAACTTCGTGTTTTTGGCTGTACGTGTTATGTGCTTCTTCCACCCCATGAGCGTACCAAACTCTCTGCCAAGTCAGTTCGGTGTGCTTTCTTGGGCTACAGCACAAAACATAAAGGCTACAGGTGCTATGATCCTTCTTCACGGCATATTCATATCTCTCGCAGTGTTCAGTTCTTTAAGCACCTACCGTTCTTTTTCGCCTCTTCTACTTCTTCACAGTCCTCTCCATCTGTTTTTATGGATTTTCCTCTTGATTCATCTCATGTTCCCCCCCATTATATCTTCTCCGTCTGACCCAGTGTCACCACCTTCTCCTATTATGCCTCCTCCTTTGTCTAGTTCACCTACCACTCCGACGCCTTTTGATGATTCTCGCCCACCGTCCCCTCAGTGGAATCCTCCGTGGGATCGCCGTCCTCCGGCTAGGTATGTGGCGGCTACGAGTTATTCTGTTGAGTTTGGTTCCTTTACGGCTGATGTCCACACTTTGTAGGAACCATCACATTATCATATGGCCGTACGACATGTCGAGTGGCGTGATGCTATGTCTGAGGAGTTGTTTGCTCTTGAGCGCACTGGTACATGGGATCTTGTGCCTCTTCCACCAAGGAAGTCCTTGATATCTTGTCGCTGGATCTATAAAATCAAGACTGACTTTGATGGTAGTATTGAGTGCTATAAAGCGCGTCTTGTAGCACGTGGTTTTGATCAGGAGTATGGGATTGATTATGAGGAGACCTTTACTCCTGTTGCCAAAATGGCTTCCGTTTGCACTCTTCTTGTAGTAGCCTCTATTTATAATTGGCCTCTCTTTCAACTTGATTTGAAAAATGCTTTTCTTCATGGGGCCCTTCATGAGGAACTTTATATGTAGCCACCTCCTAGTCTTGCTCATTCTCCTGGTCAAGTTTACTGTCTTCGTTGGGCCCTTTATGGTCTTAAACAAACTCCTCGAGCTTGGTTTGAGGGCTTTGCAGATGTTACTCAGTTAGCTGGTTTTGTTCAGAGTGAGAATGATCATGCTATGTTCACTCACACTTCTCCCGCTGGTTGTACTATTCTGCTACTCTATGTTGATGATATGATTATTACTAGGGATGACTCTGCTCATATTGCTTATACTAAGCAACATCTTCACCGTTAGTTTGCTACGAAGGATCTAGGTTTCTTACGTTATTTTCTCGGTATTGAGATTGCTTGCAGTCGACGTGGTATTCTTCTCTCCCAGCAAAAGTACACCGTTGACATTCTCGCTTGTGTCGAGTTATCTGATACTCGTACTGCGGCTACTCCCATTGAACTTCATTTACGGCTTCGTCCGGATGATGGTGAGCCTCTGTCTGATGTCACTCTCTACCGGGCTCTTGTTGGCAATCTTGTCTATCTTTCGACCACTCGTCCTGATATCGCCTATGCTGTTCATCTTGTTAGTCAGTTTATAGCGGCTCCTCGTACAGTTCATTATGCTGTCGTGCTCCGAATTCTGTGATATCTTCGTGGTACTCCGACACTCTCTGTTTTTCTCCCATCGACTTCCTCACTTGCTCTTCATGCTTACTATGATGCCAACTGGGCAGTGGATGTTACTGACCACAAGTTCATTACAGGATTTTGTGTCTTTTTGGGTGATTCTCTGATTTCTTGGCATGCCAAGAAGCAACGTGTCGTGTCTCGCTCTTCTACTGAGTCTGAGTATCGTGCTATGGCTGACACTATAGCTGAGATTATTTGGCTTCATCATCTCCTTGCTGATCTGGGTATTGCCTCATCTGCTCCCATTCCTCTTCATTGCGACAACAAGAGTGCTATTCACATTGCTACAATTTAGGTCTTTCATGAGCGTACCAAGTACATCGACATTAATTGTCACATCACGCGTCATCAACTCCAAGCACGCATCATTTCTCTTCCCTTTGTGGCCTCTGCAGCCAAGCTTGCCGACTTATTCACCAAATCTCTCATTCACAACGATTTGTTGCTCTTCTTTCCAAACTCTCGTTGGTTGACCCACCTTGAGTTTGAGGGGGGTGTAAGATATATTGTATATATTATGATTAAGATTTTCCCTATAGTGTATGTATTTACATTTATACCTTTCCTTGTATGTATATTTATATTGGCCTTGTGCCTAATTGTAATTATCATCATTCCATTATCTACTTCTTTAAATATATCAAAGGCATGGGATTGAACCCTCGTGTGAGGTTTGAATAGAAAACGGTAATCGTGAGGATGTCGATCGAGAGGGCGACGAATGGGACAACAGACTCGGGGTACTATGGGGAGTGACGAATGTGGCCGCTGGAAATCGAATTAGAACGGAGAATTTTCATAGATTTTCGATCCTCTCTTATATTGCACCAAATATATAATGAGATTTTCTACGATGATATTCAAAAGATTTCTAATCTCAGTTTATCTATATCGTATCCCAATCCGAATTCAAATGACTAAATGCAGCCCACAAGTACGAGACGCTCTTCTAACTCAACATCTGATTATGGATTTGGAGATCCGTCGGGACTTGGAGTGCAAATAGGCGGTCATAGGCTTGAGCCCAATAAGCTCAGCCCACCTAGGCCCAATTCAATGTTTCAGCCAATTTTATTCTCCCTTGCCCATTTGCACGAACATTTGTACTTCGGCCATCTGGACCGCTCGTTTGAAAGGAAAGAAGGAGAACCGTGCGATGCAAATTAATCAACAACGCCTTGTCTCGGTTTTGAAGTAGATTTCACCATAAATAAAAGAGTCGCACTTTTTTCACTCCCTTTTTGGCTACCACACTCCCTTAATTAGTGTTTTCACAGCAATATCCCTTGTGGGTAAATTCAAACGTGAGCCACATTTTGTGTTTACATTCTTGTTTTTTCTTTTTCTTCCCTATCTCTCTCTTTGCGTGTTCCTTGTTTTCTTCCTCGCTACCTTCTTAACGCATGTCCTCCACCAGACCTTCTCGACCATCGTCTACTGCCCCACAAAGGGGCACAAGATCGGCGAGGCATAGCTTGACCCCATCATGTGCCTAAATGATTTTGAAAACAAAGATCCAACTAATTATGATGAACTTAAGGAACTTGAGAGAGAGATGAGAAAGAAGCGGCCAACCTGATAATGGTCTCAAGGTGAAAATGCCGCCCCTTCATGACGGAGTAAACGATAGTTGAGAAGGTCTCGACGACGGCGGGTCGAGGCGGCGAGGAGTGGCGAGGTGAGAAGTGAGAGAACGATGCAGCCAATGAAGCCTTTGGGGTTGGAGGCGCGATGGAAGACGTACGTGAAAAGGCAGCAAGGAAGAAGATGATGAACAAGCTAAGAGAGAGAAGAGAGAGATAGGGAAGAAAAGGAAAAAAGAAAATAAAAAAGTAAACACAAAATGGGGCCCACGTTTGAATTTAATAATCTGCCAATGGGTATGACATGCTAAAAGACGGGACTCACAAGGGATATTGTTGTCATAACACTAATTCAGGGAGTGGAAAAAGCGCAACCCAAATAAAATAGTTTTTGTGAGGAACTTACCATAGGTTTTGAGAAATTACTGAACACTAATGAATTTCACCAAATTAGTTGGAATATATTTACTTATAGAGTAAAAAAACCACTAACCAGTTTTTGGAATTACTAATAGCTATTAAGAGAGCTAACTTTCGTAATTTTGAAACTATAATTAATGCGAAAAATCTACTAACTATTTAGGATAATTTAAAATTATATTTCGCCTTAAAAAGCTACTCAATTCTGCAAGGCGAGACACTTGATTATAGACGAGAGACTCTCGGATTGACATGCTCGGTTTTGGCTGAGAGATTGGTGTTATAAATCCGGACCAATAAGATTGAGTCAAATCGGTGCAGAATTGTTCTTTGAGTGAGATCGGGTTTCGAATCGTTAAAATCGCCAAACTCGTGATTTGGATTCGCACGAACTCAGTTCTCCGATGGAAAAATTATCAAAATAATTCATAAACCTAATGCACTTTTGTCAATTCAATCCTAAACATTTTAGTTGTGTCAATTAAGCCCCTAAACCTTTTCATTTTTTTCAATTGAATCCTTCCGGCCAATTTCGATCAGAAATCGCTGACCTGAACACCGGCCGTACTACGTGGCATAACCGGCGCTAAAGTGAATATTTTGTAATAGTATTTCAATAATTTTTGAATTTATTTTTATTTTTTTATTTTTTTCCTTTTCCTTACTTTTTTTTTTTGGGGGTTTTGGGTGAGGAGGGTTGGCGAGGGTCGGGTGACCCTCACCGGCTCTACACGAGGGCATGCGACACTCGCTTAGATTTGACGAGGGCAGCAATGCCCTCGCCAGGTTTGGGCAAGGGTTCGCGTGCCCCCGCTTTGGCCGGCGAGGGCCGCGACGCCTGTTCGGCGATCTTGGCCCTGACTCAAAAACCAAAAGAAGAAGAAGAAGAAAAAACCGTAAAAATTTAAAAATATTAAAAATTATTAAAAAAATATTTACGTCAGAACAGACCATGCCACGTAGGATGACTGGCATTCATGTCAGCGATTTTCGGCCAAAATGATCTAGTGGAATAATGGACAAAACATGAGACTGGATTTTCATTACCTTAACGTCTTAGATTAATTGTAAAAACAATACACCTCTGTGACGAATATAGAAAAGCAATGCACCTGGACCACAAACATTACCCCGTTTTTTATGCTATAAAAATAAAGTAATTGAAAATACAAATACAGCATAAACCATACTTTTCTGATGAAAAGTGAAGGTTATTCACAGGTTGATCAAAGTTTCTTAACAAGGAAAGTCCAGCATTCTTTCACCAACGCAGTGCTCGCTCAGTGAACTTTATCTTCTTGATTTGCATAAATAGTCTTAACTTAAAGAGCGCCAAAGTAATGAACTTGGATCTTTTGAAAATTTCTGGTAGGCACGCAGCCAGCGAAGAATAGACTCTATAGTTCCTTAACGGGTCAATTTTCAATTACCGGCAGAAGTATTTACCGGTTCCCCTGGGAAATATGTTGGCCTAGGCTTTTTTCCCCTTTTTTCAAAGGTCACTTTTTCGATTAAACTTATGAAGGAGTAGACGTAAACATTTTAAATCCCCTATAGAACTTGGAAAATTTACCAAAGGCTTTTCTAAAGCCTAACACAGGATTATAATAGCAAAGGAGGAATCTATAATGCCATAAAATTACGAAAATTATAAACTGATAAACTTAATGAACCATATGCTTGAGTGGACCGGTGAGATATCACCACCCCGCCATGTTACTCTCAAATGCAACGAGGGGAAGGGGAAACACATACAACAGTTTTTCCACCTTCTTGAAAACAGTTGAAACAACATAGCCTTAGGAATATCTAGTCGGGCCATAGAG
The DNA here is from genome assembly GCA_029784005.1 of Lenwebbia sp. NSW1173648. Classification (NCBI taxonomy): domain Eukaryota; kingdom Viridiplantae; phylum Streptophyta; class Magnoliopsida; order Myrtales; family Myrtaceae; genus Lenwebbia; species Lenwebbia sp. NSW1173648. The sequence continues at coordinate 15,142,871 of JARCGZ010000009.1, forward strand.
GTCCCAATAAGTTCTTCCTCTCATAGATGGCATCAACTCCCCTGCAAGGATATATGTAATCCTTCACAAATTCTTCCTTTAGGCTCTAAACCACCAACCGACATCCACCATTGGCCTACGTCCACCATGTAGTGCACGTGTTACATGTGCAGTCACATGCATGTCACATAAACGAGTCATTGGTAGCCGTAAAAGCAAATCATATATCTTTGTCAAGCATTGCTCGCACCCTAATTGGAAGACCATAAAGTCAGATAATCCAGCAGCATCAGCTTGGTCGTATGTTTGGCTACTCTTGAATGATGAAATATATTGCCTGCCAAGGCTGAAGGGTTTTTCCGACTAATAACTGCAACTGATCCTTTATGTAGCTTGAAAACTACCTGATCAGTCGTAGTCTTTGTGATCTTCTCCATGAAAGGGTCCATCAACCCGCGAAGAGGATCGAACCATTGGCCCGTGTACACCAACTCAGCATACTTGAGGGCCAGAGAATCCTTGAGTTTCATGATTCTCTCGATCCAGGGTTAGAGACTCTAGCTCATGCACGACAGTGAAAAGGATGGCACCACCATGAGTTTCATAGATGCCACGGGTTTTCGTCCCAACTAATCGGTTTTCAACCAAGTCGAGGCGGCCAATACCGTGCCTATGCCTGATCCCATTTAGCTTGGAAAGCAAAGATGCAAGAGAGAGCTTCTTGCCATTGATGGAAAGCTGGAGCCCCAACACTATCCCAATTTCCACATACATGTAAAATGCGGGTCATCACATTCCATGAAGTCATTAATTCATTTTGAAAGAAAGAAAGGTGACAACAATTCCGATCAAGAGACTCACTTGGGTTAATTACGAGCGTCAGGGTCGGCAGTCATCATGTACATAATTTTCTTTAGCTCATTTGCAGGATCTTCACAATATCTCCCTTCACTAAAGCAAGTAGCATAATGCCACCTCAAACTATCATCCACCAAGAACTCAACAAATCCATAACGACTTCTGATTAAATATCTCATGGCTCAAGCGCCAGAAGTTTCTGTCCCCGCTATAGATGAACTTCTTGGTCATACTGGCACATTATGCTTCTTAGCATACTCGATGGCATCTTCTCTCCCTGTAATGTCCCATTCCCTCCAAAGGGGCAACGACATTCAGCTCCGGGTTCAAGGCAAAGAAAGTCAGTTCAAACCGAACCTATGCAAAAGATTACTCGATCATTTCCCTTTCCAGTGCATCCACGAGATACATCATCTGCTCCAACTTCTTTTGCAACATCTACCATGGCCTATGAAATACTAGATGTAACACTACATAGAAAAATCTTACTAAGACAAAAGCTTAGTTTGCAGTTGAAAGTGACTAGAAGAAAACAGTGCTTAAAACAGATAGTCTCCAAGATAAAACTATGCCCACTTGCGCGTTGGTGGTGATTGGAATATTTATAGACAGAATTTTCATTACCTTAACGTCTTAAATTGATTACAAAAACAATACCCCTCTATAAGGAATATAGAAAAGCAATGCACCTGTACCACAAACATTACCCTAGTTTCTCTTTTTTCTCTCTTTTTATTTTTTTATTAGGTTACTTTTTAAAGATAACTTATATTAAAAAGCATATTTGGAACAAAATGACGTCGTTTTAGCCACGTCATCATCACGCAGGATAAAAAAAATATAAAAAAATCATGTCAGCATTTTTCGTTAGCTAAATTGGATGGAGTTAACCGAATGACTCGATTGAACTAATTTGACAAGTTTTACGACTTAATTGCACTTTTTGCAAATTTTAGGACTCAATTGTACTTTTACGATAAGTTTTAGGACTTTCAGTGCACTTATCCCTTAAAAAAAACACGACCTTATCCATATCAAGTCGGGCCATAGAGGTCCCGATAAGTACTTCCTCTCGTAGATGGCACCAGTTCACCATCAACTGACATACACCATTGCCTTCGTCTACTATGTAGTACACGTGCAATACATGTGCATGTCATATAAACAAGTCATTGGTAGTCGTAAAAGCCAATCATATATCTTTGGCAAGCATTGCTCGTACCCTAATTGGAAGACCATAGAGTCGGATAAATCCAACAGCATAAGCTTGGTCGTATATTTGGCTACTCTTGAATGATGAAATATCTTGCCTGTAAAGGCTGAAGGGGTTCTTCCAACTAGTAGCCACGACATATCCTTTATATAGCTTGAGGACTACAAAATCGGTCGTAGTCTCCATGATCTTCTCCATGAAAGAGTCCATCAACTCGTGAAGAGGATCGAACCATCAGCCCGCTTACACAAACTTTGCCTACTTGAGGGCTAGAGAATCCTTGAGTTGCGTGGATTGTAAGAGACTCTAGCTCATGCATGGCAGCGAAAAGGATAGTACCACCAGGAGTTTCATAGATCCCACGGCCTTTCATCCCAACTATTCGATTTTCAACCAAATCGACGCTACCAATACCTTGCCTATCCCCAATCTCATCTAGCTCGGAAAGCAAAGATGTAGGAGAGTGCTTCTTGCGGTTGATAGAAACCTGGAGCAGCGACATTATCCCAATTGTCACATACCGGTAAAATGCAGGTCATCACAATCCATGAAGTTGTTAATTCATTTTAAAAGAAAGAAACATGACAGCGATTCCGATCAAGAGACTCACTCGGGTTGATTACGAGCATTAGGGTCGACAGTCTTCTTGTACATATCCTTCTTTGGCTTGCAGGGTCTTCCAGAATATCTCCCTTCAGTAAGGCAAGTGAGTCAGCATCTCAGAAAGTGCATGGCAAGAACCAAAGAACACAGCTTCAAGAGTAATGCCACCTCAAACTATCATACACCAAGACCTTAACAAATCCATAACGACTTCTGAAATACAAGTGATGAATACCTCATGGTGCAAGCGCCACAAGTTTCTGTCCCCGCTATAGATGGGCTTCTTGGTCACAGCTCACAAGTACCGGCAAATTATGCTTCTTAGTAGAGGTGTCAAAATGGGTTGAATTTTAACCCATATTCAACGAGATGGGTCATATATGGGTTAGTCTAAGTTTTAATAAATGGATTGTTAATGGACTTGAGTTGTAAACATAATTATATGTGGGCCGTAAATGGGTTATTAGTTGAGTCAACCCATTCATGAGATGTCATCCTTTTAAAAGTTTTATAATTTTTTTTGCTTTAATTTATTTTTATTTTTATTTCTTTCTTTTACCCTTTTTTTTCCTACCAAGTCTGGCGAAGGCGCCGGCAGACCTTTGCCGGTCACAAGCAAGGGCCACCCAGACGGCCACTTGGAACCTGTTCGCGTCCTATGGTAACGTTGTGTTATCTGGGCTCTTGGAACCCGTCCGAGTACAAAGTTTGCGAAAGTGTACTGACTTCAGAGTGTAATTATCATGTCTGTGAATGATAAATTACTTTTTAATTATCTCATAGACAACATCGACCTATGTACGGGGTGGATAATCTGGGAAACAAGTATCTCTACTATCTATTAAGAGATCACACGACATTCGTTGTTCGCCAAAAACCATCACTAATAAAGATTGAATCCTATTTATCATCAATTATTATCTCGTGACTGACGTTGTTCGTTCCCTTGCCCCTCGCGGTTAGCCAGCTCAGTTGGCAGTGCTGTCTGCTCGTCTATCGGGGAAGATGAGTTGTGGTCCTTGCTTTTGCCCCAAACAACAAGGTACAAACCAGCCACAATGACGATTGCTCCAATAATCCTGATTTAACGGAATTAATTAGCATAATATAGTTTTGAAAATTGATAATTAGCATGAATTGGGGCAGAAGTTTGAGGAGAAAAAAAAAAGTACCTGCCCAGGGTAAGTTGCTCAGCTAACATGAAGGTGCTCAAGACAGCGACAATCACCATGCTTAGGGGATTGAAGGCCGTGACGAAAACTGGTCCTCTTTCTTTCATGACCATACCTTGAACGTAGTAGGCCACTCCTGAGCACACTATTCCCTGCATTTTCCAATTATGGTATAACTACAAAGAAACTCTTGTAGAAAAATCAGAGACCTCTTGAAATAGGTGACTCTCTTAAACCAAGAAGTGGGTTAACGGTGGCATAAGCTTATGATTCTCACATTATGCTGCACAAAGTCAGTGGAGGAAATTGGGGAAAATTGTCCAAAAAATCATAAACCTATTATACGGCAGCCAATTCAATCATAAACCTTTCAATTGCGCCAATTCAGTCCTAAACCTTTTGATAACTTGCCAATTCAATCCTAAACCTTTCGATTATACCAATTTAGTCCAAAATTTTTTGATGATTTGCCAAACTAGTCCTAAACCTTTTAACGAATAGACAATTTGGTCCTTCCGGCCAATTACTTAAATAATAGGTTTAGGACTAAAATGGCAAAACTTCAAAAGATTTAAAACTAAATTGACAAAAATTCAAAAAGTTTCGGACTAAATTAACACAATTCAAAGGGTTTATACTATGTTGACACAAATGTAAGGTTTATGACCGAATTGGCACAAGTGCAATAGGTTTAGGACTTTTTGTGTGGTGGAAACTATCGCCACTCACTAATTCGCCAACACCTGTTCCCACTCACGAAAATGAAAATAAAGTGAAGCTTAATGTCACAAGTTAATAGTGGTAGGCCTTATAATTTCTCCCGTAGTTTTCCCAAGTCATTTCGTGAAGGAAAATTAGTCAAATAATCATGAAGTTGTGAGTGCTTACACTATAGACAGCCGCGAGTAATTTGGTGTCCCATTTTATGGACCAATCGACAGTGTTTCCTCTTTCCATGACCAGAGCCACGACAGCACCCTCGACGGTCCCCAGAAAGCATATCCAAGCCGTGAGAGAGAGCTCGGTAGGATATGTTTGTAGTGTTATGGCCTGTGGGAAATTTTAAAAAAAAAAACCAATGCAAGTTAGCGTGGTATTGCGGTTTATGATTAGCCTTTTAACACATAAAAACGTGTGGGTCCAACGTGCGAAGATTGACTACATTAAATAATTACTTGGAGAATCGTGAAGCAAGCCGAACTGAACATTCCGGCTGTGATCATGAGAGAACCATTGATGGAATTCTGGAGGCTGGTCCCACCATTGCCGCTCCCGTTTTGAATGTTGTTGCTGGTTGTCCCTCCTTCTCGTGCCCGAAATATTTGGAAAATCGGGCCTTTGACTAGTGTCATGATCATGGCTCCGGCGATTGTTGCAAATGTCCCAAAAACCTTAGCTTGGCTTCTAATGCTCTTCATTTTCACCTTCTCAAGTCTACGCCAACAGGGATAAAAAAACTCACTAATTGTCTTAAAAGGTTAAAACATTCGGCGTTATATCATAAAAGAACCATCATTTACCGCATGATGCAAGCCATGACGAAGGTGATAGCCGGAAGAATGTTGGACATGGCAGCTCCGAATGTCGCCGTCGTGTACTTCATCCCCAAATAGTATAAATTCTGGTCAATGACTGGCCTGAGAGACAGAAGAACGAAAAAACACGTCAAAGATAATCATGGATAATTTCTCGTGAAACCCAAAAAATATATATTATCGTGAAACATTATGATTGTCCTTTTTTTTGTCATAAATGATTTGATTGATTGTCTTATTTGCTACTACAGTCCTTATACAGAGCAAAATGAATGGCCCAAATTGCATCAGGAGTAACGGTGCCGTCCTCCTAGCGCAATCTATTCTTAATCTCATACTTACTCCAGTAAGCCAAGCACCATCAGTGTGATGAAGGTGCGAAGTGTCATTTTCGACCCTGATGTCCTGAAGAAAAAAAGTTTTCATGACCAATACATCAAAAGTCAAGTTTAACCAAAACCAAATGATGTGAGGAGACCGCCGGTGCGTGCGTGCACTCGTGGAGTGGAGTTGTTGGCCCAATAAAAGTTTCTCCAAGGGCCGCGCTATTTTCACTCCAATTTTGGCTTTGACACTCCCAAAAACAGTGGCTTTACCATTTTGTCCCTCCAACTTGCTTGCTTTGGTCAAATTTCCACTCTTTTTGTTTGTTTTTTCTTTTCTTTTCTTGCAGGTCCCGCGTTCCTCCTCCTTCTAACTTTTCATGTTTGCAGAATGTTGGACAATAACGGCAAGGAAACTCCAGGTCTCCTATAATGCCTCGATGGTCGGCAAACTTCTTTCCCGCCCATTGCCAACTATGTGAAAACCAACTTTGCCCGAATCACCAAGTGATTGAGCAGGGGGCACATGATGAGGTCATCCCTCCGCACGTGATGAGGACGAGGAAGGGAATGAAGAGAACAATGAGGGCGAGGGAAATGAACAAGGCGAAGGGGAGAGGGAAGTATCAATCAGAGGTGAGAATGGAGATGAATATGACGAGAACAATGCAAGTTAGAGGTGGCATGATGTGCTCAGGCTACGGATCTGAGACTTTGCAATGCAAGCTAGGAGAGGGCGTAGCCAGATTCTTGATTAGGCAGATATTTTGATGGGATTGAATGATAACTCCATCGAACTAAGGCTCGAAGTGCCTCAATCAAACCACTACATAGCCAATTCCGAGGATTACGTGGATAACACTGGGTAGTGGGTACCAAGCGCTGTTTCGAAATTTGGCAGAGAGCGACATGACCCAATGAATTCAAAAGAATTGAACGATGAGCCATATGAGGTGAAAATCTCATGTACGGTTCTATAGAGTGGCAAAAATTGAACGATGAGCCCTATGAGGTGAAAATCTCATGTACTGTTCTACAGAGTGGCAAAAATCATTTTTTGCGCAACCTACGATGGCTGCTAAATCAACGGTTCTGGAGCTTCCTAATATGGAGATCAGATGAAAGGATGAAACTTTGGTGTGTACGATATGTAAGGACATGATGAATGTCAGCGAGGGTGCTCTAGGCATGGTTACCATAGGGATTGGCACCATGTCATGGTTGGGCGCGAGGAATACATGTCCGGTTTGTCGATTTGAATTGTCGGTGGATGATCCAGAGTACGAAGAGGAGAAGAAGAAAATGAAGGTGAACGCGGGTGGAAAGTTTCATTTTGCAATATTCTGCGGAAAAGAAAAGGAAGAAGAACAAGGGACCTGTAAGAAAAAAAAAGGAATAAATAAACAAAAAGCGAGAAAAATTTGACCAAAGCAAGCAAGATGGAGGGGCAAAATGGTAAAATCACAGTTTTTGGAATTGAGGTGGAGATAGCGCAGCCCTTCTCCAATAAATTATTGCAAATTGTACGGGACGGGGAGAGAGACCTATCGAAGATGATGGCGAAAGGGGTGATGAAGATTGTGGCGACGGCGTGCCGGCAGACAACAAGCACATAATTGCTAGTGCCCTTATTTAAGGCAGCCTTGCAAATGATGTCCATCCCGGCCAGTCCGAGTTGCAAGAACACCACGAGAATGAACGGCTTCAACTTCTGAATCCAGGCCATATTCCTTTGCTCAAATCGCGTAACTTCGCTCTTCTAATATGTATTGGAGAAGTGTATGAACCTGGCTAACTTTTGCTCATGTACATTGTATTGGGAATGTAACAGACCTTTAAATCCAAAGCACTTTTTCTAGAAGTAGAAAATGTTACCCGTTTACCCACGCTTTTAATAAATTTGGGTTGCCATTAATTATTACTCTGATTATATCTTGATGGCCTTTGGCAAGTATAACATGCGGTACATTTATTTTGACTTTGAGCCTTATAAGGAAACCGATTTAAACCAAATAAGTTTTGGAGTTTGAATACATTCCTAGTTTTGAGTGGTTTCCTAGTTTGAATATCTAGTTTGACTCCGGGCTCGATCGAATTGGGCCGGCCTCGATGGACTTGGCCCTGGCCCTGGCCTCAGCCTCTAGACCCGAGCTCGCTGCAAAGGGACCCTGGAATGGGTGTTGAGGTTCCCATGTCCAAGCGCAGAGTTTCTAGTCCAAGTGCCGATGTGTAATCATATATTTTGAAAAATAATTTCTGAGTTGAGAAAGAGGAAACCATTTTCCTGAATTTAAGTATAGATTTTTTGTTAACTCATTTTCCTAAGCGATCCAAATATCGAAAGTGATGATAATGTTTAGCCAAAAAAAATTCCACAAAACAAACGTAACCGTAATGTCTAGATAATGTTAAAACTTCTGTTTATGTTGGACTTTATGTGTATATATGTGATACTAGATAACTTTTTTGTGAACAAGCCATGTGGAACATGAACCGTGAAGATTTAAAGTTGGGTCCTAGGATGGATAGCTAGAAAATCACAAATCAAGAGTTTTAAAAAGCTGATAGTTGAAGACGAATACAAACATAAGAGCTAATCAAGATGTATAAACTGGTCAACAAAGAACTTGATATAGTATTTCCGTTCCATTAGTGGGAAATTTACCAAAAAAATTCCTAAACCTATTGCAATTGTGTCAATTCAGGTAATCTACCACCCATTCTTTCACATTTTCCACAATATTGGCATAGGAAATGACTACAACAATTACGTCATTAGATCATCTTCTTCAACCAAGTCGACTTTTGGTTTAGCAGGATTCTCATTTACCCCACAATTTTATTTGCCTTATTTCCAAATTACACCACCTCCACAAAGGCGAACACATATCCATTAGTGCATTTTCTCATCTGAATCTGAAACCTAGTTAGCATCACTGTATCATTCTAATACAACGGGAATTCACTATATAAAATGTAATTATTCTCTTTATGCACTGTGCTGCATTCTTTATCTCAACTATTGTATTACTTTCATATAAGTCAACTTTTAACAAAAGAAATCTATATGCAGCACCATATTCAGCATAATCAACAAATGCGGCTACACGATGTTAAGTAACTCAACAAAATCCAAAATCATAAAAAGTCTATTACAAGGGACATGCATTTAATTTCAATGACGCGCATGTAGATTCAATCAAGCACACATATACCAGTATTACCTTGTAACAAGATTGGGTCTAAATTGAAATCAAATATCATCACATGTAGTTGTATATGGTCGTGAATCTTTTCAGCAACTATCCACAGCAAATGTATACGAACATAACGGTAAATAAAAATCAGAATATTCTTAGACGCCAAATCAACTTAGGGGCAAACATGAATGAGGAATGCCAAACTAATGGAAATTGCTATTATCTCTTTTGACATCCATCACGTACACATCATAAGAAAAATCGATTTGCCTCAACTTTATTGACTAATTATAAATAATCAAAGTTTCTTAACAAGGAAAGTCCAGCATTCTTTCACCAGTACAGTGCTCGCTCAGTTGATTTTATCTTCTTGATCACGTGTCATAAGGTACTGTATTTGATCCTTCACTTATCCGTAAAAAAAAACATAACCTATCCATATCAAGTCGGGCCATAGAGGTCCCGATAAGTACTTCCTCTCGTAGATGGCACCAGCTTGCCGGCAAGGATATATAATATGTAATCCTTCACAAATTCTTCCTTTAGTCCTTTACCACCAACTGACATGCACCATTGGCCTTCGTCCACCATGTAGTGCACGTGCATGTCACATAAATGAGTCACTGGTAGCCGTAAAAGCCAATCATATAGCCTTGGCACGCATTGCTCGCACCCTAATTGGATGACCATAAAGTCAGATAAATCCAATAGCATTAGCTTGGTCGTGTATTTGGCTACTCGCGAATGATGAAATATCTTGCCTCAAAGGCTGAAGGGGATTTTCCAACTAGTAACCACGACATATCCTTTATATAGCTTGAGGACTTCAAAATCGGTCGTAGTCTCCGTGATCTTTTCCATGAAAGAGTCCATCAAGTCGTGAAGAGGATCGAACCATCGGCCCGCGGACACGAACTCTGAGTACTTGAAGGCTAGAGAATCCTTGAGTTGCATGGATTCTCTCGATCAAAGGTCAGAAAATCTAGCTCACGCATGGCAGTGAAAAGGATGGTACCGCCAGGAGTTTCATAGATCCCACGGCTTTTCACCCCAACTAATCGGTTTTCAACCAAGTTGACGCGATCAATACCTTGCCCCTGTCTCATCTAGCTCGGAAAGCAAAGATGTAGGAGAGAGCTTCTTGCGTTGGATGGAAACCTGGAACCCCGACACTATCCCAATTTTCACATACCGGTAAAATGCAGGTCATCACAATCCATGAAGTCGTTAATTCATTTTGAAAGCTAGTGATTCCCTTGATTCCAAGCTTCTTCTTGTGGATGCAAGGACTTGAGGTGCTGGGGCCTTATCTGTTACTAGAAATCTCATTCCGATGAGAGATAGCGCAAGATCTGTAATGGAGAAATGTGCTTGAGTTATAGTTCAAGCTGCACCTTTTTGTCTCTTGGGACCACCATCGTTTTAGCGGGCCGCCATGAGTCGGTAAAATATCTCTCGGGACCACCATCGTTTTAGCAGGTCGCCATGAGCTGTCTCTCGAGACCACCATCGTTTTAGCGGGTCTTCGTGAGTCGGTAAATGTCTCTCGGGACCACCATCGTTTTAGCGGGTCATCGTGCGTCGGTAAATTGGCTCTTGGGAAGTCACCCTCGTGGACTATCAACCATGAGTCGGTAAGTTGTCCGTTTAGTATCTGAGTCTTAACTCGAACAAACCACGGGTTCAATAATGAAAGCCTATTTAGTACCCAGACGTTCTTGGGCGCACCATATGGAGATAATAAGCTACCTACTTAGTATTCGATCATTCTCGAACGCACCGCAGGATCAACAATTTCCTTATTTAGTACCCGATCTTTATCGAGCGCACCATAAGGAGATAATAAGTTAACTCTGAATGTTTTGGAAGATGGGAAGGAGAAAAAATAAGAGGTAGGTGTGCAAAATGAGGAACATTTTCAAATTTTGCCTTCCCAAAAATTATAAATTTTATCTCATTCCCACACCGTCTTACCCCATCCCACAAACCTAAACTTAGTTGCTCCTATCAAAACGAAACCAAAAGAATATTACAATGACAATTGTCTAATTCAATTACAATTAACGAAATTTAAGCAACTAATACTAGCCTGAAATTGCTTGGCGTCAATGCAACTGTCACATTCATTCACAAAAGAAATCCTAGTCAAAACTAGCTGTTGAAGCTAGCGTTATCACCTAGAGGGGGTGAATAGGTGATTTCAAAAACTTGTATACAAGAATGCAGAATTAAAAACAAACAAGTTTAGAACTAAGTCAGAAACTGAACATGAATAGCAATATACTCAGATTCGCGTGTATGCAATAAACTCTAAGATGCAGTAAGTACAAGTTAAAGCATAAAGAGATTTACACACGATGTTTATAGTAGTTCAGCTTTGATCAAGCCTACATCCACTCTCCACGCTAACAGTCTACTGGCTAGATTTCACTAATCAATCGATCAAAGGTTACAGTAGCAAGTGTTGCTTATATCCAAGCACTTCTTCTCGAAGTACATGCTGCTAATGCTCAAGCAGATAGGACTCTCTATCTCACGCCTAAACACAAGCTGAATACTGTCAACACATCTCAAGGATATACAATTGAACGCTCGTGGGAGACAAGTATATAGAAGTGAAGCTCTATTTGAATTTCGAAATTTTCGACTCTTGATCTCTCTTTTCTCTTCGGCACCTTGATTTCTTTTTATACTCCTCCATTTCCAATCTAGCCGTTGGACAATCTTCAGAGGATCACTCTTCAATCAACCCATTGAATAAGATTGTATGAAGAAGATTTAGTAGCCGTTGAGATTGAAATCAGAATCTCCATGGATTCAGTCGCCCATACAATCTGAATCTAGGTTTCCATGAGTAGAGTTCTTCATTTATGGAAGACAGCTTGTCTATCATAAGAAAATATCCAAGCCAAATCACTAGCCGTTGCAAAAATGATTCGCGTCTGAATCTGAACGTTGCTTATGAACTCTCCTCAGAGTCTGAGCTCGTCAGCGTTTGAGCTCCTCAGAGTCTGAGCTGGTCTTGCGTCACCGTCTGAGCTCGTCCTACGTCAACGTCTAAGCACGTGCAAACTTCATATGTAATATCTAGAACTTCACTTGAGCTTCCATCTTCTGGTCCCTCCAAGCGTATTGACAATCGCGACTCTACTTCACTGTTCACCTATCCAAGGTCCCTCCAAGCTTTACCGAACTTCCCGTTCTAAGCTTGTTCACCTTGTATTCAAGTACCTCCAGCTTGTAGACACCTCTACGCCCAATGCCTTCACCATTGATAGAGAACTCACAATCTTCAGACGTTCTGTTAATACAACATCTGCATAATGGCTTGTGCATTTTTCACCTGGTTCTACTCATCCAATTAAACACAATAGTAGCCTTTGATTATTTTGTCATCTTCAAAACATTATAATGGATTTTTCCTAACACTAGCAAGCCAACCAGAACAAGAACAACATTCTGCCAACGAAGTATCAGCAATGTTTGTAAATTGAGCGGTAAGTTAGGGGCTAAGGCGGGAAAGTCAAAAGTTTCTGAACCAAGAGAACATTTGGCTTTCTTGTCAAGAATTTTGATTTTACAGTCAAAATTACAAAAGTATTTTAATTTTTAAGAAATTATGGAATCAGTATAAATGACTTAAAAGGCTTCATTAAGTACTTAGTCTTTTGTGCATTCACTAGTAAATACAACTCTATTTCGATGTACTACTCAAACATGAATTTTGAACCGAAAATTGACATTAAAAAACAACCATTTTAGGTGTTTTGTTACAGAATTAAGCAGCTGTAGTTGTTGACACCTAATTTTGGTCAGTTTTTTTTAGAAAATCCATAAAAATCCATAAAATTACAAAATTAACTTTGGAAGCCTTGGCCAAGCCTAAGGAATCATTTTTGAACAAAAAATAATTTTTCATATTTTTCCCATTTTTTAATATTTTCGAAAAATAGAAAATACTTGGAAAAATCAAGAAAAATAGAATTTGAGGCCGAAAAAATACAAAAAAAATAGCCAATATTGTTATTTTGATTCCATTTTCATTTTGGCCCTTTAAAATTCCAAAAATTTGATTCGGGAACAAGTGCTCCTTCATTGAGCATATTCCCGAATTAACACAAAAAATTACATTTTAGCCCTTTAATTTCCCATTTTCATATTTTCAGAGTCATGATATTCCACTCTATTATCAAAAATTACATTTCAGTCCAATCATTTCAAGAATCGCTCAATTTTTGGCGAAAAGGACTAAACTGCACAAAAATCTTTCGATTTAGTCCTTGGTTTTGTTCAAAATGAAATTAAAAAATTTTCAGGGACTAATTCGAAATTCTAAGCCCGTCACCCTCTAGTTTTCAACCTTCTGAATCCATTCGTGGCATTGGTTTGATCTGAAATGGCTGTTTAGGGTTTGGATTTGCCAAAATGGGTTCTCGGGTCTAAATTGAAATTTGGGGTTTTTGTACAATTCTGCGCAAATATTTCACAAAAACCACATTTTCTAATAGAATTCATACCCCTAAGTTTAATTTTGAGATTTAATTGGACTAACTCCAAGGTCTTAGGGGTCAATTTGATGTTTTTTGGACTGGCGAGTCTAACGGGTCGGACTGGATCCGACCCAACAACCCTCACAGTGCTTCTTCTTCCCCAATCTTCGTTCGCACGCAGATTCAATGGCCGAAGGAGAGCTGAACTTTGGCTACCAAATTGATCCCCTTCCCGACCACAATCGAAGGAGCCAAGGGGTGGGCTTTGTGCGCCGCCAAGTTCCGCTCCGATCAAGCCAAGTCTTGAGGCCCACGGTGGCTGGAGCTAGAATGACAAGCTTGGTCAAGGCTACGGCATTCAAAAGCCAACTATGAGCAAGGCCGAAGCAATTCGCGTCTCATTTGCATTCGACGGAGTCCAAACGGAGTTGGACGGAATCTCAACTACCTCCGGCGCCATTTGGACCATTTTGCACGTGCGATCACGTGCGAAATGAGTTGGCGCATTCCCCCTCTCCCGCGTGCAATTCTGTTTGAATTGGTACTCAACCAATTTGACGCGTCTTCACTCGAGGGAGGCTCGTTCGTGCATCAAACGAGAAACAGAATAGAGAGAGAAGTAGAGAGAGGATAGAGAAGCTCTCGGCGATCGCCATTGTCGAAGCTTCGAGCTTCGACTGTGGAAGTTCAGTCAAGGCGATCCAAAGCATATTAGACCACGCGACCACCTCCAGAAGCTTGGTACCAACTTTAGGAAGCGATCAAACCAGCTCGCGTCGCCTGCCGCCGGAAAAGGTAAGCTCAACCTTCGAGCTCTACTCTGTGCATCAATGGCGGAGTTCCATTCCATCCATGATTCCTTAGATTGATTGAGGTGTTTACATCTTTGAACATCACTGAGCACAATCCTGCCATGTTTCCCCTTTGATTTTGCATAATTTCCCCGAGTCGAAACCTCGCATACTTGTCGCGACTTGGCCAGCCAAATCTGGCAATCTTGAGCTCGATCAAGACCTCAGGTAAGTCTCCTGAACTCATTGCGATGCTGCCTTGCGATGGAATTGGATAGTTATGCTCTATATTGTATGCTTAGATCGCCATGGATGTTCTCTGTGTAGCTTCTATTTCTCATGTTTCGGTAGTCGAATAGGTCTGATTTTTGGATATGTTGATCACCTTGTCAAGACGAATCGATTGGGACCGATTTCATCTCATTTGGTTGGGATTTGGCCGTCAATCGACGCCAGACGAGCCTCAGCCGTCCGTTCTTCGTCTCTGCGAAGAAGATGAAGACCGGTCAACTTTCGTTGACTTGGTCAACGTCTGACGTGGCGCCACGTGTTATTAGGTTAGTTTTTAGAATAAATAAAATTTCCAGACCGGACGGTGGGGGTGGTGCCACTTGTCGCGATCTGGATTTTTCTAGAAATAAAAAAATATTTATTTATAGTAAATAGATTTTTTTAAAATGAAAAATATATTTTGATCGGACGGCCCAAGTTTAGTCGTCTAGAGCAATCGTGGCCGTAGGATTTAGTATGTAGGTTGAATGGTCAAGATCTGGTCAAGGGATGGTCTGAACCGTGGATTTGAGTATGCTGATCCGAGGGCTGTGGCTTAACCACATGGTTGATTCTGGACCATAGGATTAGGCGGTAATAATAATAAAAAATTCCAGAAAATATCGAAAAAATACAAAAATTACAAAAAAAAAAAAATCAAAACTGTGTCGTTTTGCTCCAGGTTGGATCCGTGTGGGTCTGGGCCGGGCTTTTGGGTTCATGGGTCGGATCAACCCGATCCGAAAAATATAAAAAAAATTGGAAAACTAAATAAAAATCAATAAATAATAGAAAAATCGAAAAAAAAAATCATAAAAATTTGGAAAAATCCCAAAAAATTCTAAAAAGATCAGAAAAATCTTAAAAATTAGGAAATTGTCAAATTAATTGGCCAATCCTATTTTTGATGATTTTGCCCCTCTTTCTTCCTAAATGACGATTTTGTCCCTTATGGGCAAATCGTCTCAGAAAAATTCCAAAAAATTCTCAAAAATCACAAAAAAAAAATGAGAAATGACCACATTCAACTGGTCTAACCCATTTTTGTTGATTTTGGTTCCCGAGCTCTCGAAAATGACCGTTTTTCCCTTCTAAACACTTGGTCCCCAAATTTTTCCAGACTACCCTTGAACCTTAATGGTGCATACTCTAAACCCTTATGGCTCTACTAGGCTTGCCATATGATTGTTTTGATGTGATTTATCCGCATGACCTGGTTCCTTGACTTGTGCACTTTCATTTACTGATTGTAATTGATAGGATAGTCATTCCCCATCTACATGAACCCTTTGGATGTTAGAGCTTACCTCACCCCGAGATATTTGCATGAAATCTCTAGTTAAGAAATTCACTCAATTTAGGTGCCGAAAGGTCGGCGTAACAAAGTCCCCGAATCCTCTTCTTTGGTTTTTGCAGAACCGAACGATTTCTTCCGACCGCGCGGTAGGGTTTCCAATCTACCCTCCAAAAATAGATTGGTGGCGATTCCGATGGCATGCACACTTATCACATGTCACCCGACCACACTAAAGTCGAACACGATATAAAAATTTCTCCCTGACGCGATTTGGTATGGGCCTGGGAGAGCCCGCGCCTCAATCTCACCGTCCTATCGAGCGGACGAGATCCTGGCAATCCATTAACCCTTGAGACTTACTTGAACCATTTTTCGAGAGGGTCGCGACAGTAGTGTAACATAATCTAATAGGACTAAATGCATTATGCATGTTTATATAGGTATCTTTCCTCAACTAGAATTTCACATTAAACATGGTACATTCGGAAACTTATTAATAACTTCAAAACATGTTATCTTCACACCTTGAGAGCCTTAAGAAAGTACAGAAGCAATTTCAGTGAAGTCTGCATATGCATATTTAAAATATGAAGGATTTCGAGATCCTTCTTCATTCACAGGTCATTGGTTGTAGTGTACAGAAGGTAATTTGGAACGTAGTATGTCCTCCAAATATCAGAAAATTATCATGGCGAGTTATGAACAATGTTTTGCCAAGCAATTGTAATCTATTCTAGAGAGATTAAGCAGATCTGTGGGGAAACTGAGTCGGTAGAGCACATTTCGTTTCCAAGTCGGTGGAGCAGATGCGTTTGGGCTGGAAGCTTGGGAGTGGACAAAGATTTTGACCATGGCTAGGTAGTTGATGCTGATTATAGAAGATTTGAAGATGCTGGTTAGTTGGAGGTATCAGTAGGAAGGTGTTTACAGTTGCGGAGAGCCTTGAAAGGGTTGAAGCTTTTGCCAGTATGGACTGAGGAGAGCAGAACAGAGATTGAGACTGATTCTTTGATTGTTTTCATCTGTTATGTGAGAGGACTGAGGAGGCTTGGAATTCGAGATTTGAACCTGCGATGATGACGTCAAGATGATGAAGTAAAGACGATAGATAGATAGATTATGTAAAGTATGCTGGTTTGGTCGCTCATCAAGTTTGTAAAGGGGGTAGATACAGGAAATTGACTTGTTGATACACTGGATGCTTAAGACTTGTGTCTGTTGGGCTGATAGAAGGCTAATTGTTCGGTACTGCTGTTGGAATCCAATGAGTACAGCTTTGTGACAATAGTAGATTGCTTCTATTTTCTTGTTCTTAAGTTGAATCTAACAGAGCTTCAATATCTTAGAGGTGAAAATTGCAAAGTTCCTTGTGTTTTCAAGTATTTAGAGATGAAGATTGTTAAAGTCGCTGCAACCGAAATTTGATGGAGTTGATAATCACATATCTAACAACAGTTTAATATTTGGGAGATGTCAAACCAGACAGGTAAAGTTGCAGTTGCCATTGGTAGAGTTACAGGGTTTGGAGGTTTCATGCACCAGAGTTATTAGAGTTCGACAAACTTTCGTGGCCTTTGAGGATTTTCTGTGACTTGTATGTGGTGAAGATTCTGAATTTCCACAGGTGAAGATCAATAGGTCTGTTGATTCAAATCTGATGTTGGCAGCACAAATATGAGAACAGTTACTCGCCTAATTCTTGAATAGGCGAAGATCATCAAGATTGACTTGAGACTAGCAGTGGTTTGATGTTTAAAGAGTTGGAGTTCATCTTGCCCAGACCAGTTTTTGACTTTAATTCAAGTTTCTTGACAGATCCAGAGAGTTATCACTCATCAGTAGATGATTCTTCCATGACATGGCTTCGGTTCCCGGATGTATAATGGTCGACTGAAAGATGATCCGACTCATTTCAAGCTACATTCAGTGATTCACCAAGTATCATTCTCCAAGATTGTGATTGCATGAGAAATAGAAGATGCTTCATTAGTAGATCACGGCACGAACACTTGAAAACTTTTATTTCCAGAACAAGGCACAAGAAAATGTAAAGAGTGACTATTCTATACTTGCTACTCTCTCTCTCTCTCTCTCTCTCTCTCTGTGATTTCGAACTAACTGAGAATTCACTCTGAAATTACGAACGAGATCCTTCGAGCCCCAGCCTCGCAGTGATCCAGTTGGAGAGATCGCCCATCTCCCTAGGCACCGTGTAGTGGCCAATCCTGCAGATTTGAGCCATACGTTGTAAAGGCTATACCAATACGTGACATCTTAATTTGTTATGATTTTCATGTCTGAAGGATCAAGAAACGAAAGCCAGACCCGTCGAAGGATTTGAACGTAAGATAGCGGAATCCCGCAGAGCTCAAGTAGCGAGCCGACCGCTCTCCATAGTTATAAGGGACTAAGTCATCACCTGCAGCAATAGTATTTGTGTGGGTCAAATCTGCCATTAAGCCATTGAGCAGGACTCAATTTTGTCTTGGCATAACAAAAGAAACAGGACTCAAGATTGTTGGCAGTTTACTGAATTAGATGGAAACATAGACTCTGCTGCTTACATGTTCCATGATAGAGCAAAATTGGCAAGAATGCAGCTCTTCTTGCAGCCTCACTGGACCCTTCAATCTTACTCCTCAAGCTCCTGCACAGTCAAAAGCCTTCAGATATCTGAATCTGATCATTCAACATGTAGTGCTCGTTCTAATTCCTTCTGACGGTACATGACTTTCATTTGAGGTTCGAATTCCTGGTCTACCCGAATCATGGTACCTTAAGTATTTTTTCTCAGAAAATTGACTGAATGCAGTAATCAAGCAAGAACCATTTTGTCAGTCACTGTACAGTCTGTACTTGATACAGAAACTTGTAAGCTGCATCTCAACCAATTTACCGTTGCAACATTCTCAATCTTCGAGATGGGAAAATGCTTTAGAAGAATTAAAATCACTTCAAAAGAGTCCAAGCAACAGTGAGCTTAATCTTTTCTTCTAGTCATCTGGACTTACTAATCTGATTGAGGGAAAGATGGTCAAGAATTAATCACCTTGAAGCAGGGAGCCAGCCACTGAGACCAACCACTGCCCTTAAGTTGACAGGGTAAGGATAGCCATTCCCGTATTTACCCAATGCCCAACAAACTGCAGAGTAGAGGGCCGTTGCCGCACCCATACTGAAGCCTCCAATCCCGACTTTAACTGCCAATAAACGGTGTGATTGAATTCGAGACTAAATGTAATATGGTCCCTTCATCTACTATAAAGTTTCAAAAGACAATAACTACAGTTCTATCTCTTCAGAAGACACGAATTACATTTGGCTTTAGTCTAGTCAAGTACGAATTGAGATAGGTTAGCTCAAGGAATGTATGTAGCTATGATCCGATCAACTTCATTCTCTCATTCCCTCTCTCTCATTTATCATTGAGCATAATGTCGCGACTAATGGCAGAGGCTAGCTTACGAAACAATCCTTGGACAATGGCACCTTTTACTAGCATATACAGTGCCAACGACAACAATAAGGTCTCAACTTGGATCAGGAAAAGTGCTCTTGAGCTAGTTAAATTGTAAGGCCAACACAAGGTAATATGTACGAAAACTTAAACTTTTTAAGAAATTATTGTGATTATGAAGCCATCTTTTCCGAGCTTCTTACCGTCAGCTGGTTCGGTTGACAGCAAGTTTGCAATGTGGGCTGCTGAAGCATCCAAATTTTCCCAATCATCCGGACCATCTTCTGAAAGCTCCCCAACATCAAACCCTAAAGCAATGACAAATGAGAAAGTTCACCAGTAACCCTAAACAGGCTATGGAAATATAAGGCGAGAAGCAGAATATGATGATAATCTTACATGCAGTGCAGGAAAATCCCCCTAGCAACGTCACGGGACGAGTAGGAGCAGTAGGGCAAATCCACTTTATCTGCTTCATTGTAATTTGAAGCGAAAAATGACAAGTTTGCATCAGAAGAGCTAGAACAGGATGTGTAAACTCGAAAATAATTGATGATTTCTCATGCTTACATTTGGAAGAGGAAGTGAGTCCAAAACCTGGGACCAGCTGCCACCAAACAAAGTAATACGTGAGACATCACCTCTGCTTTGAGCTCATGACTCCCAGTACTCATGGCAAACTTATTATTCTTTTTTCTAAACCAGCCAGCATATGCAGTAGTAGCTGCAACTCCGAGCCGAGAAGGCATATATTCCTTAACTAAAGAACCAATTTTTTTTACTTATGTTGTTGGATTTTCATTTTTAACCGGAGTATTTGAGTTTACACAGCATGATAACAGCATGCAGAAAACACGGAGACAAAACTAACCAGACAAGAAATCGTAATCGCAGTTTACTTTTACATCACAATTAGTATGCTGATGTTTGAATTTAGAAACAAAAAAGGAAAAAAGAACACAACTTGTTATGTCCTTGAAGAGGTAAAGCATCATCTTTTAAGAGTGTCCACTGTGATCCTTCTATTGTATGAAAGTCAACTGAATTGGTGGATGGTGGTCCCTCCATGAGTAGAGTATATACTTGGCTTACGAGTCATGTTTTTTCTTTTTCCCAATTAAGGTCAACTTGAACTGAGACAAGACAAGAAACCAGAATAAATCATTCTCCTAAGATAAAAGATATACTCGAAAAATGTCCTGCTCTTTGCTCTGTATGATGATGAGTGCTGATGAGATTCACTTTCAAAAGCAAAACTAATGAAACTGAAACATCATGTATGGACCACCTGCACCTAAAGATGATAATGTGGAATTTCTTAAGAAATTGACATTTTCACATTCTCTTTTGACTTTTCCAGTTTTTGGAGGCAAAAGTCCACCATCTTATAGTCTCTCTCTTGTCAATACAGAAAAAGAAGTGTAGTATACAATGATGGCAGAAATTTTATCGAACTCTTCCTATGCCGTCACTTCAAGGAAGATTTGCAACATATCTCATTGATAATGCACGGTCCTAGACACCATGAGAAATTCAAAACGAAGTTTGCGGGTCCAATAGGAGATTCACCTTGATCACTTCTGTCAGTAAATTACTGAGAAATAGATGTAATGCGCAGAATGATCATACTTTTTTTCTCGCGAAAACTGATGAAGTCCTTACATTCGCCACTACAGTTCTCAGAAAAACCGAAGAATTCATGCGGTACAATGAGCAAACATCTAAGGAATTGATGTTAGCTACTCAAGAAGGCAAAAAGTACCTAGAGCCATTATCGCCGAGGCCATGCAGCCAAACAATTGTGGCCTGGTGTCTCCCTTTCGGCCTCACCACATAGGTCCTCCCGAATTCCAACGTCCTCCTTGAACTTCTGCTACCTAAACTTGGTTCCACAACACTGGTGAATACTCAGGAAAAGAAAAAAAACAAACCAAAGGACGAATAAACAGGATGACACACTAAGAAATGCATACATGAGTTTGGTCATAACTGATGAAACCATTACACAGTCCGAAAGAAAACCCATCACAAGCAAAAATTTTCATTAGGAAAAATGTGGTGAAAGAGTGAGAAAGACAAACCAGAGCTCATGGATGGAGGGGGATAGCTCATCCCTGTGGTTCAGGAGCAACTGCACCAAATAGTGCAGTTGATTACAGTGACTGCTGAGTGCTTTGAACAATACTTGGGAAGATATTGAGTATTTATAACCAAGTGGGCGTGGTGTTAAAAAAGGGAATAGAACCTATGAATATGCATTGGCTATTGCATTTGAGTCATGAATGTGTGCACACCAGCTGCACACATTGCAAACAAAT
Source organism: Lenwebbia sp. NSW1173648 (assembly GCA_029784005.1). NCBI lineage: Eukaryota > Viridiplantae > Streptophyta > Magnoliopsida > Myrtales > Myrtaceae > Lenwebbia > Lenwebbia sp. NSW1173648. The sequence goes on from JARCGZ010000009.1 coordinate 15,164,377, forward strand.
ATTGCAAGAGGCATCCATGGAAAGGAGAGGAAAAGACAGGTGAAAAAGAAGGATATCTTTTGAGCACACTACACACAACACACACACTCAAGAGAGAATCAAATCACAAACCCAGAAGAATTTCAAAATTAAAAGCAAACAAACAAGCATTCAATCAGCAATCCAGCTACCTGATTTTGCAATCGCAACCGTTGAGGGGAATCTATGCTCGGACGCAGTGGCCGAAAAAACAAAAGCAAAACCAACCACAAGCTACCCAAGAATAACTGCTTAAAAAGCATCATGAAAAAAAAGATGATGCTCAAGACAAATATCTTTTCTTCCCAATCATTGGTGTATGAATTTCTGATGATTGGGGGTCCTTGGTGCCATCCCAGTGTCCTGCCCGGACGGGAAGACTAGTTGACATAATTATTGCACAGTGACTCGCAGACACTGAACTTTAAGATTGTGGCAATATAATTACCTCCTTAATAACATGTAACCGTGACCTGTAGGAAGTCGACTATTTCATGCTTAAAAGATCAGCGAGAGAACAAAGCTCTATTTAGCAGACGAGTCTATGTCATTCCGTCTCAGTATATACAGAAACAACTCTTTTTCTAGATGTTAAGCATACCATACTTCAGTCTTCAGAGCCAGAGGGAACCGAATACGAATGTCCCGCTACGAAGATCAGGTCTTACCAAGTACATCAATCCCGTCAAATGAATGAATAAGTGCCCATCTGTTAGGAACGTCTTGAGTTCAGATTAAACTGACCCGAAGGAGTGATTCTGAATGATAACAACTAACACAGACATAATATGCACAGACCAGTGGATATAGCATTACGGACGCCACTGAGATAATCAGCTACTAGATCATAAAAGAAGAAAAGAAAAAAACACCGTTACATGCGCGAAATGTTAGATTACCTTAACACGAGATGACATTATAGGATGACATGAACTGAGCAAGGTGGCAAGGCAACAAAAGAAATGGACTAGGAGTACATTCTTCACTTAAGATTCTTCAAATTATTACACTACTTTATACACGGGAAAAAGACCAAGACACATGAATTTCTCAACTATAACAAATTTAAAAAAAAAAGGTGTCATTTGTCCAAACCCTAGGGCAAGAAAATGTTCACTACATTGGTGAAATGATGTGAAATGCATGACTAGCTTCTTGAAATGGTGATCTTTGATTCTTTGCCATGAATAACCAATGGACGAAACCGTGAGGGCCATTAAACTATTTTTAAGGGTTTTGGTGTGCGTATTTATTCTTGTGAGTTGTGATGTCTACTCATATATGGTCGAATATGCTTTTTCCAAGAAGTAACCTTGATTTTAATGCGCATGAGACTCAACAATAAGAATATCAACCTTTTCCCACTTACTTTCTTTTGGGTAAAATACCGCACCACTCACTTGCTATTGCTCTGTTTTCATTCTTCCTTTTTGAAATCCTTCATTTTGGATAGTTTTATTCCTTGGGCCTTAATGAAAAAATTGCCTAGAATATCCACACACAAAAAAAATAGGCTTTCTATTTTGTGTCGAATTATGTGAATCTAACTCGAAATTCGGTGTGTAAAAAAAGAAAAGAAGAAACTCAAAGTTTTGTGTAAGCGATATACTCAATAAAAAGTTTCACGACGTTTAGATATACCAGTTTGATATGGACTTATATACATTTTTGCTCCTCGGCCCAATAACTCGTAAAATTTTTGGTTTCGACATGATTGTTAGAGTCTTAATTCATTTGCTTCACACCCATTTCAATTTAAACTTTGTATCTTTTCTATCTTATAAATATTTTAGCAAAAAAAGTTCACATCTTGCAATATTTTTCTCTTTTCATGTACTAGTTCCTTTGCACGCGTGGATGCGCTCTGCGGGTGCCTGATTCGAGATTGATCTGTATAATTCTTAGCAGAGAATTCAATATTAATTTCAATAGTGGGGATACATGCTCATAATGAAAAAAGACATTAGTATTATTAATGAGATACGATGGTTTCTTTACTTTTGTGAAAATTGAGATGAGATAAGGGTACTTTGGTCATATGAAAAGAGGATCGCAAAAATTGAAAGTTAGCTTAAGCATAGATATTAACTAATAATTCCACCACCGTTATAAGACTATTTTCCAAAATCTTTTAAATGTCAATTTTTGCGCAACACGAGTGGGTGTGTGTAGCTCATCTAATAATCGAAATCTTTCCCCCTGATTGAGAACATTTTTAACATCTGTTGGCTTCTGTTCATCATCGGACCATATCTGATTCAGTTTACCATTGTGATTGTCCGATATATTCACCAGAAGAGATCGTCAAGATGGAGCTCAAGTCTGAGACTGTCTACATATCCAGTTGGACCCACTTTCACTCAAAAGTTTTAAGTCAATGACTTATGAGTCTAACACGATTCGCACGTCCATATCAACAATTGTGCCCCTGAAGTTTACCTATGAAAAATGATTTTAATACACGATAAGAAGGACCAGATTATGAGCAGCCACCTTCCACGCAAATGCGGTGCCTTATCGCATCATTTTCTAGATTATGATTATCTTGGTGTCTGTGTTTGGCATTGTCCAACCATGGCGACATGATAAAGTGGTTCCACCAAATGAAAGCGTAGCTTCATGACGGTGAATTTTTCGAGGTCGCAGCGCAGCCCCTCGGGACAGTTGAAATGCCGGGAGACATGAATGTCAATGGATGCATATTATCACGATCCACCACTACGTCTTGTTTCCTAGGCTACAATACAAGGGGTACCTTGATTGGTTTGGTGGACATGGTGGACTCATTTTCCCTTAGGAAAAGTTCTGGTTCGTTTCCACTCAAAAATAAGAAAAAACTTACTATCTAGCTTTGCCTTTCAAAACTTATAATCCTCCGGATTTACATTCGAATCTACGTGTCGACATTTAGTTATTGTGGAAAATTTCAAGTGTTTTGGAGTACAAAATGTCAAAATGTGTGCGCAATGGCCCGAGAATTTCGCGTTAGAGGAGAGATGATAAATGTTAACCGAAAAGTTACGTATATTTCATTTTTAGAAAGTTCATTAAGATGGTATTGGAGCATAACTCACGAGTCTATCTAAATCTTGACACTCATGATTGTCGCCGTTACATGATTATACGTCTTGCAAGATCCGACTTAACCCGAAACGATGAACACTATGAGCTGTACTTGCATACCTTGTAGACCTCGTTCCCAATACTTCAAAATTTCTTGGATTATTGGCCGGCTAAAAGCTCGTTTTTCCTCTTCACCCAGTGTTACACATTCGTATACTTCATTTCTTTTGGTTCTTCTTCTTTCACCCTTTCACTGCATATCAAAGCCTATAGGGGGAATTAACCTCCAAGGTCGCCAGACTCACCACTACTCATCTAGTTAGAACCAGCATCTCCATATTGCCACAGAACGCAAAACTTTAGAGGCAATAGAGCAGTACTTAGGTTTCCAACATTTAGGGAACATATCCTAAGCTAGATATAATAGCTAAACAGTACAGTTCGGCCAATCATGGAAAACTTTATGTGCATGAAATGAAGTGATTGGACGCAAATCATAATGGTGGGGGCCATCAACTACCTTCTTGGGTCAATACTTACCCTATTCCATGGGAGAAAATCAAGAACAACTTTCTGCTTGTCGACTCCCCTAGCTTACCCCACATCCTAGCACAGAATCATCAATTTTTAGGACTAGAAAACTGGGTTGATGCTAAACTTTGTGGGTAACAGAAGGACACTGAACAGATGCTGGTGGCACTTGGAGATTATAATAATGACTCCATTTTGTTATGGTTCATCGATTGTAAACGTACGATGTAAGTTGGTTTGCTTTCATGGGAAAGTAGAAGCACTGAAAATTTTGGAGCTTTCAAGCTTCGACTGATTTGACGTATATCCCTTGGATCCATTTGCCAAAGTGAAGTGATCCATACATGCGTGGGAAATGTCACCAAATAGTCCCAACTTCAAGAGTGTTTTACTTGGGGGATGATCATCAAATGCTTGTTATACATAAGCATAGGAAACCCTAATATAGTAAGTCTATCAACCATTTGTTTGCGTAGTCTTATCTTTGATTATGTGAAGTCTTAAGTGAGTATCACCTGTTGGTATGATTAAGGAAAGTATACCTCATGAGAGAGACATAGGAGAGCGTTCAACAAGTATTCGTGCATTCACATGCTTAGTCGAACTAATTTCCACTCAAACATGTAACTCGGGAATCAGTTTAAATAAGGAGTGTTCTTGTTAACTTCATTTATCTAATGCAAGATTCTTTCTCACTCCATACGTGTATCCTAACAGCTCTTTTTTTTTTTCCCAACTGGAATCAAAATATGCCTAATCAAAGATAAGTTATGATCCCTAAGGTTGTCTTTCAAAAAAATGTGAATAAAGTTTGAGAATAATGTTGTCTACCCAACAAGCCCTTGATCACATATTGACGAGACATCAAGGGTTGTAATTTCTCTTCCATGCATAAAGTGAAAGTATGATACCATCTCGAAATCATGGTGTTTTTATATGCATTCACTGGACAAGATTGAACGTCAAAACCTAAACGATTGCCCCAAGCTTTAATCAATTCGATTGTGCTTTCTTTGTCGAAAAATCAATATGATTAATTGGTTAGTGTCATTTAAAGAAGTATTAACAAAGTCAAGATTCTGCTAATGCTGCTTAGAATGAGCATGGATGTGAAGGGAAAAGGAAGGATTCAATTAACCTGCTCTTTGAAGGCATTTTTGGATACAATGGAAGAAGGGTGTGTTTTTCTCTATAGGAGCTGCTAGCCTGACAGTACTGTCAATTATTTCTGATCACACGATCTCTCAATCAATGAGTGCTTTATGCAAAACACGGGAGTGATGGTGTATGGATCTACGGTTGAGATTGTACTGTCCCTGATAGTACTGTTAAGAAAGCATTTCCCTTTCTCTATTCTTAGTCAATGAAACGTTCTTCGAATCATGCCTCCGATTGGTGGGTACAAGCATAGATATCACTCAATCAGAGTAACTTATGTAATGTCCATGTATTGTAACATACCAATTAGAGGCATGGTTGGTTTCCTATTAAGGATGGAGGAAAATATAACCCGTAAGAAAAACTTGCATTTCAGAAAATATTTGAGGGACTGCTTGAACAAATGCCATGCTCCATGATCATTCCAAACTATCAAACTCATCCCTCGTGGGGAAAATCGTCCAAAAAGTACTGAATTTATTGTACAATGGTCAATTCAGTTCTAAACTTTTTTTAAATTTGGCCAAGTCAGCGATTTTCGATCAATTTTGACCAAAAGATGTGACGTCCCAGTCCGCCACAGCCTTCTGTCCAAGGCTTGGTAACCATGCTCTCTTCTTTAATCTTTCTTTATATAGAGATGGTGCATGCGGAAGACTAATTGAACTAATCAAACAAGTCGGCCATACAAAATACAAGTGCATCAATCCCCTGACAATTGGCAGGCACGCCTAACAGGGTATGGCCATTCAAGGGGTTTAACTAATTGCATACATTCAATCCGTATACACATGAATAATATTGGGATTTTAACTTGTTCATTCATTTCATGGGTTCACAAACCAGTACAACATTACGGTTGACTCCTGGGGATGCGGGTTTACAAAACAACCACCACTACAGACCATCACGCAGCTATCTTACACTTAAAATTTTGCGTTGGTCTCTACAAACTCCACTCCACTATACATCCAAACACCAAGAACCTCATCTCCACCGTACTACCTCCAAACTAAGTCGATCTGCCCCTATTGCTGCTACAACCGACGTCCGAACACATGGGAAGGGCACCCAAGAGCTCGTCGTCATCACCTGCGATATACAAAGCAACGAAATGGTACATGACTGGGGCAGAACACATGCCTACTTCAACGGCTAACATACTTACAAGCTTCTTAAACTTCACCTCAGGGTGATCCATGTCCACATGGTCCTCCCAAGAGGCTATGCACTCTCGAGGGACGCTATAGCAGAGGGTCGAAACAGCCGGGCTAACCCGTGACATTATTTCTATCTGAAAATCACAAATCAACAACAGTGAGCTTACGCCCCGCGAATGTAAGTCTAACCCAATAGCATGCAAGCATTGAAATCAGAATACATAACATCAACAATTCACAGCTTCTAATGCATGCGAAAGATGATATTTCTTTTCAATTTTCATGATTTCATATGCAATGCAACCCTAGCTCACAAAGAGACCGTCCTCGCTTATAATTCTTTTTGCGACATCTCATACTCCAAGAGGCATTCCAGTTTGCACGAAGCGTAGGAGCAATTCCCGAACGAACTGGAAGCATCCTGTATTCCCTCCGGCTCCACGGGGCATCATCCCAGTTCGCACGAAGCGCAGGGGCAATTCCCGAATAAATCGAAAGCATCCCAAATTCCCTCCAGCTCCACGGGGTATAAAGTAACAGAATGAGATGCCATGTTATGCTTGCAACATGCGATTTACCTTTCTTGGCACCCCTTTTGATAGAAATCTCAGAAATTCAATAACCATGCATAACTGGCGAGATTTCAAAGACACGAATCAAATAGAATTTCATGGAAACGAGTATGTTTTCAACCATTGACGTATAATTCTCACATCAACAAGATTTTAGGATTATAAATCAACTAGATTTCCATGAAAACAAAGATGCTATCAACCATCGACGTATAATTCTAACATCAATCCAAATAGACTATAAAAGTTAGAAATCCACTCGCCTCAGTCTTTTGACGACGAATCGATGACGACGATGACAGGCGAATCCAGGCGATCGACGACGAACCAGGGGCGCGAGCGGCAGCAGGGCTTAGGCGCGTGAGGCAAGGCGTGGACGTGCTTCAGAAAGGTTTTTAACGATCGAATGACGAAATGAACTAACGTCAAGTTCTATTTATAGTAGGAAGCAGCTGACAGACGGGCGAATCACGGCGTGACACACGCCGATGGCTTGCACGTGACATGTGTCACGGCCTATGCCACGCACGAACACATGGCTGGCCACGTGTCACCCATGCGTGGCACGTGTGCCATGTGTCCTCCGCCGCTTGACACGTGTCCTATCAAGGTGACACGTGGCCCCCCTATGTGTCAGCGCGCTCCCATCGTCCATGTCTGGTCCAATTTTCACATACTTAGCCCAATCGGGACCTATAATGTGTAGCCCTGTCATCTCGTTATTAGTTCTAAATTATCTCATTATATTCAGGACAAGCTGTTTGGAGTTTTAGGGTCATCACAGAAGAACTACATTGATTTAAGATTAAATTGGCCAAATTGAAAAGATTGTAATTGAACTAGCTACCTTATGATAAGTTTAGGACATTTTTGACAATTATCCCTCCCTCTTGAATCTCAAAGCTATCTCCTGGTTGTGTTCTTTTAGGACTTTTCTCTCTATGGATGAGAGGCCCCTTGGAACCGTTCCCTGTCGAGGTTTGATTGGAAGCCAGCTGAACCGAAGGACTGGCCTATTTGTTGAGCTAGCCCGTAAACTCTTAAAGAGGACGTATCAAACAGCCCCTTAAAACATTTGTTGTTTGATGTCTACTTCGCAAGCGTTCACTGTCCCCTTTACTCCTCTCTCTTGCTTGTGTGCTTATGCTCGAGTGCGGATGGGAATGGTAGCCGTGGCCTTGAGTGGACGACCGGATCGGCAGCGGGATCTGTGGGCTGGCAGCCAGTTGAAGTTGATCCAGTTATAAAACATGTTGCCATAACGCCCATTCTGGGACGAGTTGGAAGAAACCTGCACTATCTCGGGCAATGTAATAAGCAATAAGACCAAACCCGCATGTATACTATCTAATTCAGCAACATCTACATTGACCTTCACGCATTCACCTGTTGAGGAAGTACATTCCATCGAAGATGAAAGTCAATTTTCTGGTATGAAGCGTCATCATAATAATAGGCTTTTTACTTATTTCATTTATCTTTTTATTTATATTTTTTCTAGCTTTTTTTTTTCTGATGCAACATCGTACTATCGAACATGTCTCCGGAAAATGTTTAAAAAAGGCAAAGTTAACTTTCCAATGAGTACGACATTGTCAGGCCAGCATAATTGGATAGGCATTGGAAGAACAACATTGCATCAAATGCAAAAAAACAACAGGCCCAAACTCGTTTAAGTGCTAGGAATATTTTCATCTGTGGAGATGAGATGATTGCACGGGATTTCCTTTTTTCTTAGCCGTTCTGTCTTTTGCAGCAACAGGCCCACGTTCCCCCAGAAGATGTTCATCAAGGGGGAGTTCATTGGAGAGTCTGATATCATATAGGATATGCATCATGTAAGGGTTCGGTCGACACTTTTTCTGCTCTTCCACTTCCAATTGTTTTCCCTGATATGGCTGTTCAATGCATCCAGAACGGAGAGCCGAAGGAGAAGCTCGAGTATATCGCAGCCAACCAGGAACAGTCGGCTCAAGTCATACATGGATGACTAGAGAGAAAACAGGAATTTCGAAGCTTGCTCAGCTTTCATTCGACCATTTGCCGTTCTTACTAGTTTACGTGCTTTGTCATGATCATCGAAAGTGTATCCAGGAACATACCATGAATGATCATGATTCTGTGCCTGATTTATGCATCAGAACAATGTTGCTTCTGTTTGTTATTTATGTATCAAACGTGGCGTGGCCAATAGTTGCCGCAGGTTAGGAGCGGTCATGTGCTGATTTTGCTGCTGCTGATTGTTTTGTTCAGTGCTAAAGGTTGAGGCATGGAGATACTCTTACTTGACTTTTATCAGTTGAATCATGGAAAATTGGTGTTGCATTGCCTGTGAGCCTCTTTTTTCTCAGCTGAATCTACCTATGAGTGTGGAGCTGAAAAGCATGACCTGTTAAAATCACTCACCTTGTGTCGGATATCTGAAGTGGAATTTGTGAAGGTATGCTCTAACCTTTATTTTTATTTTTATTTTTGCAGAGGTTTTTCGTTCATACTTTGTGATGTTGACTACTGATAAACATTAAGAAAATGAAATTGCGCTACTCTCTCTTCCCTTAAACCTCATACTTAATGTTACTAGGGAGTAGGCAAAATTCCAAGTTATTTCATTGATTGAAAGAGCATCTCCATAGTGCTACAACTTTAAGCCATATGATTCTAAGGTATTCAAACGTAGGGCCTATGCTAACGACAGTAGTTGGACAATAAATAGTGGTCAGCAACAAAGCATGGAGGTCAAAGTGCGTCTTATTGAAAACTGAGCACACAGTCATTCAAACTCTGCCTTGATAAATAGAGTCCGATCGATATAAGATCCATATGGTGTCGGCCCATTGTCCTTAATTATGGTGCTCTAATATACTGTGTGCCATGTCTATTCATATTGTGTCGAATGGGTTGTCGGCCCATTGCATAAGATCCATATCTTTTCGAAGATTATCCACATATATATATGGTTTCATGTTAATGATTTTCTCAGACAGCGCCCTTTTTTTGAAGACATGCATTGAATAGAAATTATCACCACGAAAGTAAACCAGAGCTTGGATCTAAGATGAAGAGCAAGAGAAAATATTTATGTTTGGCTAAAAGCAAAGGTCAATCTTTTTAATTTAATATAAAAATCAGTACTGATGTCAAATACTAATGAAAACTCTCTCGCACGTATGACCTCTGAAATCCATTGTTAGCTTTCAGCTGCATAAAAGAGAAGGTACGGATACACGCAGCAATCATTAGAACACCTGTCAACGAACACTTGCTACACCAGGCAATCCTCGAGGCTCGAGTTACAGCACCTAGATTTGTATGGTCACTCATTTGTTGTTAATTTCACCTCTAACTCTAAATGCAAGAGTGAATCCAGTGTTGACACATATTAAACAAGCATATCCTCAAAGATCAAAACTGTTCATTAAATCCCTTGTGTGAAAACACCGACAAGAAGGGTCACAAAAGAATCATTATTCAGCAACAAATCCAGGGAAGACCTAACAATAATATCCATAGCTCTGAGTGCAAATATTCCACATCTAGAGTACCCAAAAAAGAAGGCACAACCCCACTGTTGCAAGGCACGGTATTTCGAACTACGACCAAAAAGAAACAAACAGAACGAGCCTTTGATTGACTCAGCAGAGTACAGAAAACTGTCCTTTTACCTCCCCAGATTTTATTCCAACCACAAACCCTCAAGCCTGAGTCAATGGTGATGGTCTTCGTCATCATGCCCATCTGGTGGTCCTCCAGGACCCACAACTTCAAGCTGTCAAAACATGAGAACAGGATCGATGATGTTTCTACATGGCAAAGGGCAAGCTAAACTGGATAATCTAGCAGTGCAGCCAGTACAACTATACAATGCAACAAAAATTGGAAAAGATCAAATTGTCAGAGAGCTCCAGTGGCGTAGCTGCTAGTAAAAGCAAGACGCGATATTTATTATGCATGAAGACATCATCGTATTGTGCAGGAAAAAGAGTCCATAAGCAGTAGAAATCATGTTCAATTTCCCACCTTGACAACAGAAGAAGACTGTTTCAATTGTCATATTACCTTAATAACAAAGGAGCAGGTAAGACTTCGTAACTTGCAAATAAGTACTAGTTCCATACCCATCTAAAACAGCAATACCCATGATATGCCCATTATCTTCAGTATAGTATGCATAGATGAGATTTTAGTCAGATTAAGACCCAGCTAACTATACAGGATATCGATTTTCAGCATACTTACTACACTGGCAAAAGAAACATCTTATCACACTTACCACAAAATACTGCGAGCACACTGGACATTCATGAGGTTTGCCTTTCTCCAGCCAGAACCAGACAACGTCATGCTCATCCTCTTCAATTAAGAATTAAAAACAGCATATTAAAAACTAACTGAGAAAAAGTGTTCTGTAGAGATGCACATACTGCACATTTGATAGAATGTGCTCCTAATAATGGATGATATAGGTCGGTAGGGGGAGGATTTGCTCAAACGCATGTGAAGATAGAAGGCATAAAAAGTAAGAACCTACCTCCTTCCCCTCCCGGACATCCAACTATTCTCTTATCATAGTACGACTTCACAACAGCAGGAGCTTCCTACACAAACTCAGAACACAAGAACCATATCTTTAAGAAGACAATCAAAGCAAATACCTTCTTCCCCACTTGCTTAAGACAACATACACGCACAGAAAAGCCAGAAATAAGACAAATGCAAAAGAGCATAGCCACTTCCGACTAGGTGGGATCACCTAGGGGATCCTATCATACCTTTCCCCTCTATCCAAGACAGCATGTTCAACATAGCAGAGACATAAAAAAAGAAAATTTTCTCCATTCATTTGTTCCCAAATTTATTTTGTGACAGAAGCCTTTACATAGCTAAAAGGTCAACTATGAAAGATAAACAAAAAGCTACAATCTAGCATTTGAAGGTCGAAAAGAAAGAGAATAAATAGATGTAAATTCTTCCTCATTATCAAAATACATCCTTCTCAAATAATCAACAATCACTTGCCTCGAGAAAAGTAAGAACTAACTGAATTAACAATAATACAAAGACACGCTAGAGATCCAAGCCCAATCTAGAATACAATAACATCATTTAGATCCTCAAATGGCTACCTGCAAATAATAGACAAGAGCACGCTCACCTTGGTACCAAAAGGCCCGACTGGGAAGTTGATATCGAGAATGTCCCTTCCCTGCATATAGTTTTAGCAGAGGAGGCGGAATAAAAATTAGTCAGCACACACTTTTTGGAAAATTTCAAATCTTGGCGAGGCCAGCACCATCTTCCACATTGACCAAAATGCATGGTCCAGGAAAATTACCTCAAGCTCAGCTTCTAGCTCCTCACGTTCATGTCCAGTTGCAATAGGCATTACATCTTCAACCTTCTTCTTAACAGCAGTTTCTACAGCACCAGAGAATCAATATCACTTCACAAACATTCAGCATCTCCAAATGAACTACCGAACTCATTTCATTTCCTCCTCCCACTTCAGTTTTACGAAACACAATCCATAGGACACAAAACAATTCATCTGGCATTTTAATCGTGAATATAGATGCAACACTACAATAATCCACGCATTGCATAGCCAAAAAACAAAAAAAATCGTCGAACGAACATGTAAAACCTATACCTCCCTGTGCGATACAATTTCAACGAAACACGCGCAATTATCATCAAATCAGTCGCCCAAAAATCAGCGTCAGTTATCGCGACTAGACCAATACTATGGAAGTAACGTCTGGACACGGTTAAGCCACAGAAAACGACTCTAAATTCGCCGCTGGAATGTGAATTTAATGCAAGCAGAATCCAAGCACGGAGAGAGAAATACCGGATTCGACGCTGAACTGACGCGTGAGCAAGGAAGAGTAGAGGGAGCGAGAAATGAGAGGCGGGCTGCCGAACAATCGGGCTGAAGAAGCGGAGGCGGCGGCGGCGGCCGCGGCCGCGGATCGGCGAGGTGCGGAGGAAGCAGCGGTTAGGGTTTTGAGGTGCGAAGAGACGAGTCTTCTCCACATGGTTGAAGCTCGATACGATGACGGCGGTGAGCTGTGTTGATCTCAGGTCGCGCCCTGCTCGTGTGAAGAAGATCGACGAGGAGCTTCCTCTCCCTCTCCCTCACTCTGTGTAAAGAGGACTTTGCAAATGGGAATTGAGGAGGAGGGCACGAGGCGACGGGATGGAGTGGGGAACGGTCATGATGGATCGTCAGCGGATCGCTTACGCTAGTCAATGCAACAGGGGAATAGGCCCTGCGCGTGCCGGATGGAGATTTCCCACGTGCCATTAGTTTCGGTGAAGTTATGGGATTAAACTTTTCGTGATTATTCTGGCTAATTGCTTAATCGATCTAAGCCTGAACTTCTCCATTTTGCTAATATATTCATATAACCTCTGAGCGAAATTCGAAATGTAATCCCTCCAGTCGAAAATAAGTGAGGCGGCGTCCAATCATCACCGGTTATCCTACGTGGCACGTTGACTTGGACAAATTATCGGCGGCAATTGACTGTAAGAACTACATTTGAAATTTTTGCTCAAAGGTTTATGATTATATTGACAAAATTGAAAAGTTTACAACTGAATTGACATCCGTAAAATGAATTTATGACTAAGTTGATCATTTTAGCCCCGACTTTATAAATTTTAATGCATGTGCCACATGCTATAATTACTTCTCAATTATAATTTGACCGCATATTTAGTCTAATTAAAGTTTTCTTTTGCCTTGGCATATGTCAAGTAGAATGCGTGACTTTCTTAGATCTAATAGTCATTACTTTTTTTATTTATTTTATGCTCAAGTTCTTTGTTTAATTTAAGTGCGCGAGATTTATGTTAATCTCAAATAAATAAAAAACTACTAAACACACACACACACATATATACATACTCGCTTAATTCTTATCTTATTTCGAAAGATCCATCTAAATAAACCGTGAACTATATATTTAAGATTGAATTTAAATCTCTATTTCTTCTCTCTATGATAAATAGTAAACTCAAAATGTGATCGCATAATCTTTCACATCAAAAATTGAATTTGAGTCTTTCTACTATAAATTTTCGGATGAATTCCCTTCACGTTTCTTTGAAAACTCAACTTACGTGAACTTGAAATATGAATTGGGTTACCGGTCAGGTGGTCGTTGATTCTCAAGTCTTAATTATCGTAGAAACAATTCTACCTTTCTTGATTTATCATTTTCAAAATGATCAAAGATTTAATGCAAGACTAATGTTGACTCCCATGAAATGAACACGCAAGAGTTGTTGAATTCTTTTTTATTTACTTCGAGAAATATCACACGGATCTCATAGTAGTTCAAAAAGTAATTTTAACCTAAATTTTTTTACATTATGTTCAGTGAAAGCTCAATCATGTAATCAAGATGATTCATAATATCGTTATTAAAGTAAAATGATGTATAATAAGATACAGTAATAATCGAGGTATAAGATCGCGATTCAAAGGCTGTCGAGATAAATCATGATGGTTCCTTCTTAACGCCTTTCAAATTTAAATTCAAACTCATTTTTATCCACCAACAATCCTTATCTAAATAGTTATGCATTCGTAAATCTATCTTGATAATGATTTTGAATGATTACATAGTGAGTTCATAAGGGTCTTAATTGCTTAAAAGAACCATCATTTACAATAAAAGAAATCTTAAGGCCATAAAAATGAATTGACAAGTGCAATTGATAAAGTGTTTGACTCAAGGTAGATACGCAATTAGAAATCAAATCTCAGAGAGTCGGTAAGGGATTTACTTGAAGAACGAAAGGATTCCAAACGCCGACGTGGCACGACGCCATTGGCCGCGCAGTTTTTCAAACCAAGGCGCAAACTGTTTAGCGCTGCGAGCCTTGGATGAAACTCACGCGACGGTCCGCGCGGATCACTCTCACTCGCTCCAACTCGAAGTCCCACTCCGACTCGGAGTTGAATTCTTCATTTTTTTCTCTCTCTTTTTCCCGGAATTTCTTCAAGCGCAAGCTTGCACTCTCGTCGTCTCGTCACTTCCACAAAAATCTTCGTCGATCATCGGTTTGGGCGATTTTCTCTCCGTTGGCGCGCTCTGGTGAGGTGCGTGAATCGAATCTCCTCTGTCTCGCTCCCTCGTTTCGCTCGAGCTTTTGCGTGATGATGATGATTGTTTCTCGCGATCGGGACTCTCGTTCTCGGTCTTAATACTGTGCTCCGTGCTTGTTGACGATTCTTTTTCTTTTTCTATTTTTCCTTTCTTCACGTGGTTTTTACCGTGCATTAGCGATTTGAGAGGAGCGAATGTCTGAGCTATTAGTTGCGGAGATGTGACAGCGCTCGAGGGCTCAGGGGAGGATCTTCTTTTAGGGTTTGTTTTTGTGTTGCGCTGTCCTTATGTTATCTCTTGCGTGGCGTTGTGTAATCAGAGTTGCGCCTTCGCCGCTCCTCTGAACTTGCATGGGTTAGGAAAGTCGGTGGAAGGATTGGATTCTAGATTGGGTTAGAATTTCGAATGTACCTTGCTATGCAAGAAAGCCAATCGCCTTTGGACGAAGTTCAAATTTTTCAGTTGGAACCAGTGTTTTACTGGGTTTGCGCAAGATGCTTTTTCCAACCTTAGGCTCATTGACATGAAAATCTGTACCAAGTTTACTATTTCTTGGCGACTACTCTTTTATTTGGGAACTGTATAGGCATGATTGACTGCTAAAGATACTAGTACGTAGGCAATCGAATGTCGACTACTCTAGTTGCCTTGTATGCATGTATGTCCAAAAGCACGAGCAGATGCCTCTTTCTATTCAATTTCTTGCATTATGCGTGTTAAATCTATTCCCAGGTGCTATAACACTAGTCGTAATGAAAGGTACAGAATGGAATATCCATGTAGTCCTCTCTGTTCTCTCTCTGTCCTTTGCATGAACATGTGCCTGCATGTAAATGTAATCATGTTGTCATACGTATTTCATTAACATTTATACACTTATTATTTCAACACATCTGAGTCAATCAGCATCTCATCTGTGGCCTTCTACTTCGTCTTACATTTGCCCACTCTAATTTTTTGCTTGGCTATTTCAGGTTCTACTTTCCTGGTTCGAGGCATTAACAATAAGAAGACCACCATGAGGCTGAAAAAAGAAAGTAGCACCATGAGACTGAAAAAGGGAAGTAAAGTGGAGGTGCTTAGCATGAAAGAGGACTTCATAGGTGCTTGGGTTTATTCCGAAATAATATCTGGAAATGGGCGCAATTACTATGTGAAATGTTGTGGTTATCCTGGTACTGGCGGGCAGAGAGTAGAGAGGGTACCGAGGAAGGTCATTCGGCCCTGTCCACCTCCTGCCGAAGGCATTGGTGTATGGGTTCCGGGTGATGTTGTCGAGGTGTTACACAACCTATCATGGAAGACTGCCATAGTTGTAGAGGTTTTTCATGAAAACCACTTTTTGGTTAGGCCAGTTGGAAGCTTTCGGCATTTCAATGTCCATAAACGTTATCTCAGGGCTAGGCAGATATGGAAAGATGGCAAGTGGTTCGTGGTCGGAAAGGTAAATTTTGCATAATATATGCTTTTCCTTCTGTACATATCTTTTGGAACTGTTTGTCTTCTATTACAGCTTCAAGTTTTTTTGTTTTCCTTGGGGAACGGTTGGTCCTAATAAGTAATAAAAGTTGAGCCCCGCTGTTGCGTAAAATGGTTCTCCCTTTACATTGAAATGTTTTAGATCGAGGAGCTTTCTGGTAAGAATGGTTTCTTATTTCTTCTAAACTGAATTGGGCTTTTATATAGGGCGCTCGTAATTGCACCATATCCCGGAGAAAACGACTTGCCGAAACAGACTTGAAGCTGCAAGCTGGAGCTGAATTTTCCCCAACTGGGGGAAATACTGAACTTCAGTTTCAAGAAGATTCAGAGAGGAAACTGAAGACAGGTTCACACATTTGCTCTCCTCATGTTGAAGCACATTGTGTTGGTTTTAAGAAGATCAAACTCATTACCAATAATTATCGCGAGACTTTGCCAGGGACTCCATCACATGCTTCAGAAAAGGCTGATGCATCTGATTACCTGAATGAGGAAGAAAATAATGCAAGTTATTCCTTCTGTTGCTGGAGAACTAGGTTTCCTGAGGTGGAACCGGGAGGGGTCAATAATGCTTTTTGGCTGGAGACGTCAAAGAACATCGACACTGATAGTTGCGCATCATCTGTTGGCAGCTCTAGTACTAATGGCAAGAATTGGTGTTCAAATTCAATAAATTGCTGCATCAGGAATACTTCTGGTGAACTCAGTGACGCTGAATCCTTTGTGGCATAATGTATCAAGGAGACTCATATTTTTTGGCGACAAAAGAAGAATTGGAGGCAAGATCCCTTCCTTCGCCTCATCCAGTCACTGTCCAGTTCTGAGCTTTTCAGACTTTCAGTTGGGCTGAAGACTCTAATGCCAAACCTTCACCAACCTCTGCACAGTTCCGACAAACAAGCATCTGGTGATTCTAAGAAATTTAACTTCTGCTGATGTTAGGCTTCTTGTTCGCTGATAGTGGAATGAAGCATTGGATCTTGGTCTTCCTGTTATGTCTTGACCATGAAATTGACTACATTCATCCTCGCGAGCATTGGTCTATGTATTTTTCCAATTAAATTGTGTGAATCGCGAGTTAAGATTTTACGTACAGTGTAATAGTCTCTCAGCACAATCTTTCACTATGTGAGAGAATCTTTTAGAATAGTTGCACAAGTATGATAATAGATTCTGATTTGATTTCCTTCATGTTCATTTCATCTTATCCCAGTGAGAGTGATGTGTTAAAGTAGCTGACACGAGTGTCATTCTCAAAGGACTTACTTTAGGTATTCATGTGCTTGTTAGATGCTTCTGTTTTGGTGGAAGGTGTCCAAACTTAGGCCGAGTAATAAAAATCTTAGACTGAGTTTCTTATCTTTCTGGTTTTGAACATTGCATGTTAAACAATAAGATGCTTCATCAAAAGATTCTGTGTTATAGAGACTTCAAATGATTAATTTCTGTTGCATATGATTTGACTGTTGGGTTTCTCTACCCTTCTTTGTGCACTGTAGATGATAAATCTGGCAGACTGCAAGTTCTTTGATCCACTCCTTGGTGCTATCCAAGATGTTTTCATTGCGAATGTCAGAGGTTCACCCCCTTGCTTTAGGGCATGGACATCATGCTGAGGATATTGGTTCTTGACAGCTGACACCTTTTCTCAGGTGCATATGATTATTTGTACATCTCTTTTTTACTCAAAACGATCAGTGAATCAGCCATCTTAAGGAAGAGCACTATCACTTATTAATTTCTGCTTTAATGATCAAAATTATGATGATTTTTGTTTTTCTTGATTTTTCATCACTGAAGTTCTTAGCTCTGGCTTATATATTGGCATGTCACATGTTTGAATCTAGAGCTTCTTTTGCAAAGGGCAGTGCTTTCGTTCTTGTTTTTGCTTAAAGGTCATATTTCTGTAGCAACATGAGGTGGTAACTGACGTTTGTGTGGAATACTTGGAAGCTTAGAGGTACTTTTTCTCGGGTCCTGACAGGTGCAAGTTAACCAAGGACCATTTCTTTGTTGAATGCTGAAGACAGTTAGAATTGCACTATGCGGCATCAATCTTATCCTATAATCAATTGAATCTCTCTGTCTCTCTGTCTCTCTCTGAGTAATGTTAGGATTGCAGCACATTCACAAGAGGATCAGGCAACAGGAATAGACGCAGCTACTTATAATTGATTCAAAGTACTGCAGGATGTTGCTTCATGGATCTCTGATGTTATACTAAATATCAAACACAACTGAGGATAGCACATGTAATGTAATTTCTTCCTAATAGATGGAGTCCTGACTGGAGAAGGTGCAATAGAGTCCTCCCCCAAATACTAAATAGCTAGCTTCGGTAGCCCCATCCACTCAGTTTGAAAAGGCATCAATTGGAAGTGTGGGTACAAGAAATCATAGTGTGTAGCATTATATCATGATAAGCCTCCTGGAAACTGCAGGTTTCTCAGGTGGCTTCTCAAAACAAGCCAAAAGCTCATGCTAGTTTGCGGTTGCGAACGCTAACCAACCTCACATCGTCAATAACAGGTCCACACAGAGAACCAGAGTGATCGCTCTGCATGTTGTAGTACGAGCTCAAGAACATGACCCTCGTACGAGCTGACGTGGCTGTGAACCGGAGTTTAGCACGGACGTGACCGCCTTTGCCCATAGAAGTGTAGGGCACTGTAACAGACGCCTTCCCTGCATATGCCTCCACCGCCATAGACCCTTCGCACGAGTTCTTGGCATCGCCGACCGCGAATGTGAGGACGTAGACTTTGCCGGGCTGGGTTGAGACGACTTGTGCAATGGCGCTTTCCTTCCCGGCGATGAGTTCCACGGCATGCTTTCCCTCCGGAACGGCGAAGTGATCCGAATCGATGTACTTCACTGCTTTTAGGGACTCGATTATCCATCCGGGCAAAGGGCTGTGGTCATCCTCAATGTGGGGCGGTATTAGGACGCCCCATGAAGTCTTTGGGAGCACATAAGGTCCTTCTTCAAAATTTCCATTCTTCACCAAATTTGCTGAAAAAAAAGGAACCACAACGTTGAAGGTGGTACTTTAGTAAGCCGGAATTGATGAACTTGGTCTGATCTTTCTCATATCAGCGCATCTATAAAGGCTACCGAAATCCATACAATTATATAAATCTCAGAGTTCTTCATCCTGATTAACATTATTAAGAAGCAGAATCATTAGGCAGACTCAATAGACAGAAATTGATAATTTACCATTAGTACGTCTCGGGATGTACAATGCCTTCAATGCAACCGAATCAATCAGCGGTCCACAAGCCGGGTCCTCATCCACGCCCGGGTTATGGATCGAGATCTCGATTTCCGGGGCTTCCGCTTGGAAACTCCAGCAATAAGAATCCCATCCATTGCTGCTGTACATCGTTTGCATCGGCAATATTCCCCAGTCATATGCCTCTGAGTTAGGCGAGACCGATACGTTCAACTTCTCTTCTTGCCCGCACGTTCGAGCCGCGCTAAATGTGACCGAGTAGAACGTACCCTTCACGACCTTTACCTTCTGCTTTACCGAAGCCTCATTGCCGAGCCTCACTGCAAAAGCTCCTTCAGGGACTACCAGTAACATATCACCCTGCTTGTGACCTGATTTGATGTACTCAACATAGCCTGAAATTTCCCATCTAGGAATGGCAGTTTTGCTGGTGACCACCGTTCCTTTCAGCTGCCACGGCCTTGGGCCGTTCTCGAAGTTGCCGTTCGGCAATAAACCTGAGGACAATGCCAATTCGGGTCATTCATTTGTTAGCTTGGCCGGTTCATGAAAATTCTTGTCGCTCATTCAAATTCATCATTATGTGATAGATGTCCTGGCCATCGTGCGAATTAGTATAAGATTGCGCAATTTGACTGAGTAGGAGAAGATCTTGTTCATCACAAGATGATCTGGCATGATCTACCGCGTATTCGCTTGTAACTAAAGAAACATTATGGGATGGGCACAGAATCTAGCACGTGAAAGATGGGAGGAGAACATTGCTAAAAAAGCTCATTACACTCTGGGTTCACATGTTATGTCCAGAATTTCCTTTATATATATATAAAAGACCATGTGGGGAGAAAACTTCGTTTAATCTGACTTAGACCTTTGACCTCGTTTGAACATTGGATTAAAACATGACACCGAGATTAACTCAGCCAAAAAGACCGCATGTAATATCCATAACTCTTGCCTTGCCATCATTGAGAATTACAACTGCACAAGGAATAGTTATCATCTTATAAATGGCTTCCTAAACTGTTTTATCAGACTTGGAAGTGATCACAAAAGCAGATGTAAAAGCAGAGATCCACATGGCCCTACTTGAAAAGAGAGGGAAAGGGAAGCTTTTTGAACCCCCCCTGGTCTTAAATCATGCTCAACAACCCTGGGATTGCTCTCACTCGAATGTTCAGTGCCATTTATTGCTCCTCACTTGAACATGGGTAGGGGCATTTACTAAGTGCAGAACCCCAGAGGAACCCAGATGACAAAGATTTCGCAAAAAGGAGGACTACCATCTCGTCTCCTAAGAATGCTCATGAAATCAAATTGTAGGCCATGAGTTTGTTGGGTCCATCTAGAAATTCTGTGAAACCCTCTTAAGAAGAACTTTAGCTGGTTTTGAGTGGAATGATGTTCCTAGTCGAATGCGTCATCGAGTGCATGAGCGACATGGAAACCTTGATTGAAGAAAACACACGAAACACCGGATACCATTTGATGTCATCACTACACCAGGATCAGTGAAATGGGTTTGGCCATGGATTCAAGCTGTTATCTACATGTTTGCTTCAGCAGTTGGGACTTTTCAAGAGAGGACACATTCTGTGGATGGACCAAACCTTTAGGCTCCTACACAAGCTATACTCTCTCTCTCTCGCTATGTATGTTTATGTAATGACATATTTAGCCAACAAAGTATGTACATAAATCTCTTAAGAATTGAGAAACAAAGTGATGATAACACCAGAAACATGCACGCTGGTTCACAGGAATGTGTAGTTGTGTGAGAGATGATGATGTAGAGCGAGCTTACCATCAAGGAGAGATGTGGCAGTGTAGGAGGTGGCACACAGTATCAGCAACAGCAATGTCGCCTTCTGCATCTTTGTGTTTGTGTTAGAGAGAGGGAGAGAGAGGGATGGCTATGGCTTGTGTCAAGATCAGAAAGGCGGGTGCTGGGGCAAGCTATTTATCTGGTGGATCGAGTGGGAATGCCACTGGCTTTGGAGAAATCAACATCATTGCCACTATCTTTATTTTAATTGACTGTATTCATTGGAAAAGAAGAAGAAGAAGAAGAAGAAATCAATCGCCAGACTTAAAATATTTGGCGGAACATAAATGAAGGCGGTGCACCGATTGCCGGGTATATATATTTCGTAACATTTGAGAATAAGATTTGTGCATAGACTCGCTTTATCGACAAACCCAGAACGTGAAAACATAATTGGAGCTCAAGCATACGATAATCTGTTCTAGCAAGCCGCAGCGTAATTTTTCGTGGTAAACCTGTGTTGTGTAGCTTTCAAGCATGGAATATCTTGGGATATGCATATGATGTCTCTTCAAATTGAAGCATTGGATTAATAGTTGCTGTGCATGAGCACATGCAGTTTGCAGCTGCACGCTTTAGCCATTCTCTCTTGGAAGTTTCCTTTTCCCTTATGCAAACTCCAATCATGCATGCAGGCTTTCAAAAAAGGATTCGGATTTAGGCGATCCGGTTTTACTTAAATCGGTTTTGTAGGTCACACAAAACGCCTATAAATAGTCATTCAAAACATTCAAATATCGGCATGCAGATTTAGGCTCCACATTCGCGACAACTTTTCCCGAATCGAGTTTCATACACGCCCTGTAAATTTCAGGTTCGCAAAAACCCGAGAGTCGTTGCATTATATGAGTAAAATCTCTATGCGGGTTCGGTGTCTTCAAATATGATCGGAGGTCCAAGATCTGTTGATTGAATAATACACTCATTTTCCAACTGGGAATCCTGCAAATAATGAAATCTGTTTTTCTAATCGACATCTTGTGGACATCAACAGAAGAAAAAAAGAAGGAAAAGCATCAGACATCATATGACCACAACCCCCCATCAAAAAGCTTTAACACAGGGAACATTCAGATCCTATCCTAAGCAACCCATGTGCACCTCAGTGGTTCCATGAAATCTGCATATGATCTCTCCTCTTCGTTATAAAAATTCGAATTGGTTGAAGTTGTCGGCAATAATTCTCAATTTCTTTGAGCTGTCGAGAGCCTGTCAATTGAAAGAAGATGAGGGACAGGCTTAGGGATTATTATTAAGTGTTTGTATCAGATTAGAGCAGCAGTTTAACGTGGGTGCATGTGTTGCGGGAGCGGTGCATTGTGTATTTGACCAATCTGACCGAATTCCAGAATAAGTAGCTGATTCTTTTCCACCCTTTGATTGACAATCTGTCAGCTTGGCCTATGTAATTACTAATTCCTAATCGGGTCAAGGAAAACATGTGACTTTTCTCGGGTCTCGCCCCCCCCCCCCCGCGTTCTCTATTTTTTCCCATATAGAGTGATCTATCGTGTCGTGAAGGTTTTGATAAAAAAAAATCGTGTCCTGAAGGATGACAAGAAACGGTAAAACAAAAAAGAGGGCTTCATTTCGAGTTTTTGGTACGAGCAATCTCAATAGATGTCGAGCATAGCCCTCGTGATTACTCTAACAAAGAGACGTTGTGACTTAAACACGGGATTGGCTAAATCCGAACCGGTGGACATACGAACTATTGAGCAATGGTCACACAATCACTTTAGGACCAAAGGCTCAAACATGAATCAAAGATCGTGTTCATTCCTTCATATATACGTCCGATGGCCTCATCCATCGAGTGAGCAAAGGCCTGGGATATGTTTGGGCCTCCATGCCAGGCTAACATCGGGCCGTCTTGGCCCAGAATTAGACTATCCTTTCTCGTGCCAAACCCAACGGGACCAGCTGCAAGAAGTTGTAAGGTGGCCTCGAGATGAAAATTGCTGGCAAACAGAAATTGTGAAGAAACTGATGTTGAGCTTTTTGATCGATCAATCGAGAAATGGGAATTTCCCAACGGATGACCACGATCAACAATCCGAGTTCAAATTTTATTTCTCATTTTCGTCCTCAATCTTTGTGCTTTTTGATGTCGTCCCTTACTACTAACAATTTGCCAAAACGAATTTTTGTCAAAAGCATCAACAAAGACAAGATTCCAAGTTCCTTTTGGGCCAACAAAACCAAGCCTGCAAGCCTAACAAATTGAATCATCATGAACCAACAATTACATAGGAGAACCCAATTTAAACAAAAAGTTACGTGTCCGAATCGGAACTGTAATTTGACGGTCTGGTAAAGTTAAAAATAATTGAAGTACTTTTCCACGTTGAAGTCGGATATCTGACCCGTACCTCGAGAGAGGCATGCTTCATTGTCTTGCGCAGCATTGCAGATTAAGATGGTGTTTATTTGGAGAGAAGAGAAGCGAGTGGACGGGGAATTTAAAGATACGCCTTGTTTTTGGTCGGATTAAGTGGTTGGTCAAGCAATTCCGCAACCCCTTTGTATCACCCCCATCCAAATTAGAGGTGTGCAAAAGAAATGAAAATCGCCCAAACCACCCGATTCCAAAATTTTGGAAAGGTTGTATTCGATTCCCGATTTTAGGTATGGAATTGTCTTTCCGGATCGAATTGATATATATATGAATGCATGTGGTTATATATACTTTTTAAATTTTTAGGTTTTGAATCAAAACCCTAATTCCTTGCCTCATCGCTCTCGGTCACCACCTTGCATGATCCTTCCTCTCAACCCTCTTGCGTCTCGCCTCATCTCGCCTCCGGCCCTCTATCGCGGTATCACAGTTGTGGATGGTCCGGCTCTGCCGCGTCCAATCTCAGGTACCGACCCACCGCACCATCTACTGCAACGATCGCGAGGCCAATTTACCAGCGAAATTCGAGGTGAGTCGCGTTTCGTTCACTCCATTCATGTCCTGGTCGCAGATGTGTGTGTGTGTGTTTTTTTTTTTTGCCGAAATAACATTTCATTCACTCTTTCAATTGAAATACAAGAGAGAAACGTTTCAGTTCAAGAAGCATAACTTCAAGCCAAGACAAATCCTAGATAATTTCAAACAAAACAAACTCAAGGCAACAAGAGAAATCATCAGAACAAGATTATAGGTCGCACGCTAAAAAAACACACCTATGACTTCATCATATCAAAATCGGCGGTGGATCATCGAATTCGTCTTCAGTAATGAGCACACACCGAGAACTCCATTTGATGTTACGACTTTGCCTTTCGGCGATTCGCGCCTATGTTTGGCGTCTCCAACACCATCACCGAGCTGAGTAAAAAGGTTGAACGAGCATAGATCTGACACTTGTGAGAGCGAAACCTTCACGAAGCTTCTCTAATCTTCTTCAAAACTGAACTTGTTCACCATCAAAACCCGAGAAAAACGAAGCAACGAAAACATACACATAAAAAACCTCAAACCTAAACTAGATCGGGATAGAAATCTTTCCAAAATGGGATAGAGAAGCTTCCAGATCTAGATTAAATAGGAAGATAAAAGAAAACAAGAAAACGAAATAGACGATGAAAACAAAAAAGAAGCGGAGGGGGGAAGAGAGGGGGACACTCTCGAGAACAAAGCTTCGGGGGGGAAAAGAGTAGAGGCGGCGGCTGCTGGGAGAAAAAAAGTAACCTGGTGGCGAGATGTGTGAGGTGAAAGCTTCGCGAGAGGAAATTCGTTTGGTGGAGAGGTCGCAGGAGGGGCTCGAAATGGAGCTGGAGTGTACTGAGTTCGACGCGTTCGAGTTTTGTTTTTGTTTCCTTCTCTTTGTCCAAATGTCGAGGATGAGTCGGCCCGTCATGGATTGACGCTGTGCTGTGCATTTTGTCCAGTTGTGATACGAAAATAACCCGCACCTATCTCTGTAAAATGGATCGGGCTTGGATGGACCTAGTCATGTGGGTTTGGCCCAAGAAGCAGATAACTGGGCTGTTGGCCCACATATTGCATCTTCAACTGGGCCCGATTTCACCATCACGAGGCGGGCGTGTACTGCTCTTTAACTTTGTTTGCTGATGTACCCGAGTTGTTGAGTTCATACTCGAACTCGCCTTAATCTTTTCCACTGGCAAAGTTTGATGGCTTGATCTTTGCTCACTTCTTGAAAACTTCATGCTCGGCCTCCATCTTCTACCATCTGCCTCCCTTTCACTCCCTGCGTTTGGAAGGCAGAAGCTTGTCTTCTTGTTGTATGTTTTTGAAGCTTTTCCAGATGGCACACCACCTGTTTGATTAAATGCACTTGTGGAAATTTTTTGAAGTATTAGATTATCGAAGATGATGGTTTTTGAAGGGTTCAAGGAAATTCTCAAGATTCAGAAGTTCAGGAGGTTCGTGGGGTACTCTGTGTTTTATTGCTTCACTGCCGTCTTGAGCTATGCTTATACCAACAACACGTGAGTCTTTGCTGTTTCAACTCTAACTGTATAATTCTCTTCCACTGCTATTCGGATTCCGAAGCTAATTCTTATGTTTTCGTCCCACTTGTCTTCATCGTTGTTATTGCAGTACTAGAGCTGGATATTCTAGAGGAGACCAGTATTATGCTGCTTACCCGGCCGGAACCGAGTTATTGGGTGATTCTGATAAGGTCTGTTAGTGCTATGATTATGTGGCACTTTCTACCTTGTGCTACATTTTCTTTGGTTGCTTATGATTTACAACTTATGTCTGATTAATAAATTTGGTCATAGTTGTACAAAGCTGCTCTTGGCAATTGCTTTGAAGCGGAAGAGTGGGGTCCCATTGAGTTCTGCATCATGTCCAAGCACTTCGAGCGCCAAGGAAAAGCACCATATGCATATCACGCTGTAAGTGATTGACTTCCCAAATGTCGATATACTCATTTTGTTTTGCATTTCTCTTGTTTAAGGTTACTCCTGTCACGATGAATGTGCTGTTATCAATGGAGAGGACAATTCAAGAGTGCTTTGTTCTTTTATGGACCGCGTTGAAACCACAATGAAAGTCAGAAAATATTTTTCCTTTCCCCGTTTGTACTGTTGTGTATGTATGGATCAGAAAAGACCAAGCATTTGGGGATGTAGGGAACAATAATTTTCCCTTTCTTTGCTAATTTAAAACAAATGGTTTTTGTTTCTCATCTTAGTCGTCCTTACCATGCTGGCCTTTGTCTTGTGGCCTGATGGCTTGACTGATGTTGAAGGTAAAAAACAGTTGCCCTCAGGGAAATCTGTTGACATTACTGTGATTGCTGAACTGAGTCATGTTAAAAGTCGAACTAAGAGGAAAAGAATAATTGCTCCTTCATAGATTAGGTGTTCTGTGCCATTTTCTCTTATCCTAATGGTGCAGTGAAACTCTTAGCAACCTTCATGAAAGACTTGAAACTGAAACTGCATCATGACATTACACAATTAAGCTGCTGGTGCATGGCAGGGTTGTGCAGATCAGGATCCTTAGTTGGTTCTAGTACGAATCAAGGATCTAAGATCCTGAAAATTTGTATAACTGAAGCTTGTGATGCCAATGAACTTTGTTCTACATAATTACCTACGTATTATTAACCTTTAAAAGAAGGAATGAAGATCAAAGAGGGAGTTCTCATTTGAGAGGTCAAGGTTTTAATCCTCGTATTCGCAAATTCCAACTTAAGCACACTCTTGCATTTGTAGTGTCAACTTCGCACTGCAAAGTTTTTTGCTCCTCATATTTGGTCTCTGTTTTATTTTGCTGCAGCAATATGCGGCACACCTTCTCTCCCTTGGACAACTAGATGGATCTGGATAGAGGGAAATGCTGATACTGCGAGATTTATTTGTTGGACTGTATAATGATGAAATTGCAGGATAGAGGGAACATCTTCCTGTTTGGATTTGTTAAAAATTGTATAACCAAGAGCCCGTGGCTTGTTTTATAGATAATATGCTGTATGGTAGTTCCGAAAATTAAGTTTTAAGTGAAGAGTATGATTCGATCGTGCTGCTCAGGCTACAGATTTTATCATTGCTTCTTATCAATACTCGTTGCCGTTTTTTGGATTGGTGTTCATTCCACATCCTGTTCTCTCTTTATCTACTTTCATTGTGCATCCAAGGTAGAGGATAAATTTCAGTGGTGGTCATCATTTGTCATTTTTTGAGTAGGTCACTGATCTTAGAGTTAATCACCAAACGAAGAACCAAACTTTCAGTTTCTTGCAAATATTATTGCATTTTGTCCAGAATCCGACTTTTTCCCAACGAAATGCTGACATGTTGTTGCTCACGTGACTTGGCATTCTAAAGTTTGGCCACATATCAGCGAGGTCAGTAGTAGTTCATAGGAAAATCAGCCGGACTTCATTTGACATGCCTCAACTGAAAACGAACAAGAAGAAAAATGTCTATATTTCGTCATCATCAATGGGCTTGGGCATGTGTAGGCACTATTAGCGATTCGTACTAGATGTAAAGAGACCAATTACCTCGCAACTTTTCCCTTTCACGCTTGGGCATGTGTAGGCATGCCCCCATCCTGGAACTCATTGAAAGGATATGAGAGCTGTATCTGAGCCTGGTCATTTCCGAAGCAGGTTCCAGACTCCCCATACTTTGGAGACCTGGAGGAGGACTATGAAGTGATGCACGAGAAACAGAAGTAGAGGTACGCTTTCCTGACTGGTTGCATTTCTCTAGAGTCTCCTCTTTGGGTCAACATTCGCCAACCCTTGAAAGCCCGGTTCATATTGGGCCCTGTAGACCCAGCATTAGACTATCCTTTTTCGTGCCAAACCCTACCGGACCGGCTGCTAGATTAGCCTATGAGTACTACCGCGTCATCCCGAGTCATAAAATTTTCGCATTTCCTTACTCCTTTTTTTTTTTTTCCTTATGTTGCGAAAATACACCCTACTGTTGTTAGGATACACTTGTGGAAAGTTATTTACGGGGTCATTGAAACCGGGAATCGAACTGATAGTTTAAATGATTGTTTCGACCATGCAATGTGGCCGAGTGCTTGGGAATCACGCCACCCCCGCACGCACATACATATACCCCCGAGCCACAGGAAGCATGCCTAAATCTCAACTGGTCGTGTCGGTATGTGTTTACCATACATGTTACATCACACGTACGTGTGCACAAGGAATACATATGAATACGCGCGCACTGAATATTTATACGGCTGCCTAAATTATCGTTTCGGTCCCGACTCGGGAGAAGGTCGGTCGGCAGGACACCTGGAGCTACTAAATTACTATGACTCAGACGACAAGAAGAAGGAGGCCTGAGTAAAACAAAAGCTGATCGACAAAACTCATTCACAAGGTTTTGCAATCGGAGTATAAAAAGTAAACATGTCCCATTTAAACAGCTGCTAAGAATATGCTGCATTGCTTTGTACGTCTGGCAACAATCAAACGAAATCTACTGCGCACCTGCATAGTTGTTAGAGACGAATCGAAATCGACGTAGTTACTTCTAGAGCTCGATTACCCGAGGAGGAAGACGGTTGAGAATCAAACTGCGACCTCGAACCCAAGCTCGACTTTCCAGAGCTTGGATTTTGACTTCATTAAGGAGGCAAAGGTGTGGTCCGAGCTCAACTTTATGTCTAATAGTGAAGCTAAGTTAAAGAAACTGACGTCGTTGCAAAGTAGTTCCATCATCAAATTTATTCAGCCACTGACAAAGGACATGAGTACGAAACAAGAAGTTCCTCCAAAAATCGAACCTCCCACTAGACAACAACAGCTAAGTTAATAAGAAGAAGAAGTGGAAGAAAAATCACTTCTCTCTTTCATTTCGACATTATTGGCAAACCCAGCAAAAATGCACAAGGCATCATGCATTCCTTGACCTCTTCTCCTTCAATCTTCTTCACTCCTCGTCGGACCGGCCCCGGTCAGTCCGAAGCGAGCCGGGTCGCAATGGCCGAGTGGTACATTGCGTCGTGGAAGCTCGCGCCCTCCCTGGTCTTCCTCCGGAGTTGCCTCGCTTTCTCCTCCGTGAAGCATCCCAGCACGAACCTGGATCTGGGCCGTGCCTTCTGGGCCTCCTGATCGGACATCTCGGGCTGGTCGCCGCCGCCCTGGCTGGCCGTGGCGGCGGCGTGGCTCGGTTCGAGGGGACACCCGAAGAGCGGGGCCCACCAGTTCGTGGAGACGGGTTTCGGGCGATTCGGGTCGGGCTTCCTGGACGGAGAAGGCGACGACGCCCGGATCGTGAGGTGGGGTTTGAAAGATGGGAGCGAGGTGGCCATTGTGGGTGGGTGATGGTGCTCTGCTTGTAGAGAGAGAGAGAGAGAGAGAGAGAGAGAGAGAGAGAAACGAGAAGGAAAGTGAGAGTGACTCCCTCTGCTGCTGAGCTGAAAAGAAATGGCATGGGCAGGAGCAACGTTTCTCTTGTTCACTTCCAAGTTCTTTCTCCTCTTCATTTTATTAGGGGAAAAAGCCGTACCCCGACACATTTACGCTAAATATTTTATCGTGACATAAAAAAAAACCCTAAAAACTTATATATTTACCCTCTGTCAAGGTCCCTTTAAATGATAATTCAGTCAAAATAATTTCATTTTTATTTCACTTAAGCCTATGGGCGCCATTGTCAACATCATTTACTTTTCGAGGTACTTTAGCAACGCTTATCGACGGGACCTTGACAGATGGTGAATGTGTCACAAATGTACAAATTTGAATTTTCAATGTCAAAAACAAAATTTATGGCAAATGTGTCACAGTGGGTATAGATGAGGGGTTTTTGTGGCTTTTTCTCTTTATTTATTTATTTATTTATTTGGTAGAGCTATTGACCATACATTGTCCGCATCCGAAACATGTCGACCCAATCCACACGTACCGTTAAACGGTATCACACGGCCCAAACTTTTCATGGTCGCTAAAACAATGAAAGTTTGATTGCGCATAACTTCATCAATGAAATTAGTGGTATATCTTTTTTTTTTTCGTCTGTCCTATCGCTAACTCTCTTCTCTCTGAATTTTACTCTGCCTATTTGCAGAGCGTGAGTCAGAACCCCGTACATGTGATATTAGCGTCTTTACCCTCAATCTTTTTACCAATAGGCCGCATGCCTATTCGCTAGTGTTATATCTGATGAGCAGTAGTATTACAGGCGACTTTCTAATTGAGGAATATACCAATAGCTTGTCTGTCTTTAGGGGGTGAAATGGACAAGGGGGTCCACGTGGATGGAATAGAGAAAAGCGTGCGGGGTTGGTCCTCTTTCTTCGTGTACTTTTTTGTCATTTTATAATTGCTCTTCGGTTTTAGCCTTTTAAGGGCCTAATTAAAAAAAACAAACAAACAAACAAACTCATCTTAGAAAAAGAAAGAGTTTGAGATTCAGATCAGTTTCGAATATTCCGAAAGCAAATTGTGGGCTAATGGCCCTTTGAAATGGTATTAACAAAGCCCAAAGAGCCTTCTAACCGTCATTCTCTTCCTTTCTATTTAAGCCTTAAACCCAACATAAATTGGGGCTTTTCAAGTGTGGATTAGCTCCGGATCTGTCTCTTTTCAGTAATAGAGTTCAATTTAAGAGATACATCATACACAAATGATTTAGGAAATACCTTTTTTTTTTTAAGTAATTATTTATACGATTAAAAATATTGTAACTATCGACAATAACTTATATTTAAACGATTTTTTCGTGAATGATAAGAATATTTTTCGTTCATTTAAACGTTATAAGTGATCATCATTCTTCTGGAAAATGTTTTCCAAATCGTTTGGATTTCGAGAAGCAAACAGAGCATAAAATCGAGATTGGATATGACATTATTTCTGCGCTCCTAATCTTTTCTTAGAGGGGCGTGGTCCAAAGCGCGATAAGACTGTCAATTGAGTTCATATTTCTGATCTGATGATCTCATCTTAATGTATTATGGCACCCGAAATCAATAATATCACCCACCAACGTAATCATCTCCACCTCAGTTGGTCAGTCAAAAAAAAAGAAAGGTGATGTTGACCGACGAAATTTACCAATTCCTCGTGTAATCAGCAAAAAATTTCCCGGGCAAAAACCCTAGAAATAAATAAATAAAAATAAAAAATGGAAAAATTGAACGAGGAAAGCCCTCAATTTGGACACTATAAGAACCGGGTCTCCATTGCGCTCAGCTTCTCTGCGTCTCGCCCCTTCCCGTTCAGCTCTGTATCTTTTGTTTTTTTTTGCCGGTTTTCGTTTTTTGAATTTCATAGATTTTTTTTCTCTCTTTTTTTCCAGCTTCAATCTGGATTTGACCCGTTTAACATTAGTCCAGTGAAGTGCGAAAAGCACGAATTTTTTTTTGCAAATCGGATCCCAGAGCTTGGGTTTGATCCCTCTGTAAATCACCGCAAAAAGGAGGAGACAATTCGAAAGCATTCTCGTTTACGATTTACCTGTAAGATAGCTAGTGATCAGCCTCCAATCGTTGGTTTCGCTCTGTTTTTTTAGGTTTCCTGGATCTTGGGTTGGATTGGAATTTTAGGGCGGCTTCTTTCTCTGTCTTTTTGTCGTTTTTCCGACCCTCTTTTGGCGGTTCCTTTGAAATTCTTGGGTTGAAATGGACAAGAAGAAGACGGCGGTGCCGCTTGTGTGCCACGGGCATTCGCGGCCGGTGGTCGATTTGTTTTACAGTCCGATCACGCCGGATGGCTTCTTTCTCATCAGTGCAAGCAAAGGTACGAGCCGTTAAAGAGTTACCCGTATATGTGGATTTGGATTTTCGTGATCTGTACGTGTTGCTTCCGTTAATCAATTCGCGGCATTTGCGGGCGGATTACTTCCGTATGGTTTCCCAATCTTACCGTGGATAGCGTGCACCGCGGAGTGTTTAGGCTCGTTATGATCAATCGGGTTTGAGTAGTATGTGCAGCCGCGAAATTGCTTTGTTACCTATTGGAAAAGAAAGTGCTTTGTCAGCTCGCCATTCATTGTTTCTGTGGTATAATTGCAAAGGTTGCTTGCCGGGTGAGTGACTGGCTTGAGTCAAGCGAGTGGCGAGTAGGGCAATAGAAAGTTGTATGAGTGGGATTTAGTGGGCTTGACCGTGGAGTTTTAGTTGGGGTTCGAAGTTGATGTCCTTTACTGTGTTGTGCTTAGGAAAGTTTAGAGAATCTGAATTAGTACTTTCGTGTGTAAATTTCCGCTATGGTTTTACTGTTGGGATTCAGATTCTAGCCCAATGCTGCGAAATGGAGAGACTGGAGATTGGATTGGAACCTTTGAGGGACATAAAGGTGCAGTCTGGAGCTGCTGCCTGGACACCAATGCTCTACGTGCTGCATCCGGCTCTGCAGATTTCTCCGCGTATGTGACTATTTAGCTTGTTTTTTCTGGGGCAACAGCAGTTGCAGTTACTGTTCATTTTGCTTTGCCAAATAGCTAAGCACAACTCAGTCCGTAGAACTGCAAGTTTATAAGGCACATAAAGTCTGACGATGAAGGCATAATTGTTGTCAGATAATTTGGTGTCACTTCATTAACAACTTCTTGTTAGAACATTGAGGGGGTGAGGCTTGTATGTAATCCGTGATTTTGGGATAGCAAACTAGTCTAGGCAGAGGAGCTGTGTTTGTATTTCGTTATTCATGAGATGCTCATCACTAGGAGGACATTGTTCATGAGTGTTACTCTCTATGCCTTTTTTCCCAGGAAACTGTGGGATGCAATGACCGGGGATGAATTGCACTCTTTTGAACACAAGCACATTGTCCGGGCATGCGCCTTCTCAGAGGTAATTACAATGGTTTCTGATCTTTTCCTCTAGCTGCTAGGTTCTTTAGCTTTTGTTAGGTGTTATTGTTATCTCATCATCTAATTCTTGTCCCTTTTTTTAACCCTCTCAATTTCTTATCAAGTACTTCTGTTGTGTACATTTCTGAAGCTGCTAAGCCTCACCATGCACTTTTCACAGGACACTCATCTCTTGCTAACTGGCGGTGTCGAGAAAATCCTTCGAATTTTTGACTTGAACCGACCAGATGCTCCTCCCAGAGAAGTTGACAATTCTCCAGGTTCAATAAGAACTGTTGCATGGCTTCATAGTGATCAGACAATATTAAGTTCCTGTACTGATATTGGTGGCGTGAGGTAATCTTAGTTTTGTCAAGTCGAAATACTTGTATACTGTTCCTTTAGCCTGTTGTTGTTGTTGTTTTTTTTTTTTTCCTTATATATATGTGGTTTGGCCAGTTGAGAATTAAACTGGCGCTCATTTTTGTCCGGCAAACTGGTGTAGCCGTGTAGGCTGTATCTTCCAGGTTCGGCAAGTAGCGGTGTTGATTGTTTTTCTCTTCTTTGTGCAATGCAGTTTGAGCTGATTTAATGTTTTAAGCTCGGAATATCGATGTTTTCTTTAATTCTTAGAGGCACACATGCCTTAGTTACTTCCTGCCACTCCAACCTTGGAGCTGGGGCATCATTTAAATTTTTTGCAAGGCAGGGCTTAATTTTAATTTCTAATGAATTTGTAAAGGCAGACTATTGAGCTGTCTTTTTTCCTCAAGTTACATTTCAGTGGGAATAGATAAGGAGGAATCGGGGTGATAATCTATGTTTCCATTAAGCCCGTCAGGTAGCACGTTAATAATGAAAGCATTTTATGGATTGAATTTATGATTGCGGGTTACAATATATATACTACATAATCTACGCCAAAATATTTCTCTTAGCTTATCAATATTTTCTCATATTAACCTAGCCCTAGATATGGTTGATTTGTGTATTTACCTTTTTTGTTGGGTTTTGCTCATTCATTCTCATCCATTCCCACTTGACTTTTGACCCCTTCTCTACAAAAAGTTCGTTAAACATATTGAACAACCTTCTTGTTGTGTTTTGTTTCATCAAGATCTAACATAATTCCTGATGTCATTTTCTTGTTTCAGATTCGCCCTTTTCAATTTTTTTAGGTTCATGCTTTTCTCTGAATAAAAAAGTATCTGACCGATTTTGATTTGCTCGTTTCTTATCTACTTTGTGACTACGCTACAGGTTATGGGATGTAAGGAGTGGGAAAATTGTTCAAACTTTGGAGACAAAATCTCCTGTCACTAGTGCTGAAGTGAGTCAGGATGGTCGCTATATCACGACAGCTGATGGTTCTACTGTTAAATTCTGGGATGCTAATCAGTAAGCTCCTGTGGTAAAACTGTTCTTGATAATGTCTTGTGTGTTAGACTGGGCTAACGGAAGTTTTTGTCTGTCATCGTTTAGCTTTGGGTTGGTGAAGAGCTACAACATGCCCTGCAATGTAGAGTCAGCCTCATTGGAGCCAAAGCTTGGGAATAAATTTATTGCTGGAGGAGAAGACATGTGGGTTCACCTTTTTGATTTCCATACCGGAGAAGAGATTGGTAGGTGATGGTGATGTGAATACTTTCAAGTTACATATAGCTTTACTTTCTGATGAGTAGCACATACTTTGTGCATTTGCAGGCTCCCTCTATAGTAGCGGTCGAGCATCTTATTTACTTCTCTTCCGGCTTGTGTTCGCTATTTCCATATTATCTGCATGTTGTTTGCAATGCAAATTTATGGGCCTCATCTTGAATGGCTAAACTGCGCTCCACCTGAATTATTTCATACAAAAGAAGCTCTCTTTCTCATGTCGGTATTTTGTGACGATCAAGTTCTAATTTTGGATCCTGCTTAACCTTGCTTTTAGGATGCAACAAGGGTCATCATGGTCCTGTCCATTGTGTGAGATTTTCGCCTGGTGGGGAATCCTATGCTTCTGGATCAGAAGATGGCACTATAAGAATATGGCAGACCGGCCCTGCAAATCACGTCGAGAGTGATGCAAATGCAGGCAATGGACCAGTAACTGGTAAAGCAAAAGTTGGGGCAGATGAGGTTACTCGTAAAGTAGAGGACTTACAAATTGGCAAAGAAGGGAAGATTGGCGAGAAGGACAACGCCGAAGAAGCATAATGTGCTCTTTAGGTTTGAATCTGTCTGTTTTGTCTATCATGCGAGTTTCGAGCATGTGCATGTGTGATGCTTGTGCTTTGCAAATAAAGTGGACATGCTCTTGATAAGTTTCTTTCCTCTACGGTCCTTTTAAATGGATCTCCCCTGGAAGCTCGCTGTCTCCTCGTGTTCCTCTTGTAACAGCAGATAACCGCCGAAGTTTGGAGACTTCGTTACTATGCTTTCTGGATCGTGCTTAATGAAGAAGTACCTGGAATTTTGCTAGGTCTATAGTCGGTGCTGAGTGGATTTTCTTTGCAAAGGTTCCATTTTTTTTTTCTCAGGAAAATGAAACTTCTCGGAGAGTTCCATTAAAGCCCTCAATTTCTTGCCAAACGAAGTTTCGATATCCACGTTGAAATCAAATTCTTGGTAGGCAGGGATAGGCTACACACTTAATTTTTCGGTTTACCCCCACCTAGCACATGCTGGGTCGATTTCCAGTACTCCCAGTGCAAAAAAAAATTGCACCTTTAAGAAAAACGAAACGGCCATGTAAAAGGTTTCTGAATGAATGTTACAGAGACGGCCCACATACATAAATGTGTCGACAGGTTGCTGGAAACCCTCAAAAGCACTACTGAAATTGGCTCTTTGCCAGTGAAGTTTCTTTGTGATTTAGCAGCTGAAGATGAAGCGCTCATTTTGGATGTCTTTAAGTACGAGAAAAACTGGTCCAGTTTTGTTGACAGGTCAAAATATTCATAAAGTTTCTGTGTTCAAACTTGCATCTTGACAGATTGAGCTGATGCAAGGGTAGTCATCTTGGAACGATGAGGAAATACTATCTCCCGATTCGTTTCTTGGACCCTCACAAGCCATGCATTAAGGATACTAGTCGATTAAGGAATCAAAGGCGAACTTCACAAGCGACTGCGCTGAAATTTGATAGCAATCTGTCCTCGACAAAATGTTAATCACCTACCGGTTGTTAGCTCCCTTTGGTCGGCCTCAGCTAGTTATCTATATGGTTATCAAAATCAAAACAGACAGTCAGAACTAGCCGTCTGTTGTCTCCCCTCGAACGGAGATGTTCGACGTAAGCGGAAGAGGAAAAGGAAGAACGAGGAACCATGTATTCACCTGGCCTATTCTTTCCTTCATATTGCTACTTGTTTGACTTGCTCTGTTGTTAAGCGTGAAGAGAAATCTGCTGCGACGTTTGTGCCTTTCTTTTCCCCTTTTTCCACCCAAAGTGAACTTGTATTTCCATGGCCTTGTCCTTCCCAGTTGATTAACTTCGGCTTTCGTCGCATGTTGCATGGTCCACACGAGACTAGGATTGTCATCATGAGTATGGCTTTAAGAGAGTATAAGTACATGGTTTTCGTTCTAGCGATAGCCATTATCCATGTCTCTGTCGTGGCCACAACTAACATTCTACCAGAGGGAATTGCTGTCCTAAGAAGATCCGAGGAGTACATCGATGTCAATTGAGTATACACAACCGTGTTTCTTAGTACTTGGAAAAGAATTGCTAGTCCCCTTGTTCTGCAGCAGTTGAATGTGTATTTACTTGTCATGTTGGGCATTTGATGCATTTTCAAGTCTGAGAAAATCACTTTTAACGGAGGAAACAGAGGATGCATAAGCTGAATCTGACATGGTTAACAAATTGGTACCGTGGGTTATCGACATGCTAGTCCAATTTCGAATTCGGATACAGGTATCTGTGCTCTTGGCAAAAAGGAACAGCCTGAACAGATGCTGTTGTAACTTCAAAGACGAATTGTGATTCCGTCGCGTCGAAAGCCGACACTTAAGTGAGGAACGACGTTACTACAAAACATCATGGGATTTGAATCTTGCGCTTTCCTCGGTGAAGCTGTACTGAAATTTTTCTTTCTGGTGATTGCTTATACGTTGACCCTAATCAAGGAATCTTGAGACCAGATTGCCTCACCCCACCAAACCCCAAAACCAAAATAAAGAAGAACAAGAACAACCCCCAACTCAACCACATTATCTTGGCCCACCCCAATAAATAAATAAAGATAATCCAGTCCACCAACTCCAAACCACCCAAAAACCAACAATGGAAGAAAGAAAAACCATTTCTGGGTTGGTGAAATCCACTTCTCTCTCTCTCTCTCTCTCTCTCTCTCTCTCTCTATTTCTTCAACCTCTACCTTCTTAAGAAAACACCCTGAAGAACTACTTCTTCTAATACCTACCTCTGTTCCACAACACCATCTCCATTATCTTGAGCCAGAAACACTCTCTCTCTCTCTCTCTAGCGATGGCCGGGGAAGAGGAAAAGACGGGGACGCCCCCGAACTTCTGGGGGCACATGCCGGAGGAGGAGTACTACGCGTCGCAAGGGGTGCGCAACTCCAAGTCCTACTTCGACACCCCCGACGGCAAGCTCTTCACGCAGAGCTTCCTGCCCTTGGATCAGCAAGTCAAGGCCTCCGTCTTCATGACCCACGGCTACGGATCCGACACCGGCTGGCTCTTCCAGAAGATCTGCATCAACTTCGCCACCTGGGGCTACGCCGTCTTCGCCGCCGATCTCCTCGGCCACGGCCGCTCCGACGGCCTCCGTTGCTACATGGGTAATATCCTCCGTCGTTCCCTCTTCCTCAATACATTATGCTTACGCCTGCAAAAATTCGAAAATGCCCAAATTCGGTCATTGTCAGAACAAATTTTTTCCACAATATATCGCATTAAATGCTCGTGGGTCGAATGGATATAGCTTGCGGTTGATGTGTTGTGTTTGGACGATTAGCTTTTGATTGATGAGCCGAAAGTATAGGTGAAGAGTAGGTTTGAGGCAGGTCAAGTAGAAAGACCTCTGCCCAAGTTGGTCCACATTTTTTTTTTTTTTGGTCGAAGTTGGTCCACATGTTAATAGAGCGAAATAGAACTCAGTGGTCGATCATGGAGTCTTCTCTCTGTTAATTGCTCGAATAAATAGGAGGCCTCTCTCGTTTATGGGATCATAACATAAATGATTCAGAACTTTGATTCAATGTGCAATGCGTTCTTTGAATTTTAATCCAATGTATAAAGAGATCTCTGAATTTTTAATTCGTTCGATTTGATCGTGATTTTTTGGTACATGTTCAATGTAGTCCCTGAACTATATAAAAGTGCTCAGTGCTATCTTTCCATTAATTCAAGATCAGTGACACCGTTGAATATTTTCATATAGTCTAGGGATTAAATTGAACGTGTACCAAAAGTTCAAGTACTATATTGAACAAATTAAAAGTTTAGGGATCGCCATATTGAACAAATTAAAAGTTAAGGACAACATTGCACGTTGGGTTGAAGTTCGTGGACCATTTCTATCATTTTTGCCCATATTTATTGCAGTGTTCCTTGTAATTCTCGACCTGTTGAAGTAACTGCAAAGAAACAGAGGACGCTGGGGAGAGAGTTTCGAAGAATGAATGGTTTCAAGTATACATAGGCAACAGGAAATCCTTTCTTTGTCTGTGAGCTGACCAGCCTGTTAAAAAAGAAAACTTGGAAACGAGAAAAGAAGAGCGAATGAGATCTGGTGTTTGGCATATGATGCAGGTGACATGGAGAAAATAGCTGCCGCGTCATTGTCATTCTTCACCCATGTCCGCAAGAGCGAGCCCTACAAGGACTTACCCGCCTTCCTATTCGGCGAGTCCATGGGCGGAGCGACGACGATGCTGATGTACTTCCAATCCGAGCCAGACACATGGACCGGTTTGATCTTCTCGGCCCCGCTCTTCGTGATTCCGGAGAACATGAAACCCAGCAAGGTACGCCGGGAATTTGCTGTCTAGACCCCGTTTATGTTTGTAGCACAATAACGGTGCGAAGCGAGGTGATCATCTGCAATGTGATTCGATTTCAGGTACGATTGTTCCTCTACGGCATGCTCTTCGGGATCGCCGACACGTGGGCGAGCATGCCGGACAACAAGATGGTGGGGAAGGCCATAAAGGACCCGGAGAAGCTCAAGATCATCGCGTCGAACCCGAGGAGGTACACGGGCAAGCCGAGGGTGGGCACGATGAGGGAGATCGCCCGGGTGTGCCAGTACATACAGGACAACTTCGCCAAGGTGAGCGCCCCGTTCCTGACGGCCCACGGGACGTTGGACGGCGTAACGTGCCTCACGTCATCGCAGCTCTTGTACGAGAAGGCGTCCAGCTCGGACAAGACCCTGAAGCTGTACGACGGGATGTACCACTCGTTGATTCAGGGGGAGCCCGACGAGAACGCCGACCGGGTGTTGGGCGACATGAGGGAGTGGATCGATGAGCGGGTCGTGAGGTACGGGCCGAAGATTGCCTGAGCCGGAGCATAAATCGGTTTTTGTTTTTATTGTGCGTGTTGATCACAACGAAAGTGTCATTTTGATCTCGATTATTGAAAAGATGGAGGGGTTTGTACGGTGATCAAGGCACGTTTGGGGAATAAATCTAAATTCTATAGAACAAGTTGCGTGGTCATCAAATTCAGTTGCCAAATTAGTCTAACCACGATATATATATATATATGGACTTTCGAAGTTAGGTACCAAAAATGATGGTTTCTCTCTCTCTATTTTGGTTCTTCTTCCAATTCTACGTTTACTTGTTCTGGGCTGGTTCGGTAGAGGTTGGGCAACATCCTGCCCTTTTTCGTGATCCACACGACATCTTGGGCCAGAAAAATGTCCTGAGACATGGCCCGGCGTCCCCACTTCTGATTGAAGTTGTCGAGGTCAGATCCGATTTCGTAGCTTTTGTCCGCGATCTACCACAGTCTCCGTCGGACGGGTCGAATTCCGATGGGCCCATTCGCTGCAGAGAATATCTGACCTGCAATCATATCGTTTTGGACTCTTCTGGGCCGTCATTCTCCTCAGTTTCTCTTTTCTCTAGGTCGACCACTTCCTTCAATAGTCAGCTTCCCCAGGTAACGGCGCCCATGATATCACTTTCGAAAATGAATTTATGCTCCAGAAGTATTTTTGGAGCAAAAATTCATTTAGTAATGCAGCTTCTGAAGCAGAAATTTATTTGATTACACAGCATTACATTTCTACTTCTGAAGTTATTTTTTAGCTAATTCCAGAAGTTAAAAAAAAATTACTTCTCTTTCAATAATAGAAATTTCTCAACATCAATATCTCTCTCTTCGCCCTACCTCGCCTCCGCCGTCATCGCCCACCGCCGCCCCTCGTCGACTGCCGCGCCGCCCATAGACCCCGCATCGTTGCCTGCCGCCACCAACCGCCACCCACTGTTACTAAACGAATTTATGTTCTAGAAGCATAAATTTTGTCTTGTTATTAAACGCTTTTCTCTGATCAGAAATCAACTTCTAAAGTAGAAATAGAAAAATCAACTTATGCTCAGAAATAAAAGTAGAAAAATCAACTTCTGACCAAAAGTTGATTTCTGAAGCAGAAGTGTTGCCATACGCGCCCTAACATGCCCACTATACATGTTTCCCGATCTCCCCCTCTTAAAGCAGAGGTAGCAAAATGGGTTTAGAATCTTATCCAGCAACTGTCTGTACGGGCTAATATCTCTTGCGATCGCCTATTGATAGTTGTACCAGGGGTCGTGACTCATATAATCAATTTGTCTAGTTTAATGCAGTTTCTGCTCCATCCGATAGATATTTCCAACCATCCCTTTCATTCCTTGTTTTGATCCAGCTTGACCATACGCGGAAAGGATCCGGCCGAAGATTCACTTTTTCTCATCCGGAGGTACTGGGACTGGCTACCGCCTCATACTGATTCTCTCCTGGCCTATGGCACCAAATAATCTAATGAGTTGAGAACTAACCCATTTTAAACCCATATGTATAATAGAGAACTTTTTCACCGGCCTTCTAGTAGTAAATAGAGTCCCCCAATGCGTCGAGCGGAATTGGAAATGTTAGGACAATTTTTATAAATTTTATTTTTATTTTCTCCTTTTCATTTCCCTTTCTTTCTTTTCCTTCCTTTTTTTTTACGGTAGTCCAGCGAGGGTTGGTAGGTCATTGGCCTACCCTCACCAGTCAGAGGCGAGGGTCTGCCCACTAGGCAAGGACTGCAAAGCCCTCAATAGTCGCGAGCGAGGGTTACAACCCTTGCCTAGATGGTCACTGGGCAAGGGTCGTGACACCCTCGCTCGTGACTAGTAAGGGCTTCACGGCCCTTGTTACAAACTTACAGTCTTTGCTCGCGGGTCGCCTGTGATCGGCTGGCCCCTTCGCAGGACTTCATAGAAAAAAAAAAGGAAAAGAAAGAAAGAAAACAAGAACAAGAAAAGTAAAACAAAAGATAAAACAAAAAATATAAAAATATTCATAAATTTTTAAAAAATTATGTTGGCCACGTTAGTTCTGTTCGCGCCCCGTAGGACGGCTCATGTCCACGTCAGCGATTTCTAGTCAAAATTGGATAGAATGACTAAATTAGCAAATTGTAAAAATGTTTATGACTAAATTGACAAAATTAAAAGGGTTATGACTGAATTGGCACAAGTGCAATATGTTTGTGACTTTTTTGATAATTTCCCTATATGTTATATCACAACACATGCATACTTTTCTAGTTCTTTATGTGCATTTCAATTTTTAGGTTTTTTTACCAAAAAAAAAATCAGTTTTTTTTTTGTTGAATTTTTTTTTATTTACTAACAAATATTATTTAGCTAATTCATTTTTTTAAATTTGATAATAAAAAAATCTGTCCAAGGAACATAAGAGCTTAAAGTAGGCTAAAGTGTTTTGGTATGCATGTGAATGTGCTTTAGTAATATGGATTGGTTTGAATTTGGGTTGCTAAGTTTATATTACACGAAAATACGGTTTAAATTGGTCAATTTGGATCGGACCATTTTCACCCCGATCCAAACTCAATCATATCCACTCATTTGCCGGGCCTATTTTAAAGAAAGCTGAATGACCCATAGATTTCAGAAATCTTTTTGTTTTCCTTGATCATAATGATTAAGAAGTGTCGTGTTGGCTCCTTCTCATTATACATCATAGAATACTTCTCTCATCAAATTCGACAATTTGCGCGACTCTGGAAATCTCCGGTAATCATGAATCGGCAGGTGTGGACGTTTACATCGCTCGTCTTACCTACTTCTCGACGCAGTAAAAGTTTGCATCTCTCTATTGCACGCACATGAACTCCTCTAACTCGACCCATCTGTAAGCTCAAAATCTAAGAATCCTCTGGCCAGTCACCGGGCTCGGTGGTCGGCTGGACGAAGAAGAAAAACGAAAAGAAAAAGAAAAAGAAAAAGAAAGAAAAGCGAAAAAATACTAAAATATTTATTAAAAATTGGTCACGTCAGCGTCGGTCGGGTCATGTTAGTGATTTTCGGCTAAAATTATCACAAAAGCAAAATGTTTAGGACTGAATTTAAATAAAATGTTTAGAACTGAAGTGACATAATTGCAATAGGTTTATGATTTTTTTGGTAATTTTCCCGTCATGACAAGTTCTACTCAGGAAATGGCAAAGTCGCAGCATGCATATGCTATTTTTGTTAGGTTTAACATAAACCGAGGAATTAGATAAATATTGGAATGTTTTCCAAGGTAGGACGAGGCCCCGCTCTCGTTCCCGACGAATCCTCGAATCGACCTCGGTAGTCGGTAGGTGAACAAGTCGCCGCTATCCATCAATCACTTCGCCACATGACATTCCGTCCATTTAATCATAGGATCTTCTTAACGGGTGCTCTTCGGGTGTATGCAAAGCTTCTGGATTCTAAGCAAACCGTCGTTAACAAATTGTAATTTGTGGTTCAGGAAATCAAATTCTCCCATGTTCTACAAAGCTTTGACTATTCTGATCTCAATACATGCACACACTAATTAATGATTAATGAACCATGAGTAAATAAGTGAATTCTCTTGCTTCTCTAATTTCGAGGTCTCTTTTCTTTTTTAATTAAGGGTGGATCAATTGGTCGATCATAACTTTACTGTAAAGCGATTCTTTTGTTAAACATAAGAGTTGTTGTTGGCAAAGTGATTAGGTGAGTCTCCTGCCACGGTCGTGTGAGAAAATATTAGGTAGGCCTGTCTTGCCACGCAGGCAATAAGACACTTCATTCAACCCTCGCCACGTGTCCAAGTGGAGCTCATTGTCAGTCTCTTGTCTCTCGCTTCTTCTTCTTCACCACCAGGAGGGAGAGGTAGCCCGCAAAGAAATCATACGTCTCTTGTGCGTCCCTGAAAGGAAGAAACTACTAAGAAGAAGAATAAGCGCAAGGGGCAGAAGAGAGAGACAAGAGACGGACAGTGAGCCCCCGCCTGGACACGTGACGAGCATTGAATGGAGTGTCTTATTGCTTACGTGGCAAGACAGAACTACCTCTTGTTGTTCAGACCTTTGTAGGTGCAGAGTTTCTTTCCTCTGAAAAAGGTAAAAGAGAAGATCGATCTCAAGAGCCCGGTCTGCACGGAGGCCAGTTCATAATTAAGAATCGAAATTGATTCTGGATCGAAAATGGGAAGCGAACCGGTTCTTCTTGAAACCAGCCCGGTACTAAACTGATCACGCCATTTCCGACCGTTGTCTCGAGCGGAAGCGGCTTCGTTTCACTTCTGCACCCTTAATTCCTACTAACCCTTTTTCGAGCAGCGGTGTAAAAACTCAAATTGCACTTGCCCAT
Organism: Lenwebbia sp. NSW1173648; assembly: GCA_029784005.1. NCBI lineage: Eukaryota > Viridiplantae > Streptophyta > Magnoliopsida > Myrtales > Myrtaceae > Lenwebbia > Lenwebbia sp. NSW1173648. The sequence goes on from JARCGZ010000009.1 coordinate 15,208,118, forward strand.
CTTGACGTTCGTATGCATTTGTGGGAACAGGGCTAGGAAACCATATCAACGGGTCGCCCAATAGGCTTTCTTTTTCGGCTTTTGTGAGGTCGGCTGTGATACTTAGGGCGCGCATGATAACATTTTTGTTCCTCTAATTTTCTGTTTTTTTGTTCTGGAGAATAGGTTTGGAATATAAAATCCGTTTGATAACGCAATTTTATTTTTCTATTCTGGGGACAAATTTTTGACTCAGAAATAGATTTGAAAGAGAAATTAGAAGTAGAAAAAAGTTACTTTTTTGTTTCTGAAACAAAAAAAAAAAATAAGTTCGAGCCATCCAAAAAGAAATAAGTTAGGGTCGATTGATTCCGCCGACCCCCGCCGCCGCCACAACCACCGCCATCGCCACCACCATTAGCTGCGCCGCCCACCGCCGTGACCACTGCTGGCCGCCGCTAACCGCTGCCCGTAGCCGCCAACCACTTCCCTCCTCCGCCCACTGCCGCAACCATCACCGGTCGCCGCCAACCGCCGCTGCCGGCCCCCGTCGCACCACCGGCCGCCGCCCCCCTCCACTTGCTGTCGCTACCCACCGCCGACCGTCGCCTGCCGCTGCCGACCCCGACCCTGCCGCCGCCGACCACGGCCCCCCGCCACCAACTGCCACCCTCCGCCAGCTGCCACCGACCACTGTCGACCATTGCTGGCCGCCGCAATCACCACCGCCGCCGGAGTAAAAAATAATAATATATATTTTTATTTTTAAATAGTAAATAATATTTTCTAATAATAAAAATTATATATATTTTTAAAGAAATTTTAAAAAATTAAAAATGAGTAGTAGAAAATTTTCGTAGAAGATTTTGTTTTTAATAATATTCCAGAAGTAGAAATTTTCAACCGTTATCAAACGAATTTCTGTTTCAGGAATAGAATTTTTTTGTCGTTATCAAACACATATCTCGGCTCAGAAACTCGTTCAGGGAATAGAAATAAAAAAATCTATTTCTGCTCAGAAATAAGGTCAGGGAAGAGAAATATTATCATGCGCGTCCTTAGATAGGACGCGAATATGAAGAAAGACACACGACAGTGTTGAGTGTCGGAAGCGACATCTACCTTGGACGCCAACTGGATTTTGACTTCGATAAAGATGGTGGTCGTGTGAAGAATTAGGAAGCTCGAAAGGAACCCGCTACACTCGGGGGGCCAACTGGGTCGTATTCCTAGATCGAAATGAAGAGCGAGGAAGCAATTGCAAGTTAGAGAATGCGAAGAAGACGGAAGAGAACAAACTCGCACGACTAACTCGTTTCCATTAGATTCCGAAACCTATAGCGGAAGACAGAAACGTGACGGCGCCCGATCATTGACTTTTCAATTTCGAAGAACCGAATGTTGACTAGGAATCTGTATTGCCTAGTATATTCTTCTCTGGTGAAGGATGAAGAACGATATGCGCATACTTTGCACAACCACTTAACTTCTTATATTGGTGAGTTAATGATAATATGGATGGATCATTGTTAGAGTAGCTAAATCGATTTGAGTAAAGACGCGACTGAGTCGAGATGAGTTCGATGGAGCTAAAATTTGGCTTACTCAAATAAGAATTGATGCATCGATTGAATTGTAAGACTAAATTGCAAAACAATCAAAGGACGAAACTTTAAATAAATAATAGCGCAAAGCAGACTATCGAAGCTGGACTTTATGCTCTATGTATTCCCCTGGAGGATTACCAAAAAGGTCCTAAACTTATTGCAAATGTACTAATTCAGTTCTAATTTTTTTTTTTACCAATTTAGTCATAAACCTTATGTATTTGTGCTAATTCAGTCTATCAGGCCAATTTTACCCCGAAAGTGCTGACGTGGCACTGCCAACGCTGACATGGTAATTTTTAAATAACATTTTAATATTTTTTCAATTTTTTTTCTTCCTTATTTTCTTCTTCCTCCGGCCGATCGCTGAGGGCCAGCGACTCGCCAGCCTCAGGATGGCTGGGCGAGGTCGAGCCTCGCCCAGCGACGGCTAGCCATCGCCAGGGGCCGACGAGGGCGAGCTTCGCCTGAGTGTCTGGCAGGTCACTGGACCTCAGTGACTGGCTGGAGAAAAAAAAAGATACGGAAGAAAAAAAGAAAAAAAATTAAAATATAAAAATTGTACAAAAGTAAAAGGTTTAAGATTGAATTGGTACAAATGTAAAAGGTTTAGGACTAAATTGATAAAAAAAAATGTTTAAGACTGAATTGTCATAATCACGATAGATTTAAGATTTTTTTTAAAAAAAAATTGGTATGGACTTGACCATTTGCCAAATCTATAGGTGAAAAGAGAAGAAGTGGGTGGTTGGCAATGTGGCCTCGCCATTAGGAATTGACCAGCCAGAGACACACACAAAAAAAAAAAGGCAGAGGATTGAGATTGCATGTGAAAGGACAGGAGTACAGATGGGGTGGGTTTCTTGGTAATCAATGGGATTCACGGCTTCTAACATCTCTCTCGTTGTTTTCACTTTTCACGAGACCAACACCACTTCACTTCCCATCTCCGAGAAAGAAGCGTTGTTGGCCTCGAACTCTTTGAAATATCTGTGGGGGTCGCTCGGACTCGACAACACGAGGGGCAACGAAGAGAGAGAGACAGGCTATTCACATGCTCCACTTGCGCGGCAGTTGGTGGTTCAAGATCCCTTTTTTGAGATACTTCTCCCTTCTTTTCCTTGACCGTTCGTTGTTTCCTTTACGCTTTTTGTTTTCTCTGTCCCTCGGCCTCATTTCTCTATGTTGTGCTTGATGTATGATCGAAGGAGTTGTCTTGTTGTGGGGGGCGGGGGTATGGAGATTGTAAAAATTTAAGGAAGTTCTCTGGCTCTTGTAATCAAACAGACGGGGATGCTATAAAACTCCGCCACCCCCCATTCATCGGACGGTCAGAAAAGATCTTCACGCTCTATTCATTGACAAAGTTCAGATTTTCTACCTGCTTTTTTTTTAACTAGTCCTTCCTTTTAAACCCTGGAGGCTGAGGGTTTGGTATCTTTCCTTTGATGGTAAGAAGATTTTTCTTCGGGGAGATATAAGCGTCCTCTCCTCTTCCGAGAGAACAATCCTCATTTTTGCCACCTTATCTCTTGCTCTCCATCTTTCTTTCTCCCACTCCTCTTGAAATCCAAAAAACTTTGGAGATTTTGGGAGAGAGAGAGAGAGAGAGAGAGAGAGATGGAGGCGGTTCTACAGACCAAAGGCCTCCTCTCACTACCCTCAAATCCCAGAAACAGGTTTTTGAAGCCATCTCAGAGCCTCAGGCAGAGAGTTTTGTCCATCAAACCCAACAATCTCTCCGCCTTTCCTCTATCCACAAATGGGTTCCAGAAATTCAATGGTGTCATCTCAAGACCTGGTGAAATTTACCAGAAAAACAGGACCTTTCACATCTGCAAGGCTGAGGCAGCAGCTGCAGGTGCTGATGGTCAGCCTGTTTTTGGTGAGCCAGAGAAGCCCAAGTTTCTGGGCATAGAGCCTGTCACCTTCAAGAAGATTGTCCCTCTAGGGTTGATGTTCTTTTGCATTCTCTTCAACTACACTATTCTCAGGGACACAAAGGATGTGTTGGTGGTGACTGCCGAAGGGAGCAGTGCGGAAATCATACCTTTCCTCAAGACTTGGGTGAATTTGCCCATGGCTGTCGGGTTCATGTTGTGGTACACCAAATTGGCTAATATTCTTTCCAAGGAAGCTCTCTTCTATTCAGTGATTGTCCCTTTCATTGCCTTCTTTGGGGCATTTGGGTTTGTTCTGTACCCTCTCAGCAACTACATCCACCCTCAAGCCTTTGCAGACAGGCTTCTTGATACGTTGGGTCCTAGGTTTCTTGGACCTCTTGCAATCATGAGAATCTGGAGCTTCTGCTTGTTTTATGTTATGGCTGAGCTGTGGGGAAGTGTGGTGATTTCTGTGCTGTTTTGGGGATTTGCCAATCAGGTTAGACTTTTTTTTTGCCCTTTTTGACCTGATGAAATTAAATCTTGAGTTGATATCTGTTTGTTGGAAAAAGAGGATCGAATTGCTTGGCTTTGGTATATATGGCTATGCTTTTCAAGTCGTGCTCTTTCACCTTTAATTTATGGGCTTTAGAGAACAAGATCTATTCGAGATTCCTGCTCTTTGTTGGCTACTGTAAGCTTAGAAATGCTGATTGTTGCCTATTTAAGGAAGGGGAAAATAAAATAAACGGCAATTGGAAGTTGGTTGGAATAGTTATCTTGTAATTATGAACTAATTACGTCATCTTAGGATGTCTCCACACCTTTTAGGAGGCCACTTTACACTTTTCTCTGTCTTGCTTTTGTTGTGTAATGTGCTATTACTTCCTGAAAATGAGGAGCTTGTAAATCATGAGAGCACTTAGCCACTTACTGGTTTTTTTCGCTCTGTTATAGCTCAAAATGCAACTGAGTTGTAATACACGGAAAACCGAAGGATTTCCTATATTTGTTTATGCTGGGTTGTGGCTTTCCCCTCGAGAGTGATTTATCCTTCAAAAGGGAGGCTAGGATCTGTGGAGATTGGGAAATGATAGAGGTAGATGTTGCAGTTTGATTCGGCCTCTCATTCTTGGATGTGAAACTTTTCTTAAAGTTCTCAAGTAGCTTTATTTACTATTGGGCTCTTACTGAATTTGAAACAGAATAGGATGTTCTCAATTGATCATTTAAGGCATGAAACAGTTTACTATGTCTCTGACAAAAAAAATAGTAGTACATTCCTGACATGTGATCCTCTCGTATGTAACATCTCTGATGTTCATTGTTCCAAAGTGATTTAGTCTACCCAAATTGAGCCATGATCAAAGATAAGAACTTTGAAAGCCTGTCATTGTGAATCATCTCGCTGCTACGAGCATGAATTAGAGTATTATGTCTTATTGCAGAGATGGATGAAAATTTAGTAAGTACTAAGAAGTTGCAGCTGCATGCTGGTTCTTGTCGACGTCCTTCATTGCGAGAAGATTAATAGAGAGAAGTAATGCTTTAACTTGTAATCTTAAATTCATGGGCACACAAGCAACAAAAGGACTGAGAAATTTGAGATACCTGATGTTGCCGAGCGCATCCTTCCCTCCACAAGCAAGTCTTAAGCCAAAATAGATAGTTATAGAATAGTGAGAGGAAGTTTTGTATAGTTCTCATTCTTCTGTTTAAGTTGCTTAGGACCCGAAGTGAATATCCTTTACAGTTAATGTTTCTTATTGTGTGTGATCTATAGACGATGTAGTTTCATTCTTATGAGAACTTGTACATAATTACATGCTTTTGATTGAGGCTTAATGAGTGTATTTCCTTCTGTTTCCAAAATGATTTTCTTTACTGTAGATAACCACTATTGAAGAAGCCAAGAAATTCTACCCTCTGTTTGGACTTGGGGCCAACGTTGCTCTTGTTTTCTCTGGCCGAACAGTAAAGTATTTCTCTAATATGAGAGAGAATTTAGGTCCTGGAGTCGATGGCTGGGCTATCTCCTTGAAAGCTATGATGACAATCGTGGTGGTTATGGGGCTTGCAATTTGTGGCCTATACTGGTGGGTGAACACTTTTGTTCCTCTTCCAACGCGTAGCAAGAAGAAGAAGGTAAATCTCAAAGAACTTCATGTCCATATAGTTACATCAACTGGCTAGTATCATTAGCTTGCTATTGAGTGGTGTCTTCGGCCCAAGAATCACTTTAACGTGGCGTGCATAATCATGGTATCTTGGTGAGGATTGTCTTTTTATCTTTTTCTGACATGAGTCAGTGTTAAGGTTATGATCTTATTATGATCTTTACATTGCACTGGTGTAGTTTTTGCTGGATGTGCCTTGTATATTCCATGAATGGGCATCATTCTTCTCAGCTAGTAGGACTCTAGGAGATTCGTTTTGTGTAAAATCGCATCAATAACCGAGCAGCTGCTTCTTTCCAGTCCTACATCGTTTATGCATTCAGGCATTAACTCGGATGGCATTTTGCAGGAGAAGCCCAAGATGGGAACAATGGAGAGCGTGAAGTTCTTGGCATCTTCAAGATACATCCGAGATCTCGCTACATTAGTGGTTGCTTATGGTATTAGCATCAATCTCGTCGAAGTTACGTGGAAATCAAAGCTCAAAGCGCAGGTAAATTTCATGTAGCGGCTGCTGTAACCGTCTCCAGCATTAGTTCGACAAATGTTCTTTTAATTCTCCAAATTCCATCTCTTTTGATCGTGCAGTTTCCCAGTCCAAATGAATATTCTTCCTTCATGGGCGATTTCTCTTCTGCAACCGGCATAATGACCTTCTCCATGATGTTGCTTAGCCAATACATATTCAACAAATATGGATGGGGAGTCGCAGCCAAGATCACGCCGACCGTCCTGCTTCTGACAGGAGTTGGATTCTTTTCTCTGATATTGTTTGGCGATCCGCTTGCCCCTGCTCTAGCTAAGTTTGGGATGACCCCTCTTCTGGCCGCTGTATATGTGGGTGCCCTGCAAAATATTTTTAGCAAGAGCGCCAAGTACAGCTTATTTGACCCTTGCAAAGAAATGGCATACATTCCCCTCGATGAAGACACCAAGGTCTGAATTTTCACTTTTTGTGCTTTTGGAATCATCTCAATAATTGTTTATACTTCCTAGAATGGATGTAGATCTTGGAGTGCAACTATTTACTGTTGATCTATACAAGAAAGACACAACACTTTAAGGAACTAGTATGACCCTGAAATTAGAGAGAAAATTGGTAATATTCAGGATAAGGGGAAGATGTATATTTAAGCTATTTTTCTTGCTTGTTTCTCAACTGGCCCGTGAAATGCTTTCTTCAGGTTAAAGGTAAAGCAGCCATTGACGTCGTCTGTAACCCACTGGGCAAGTCTGGCGGTGCTTTGATCCAGCAATTTATGATCCTAACATTCGGATCGCTCGCAAATTCGACTCCTTACTTGGGAGGAATTCTTTTGGTGATTGTTCTTGCGTGGTTAGCCGCGGCTAGGTCACTTGAGACCCAGTTCAGTGCCTTGCGCCAAGAGGAAGAGCTCGAAAAGGCAATGGAGAGAGAGGAAGTTAAGATACCGGTCATGCCAAAAATGGAAAGCAGGAATGGCTCTTTGGCATCTGGCTCAGCTTTGAATCCTGCCCCTGGCGACTCGACAGGCAGTTCATCTGAGACTTCGAAGCCTCGCAATTAATTCATGTTTCTTGTGTCACCATCCAATGAAGTGATGCTGATGCGAGGCAATGTTTGCTGGCTGTGGGATTTGTTTCTCTTATAGAAATAAATGGGTACACTCAAGCGGCTATCTTTCTGGCTCAGAGACTGACTGCTGTTTTACTTGAAAATTATAAAAGCTTCTGCTAGACGAAGGTCATTGTATCATAGAGAATTTTTTCATGATGACCATGTGAATGAAAAGATCTGCCCTTACTGTAGTAGGTATGTGGATTCTTCTGATTCGTAGAGTGTGGTAGTCTTTCTTTTTTGGTGAAGGGGCCGACGATATATTATATTTGGTGCGTTTTCAGGCACCATATCAGATTTACCATTTTGATCCGATAAAAAACAGATCAATCCATGTTATCCTATAAGAAACAGATCGATCGTCCACGTTATGATTCATGGTATGTGAAGAATTTACTAATGGTTTCTGGTTCTGTACTGTTCTGTTCTTTTTAACTGCGTGTTGGTTGTTGTCTTAACCTCATGTTGTCAGAGCTCCTAGCCATGGACAGACTGTCGTTTCACCGGCCATGGTGGTGCATAGGTATGGCCAGCTGTTGTCGTCAGGTCGGCAGCCACTACTGCGGCAGTGAGGTTGCGACCAAAATGTCCGATCCGCTCGCCCTCGTTTCATGAGTCTTGTTACAACCTTCCCTAGGTTGTTCATGCTTCGCTAAACCACTCAACATGTCGCCGGATCTTTCATGTCCTGCATGTTACGTCGTAACTCACAACATGCCAAAGACATTCCCCTCCCACCATCACGGACTGGTGCCGAGAAGGGGCGTGCGAGAATCTCTCGTTTCTCAATACATGAAACTTCCTCTCCCCCTCAATTCCTTGGATCATTTCTGGTTTTGTATTATCTTTGGGTTAGATGCCAGCTAAAAGAGACAGGGACCTCCAACTCCTCGACCAAACTGTAGAACTAATTCTAGTTTGTCACGACAACAACAGCATTACTCTCACCTGTCCCTCCCAATCCGCTGGCCGGCGTGGGCCAATTGGGCCCAATCTGTGCAGCCCCAGCTCTCTAGGCTAACAAGCAAACAAACCCAAAACATGAAAATGGAAACAAATTCCCCGAAGAAATTGACACATCTTCGAGATTACTCTCATTCATAGTTTCATACCAATTGCAACTATCACTCGCCATTACTATGAAACAAATTGGATCCATCGCTGAAAATTCTGCTGGTGCTGGCATCCCCATTCATCGTCTACTGTACTGCATAGTGCCCTTTCAGCCCAACCTATTGCCCAATGTTTTACTGTTTTGCTCTGAGATTCCCGACACTGTTTTATATCTTACAGAGAGAGAAAGAGGGTAAACATGAAAACTAAGGAGGGTAAACTGCACGCGTCTCCGCCTCATCGAGTGGCGATGGGAACTCTTAAACCCATGAAAGCCCATCTCGTTCCTGCAGAGGCTGTGGCCCGGGGACTTTCCTGAGCCCGCCCCAACATGTGTGAGGCTGCGGTGCGGCCCATTCACTTCATCCAGTGGCCTACCGCTAGCGTTACTCAGAGTTCCCACTTAAAAAGACAAACTGGGACCTTAGAAATGATGTGGGACAAGTAGAGAGGGAGATAGCTTTTTTTTTTATATGGAAACTTTTTTGCTCGCTGTCTCAGCCATTAAAGCAAAAAAAAGAAGAAGAAGAAGCATTGTATGACCTTTCCTTCCACGCAGGTTTATTACCGGATGACCAACAAGTTCAACGTCTCTTCGTCCCAGATTTTACGTGAAGTAAATCGACCGGAGTTCTAAATTCGTGTATTTGTCCAAAAGCTCATGCTGCCTGCGCTCCTCAAATAGTTTTGGATACACATCGAAATTGAAATGGTCCAAAATAGGCCCTCATTTAGATTTCTCATTAGTGGTAAGATTGACGAAAGATGAAAGATTATAGCTTCATTATTATAACCTTCATCCACCTTTCCTAAATTGTCGTTTCTTCTTCTTTCATGTTTAAATCAAGAAGTTTACATGGACGTTGCTTTTTTTACAAGAATCGTTTAAGAAAGTGTTCTTTATTATTATTATTATTATTATATAAATTTAATGATGGAGATTGTAATTTAAAAGAATGGTAATAAAGTAGATGTATTTACGATGTTTTTCTAAAGTTCAATTCGGAATAACTTTTTGTAATATGAAATTTTTCGGTTCAAGTCTTTCTTAGGGGAATTCTTTGGTTAAAACTGTAAACTCATTATTTATATTATAATATATTAATTACACAGTAGCCGCGAAGCCCTCGCTGGCCACAATAGCAGTGGCCAGACAAATAAATACAAAAATTATTACTACATGAGACAAAGCGAATGTTGTCAAAGAACTTTGACATGAAGGACCTTAGTAAGGCATCTTTTGTCCTTGGCATTGAGATGCACATGAATTGTTCTCGCCGTGTTTTGGGTTTATCTCAGAATCGTATGCTGGAAAGATTCAATATGCAAGATTGTAAGCCAGGAAATGCTGCTGTCTGTAAATGTGACAAATTGAGTCTTTCATAGTGTCATCATTCAGATATTGAGAAAGCCCAAATGAACGATGTACCTTATGCTAGTGCACTTGAAAGTATCATGTATGCTCAAGTTTGCATTTGACCAGATATTGCTTTTGCAACAGGACTTCTGAAAAGATAACAGTCAAATCTAGGATACGATCACTAGGTTGCTGCCAAGAAGGTTTGAGGTACTTAAAGAGGACTAGAGACTATATGCTGATTTACAGATATGCTCAGGACCTGCAACTAGTAGGGTTCTCGGATTCAGACAATACTAGTTGTCAGGATGACAAGAAGTCGACAACAAATTACGTCTTTATATTAGCAGGCGAAGTAGTATCATGGAAAAGTGAGAAATAGAAAACGATATCATCCTCTACCATGCAAGCGGAGTTTATAGCATGTTTTTCAACTACTACTCAGGCTATTTGGCTTCGGAACCTCATTAGGGAGTTGACCATATTTGATTTTGTAGATAGACCCATACAATTGTATTGTGACAATAACTCTGTGGTTTTGTTTATTAACAACAACAGAGGTCTCAAGGGGTCTAAGCACATGGAGGTCAAGTTTTTTACGATTAAGGAATTCGTGCAGAATGGTGACGTTACAGTAGAGCATTTTTCCACAGATGATATGGTTTCAAATCCACTGACTGAAGGTCTACGCCTTTATGTGTTTGAACGACATGTTATTAACATGGGCTTGGAAGCCTCATGAGATGCTGTTGTTTAGTGGGAGCTTTTTAGTTTATGTTCTAATGAAGTTTACATCTGTGTTTTGTTACATTTAGTAGCAATTTGATATGTATCGACTATTTTACATTCAATAGAGTGTTTATGAATGCATTATTTTCATATTGAATACATATCTAATAAAAATCCCAAGGCATTTTGTAAACCTTGAGTAATGGCTGGGGCATTTTACTATTAGCCATAAGTATATGTCTTGTTACACATAAAGTATAGTTAATCATAAAGGTGAGCCATATCGGTTCATTGGAACCCTAGATATTCTCTAGTGGCACATCAGGTTTCATGACACTTAATGACAGAGAATGGTGACTGATAAAGGGGATAACACATAAAGTATCTCTATTATGTGAGGTGTTACCATTTGTCTCACTATCATATTGAATTCATATCAGTAGAGTTAAAAGCACTCGTGACCATAGGTGGCTCTATGTCTTTCGATGCAGTTACTGTCATGTTCGGTATTTAAGATTTTATGGGATCGGATTGACTATTAAGAATTATCTCTAGACCAATATAAAGATGCGCATATACAGTACAATTTTAATTAATATAGCTCAAGTGGGAGAATGCTAGAGTTTTTTTTTTTTTGTGTGGGCTACATTAATTAATATTGTAATTAATTAATTGATATAATAAAGAAAAGATATAAAGTTTCTCAATTAGTCTAATATGTGGCTGGTTAGTGTGGGCCGAGTTAAACTCGGTCCGTGATGCGAGGGTTTGGCTAAAAACTCTATAAATATAGGTCAAGTCCCTCCTCTAACCATAATGCACAAATAACCTCACATAAAGAGTCGTCACAGAACGCGATACGTGAAAGACAATCTCATTGAAACCAGTGATTCAGAGGGTTATAGACGAGAAGCTCTTGAGCATCGATTCATCTATATTCCGTATCAAGAATGATGGATCCTAAACAATGTGCGTAAATTTCTCTACTCTGTTATTATGATTCGTGTATTTAATTATGGTGATCTTGAGGCGCTGCTTAAGGTATTAATCTTACAACCACAAAGGTTGCGGCCGAACTCTCAGACGCGTTCGAGATGCGCGACCTCAGCTGTGACCTCACTCAATTCACTCGCGTCCTTTTATGGGTCTTGTTACAACCTTGGCTAGGTTGTTCAAGCCTTGCTAAATCACTCAACATCTCGCCGGATCTTCATGCCCTACGTGTTACGTAACTCACAACACGCGAAAGACATTCCCCTCCCGCCATCGCTGACCGGTGCGCGCGCACCCCGAGAAGGGGCGTCATAGAACCTCTCATGTCTCAATTCTAGATTTCAGCTGTCATGACAAGTGACAACATTCCTCTGACCTGTCCCTCCCAATATAAACCCCCTGAACAATCGCTGGCCTGGGCCAATTGAGCCCAATCTGTGCAGCCCCAGCTCTGAAGGCTAACAAGCAAACAAACCAAGCTCACGGGCGACCGTATGCAATATTTACTCCACCATTACTACTTACTAGGAAACAAATTGACCCATCGCTAAAAATTCTGCTGGTGCTGGTGCTGGCATCCGATGTTACTGTTTTGCTCTGTGATTCCTCAGAGAGAGAGAGAGAGAGAGAGTCGGTCCAAAGCTCCATTGATGGCGCAAATATTCGACCAAAACTCATAAAAGCACCAACATGTTGTTGAAAGAGATGAGATAGCCCCTCTCTTTTATCCTCTCCAACGTCAACCAAGACCGCTCGTCTTGTTCCTAAAGAACCAACCACATTGTGCTTCCCTCATCACAATAACCACTCCCTCCAAAACTCTTTGGCCCTCTCAAATCCCAAGCCTCGCCAGTCGCTAACACATGAAGAAGCTGACATTACCCGGATCCGACTGTTGGTTCAACGACGCCTGCATCCTCGACATGGACTACTTCGTCAAGACGGTCGCGGCCATTAAGGCCAAGGGCGTCCGCCCCAACCTCGTTGGCTCCATCATCTCCCACTACGCCTCCAAGTGGCTCCCCGAGCTCGCCGAGGACTTCCCCGAGAAGGGCGGCGGCTCCCTTGCCGAGTTCGAGGGGGGCTCCCCCGAGAGCGCCACGGCGTCATGGATGAAGAAGCGCTTCTTCGTCGAGACCCTCGTCGGGATCCTTCCCCCTGAGCAGGACTCCGTCGCGTGCAACTTCTTGCTGCGCCTCTTGCGCATGGCCAACATGGTCGGAGCGGAGCCGAGTTACAGGTATTTTTTAGTACCAACTGAATACCCGTGATTACTACTGGATACGTGAAGGTCCAATTGAAATTGCGGATGACATGTTTGAGACATTGGAAACTAATAGAGCCCAATACAACAGTTCGAAACAGCTTAATCTTCAATCCACACGACCCTCACGCACGTTTCTTGGGATTATAGGTTAGAGCTAGAGAAGAGGGTGTCATGGCAATTGGAACGGGCCTCGCTGAAGGAGCTCATGATACCGTCGTTCAGCCACACATGCGGGACGCTGCTCGACATCGAGCTCGTGCTGAGGCTGGTCAAGAGGTTTGTGAGCTTGGAGGTCGAAGGCGGCGGCAGCAAGAGCGGGGCCGCGCTGATCAAAGTGGCCAAGCTCGTGGACTGTTACTTGGCCGAAGCCACGGTCGACTCGAACCTGAGCATCGGAGAGTTCATGGCTCTTGCCAGCGTTCTTCCCGATCACTCCCGGTCATCCGACGATGGCTTGTACAGGGCCATCGACACCTATCTCAAGGCGAGTCTATTCTATTAAATGTGTCAGATGACAAAATTCAATCACACGCCTTCGGATTCAATTGACCAAAAAAAAAAAAAATTGACTGTATTGACATAATTATAATAGTTTTAAAACAAAAAAAAAAAATATGAGATGACTGTCTTCTTGTCCTAATGACAACGTGGGCTTATAATTGATCGACAATTAGCTTTTTAATTAGTTCTTGCATCTTCCGACCACTGCAGGCACATCCGAACGTGTCGAAGCAAGAGAGGAAGAGGCTGTGCGGACTGATGGACAGCCGGAAGCTCTCGCCGGAGGCGTCCCTCCATGCGGCCCAGAACGAGCGCCTGCCCGTGCGGGCCGTGATCCAGGTCCTCTTCTCGGAGCAGACCAAGCTGAACCGCCACCTCGACTGGAGCAGCTCCTTCAGCGGCGTCCGGAGCCCGAAGCCGGCGGGGCTCGAGGCCCCGGCGCGGTGCCTATCGAAGCGCGAGGCGAGCGCGCAGCAGGCAGAGATACGGAAGCTGAGGGAGGAGGTGGCGAGGCTGCAGAGCCAGTGCGGCGGCATGCAGGCGCAGATGGAGAGGATGTTGGAGAAGAAGAGCAAGGGCTTCTTCAGGTGGAAGAAGATAGGGTTGGTGCCGAGTTCGGTCAAGAACACCGTGGGCGTGGTGGAGCGGGTCGACGAAGGGGAGCGGGTCGAAGCTAGCTTTGGGACGTTCACGCCAGTCAACATGAAGACCAGGCTGGTCAAAGGCAGGACCCCTCCCAAGTGGAGGAAATCCATGTCCTAAAAATCAGTAAATTGTGCTTCTGCATATGATCATCTTAGTTACATCCTCGGAGATTTTTTCTTTATAACTTTCTGCGGCTTCTCCGTCGGTTGAAAAGAAAACTTTACACAAGCGATTTATCGTATGAATGCAGGAAATGTATGCGTAGAATTCGATTAGACGAAGCACTATAGGTAGGTCATCCATCCGATTGATGCTTGTGTACGTTCTTTTCATATCGACAGCAAATCGAATAAAATGTCAATTTATTTTCGGGTTACTTGGTATGACCTAATAAAAAGGTCGCGAAAGGCTAGGAACAATTTCACCTGCTGTACTCTGTAGTAGTATTCCCAATTCAGCAAGATCTAAAAACAAGTTTCGTGCATTACAAATTGAAAATTGGGTCTTGTTAATGTGTTTCAGGAGATGGGTCGGGTAAGGATAAAAAAAGTACATCTTGGTTCTCAACCCATTTATGAAATGGACCCAAATTAACGGGAAGTCGGCCCAGCCCACATCCTCTTACCATGGCTAGGATGTAATGGACCCAATCGCAGCAAAGTTCATGATGATGCTGCTCATCCATCACAGGCGGATCGTCATTCTTAGATCCATTATTCAGATAAGCATAAATCCGATAACTAAAAAAATAACTCTCTCGTTCACTTAGTACAGAAGGATAATCACTGGGTAAAGTTTGCACATGAGCGTGCCACGTGACTCAATCTCGAATGGACTTTACCCTCTCTCTCTCTCTCTCTCTCTCTATATTGCTATACTTCCTTTGGTTTATCTAGAAAATATGATATTTTGTGTATCGGATGGATTTGGGTATGTGTTGCAAGTGAGTTCGACCTCGTGATTATCAGTCTTGTTTCACTAATGTACCATGCTATGGTGTGTGGAAATTAAAAGGGCAAATGACACAGATAATCTCTAAACTTTAGTTTAACGTGCAACGCCATCATTGAACTATTGCTAAACGTTTCAATCTAGTTGGTAAACTTTTGATTTGTTCAATTTTAGTCCTTCAACTTTCCAACTTAAAGTGGGCCGTTTAGAAGAGGGGAAACATGGTTGCTAGAAGCCCATTTATAGTTACCAACTGCATTTTCTTCGGCATAATGGACAACTTTCCAAGTCATTCGGTTGCAACCAAAGTATTCCACGCTCAAAGCCGAAGGCCATACAATGTATAGCCAAAAAGATATTCTCGTCGTCGAAGTCTTCAACCCTAGAAGCGGAATCGAGCCTAGCGGAGCTAATCCCGCCCCAAGCTCAAGCTCAACTCGCCTCAAATACTCGGTGCTCGAGAATCGATACGAGCTCGACCGAGTACCGAACCCCGCTCAATAGAAAAAAGTTCGTGCAATCGGAGGACCTAGTCACTTTATTGAGGAAATTCGACTTGATGCTGCCGAGTTCGAACTAGTTGGGTTTGGATCTGTTCATAGAGAGGCGACCAGTGTGCTCGGTGGATTGCTGTGCATATTTTAAGCAGGATGTGTCCTTTAGCTTTAGGCTGGAAGCTAGATTCCCCGCCCGCTCTTCCTCAAGAAAAATACTCGTCGCCGACGTCGGTGAGAAACCTCCTTAAACTAGTCTTTGTATTTTTTATATTCCTCGAACATAATCCGGCTGTATTAAAAGTTGGCCAATCCTCTCTTTGCTCGAACCCGATCTGATAAGAAAACGACAATACTCGAGCGCTCGCTTTGGTTGGGTTTGGTCGTATGAACACGTAACTTTTTTTCGGTCAAATCTCGTCGGCAATTTTATTGTTTTGGTCATCGATTTTCCGTTGTCATCAATGGTAAAGTTTTTAGCGATGAAGCGCGGGATCGTGAGTCTTAAAAGCCGACGATTTGGAAAGAATCGCGAGTTGACCCTTTTGGTTTCTAGCGGAGCGTTCACGCGTTCTTGTATTTTTGCAACTTGGCCTTTCCTTTTTGGTTAGAATGCACACGCATCGTATGATATGATCTCCGAAGAAGGTTGACTTGGCAACCTTCTAGATTATTTTGCGACTATAGCGGTTGTAGAAGGCTCAACCCCGTGGATGCTGCAAGTTTTAATCTCGTGTATAATAGATTGATTCTATCATAAATCCCAATTAACCACGATCTGCTTAATCTACTTTAAGTGTTACCTAATTGATTCCGTTAGTCTTCCAATTGTTATATTTACGTCCATGATGGGGTTTGTCGATGAAAAGGAGCATTTGTGAGGCTCCGTTTGAGAGACGTCCCACGAAGATGTGCGTTTGAAATGCACAATCTTCTTATCTATAAGGAAATTAATTGATAATGAAAGGGCACGTTAGAATAGAGAATGAACGGAAACGTACAGACAAACGTACGTTCTTTCTCCCCCCCTCTCTCTCAAGGATAGACAAACACATATAGGCAATCCATCGTTACTTTGAGAATCAAATCAGCATTTACGTTGTGGAACGTGAATATCTTCTGATTGTGATCATATTCGGACCATCGTGGGTTGTAGATTCGTTGAGGACGCGCTGGTGATTCAACGACATTCCTGGGTAATTCCGCATTCGTACATTAAAAAGGTTAGTCGTATTCATCGATGTTTAATTCCTACCCAATCAATACTATTCTCGTTCCACGTAAGATGCGGGGGGGGGGGGGGGGTAATGTGAGGCCGAGGTAAATCTGCACTAACCATGGAATGCATTGCTAGAAGGAAGTAGTGACCATATCGAAGTACATTAACAACGCATTTTCATGCGAAATGCGCGTCGCTACATTTCGAAGTAAATCTCCGGCCAGATTAATTATGTAAATTGTATCTCATCCAACCACACGTCGCCAAAGTAGCGAAAGAATTAGTCAACATTTCGAGGTCTAACAATGCAAAAATTCAATTTTCCAAGTTGAACGGACTCCTGGATTTAGAAGCATTTTGGAGCAGCCAAACTTGAATGTCGGCTTGTGAACAGTGGCAATCAAAATGGCGGGACCTTATCCAACGTGCTCTGTCCCTTTCTTGCAAATCATTTTATGTACCTTTCGATTCGATTGCCCTCACCGGTTTCTACGTGCTCTGTATCGCGACACAAGATGTCTTCTAGAATTCAAGAGACCCTTTGGATACGGATGCAATATTGAGAGCGGAATTCATAAGAAGCGAGCAAAAATGAAGAAAAGTCTAGAGAGAGAATTCGAATGTCTGTAAGGGTCAACAAGTGCAACGTTCGATTTGTCCCGGACATGAACGGGCAATTACCTGGTTGGCTGTAACGGTCAAAGAAAGAGATCATAGGAATTGTTTCGACGTGCCATTTTAGGTCTTCCTGGTCCCCCTTTGGCTATAGTAAACAGCATTGATTCCATCCGGACAAGTGGCGGAACCATACGATGAGCGTGTCTAATATTATATTTTAGGTCTTTCTGGGGAAAGGACGTTCTTGGCTTTCGGACTTTGAAGATAGGAGTCATTTAGATGCAATTTAAAATCAATTGATGTTGGAACGTCGCGTTTTCGAAACCTATCTTTTCGGTTCATGGATCTATGTGAGGGTTACATTGACGAGTTCCCCGGACCCTTATTAAACATGCTTAATTTGAGATACCGGACGTTCCAAAGCAATAGCTACATATATCACGATTGGAGTCGGTGCATTGCAAAATGGCAGGATCTCTCTATTTTGTCCCTTGACGAGTGTCTTAGAGGTCCTCGCGACAAAATTCACTTGTAAGCCCCGAACGATGTACCGATTGATTATTGGCTTGTCGTCGATAAAAGTATCAGGATTAGGCGCACAGACACAACGGAATATGGAGTGAAGACGAGAAAGAAAAATCGAGACACAAGATTTATCTTGGTTCATCCTTAAACTAGGGTTACATTCAGTAGAGAGAATTTTGCTATAATCAGCACGTCTCACGTCTTCGTTACAACTCTTAATTACAAGAGAAAAATATCATATATAATAATAGTTATTCATGAACCTAAACTCAAATTACTAATAAAATACGGGCTCGAACTAGAAAAGCCCCCCCGACGTTTATGGACCTATGAACCACACCCCAATAAAAAAGAAGGGTTTCTTTCTTTTGTCCTCTAGCATTTTGCCCGCGAAAGAAACGACGAACGGAAGGCAGCTATCACGACACACGCAACAGTTCAGTCGCCCAAGTCCTCCTTTGTCTCTACATATAGTCATGATCAACCGGTGCTTCTACCAAATTCATATTATACAACTGAGAATACGTGTAATGTAAACAATGCAATTTCTAAATCGGGTTTCGTCCGAGAATGTCTTGATTGGCCGGCTTAGGAAGCCAATCAAGGTCCTCTAAGCACGAAGCTCCGGTCGCAAAGCATGGACAGCAAATAAGGCCAAATCGAGCTCTCGGCCGGCCGGCCGACTTAGCAAGACAAAATCAAACTCCTCTAATCAAAGCATAGTACCCAGTGGTAGGCATGGCCACAGGCCGGTTTGGACCTGGCCCGTTAGCCGGGCCCGCGGTTCCAAACCGAAACCGGCCCGTGGCTTCCGGGCTCTGTTCCGGTTTCTTCAAACCTTGAACCGGCGGTTTCGGGCCTGTTCCGAACCGCCGAAAATGGGATTAAAAACAAAAGAAAAAAAGAAAAAAAGAAAAGAGCCATTGAACCGTTCAACGATTCATTAAGTTCAAGCCCCATCCCTCTCCCTTCCCCCCAAATTTGATTACAATTTGTATTTCATAATTCATTATTTTCTTTTATTTCGTAATTTGATTACAATTTTATTATAAATTCATTACAATTTTATTTTTAAACTCAAAAATCGTAACCGAAACCGGCGATTCCATTCCCGTTCGGAATCGGAACCGGGCCCGGAACTGAAATCGGCGGTTCTATTTCAGGTTCGGAACCAGAACCGAGCCAGGAACCGCCACTTAAGGTTCCGGTTCCACCGAATTTTGAACTGGAACCGGCGGTTCCTGAACCGTGGCCATGCTTACCCAGTGGCACAGTTTGGACAAGTAATAAGGGCCCCCAAACGATGCCCTTCGTCGGCCGGCTTGACTCTTTCCTTTGCTCTGGGATTCGCTTCGACATTGTTCGTTGGCCCATTACAACGCACATAAGAGACGAGGCTAGTGTCTTTGAGCCGAAAGTACTCGACAATAGTTACCAATCCCGGTGAATATTGAGTAAGTTGCGATATGTGTATCGGACTTTAACGATCCTGTTCGCAATTTTAATCACTACCAAAAAATGCATGTGCAAATCGAGCTATTTCGGAATTAACGTTGCTTCTTATCCCGGGGAATATCCAATCAAGATCCGCGTCTCCAATTCGAGCGGTCATTTATCCGGGCCTTATCATGACGAGTGCGACTGTCGCGCACATAGAGTTTTGTTTAGATAATAATTAAAAGAAGATCTTAAAGACTGCCTATTAAAAATATGTCTCGAGTTTGAGCCCGAAGATAAAATTTGAATATTCCAAATTGGATATTATTACTTTGTATTGGATGAAATCTATTTTGAAATCCTCATAACTTTATCCTTGAGTTATTGGAATCGGCAAAGAGAAGATAAGTATGAAAGGAGAAGAAATATGAGAACAAATTTTCGGAATCTAACATTCCTATTGTGTGTTGGAGCTGTTCAGCTGAAAAGTCGACTTTTGGAGTTGACGTGGTCAACACGAGTTTCGCATGCATAAATATCTCCTGCAAGTTGGATTGTGGTTTTTTTCTTTACTTGGAAGAAGCGCCGTTCTTTCTTTGAGTGCCGCGGGTGGTTTGTTTGTGGGTGATGTCCATAGGTGCTGGGTGCTTGATAGCCAATGTCTTCGTGCCGTCCATGTCAGAAAGGAAGAAAAGTCTTGAAGCGCCGTGCTAATCGAGCGCTTGTCGTGGGTCTTTCTTTGCGAATTACATTCAAGAAGAATTTGTGTTCTAGTCGAGAAATTCTTGTGGTAAGAATTTGTGTATAATTCATTCGTGAGATTGAGAGATTATTTTGTGAGGAATTGAGGGGCTAAATACTGTGTAATGTAATCGAGGCTGGGAAATACTGAGAGTATTTGAGTGACTCGAATGTGGTTTGTAATCTCCGTTGGATCGCTTGTTCTATTGTGAAATTCGTTGCTGCTCTTCTCGTGGACGTAGGTTTTTACGACCGAATCACGTACATCTGGTGTCTGATTTATTTTCTTGTTTTGTCTATTTTATTGTTCGATCGTTTGTTCCGCGCAACACTGCCCCTAAGAAACCGGTTAAAAGTCCGTAATTGCGATTGACTTCTTTGGTTCCGGTCAAAGTCGGACTGTCCATGATAAATTATTGAGGACATCGTGACATAGATCCAAGAATAGTGGTCCAAATTATCGAGAACACTTGCGGATTCAATTGCCTTACCAACTCATTTGATCTTAATAAACAAACCAGGTCAGTTTATACCTGAAGCTGCGCTTAAATAGGATCCAACGAAGATTAATCCGGGAGACCCTTTTCTTAGAATTGCTTTGCTGGCAAAACTTTTGATTGAGTTAAAGAGAACAGAAGGGTTATCTTTTGTACTTTCTGTCGCCGTGTGTTCACAACTTCACATGGCAAAAGTTGAGAAAAAGGATTTGATGGAACGGGTTGAATTTTGGGGGCGATTCGAGCAATTGAATGCCCCATCGCTTGCGGGATTTGTATTTTCCACACGTTGAATCTTCGTCTTGAAGCAGCCGTTCCAACTTTCCAAGCGCCAACAGTCAAGGCACGTGGGAAGAAAGCAAAGGAACAGGACATTATTGTATGCGCAATGACTTCATGAGCAATCTCGAAACCTTCGATGCTTCCAATTTAAGAGGAGGGGGTGGTTTAGTTATATCTAAGGAGGGAACCGACGAAGAACCAAACGACGAGGGATAGCGTGAGATAATTCTCAAATTTCAGCAGTCAAACGTGTAACTAACCCACTTTAGAGTGAATCGTGCTTAGGGTGATCTCATTGAATTAAGTAATTAACCCTTCATGACCCCGTCGGATCGTCCCATTCCATAGAATGCATATGATCATCCTTCCGGGCAGTTCAACATTGTGTGTTACGATCGTCACGTCTCGAGAAGGATAGGACGAGAATGGTTAAGGAAATTTTCTCGGCGGTCAAGGTCTACGAGAGATCGAAGGCCAATCACGAAATGACAAGCATCCATCTCGAATGTCAAGCGGAGAAGTTTGGTTCAATCGGGAGGAGGAATTTCTTTGGATTTGAGAAGAAAAATAAATGACGTATCGACCATGAAATTATCCAAAAGCTTCAAACATAAGAGGAGGAAATACGACGTCGGATCCTCAAGGCCCTCGTTTCAAGAAACCGTTGAAGACGAAAATAAACTTCAAATGATTCATTGTTCTCATGCGTACTTCATTTTTTTACTCATAGTAATATTGAGGGAAAATCAATCAAAAAGTCCTAAATTTATTGTACGGCAGTTAATTCGATCTTAAACTTTTCGATTATGCCAATTTAGCCATATATCTTTTTTTTTTTTTTAACTCTTTTCTTTTGGCCGGTGAATGGTTGCCAGCATCCCGCCACAAGCGATGGCCAGCGAGGCCTGTCGCTCAATCACCTCATTTCCACTCCTGTGCGAGGATGAAATCGTTCTAGGAAAGGCACCGATGGTTCCAAACATCTTCTCTCGCTCGGTTTCACACATTGGAGAGGAATTTCGTGGTTTTAGACTCGGTTCCACCGGATCGAATAAGTTCCCGTTCACGTGTGTGAGATATACGTCATCATGGTCGTGAGCCGTTTTTGACGGTGGAATGGAGTGGCGGTCAAGGTCGGCAGAAGTTCGGAGTAATACGGAAAAGGTGGTGAAAAAAGAAGAAGGGAAGATTAAGAAAAGCAAGAGAGAGAGAGAGAAAGCCACGAGTACAAGATAAATACTATGATTCAAAAATAATAAAATGGTATTTATTGGGGTGGGGGTCATGGCCACGTATCTTCCCATGATTATGGTCAATCGAAATGTTTTCCAGAGCCCTGCTAAACTACGCGAGATTAATTGACATTTTGATCATAAACTTCAAAAGTCCAAAATCACGAGACTGACGATATATTTGCCAAATACCGATATACATTGGATCACCAATTTCTGAGAATATTTGTTGAGAGTATGAGCAGAAATTCGATATTCTCAACTAAGTCCTGTACTGTCAATATATTTAGCTGGACAATGACAGCCTCGTGATTCGATCTAATAACCCTACTTGATTCATTATTTATTGTTTTACATTTTTAAGTGAAGTGGTTAAACTTGGATATATTAGTGATCTCGCCTCGGGCCGAGGTGTTGTACTAGTATGTCTACTGTATATGCATAATACGTGTGTAATTGTGTATACACGTATAAGGAGAGAGAGAGAGAGAGAGAGAGAGAGAGAGAGAGAGAGGACTGCTCGACAATGGTAGCCATGGAGGGAGAAGACAAGCCAAGTAACGTCAAAGAAGGTTGGCGTGTATAAGTCTCCAGTCTCCTGCCGTCTGCTCGCAACATCGCTCCTCTTCTTTTTCATACCTTCCGCTTTTTCGGCGTCAAACGCAAAGAACCTTCAACGCATGCAGAGAGCTGAGGCCCCATTACAGAGCTTCGCATTTCCCTCTTGACCCAAGAGCTGCGGAGGGTGGTTTAGCTTTTGGTCGGAGTTTTTTGGGATGGAGGGTGTCGATCTTTTCAAGGCTAGTAACAGCTTGCGCTCCAACAGCAATTCCGTGTGGAGGAACACCGGCATGGACGTGTTCTCCAGGTCGTTCAGGGAGGAGGACGACGAGGAGGCCCTCAAGTGGGCCGCGCTCGAGAAGCTCCCCACCTTTGACCGCCTTAGGAAGGGGATACTCACCAGCTCCCGCAACGGCGCCAATGAGGTCGACATCGCGGACCTCGGGGTTCACGACCGGAAGAACTTGATCGAGCGGCTGCTGAGGATTGCGGAGGAGGACAACGAAAAGTTCTTGTTGAAACTCAAGGACAGAATCGATAGGTACTCGACATTGTCTCCCACCCTTGTTTTCTTTCCTGAAAAGAGACTGAAAAATAAGCAAGCAAGTTTCACTGAAACGAACCAGAGAGAGACAGAGAGATCCTCACTTCTTGGATTATGGGCCAAAAGAGGGAATGGGTGTTTCATTTTCCATTGCCGTTTGTAGAGATCATTTGTGAGAATGGGTTTTGGCTATATTATTTGCAGAGTTGGAATCAAGAATCCGACGATTGAAGTCAGATTTGAGCATCTTAATGTTGAGGCAGAGACACATGTGGGAAGCAGATCTTTGCCTACGTTCCTCAACTTCACTGCCAATATCCTAGAGGTAAGGCGCCTAAATTGGAAAAGAAAAAAAAGAAAGTAGCTTCGTTCTCATTTTGTACTTCTTCTTTTTTCCCCATAGGGCTTCTTGAATTTTTTCCACGTTCTTCCCAGTAGAAAGATACATTTTCCGATCCTTAAGGATATCGGCGGAATCATCAGACCTTGCAGGTGAGGAGGATTAGTCTCGTTGCAAAGATTTGTATCTTCTTCAATCATAAGTTTTTCAGTACATTCATGTCTTACTTTTGTGTTTGCATGTGTGTTGCAGGATGACATTGCTTTTAGGTCCTCCAAGCTCTGGGAAGACCACACTCTTGCTTGCTTTGGCTGGGAAGCTTGATCCTGATCTTAAGGTTGGAAAAATAAAACCTCTTTATTTCGTCTGCTAATCAATGCTTTCTTAGTATTCTGGAGTTCTGGATTTGGGTATGTGCTCTTGTTCTGTTTCTCACCAAGCGAATGAAATTCTTGCTTGCTCAGACTTCAGGGAAGGTGACTTACAATGGCCATGGCTTCAATGAGTTTGTGCCCCAGAGAAGTGCTGCATACATTAGTCAACACGATGTCCACATGGGCGAGATGACGGTTAGAGAAACATTGGCCTTCTCTGCACGGTGCCAGGGAGTTGGAACCCGATATGGTAGGTTCGATTTTTTTCCCCTTCTCCTACTCTCGTACAATCGAGACGGATTCCTACATCTATAGTTGTAGTTCATCCAAAGGTTGATCCTTCTTTTCCTCGCCTCCTTGTGCAACCTCAGATATGTTGGCGGAGTTGTCAAGAAGAGAGAAGGCGGCACATATAGTTCCCGATCCTGACATTGATATCTACATGAAGGTAAGAGCGAAAAACTGCAGCATATGCGAAGCATTGAAGTGAACTTGTCGAAAAAAGGATAGGATTGCCTAATTAAACAGAATCAAGGAAAAGTTGACTAATCTGCAACAAGGTAGCGGTAATGTCTAAAGTTAATCTACTTCCTTGAAATGCATAGGCTGCGGCGACAGAAGGACAGGAGGCCAATGTGGTCACGGATTACATTCTCAAGGTATACATAATGTGAAGATCTGGGATTGTGCATGTACAGTTCTGTGCTTGGTAATGAGTAAGCAAAATTTAAATAAACCTTTTGCAGGTTTTAGGATTGGATGTTTGTGCAGATACCATGGTTGGGGATGAAATGGTAAGGGGCATTTCTGGGGGTCAAAGGAAGCGAGTAACTACAGGTAGACAGCCGATATGAAATGTCCAAAAGATGCACTATATTCACCTTCTGGTTCTGGACTGATATTCATTCACCAATATGTTCCGATATATTCTCGTAGGCGAAATGCTAGTTGGACCAGCGAAGGCTCTGTTCATGGACGAGATATCTACAGGTCTAGACACCTCGACGACATACCAAGTTGTGAACTCAGTCAGGCAATATGTTCACATTATGGATGGAACTGCTCTCATCTCTCTCCTGCAGCCAGCTCCAGAGACTTACAATCTCTTTGATGATATCATACTCCTCTCAGACAGCCAGATAGTGTATCAGGGTCCACGTGAACTAGTCCTGGACTTTTTCGAGTCCATGGGATTCAAGTGTCCTGAGAGGAAAGGAGTAGCAGATTTCTTACAAGAAGTACGTTGGGAAACAAGTTTCTTTTACTCTTTTATCTTTTCTTCAGTCCTGCCTAGAGCGAGATGACTAATGTACAAACCATTAACAGGTGACATCAAGGAAAGATCAGCAGCAATATTGGGCGCGTAAAGATGAGCCTTATCATTTCATCACTGTCAATGAATTTGCCGAGGCATTCCAGTCGTTTCACGTGGGAAGAAAGCTTGGGGACGAACTTTCCGTTCCATTTGACAAGACCAAGAACCACCCTGCTGCTTTGACGACCAACAAGTACGGTGTCGGAAAGAAGAACCTTCTTGATGCTTGCATCTCCAGAGAACTCTTGCTTATGAAGAGAAACTCGTTTGTCTATATCTTCAAGCTTTTTCAGGCGAGACAAAATTTCACCATGTTTCTGCAACAATGAACTCTATTATATGGTTTTTGAGTTTCTGACTAGTTCTTTCTTGCTGCCATCAGCTCACAATCATAGCATTGATAGCCATGACCCTCTTCCTCAAGACCGACATGCACAAAAACTCCGTAACCGATGGAGGAATCTACACAGGCGCTTTGTTCTTCAGTGTGGTCATGATCTTGTTCAATGGAATTTCAGAGATTTCCATGACAATCGCCAAGCTACCTGTCTTTTACAAGCAAAGGGACCTTCTATTTTTTCCTGCGTGGGCATATGGCCTTCCTTCATGGATTTTAAAGATCCCAATTTCACTTGTGGAAGTTGCTGCGTGGGTTCTTGTCACCTACTATGGTATTGGATATGACAAGAATATCGGAAGGTAAAGTGATTCTCTGGAAATCTCTATTTGTTAAGTGCAGATTCGAGCATTTTATCAGTAAGTCGTTTTCGTTATCGTCGTTATGATAGGCGAGTTGCACATGTGGCGCAGGTTCTTTAGGCAGTACCTTGTGCTGTTACTGATTAACCAGATGGCTTCTTCATTATTCCGAATAATCGGAGCGGTGGGGAGGGACATGATCATTGCAAATACGTTTGGTTCTTTCTCGCTGCTCCTGCTCTTTGCATTTAGTGGAGTTATTCTCTCAAGAGGTAGTTAAGCGCATCTATCAGTGCCCACCTTCTATATCCTAATTCTGAGTCTTGAACTTCATGTATCTTCCGCCGATTTAATTGCAGAGGATGTGAAGAAATGGTGGACATGGGGTTATTGGGCATCGCCTCTGATGTACGGGCAGAACGCAATTGTCGTTAACGAGTTCTTCGGGCATAGTTGGCAACACGTAAGTGCTGGGTCAGCTCTTATGTTCACGTACCTTTTCCTTTGTCCCTAGTAGCTCGTGTTATCGTCTATGTATGTTACAGATTCCAGCAAATACTACCACAGAGCCACTAGGAATCCAAGTCTTGAAGGCTCGTGGTTTCTTTCCACACGCGTACTGGTACTGGATAGGAACAGGAGCGTTGCTTGGATTCATCTTGTTGTTCAACCTTGTGTTCAATTTGGCTCTAACCTACCTTAGCCGTAAGGAACTTTTGACTCATTACATGTACTCTCTTCTCTGGTGATACTAGATAGCTCATATTGGTATATGCTGATCTTACTCTTCGGCCATTCTGTTGCAGCATCTGGCAAGCCCCAGACAGTTAAATCGGACGATTCGGGAACTGAATCTATTGGAGCTGGAGGATCCGTCCAATTATCATCTCGTGGAAACCATTCCAGTAACAGATCACGCTCAGGTTAGAATTTCTTTGTTAACTTTCTAGCTAGTGATGCTTGATGCTTCAAGTAAGGGAGGAAAAAGTAGAGTTTATTAGCTTAAGATTGACATTTGGAATTCAGTTCATTATATATATGAAGCCTCCGGTCTAATAAGAAGTTTCAAATTATCTAAATTGCAGATGGAGGAGATATTAGGAGAGGAAGCAAGAGTTCTTCCAGGTCCTCATCTATAGGTCCACAAACCGCTTTCCACATTAACGGGAAAAGAGGGATGGTTCTACCGTATGAGCCACATTCCATTACTTTTGACGACATTAAGTACTCCGTCGACATGCCACCGGTATAAGCTGATGAAAACCAAATCCCTTGTTTTAGTTCCACACATATCTTGGGACTCAACTGGTAACTGTCTTGGGCTTAAATGTGCAGGAAATGAAGAACCAAGGCATCGCGGAGGACAAATTGGTGCTTCTAAAGAATGTGAGTGGTGCCTTTAGGCCTGGCGTTCTTACCGCTTTGATGGGCGTCAGTGGCGCGGGTAAAACCACTTTGATGGATGTGTTGGCTGGCAGAAAAACCGGAGGGTACATCGAGGGTACAATAACGATTTCTGGGTACCCGAAGAAACAAGAAACATTTGCTCGAATTTCGGGATACTGCGAGCAGACCGACATTCATTCTCCTAACGTTACTGTCTACGAGTCTTTGCTCTACTCAGCGTGGCTGCGTTTACCTCCTGAAGTCAACGAGCAAACTAGAAAGGTTTGCTTTTACTTGAGAAATATATAGTTCGAAATCGATTCTTACTCATGATTCATACCAGTCACTTCCTTTATGTTGAGCATTTGGAAGGAAGATTTACCTGCTGAACTTTAGTTGCTAAAAATGTCCGGTCCATAAATGACGTTGCATCACTGGATGTCGTAGTTCACCGTATCGGGTGATATTCGAACAGTCAAATTCGAATAATGGGTAATGAGCCTTTCCTTGGAAACTTGTTGCAGATGTTCATTGAGGAAGTAATGGAGCTGGTGGAACTCAATCCCTTGAGACAAGCATTGGTGGGATTGCCCGGTGTCAGCGGTCTCTCAACTGAACAGCGCAAGAGGTTAACCATAGCGGTTGAATTAGTAGCAAACCCCTCCATAATCTTCATGGACGAGCCTACGTCGGGACTCGATGCGAGAGCTGCTGCCATTGTTATGAGAACAGTCAGGAACACGGTGGACACTGGGAGGACGGTCGTGTGCACGATTCACCAGCCGAGCATCGACATCTTCGAAGCTTTTGATGAAGTGAGCATTGCTACTGAATAAAAAGTTGAACCACTCTTTCTTGAACCTTTATTTTGGAACAGCAAACTGAACCGTCCCCTGAAATTTCTCGCAGCTATTCCTGATGAAGCGAGGAGGGCAAGAGATTTATGTCGGTCCATTGGGGCGACATTCTTGCCATCTCATAAAGTACTTTGAGGTACACAACCGTAGGATGTCTTTGAATTGCTTCGTTTTTCTTCCCGTTCGACTTACCCGATTGCTAAACAGTGCTCCCTTTATTCTAATCAAAAGGGTATTGAAGGAGTGAGTAAGATCAAGGATGGTTACAATCCAGCAACCTGGATGCTGGAAGTCACCGGCCCTGCCCAAGAACTAGCTTTGGGGATCGACTTCGCTGATCTGTATAGCAAATCAGATTTATACAAGTGAGTTTATTTGAAGTAGTAACGAACACTTGGACACAAAATGCATCCATTTCATTGTCCTACTATACTTCCTCAGGAGGAACAAGGCATTGATCAAAGAACTAAGCGTACCTGCTCCTGGTTCAAAAGACCTGTATTTCCCTACCAAGTACTCACAGTCGTTCTCTACCCAAGTCATGGCTTGCTTATGGAAGCAAAACTGGTCCTACTGGCGCAACCCGCAGTACACGGCCGTTCGGTTTCTCTTCACCACCTTCATAGCTTTGATGTTTGGATCGATGTTCTGGGACCTCGGCTCCAGAACGTAAGTCACCAATTACTGGAGAACTTAAGTTCCATACTCGTGCCTATTCTTAATTCTTGTACCAAGAAATATGATTTTGACGCTTTTGACTGCATTTGCAGGAATAGACAACAAGATCTGTTCAATGCAATGGGATCCATGTATGCCGCAGTTCTCTTCCTGGGGATTCAGAACTCCTCTGCGGTCCAGCCCGTGGTTTCGGTTGAGAGGACAGTCTTCTATAGAGAGACGGCTGCAGGAATGTATTCAGCCATGCCATACGCACTATCACAGGTTTGAAAGCACCTAAACCGGACACATAATGAAAGGAACTCAGTCTAGGCAACGATGTAAATCGAAATTACTCTGCTTGACTAAAACTCTACGTCCACTTTCAGGTTCTGATTGAGCTTCCTTACGTCCTAGCACAAGCTGCAGTATATGGAGTCATAACGTATGCTATGATGGGATTCGATTGGTCAATCACAAAGTTCTTTTGGTACACTTTCTTCATGTACTTCACGCTGCTCTACTTCACTTTCTACGGCATGATGGTCGTGGCTCTGACACCAAACCACCAAGTTTCTGCCATCGTGTCTTCTGCATTTTATGGAATTTGGAATGCCTTCGCTGGATTCATAATCCCGAGAACTGTAAGTCCTGGAAAATTCTTGTGGGAACGCCCCCTTCAAAATTTTATTTCGAGAGACCTTGCGTCATTTAGTAGCACATTCTGTTGTTTTGAGCGGAAAATTTTCTTTGGGAGTGACAATTTTGTTACAAGTTATTACTCCAAACCAAATGCAAAGAAAATTCCTACAGGTTTTTTTGAATGAACAAAGCAGAGTACCTAGTCATTTAGGATCTACTGTTGTTCCAAGCAACAGAACCGTTTGGAGACTAGTACTAAATGGTTCTTGTCTTCTAACAGAGGATTCCTAGTTGGTGGATATGGTACTACTGGGCATGCCCAGTTTCATGGACACTGTATGGGATGGTGGTTTCGCAATTTGGGGACTTAACGAAGACACTGGACGACAATGGTCAACCAGTGAAGGACTTCTTGAGAGACTACTTCGGCTTCAGGCATGATTTTCTCGGGGCTGTTGCGGGTGCGGTGGTCGGATTCTCATTTCTCTTCACCTTCGTCTTCACCTTCGCAATTAGGTCCATCAACTTCCAAAGAAGATAGAAAGTACCAGTCTTTACTTGGTGGAGACATGAGGCTATTGTTGTAGCTAGTGTTCTGTGTTCTAGTATTAGTTTGAAGTGCATATTATAGACATTATACCCGAGTGAATTTTTTTGACTAACTACAATTATACTGTATGGATATTGTACAGCTATATTTGGCTCGAGTCAAATTTGTAATCGCCAGAGTGCGTGTAGACATTGCTATTTAAAGTTTTGGTTTAGATGGATACTAGTCCTCATGCCCGTGCGATATCTGGGTAGATATAGCCCCGCTGGTCTGCTGTGGCCGGCCGCCAAATCCAGCAACCTGGATGCTGGAAGTCACCGGCGCAGCCCAAGAACTAAGCATACCTGCTCCTGGTTCGAAAGACCTGTATTTTCCCTACCATGTACGCACAGTCGTTCTTTAGCCAATTCATGGCTTGCTTATGGAAGCAAAACTGGTCCTACTGGCGCAACCTGCCCTACACGGCCGTTCTGGTTTCTTTTCACCATCTTCATAGCTTTGGCGTTTGGATTGATGTTCTGGGACCTCGGTTCCAGAACGTGAGTTGCCAATGACTGGAAAACTTAAGTTCCATACTCGTGCCTATTCTTAATTCTTGCTAAAACAATTTTGACGATTTTCATTGAATTTGCAGGAAGAGAAAACAAGATCTGTTCAATGCAATGGGATCCATGTATGCCGCAGTTCTCTTCCTGGGGATTCAGAACTCGGCTGTGGCTTCGGTTGAGATGACAGTCGCCTATAGAGAGAGAGAAAGAGAGAGGGCTGCAGGAATGTATTCAGCCATGCCATACGCACTATCAAAGGTTAGAAATAGAAAGCACCTAAACCGGACACATAAAGAAAGGAACTCACTTTAGGCAACAATATAAATGGAAATTACTCTGATTGACTAAACTAAGTCGGCAATTCAGTCATTCCGGCTAACTTTTTTTGGTCGAAAATCGCTGTCGTGGCCAATTTTCAATAATATTTTAACATTTTCGATTTTTTTTATTTTTATTTTTATTTTTTTTACCCTTCCCTTCCCTTCTCGTCCCTTCTTCCTCTAGCCGGTCGCCGGACCTCGCAGTCGGCCTCGCCCAACCATGGCGAGGCTTGACCTCGCCCAGCCATGGCAAGGTCCAAAGTTATTTGCTCTACATCAGCAATTTCCTGTTAAAGTTGGCCGGAAGGACTGAATTGACACATACGCAAAAGGTTTAGAACTGAATTGGCGCAAAAAAAAGAAGAAGGTTTAAGACTGAATTGACACAATTGAAATAGGTTTAGGAATTTTTTGATAATTCTCCCCCATGGGCATAAATCAGTCGGATTTCTCTTGCGAGGCAATCTTTGTGAGGCTCAAGGCACGAATGACAACCATTCTCTTCCTAGGCCCTATTTCTGGCTAGAATTAGATTTTTCTATTTCTATTTCCTAGATGAGTTTATGAGCAGACACACACGTTTGATAACTACACAAAATTTCTATTCCCGAAACAAAAATTTATGTTGATAGCAACATAAATTTCTACGGTTGGGCTACTGACGTACGTCGGTTAGCGACGGGCGGACGGCGGCCAGCAAAAGGAGGCCGGGGATCGGAGACCGCGACCGGTGGATGGTAGCGGGCGAACACCGTCCGAGGATCGGCGAACAGCGAACGGCTGCTGAGAACCGGTGGACGATCGAAGGCGGGCAGACGACCGCTGGGGACTGGAGATCGGTGACCGGTGGACGACTGACGGCGGGTGAACGGCCGCTGGAGACCGGCGATCGGCTGCGAGCGATGGAGGACTAGCGGCAGGGATGCGAGAGAGAGGAAGTGAGCAATGAGAAAAATTCTTATTTCTAGTTTTATTCCAGAAATAGAAAGTAGAAAATTTTTACTTCTCATTTTTGTTTCAAACCTATTTCTGGGCAAAAAATTTATCCCAGAAATAGAAAAATAAAATTATTTTACCAAACGGATTTCTGTTCCAAACCTATTCTCCAGAACAGAAAAATAGAACTGTTGACATACGCGCCCTCGGCTTACAAATTAATGCTTCTCACATTGGGGTCAATTGAGTCCTGGAGACCATTTTGTATATTATTTACTTCCCCATGTTTCCCACTGAAAAAGAAGAGAAACCCGTCGGAGAAATGGAGGAGTATTGTGGAAATTTATCTCAATCTATCAAAGCCCAAGTTTGTGCCAAAAATCAAGCCCAATACTTGCTCAGCACAAGGGGAAGAAAAGGAAAAGAGAAAAAAAAGTTCAATCCTAATTCGAAAGCACTAATTAACCTCCAAAAATACAGGGCATTATTCTTCTACCATCAAAGTCTACAACAATCAACTCCAGCATAATTCACCACTAAAATAAGACACTATATATCATTTTATCCATCGCAATTTAAATACAAATGTCATCACTTTCGATACGCACTCTAGCACTCTAACATATTTATCCTTAACCCCCATGTTCCTCGAATTTACTCAAAATCTGCAAAAACTGTAAAGGGTCGGCCTCACAATTGAGCACGAGGATCATCAACTGAGTAAGTAGCGAACATCACTCCTATGGAATCAAAAGGAAATATTACAATATAATAAATTTTCGATAAGGAAGTTTTCTTGTTAGCATATCAAATATAGTAAATCTTTGATATTAATACTCGCTGAGGAAGTGTTAATATGAGTGAGCAGCAGACATAATTATGTTGGAAAATGAAAAATAAAATGACTATTGTGAATACTTCAAAGGGAAATGCTTTCCTGACAGTATTGTAAGGGACAATACAATCTCAACCGTAGATTCACACACCATCACCACGTGTTTTGCATAAAGCACTCATTGATTGGGAGATCGTGTGGTCAGAAATAACTCACAGTACTGCTAGACTGTCAGGCTAGCAGCTCCCTACTTCAAAAGGTTGACTAAGGACTTATTTTCTTCCAATTTGCCATCTCTCAGTCATCATCGATTCATCATCCATTAACCTCGACGTTCAAACGTTACATTGTTGGATCAAATGTTAGATAGAACGTTACTGAACAGCAAGGGGATGCATTTCAAAGACAATCGTCCCACAAATTCCAACAATTGATTAAAAAAAGCAAAAAATTATTGACAAGAACCGTCTCCCTTAATGGAACCCTACGTCAAGAATGGAGAACTGGGGAGCTGAGAATTTTCAGAATCGGCAAACCAATGAAAACAAGCCAAATAGGAATGGGAGACAAAAATCCAAAAGATTGAGATAATTTATGGGTCCATGAAACACAGTGCTGCTTCATTGGTTTCTTCTAAATCCTTTTCTTTTTCTTTTACATAAGAAACCTCAAACTTATAGTTATTTTTGTTAGAGTTTCTAACATCCAACGTCGAATATGTCTTTGATCTTGATTTATTACGCTGATGGGATAAGTCTTGCACAATCTTCAACTAACGCCATGTATCTAAAGTCGTCCCAGCATAAGTAGGTTGTAACTATAGGAGACAATATCATGTCGGTATTCACCCGAGGTTACCTTCATTGGCATTAGAGCCAAGATGGGGATGATGGACATATGATATCTCTGATCCTACGCGTTGCTGATGCGTAGGCTATTGCGATTTGTAAGTTAGTCTATCGCAATTCCAAACTAGCACGACACGTTTTAAAATCGTGCATACCAGGTTGAGCCATGACACTTTAAGGTTACTATCGCCCTAACTATTAGGGAAATGGAAGAAAAAAAGGCACTTTCAGGTTCTATAGGTGTGAAAGCAAACCCATCTTTTCCCCCTCCAAATGGTAAAAGCATGCATTTGCTTAGACCAGAAGGAGGGAAAGGCATGGAATGCCCTAAGTCAGAAGTTCACGGGTTTTGACCGCCTACCGTTTTTGCTTCCCGGGGGTCTCTTGCCTTGACTCTGCTACACAACTGATGCACGCAGAGACAGAAAGAAACATTAAAAAAGAGAAAAAGAAAAGAACTATGTTCTATTATTTTGATGAAATAATGCCACAAGGTGCAATTCCATGGCAGACTCTTCAATCACTCCCATGAAGTTGGCCATACCGGTCTCCAATGTACCCACCATAGTTTCAACATTTCCCAAGAAGCTACACAGATTAAGCAGGATGATTCTATATATATATATATATATATATATATATATCTTCCTTCTGTTTAGTTGATTGTTGGGAAAAAGAAAATGAAAGAGATATCAGGAGAACATATCTTGATGAGCTATTGCTTTTCTTAAAGAGCTTAACAATTACATAGAAGTTAGATTCTATAATGGGAAGAAGTGGAAAGTCATTTCAAACATTTTTCGCATTGGTTATAAGCAATGGTTTCGTCACACGATCGGCTGGGAAGATCACTAAAAGAAAAGACATGAATATATTGTACGTCGATCAATTCACTCCTAAACAAAACTGTTATATTATGTATTGAAAAGAATTTGTTAAATATCTCCGAGAACATTTTACGAACAAATTACTACGCCCTCTATACAATCTGCTAAATATTTATATTCTGATAGAAACATGTTTCGTGGACAGAAGCAAACTTACTCGAGTTACTTGTGGTGAGATATATTCTGGATCTTCAAGCAATCTTCAAACTTTTTATAAACTTATTCTTATTTGTATATTTGGTAAACTTATTCCTTTTCTAAGCTATATTGATCGATCACAATCTAAAAGATATTGTCGTAACTTTACAAACGATGAATCTTGATTGATTGGCAATCACCCGTAAATAATTTCCTTTGTTAGAAGCTTGATTTATGGAGTCAAGGATTTGATTGTATAGGCGATCAAATCCTCTCAAATCTCTGGTGTCTCAAACCTCAATGGCTACATGATCTTTATTCATCAATCTGTCAATCGCTTGTTTGAAGATTGATCCTTGGTGTGGTTCTATCCAGCAGGAATCTTGGGTGATGAGGAGTATATAAGGAGCACGAGGTTCGAAGAGAAATAAGAGAGATCAAGAGTTCACCATCCGTCTTTCAAAAGAGCTACACATATTCTAAATTGTCTATTTGAGCGAATTATTAAGATCTTATGAGAGGTGTTATACAAACTTATGTTTGCTATCGATAACTTCGTTGGCAAGTTGTCGATGCTCTTCAAACTTTCGATTGTTATCTTCATCGACGACTTCTGTTGTTCACCAAATCTGCTATTATCAACTAAATTTATCGCTTATCGATTATAACCAAAAGTTGATCATTTTTTGGTGTCAAGAGAAGGGGTCGCAACAAGAACAGTGAAGGATGGACCCTCGAGCTGAAATAAAGGAAGGATCAGTATAAATTGGAGGCCGATCGTTTTGACAAAACTTATACCTTCCGCCTCCATCATCATTTGAAAATATTCGGCATATGGAAATGCGAAAATTGTGCTGGAAGAAGCTATTACAGTTATAGGCAAAAGCATTTTACATGGGGTGAGGCTATTTCCACATCCTTTTGGTTAAAAGGCACATTATAAAAGTTGATGACCAAATTTGCCTTCAACTTCAGGTGAGCATGTATAGAGGTTTAATAACACACCTCCTTTTGTTTTTGTTTTTTACTATCTGACATCAAAATTATCCTTCTTGTCTTTGTCTGTCGCACTTAGCATGAAGAGGGCAATTTATTTTATCATCCAAAAGACAAAAATAAAAAATAAAATGGTTGAATGTGTATTTACCTAAAAACTTCAAAAAAATAAAAGGAAAATAAAAGGCAAAAGATCACAACTAAACTTTCTTATTATTGTTTCTCAGTGAATCGTATATTTTAGAATGAGAACGTAAATGTAAACTGGCGCCAATGATATCCATTCTACTTATGGAATCAATTTCTGATCAAAAATAAAATTTTCTAATTCTAGTTTCTGGGCGAGATTCTGAGCAGATAAATGCATTTGATAATGACACAAAATTTCTGTTCTGAGAACAGAAATTCGTTTGATAACAGCACAAAATTTCTAGGGTTGCCGGTGATCGGCGGACGGCAGACGGCAACCGGTGGACCGTCGAACATCAATAGGGACGTGAGAGAGAAGGAGTGAGTGATGGGAAGAATTCTTATTTTCCATTTCTGTTCCGGAAATAGAAAAACTGAAAATTTTAACTTCTCATTTGTGTTCCAAATATATTTCTGGAACAAATTTTTGTTCTAAAAATAGAAAAATGAAATTACATTACCAAACGAATTTCTATTTCAAACCTATTCCAGAAACAGGTTTGGAACAAAAATAGAGAAACATAATGGTTATCATTCGCGCCCTAAGTGAACCATGCCTCAAAAAAGTTCTTTTCTTTATGGAGTGGTCCACAAAATTTTACATTGTATAAAAGCAGCAGGTCCTGAGTTTAAATCTTTCCAAACCCCTATTTGCCTCTGAATGAAATATTTTCACGATTAATAAATACTAGGCAAAAAAAACCAGGCCAAGCGTGAGGGGAGTGTTTGAGTAATTAAATATTAAATCATGACATCATTTAACAGCTTAAGCTTTTATTAAGATTTTAGAATAGCTGCCAGTGGTCTACAAAATCGGAGAAGCATGAGACCTTTTTAAACAAAGGTCACGAGTTTTTCTTTTTTGGTCGAACCAAAGGTCATGAGTTACGTCTTTTACTTATGCTAGTTCGCCTGTCAAGTCCGCGAATGGAAATTATTACTAAATTTGTAAAGGGTGTTGTGATTGAAAAGGGTAATGGAGATAATTTTTTTCTTTCTGAAACTTGGCAAAAGAATGTGGTTTACAAAGGAAAGAGATGATGAAATGAATGGAGGGAGGAGGGAGGAGGGAGGGGAATGATTATATAACATTGAATCAAGTTTTGCTGTCGAAGGAAAATAAACCAGTTACCTTAAAAGTGCGAGATTTCTCTGAAAAGGCTTACGTATCAACTATCAAGAGTTACTATACGAGCAGTATTTTTTCAATGTCAATCCCAATTTTCCGTAAAGAGTTACTTGTTAATTACAAATTACGCACGCATTATTTAAATGATTCCGATTTGAAAACTTGCATTGCGATTGCCATTGTACTCTAATCAAATGAGATACTGCGGGTGATATATGGGGAAGGTGACTGCAAATTTTAGACATAATAAAAATAGTCTTTTGAATTGAAGAAATAAGAAGATAACTTAAATAAGGAAGGTTCCGCAGCAAACAAAAAGTCTTAAACCTATTACATTTACACCAATTCAGTTCTAAACCTATCAACTTTAGCAATTGAGTTCTAAACCTTCTGACCATTTATCAATGTAGTCTATCCAGTCAATTTTGGCCGGAAATCGCTGACATGGACGCTGGTCGTTCTACATTACACGATCGGCGCGGACGCGAGCAAATTTTATAATATTATAATATCATTTTTTTGAATTTTTTATTATTTTCTTTTCTTTCTTTCTTTTTTTTTTACTCTAGGCTAGCGAGGTTGATGGATGACCACCGTCAGCCACAGGCAAGGGCCAGTGACCCTCACCTGGTTTTAGTGAGGGCGTCGCGGCCCTCGCCTAGATCTAGACGAGGGCCCACACCCTTGTCGGCCATGGGCGAGGGACTCCGCGCCCTCGCCAAGATCCAGGCGAGGGTGCCGAGCACTTGCCCAAAGGCCATAAACGAGGGCTGTGGCCAGCGAGGGCATCATGATCCTCGCCTAGACCAGGCAAGGGTGTCGCCGCCCTTGCCGGCCAATGGCAAGGGTATCATTCCCCTCCTCTTAAATTGGAAGCATCGAAGGTTTCGAGATTGCTCAGGCGAGATTTGTCATGAAGTCATTGCGCATACAATAATGTCCTCTTTCTTTGCTTTACGTCCGCATTTTTCGATATTGTGGCTTGTGATCGGTTAAAACAAGTGACTAATCATTGTGTCCCATGAACAATGTCGCGTGCTTTGGATCGTCGATTTCCCCTGGAAATCAAGGATGAAAAACCCTAGTTCATGTGCATTTCGTCGGGCCATTCAAAGTTCGAAAGCCAAGAACATCGTTTCCCCAGAAAAAAAAAAAAAACATTCTCCGGATCATGTACGATCTTAAAATATAATATTGGACCCCGACGTTCCAAGATCAATTGATTTTAAATTGCATCTAAATGACTCCTATCTTCAAAGTCCGAAAGTCATGAACAACCTTTTCCCAGAAAAAAACAAAACGTTCTCCGAATCATACACGATCTTAAAATATAATATTAGACACGCTCATCGTATAGTTCCGCCACTTGTCCGGATGGAATCAATGCTGTTTATTAATAGCCAACAAGTGGACCAGGGAGACCTAAAATGGCACGTCGAAATAATTCCTATGATCTCTTTCTTTGACCGTTACAGCCAACCAGGTACTTGCCCGTTCATGTCCGGGACAAATCGAACGTCGCACTTGTTGACCCTTACAGACATTCGAATTCTCTCTCTAGACTTTTCTTCATTTTTGCTCCCTTCTTATGAATTCCGCTCTCAATATTGCATCCGTATCCAAAGGGTCTCTTGAATTCTAGAAGACATCTTGTGTCGCGATACAGACCACGTAGAAACCGGTGAGGGCAATCGAATCGAAAGGTACATAAAATGATTTGCAAGAAAGGGACAGAGCACGTTGGATAAGGTCCCGCCATTTTGATTGCCCCTGTTCACGAGCCGACATTCAAGTTTGGCTGCTCCAAAATGCTTCTAAATCACGATGTCCTCAATAATTTGACAGTCCGACTTTGACCGGAACCAAAGAAGTCGATCGCAATTAAGGACTTTAACCGGTTTCTTAAGGGCAGTGTTGCACGGAACAAACGATCGAACAATAAAATAGACAGAACAAGAAAATAAATCAGACACCAGATATACATGATTCGATCATAAAGACCTACGTCCACGGGAAGAGCAGCAATGAATTTCACTATAGAACAAGTGATCCAACGGAGATTACAAACCACACTCGAGTCACTCAAACACTCTCAGTGTTTTTCAGCATCAATTACATTACACAGTGTTTAGCCCCTCAATTCCTCACGAAATAATCTTTCAATCTCACGAATGAATTATACACAAATTCTTACCACAAGAATTGCTCGACTAAAATACAAATTCTTCTTGAATGTAATTCGCGAAGAAAGACCCCCGACAAGTGCTCGATTAGCACAGCGCTTCAAGACTTTTCTTCCTTTCTGACATGGACGGCACGAAGACCTTGGCTATCAAGCACCCAGCACCTATGGACATCACCCACAAACAAACCACCAACGGCACTCAAAGAAAGAACGGCGCTTCTTCCAAGTAAAGAAAAAAATCACAATCCAACTTACAGGAGATACTTATGCATGCGAAACCCCTGTTGACCACGTCAACTCCAAAAGTCGACTTTCCAGCCGAACAGTTCCAACACACAATAGGAATGTTAGATTCCGAAAATTTGTTCTCATATTTCTTCTCCTTTCATACTTATCTTCTCTTTGCCGATTCCCATAACTCAAGAATAAAGTTCCGAGGATTTCAAAATAGATTTCATCCAATACAAAGTAATAATATCCAATTTGGAATATTCAAATTTTCTCTTCGGGCTCAAACTTGAAACATATTTTCAACAGGCAGTCTTTAAGATCTTCTTTTAATTATTATCTAAACAAAACTCTATGTGCACGACGGTCGCACTCGTCATGATAAGGCCCGGATAAATGACCGCTCGAATTGGAGACACCGACCATCGCCGAGAAAATTTCCTTAACCGTTCTCGTCCTATCCTTCTCGAGACGTGATGATCGTAACACGCAACGTTGAACTGCGCGGAAGGATGATCATATGCATTCTATGAAATGGGACGATCCGACGGGGTCATGAAGCGTTAATTACTTAATTCAATGAGATCACCCTAAGCACGATTAGCTCTAAAGTGGGTTAGTTACACTTTTGACTGCTGAAATTTGAGAATTATCTCACGCTATCCCTCGTCGTTCGGTTCTTTGTCGGTTCCCTCCTTAGATATAACTAAATCACCCCCTCCTCTTAAATTGGAAGCATCGAAGGTTTCGAGATTGCTCATGAAGTCATTGCGCATACAATAATGTCCTTTTCCTTTGCTTTCTTCCCACGTGCCTTGACTGTTGGCAGTCGCACCTTGGAAAGTTGGAACGGCTGCTTCAAGAAGAAGATTCAACGTGTGGAAATTACAAATCCCGCAAGCGATGGGGCATTCAATTGCTCGAATCGCCCCCAAAATTCAACCCGTTCCATAATGCCCCCAAAATTCAACCCGTTCCATCAAATCCTTTTTCTCAATTTTTGCCATGTGAAGTTGTGAACACACGGCAACATCTCTTGGATCTGGGCAAGAGCCTAACGCCCTTGCCTATGGTCGGGGAGGGCACAGAGGCCCTCGCCTGATAAAAAAAAATTTAGAAAAAAAATGAAATAATTATCCACCCCAGCGCGGCTGTGCCGTGTAGGACGAGAGACGTCCATGTCAGTGATTTCCGGCTAAAATTGGCGGTATAAACTACATTGGGAAATTGTCAAAAAGGTTTAGGACTGAATTAACACAATTGAAAAATTTAGGAATAAATTGGCACAAGTACGATAGATTTAAGACTTTTTTGGTATTTTTCTCGGTTGAAATTTATGGCGTTGTGTGGACTCGAGCCAATCGGATAAAAGAAAAGAAAAGAAAAGAAAAGGAAAATGGCTTTGCCCAAATTATCGTGGGTTTAAAATAAAAGTTGTACATTTGTGCAATTGATGGCCACAAAAACAATAGGATTCGTGTAATTGAAATTCGGAATTGGCAATGATTTACTTACAAGATTTTAAGCACCGTACATGTGTTAATCTCTTATCAGTGTCTAAGCAATGGAAGAAAATTCCAATTTGTCTTTCCATTTGATTGGGGTCAGAGAAGATCTAGATGCAATTACGTAACGATAGGCGAAATTCTCCATGTATATGTATGCATAGTCGTTCAAGTTCATTGGAACGGACGACAAAAATGGACCAGAAAATGATAACAATCGAATTCATTATACCACCTCCGGATGACACCATTGGTCCATTTTATTCAATTGAGTAGTCTAAGGGAGTGCATGACAACAATTCTGTTCTAGAAATAGATGATGACATAAATTTCTGATCTTGGAACAGAAATTCGTTTGAGAACAGTTGAAAATTTCTACTTCTAGAATAGAAGTAGATGGTGGCCGATGGCGGTCGGTAGTGCCCAGTGGTTGGCAACGGCCGGCGGTGGTCGGCGGCAGCAGCGGCTGGCAGTGGCTGTCGGGGGGCGGGGTCGGCGGCGGCGCTGGGGGCCAGCGGTGGTCAGGGGCGGTGGTCTATGGCGGTTACCGGCGATAGCCAGCGGTGGTCGGCGGTGAGGCAGCGAGCGGCGGCGGCGGGTACTTGAGAAAAAGTGAGGGGTTATTATTTCTGATTTCTGTTTCTTCAAGAAGTAGAAATTTTTTGTTTCTGATTTCCCCTCCAAATCTATTTATGAAACAAATTTTTGTTTCAGAAATAGAAATATAGAATTACGTTACCAAACGAGTTTTTGTTCCAAACCTATTTCTAGAATAGGTTTGGAACAGAAACAGAGAAGTAGAATGGATGTC
The DNA here is from genome assembly GCA_029784005.1 of Lenwebbia sp. NSW1173648. Classification (NCBI taxonomy): domain Eukaryota; kingdom Viridiplantae; phylum Streptophyta; class Magnoliopsida; order Myrtales; family Myrtaceae; genus Lenwebbia; species Lenwebbia sp. NSW1173648. The sequence continues at coordinate 15,249,442 of JARCGZ010000009.1, forward strand.
ATGCATCCCCTAAGTCTAGAGGCGGAAAAGGCAATGCGATTACGCAATGGCGGGCTCTCTAACCAAGAAAGTTAGTCGTTCAACCAATTAAGAAAGTCGCGGGACACTTGCAATCGTATCCAAATGAAGAAAAATCCTCATTTTTGATACTCATTATTCAAAATGCGAAAAAAGACAATACCACAGAGCTCCGTTTGTTTCACGAAAAATAACTTTCAGGAAAATATTTTTAGGATTTTTCGGCGTTTGGTTCATAAAAATAAATTAGTCAAGGAAAACATTTTCCACTAATGAAAAAAATACTTTCGAACGGGGAGAAAAAGATTTCCTCTCTCCTATTTCTTCCCTACACTCCTTCACCTTCTTTTTCTTTTTAATTATTTTTATTTTTGAATTTTTTTAAATAATATTTATTTTTTTATTATTTTATTTTTTCCTCTGTACCGGCCACGGCGACTGCCTGCGGTTGGCCGCAGGCTCAGCCTCGTTTTAGCATGATGTTATTGTGCACATTATTGGCTTTATTAAATCATGAAAGAAATATCATATCGGTCAAGTTGGAGAATTGAAAAATAATGTGACCCAGATGATATTATTGTTGATGATTTACTAATATAAATTAAATGCTATAAACCATAACTTATGAAAGGGTGCAATTTGAAGTGCTTTGATGGAAGGCACCTCTTGATAACGTTCAAAGGAGTCTGGTCCTCTCTCCACCCTAAATAACGAAACGACGTTTATAACATAATCGAACGTCAGTTTTGTAGTCTATCCTCCATCGTTGGAATACGTTGAAGATAACAGAGGGTTAAGGGAGAGATACCATTCTTCGCCATCTCCCATTTTCTACAACGATTGCTTGAAGGTTTCGCTATGGAGAAAGGTAAGTCTTCTTATTGTTCGTGAAAATTATGAAGATCAACGATTTTTGTGATAATGAGTCTCCGCATAAAGTTTACGTTAATCGCTTACATTCCTATCTAGAGGATCATATAGGGCTAGGGGGGAAAAGTGTCCAAAAAGTCCTAAATCTTTTGCATTTGTGCCAATTCAGTCCTAAACCTTTCAAGTATGCCAATTTAGCCATAAACCTTTTGCACTTATGCCAATTAAGTCCATTTAAAAATCATTGATGTGGACGCCGATCGTCCTACGTGGCACGATCAATACTGACGTGTGCACTTTTTTAATATTTCTTAAATATTTTTAGTTTTTTTATTTTTTCTATTTTTTTTTACTTTGTTTTGTTTTGGGAATGAGGGCCGGAGACCCTCACTAGCGCCATCGCCCAGTGATGGCGAAGGTCACCAACACTCTGTCCAAAAACAAAAAAATAAAGAAAAATAATTTTTTTAATTAAAAATAAAGACTATTTAAAAATGTCCATGGAGGACGACCGACGTCAAAGTGAGTGATTTTCAGCCAAAATTAATCGAATGGACTCAATTGGCACAAATGGAAAAGGTTTAGGACTAAATTTGTACAATTGAAAGGTTCATGTCTGAATTGACATAAATACAAATTCAGTCCATTCGATCATTGCCAGCACAACATTCCTTAGTATATTTATTTTGTGAATCGGTGTTGATGTATTTCACGTGGAACTCCTGCAATGATATATTTATAAAGCCAGCACACCATGTGAGAACTTGGAATGATAATGTCTTTTTTAGTCAATATTAGGTAACACCAACATAAATTTTAATTCACCATGCAGAAGCAACAGAATCTTTCGGAGCTTTTTTACACCAAGTGCCACACGAAAATTCCGAGTGATACGATGAATTGATATTTTATCTCACAGCAATTGTGACACTTAAAAGTTAATTTTTGTTAGCTTTTTTTCAGAACAGTTTTTCTATGATTTATGAACTTTTACTTGTGTTTTGCGTATTACTATCAACCATTGCTTATCTTGATATTTTTTTGGTAAACACTCATTGATGATATTAATTTTTGTGGATCCATAAGGATGATATTTCATTGGCATTTTAAGAAACAATTCTTATTTTTATTCAATGTTTTGATTTAATTAAATTTTGTCTTTTAAAATTTCACGTTGGATGATGTAACTATGATTCAGTTTTCAAAATCTTTGAAGTGCTTTTTTTTTTCATCATTTGTAAAGGTACATATAAAAGACGACTCATAAGAAAAGGTTTGATGTCGATATGCACCACAAAAGTGAAAGTTTTTATATAAGTGACTGTGTTAAGAAAGTGTCTATGTTAAATCCCCAAATCTACTTGATACTTAAATCCCCAAATCTACTTGACAACGTAGACAATAATTCGGTTTTTTTTATTTATGGAAATTTCTCTTTTTGACCAAACAGATTTCAACCGAAGTAAGATCTAACAATATGTAGCTTCGAACTCTGATAATTTAGTTTATGTGTACCTTTTAAAATTAATGATAAATCAAAGTAATGTCGTATTTGTGTTAAAATATTTCATGCACTATGTTAACTATATATATATATGGTAATTGATGCTATGCTTGCATTAACAATATTTTGAATGTTATGGGGGAAAAGGACATAAGAAGTGCCATAACTTTCGCACAGCGCTCATTTTGGTGCCACAACATTTCATTGGATCACTTAATCAATATCCATTTGAAGATTTTAGTATCGCTTTATTGCTTAATTTACGAACCGGTTATCGTAGTGCAGCCAAAACGCCATAACATTCACATCGTCGGCAAGTTTCCCAGTTAAGGTGATCTACTATGCCATGTAAATAAAGTCTTAGACTTGGACCTAAGTATGGACTTTTTGTTCCTATAGCAGACGTCAGTCAGAGAACAACGACATCGTTCAGGTTTGACCCCACGAGGTTTAACCATCAGGGTTTGCTTATTTCACATGAACCCCAAAATTACTTGGGACTTTGATCACATCTAGAGCCTTTCATGGCCTCTGTCTATGCCAGGTGATCTGCATGAACTACATGCGAATTTACGCGTGTAATTCATCCTAGGTTAGCAAAATCTACGACCCATGTATGGCATTAATTTTTTTTTTTAAAAAAATCAATGATATTTTCCTAATACTAAAATATTATTAAAAAAATTTAAAATTAACTAAAAATTCAAATTTTAAAAAAATAAAATTTTTAAAAAAATCACAAAAATTAGTCATGTTAGCTCCGCCCGTACCACGTAGGACGGCTAGATCTACATTAGTAATTTCCAACCAAACGACAACGTAGAAAATCAAATAATATTTTCCTTACCAAACGACGAAAAATATTTTTCATTTCATTTTTAAGTCTCAGCCAAACACCGAAATATATTATCATTTTCCTGAAAAAAAAAATTATGCAAAAACCGTTATATTTTTCGCGAAACAAACGAAGCCTAAAGTGACGGGATTTTCTTTGCTAATGTGTTTAATGAGGGAACGCTTGTCAATTAAGTTCATAAAAAGAGAAGGAGAAATTCGCGGGGGTTAGCAGTCAACATCTAATGGAAAATATGTCAACACCATCTAGAAAGACTTGGGCTGGGTTTCAAATTGGTCGTTAGTGAACGCCCGAACGGGTGACTGAACGCAACACGATCGTACGGGCCGAATTCGAGATGGTCGATGCGGACATCCGGCGACACGGCATCAACCCCCTGAAGAAACTGAGGAAATGTGTGGTCACGACTGAGTCGACTGACGCCCAGACGACGACCGTAGGACAAAAGGTGGCCAAAGCTCAATTGAATCTTTGGATGCTGTCGGATCGATCTTGGGGTCGGTCATAGCAAGCCACTTTTGAAAACTTTGTGCGACGCCAAAATCCCCAGTGCAATTTGAAGTGGTGGCCCGAATTTCTATACTTTCCTTCGTCTTTTTATATAATTTTTTCTATTATTATTTAGCATCTAGTTGTCATGATTAAGCATTTTTCTATCCCATGTATATTGAGGCTCTATGTTCTCATTTCTATTTTTAGATTTTAATACCGCGAAATTAGCTTTATGGAAAAGAGAAATTTACGCGAAACCTAGTTATTTTCTATGTCGTCGAGCAAACTTATATAGTATTTTTCAAGTAGAATCTAGAAGATTTTGACTAGTTAACACATTCACATGTGCTGTTAGGATGCACGTGTGAGTTATGTTAGAGAAATCCCATATCGAAAAATTGATATGGTGAGAGCAGTTAATATATCATAATTGGCCCATAACTCATTTGCTTAAATTTTTGAATGAAGGTGGGTTCAAGTGGATATGTTGATAGGCTCGAACTTGGGCTCCCTCTTGGTGATCTCCACAAGCGAAAGGTATCAGGCTTTGCTGCGCTCTCTAACACAAACCCTTTCTTATCTTGATATCTTTTAGTAAACACTTTATGGATGATGTTAATTTTTGTTGATCCATAATGATGATATTTTATTGGCATTTAAAAACAATCTTATTTTTATGCAATGGTTGGATTTAATTAATTTCGTCCTTCAAAGTTTCATGTTGAAGAATGTAACTGTGATTTTAGTTTTGAAAATCTTTAAAGAGCATTTTTTTTGTTTCATCATCTCATTATATGTCAATGTATATAAAAGACCAAACCGAGCTTGGGCAGCCATTATCGACATAGCCCACATATAGAAAAGTTCATTTTCCCCCCACGCACGAGTAGACTATGCCAAATGAAACAAAAAGCTATTAGCCATTATGTGTTTAAAAATTGGGTTAATACCACAAAAAATCCTAAATTGATACATCCGTGACAAATTTACCCCAAATTATTTTTTTGATCACTAAAAATCCCAAACTGGTACACTTGAGATAAATTTACTTTCCGTTAATTTTCGTTAAATTTTACCATCAAATTGCTAAGTTGAATGATACGTGGCAGTTGACGTGTGTACCCGTTTGAGTTTTTACCCTCCATTTGTCACATGTGTACTAGTTTGAGATTTTTCGTGGTATTAATTCAATTGAAGGAAAACTAACGGAGGGTAAATTTGTCACATGTTTACTAGTTTGGGATTTTTGGTGGTCAAAAAATTAGTTCGGGCTAAATTTATCACATGTGTACCAGTTTGGAGTTTTTGGTGGTAAAAAATTAGTATGCGATAAATTTATCACATATGTACCAGTTTGAGGTTTTTCGTGATATTAGCTCTTAAAAATTAGAACCGCAACAGGTCAAAAGAGTAATCCAAAGTGATATAAAGACTGGTTATTGATGCCCAAATGGAGTGGCGCAAAAAGGACTCATCACATGCTTAATCAGTATCCATTTGGATTTTGGGAGGAAAAAGACACTAAAAGTACCATAAGTTCTGTGCAGTTCCTAAACCCTAAATCTTAAAACCATACTTTTCGTCGGATCACTTAATCAATATCCATTTGAAGGTTTTGGTATCACCTTATTGCTTAATTTACGAACAGATTTTCGTCATAGAGCCAAAATGCCATAACATTCACATGGTCCGTGAGTTTCCCAGATATGGTGATCAACTATGCCGTGTAAAGAAAGTCGTGGACTTGGACCATGGACTTTTTGTCCCCATAGCAGACGTCAGTGAGAGAACGACGACGTCGTTCTAATTTGACCCCATGAGGTTTAATCCCACGAGGTTTGACCATCGGGTTAACGGGGTTTGCTTATTTGATTGGAAGTACCCCCACCATTGAGTCCACCTGGGTTCCACATGAACCCTAAAAATACTTGGGACTTGGATCACATCCGAAATTATTGTAAGTGAAAGACAAGATTTATACGCGCGATATCACGTCCGAATATATGTTTCGCGTAAATCTCACTGGAGGTACTAGATTGGTTGGAATGATTTTTCCGATAGACATCTGAGTCCTTGAGTGGACAGCCTCTTTTGATTTTTTTCCTTTTTGGGCCGCCCCTCAGGGTGGACTAAGAAAACATTAGAAAATTCTTCCTCAGTTGCCCTATAAAAGGCTCAACCACGCTGTGAGATTTCATCAAGCAAAGAGCAACCCAACAAGAGACCAGCTTAAAAACAGAGTCTTGCTCTTGCTGTGTGTGCTCTGAGAGATATAGAGCTGAGAGAGATGGTAGGAACAGAAATGGCGTCCCAGATCCCAGTGATAGCCTTCTCCGAGGAATGCATGAAACCGGGGACAAGTTCATGGGCAAAAGCTTGCAAAGTGGTCGTGCAGGCTCTTGAGGATCATGGGTGCTTCATCGTTGATCACCCCAATGTCCCCCTTGGCCTTCATGACTCCGTCTTTAGCGTCACCGAGGATCTGTTGGACCTCCCCCATGAAACCAAGATCAAGAACACCAACCTCAAGCCTTCCCATGGCTATATCCCCAGAAGACCCGGGACTCCTCTCCTCGAGGGCATGAACATCGACGGCGCCGAGAAGCTTGAAGTGTGCGAAAAGTTCACCTCTATGATGTGGCCATCTGGGAATGATCACTTCCGGTACTAATCTTTCTCCCTTTTAGTACGATACTTACTGTTTAAGAAACGTCGACTTACGCTAAAAGAGGTTGCGAATGTTCGTTTGCCAACTGCAACATGACTCTTAATCAACATCTTCTAACCCCATACCAGTATTCTTCTTATTGATCTATTCAATGTTTTGATACACGGAGCACCTTCATCTTGTCTCAGTAGAGAAATTACAGTTGCATAATAAACGTATGCTTAGCTTGATCACGCAGACAAAATCATTAGAGGTGCAAAAAATGAGTTATTCAGTATATATGACACCTTTCATGCCTGGATTAATCCTAACAATTATTCTTGCTTTATTAATCGATCATGACAAACACGTTTGGTTGACAAAATATGACCAGAATTGGACTCCCCAAACAGGCTTTAGCTTCTCAATTTTGGGCTTTAGGGTATCGAGAAAAACATTACAAAAAAAGGTGGCGCGCTAAGTTTGACTTCTCTCAATTAACTTCTCTTTTTCTTTTTGGCTGCAGCAAAACTGTTCATGACTATGGAAAATTCATAGCTGAGATGGAGAAAGTAGTGTTCAGGATGGTCTGCGAGAGCTATGGTGTCGAGAAGTGCTGTGACCCCTACATCGAATCCTGCACATACCTCCTTCGATTCTTGAAGTACAAGAAGCCGGCAGACCTCGACGCCAGCTTGAACCCGATCGCTCACACGGACAAGAGCTTCTTGTCCTACTTGCACCAGAACAACATTAGGGGCTTGGAAGTGCAGACCAAAGATGGCGAGTGGTTCACTTTCGAGCCCTCGGCTTCAACTTTCATGGTCATGGCTGGTGATGCCTGTGTGGTGAGTCACTTATTTGCTCGTGAAAATTCTTCCACGCTCTAGTCCGCGCGAGTTCCATCAGAATCATTTCTAATTTTGTGTTGTTTATTCTTGATCAGGGATGGAGCAATGGAAGGATCAAGGCTTGTTACCACCGAGTGGTGGTTAGAGAAGAGAGTCAAGTGAGATACTCTCTCGCGACATTCTCGTACGGCTCGGGGATGATCGAGACCCCCGAGGAGTTCATCGACGAGGCACACCCTCGGCAATACAAGCCCTTCAATCACATCGACTTCCTTTGCTACTATGACCATAGCGACAACCCCCACAAGGGCAAGAGCCTCATCAAGACCTACTGCGGAGTTCTGGCCAATTAGGGGTCATGATTAATTCAGAATGAATAGAATATACGCCTCTCAATGTGAAATAAGATGAGATTGAGGAGACTGTAGTTTCTCAATCTTCTTTTGTTCTGTTTTTGTGAAAAAAAAGAGGCATACACAAGTCAAAGGTCATTGATGCAGAGGTTATTTAAGTTATATTTCTTGCAGCAAATCTGGTCCAACTTTTCTTACAATGTAATCCACCCAAGTTACGAAGTTATTGGATCTTCCGCTATTTCTTTCCAATAAATGATTTGATTTCCTTGCTCCATATAATGATATTGTACGTCTCCAAGGACTTTTGAGTCAAACGTATGATTTATACATATGTCGATTTCATACAGATTGAGTCTTTATTATGTGTTTGCTGAGAAGTCTTTTGAGATTAGAATTCACTTCAACCATCCTAGACTTTCTCGCCATAGAAAGAGTTCATACAAGACAGATATCATGTATAGAGTAGGTATCAACCATGTCTATCCATAAGCCAATTTTAACGTGCACGTTTTGGCATTCAAATCTTGCCTTAGCCAGTTTGTTATAACGAAAAAGATATACCAACACCATCTAGAAGATTGGATTACTTTTTCTGGGATGAATCTAGAAGACTAGATTAAACATATTGGTCCAAATTGGTCGATATCATATGATCCATAGAATATATGCTACGTAAACATTTGTAAGCAAGATAAAGTAAGAATCATAACCGGATTACATGTGCCTTTGCTCATTTTACAGCATCGAGGAACAATTTCATCCAATGGGCCTTCGCTTATCCACTGTTACTCAGGCCAAGCCAGTTGTGGAAAACTGAATGCACCAATTTGGAACAGCCTTGAACCCATGTTATTTTCATTTAGCAAGAGAGATCGAGACATTGGTGGATATTTAATGTAACGAAGTTCAACAGCACAGCAAAAGCAAAGAAATACTTAGGAACTTTCTTGTTAGGGATATATTTAGAAGATTATGTATATTTCCCTTGGTTGGTCTTTGATTGATTGTAATTGATGTTTTGCTACTTTAGACACTCGTTTCGTAAAGCCTGTAAGCAGGTTCATGTACTTTTCATTTGATAATGTGCAAGATATTACATATCTTTGTCATCACAATTCTCAACTTTTTTTTTAATAGCAAAAGTGTAGGCAAAGATGCCGAGCAAGACTATCCGACAAACCCGTGACAATTCAAGCCCTCAATCCCATTGATTTTCTTTGCAAGTGATGACTCTGGTGATGGTTGTTGCATTTAACACTTCTAGGCCGCGTTTGGTCATCCGGATAAAACTCAGGATATGATATATTTTATCCTATCCTGTATTTGGTAGTTGTCTAGGACAGGACAAATGAGGATATAAGGGGGACATAGGAGGGATAAAATTATCCTAGGGGAGGTGGTGGGATAGAGCAGGATAGGATTTCTCTTATCCATAAGACCATAAATTGCACGCTCAAGCCACCGCCTCTCCGCCATGCCCCATCCGCCTCTCCGGTTGAGGCGGGCAGCTTCTGTGGCGGAGGCGAGGCTGCCGGTAGTGGTCCCTATTTGGTTCGTCTTCCCTTTCTTCGGCCCCATCAACTCATAGATTTAAGGCAAAAAAAGTTGTCTTGGAATGGACGGATGGGTTCTTAAGAACATCATGTATGCCCTCCTGAGTGCTAAATATTAGGTACATGTGCCGTTGTTAATGGAATGCTTGATATCAACTATAAATTGGCTGATTAGAACAAATAGGCGATACACGCGTAACTGGATTCTTTTGGGGGACGAGAGAGCAAATAGTTGACTTAACAAGACAAGTATACTTTGTCACAAACATAAAAATTCATGACCATCTTCGTTGTCAAAGTCATGACCATATAATTATATTTTATCACAAACATAAAAATTTATATGCAACGTGAAATTCTTTTGAAACCTATAATGGTTATGAATCATCATCCTAAACAATAAAATCATCTATCAATATAGTTTCGCGGCCGCTCCTGGTGGCCGTCCCCTCGAACTCGGACCCGATGGCCACGGTGAGCGGCCAGAGATCCGTCGCGTCGGCTCTAGAGAAGAGCCTCAAGATGGTACAAGTCAAGAATCATTGATATCTAGTTTCTACCAAACAATTGATAAGATAAGATATAAAGATATCCGACTTTAAATTCGCAATTCACCAAATAGAATATAGGATATGATCAAATCCCTGGATTTCTTATCCTATCCTATCCAATCCTATCTTGATTAGAAATCCGGACGACCAAACGCAACCCTATAGTACTGCGCACCATTAATTGTCATTTGTTCTGGATTCAATATCAATGGGTAAAGCTCATATGGAAGAAGAAGAAGATCAACAAACTTATGCAGGGACATTGAATGCTTCCACCAAAGAATTACTAGAAGCTAAGAATTCGCAGAATATAGTTCAGATGGAAGTTGAAAAACTTCGAGCAGAGATTATGCAGAGGATGGATAGAATGGAGATAAAGATTGAGAAGAAGATGAACAGGTTTGAGGAAATGCTTCACAAATACTGTCGCCTTTTCTGCTCTGAGATGGCCAGCATTGGTACTTACACACTGATCAGAGATGAGAGGATCAGCAAAGAATTTCCACAGATGAAGGAACTTAAGGACTTCGCCGCCTTTATTGCTGATATGGACAAAACTGATGACGTTGCTCAGAGAGATGATGAAGAGCATGTTGATGTTCCATCCTCCTCGTCAAAACAAAATCCACCTCCGTCCCCTTGAATTTGTTTTCAAACTGTCCATATTTGTTTTTATTTTATCTTTATATTTTTTGTGAACCTTGACTATCACGACCTTATGGTTTGATAGCTTGCCTCTTAAATAATATATGTGTGGATTGCTATCTTTGTCATATTATCTTGCTGATGACAAAAAGGGGGAGACGATACCTCATTTTTATTGTAGGTTATTGCAGGTTATACACATACGCGAATTATACATATGCGCTCAAATGAATTCAACGATGTATACAACATATGCTGATATCCTTCCACCACTCAAAGTGCATATCGTATATTTTCAGATGCACACCCTTTTGAAGAGATTTACTTAAGTCAAATAAAAGAGATTTACTTAAGTTAAATATTCATATTCTTTGTGAAATCTCTTTTGAGCTTAACTTTGATACAAAATTTTTTATATTTATCAACTTTTATTGAGGAAGTTTTGTCATCATAAAAAAGGGGGAGATTGTTGAGAAAACCTTCCCTCTGAATATTTTGATTCCGACAAAACTATCCTTCTTATGAGAGAATCTGGTTTATGCAAATAAATCTTCTATTGCAAGGATGAGCATGTGAACAAAAGCTTATAATGTTCCAAAACTGGCGTTTAGACTCAAGGAATAATAGTCACGTATTTGCTTCTAAGTTAGTTGAAGTCTAGTATTCAAATGGAGAAATGTGTTGCCTCTGAAGACTTCAGATGGAGGTTTGTGTTGCCTCTGAAGACTTAATCTCGAGAAGGCTTATGTGACACGTCAGCAAGGACTTTACAGAAGCTCAGAGTCACTGTTCTAATTTGTTTAGATTTAGAGAGTCTTTCTAGTTTAGAAGACTGTTTCTGAATAGCGTTCAGATTCTGCAATATCTCGCTACCAGATTCTAAAGACCCACGTTTAGCAGGTTTCCAGTTTGGCCGCGCCTTTTTATAGAAGTTTGTAAGATTTGATTGATATGATTATTTTCTAATCAAATCAGGAGAATATCCTTGATTAGATATTACCTTCCATGGACAAGATATCTTGGAGATTTGGAAGAACTCTATTTATGGAAACTGAAGATTTGGTTGTATGGGCGACTGAATCTGAAGGGTTCAGACTCTACTCCAACGGCTACTAGATCTTCTCATATACAGTCTCGGTCAATCAAGATTGATGACGTCCAATTAGAGATTGAGGAGCGATCCTTTGGAGGACCTTGGTAACGGCTAGTTCGAGGTCGAAGGAGTATAAAAGAAGATCAATGGTGACTGATGTGAGAGAGCACACGAACTTAAACATTCCAAAGTACTGAGTTGTTCAGATTCACATTCTCTTGTTCTTGTGAGCTCAAAATTCTTATTCTTGAGAGGTTCTGTTGTAAGAGTGATTAGAGAGAAAACTCTTGTAACCTTTCACCAACTCATAGTGGAATCCAGCCGATAGGCTGTCATCGTGGGAGAGTGGACGTAGGCTTGCTAAAGCCGAACCACTATAAACATTGCGTGCAAATTCTCTTTCCCTAATCTCCTCTTGCTGTGTTTAGTTTATCTGCACGTTATTTTACTGATCTTATTCAATTTATGTTCTGAACTTATTAATTTCCGCATTAAGTATCAAAATTGTTTAAGATCACCTATTCACCCCCCCTTTAGGTAATATTGCTAGATACAACATCATTGATAAATTTCAAGACCGTTGGCCCAATGGCTGACAACAAATGTACGGTTCAACCGACCCAATTTCAAGCTATTACCATGTACCTGAATATGTATTTCACGTGGAACTCCTGCAATTATGAATTTATAAAGCCAGCACACCATGTGAGAACTTGGGATGATAATTTCTTGTTTAGTCAACATTAGGTAACACCAACATAAATTTTAATTCAGCATGTAGAAGCACAGAATCTTTCGGAGCTTTTTTACACCAAGCGCCACACGAAATTAATTCGTTGGTGTTCATGACATCAATGTAACACTTTAAAATATACCGAGGTTTGATAATTGTTCTTATTCTTGAGAATATATATATATACACAACGGATAAAATGAGTGTCCAAATTATTGATGTACAGTCTGGCCTTAAGGAATTTGTCAAAATGCTCTTACCTCGAGATGGACCTATACCACACTTATTCAGGGCATAAGACTCTCTGGCCTCAGGTTTGTGATGCACAAAATCAACATAGAGTCGATGCAGAGCATACTATCAGGAAGTAATCAAGACTATGCTATCATACCATTCTAAGATGTCTAATGTTTTGAAATGCTTACCCAAGCAACATATTTCTTCAAAAGAACATGTCGGAATATAGACATTAACTCGTCTGGTGCGGGGATGACAGACGAGTATTCATTAGTTAGCCAAATCCATTATTATCATGGTTAGTGCGGGCTCAAGACAATTTCAAGCTATTACCATGTACCTGAATATGTATTAAGCAATGTTTCAGCTAAGGTCATAAAATTATTTCATAAATTTAATGAATGAATTGATGGAACTCATCTAGATAATATGAAAACATGTTGCAAATGGGATAAACATAGACCTTTGGTGTCATTTCTTTCCATTTCGGTTAATTGACAACATTAGAGCTCCTCTCTTATAAAACCACTAATTTATTTTCCTTCCTCCTCCTCCTCTCTCTCCATTGTTTTACTATTCAATTGTTCTTCATTTGTATTTAGGAATTACTTTTTAACATAATTCGAAGTTTTCCTTTTATTAATTAGTATACAAAAGTTTCTTTTACATGTATTTTAGAGATAGTATATATTTCTGAAATATATGATAGCTACGATTATTAACCTTAAGCAGCAATCCAAGATTATCACATTTAGATATGCGAATCACAAGTCATAAAATAGAGGAATTTACGCACCTTGTTTTGGATTCATCGTTCATGATGCGGAATTGCGATGAATCGATGTTCAAGAGCTTCTCCTCTAGAACCCCCTTAAACACTGGCTTCAATGAGACGGCCCCTTACGTATCGCTTTCTGATTACTCTTTATGTGAGGTTATGTGAACATTAGGGTTTAGAGGAGTAACTTAAGCTCTATTTATAGAGTTTGTAACCCATCCACTCATTATATATAAGGTTTAACTTTGCCCATACTACCAGCCCCATATCCAACTAGGATTAGGAAACCTTGTATCTTTCCTTTATTAGACCAATAATCAATTACAATAACAATTAATAAAGCCCAAATAAGAAATAAATCTTACAATATAATGTCAATATGTTTTGGTAATATTTGTATTTGTAATAATGAATTGCATTGAAATCTGATAATTTATGTATGTGTACCTCTTATGATTGTTATATATAAAATCAATGTTCTAGTCAGGTTAAATTTTTTCATGCAATATTTTAACAAAATTTTATATGATAATCCACGCAATGTTCATGTAAACATCTGGTAATATAGTAAATCGGCACTTTATACGCTTTTATGTAAATATAATTTGGGACATCTTTTTCCGCCAAATATCTACTTATAATTTATCACGTCATTCTGCCGATGTGTCAAGTATCTCTAGTCAAGCAATTATATTAGCCATTCGGATATAGTGATATCTTGAGACGGCCCAAAAAAATTTGAAAATAAAAAAATGTATTAAAAAAAATTCGAAATTAAAATAAAAAATCAGAAAATGATTTTAAAATTCCAAAAAAAATGGAAAATTCAGAAAAGCCTCAAAAATTAGGAAATGGGTCGTTTTTACCGATTAATCTTATTTTTGACGGTTTTGCTCTTTCAATCTTTTCAAAATGACGATTTTGCCCTTTATGGGCAAATTATCTCAGAAAATTCTCAAAATTTTCCAAAAATCACAAAAAATGGGAAATGGGCCATTTTTACTAGCCAATCCCATATTTTGGGATTTTGGCTCCCGATTCTTCTTGAAATGACAATTTTGCCCCTCATGGGCAAATTGTCTCCAAAAAATCTAGAAAAATCTCGGAAATTGGGAAACGGGCACATTCAACTAGCCAACCCTATTTTCAATGATTTTGGTTCCTAATCCCTTCAAAAAATGACAATTTTGCCTCTCTGGGTAAATTGTCTCAAAAAATGAAGATTTTGCCCATGTTGGGCAAATCGCCTCCAAGTCATCCCAAACTCTTTCCAAACCTTAACACACCCCTTCTCTAAGCCATTAGGGCAATACTAGGGATTCCATGTATTATTTTCATGTGTTTTATCCGCACGTCATTGGATCCTTGATTGCGCCATATCTTTATTGTTTGTGATTGATATGCTAGATATTCCCATCTGCATGAGCTCCTAGGTTCTAGAGCCTTCTCTATCTGGAGCCATCTGCATGAAATCATAGTTAGGAAATCACTCAACTTAGGTATAGAAAGGGAGTCAATGGCAACATTGGCGTAACTAAGTCCCCGATCCCAAATATCTGGTTCTGTTAGAGTCGTATGGCTTCTCCCACCGCCCGATGAGGTTTTCGATCTACCTTCCCCAAAGATCTGTGGCGACTCCGAAAGCATGTACACCTACGCACATGTCACCCGACCGTACCTAAGGTCGAACTCGATTCTTAAATCCCGCCGTCGTGCGAGGTGAGGAATAGGGAGAGTCCAAGCCGATTTCGCGGATCGCATTGGATCCGTAGACTTCGGTAATTACCCCTAAACTCGCTCGCATTTGCATCTCGGATCGCGAAGGGTCGCGACAGTGAACAAAAGCTTATATTGTTCCAAATCTTGTGTTCAGACTCAAGGGTAGTTGTCGCGTATTTACTTCTGAGACAGTCAAAGTATTTTGTTCAAATGGAGGAAGATATTGCATCTGAAGACTAAATCTCGAGAAGACTTATGTGACACATCAACAAGGACTTTATTGAATCTCAGAGTCACTGTTCTAATCTGTTCATATTCAGAGAGTCTCTTTTTACTTTTGAAGGCTGCTTCTGAATTATGTTCAGATTTTGCAATATCTTTTGGCTAGATTCTGAAGACCCACATTTGGCTGGATTCCGGTTTGGCTGCGTTATTTATGGAAGTCTGTATGATTTGATTGACAAGATTATTTTCTAATCAAATCAGAAGAATATCCTTTGATTGGATATTACCTTCCATGAACAAGATTTCTTGGAGATTTGGATAAACTCTACTTATGGAAACTAAGGATTTGATTGTATGGGCGACTAAATCTGAAGGGTTCAGACTCCACTCCAACGGCTACTAAATCTTTCCAAATACAATCTCATTCAATCAGGATTAATGGTGTCCAATCAGCGATTGAGAAGCGATCCTTTGAAGAACCTTGAAAACGGCTAGTTTGAGGTCAAAGGAGTATAAAATGATATCAATAGTGACTACAGCTAAGAGAGATCAGAATTTACAATTCCAAAGTGCTGAGTTGTTCAGATTCACATTCTCTTGTTCTCGAGTGCTCAAAATCTTATCTTTGAGAGGTTTTGTAAGAGTGATAAAGGGTAACATCTCTTGTAACCTTTCAACGATTCATATAGTGGAATCCAACCAATCGGCTGTCATCGTGGGAGAGTAGACGTAGGCTTGCTAAAACCGAACCACTATAAACTTGGCGTGCAATTTTCTCTCTTACTCTATACTATCTTTATAGTGTTCTACACGTCTTTCCTTTGAACTTATTATGCATGTGTGTCAAATCTGTTCTAATTTCGCATTAAGTTTTAAATTATTCAGAATCACCTATTCACCCCCCTCTAGGTGATATTGCTAGAGACAACATTACCTAGCCAAAAGAGTAGTAATAAATTGGTCTACAAATCCAGTGGCAAGATAAAAGACTCATTGCGGGTGCAATCATAGTTCGTCTAGAGATTTTCGTATCATTTTATAGTTTAACTTACGAATCAATTTTCGTTACTCTTCATTATTATTGATTTCGTTGAGAGCCAAAACACCATGACATTCACATAGTCGGTGAGTTTCCTAGTTAAGGTTGTTAGGGAAATATAATGTTTTGAAGATGATAAAATAATCAAAGGCTACTAATGTATTTATTGGTTGAGTAGAACCAGGTGAAAGATGCATAAGCCATTATGCAGATGGTGTCTTAATAGAATGTTTGAAGGTTATGAGTTCTCTATCAATGGTGAACAAGGCATTGGACATAGATGTGTTTTACAAGCTTAGAAGGACCTTTGATAAGTGAACAGACCTAAAACGGAAAGTTCGGTAAAACTTAGAAGAACCTTGGATATGTGAACAACGAGGTAGAGCCACGATGGCTAATATACTTGGAGGGATCAGAAGATGGAAGCTCAAGTGAAGTTCTGGATATTACATCAAAAGTTGATAAGCAAGAAAATTGATAACTTCACCAGGGCTGTTGATTAGAAGATGGATTAGTGATACACGTGGGGAAAGAAGTTTATATTGACCTTAGTTGGATGTTCAGACTCAAGTCAATAGTATAGTATATGTTTCTAAAGGAGTTGAATTATATTATCCAGATTAAGTGAAGTGTCACTTATGTAGATTCAACTACACCTTTGAAGAAGACTTATACATTAACAAGGATTCTATTAGCTTCAAACTCAGTGTTCTCTCTGTTCAGATTTAGGAGGCTGATTCTGTACAGAAGACCGGTTCTATTTCTGATGACTGTTCAGAAACTACGACATATTCAGAAACTGTTCTTATCTAAAGACTCGCGTATGACTAATGCTATATATGGCTGAGAATCTGTTTTAAGCAAGTTTGTAATCTTCGATTTGGAAGATGATTCTACAAAATACCGTAGAATATCTCAAGTTGGATATTACCTTTCTAGAGACAAGTCAACTTCCATAAATGAATGTATCTACTTATGGAAACCAAAGATTTGGTTGTATGGGTGACCGAATCAGTGGGGTTCAGATTCTTGTCACTCAATGGCTCCTAAATCTTCAAGATACAGTCTCGTTCAATCAAAATTGATGGCATCCAATCAAAGATTGAAGAGGATCCTCTAGAGACTTGTCCAACGGCTAGTTTGAAGGTGGGGGAGTATAAAAGGAGATCATTAGTGCTGTTACGAGAGAGAGAGAGAGAGAGAGAGAGAATCATAAATTCCAAAGTGCAAGAGAGCTTCATATTCTACATACTTATCTTCGTGAGCTTTACATTATGATCATATAGAGGCTTTGTAAGAGTGATTGAGAGAGGATAGTGTGATCTATCAAAGAGAGTATCATCACTTGTTGTAAACCCTCATTGATTCATCTAGTGGAATCCAGCCTATCGACTGTCAGCGTGGGAGAGTGGACATAAGCTTAATCTTAGCCGAACCACTATAATCGTCGTGTGCAATATTCTCTATCCCTAAACTCCTTTTATTGTGTTTGATAGAACATTGAATCTTGGTGTTCATATCCATAGACTGCGTACTTTCAAATTCTAATTTAAACCTGATATTTGACTTGATCATCTACATTCTGCTATTTCCAGTCGAATTCGTTTAAAAGCACCTATTTACCCCCATCTAAGTGAAATTGCTAGATGCAACAAAGGTGATCAATTGTGCCATGCAAAGAATGTCTTGGACGTGGACCTAAGTTTGGACTCTATGTGTTGAGAAAACCTTCCCTCTGAATATTTTGATTCTGACAAAACTATCCTTCTTGTAAGAGAATCTGGTTAATACAAATAATTTATTATTGCAGGCATGAGCATGTGAACAAAAGCTTATAATGTTCCATGACTGGCGTTCAGACTCAAGGAGTAGTCGTCGCACACTTGCTTCTGAGATAGTCGAAGTCCTACATTCAGATGGAGAATCGCGGTGCCTCAGTAGACTTCAGAAGGAAGTCTGTGCTGCTTCTGAAGACTTCAAAAGGAATCTGTGTTGCATCTGAAGAATTCAGAAGGAGGTCTGTGCTGCATCTGAAGACTCATCTCTAGAAGATTTATGTGACACGTCAGCAAGGATCTTACAGAAGCTCAGAGTCACTGTTCCAATCTGTTCAGATTCAGAGAGTCTCTCTAGTTCAGAAGACTGCTTCTGAACAACATTCAGATTCTGCAATATCTCGCTACTAGATTCTGAAGACCCACGTTTGGCAGGTTTCCGATTTGGCCGCGTCTTGTTTTGGAAGTTTGTAAGATTTGATTGACATGATTATTTTCCAATCAAATCAGGAGAATATCCTCGATTGGATATTACCTTCCGTGGACAAGATATCTTGGAGATTTGGATGAACTCTATTTATGGAAACTGAAGATTTGGTTGTATGGGTGACTGAATCTGAAGGGTTCAAATTCACTTTCAACGGCCACTGGATCTTCCCATATACAGTCTCCGTCAATCAGGATTGATGACGTCTAATCAGAGATTGAGGAGCGATCCTTTGAAGAACCTTGGTAACGGCTAGTTCAAGGTTGAAGGAGTATAAAAAAAGATCAATGGTGACTGTTTTTAAGGAACGATGAACTTAAAAAGTCCAAAGTGCTGAGTTGTTCAGATTCACATTCTCTTGTTCTTGTGAGCTTAAAATTCATAGTCTTGAGAGGTTCATTTGTAAGAGCGATTGGAGTGACAACGCCTGTAATCTTTCATCAACTCATAGTGGAATCCGGCCGATCGGCTGTCATCGTGGGAGAGTGGACGTAGGCTTGCTAAAGCCGAACCACTATAATCATTGCGTGCAATCTCTCTTTCCCTAAACTCATCTTGCTGTGTTTAGTTTATCTGCACGTCCTCTTACTGATCATATTCAGTTTATATTCTGAACCCTTTATTAATTTTCGCATTAAATCCGTAAAAGAGTTTGGAATCACCTATTCACCCCCTCTAGGTGATATTGCTAGATCCAACACTATGTTCCTATAAGAGACGTTCAGTTTTGACCCCACGATATTTAATCATCGGGGCTGCTTTTTTTACTGGAAGTTCCTCCACCATTGAGACCGTGTACTTGCCTTTTGTACTTGTCCCGCTCTTCGGCCTACCTAGGTTCACGTGAACTCAAAAAGTATTATTGGAAATTCGTTTGGTTAACATGAAATTACTGGTCTTGCGTATATTGGAAGAGATCCCGTAGAAACTTACGTTTTCTTGTACGTCCTTCGCATTTTTTTCAGATGTACGTAGTTAAGCCGGCTAGTCTAGACGTATCTTCTAGAGCTTCACCCATATGGTGATGGACTTGACCTCCGAGATTACTGTGAACGAAAGACGAGAATTAGATGCGAGACGGTGTGTGGTGACGTGACCTCTATATATGTTTTAGGTGGATCTCACCAAATTTAAAGCTCTAGATGCAGTTTAGTGCATGTACAGGACTCACTAGACAACGTGTTCTCACGTGGACAGCATTTTTCATTCTTCTTGTCCTGTCGCCGCCGCTTAGGCCCTCAGGTTGGACTAAAAGAACATTACAAAATTCTCTCAGTTGCCTATAAAATGCTCAAACACGCTGTGACAATTCATCAAGCAAATAGCACCCGCTCGAGAGACCGGCTTAAAAACAGAGTCTTGTTCTTGGCGTGTGTGCTCTGAGAGATAGAGAGCTGAGAGAGATGGTAGGAACAAAAATGGCGTCCCAGATCCCAGTCGTAGCCTTCTCCGAGGAATGCATGAAATCGGGGACAAGTTCATGGGAAAAAGCTTGCAAAGTGATCATGCAGGCTCTTGAGGATCATGGGTGCTTCATCGTCGATCACCCCAATGTCCCTCCTGGCCTTCACGACTCCGTCTTTAGCGTCACCGAGGATCTGTTCGACCTCCCCCGATGAAACCAAGATCAAGAACACCAACCTCAAGCCTTCCCATGGCTATATCCCCAGAGTCCCCGGGACTCCTCTCCTCGAGGGCATGAACATCAACGGCGCCGAGAAGCTTGAAGAGTGCGAAAAGTTCACCTCTTTCATGTGGCCCTCTGGGAATGACCACTTCTGGTACCATCTTTCTCCACTTCTGCAAACATTACTGTTAATCATCATCGCTCTTTGGGTATATCTGGAATAAAGTGTCATGATCGTTAAGGTCTTATACACACACAAGCTCGTTATGTAATTATTCACGGCATTGAACTGTGTTATTCAGTATATGTGTCAACTTTTATATGCCTTTGGTAGTAAACCTAACAAAAATTATTGCTTTATTAAACGATCTCGCATGACAAACACGTTTGTTTTGCAAAATATGACCAGAGTTGGACTCTCCAATAAGGTTCTAGCATCTCAACTTTAAGTTTTAGGGTATCGAGAAAGAAAAAAAAAAGTTTGGCGAGCTAAGTTTGACTGCTCCAATTTAACTCCTCTCTCTCTCTCTCTATTTTTTTTGGCTGCAGCAAAACTGTTCATGACTATGGCAAGTTCATAGCTGAGATAGAGAAAGTAGTGTTCAGGATGGTCTGCCAGAGCTACGGTGTCGAAAAATGCTATGACCCTTATATCGAGTCCTGCACGTACCTCCTACGATTCTTGAAGTACAAGAAGCCGGCAGACCTCGACACCAGCGTGAACCCGATCGCTCATACGGACAAGAGCTTCTTGTCCTTCTTGCACCAAAACAACATTAGGGGCTTGGAAGTGAGGACCAAAGATGGCGAGTGGTTCACTTTCGAGCCATCGGCTTCAACTTTCATGGTCATGGCCGGCGATGCATGTGTGGTGAGTCACTTACTTGCTCGTGAAAAATTCTTCCAAGCACTAGTTCGTGCGAGTTCATCAAAATCATTTCAAATTATGCGTGGTTCATTCTTGATCAGGCATGGAGCAATGGAAGGATCGAGGCTTGTTACCACTGAGTGGCGGTTAGAGAAGAGAGTCAAGTGAGATACTCTCTTGGGACATTCTCGTACGTCTCGGGGATGATTGAGACCCCCGCGGAGTTCATCGACGAAGCACACCCTCGGCAATACAAGCCCTTCAATCATGTCGATTTCCTTTGCTATTATGACTCTAGCGACAACCGCATCAAGGCCGAGAGCCTCATCAAGACCTACTGCGGAGTTCAGGCCAGTTAGGGCTCAATCTTCTTTGTTCTGTTTTTGTGAAATAAAGTTGTATACTAAAGTCAAAGGTGATTGCTGTAGAGGTTGTTTAAGGCATATTTCTTGCAGCAAATCGGGTCCAACTTTTCTTACAATGTAATTCACCCACGTTACGAAATTATCGGATCTTCCGTTGTTTCTTTCCAATAAGTTGGTTTTCGATTGCTCCGTATAACGTTATTGTACATCTACAAGGACTTTTGAGTCATGCATATGATTTATGCATAGGTTGAATCATTGTCATGTGTTCGCTGAAAAGTCTTTTTAGAATTCAATTCACCTACCTTAGACTTTCTCGCCAAAGAAAGAATTTCATACAATTAGTTCACCCACGTATTTTTCCGTGACAAATGTCATCAGCTTAGATACATAAGATTGTCATCTTATATAGTTCATGTCTCAATCATGTCGACGCATAAGCCAACCTTAACGTGCAATTTTATTCTCGAACTTCTTGTCTTGGCAATCAAATTTTAACGTTGCTGGTTTGTAATAAAAAAGTTATACCAACACCGTCTAGAAGATTGGATTACTTTTTCTGGTCTGAATCTAGAAGACTGGATTGAACATATTGGTCCAAATTGGTCGATACCATATGATCAACATAATATATGCTCGTTCCAAACATGAACTTTTGTAAGAATGATAAAGTAGGAATCAATCACAAGTGCCTTTGCTCATTTTACAGCATCGGGGAACAATTTCATCCAATTGGCCTTCGCTTATTCACTCTTACTCAGGCCAAGCCAGTTTTGGAAAACTGAGTTCATCAACTTGGGACAACCTCGGACCCATGTTATTTTCATTTAGGGAGAAAGATCGAGAACTTGGTGGATATCTAGTCTAAGGGTACAATTGTTTGAGGGAAAGTTATTTTCGAGAATTAGTTTTCCGGATTTTCACCTGTTTGGTTCACCGAAAATGACTGATCAATCGAAAACACTTTCTGGTCAACGGAATATCCATGCATAATATTAGAAAAGTGACTTCCTAAATCTAAAGAGATGAAAACACTTTCCGTAATTGCACCTCTTGAATTTTTCAATACTTTAATATATCAATATTAATATTTATTTTTTTATTTTCCATTTTTTATTTTTTTATTTTTTTATTATCTTTACTTTTTTTTTCTTTTTTCCTTTTGCTTCTTCCTTGGCCGGTGGCGGACCATGGTGACCGTCGGCACCGGCCACAGGCAAGGACGAGCTCGCCCAAGGCCAGCGAGCTCACCGATCTGGAAGGCTCAAGCTTGCCGGCCGAGAGAGAAGGAAAAAAAAAAAGAAAAAAAAAAGTATAACTTAAAATTTTAAAAATAAAAAAAATTAATTTAAAACTTCAAATTCTTTTGCCTCAATAAATTCATGAAATTGAAATTATTTTCCGAATGAGATCCAAACACCGCAAAACGTTTTTGGTCACATATCATCAAACATAAAAAAACTAAACATTTTTCTGAAAAATGATTTCCCGGAGAGCATTTTCCCTTATTATGAAGTTTTTTCCCAACCAAACGCACCCTGAATAAAGTTTTAGAGCATTTCATCATGTTGCTACCAACGACTTCGGTTTTGGCATCATTTAACACTTCTACAGTAGAGTAGTGTACCATTAATTATTAGCCATTGCATGATACCAGTTTACAAAATAATCGACTAGTGGATAAACCGCAACTGTCTAATGACAACAATGTACGTACATTACTGTACTTACAAGTTTCTCGATCCCATTAAGGCTGAGAGCCTCCTCTAAAACCAGCTATAAATTTTTGTTGTTGTTGTAGATAACGGTATACAGGGTCATATCACCAAACGTTAGGCATGCTTATTGTCAAAGCAAGGTCAAGCGGCACAAAGGTAGGTAGTATATGATACATTCTTGAAATGAGGTTCACGGTAATCCGTAGTTCTCTTTACATCTTGGTGGGCTAAGCAGAACCCGGATATAGAAAGAACAGTATAGCTAGTAAAGACCAACACCTAAACTTTTATCTGACTTATTCGAAGCATTTGCTCTTATATGAGATGTATTGATCATTAGGGATGGAGCAACGGAAGGATCAAAGCGTGTTACCATCAAGTCGACATGCGAGAAGACGGGTTGGTGAGGTACTCGGTCGGCATCTTCTCGTATAATACAGGGAAAATAGAGATACCCAAGGAGCTTATTGACCAAGACCACCCTCAACAGTTCAAATCATTCAGTCATCTTGATTTCCTTCGTTTCTATCACAAGATCGATGGCCACACCAAGCTTCAGAGCCAGATCAAAGCCTATTGTGGAGTCTAACCAAACGCACTGGTCATTGAAATTACATCTCAGCCTACTTCATGATCTTGAAGCATATATCTTTGTATTGCTTGGCTAAGAAGAAGTTCTTCGGATCGTACTTCATCAAGTATGAAGAGAGTTGTGCAAGTGGTGGATCTTTTGGACAAGATGGTTTACTTTTCCTTTTTTTGTTTTTTTTTCCTTCCTTTATAATCTCGCAAAGCATGCACTTTTACTTGTCATCAATCTCAAACCCGTATTTTTCTGTTACAATATGAAAAATTGATATGTAGATCACTTCTACTTCGGAGGAGTATTAGACGTATTCGGTATGAAAACTCAAAATTAGGTATAAATTCAATAAGGAAATGCATTGAAAAGTAAAAAAAGAAAAAGAAAAAAATGGAGTAGATTTTAAAAACAGAAGAGAAAAGAGGAATGAAATATGTCGGGTGCTTGAGTTCCTCTCCGTTGTGATAAAAAATAATCAGGAAATCCAAAAGAAATTGATGTCAAGATATCAAATGTGCGGGGCGAAAAGGTAAACGTGCATTAGTAAATAAAGGTCTTAGAATTGCTTCCCAAAATGCTCATCTGTCCAAATCCTTTGTTATCGAAGGTGGTCAGAAATTGTCAAATGATTACTATCAAGGAGTTTATAACCATTGCGCATTTATACTTCTTGTACGATCTTTCCAAGTAAGTTTTAAGAGAGATGACAACGATCCCATGTATTTAGAACTAGCCATTCAAGTCTATTTAAGAATAATCATCCCAAAAGTCATAAACCTATTGTACGGTGGCCAATTCAGTCATAAACCTTTCAATTGTGTCAGTTTAGTCCCAAACCTTTGGAAACTTTGCAATTTAGGGCGCGCATGGCAACATTTTTGCTTTAAAAATTAACTTTTGGCCGGAAGTTGATTTTTCAATTTCTGCTCAAGAAGTTGATTTCTGATTAGAGAAAAGTGTTTGATAACAAGATAAAATTTCTGCTTCTGGAACAGAAATTCGTTTGGTAGCGGTCGACGACAGTGGCGGTGTACGGCGGCGATGGGCAGCAGGGGGTTGCGGTGGGAGGCAGCAGCCGGCGATGAGCGGTGGTCGGTGGTGGGCGGCGATGGTCAGTGGCGGACGGCGGAGGTCGGCGGTGGGCGACGACAGCGGAGGCGTGGTTGGGAGAGAGATACGTTGAAAATGAAAAAAGACCGAAGTGAGAGAGATAGTGATGTTAAGAAATTTCTACTTCTGAAAAAGAAGTAACTTTTTTTAACTTCTAGAATTGGCTCAAAAAGAACTTCAGAAGTAGAAATGTAGTGTTGCGTAACCAAATAGATTTCTGCTTCAGAAGTTGCATTACTAAACAGATTTCTGTTCTAGAAGCACTTTTAGAGCAGAAATTTATTTCCAGAAGTGTTACCATGCGCGCCCTTAGTTCTAAACCTATGATCTAGATAATTGGTCGAAAGAGCTACAGTGGCAAATCGTCAAAAAGGTTTAAGACTAAATTGGTAAATTATCAAAATGTTTAGAACTAAATTGGCTTAACTGAGGTTTACAACTAAATTGGCAAATCGTCAGAAGATTTAGAACTAAATTGACAATTGAAAAGTTAAGGACTGGATTGGTCGTCGTACAATAGATTTGGGATTTTTTGAACAAATTTCCCAGTAATTTTCATATCCTTAAAAGGGGTTGACATTAGAATCGTGTGTTTAAGGGAATCTGGTTTCTTTATGTTTTATGTAGCCGGCCTAGACCCAAAGAGGGACCAATTAGAGCAGGCCACCAGGATCATGACGAACGAGAAACAGCATTTTGCGGCTCCACATTTCAAACTCCCCTTTGTATTCAAATAGTAAATATTGCGTCATGCCCGCGAATCGTGTCTAGCATTGCTTGCACCAATTTCTTGAAATTGTTCGATGCTCTCTTCTAGCAGAAAAAGTCAACTCTCGAAAGTTCGGCTAATTAATTCCTAGGCATCGACCAAAAAAAAAAATTCCTAGGCAAACGGACTAAAAAAAAATTCCTAGGCAAACGTCATTCATTGATTTTGATTTTTTTTTAAAAGTATGATAACCCCACAGACGAAATCGCTATTTGAAATTTGAATTTAGTAATTGTGGAGTTACCGGTCGATAACCTATTAATGCAACTGTTATGCATCAAAACAAGTTTATTGATTTTTTTTTTTTCGCCTACGCAAGTGTAATTTCTTAGATAATGAGTGTCGTCGTGAATCATTCGATGCAATTAAATAAAGCAGCGGTAATTCCCGTGATTACTATGTGTATGGCATGTGTGTTTGTCGCAACCTAAAAATTGATTTTCAGGTTAATGGATTACCAAATTAATTAAATTGAATTTACTAACCTAGCTCGAGTTCTCCCAAGCTCTACCAAATCGTGACTTAGGTTCATGTGATAAATCATGGCAAAATATTTTCAATTACAGAGCCGCCACTAATCTTTTATGGTAGGTAAATTAGAGACCTAAATAAAGTATTCTGGAGAAAATACTTTATTTCATGTGAACCAGAAATTGGATGGATTCGGGGACTTGATTACATTAATCTTTCAATTAATGGCCTTTCGGTACCCGATTTTCATGAAAAAAAATCCTTGGTTTGATGATTTGAATTAATTTTTTAGGTTTTCTCTTTATTAAATGCAATACAAATGCAATCTAACTATATGATGAAAAAACTATACTATATGCGAAAATTAATATGCAAAGATGACATGCAAATATGATATGAAAATGCATGAATGACGTGCAAATATGACATGATAAGAATGCATGACATGGCAATTATGACGTGGCAAAATATGCATGACATGGCAATTATATCTAAACTATATGCTATGCAAAATGAATGACTTTTTTTTTGGTATTTTTATGATTTTCGGATTTATAAAAAACAAGAGTAAGATGCTATCCTCAAATCAAATAACACCTAATTTAATTCAAGAAATTGATTTCTCAAAGTCCTAAACTTTACTAGGGGTTATTTTACATGCAAAAGGTATGAGAAAACATGATTTAACTTAAGAAAATGTGACATCTTTTTTTTTTGGATTTTTTCGGGAATCTATTCAAGCCATAAAATGTGAAAAATTGAACAAAAGTAAACAATATTGCCCATAAAACACCTTTAAATCCGAAATTCCGATTTTTATTCACAACATTCCCCGAGATTGGGGCTAGCAAGTGAATATATTATAGAATTACAGTCGTCCCTATATACATAGGGCAAACCATGAAATTCTATATAGAAATTAGCAATCCGCTTCTCGAGATCGAGAATTTGATGTCTAATTCACACGTACGAGCACAATCGTACTTCGAGATCGAAATCAAATGTTGCCTTTGATGTACGTTTTTCGAGGGACTAGGCACAATTGGGAGCATGTGTTATGGGCAATATTGTTTAGTAATGTTCGAACTTTATGACAAAACAAATAATAAACAATATGCAAAAATAAACATGCTAAAAAAAATCAACCATCCAGAGCACATGAATTTCGAAAATTAGAAAGGGGATTGCCAAAAATTGTGGGGGCATGCTTGCCCTATCCGTCAATGAGTCACATCTCTTAAATTAAGAGATTATCTCACGAGGTTTTTAAAAACAAATTCCAGATAATTACCAAATTAGAATAGATATGTTGAATCAAGGCAAGATTTATCCACAAGACATTAAGATAAGAAAATCACATGGATATGCAAAGATCAATCAAATCCGCGAATGATCCAAATATTCAAACAAATATCAATCAATTAGGCCAAATCGAACCACCGAATTTCAATCGAATATTGCTCTTCTCTATCTTACCAAAATTCACCATTATTTGACCTTCTCAGGAAGGATGTGTAACTTAATTCAAGTCAACCAAAGCGACGATTTTATGGCAATTCCTTCAGTGCACGAAAATTTCAATGAAAGCACATATGATCATATTTTCACAAAAAAGAACAACCACCACAAAATAAGAAGCAAATCTGAAATTTTTGCTTGATCGGATAATCAATTGAGTTCGATTATTCACATCGATAGCGAATTCTAAATATAATGGATTAAAAGTATTCGTGACCTAATTTGACAAGGTTGTCAAATTAAAACTCCAAGGTTTGCTTGATCTGCGGATGGAGTAACAAGTCTGATTCCCAGCCTAAGAGACGCACACGAAGCTCCTCGGACAGCACTGAATTTGCGCCAAAATCACAATAAAACGGTCCAAAATCACGAACAAAATCCTGCAATCGAAATTGGGTGAGAAGATTTCGAAACGGGGCTGCAAACGCCTTGAACAGCAGCTGTACTTCGCGCGGACAGCAACTAAATGGGTGTTTGGGCAGCAGCTTCAATCCACGGCAACGGCAGCTCGGACTCAACACCGAATCAGCGAGGAGAACACCTTCAAACAGCAGAGAAGAGGCACCAAACAGAACAATAGGAGTTGGCTGAATGGTAGTACAGCAGCCGTGACAGCGGTTTGAGGACAAGGACAACCGGAGACGCAAGACAGAAATATAGCGGGGGTAGGGCAAAAGTGCTGAGGCTATGGTCGAACTTGAGCCCCTCTCCTTGGCTTTTTCTACTGCCCCCTTTTTTTACGTGACAGACCTCCTTCTCTCTCAATTTTGTGTGCTCTCTGTGATCGTGAACTTTTTTGTTTTAAGAGGAAGAATCTCCCCTTGTTTTTTTTAAATCCCTCACGTGTTTTCCTCCCAGCCCTCTCTCAAATCTGCCGTAGATGTCTGTGAGAATGAATTCCCCCCTCTTTCCTTTGC
The DNA here is from genome assembly GCA_029784005.1 of Lenwebbia sp. NSW1173648. Lineage (NCBI taxonomy): Eukaryota > Viridiplantae > Streptophyta > Magnoliopsida > Myrtales > Myrtaceae > Lenwebbia > Lenwebbia sp. NSW1173648. The sequence continues at coordinate 15,277,817 of JARCGZ010000009.1, forward strand.
TTTGTGAAGGTTTTTTATAGGCGAGAGAGTCGGAGTTGTCAGGAGAGAAAGCAAATTATATTTTCTCTTTCACTTGCTTCACTTTCCTTTTTGTTCACAAAAACACTTTGAAACAAGTATATTGCCTTCGCTTCTTTCCTTTTCCTCTATTTGGCTTGATTTGGTCCACGCTCAGGCCATGATTCTTTCTTTCTCTGCTCATTGACTGCCTTTTTTACCCAAGATTTTGCAAACATTCATATATTGCTCTTACTGTCTTATGGCCGAATATATATCCTTCCCTGCATTCGATTCAATACATCGGAAAGCTTAATAAACCATGCAATATAACCTTCGGCCATGAGTGAAAAGGAATGGGTTCGGCCACATTTTCGGTCCACGCGGGGTCCATCCACTTAATTAAATTTAGGACATTCAATCGACTTCTCCCACCGTCGGACCGATACAAATTCAAACTTTATGCAAATGCTCCTAATATCTATATGCAATTCAAATGATTTTTTTTTTTGTTAGGGAATAATGTTGATCCCTAATTTTATGCAATAAGTAAATAAATCAAAATCAAAATCAAAATCAAAATTTAGGTGTCAACAATATTTACAGAAGCTTCTAATTAAGGTGTAAACGGGTTCATTGACTCATTTTTCCACTCATATTTGCTATGCTGGATTTAAAACGGATTGCTCGATTTTTTATTTTTATGAAGGGATATGGTTAGCATGACAGTGTGACAATATAACGGTGAAATGCCAGGCATAAGATCAAAGGTGGGTCTCGGCGTCCCGCCATAATTGTTATATATTTTTCGCCATTCATAACACTTGCGGTTGAGATTGCACCGTTATACTGTTACACCGTGAGATTCTCAAATCCCTTTTTATGAATATGTTAAAATGGGTTGTAACAAAATAAAGATCAACGAAAAGCGGGTCTAAATGAGTATGGATCGATGAGACGGTTTCGGTTCCAGAGAATTCGTAGAAATCGAAATCATGGCGCGTGAGCTCCACGATGCGAGTGTTTAGCTTAGTTAAAGCATTGATTGATCACTTTCTGAGCTTCATTGGTTGATTACTCATTTGTTCATTTGGACGAGATGCGATTGACGGAGCTTGTTTCGTTTGTACATTTGGCCCAACTTCGTTGGTTGATTCAAGGGATGAATCGATGAATGATTCCACTGCTAGAAAAAGTTTAGATTGTGGTTCGTTCGTTTGTACTTTATACTTTGGTCTGTAGTGATTTTCTTCGAATTCAAATCGGATTCTTCCATCAACTTGATGTACTTTGTACGATTTTACTCTGGCATATTACTACTAATTTATAACTAGATAATTTTTTCCCTATTTACTTTGTTTATAATCGGTTAGTTTGTTCTTTCAGTGTGTTATATCCCATACGAGAATTGATTATGTAATAGTCTTGGTTGACCGTAAGAGTAACAGTCCGTTTTGGGCCAAAATAAATAAATAATAACTAATTAAAAATTATTGTGAGGTCCATTCTTTCAAAAATTAGTCGCCCACAATATATTGTTATTCTTCACGTAAAGACTGTTATACTAGCAAAACCCTTTCCATATCAAGAGTAAAAAATTACTAAGTATTGGAGCTCGGGTTAGTTCGGATTCGGCTCAGGTCGGATCAGGTATGATACGCTAAGATTGCACTTACATATATAAAAAAAAGTTTAGCCCATTCTTTTAGAGGGACGACTATATCATATAATATATGAGAAACTATTAGGTGCAACTGTGACACCACGTGTATTTTGCTGGCTCTGGCTCACATGGAGCTTCGGGGTACTGTCAGTTGCACTGTTGCACCTAATATTTTCTCATAGTCTATTAAGAGTTATTATGCTGTGGATGCGCTTGAAATCACTTTTAGCTTTTATTTTCAGGGGTACGTTCAATGGTTTCGGTGACCGATGCATATGTCTTTGGTGACCATGCACGGATACTTCGCTAAGATTCTGCCGGCATTACTTGTCGGGGTTGCTCACATATCTCGCGATTAAAAGACACTTCTTTTTTTTTTGGTCGAAAGATTAAAAGACACTTGAATGCCTCCAAAATGAAGATGCCAAAAAGTAAAATTGCTGTCTAGGATAACAGGACTAGCCATTGGAGTCTTTTCGAAATCATATGTTCCGGGCCATCCCAACTTCTTTTTAACATATTATATCACCGCCTTCACCGAAAGAGGGATCAATTTAGACAAAAAAAAAATAATTTGGCCGTTCCAACCTTCCCAACTTCCCTTTCGTACTCAAATGTCTATATCGATATCGTGCCGTGCCCGCGAATCACGCCTAGCATTGCTCTCTCCAACTTCTTAAAAATTGTTCGTTGTTCCCTTATAATAAGAAAGAGTCAACTCCCGAAAGTTTGGCTAATTCATTCCTAGGCAACGCCATGCATTTGATTTTGATGTTTAAAAATATGATAACCCCACAGACGAAATCAGCATTTGAAAATTGATTTTATTAAAATTATGGAGTGGCACCGGTCGATAGCTGGAAAATTTACCAAAAAAGTCCTAAGCCTATTGCATTTGTGCTAATTCAGTCATAAACATTTTGACAATTTGTCAATTCAATCATATTGGTTGGAAATCGATGAAGTGGATACCAATCGTCCTACATGAGCTGGCGTGGGTAATTTTTTTAATTTAATTTAATTTTTCTCTTTAATTTTTTTTCATTGTGCCGGCGAGGGTACCGGGGACCCTCACCGGTCGCAAAGGCCTCACCAATAATAAAAATTAATTTTTAAAAAAAAAATTATTCGCGTCAGCGCCGGCTGTGTCACGTAAGACGACTGACGTCTACATCAGCGATTTCTGATTAGTAGGGCTGAATTGACAAATCATCAAAAGGTTTAGGATTAGATTGATCAAATCAAAATGTTTAAGACTAAATTATCACAAGTGCAATAAGTTTAGGACTTTCTTGATAATCTCCTCGTCGATAACCTGGTAATGCAACTATTGTCCGTGCATTTAAACAAGTACATCAATGTCCTACTCCCACTTTGATTTCCATGTTTTTCGGCGCCTTCCACTCGTTGCTATGCTAATGGAAATAAAAGACAACGCATAGTAGTTCACAGGAAAATAGGAAGCAAGGCCAACCTATACTAAGACTAGGGTGGATTTGGTTCAGCATTTTCAAAGCTTATTGGGACCCCAAAGCCCATTGGGGAAAATGTTGGGCGTTTGGCAAGTATTTTCAAAGGGCTTTTGGATAAAAGTTGGCATTGGGAATGCTGAAACCCCAATTAATGAAGATTACTCAACTGCCTATTTTGCCCTCAAAATTTTAGTAAGAATTCATATTTTCCCTTTTTAAAAATACAACCCTAGATCTATGCTTCAGTCTCTCCCTTACCCTTATTCACACCGCTCCTGCTCTCGCTCTGCACTTCGCCTCCACCAACCTCTTCGCTTAGTTCCTTGCCTGCCATTCCTTCTCGTTGCTCGCTCTGCAACCTTTGTTCCATCTCCTCTTTGTCTCCAGGTGAGATTTTCTAATGCCCTTCTATCGGAAGAAACATGATTTTGGAGCTTCCCGTCCCTCTATTCGTTAGATCTGTGACTATCTCTAGCGTTGTCTCCCCCTCCTTTTTGTTCTGTGTGGTTTGGGTCTTGTATTTGCCCTGATTTTGGAGCTTACGAATGAAATATTGTTCATAGGCAGCAGCATAATCTGAAAGACTGATTGGTCTGTCAGTGGTTGTTTCTTGGCTTTCATTGGCAAAAGAAATAAACTGAAGTCGGAATCTGTTTAAGGAGGTTTGTAGTTTTTAAGGATAATGAATTTCTTTAGCTTATGTTTTTTTTTTGGTCGGATTCTTTAGCTTATGTTACCATGTTCATCTTTTGCTACTTTTTGACATAGTGTGATTTAGTCAGTGTACCGTTCTTGAAAAGGATCAGAGACAACTTTTTAAAATTGGGTGAGATAGCTTTTAAGAGAGAGATTGTATCATTTTGATGTCCATCATAATCACCAATGAAAGATGCTGGGTAACCGAATTGCGATCGCGTCGGGTATCGAATTTCTTTCAATGTGATTTTTTTTCCTTTTGAATATTTTTAGCAAAAATAAAGAAATTAATTTTATTTATAAATTCATTAATACATATCTTTAACATTGTCGTTAATATATAAATTAAAAAAGTTGCTGACTTCATTTTTCAATTTTAAACCAATTAAAAATAAAAAGCTTAAATTAATCACACAAAGGCACTTTTCAAATATGTTTCTACCAAACGGCTTTTCTCTCAAAATTGCTTCTCAAAGTAGAGTTCACCAAACAGTATTTACATTTTTCCAAAGCCTTTTAGGCTAAACTGCTTTGCATTTCCCCCCAAGCTCATTGAAAAAGCTGAATCAAACCCACATTTAAGTAACTCCTACACCAATGTCCTACTCCCACTTGCTCGGTCAACTTTTCGTGTCAGGTTCGCGAAAGACACAATTCATTCGCTCCTATAAAACGTAGGACAGCCGTCGGTAGCAAAACATTGTTTAATAAATGACAACACTTTATTAGCTCCTCTATAAAAAAAAAAGGGGTATCGAACCATTAACCCCAAGTTTGGAGTGGACAGAGGGGCTAGAAAGCAGAAATGGCGTCCAAAGTTCCCGTGATAGTTTTCTCAGAGGAGAGTATGGAACCCGGGACCAAGTCTTGGATGAGCGCTTGCGAAGAGATCGTGCGGGCTCTCGAACATCACGGGTGCTTCGTAGCCGAGTACGAGGATTTCCCTCAGGAGCTTCGCGACCTGATCTTTGGCGCCGCGAAGGAGCTCTTTGATCTCCCTCAGGAGACCAAGGTTCGGAACCCCGATAGCGCCTACTCAAAGGGCTACATAGCCCACTATCCTGGAACTCCTTTGCTTGAAGGTCTGAACGTTGATGGTGCTGAGAAACGTGAAGCTTGTGACAAGTTCACAGGTCTCATGTGGCCATCTGGGAATGCTCGCTTCTGGTACACCCTCTTCCCCCCTATTACCACCCAAAAAAAAAAAAAAAAAAAACCGTATTTGGGGCACGGAATAATACAACTTTGGCTCTCCAAATGTCTTTAATAAGTTGCAATGAAAGCTTCACGTTTATGACGATACAGTTGGGATTCTGAGTCTTTGCTAAGTAAGTCGATTTTTGTATATCGATCTTATTAGTAAACAATTTTCCGGTTTGCTGTAGCAAAACTGCTCATTCCTACACTAGGGAGATAGCTACATTGGAGAAAGTGGTGACGAGGATGGTGTTCGAAGGCTATGGCGTGGGGGAGTATTGCGACTCTCACAACGAGTCCATGACATACCTCCTGCGCATCTTGAAGTACAAGAGACCTGGCGAAGACGAGGTTAACATCAACCCGGTCGCCCACACGGACAAGACCTTCCTGTCCATACTGTATCAGAACAATGTGAGGGGCTTGGAGGTGATGACGAAGGATGGAGAGTGGGTCACCTTCGAGCCCTCGCCTTCGTCTTTCATGGTCATGGCCGGTGATGCGTGCGTGGTGAGTCGATTATCTATTATTCTCCCCGAATAAGTTGAGCCCCACCGATTATGTGCCTGAAATATAGTGCACTTTAGATTAAGAACAGAAGCAGGGTCAAATGGCACATAGTTAGGTAGTATAGATACATACTTTGAAATGAGGTACATGACACGAAATTATACCCCATTATGTTCTTTACTTGTTAGATGGCTGGCTAACACTATACTGTTATATGATTTATTCATATGTATATGGGTTGTCAGGGATGGAGCAACGGAAGAATTAAAGCGTGTTACCATCGGATCAACGTGAGAGAAGACGGGCCGTTGAGGTACTCGCTCGGCGTCTTCTCGTATAATACAGGGACAATAGAGATACCAAAGGAGCTCATAAACCAAGACCACCCTCAACAGTTCAAATCATTCAATCATGTTGATTTCCTTCGTTTCTACGACAAGAGCCAGGATCGCACCAAGGGTCAGTGCCTCATCAAAGCCTATTGTGGAGTCTAAAACCTATTGTGAAGCTATTGGGGCACAGCATGGTTATCGAATAAAATTTCAGCCAAGTTCATGATCTTGCAGCATGTATCTTTGTATTGCTTGGCCCGAAAGAACTCTGTAGTACCATATTTAAGTATGAAGCATGTATTGTAGAATATTTAAGTATGAAGCATGGGTTGTGGTAAGTAGTGGATCTTTTCGACAAGATGATGTATGGGCCCCTTTCCCTTTCCCTTTTTCCAAATCTCGGTATGGATGCACTCTTGTTACCAATCTAAAACACATAAACATTTCGTACTTACTAAAATTATGAATGTAATTACAAAAAATGAGACACCAAAGCGTCGGTTTGGAATTCCTTCCAAGTAGAGGTGATTAACGGGTGCTGGCCCGACCATCCTGCCCTCGGGCCTAAGTGGGCCTGGACTAGCTTGGGCAAAGGTCTCACATGTGCTGAAGCCGAAACGTGCATCTTTGCCCCAGGTTCGGCCCGAAAACCCCCATCCAAATTTGTGATATGGTGGGCTTGGGCAACGCATTAGGCCTCACTTAAGCCCGCCTAATGATCACTTCTACTTCGAACAAGGGACCGAACCTATTCGGGATGAAAAATATTAGAATTGGGTAGTTGAGAATGAAATACGACGGATACTTGAGTTCCCCAGGAAATCAAAGAGAAATCAATGTCAAGATATCGAATGCGTGCTGCAAAAAAGATAAAGGTAGCTGCGTTCCCAAGGGAGCGCGAGAGGGTTCTTTCCCCCCCCCCCCCCCCCCCCCCCCCCCTCTCCTCTATATTCCTTTAGATCTCCCCATCGTTCTAATTTTTAGATTTCTTCGTTAATTTCGTGGACGAGCCGTCGACATCCTCTATCAAAGTGAGCTCTGAAGATCGAAATGCGTGTGCCTTGGAAGAATATGCTCTCTCTATATCTGCTCACTCCGGCTCCGAGTGCTTGCTCCTGATTGTCGAGCGCTCCACGAGTTTTCGAAGTTTTTTTTTTCTATTAATCGGCTTATCTAAAAGCGATTTTGTGATCAATGTGTATCCTTTTGCAGTTATTCTCTTCCGATCTAGAGTTAAAACTATATTCGAATGCTCTTCTATCTTGATGTAGATATGGATGTGGGATTGACAAGACGTTTTTTGTACTTTCTCAACATATTTGTGTTGTTCTTGCCTCTGTATGGTGATAGTGCTGTGGATGCCGAATCTGGATGCGCACCACCTTCTGGCAAAGCCCTAACTACCAGATAGGGATTTCTCAGTTTGTGCTTAAATGCAATGACAGATCCATCCTTGAAGAATGAGCGAGTTTCTACATGTTGTATCAAATTGATTCACTTTTCAGATTTACTTACTTTGTAAGATTTTTATTTTTATTTTGAAATGATGTATCTCTCTTTGATATGAATGAGGATCTTTCTTTCGACCAAAAATAAAAATAAAAATAAATACACTAGCATATAGTATTTTAGAATTGCTTCCCGAAAAGCTCATCTCTAAAGTGTACCCACTGCTATCGAGATGCTAATGAAAAGCAGTGTGGTCAACAACAAAAAAAGATTGAGAAGATCTAATCAAATTCCCAAAAAGAGAAAGAGGAAGATCGCCCTTTAGTAATGTGCCAAACCGACACGTCTTGATTCACCCTCCAATGGGCCGGATCAAGCTCAATATCAGTGAGCCCCGAAAGTCAGCCCATGGGCCAAAGCCTGTGTCCACATGAAAATTTCTAGTCCCTATGAAGCAGATTCATGGGGATCGATATCAGGACCCGAAAGTGGCATGTAAAGTTTAAATTGAAAAAGGTGATACTTGGAGAGCAATCCTTTGGGTGCATCAAGTAGGTCCTCCTCGTACCATGACAGTAATCTATAATGCTTCTCTTTTCCATAGTATACGTATCAGGGGTGTAAAAAAGAACCGATTACGTAGTGAAAAAGCCATCGAAATAGATTGTAGGTCATGAATACACCTGTAAAATCGATAAGTCGGGTCGGGTCATAAATGGTCCAACCTAAATTGACCCATATAACCCGTTTATGGTCTATTTATGGCAATGCAAATTTCTCGACCCATACCCAACCGGATCCATATTACTAAAACACTTCTATATTTAATACAATCTGAAAAATTTATTTTTATAATTTATTTTTAAAAAAACATATGGCTAAAACACTGTGGACAAATCCGGCGAGCGACCCTCATCGGTCACAGGCGAGGGCCTCCCGTCCCTTGCCTAGATCTAGTGAGGGCTGCGAAGCCGTTGCCCAGTGGCCATTTGGGCAAGGGCTGCCGAGTCGGTGAGAGGTTCACGGCCCTCGCCTTGTGGCCGGCAACCCTCGCCAGATTTCATAGAAAAAAAAATAAAAAGAACAAAAAATCATAAAATTATAAAATTCTTTCACCCAAACAAACCAACCTCAGATCAGATCCATATTCAATTCACCCAGATTTAACTTAATCCACCCATCTAACAGTTTGCATACGACAAACGAGGTATCACCAACACAACCAAGTAAATTGCGTAAATGGTTCAACACCTCCATGACATGATGAAATGCAACCATCACAAGATAATGATAACTTTAGTCCATCATGTGAATTCATGCTTACGACAAACATTATTTTGTCGATGTCTTTCGGCGACATATAAGATTCTTTCAGAGGTACGGCTACATCGTAGAATCTAGAAAGAGTTATTATGGATGTGTTTGGATTCACTTGTTACTTTTTGTTTTCCGAGATCCACTCTATGGTTTTGGTGGCCGATGCGAATGTTCTTGTTTACCATGCATGGATTCTTCGCTAAGAGTCGTAGTAATATAACGTGGAAACTGATCAGAATTTTGCACATTAAATCAAGGCAAAAAACCCAAAAAAAAAAAAAAAAACTGGGAACGATAAAGGACACCAGAGATTTACGTGATTCGGTCTGAATGTCGGTACCTACATTCACGGGGAGAACCAGCAAGAATAATCCACTATAATTGGAGAATCGAAATTACAATTACTCAAACGCTCGTGTTTTCTAAACCCAAATTATATCCAAACTTAAATTATATCCAAACCCAAAGTATTTACAAATAAAACAACTCAACTGCGTATAAAACTCACGAAATACAAATCACCGTGTTCATGAGTCAAGCACAATCGGTCGGTACGGCTGAACCTAGAACTCCGCAAGTTCTTCTTCGTACAATGGACCTTTACTGTGCAACGTCCTTTTTTGGCTCTCTGCAGGCTCGAGGAAAACAAAAGACAAAACCCTTGCTTTTTTACTTTCCTTTTCTTTCCTCTAATTACTCCTGGGGCCCACAAGTTTTCTTTGTACGACCAAAAGGAGAGCCACACTTTCTTCTCAAAGTTTGACCGTGCATATAAATATACAATAAAATAAGTGCACCATTTTTCTATCTTGTAGTGGCAGAAAGCTTTTGCCCTTTTATTTTTATTCTCTATCACGGCCGCAATTAAATTCAAGGCAAACACATCGTACACGGATTTAAATTCGAGATATAATTTAATAATTCTCCACATTGGCTAGATGTTTAAAGCTAAATCAATAGTGATTATCATCTATGATGCTCTCCCAACGCCCCGAAGGACGCTCACTCTCTACGGACGCCAATAGAGCTCCACTAAAGGATCATGCTTAGTCATTATGTCCGCAAGGTTGTCCGTTGTCGCTATCTTTTTCACAACAATCTTACCCTTCGCTAAGATATCTCGGATGAAGCGGTACCTGATGTCGATATGCTTCGTTTGCTCGTGATAAACCGGATTATATGCTAGATAAATCGCGCCTTGGTTGTCACAGTGTATATCAACATTTTTCTATTCTAACCCAAAGTCCAAGAGCAAATCATGTAACCATATCGCCTCCTTAGCTATAAAGGTAAGTGCCATGTACTCTGCCTCAGTCGATGACAAGGCAACGTGGTCCTGTAAGGACGTCTTCCAACTAACTGCACCATTTGCAAGCGTAAACAAGTACCCTACTAAAGACCTGCACTCATCCAAGTCACATGCATGATCAGAATCCACAAAACCTATGGTTTCACTAATATTACTGTCCATTCGGTATACTATACCAACGTCTGTTGTGTCCTTCAAATATCTAAGGATCCATTTCACAGCTTCCTAATGAGTTTTACTAGGACGCTTCATATAACGACTGACTAGACTCACCGCCTGTGAAATATCAGGCCTAGTGCATACCATGAGATACATAATACTACCCACTGCACTAGAATAAGGAACACGAGACATATGCTCCTCCTCTTCCTCAGTCTGCGGTGATAACTTATCTGAAAGTTTAAAGTGCTTCGCTAATAATGTACTCACAGACTTTGCTGACTGCATATTAAAACGTGCTACAATCTTCTCAATATATTTCTTTTGATACTGACGTAATACTCCTGCAGTCTTGTCACGTAAAATCTCCATACCCAAAATTTCTTTGCAGCACCTAAATATTTCATCTCAAATTCAGCACTCAACTGCCTCTTTAGCACATCAATATCAAACATATTCCTAGCTGCTATCAGTATATCATCAACATATAATAGCTGATATATCAAAGACCCATCATCCAGTCTCCTAAAGTAAACATAGCTATCCATATCTGACTTTTCAAATAATCATGACTAGCCATGAAAGCATCAAAATGCTTATGCCACTGCCTAGGAGACTGTTTTAGCCCATACAACGATTTATTTAACAAGCAAACATGGTCTTCCTTACTCGGAATAGCAAATCCTTCTGTCTGCCTCATGTAAATCTGCTCCTCCAATTCACCGTGAAGAAATGCCGTTTTCACATCAAGCTACTCCAACTAGAGATCCTGTGCAGCAACGAAGACAAGTAAAACACAAATAGAAGTATGTCTTACCACAGGAGAAAACACCTCATTATAGTCAATGCCCTCCCTCTGTGAATACCCCTTCGCAAGTCTCGCCTTATACCTCGCTGCCTCTACACCAGGAATGCCCTTTTTCCTTTTGTAGACCCATTTACTTTCGATAATCTTCTGGCTCTTGGGTACTTTAACTAGCTCATATGTCTGATTTCGATGGAGTGATTCCATCTTCACTCATAACCCCTAGCCACTGTGACGACTCAGAACTAGCCATCGCCTCAGAGTAAGACGAAGACTCGTCTGTCTCCACCTCATCACCTACAGTCAAAGCATAAGCAATATCTGTATAAGCATAGCGTACCGGTGGTTTAATTTTCCTTCTGTCTGTTTGCGGCTATACTATGCTACGGCTGTGCTGGTTGTTCAGTATCACTGACTTCAGGAACTGCGGCCTCATCTATAGTCTCAGCCTCTGTTACCTCCGAGGTCTTCGGAGTCTCCACTTGAAGCTCCACCTCACTACTGACACCACGACCTATCTACTCTGCTGGTAGTATCTCAGGACTCCTCTGTCGAAGCATTGCAGTCTTGTCGAAAACCACATCTCTGCTGATTAGAAAATCGGGTGATTTGAGATTAGTGCACCACAGCCGGTAGCCTTTCACCCCATGTGCATAACCCAGAAATATGCACTTCTTCGACCTTGGCTCAAGCTTACCATCATTCGCATGAGCATACACAGGACATTCGAATACTCGTAATTCGGAGTAATCAACAGGTTTCCCTGACCATATTTCGTCTGGAGTCTTTCACTCGATAGCAGATGATGGAGATCGATTAATCAGGTAACATGCCATATTCATTGCTTCGGCCCAAAATTCCTTACCTATTCTAGCATGCGAAAGCATGCTTCGAGCCCGCTCGAGTAAAGTTCTGTTCTTCCATTCTACCACCCCATTCTGCTGTGGTGTCCCAGGTATTGTGCGATGTCTCACAATTCCTTCTCTCTCGTAGAACTTGGTACAATCTTTACCACAGAACTCCATGCCGTTATCGGTTCTCAGGCACTTGATTGGTTTATCTGACTGCTTCTCAATCAATGCCTTAAATTTCTTGAACCAATCAAACACATCAGATTTGTGCTTCAGAAAGTATACCCATACCTTCCTAGAATAATTGTCGATAAAAATCAGCATATATCGGGCACCTCCTTTCGAAGGAACTGAAGACGGGCCCTAGATGTCTGAATGAATATACTCAACTGGTTGCTTAGTCGAATGAATACTTGTAATAAACTTAATCCGTCGTTGCTTCCCAAATATACAGTGCTCACATAAGTCTAACTTACTTGTTTTCTGACCCTTCAATAACCCCATATCTCTCAGCATCGTCATACCTGCCTCACTCATGTGCCCTAAACGCATATGCCATAACCGAGTTAAATAAGAATCTGACTCACCTGATGAAACTGCAGCAGCTCCTGTCACAGTCTCTCCTAGTAGATGATAGAGAGAACTCACTTTCTTCCCTTTCATTACTGTCATGGCACCTCGAGAGATCTTCAGTACTCCACCTTCAGTAGTGTACTTACACCTGATATCATTGAGTGTCCCAAGAGAAATAAGGTTCTTCTTGAGCTCCGGTACATGCCTCACGTCTGTCAATGTGCGCACCACACCATCATGCATCTGAATTCGAACTGTTCCTATCCCCACAACCTTGCAGGCAGCGTTATTTTTCATTAGAACTCTACCACCATCTATAGTCTGGTAAGTAGTAAACAAGTTCCTATGAGGCGTCATATGATAAGAACACCCTGAATCTAGCACCCATTTGTCTCTTGACGAACATGTAGTCACTCACAAAACAGCCTCTGCATCACTGGTGCTGTCCTCAACAACGTTCGCCACACTGCTTGTGGCCTTTTGCTTGTCACCTCTATTTCTCAGCTTAGGGCAATCTCTCATGATGTGGCCCTCCTCGTGACACTTAAAGCACTTCACGCGTCCCTTGGACTTTCTATGGCGTGATTTAGACCTGCTTTTACCTCTGCTGCTACTGGACCCCCGATGTTGATCTCTACCCCGAATCACTAGTCTCCGTGCTACATCCTGCGCCAGACTGTCATCTCGCAACTTTCTTTGCCACTCTTTAGAGAACAAAGCGGACTTTACCTCTTCCGAGGTAATCGTAGTACGCCCATGTAACAATGAAGCAATTAAATTCAAGGCAAACACATCGTACACGGATTTAAACTCGAAACATAATTTAACAAATTTGATGCCTCGAATATAAAGATGCAATAGAAAAAAATGTCGTCTAGTAATACATCAGCATCAGCTCCTCTACCAAGGGATCGCGAACCACTACCCACCTCAAATATACCAGGTGGACAGAGGAGCTAGAAAGCAGAAATGGCGTCCAAAGTTCCTGTGATAGTTTTCTCAGAGGAAAGTATGGAACCCGGGACCAAGTCTTGGATGAGAGCTTGCGATGAGATTGTGCGGGCTCTTGAACATCACGGGTGCTTCGTAGCCGAGTACGAGGATTTCCCTCCGGAGCTTCGTGACCTGATCTTTGGCACCGCGAAGGAGCTCTTCGATCTCCCTCACGAGACAAAGGTTCGGAACTCCGATAGCGCCTACTCAAAGGGCTACATAGGCCACTATCCTGGAACTCCTTTGCTTGAAGGTCTGAACCTTGATGGTGCTGAGAACTTGAAGCTTGTGAGAAGTTCACAGCTCTCATGTGGCCATCTGGGAATGCTCGCTTCTGGTACACCCTTTTCTCCCCTATTGCCACCCAAAAATAAACGTATTTGGGGCACGGAATAATACAAATTTGCCTCTCCAAATGTCTTTAATAAGTTGCAATGAAAGCTTCACGTCTATAACGATGAAGTTGGGATTCTGAGTCTTTGCTAAGTAAGTCGATTTTTGTATAACGATCTTATTAGTATTTTTCCGGTTTGCTGTAGCAAAACTGCTCATTCCTACACAAGGGAGATAGCTAAATTGGAGAAAGTGGTGACGAGGATGGTGTTCGAAGGCTATGGCGTGGGGGAATACTGCGACTCTCACACCGAGTCCATCACATACCTCCTGCGCATCTTGAAGTACAAGAAACCCGGCAAAGACGAGGTTAACATCAACGCGGTCGCCCACACGGACAAGACCTTCCTGTCCATACTGTATCAAAACAATGTGAGGGGCTTGGAGGTGATGACAAAGGATGGAGAGTGGGTCACCTTCGAGCCCTCGCCTTCGTCTTTCACGGTCATGGCCGGCGATGCATGTGTGGTGAGTCGCTTATCTATTATTCTCCCCAAACTAGTCGAGACCAACACTATATCTGGTTTTTTCATATGCATATGGATTGTTAGGGATGGAGCAACGGAAGGATCAAAGCGTGTTACCATCGGATCAACGTGAGAGAAGAAGGGTTGGTGAGGTACTCGCTTGGCGTCTTCTTGTATAATACAGGGACAATAGAGATACCAAAGGAGCTCATAGACCAAGACCACCCTCAACAGTTCAAATCATTCAATCATGTTGATTTCCTTCGTTTCTACGACAAGAGCCAGGATCGCACCAAGGGTCAGTGCCTCATCAAAGCCTATTGTGGAGTCTAAAGCCTATTGTGAAGCTATTGGGGGCACAGCATAGTTATCGAATAAAATTTCAGCCAAGTTCATGATCTTGCAGCATGTAGCTATGTATTGCTTGGCCAGAAAGAACTTATTTGTATCGTTCTATATATACGTATGAAGCATGAGTTGTGGTAAGTAGGGTTCTGTGCTTGATTACCTTATCCCCAAGACAATGGGAATGTGGGATAAATAAGGTACATGCATCAGATGTTTTCGTGAAAATTGAGAGATTAATACATATATCTATTGTAATTAGCGCTTTGATTAGTCAATATATTTCTTACCTTAACCAAAAAGAAAGAAAGAAATACATATATGTCCATAAAAGAGTGATTACTGATGTGCAAGATCATGTCCGTTTCAAGCATTTTTAAAAATTACGATTATGCTTCAACTTGCGTCGAATTGGATATTTACCTCGTATCTCATGGTCTATAAGTCATGTAAATTAATATCATCTCAACCATTAATTATGTAGGTCGCATTGTGGAGCCTACATGATTAACATGTGAGTTGGACCGTATGGATCATATAATATGTTTTTTCTTTGTCGGCATATTTAAAGGGGCAGCACATCACATACGTCAACCATCCTATTTTCTTTTCGCAAGTTGTTTTGCGACAAGACACGTACATGCACGTAATTAACTAGGTCATCATCGAATTTGAAAATATGGCCAATTGCTAGACCATAAAACCTCCACTGGAAATGTCTTTTCCCTGATAATATATGGAAATATGACCATCGCTCGAATTTCATCCAAACATTACAAAGTTTCAAACTATATACAACTTATATTAAATAGGTCTAGTTGGGTCAGATTATTTATGACCCGACCCAACTCGATCGTTTGACGGGTCTATTCGCACCCAATCACCTACTTTGTCCGTTCTACTGTGGATGAGAATTCATGAGTCGGCTACCTTAGGGAGAGAACCGTTTGACCATGGAATATATATTTGCACAATAACCAGTTGAACCATCAAATACGACTTATCAAGTGAAACCATACATAGCCCAAAGTTCAATTCAGGAGATTTAGAGAGAGATCGGAAACCTAGAACTCATGGGTTCTCCAACAATACCAATTCCCACCATTGATCTAACCTTGGAGGACTCGAAACCTCATTCGAGTTCTTGGGTCGCCACGCGCGACCACATCCGCCTTGCGCTCGAGGAGCACGGCTGGTTCGTCGCGAAGTACGACAAGCTGTCGCTACATCTTCGAGGCGCGATCTTGTCCGACCTGATAGAGCTGTTCGAGCTTCCACACGAAACCAAAATCCAGAACACGAGCGATAAGCCCGCGTTCGGCTACGTCGGGAAGATCGCCGCGATCCCTCTCCACGAAGGCTTGGGGATCGACTGCGCCACAGATTTGGGAGAGTGCCGGAAGTTCGCCAAGCTCATGTGGCCATCCGGCAACGATCGTTTCTGGTACGAGAAAACAAATTAGAATCCATGTTTCTGTTAACATTTAGCTTTTTGACTACTGAAGCGCTGATCCAGATCATCATTTTCGCAAAATTCATCATCTTCGTCATTAATTTCTCTTAGCAACCATCCTCAATCCGAGCAACAGTTTATATAGTGAATCAATTCTCTGTACTGTGATGCTTGATCAGCGAAAACGCTCACCTTTACGCAAAGACAATCGCGGAGTTGGAGCAGACGGTGGTGAGGATGCTGTTCGAGAGCTACGGCGTGGAAAAGCACAGCAAGTCTCACGTCGGGGCCACCACTTATCTGCTGAGGTTTCTGAGTTACCGGAGGCCCGAGAACGACGAGGCCAACTTGGCATTCGTGACTCACACGGACAAGAGCTTCGTCTCCATACTCCATCAGAACCATGTGAGAGGATTGGAGCTGAGAAACAAGGACGGAGAGTGGGTAGGGTTTGAGCCCTCACCTTCTTCGTTCGTGGTCTTGGCTGGTGATGCATGCATGGTAATGGTAGTTGCCCTTTCTAGTATTTTGCAAAATTAGACAGATCAAGGAAGTTTAATCATTTTACGGTAGTAATAGACAACTTCCAATTTAAGGTCTGTTAATAAGGTAGACTCTTGACAAAAGATCAAATATTGAGATATATTCTTACAAAAGCTCTTTGTTTAACGATGGTATAAGTTTGAACGAACGAAAAATGGAATGTTTTGCTTGGACAGGCATGGAGCAATAACCGAGTAAGGCCTGCTTATCACAGAGTGGTGATGAAAGGGAACGAAGCAAGGTATGCGCTTGGTTTGTTCTCGTTCCGGGGTGGACTGATAGAGACTCCGGAAGAGCTTATCGACGATGAGCATCCAATGCAATATAAGCCGTTCGATCATGTGGGCCTGCTTCGTTTCTACGACTCCGTCGACGCCCGTGACAGAGCCAAGCATACCATGACCAAAGCCTACTGCGGAGTCTGAAATCGACTCTCTACGGTCCGGCACAGAAGGAGAAGCGAACTCTGTATTAAAAGAAAATAAAGAGAGTTTAAGTATGGAGTGTGTAAGGATTTGGGCTTCCCAAACGAGTGAACTATTTAGAGACGATTGTTTATGAAATTGTGACTATGAAGTTACAAATTGACTTCATAAGTATGGGAAGTGTATTAACTCTGTAATAGTTTCACATAACTTAAGGCTACAAATAGTCACTTCAGGAGGGAGATTGTGCATATCTACGGATCCTCAAACCCGTGCACCGATTTCCCGTTATAGATTTACCCTCCAATGACTCGAAACCCGATTCAAGCGCTTGGCTCATCCTGTGTGCGATGACGTCGACGCTGCGCTAGAAGAGCTCGGATGGTTCGTCGCGGAATATGATAGAGTTTCAGTGAGTCTTCACGACATGATATTTTCCGACATGATAGATTTGTTTGAACTCTCCCGTACGAGATTAAGGCCCGGAACACGAGGGATAAGCCGTCGCATGGTTACGTCGCGACGATCCCGTAAAGATGATGTGACGATCAGTACATAGCTAGATGGATTGAGTGAGGCATTAAAACAGACTGAAAACGAAATTAATATGGACGCGAGAGGGTTGAAGATGTGGACCAAAGATGGAGATTGGGTCTTGTTTGAGCCGTCGCCTTGGTCCTTCGTCGATCGTGGCCGGGGATGCATGTGTCACGGTTCGAAAGTTTTCGATGAACGAAGTACCAAGGACGATACAAGAAGACCGAGCGAGCCTTTTTCGTCTACTCTAGAACATTCCTCAACCGGCCCGCGACACTTGCATGTTGAGTCACTCCACCGTTCTTATTTAGTCGTTTAGTTAATATTTGTGGAGGAATCTGAGTAAACTTAGGCGTCCTAAGATGTTTCGCTACTAGAGTGATGTGTAGAGGTATCGGGAGTTTCAACAAAAACCTCTTTCTATGATGTGCTGAACAGAAAATATGTGATATCATGTGTCATGTTGACGTGGTATCACTGAGTCAATCATGCATATCTATTTTGTTTTCACAATAGCCGTCCGAAGTCTAAATTCTCGGTAACTATCATTGGCTCGGGTGATAATACGCATAAAGTGTGACATGTGTACCACCTAGCACCTATAAGCTCCAAAAACATTATCTGAATTCCACACTATCCATAAAATGTGGTTAATTCCTAACTTCCTTGTTAAGTCTGCTAAACACCAAACCAACATATGTACGTAGCATAATTTTCAAGGGTAATCCTCTGAACCCTCTTAAGCAGCTATTAAAGTAAGGATCCCTCGATTTAAGGGAAGTAAAGCGAGTCAATTTATCTCATGAAATCCGACCTATCACATGTAAATCATAATGGATTTCTTGAGTTGCGACAATCCTGCCCATCGTATAATTGATTTTATTAGTGCGATGATGGGATAAGGAAGATCTTGCTTTCTTAAGGAGCTGGCATTGAAACCGACCAATTCTATTGGTACCAAGCGACATTAAAACAAAAACGTCGTACGTTGCCTTCATGGACCATGAACATAATATAATCAATTTTGAGATCAATATCATGTGTCATCCACTCTGCTTCTTGGTCCCCTAATTGGACTACTCCCATTTCATTGACAAGGTTGCAAACAGGAGATTAACGATAACGTCGATCGTCGAATAGTAAAAATACCACATGATATATCCTTAAAGCCCGAATAATTGAGGAGAGAGAGATCGATATCATGCATCGTAATGTTGTTTAAGATTACATTTCCCTTTTACATAGTCGATGTTTCACCACATATTTGGACCACCTCGAGATCTTGACACCCAAATGGTTTGGTCCCCTAGCTTGGTCTGTATCAATACTTGCCGTCTATATAGAAGCAAGACCCATGGATCAGATCAGGAGTTGATTCTGATTACTACTTTAATTAGTAATAATGCTTCATTTCCCTAGGGTCATATTCGAAGTTCTCTCGCATGACATGCTGACGAGGGCTTTGAAGGTGCCATCAGATTTCAATAACTGATCGGATCAACAAAATGGAGCGGTGCTGATTAAATTTAAGAATGTTTAGCACCTCATGAAAAGAACAAGAACTGGTACCACATGTAATAGTTCTTAAGAAACTATATTTCTTTTGGCTCCTTAAGCCTCATCAAGTGAGCATATTCCGTTTAATATATGTCCAAACACTTTATAGGAAAAATACGAACAGAGAAATACGAAATATGACAAATCTCACAATATGTTTTCGAAGGGGAAAATTACCAAAAAAGTCCTAAACTTATTATGTGAAAGCCAATTCAACCCTGAACCTTTTAATTTGGCCAATTTACTTCTAAACATTTTGACAATGTAATCATTCCAATAAATTTTGGTCAGATATCGCTGACGTAAACGCTTGACGTCTTACATGGCATGGCTGGCATTAATGTGGACAATTTTTGCTAATTTTTTTGAATATTTATATTTTTCTTTTTTTTTCCTCAGCCAGACACTAGGCAATGTCCTACAAGTCCTCACCGGCTATGAGTGAGGTAGCCCTTGTCGGCCACAATGGAAAAATAGAAAATAATTTTTTTAAAAAAATTTCAGAATAAGTTTTAAAAAGTTGCAAAATTTGTCTATGTCAGTGCCAGTAGTGATTTTTAAAAAATTCAAAATAAATTTTAAAAAGTTACAAAATTTATCTACATTAGTGCCGGTTGTGCCACGTAGGATGACCTAACAGTTTCCAGCCAAATTTGGCGGAAGGAATAAATTAGCAAATTATCAAAAAATTTAGGACTAAATCGGCCAAATCGAAAATTTTAAAATTATATTAGCATACGTACAATAGGTTTTATGAATTTTTTGGCAATTACCTCGTTTCCGATGCAGGATTTTCAGAAAGGAAGCTGCTAGCCTGACAATCTGGCAGTACTATCAGTTATTTCTGACCCAACGCAAACGATAACACGCAAAAAAAGCGTACTAGAAAGTCTCAAAATTCAATAACAAAAATTGTCTTTCTCAAACATGAATAAACACTTTTTATATGAGGTGTTAACCCTAACCCTACTAGGACTCTAAACAACAAACCCAAAATTACAAAACTGCCACTAGTAGTAAAATGAAGCCCAAAAAAATAAAATAAAAATAAAGAAAAATTGAAAAATCCAACTAAATGATCCTAAATCACCAAAATTCATCTTTAGTCACAGCCAAAGGCATTGAGAATTGATCAGGAGGCCGTTTCGCTTCAACCGATCAAATTTGAGTTCCAAAGTCGTCAATTTTCAAGTCCGCCGGTTCTAAGTGCATCATCCTCCCTTTGACTTCCGTTGGGATTTTTGCCTGTCCAATCGGTCCAAAAACGCACTGCTAATACTCTCCACATCAATTTCTGGCCACACGATCTCCTAATTAAGGAGTGCTTTATGCAAAACACGCGGTAATGGTGTGTGGATCTACGGTTGAAATTGTACTCAGGAAAGCATTTCCCTTTCAGAAATGAGGTAACACAGCTTTATTATAAAAAAAAAAAAGAGATGAAACCCGTTCGCGGGCCATATAAAAAGTACATATACATGGAACGAACAAGGGGAAGCACCAACATATAGACCACATCTGTTAGAGGGCAAAGTCTCTTAGCACACCTTCACCATCAATGGGATCTCTTATTTCCCCAGTTGTTCCGGTCATCGACTTCAACAACAAGGACTTGAAACAAGGGACAAGCTCATGGGCTTCGGCGATGAAACAAGTGTGCCATGGCCTTCAAGAGTTCGGTTGCTTCGTAGCTTTGTACGACGGTGTTCCTACGGAGCTCGACGGCGCTATCTTCAAGGCTGCCGATGAGTTGTTCAGCCTCCCCACGGAGATCAAGAGCCAGAATGTCAGCGACAAGCCTTACCACGGCTATGTTGGCCAAGTCTCCCTCATTCCCCTCCACGAAGGCTTGGGAATCGACAACGTCACGGATCCGGAAGAAGTCGGCAGGTTCACCAAGCTCATGTGGCCCGATGGGAACGACCACTTCCGGTATCTTGCTAACCGTCTGATTGGCTTCGTTTTTTACGCAAATTTTCCTCCCAAGATGCGTGATTTATGATGTGCTTAACTAACGATTTGGTTTGTTGTGCGATAAGCGAGGTCGCGTACTCTTACTCGATGAAAGTGGCGGAGCTAGATCATATGGTGGTGAGGATGATCTTCGAGAACTACGGCGTGGAGAAACACTACGACTCTCATGTCGCTTCCACTAACTATCTCCTTCGGTTCTTGAAGTATAGGGCGCCCGAGACTAGCGACCAGGGTGACAACGCCATACCCCGCCACACTGACAAGACCTTCTTGTCTATACTTCACCAAAACCGCATCAACGGCTTGGAAATCAAGACCAAGGAAGGCGAGTGGATCGGGTTCAACCTCCCTCCGAACGCTTTCGTTGTCATGGCGGGCGATGCGAGCATGGTAAATTGCTCAGCCCTTCACTACCTAAGCATCTAATTGATTCAATGCATGTTTTGGAACATTAGCAATGACTCTAGTTCTCTGTGTATCGGCTTTGGACCAGGGTTGGAGCAATGACAGGATACGTTCATGTGATCATCGAGTGGCCATGAAGGCAAGCACCACCCGGTACACGCTGGGCTTGTTCTCGTTCCTCAGCGGAATGGTTCAGGTGCCTCAAGAGCTCGTCGACGAGAACCACCCTCTCAAGTATAAGCCGTTCGACAACGTGGGGATGATCCATTTCTACGCCTCCGACGAGGGTCGCAAGCACGAGTACACGGTCAAGGCTTATTGCGGGATTGAAACCCCGGTCGTCTGATTAATCATAAGCTCAATAAGCCCCTTGTTATTTATGTAATTGTGTATTGGTGTGTACTCTTGGAATGTTGCTTCAAATGGTGTGTCCTTTCTATTCTCTTAGTGGAATAATCATGTTATGAGGACTGTGGTAAGTTTGTCATGCCAGAATATTGGCTTCTTTTGCTTTTATAATGAAATCTGATTTAGCCTATGCCGTTGCACAACTTTTCGAATACATCATATTATTTGAATAAGCATGTCCATATGTCCATCTGTCGAGGATTCAACTTGGTTATATTATAAGTTTTCTCCGCAAATAATAGACCTTAAGTTCAATTACTTTGTTCCAACATAGCACTGGCAAAGTCAATCCATGCAACGCATTTTGGACATACTTAACGATATACTAAGGATGAATAATTGATGGGAGACAATTTTAAATAGAGAGTTGGGCTTATCTAACTTTAACTGGCCTGATTAATTTAGTTGATGGGACTTGGAAAAGAGTTTACATCCAACTCCAAGCCCTTTGGCAAGGAGGAGCAGAAAAGAAATGACTTCTACTTCATATACCGATGGCAAAGATTGTTTCAACAAGCAGAGTTTTTTTTTGGTCGAAAGGAAAATTTTCATTTCATTCAAAAGAGAAGTACATAACTTCAAGATAAAAACACAAGTCAAACAAAGCAAATAAATCTGAAAGATAAATCAACTTGGTACAGCCTGCAGAGACTCTCTCATTCCACATAGACGCATCAAAGCACAAACGGCGGCCTATCACCAAATCTCGTATCAACATTAGTTATGAGCACACACCAAAATTTCTCTCTCCAGTAACTACGGCTTTGCTAAAAGGCGATGCGCGCATAAGTTCGGCGTCCCCAACACCATCACTGTATAGAGAAGACAACAGCAACACTAAGAGGTTGAAAAAGCACATATAACGCCTTGTAAATCCCAAATCTATTTCTAGATCGAAATAGAAGAGCGCCCAAATCTAAATTTTACTCTAGATCGGGAGAGAAGACCTACAAAATAGAAATCAATTGATCACAAAATAACTTTCAAATAAACCGACTGCAAAAACAGTAGTGGAGCCGCGCTCGACTAAATGGAGCAAGCACGGGAGCCGGAGCGAGCGAACAGATCCGAAATAGCGGATTCTTCCGAGACGCTCGGGTCCCGAACTTCTGAGCTCATTGGACAAAACTCCCCACATGGAGGAAGTCGACGGGACCGCTTGCGAAATCAACGAGAAAAAAATTAAAAAAAGTGAGGATATGGAGAGATATGAAAACAAAGAGGGGAAATGGCCGGGGGGGGGGGGGGGGGGGTGGGGGGAGGAGGGAAAAATGGTTATTAAGATGTTGGGCCACTAAACAAGAATAATCTTCGAGTGACAAAGAAAGTGTGAAATTCCAACTTCTACTTCATATACCGATGGAAAAGATTGTTTCGACAAGCAGAGTTTAGATGGTGACCTTTATACAATTTTCATTTTCAGCCCGTACATCGTTTCAATTTATAGGGTGAAGGGTTTTCATTTCAAGGTTAATTGGGAAAAGGCTTCAAGAATTTAGAGCCATCTCCAACTTGAAGAATTTAGTTCATACTCGCAATACGAAATTGTAAATGCCATTCATCATTTGTTTCTCTCTTATTTTGGGCGTCGGTGAAAGAACTTATGGCTTGTTTGTGAAAGCTGGTCGATTGAAAAAACTTCAGCCGTCATGAAACGAACGTCTGATACGAGTTATACACGGACTTTTCAGTTGAATAACTAAGGCCATACGAACGTCACTAAATCGCACTACGGTTGAGAAACGGAATAGCTTAGTGAAAGGAACTTGCAAAGTAACTGTATAAAACAAGAAGTAGCAGGCGAACCATTGACCTGTATTGTCATATGTTAACCACCTTACTAAGAAATTAAACTACCAACAAACAAGCTCGTATTAATTAGTGTTCTGTCAGAAGGGGATGCTTCATTTTCCTAGGGTCGTACTGGGAGTCTCTCGCATGACATGCTGACGAGGGCTTTGAAGGTGCTATCTGATTTTAATAACTGATCGTGTCACAAAATGAAGCGGTACTAACTAAATTTGAGAGTGGTTAGCACCAAATGAGAATAACGAGTACTGGCACCACATGTAATGGTTCCTAAGACACTGTATTTCTTTCGGCTCCTTAAGCCTCATCGCATATTCCGTTGACCAAACACTATATATTTCTTTCGGCTCCTTAGGCCTCCCTCCGAACGCTTTCGTTGTCATGGCGGGCTATGCCAGCATGGTAAATTGCTCAGCCCTTCACTACCTAATCATCTAATTGACTCAATGCATGTTTTCGAACATTAGCAATGACTCTAGTCCTCTGGGTATTGGCTTTCGACCAGGGTTGGAGCAATGACAGGATACGTTCATTTGATCATTGAGTGGCCATGAAGGCAAGCACCACCCGGTACACGCTGGGCTTGTTCTCGTTCCTCAGCGGCATGGTTCAAGTGCCTCGAGGGCTCGTCGATGAGAACCATGCTCTCAAGTATAAGCCGTTCGACAACGTGGGGATGATCCATTTCTACGCTCCGACGAAGGTCGCAACAGTCAAGGCTTATTGCGAAATTGAAAGCCCGGTCGTCTGATTGAATCATAAGCTCGATAAGCCCCTTGTTAGTTATGCAATTGAGTGTTGGCGCGTAATATGGCTCTGCATTTGTGTGTAATTTTGTGCAATGTTGCTTCAAATGGTGTGTCTTTTCTATTTCCCTTAGTAGAATAGTCATGTTATGAGGACTGTCGCAAGCTTGTCATGCCAGAATATTGGCTCTTTTGCTTTTGTAATGAAATCGGATTTAGCCTAGGAGTGAGCAAATCGGACCGACCGAACCGGGACCGGTGGTCCGATTCCTAGTTCTAGAGGGCGGCGGTCCGGTTCGCGGTTCTTAAAATTGGAACCGGTGGCCGGGCGGTCCGGTTCCCGGTTCCAAGGGCCCAGGACCTGATCGGACCGGTCGATTATTTTATTTTATTTTTTATTTTTTTAAAGTAACCATAAATGTAATGTTTATTTGTTTAGGGTTTGCTTCTTTCTTTTGACGGTCTTTGATTGGATACTGCTCTCCGGCCATTTATACAATTTTTCCTTTTCCTCCTTTGTTTTAAAAAACATAATCAAATTTCAAAACCAAAACGGATTGATGATCCGAGATCATAATATGAAGCTCGGGAGGAAAAGGGAGGTTAGGTGGAAGTGGGTCAGACTGGGTGGGAAGTGGGAAGGAATAGAGGAGAAGACGACTGGGTTGGGATCGAGGAAGTGTGCGTGCGGAGAAAATGGAGGAAACAGTTGGTGCATGGTCCGATCCGGTTCTCGATTCCGGAAAATTGGGAACTGGGACCATCGGTCCGGTTCCTGGTTCTTGAGGGGAACCAGACCGGACCAGGAACCGATCACCCCTAATTTAGCCTATGCCGTCAAACAATTTTTCGAATACATCGTATTGTTCGAATAAGCATGTCCATGTCGAGGATTCAACATGGTTATATAAGGTCTTTTCTTCGCAATTAATAGAACTTAAGTAGAGCCTTTTGGACATACTTAACAATATAATTATGGCCAAAAAATTAATGTGTGACTAATTGAACTACCGAGTTGGGCTTATCGAACTTTAAGTGGTCGGATTCATTTTAGTCGATGGACTTGGAAGAGAGTTCACATCCTAATCCAAGCCCTTTTGGCAACAAGGAGCAGCAGGAAGAAAGGACTTCTACTTCATACCCCGACGATGGAAAAGACTGCGAGTTTAGACGGTGACAGGTATACAATTTTCATGATTTCCGTCCCTACATCATTTCAATTTAAAGGGTGAAGGGTTTTCAATTCAAGATTAATGGGGAAAAGGCTTAATGCACCAAGAACTTCTAGGGTTTGTTTGTGAAAGATGGTTGCCCGAAAAACTTCAGCCGTCAAGAAACGAATCTCTGATACGAATTATATGCGTGCTTTCTAATTGAATAATTAAGATAGACAGTGCGAAAGTAAGCAAAAGTATGAAAGATACGAATCGAACTACGATTGAGAAACGGAATAGCTTAGTAAAAGGAACTAGCAAAATAACGGTATATACGAAGTAGCAGAATTCGAACCATTGACATGTACTATCATATCGAGTTAACCATTTTTTCCTTACTAAGAAATTAAGCTACCAACGAACAAGCTCGTAATGTGTATCTAGTTTTAAACGTCTATAAAGGAGCTCTCAATCACAATCAGCCTTTCAGATGCAGCTCGATTGATGACCCGAGTTTAGGTTGATAAAGATACTGATGCTGAGAAAAAAGTAAAACCATTCCAGCTATGGGAAAAAGTACTAAATTACTTCATGAATCATGTCTTTTCGACTTCCTAAAATGAGTCCCAATGGCGTTCACATAAATAGAGAGAGAGAGAGAGAGAGAGAGAGAGAGAGAGAGAGAGAGAGATCTAAATCACCACCTTAAATAAATCAAATTAATTATACGAACAAAGAAAAGGCAAGTGAGGTTATTGTTGGTTGGTCACCAATAATCTAGAAAAATTGTCCAATCAGTCTTATATTAATTATATCTTTACCAGTTGAGTTCTAAACTTGTCAATTTTGCCAATTTTAGTCATAAATATTTTCATGAAATTCCAATGAAATTCCTCCGGCCAATTTTTACCGAAAATCGCTGCAGTGGCGGCGTGCCACGTAGAATGACCGGCGATGACTAGACTGTCATGTCATAATTTTCGGTGAAAATTCACCAAAAGGACTAAATTGGAATTTCGAAAGATGTTCAAGACTAAATTGGCGAATTTGAAAAGTTTACAACCGAGTTAACATATGCATAATAGATTTAGGAATGACTGGGTAATTTTCACTTAAGGTGTGTTTGTTTGAGCAAAAGTGTTTTTCAGGAATTGGTTTTTCGGATTTTTATCAGTTTGGTTCGCCGAAAATGACTTAATAGGTTTAGGAGTGATTGGGTAATTTTCAAGGCGTGTTTGTTTGAGTGAAAGTGATTTTCGAGAATTGATTTTCCGGACTTTTCACCAGTTTGGTTCACTAGAAACGACTTAATCAATAGAAAACACTTTCCGGTCAACGAAAAATTCATGTATAAAATTAAGAAAGTGAATTCCTAAATCTAAAGAGGTGAAAACACTTTTCGAAATTGCTCATCTCAAATTATTTATTTCTTATTTGTTAATGTTTTACTTTGATTTTTGTCTTTTATATTTTATATTTTTATATTTTACATTTTACATTTTCTTTTTCTTTTTCTTCTTCTTCCGTCGGTCGCCTCGTCGATCGCCTGGCAAGCTAAACCTCGTGTGGTCGGTTGTCAGCCGTCGCTGAGGCCCGGCTACCGGCAGAGGAAAAAGAAAAATAAAAAAAATACATAATAAATATAAAATAATAATATAACATAAAAATTAAAAAATCGATTTTTTCCTCAAATAAAGTCATGAGATTGAATCGTTTTCCAAAAGAGAACCAAACACTAGAAATTTTTTTCGGTGATATATCACCAAATAAAGGTAAACAAACCATTTTTCCAAAAAATGATTTTCAGGAAATCATTTTTCTTTTTTCATGGAGTTTTCCCTCAAACAAACGCATCCAGTAATATTATCCCACGAACACAACCCTGGCTACACTCGACTTTCTACTCATCAGTTAGATTTCCCTTTGGCTACTTCACTCTACTTTCTCCTCATCAGTTAGGGCGCGCAAGACAACACTTCTACTTCAGAAATCAATTTCTGGCCAGAAGTTGATTTTTGATCAAAGAAATTCGTTTGGTAATGATTTAAAATTTCTACTTCAAAATATTATTAACACAAAATCTTCTATGAAAAATTATTATCGATGGCCGAAAAATTTCTACTTCATTTTTAAACTTTTTAAATTTATTTTAAAAATAAATTTTATTATTAAAAAAATTATTTACTTTTTTACTTTTGCTGCCGGAGACAGCGACTCGGCGGCAGCGATCGGAGACGGCAACTCGGAGGTAGACTGCGGCGGTGGGCGGCGGCATTTGGCGGCGGTCGCGGCCGGCGAAGGTCGGTGATGGGCGGTGGCCAGCGGAGGTCATTGGTGGGCGGTGGGTGGTGGCCATTATGGGCGGCAGTGGGCGGCGATCGGCGAAAGTCTGCGGTGGGCAGTGATGGGCGACGACTGGTGGAGGTCGGCTATGGGCGGCGGCGGCAAGGGGCGCGGTGGACGGCAGTGGAGGTCGGCGGAGGCAAGCGTGGTCGAAAAGAGGGTAAGAACATAATGAAAAGAGGGTGAGACGAGAAGTATTTCTTGAGTTGAGAAATAATTTTTTTTTAACTTCTCAAATTGGGGGAAAAACAACTTCGGAAGTGAAAATTCACTTCAGAAGTAGAAAGTTCTTTCAAAAGTAAAATTTTTTACCAAACGGATTTCTGCTTCAGAAGTGACATTACCAAACAGATTTCTTCTCCAGAAGTACTTTTGGAGCAAAAATCTACTTCCATAAGTGTTACCATGCGCACCCTTAGGTTTCTCTTTTGATAATGAAGGGGCAACCAAAGTGTTGCAAACAAGGTAAACTAATGGTATCCAAATACCAAAACCTACTGCACTTGCCAATTCAGTCCTAACCTATTTAATTATACTAATTGAGTTATAGATCTTTTAACGATTTGCCACTATAGTTCATCCGGTGAATTTTGGCAAAAAATTACTGATATGGAGGCCCGCCGTCCTATGTGGCACGAACGGGCTGGTACGATCATTATAAGAGGCATCGTACTATCATTATAATGTGAATTTGATTTTAAGTATGCGAATTCGTGTTTCGGAAAGTTTAAGTTCGTTTTTTTTCATTTGTCGTGGGAGAATGGAAAGGAGGAGAGGGACACATAGAAGACAGAGAAGAGAGGGGTCGGTCTTTCGGGTGGGGTGCTCATGACACGTGTCGCACGGTAAGTGAACTAGTGTAGGGATGTCGTGGCACAACTTGGGTATGCAATATTTTCTCGTAAACTTCTCATGCATGTTAATGGAAACACACACACAAAGAAAAAAAAAGAAATTCTCTAAGCATAGAGAGAGAGAATAGAAAATCTCTCGAGATTATTTTTTTTTTTAAATGTAAAGTATCTCAAGATTAATTCAAAAGTACAATTTGCTCCATTTGTTTGGCAGAAAATGAGTGATTTGGAAAACACTTTCCTAAACATTATCGCATATATCACTTGAAATAATTAGTTAATAAAAATATTTTCATTACCAACAACAATTTGTATCTAAACATTTGCGTAGACGATACAAATATATTTCGTTCATTCATTTTTTGCAAGCAATATAAGCGTTTTTTGAAAAAAAAATTCAAATCACTCATTTTTCGCGAAATAGACGGAACCTATGTGCATGCCAATTCCCTAATCTAAGAGAGACCTTGCCAGCGCAACGCCACCCTGAAATGTATGCTCATAGTGAGCCTAACTTTTTTTCATATGTTCCATCAATTGTTACCTCTTCTGCTTCCAAATCAAAACATACACCTAATAATGACGAAAAACCATCCCTAGCAACGTTCAAATCACAATCGAGATCCTAATCCGTCTATTTCTTCGATGTCATACGATCGAAAAGATGCATCCGTGTGGTACGTAAAGTGAAATTTGATGAACTCAGAGGGTCCTTTTCGCTATCTCGATTACCTACTAAATAAGTTGGACTATGTTGCGAAGGTGCAATGAACTCCAAGGATCTGCAATTTGAGATCAGGGAAAAGATTATATAAAGTGCATGAAAGTTGTTCAGTTGTCCATATCGTCGTGATAGTATATGGTCCCCATGCAACTTGGGAGATACGTAGGGTCATCAATCAAGTGGTAAGTTTCATTTAATAATCAGTGGTCCTAATTAACGCACGCGTCAGCAAGTGCGTTCTCCGCCTAAGTTGCAATCTTAACAAGGATTTTCAACCCATGAATTTTATTTAAAAAAGTGTCCCATATCAGCAAACAATAAAAAAAAAAAAAATTGTATTGCAATGTTCGATACACGGATTTGGTCCGTGACATGCACAATTAATATTTCGAAAATTGAATAATTTCTGATTCAGTATGTTTGACAAGTGTTGGTGGATCTCTAATTGTAAAGACCCTAAATTGTCAAATTCATAATGGACACATCTCTTTTTCGGGAGAATTACCGGAAAAGTCTTAAACCTGTTGCAATTGTGACAATTCCATTCTAATTTTTTTATTTTTTGTTAATTACGTCCTAAACCTTTTACAATTGTGCCAATTCAATCCATTTGACAGGTCGAGCTGACGTGGCAAAATTTCAATAATATTTTTCAAATTTTTTAATTATTTTTTTTAATAATTTCTTTTTCTGCTTTTTTTTCTTTTAAAGAAAAAAAAAATAAAAAAGGTAGAAAAAATTATTAAAAAATTCAAAAATTATTAAATTACTATTAAAATTTTGCCACGATTGCAAAAGGTTTAGAATTGAATTGACGCAATTACAATAAATTTATGATTGTTTTCGTAGTTTTCCCCTTCTTTTTCACAAGTGTATAGAGGTGAGTGGTGGCTCTAACCTAAATTTTGTTCTGAAAATCTGCCGGACCACTTTTTCCGAATGGGGATCCATTCTTAAAAGGCCCATTAACAACAGTTTTACAGGCCCAAGGAAAAGAAAACGGGTGGGGGGACCCTATTCTTAAAGGGCGTAGAAAAGGAAAATGTAGGAGAACGCCGTTGCCGGGGATCGAACCCGGGTCTCCCGCGTGACAGGCGGGGATACTCACCACTATACTACAACGACTTATATGGTTGCTTCTCATGTTTTTATAAATTTTGTTCTTTGTTTCGAGCTCGGTATTCTGCAAGACTGCAACCGTGTTCGCTCGGTTCGATTGTACGTTGATGGTGTGACTCATGTGAACTGGTGAGTATAGCTTTAAGGGACGGTCATCAATAGAGACCTTTTTTTCTTTGGTCGGAATCAATAGAGACCTTAGCAATGCATGAATGGACTTCCATAATCTACCACTTCAGGAAACAAGTTAATGCAGATGCAAGTCTCTCCAGCTCTTCAGCTTTCGAGACTTGCTCTAGGCTTATAAGCCTATCGGTGTGGGGGTGCAATTTGGAAAGGGTTAATACCACGAAAAATTTTAAACTTGTACATCCGCGACAAATTTATCCCAAATTATTTTTTTGACCACCAAAAACCCTAAACTGGTATACCTTTGACAAATTTACCCCAAACTGGTACACCTGTGACAAATTTACCCTCCATTAGTTTTCCTTAAATTTTATCGTCAAATTACTAAGTTAGATGACACGTGGCAATTGCCGCATGTACATGTTTGGAGTTTTTACCCTCTATTGTATCAATTTGAAATTTTTCGTGGTATTAATCCAATTTAAAGGAAACAAACGATGTGTAAATTTGTCACATGTGTACCAGTTTGAGGTTTTTGGTGGACAAATAATTAGTTTGGGGTAAATTTGTCACAGATATATCAGTTTGGGATTTTTTGTGGTCAAAAAATTAGTTTGTGGTAAATTTTTCATAGGTGTACCAGTTTGGGGTTTTTCGTGGTATTAACCCATTTGGAAATATTGCGTTTCCCTTGTGTTTTTCATGCAGGCCTTAACGCTGGTAAAGGTTTTGTTTTGTCCAAGTGTTGTTGATTGTTCGATAAGGCGTGTAATTAGCTCGCCGTTTGATTGATGGGTTCGGGTTTTGTATCTCGGATAGTTTTGTGGAAATGAAACTGAGCGGTGACGGCCAGGTACTTGCACATTCGAGTGAAAAGCATATGGGTGCTAGAACCGCCATAGATGCTCGGCCCCGTGAATTCTTATGTGTTGATGGTCGTCACCGTGAATTCTTATGTGTTGTCACTGCTAATGACTTCAAAGCAAGAGTCCTTGCCTTTGCATTCAAGAGATGATTCACTGGAATCACAGTATTTTCTGAATACTGATAATGGTAATCTATAACCTGAGGTAGGTTTCCTTCAGCGGATCATGTCTCGTCCGGTGAAAGAAATGCACTAACCATGCTAGTTTTCATTAGTGTAAAACTCGGTATCAGGTCCTATGGCTGGTAACTCGCTATACACTACCTATGATTCAGCTTCCTAGCTTGTCTTCTTACCATTTTGATATGTACTGTGATCAACGACTAGCCTCTCTCCGAACTGATTTTCTGTTTTCCTTTCGATGTTTGCTGACGGTACGGTGGTTCTTTTCATGCATCAAATTAATTGTCACAAGATATCATCATTGAGCCGAGAGTTCAAGCAGCTTCTTACTTAGTGTGAGGACTCATTGTGGTAATAGGAATTCTAGGGTCTTGAAAATTATTGACAATACATATAATATCTGAACAGAGGCGTTCGAAGCAAAAGTAAATATGTTTCCTACACCCTCCACAATAATTCAGAGACATTTTGTTGGGTAACAGATGAATGGATTCTTGGTCGAAAGAGGTTTGACCTTGTAGAGTCCCTTAGATTAGCTTGCTGCACAATCTCTCTCTCTCTCTCGATCGATCGATCGATCGAAGATGGCTTTTGCCAAGTCGGAGGAGACAAGGACATAGCTAGTTTCAGATACCGGTATTGTATCCATATCTAAGATTCTGCTTTTGCTTTCCCAGAATAGCTGTATGCTTGACTGCTAGCCATCTCTATCAGCTTATATATCAGTATAGCCGATCGATTAGGAATTGATAATTTGGGTGCACACGTTGTGAAAAAGATGTTGAAATGACTCTAATCTTTGTACGCATCGATGATGAGATATATTTGGGTGCACACCGTGTGAAAAGACGGTGAAAGGACACCTATATTTGTACACATTGATGATATCCAATCTTCTGGAGCAGAGATGATTAATTCACAATCAAGATCTTCTTTTTAGATCTCTCGAGAGTGCATGGGTTGAGACCTGACAGACCCGAAAAGATCCCTCGAGCAAAATAATCGCGTCCTCAGTTCACTGTTACGCACTGTCGACTGATTCCGACACTTGAAGGGCGAACTTTTTGGTGGAAATTTCAATGATTGCAAATGTTTTCGTTTGATGTCCTCTCGTGGAATTACAAGGATGTAGCGATCTGGCTTATCAGTAATGTGGCCAAGGTTGATCACTGTGCTTAACGTTGCAAATGATGTGCTCAACTCTTTGACAAATCATACAGACTGATGGATGACTTGAAAAGAAAACTATGAGCAGTGTGATATTGCCATTATGCCTTTCCAGTGTTATATTGGCCATTTAGCAGTATTGAGGACCACATAATTAGCATATCTAGATGAAATTCTACGATCGGATCGGACGACCTCTGTTTTCTAAAAATCAATACTTGATTAATCAAGTCGCCGTTGCATCTGCTGTTTATGTTGGGGAGTTCACTGATTTCAGTATGCTTAGTCTAGCATCGGCTCTGAATACTGTCATTGCAGCTGAAAACTTTTTCGCGACGGCCAATTTAGCAGCGCCTAGTGTAATGAACTGTATCGTTCTCCTTCTTCACCGTGTACTTCTCCCTCCCTGAAAGCACGCCCGTCTTCTTCGACGCTTAATGGATGGTACATGGATAAGGTGTTTGCTCGTTTCTGTTCCCCAACCAAGTTCTTTCCAGTTCCTACACAATTGTCATTCCAAAGTGGCTGATTCTTTGTTCAGACAGACAAATTTACATGCACCCACCCCTAGACATTATCAACATATCATTGGAAATGAGGAGGGCCAGGTCTCACATCAGATTTGCATATTGCTTTGCTTCTTTTGGTCCAGCTTACTATATGCTGCTAATGCCAGGCACCGAAACAGAGAACGAGACGAATCTCAACGGTAAAAACCGAGCCGCTTCGGCCCATCCGAAGGCGGGATTCTGATTGCAATTAGGCCACCTCTGTGTCGCCAAGCACATTGCTTGCACTCTGGCACAGGACATTGTCATCTTCTTCCTGATATTGCAATGCCAGCAACACCATTCATTATTTTAACAGCAAGAGGTGGAAAGATGCAGATACATTAGAAAAGACAATCTGGGGAGAGGGGGTGGCGCGTCTGTTATCCTTGTTCA
The DNA here is from genome assembly GCA_029784005.1 of Lenwebbia sp. NSW1173648. Taxonomy (NCBI): domain Eukaryota; kingdom Viridiplantae; phylum Streptophyta; class Magnoliopsida; order Myrtales; family Myrtaceae; genus Lenwebbia; species Lenwebbia sp. NSW1173648. The sequence continues at coordinate 15,311,684 of JARCGZ010000009.1, forward strand.
ATTAACTCTGCACAATCATGGCCTCTTTGGTTCTTTCTCTGACTTTTCATCGATTTATGAGAAATGATTGGGGGGTCTCTCGTCTTTTTGCCCTTTTCATTTCATTTTTTTTATATATTTCTTGGGGACCCTTTTCTTTTCTTTTTTTTTCATTTTCTCTTTTGTCTTTTCCTCTCCCCATAATCTTCCAAAGCTTCAGCTAATGATTTATGCATCTTTATCTTGATCAGTGTCTTATTCACTGGAGAGAGGATCTTCCTTCATATCCGGGGCAAAAAGGAGAGTGTCGGTTTGCGTGTCGTGTACCAGAAAATATTCAATTGGCCAATCTCCTTTGGCCTCTCTCTCTCTTGCAACAAGAGGACAAAAGAACACGACAGCGACTCTCTTTGTCTGCAACCCCCACTCATGTTGATTTGATGTACTTATCTTCTTCTTTGGACCTATTCTTGGGAACCTTGGTGTTCCTTGGTGTTACAACCACCCGAGCCCTCCAATAAATTGGATTCCATAGGATCTTGTCAATCAATCAATACCCAAATGAAAGAAATGGCAAAAAATTTAAGTGCAACTAATGACAATAGTAATCTCAGCATCTCATTTGTTTGATGTCTAGCCCACTTTCACTACTTGGTCATTTGCATCTTGCAACTTGTTCATCGGCGCGCAAAGCCGGACCGACAATAGCGCCTTGTCGAAATGCTTCGCCTTGGTGCCGAGGTACTCGCTCCAGGTCACGGGCCGGTACAGCGGGGGATTGTTCTGGTCGATTAGTTTCGGCAACGGCGAGATCTGGACATCGCTTGGAGGGCCGTAGAGGTAAGCCACGGACAGGCGTTGCTGGGTCCGGTTGACGACCGCCCGGTGGAGGACGCTCGGGTACATGCCATTGGACAATATGTGGAGGAGGTCCCCCACATTGATCACAAGCGCGTCGGGGACCGGAGGGACCGTGACCCATCCACATCCCTCTTTCAGGACTTGCAAGCCACTGGTGCTGTTTTGGAAGAGGATGGTGAGAAGGGTCGAGTCAGTGTGCGGAGCGAGACCCATGGCTCGGTCCGGGTCTGGACAAGCCGGGTAAGAATTCAACTGCAAGGCGTCGCACGACCCGGCGAAGTCCCCTTTCGGCCCGGCCCACTTGATGTCTCCTTTGCACATGCCTAAGGACCCGAGCATCAACCACGTTAACGTCCCGGCTAGCTTTCGCATCTCTTTCTCGTACTCTTCAATTACATCACTAAGGCAAAAAGCGAGTAAAAGACAAAGAATCAGACCCCCCAAAAAAAAAAAAAAAGGATAAAGGCATGGAAATAGGTGTGGAAGATGCTATCATTTTTATGAATATAAAACCAAAGTAAGTGAAAGTGCTGGTGAAATCGATTTTTCCAAGTGTTTATGATTCTCTTCACTCAATTCTTTCGTGTGGGTCCATGGCTTTCATTGCAAATGGCGTTCATGTTTAGCTATAGCACCATCGCAAAGACACGTGATAAAGATTTGGCTATAAGCACAAGATTGGCTCAGTGATTAAGGAATGGACATAAACTTTAGCACGTAGTCCAATTTCTCAAAGTGCAAACGTTTTCATGTTTAAGCCATACGCCTGAGCTTTGACTCGTGCTCATGTATAGCTCATTATCTTATTAGTGAGGTATTAAGGCGGGGTTTTCTCGTTCTAGAGAACTATATATTTGGCTATGGGAAAGTAGTAATATGACACAAGAAAGCAACATAGGACAAATGCACGATGATCACTGAGTAGCGATACCAGAACTCCGCGTGATCGTTAGGCCAAAGTTGGCGAGCGTGTTCAAGCGGAGATCCGACGATGGTGAAGCCCTCGGACCACATTAGCTTGGGGAAGAACGAAGAGATCCGCGCCACGCCGTAGCCCGGGATGCCGTCGGGCGAGCGAGCCGCCCTGAGCTTTTGTTGCTCAGGGAGGGAGAAGAGGTTCTTACCAGCCGACTGGATGCTATCGAGGAGCCTCTCGGGTACGCCGTGGTTGGTGACTTGGAAGACGCCCCAAGTTCTGCACGCGTGGCCTATGAGGTCTAGTGCGCTTGGGTGGCGAAGGTCGATCACCGGCACAGTCGCTTCTCGGGCACTCACCGAGCTAGGACAAGGGTAGTCCTCAGGTTGTGTAGTCCATGTATAGGAGTCGGGCAATTCTTTCACCGAATCGAAGTCTAGGTACTTATGATGCAAGTAGACAGGGTGGTCTTTAAAGGCATCTGAGAGTCTTGAAGGCATAGTGTGTGTGTGAGAGAGAGAGAGAAAAAGAGTTATGTTTGAAGAAAAGGGTGCTCTAGAGTTGAGGTTATCTGTGTGCAGAAACAAGTTAATAAGGGAAAGAAGCAGAGGAAGTTTATATAGAGACGGTGTAGGAAGAATGACAGTTGAAGTAATAGAAAAATGTATTGTTCTGTGCGTCCTAAACTAAGATTACAAGAGTCTATTTATAAGCTTTACAGAATAACTAAGAAAGGTAATAATATATTACAACATCAGACTCAATCAATCAGGATTAATCAAGGATATCTCCTAATATCTGTCAATAATCTCTAATACCGATATCTGTCAATAATCTCTAACATCCCCTCAAACTCAAAGTGGCTTAGAAGAAGTCAACCGGAGTTTGGAGAAGAATGTATTGTTCTATACGTTCTAAACAAATAGTACAAGCGGTTATTTATAGGCTTTATAGAATAACTAAGACAACATCAGACTCAATCAATCAGGATTAATCAAAGATATCTCTCGACATCTGTCAATGATCTCTAGCATCCATATCTGTCAATAATCTCTAACACCGATATCTGTCAATAATCTCTAACAATGACAAAGACGGTGAGATTGATTTGGAAGGAGCGGGTGGTCTGAGGGGTTGAGTGGTGCGGAGGGAATTGTTGGGGGAAGAAGACAAGGGAGTTAAACTTTCGATCGAGAGAGGCAACAAAAGAAAGGTACCTTAGCCTCTCGAAAACCATAGACCAATCCATGTAAAGCGAGGGCCTCTCTGTCCGTCCGTGTGCCCTTGTCTTATCCTCATGTAGGAAAAGCAACCATATACCAAAAAACCCCTTCTCTATCTCGGGCCTAATCTCCCCTTCACCACAGGACAAAATGCCCACCATCCTCAATGGAAATGTGGCCAAATTGCCCTCCCCCCTGCCTTGACCTCTCGAAATTGGTAGCAACTCCCTACTCGACTCGACTCGACTCGTTCACCAAGAGGGTCTCTCTTGCCATCAAGAGGCCGGTGATACAGAAGACAAAACATGCATTTTGGGAGAATGTGGGAAGGGCATTGTGGTCCTCACCGGCCATGAATGGGAGTGGGATGAGTGCCTCCATGCTATTTCACTTGATATATGTGGTCATTTCCATGTAAAGTAGTAAAGTCTCTTTTGGTATCTTGCGCTTGGGTCGGGTGTCCTTCTGTCCTATTGCTCTCCAAAGTGGGGCTCCCAAAAATGCACCATTTTCACCTCAACAATGTGCTCTGATGGGTCCCCTAAGTGTTACCTTAGTGAAGAATACTTCCACCCACCGTCCCTCGCGTTTCCTTCTTTTCTCCCGGCTACAGGAATTTGACAGCTCTTTTTACCTTCAGGTTTGTCGGATTGATTGAGATTCGAAAACGAAACCGTGTCTTAAGAAGTGTATCACTTGATAGGAGATGATAATTACCAAAAAAGTTTTAAAGTAATGTCAATTCAATTCTAAACTTTTCATTTTAGTTAATTTAAACCATTTGACGATTTGTCAATGCAGTCTTTCCAGCCAATTATGGCCGAAAATCGTCAACGTTATCGTCTAGTCAGCCCCGGCCGTCCTACGTCGCACGGCCGGTGGTGACATGAATTATTCTTTGCAATTTTTTTAATTTTTCTGATTTTTTTTCTTTTTTTGTCATTTTCTTTTCTTTTCTTTTCTTTTTCTCTTTTCCCTATTTCCCTCCGCCAGTGGCCAGGCCTCGAGGATGGTCGGCCACAAGTGAGGGTCGGGATGACCCTTGCAAGGAAAGAAAAGAAAAGAAAAAATTCAAAAAATAAAAAATAAAAAAATTGCAAATAGTATCCACATCAACACCGATCTTGGCATGTAAGACAGTCGGCGTTCACGTCAGTCATTTTCGATCAAAATTGACCGAGAGGACAAGATTGGTAAATTGTAAAAAAATTTACAACTAAATTGGTTAATTTGAAAAGTTTATGACTAAATCAACATTCGTACTGGTGTGTTGGTTTCGCGAAAAATGAAGGATTTGAAAAATATTTTCCTAAAAAAGATTTTTCGTATTGCTTACAAAAATGAATGAACGAAAAATATTTTTATCTTCTACGAAAATATTTAACTATTTATTGTTGTCGATAATTAAACGTTTTTCATTAATTAATAATTTCAAACCATACAAGTGATTATTTTTAGGAATATATTTTTTAAATTATTTATTCTTGCAAAACAAACGAAATTTCAGGAGTTTTTTTGGTAATTTTGAGCAGTAAATTATATAGCCCAAGGAAGACATTTTGTCTTAAGTTGTACAAAAAAACCCTCCTAACTTTCGATCCCGATACCGCCTTTCATATCAAAAGTCAAGTTTATATCATGAGTTTTTTGGTTTGACACCAATTTGCACCTTACATCAGTTAACCCGCTAATTAAACTATTTTATAAGATCATCACCTTTCGGGAAAAGCACACCAAAAATGTCGAAAGTTATGTACGGTGCTCACTTTAGTGCCAAAAGTTTCAAAATGATCACTTAAGTGTCAACTTTTATGAAAAACGATAACTTAAATGCTAACTCCGATCTGCTTGGCCAGAAATCCGACGGGGTATTTTTTTTATATTAATATTTGAAGCCCACATGCATCAACCGAGGTCTAGTCAGCAATAAAAAAAAACTAAAATTTCAAAACATAAAATATTTAAAAAATAAAAAATACAAACTTAATTTGATAAAAAAAGCCAAATTTTTTTTTAAAAAAAATCAGGCTAGCTATGGCCACACCTACGCCGGTGGCCGCCACCAAGAAGGGTCGGCGAAGGTTGCCTGGGCCTTCCTAAAGCCCCCGACCTTCGCCGGCCCCGAGTGAGGCCTTAGTAGCCCCCGGCGAGGGCCTGTTCGCCCAGATCTGGAGTTGAGCGCGACCATCGCCTAGACGGATCGAGGTTCGTCAGCCCTAGTTTGCGTGTATATAGGGCTTGTTCGTGTTGTGTTCTTTGATTTTAGGTGTTAATCGATGCTTGTTGTGAGTCTAGACGAGACCTCGAGGCTTCAATGTTCAATGTTCTCTCCTGATTGAGCCGCGCACCACCTGCTTGACGTAATGCCTGAACCAGATCTGCGTTGGTTTCCTTTGATGGCTGGAGCGGAGGTCAGCCTGGTTCGCGGTGGTGGTGGACGAGGCAACCAGGTGAGGCCTCGCCGGCACCAAGCCAGGGCCGATGACCTACTTTGAGATTTGGGGTGAGTGTCGCGTCCAGACATAGATCTAGGCGAGCAAGGGACATTGAGGCCTTGCTCGGGGCTGACGAGGGACGCCGGGCTTTAGGAAGGCCTAGGCGAGCTCCGTCGGCCCTTCCCGGCAGCTGTGGCAATGGTCACCGGTGACGGCTTGGCCACAGACAGCCTAAGTTTATTTTTTATTTTTTTGCATGATTTTTTTTTAGTTTAACCTTTTTATTTTTATTTTTTACTTGAATTTATATTTGTATTTTTTGTTTAGAAGTCCACGTAGATTGATTTTTTTGAAAAATATGCCATGTCATATTAAAAATCTAATTATAAATGCCGTGTAATCAATTTGGTAGGATTTTTTTTTTCATTTGACATTTAAGTGATCCGGCGGAAACTTTTGGCATTAAATTGAGCGACGTGCACAACTTTTAGCACTTCTGATGTACGTCTCCCTCACCTTTCTTTGCTCCTATCATAGTTTTATATTCCCCAATTCTCCAAAAAGAACCTTCTAATTAGAAAACCCAACCCAACTAAACCTTTCTTTAGTCGTTGTTATCCTTTATCGTCCTCACAAACTATTCACTACTATCAGTTAATTCAGGGCAAAAGCCACAAAAAACCTCAAACTATGCCAACCATGACATATTTATCCTAAAAAGTTTTCTGTGACACCAAAAAATCCAAACTTGTACCGATGTGACACATCTACCCTCCATTAAGGTTCCGTCAATGAGAACCGTTTAAAATCTGCCTACATGGACACTAGAAAGCAAATAGTGCATGACATGACATCCACGTAGCTTAAGTGAAATAAAAACGACATTGTTTTGCCTGAAAAATCATCTTATGAACCTTGATTGAGGGTAAATGTATCACATTGATACAAATTTGTGGTTTTTTTGAAAAAATTTATCACAATAGGCATGATTTAGGGTTTTTGTGGCTTTTTCTTAAATATTTAAATATTAAACTACGTCTTTATCTAATAATACAAAATTTCTGATTAGTTGGCAGTAATCCCACAAAGCCTTTCTACCGTGGTATCAAAGTCAAGTTCTATCCCAGTTTATTTCGCGTGTGCGTCCACCCCTTCGTCAAACTCCACATGCCATTCATAACCCGACTTTAACGGGAGCGAGGGTATTAAAATATCTCACATCACTTGATTATGGAGTTTAAATGAGCTTTATATATATGTGTTCTCCCTCTATTTATTAGCTTAAACTTTAGGTTAGACTTTCTTATCTTGGTATCAAAACCAGTCGATTCTTGAAAAAACATTGAGTGCACCGGGTGCGATGGTGCACAACCGAGTGAAACTGGAGCACAACTCATATCTCTTGTCATTCTTTTTCTAATTACTACTAATATCCTTGTTGTTCTAAAGCCTAAATAGTAGTCTCGTGTCGCATAGCTTACAAAATAGTCACAACAACCTCTTGTGTGTAGCCTACATAGCAGCCACCAACCTCCTATCTGTGAAGACCCGAATTTCCGTCGAATTAAGTTTACGAGCAGACTAGCTAATTATGTACATGGATTAGTGGTGATTGAGTTTTGAGGTGTCAAATTAGTGGTGCGGTGGTTGTTGGCCGAAATGAAGTGATGGGTGCGGTAATTGTCGAACGAAAGGACAAGATCATCTAGCTCGTACTTTTGGTCTCAAGTTGATCCATGTGGAAGTTGAGGATTACGACGACGATTTTAAATGGTGGGTGTGATGGTATTAGTATGAGAAACTGATAGACGATCGGTGTTGGTTTTGAGTTTTGTAGAATTAGTTCTCTCGAAACCCGGTCCCGAAAGCCATTGACTCACCCCTAGCTCCACTGACCTACCCCCCTTCCACCGCCTCACTCCCCCTTCCTCACTGTAAAAGGACTCAACTCTCTCTCTCTCTCTCTCTCTCTCTCTCTCTCTCTCTCTCTCTCTCTCTCTCTCTCTCTCTCTCTCTCTCCTCATTTTCTCTCTTCTTCATGGTGGACAACCTCCCTCTTCCTCTCTAGCTCTCTCGGACTCTCTCTCTTGTACACACCCTCCCTGTCCTCGTCCAGCCCGACGCCGCAGTCCTTCCTCAAGCTCGATGCTGGCGACGACCTTCCTCAGCTCAGCCCCTCCATCACTCCTTCGCCGTCGCACTCGTCCTCTTGTTTCCCCTTCGGCCACGCGACGTCCAAAGAAGAAGGATGCGGCTTGAGCTCGTTCGATTAGCGAATTCAGTTCCGTTTTCTTCGAGCGTTATTCTCAGGGAAGATCGGCTTGCATGGAGGGGAAGAAGCCCTTGATCGAACGATCCATTGCTTGAGGTAGCTTCTCTAGGTCTTGGGTAACCCGAGTATAGAGACCGATCGTCTTGTTCCCTTTGGATTGAAGTGAATTGAAGTTGGATGGCGAGTGAGTATTTGGACGTGGACGCTTGCTCTAGCATTGATTCAAGCTCCATCTTCTCGAGTATAGGACCATAGATAAGCTAGCCATTTGAGAAGTAGTAAACATGGATGGTGGTGTTGGAGCACGCCGATGGTGTCGGTGGATAGTACTCTAGAGTAGATGTTACCTTTGTATTCCTCCCAGTTGTTTGTCAAGACAGTTTTGTAAGTAACTAAAAGTTTAAAGATGTATAATTATATGAATACGAGAATTTTGTTATGAGTGAGTGAGCATGTGTATGACAGGTGGAGAACCCTAATGAGGTCATACCCCTTTAGGTGTGCCTACCCTGTTCCTTGACTGCACTTGTAAGACAGGCCTCAATGTTTGATTTGAGCTTCCGCATGCGCCAATTATATTATGTGATATCAAATTAAGACAAGGCTCGTTAGTAAGTAGCGTTCCTGGGACGTCACAGCCCGATTGAGTTAGTATCAGAGCAGGTCAATGGAGTGATAAGGTGAACTGGTAGATGAAGTGTTTGGTAGGCACGTACGCGTTTAAAACTTATAAGTACATGTGATTTGTGATTGTTAGGGGATTGGTAGTAGTAGTAGGTTAGGCTACTTTTTAGATAAGAAGTTTGTTAATCACTGCTTAGGCATGATGATCTTTCTGCTTTGAGAATATAGTATAGTGATCGACAGGTGGATTGGACGATAAGTCTAAATGGTAATAACTTATCGATAGGCTTGAAGTGTGAAGTTTAGTGGATTGAAATTGTGGATTATATGCTTGAATCTGTGTTGTATTTTGATGGTTTTAGATACCGATTCGTATCGAAAGGCTCTGAATGATGATATGATATGAGGTTCGCAAGGAAGCGAACGATGATTGTAATGTGCTAGGCGTGGATTTGAGATTGTGCTTGAGGTTTAGTTATTGACTTTGGACGAAGGGCCAGTTTGATTATATGACCTTGATTCTGAATTGACAGCGACCAGGAAAGAGTACTAGAGATTGTAAGCATTTGATCTTTACGTTTGATGGTCGCTTGGTTTTAGAGTAATCAGTTTAAGGTAAGGAACTGATGTTGTGAAAGTAAATGATACGTGATGTAGTTTTGGGGTTATTCATGCATTGCATGGATTTTGTTGCATTAAAATGAAAGTTTGAGAAATGTGCATGCATAAGCATATAATTTGTTTTAGTCGGACTTGATAAACTGTAAAGCTCGGTATGGGACGAGTGATACGAGATGCCTATAAACCGTTAGACTTGGTATGGGACTAGTAGAATGGGACTCCCTTCGTAGATGTGTGACTTGGGGAGGAACCAGGGGAAGGCTGGTGGACCTGTACCGATCCCGTCTGATGAGAGCAGGGAGTGACGCCGGGGTAGAGAGGCCTGGGTAAGAAGCGGCTCCTAACAGGCTTCTAAAATGGCGATGGAGGCAGGAATGAAACAAGTCATACATCGAAAACGGTGGGTATAGGTATCGGGCTAAGTCCGAGTTGTTTTCAAAATTTGAAAAAGTTTTCGGAGTTTTCTGGTATCTTAAGTGAAATGATTTTCAAAGTTGGAATGCTTTGTATTTCGAACTGAAAGTGTTTACAACGTTCGAATGTGTTCTTGGGATTGAACTCAATTAGTTTTATTGAGGCATGACATCACATTGCATTTTGGATGATGGACGATGATGAAAAGAAATGAGTGATGAAAGTGAATGGATGATGCCGTGGATGAGAAATGCTTGAGATGCCTTGTGAGAAGTTGGTGAAAGTCGGTTGTTTGTGCCTCTGCTGTGTGATCGGAGAGGGCCCCTGCCACGTGAACAGGGAAGCCTTGGAATGAGATGAGCTAGCTGGCCAATGACCCGGCAGTGTCGTGGTGAGGTGTGAAATGTGTAAAGACTGTAACCAACAGAACCACGGGTATGGCATATGGCATTGGCATCGTGATTGGCAGAAGTGAATATGTCATGTGTGGCGATGGACGATCTGTCTGGTTATATAATGGACATTAAGGGTCCTGGATAAAGCCATGTGGATTGGTAAGTGGTGAGAATGGCATAGTAATGTTGCTAGTTCTTCCGTGAACTACTAAGATCGATGATGACCGCGATGAATGGTTAAGATTGCAAGATGTGGTGATTCTTGGAGAATAAGTTATCAAAATAGCGCAGCAGGAGCGTGGTGAGGAAGAATAAGGACTAAAATTTCGAGGACGAAATTTCCTAAGGATGGGAGAATTATGAAGACCGGAATTTCCGTCGAATTAAGTTTACGAGTGGAATAGCTAATTACGTACATGGATTAGTGGTGATTGAGTTTTGAGGTGTCAAATTAGTGGTGCGGTGGTTGTTGGACGAAATGAAGTGATGGGTGTAGTAATTGTCGAATGAAAGGACAAGATCATGTAGCTCGTACTATTGGTCTCGAGTTGATCCATGTGGAAGTTGAGGATTATGACGGTGATTTTAAATGGTGGGCGTGATGGTATTAGTATGAGAAACTAATAGACGATCGGTGTTGGTTTTGAGTTTTGTAGAATTAGTTCGCTCGAAACCCGATCCCAGAAGCCACCAACTCACCCCTAGCTCCACCGACCTACCCCCTCTTCCACCGCCTCACTCCCCCTTCCTCACTATAAAAGGACTCAATTCTCTCTCTCTCACTCTCCTCATTTTCTCTCTTCTTCGGACAACCTCCCTCTTCCTCTCCAGCTCTCTCGGCCTCTCTCTCTCTTGTGCACACCCTCCTCGTCCTCGTCGAGCCCGACGCTGCAGCCCTTCCTCAAGCTCGACACTGGTGACGACCTTCCTCAGCTCAGCCCCTCCATCGTTCCCCCGCCATCCAGCTCGCCCTCTTGTTTCCCCTTCGGCCGCGCGACGCCCATAGAAAAAGGATGCAGCACGAGCTCTTTCGATTGGCGAATTCAGTTTCATTTTCTTCGAGCATTATTCTTAGGGAATATCGGCTTACATGGAGGGGAAGACACCCTTGCTCGAACGATCCATTGCTTGAGGTAGCTTCTCTGGGTCTTGGGTAACCCGAGTATATAGGCCGACCGTCTTGTTTCCCTTTGGATTGAAGTGAATTGAAGTTGGATGGCGAGTGAGTATTTGGACGTGGACGCTTGTTCTAGCGTCAATTTGAGCTCCATCTTCTCGAGCATAGGACCAGAGATAAGCTAGCAATTTGAGAAGTAGTGGACATGGATGGTGGCATTTGAGCACGCCGATGGCGACGACGGATAGTACTCTAGAGTAGATGTTACCTTTGAATTCCTCCCAGTTGTTTGTCAAGACAGTTTTGTAAATAACTGAAAGTTTAAAGATGCATAATTATAAGAATACAAGATTTTTGTTATGAGTGAGTGAGCATGAGTATGACAGGTAGAGAACCCTAATGAGGCCATACCCCTTTAGGCGTGCCTACCATGTTCCTTGATTGCACTTGTAAGACAGGCCTCGATGTTTGATTTGAGCTTCCGCATGTGCCAATTATATTATGTGATATCAGATTAAGATAGAGCTCGTTAGTAAGTGGCGTGCCTAGGATGTCACACTATTGCATATCCTACAAGAAGCCATGACAGCCTCATGTCACGTAGCCTGCACAGAAAACACGACAGCCTCCTGTCACGAGGCCTGCACAATAGCTACAACAACATACAATAGTCACATCAATCTATTGCCGTGTATCCTACATACATCTACAAGTTCTCTCTTCAGCACACAAAATCACTAAACGAAATCCTAAATCTTGTCACGAAAGTGCAATTGAATCCTAAAACTTTCAAAAAGCGCAATCAAGATCTAAAACTTGTCAAATTGATGCAATCGAGTCCTTTTGCTAATTCCGTCCAATTTGACTAATGAAAAAATGCTGAGGTGACTTTTTTATTACTTTCTTTCTCTTACATGGCGCTGACATGGCTAAAACAAGAAAGATAAATCCAAAACGATGACGTTTTATAGACCCTAAAGTTTGACCCAATATGCAATGTGGTCAATGAACTTTAGCCCAATGTGTAATGTGATCCCTGAATTTTCAATTTATTGAATATGGTCCATGGACTTTTGGTACTTGTTCAACTTAGTCCCTGAACTATATGAAAAGGGTTAATGTCCTTCCATAATTTAATTTCGGAGATAATATTGAACATATTCATACAGTTCAAGGACTAAATCGAACATATACCTAAAGTTCCGAGACCACATTGAACAAAATAAAAGTTGAGGGACCACATTGCACATTAGGCCAAAGTTCTTGTACCACATTGAACAAATTAAAATTTCAGAGATCATACTGCACATTGGGCCAAAATTTATGGATCATTTGTGTCATTTTTCTTACATATATATACCTAAATAGATATATGTATGTATGTATGTATGTATGTATGTATGTGTGTATGTATGACAACACACCCACTCTAGTTAACTTCTATTTTTGCCCCGTACATCTTGTGTATAGCTTGTGCACTTTGTTGCCCTTCTATTGAGCTTGTTGTCGCTAACTTGAGCATAACACGAGCAACTAAATTTTGTAATAATTAAAAAAATGAACGATGTCACATGTCCACACTTCTTCGAGAGTCCGACATTCAATCATAGTCTTAGGGATCCATCCACCAAGTACCTCGTCATACTAAATGCATTGATTACGAATTTCCCAGCCAAACCGATACTAGAGAGAATCTTATAGGCTGCCTTTAATATTGTTCTATTCATCAACTTTGCAAGTTATTGTGGTTCACTAGTATTAGTCCGGTGTCTTACTATGTCCTCCTTCATGTAGAATTTGTTCAACAGCTTTGGCGAAAACTCTATGCTATTTTGAGTCTGTAAATGCTTGATCATCTTACCAATCTCCGTTCGGATGACTCAGTAGTCATTCAAAATTGTTAGCATATATTTGACACTTTTCATTCAACTATATTCAGTTACATAACCACGTAGCGAATTCCTTTCACTTCTCGAACAAATGCATCTAACATCTCTGCGGCAAAGTCCTTCAGTATCTCCCCCTGAAGTTCATAAGTGCCACTATGCTTAATTCCTCTCATTTTCATCAGAGCATCTGGGTGAGAATAGTGTGAACAATTTGTTCAAAACGACGACAATAGTCCCCGAGCTATATGAAAATGTTTCATGTTGTCCTTCCATTAATTCAAGTTCATGGACAATATTGAACATTTTAAGGCAGTTCAAAGACTAAATTGAACATATACCTAAACTCCAGGGACCACAATAGGCCAAAGTTCAGGGACCACATTGAATAAATTAAAAATTTATGAACTACATTGTACATTGGGCCAAAATTGATGGACCATTTGTGTCATTTTCCCTATATATATATACTCTAGTTAACAACTATGTCACGTTGAGTTTGAAGGAGGATATTATAGACAATTAGGATAATTTCTTTGATGCTCTAACGTCTTCCCTCAAATTTTATTATTTGGGGTGAACAAGACGGACCGACTGAACCGGCCGATTCCTAATTCGGTCCAGTTCCCGGTTCCAGGGGGAATCGGACTGCTCGGACTGGAACAATTATTTTTTATTTATTTAATTTATTTCTTAAATGTAACCTAATAATACACTTGTTAGTTTTTTATTTCTTACATGCAAACCTAATTTCAATTAATCTATTAAAATTTAAGTCCGTGTTGCTCACCCCTGCTAATAATCCACCAGTTTCATTTGATCAGTCCTGTCTCCATTGGACCGCCCGAGAACCGGACAGGACCGAAAACCGATCACCCCTAATTTTTATAACAGTTAGCAATGATCCTATAAAATCTTTCAAAAATCATCACGAGTTCAATGTAGCTCGGTGCCACTTGCCTTCGCCGGCAAGACCCCGAGCTCCCGTTGTGCATCTCACTCTCTCTCTCCCTGAGATAATTACCGACACACCAAACCCGACATCTCCTCCATGGTTGTTAGATCGAGGAGTATTTTCAAAAACAAAAGACGTGAAGTGATATTGGAATAAAAGGTGAGGACGATTTTATATATATATTTTTTCTTACTTTTTCCAATATACGGCCGCTTTTACGAGTCTCTAGCTCCAACGGCTTTTCTATCTCATTGTCCGGCGATGACTAACGAGGAACTCATCTTAGATTAAACTCTTGAGTTACAAAACACCCAACTATCACACGAATCGTACAATTCGAAGTCCCTGTGGTCATAGTAACCATCTCAACTCGATGAGATCGAACGAATTATCCAACTCTTAAGAGGTCCAAACACTTGACTCCATTACTTACCAAAAAAAAAAAACACTTGACGCCGTAAGAAAAGCTCTCCAGTCTTTTTTATCCCGCTGTTCACTATCAATGGTAAAAGCTGCTCCACCAGGGGTCAGGACAATTGTTCATGTGCCGCGATAATACAATATACGAGCGGAAGTGATCTTCTTATGTTCTTTAGAATTTCAAAGCCACACGTAAGTTCACCTCGGGAGTTACCCTGCTCACCCACAGTAGATGCAGAAAGAGAGAAAGAAAGAAAAAAAGAGAGAAGGAAACTTCCAAAAGAACTTGATGTTATGTGTGAGCATTGATACCAAGATGATGACGATCGTATAAAAGGCGACAACGTGATCTTGAGAGATTTGAGAGGCGCCATGCCCATGCATGGGACAATATAGGCTTCTCTGCATGCATATGCGGTTCACGTGGCGCGAATGTGAAGAGGTCGGGTCGAGCTAGTTGCAGAAGAAATGATTTAGGACAAGAAAATGAAGAGAATTCTCTTGAAAATGCTCTTCCGTTTCTTTTTGTTGGTATGTAACTATGGCGAGGTGAAGCCGAAAGAACCTTTTCCTATGAAATAGGATGAGCCCAGTCAGGTATATAGGTAGGGGCTAAAATCCAATGAGATTCATTCTGCTAGAGATTCTCTCCTTTTCAGCTCATTAAAGATGAATCAATCCACATCATGCTGTGTTGATTGAGTATGTGGTTTTGTGCCCAGTAGAAATTTTGTCATCTTCCAGAACAGACCCACTAAATTGAAAATAAGTTCATATCTTTCAACTCTACTAGCTCTCATGGCTAATAGCACCGTGCTTATACCGGAAATTTTCGTTACCTGATCGTCGTTTCATAAAATTTAAGTTGATTTTCTTGAAACTAATCTTTTTCTACCATCAATTACGCAAATGCCGGAGAAAGAATGGGTCGTGCCTGGATAGAAGGTGTACCTGTTCATCTCTTCACTTATTACCATCTCGTGTTTGCTCAAACTATTCGGACACTGTCAATTCCCATTTTCATTTTACATGGAAACATGATTGGATTGGGACTGACGAGATTAGTTTGATCACATTGCATTTATAGCAGAAATTCCACTACTAGATCTTTCCTTTACTAGGACGTTCGAATCAATATAGGCTAAGAATCTTTTTGTCCCGCCCTTAAATATATAAGAAAGGAAGACATAGTTTTGGACAGTCTAAATTTTTAGGTTTTGCTAGTCATATCATGTCGAGTGTTCCTTCAAAATTCACCACAAAAAGTCAAAGCCAAAATATAGATATTTTTCCCCCTTCTCCTAATAACGAGGAGCTCAAGACTCTTCGAGCACTGCACTAACATACATTAACTACGGAGTTCTACTCGCCCCATACATGCACATCAATTTATAACTAGAGTACATATGATTGGACTGGCCCCGTAAGAAAATGCACAAGTATGGTAATTCGAACTCATTTCATAAGTAAGAAAAGTGCTCTCTTTTATCACTTTTACAACTCCCTTCGAATAATTAATATAAAGTTATTTACCCTTATCCCAGCTTGATAGACCTATTTTTGTTGAATGACTCCGGAAAAGAAAGAAAGAAACTGAATATCAAGCCTCTTAATCTGTGTATGAGCCCAAAATTTTATTTTATGTATCTATTTTAGGGGTGTGCAACCGAACCGGGTAGAACCGAGAACTGGACCAGACAGCCCGAAAATCCAGTCTGATTCCTGGTTAAAACGTGAACAGGTCTGGTTCCCAATTCCAAATTTTTGGAACCAATTTGAATAGGTCTGGTTCCCGGTTTCAAGTGAAGACCCACCCGGAAACCAAACCGGTTCTTAGCTACAGTAAAAAACATATATAATTTTTTTAAGTTGAGTCTAACTCTATCTCGTCTCATTTGTTTCTTCTCCATTCTCTGTCGCCTCCCTCTCTATTCTATGGAGCAATATTTTTATGGATGAATGGAGTTTAAAATTTTATTTTGATGGATGTGGAAACGGAGTTTTATCATTTATGTTTTATATTTCGTGTTTGAACTTTTTATTGTTTATAATTGTATGTGACTACATGTTTGAAATTTTCATCGTTTATAGTTGTACATGACCACGTATTTGGCGGATAGAGATTTATGTTGATCATCTTTTATTTTGAGAAGTTTTGTTGCTCATATTATTTTGCTACAAAAAATGAAATCAAAAAAAGAAAAAAAAAAGGTTCTCCGGTAGACCCTGAAATCGAACCGAAAAAACAGAGTAGGTTCTAAAATTGGTTCGAGAAAAATAGGGTAGGTTCCGGGTTTCAGATCTGGAACCTACCCACCCTAAAACCGATCACCCCTAATCGATTCTACAATTATATAAGGAGTCAAATACAATGCTTTGAAAAACAACCAATTTTGTACTTGAATTTTATAAAGTCTTGTCTACAATGACATGTTTCCTCTTAGGGAAATGCTTCTCTGATAGTACTGTCAGAGACAGTATAATCTTAATCGTAGATCCACACATCATTACTGCGTGTTTTGCATAAAACACTCATTGATTGGGAGATCGTATGATCAGAAATAACTGACAGTACTGTCAGATTGTCAGACTAGCAGCTTCCTTCCTTTTATATCACTGTCGAGTAAGTGATAAAATTAATTGACAAAATCCTTATTTTCACGTTAGCCTAGTTTAAAGCCAGTTGCTACGTACCTACATTATACAGCGAGTGCCTATAGGCTATGTGGACAAATTAAGGGCTGCCCAAGACATATCCGTCACTGCATGTAAAAATTATTTTGTCTGCCATGTCTGGCTTCTTGTTACAACCCATTAGCTGGCCAAGATTAATGGCGTTGTAGAATGGCCAAAAACATTTCCAAAAAGCAATTAAAAAAGCTGTCAGAGTTTCCTTAGAAATCATGCGGGATGTTCAGCTTTAGGAATTAGGGTTTCTAAAGGGTTCACTCGAAAACAAGAGAAACAATCACGAAGAGCAAAAAGATTAAAAAAATCTGAAGTTAGGACTTAGGAGTGACATATCATTTAATAGTATGGTTTCATTTAGATGATGAGCTATAACAATTAGTCTCATCCCCATACATCGACGAACCCATACCGATTGGCTTGAAAAATGGCAATCCATTCAAATGAAAACGGTGATCAATTTACTAAAAATAGAAAAAAAGCCACCAAAAACCTCAAATTATGATCATTGTAACACAATTACCCTATTGAATGGTTTGATAGACTTATTTTTGAAATAAAAACAACGTTATTTTGGCTGGAGAATCATCCAATCGAATCTTGATGAAGGGTAAATGTGTCACATATGTACAAATTTGAATTTTTATGTCACAAAATTTTTTTTAGGAAAAATTCCAAATAAGGGTTTGAAGTGCCCTTATTTTCTCAAATAAGGGCCTGAAGTAGACCTTGTTTCAAATAAGGGCCAGAAGTAACCATGGCTGTTTTAAATAAGAGTTTGACCTTGCTGACTGGCTAAATATTTTGATCGGTCAAGAGAATTTTCGTCCGGAGAAAATTTTAACATAAATTTCACTGAAATTAGATTAAAAAAATAAAGACACTGAAAGTTTTTTTTGGGTAAGGTAAGAAGTATATTGACAAAAAATGCGTGGATAACATAACAAACCCCGACCGCACACCACAGCGTGACACAATAAATGCAAGGGCGGCACAGGTAGAAAAAGAAAATATACACAAGTAATAGAAGAGGCCAAAACAGACGGCCAAAAAATAGGGACAAGTAAGGCTGGGTAGAGCAACCGAAAATCAATCAAAGATTGATGTAGTGATGCCTCAGCTGGCTTGCAACCTCCGATTTCTAGGGGTATCATCAACATGCTTGAACATCAGACCTTTGTCCCTAACCACCTTCTCGAGGTGTGCCTTAATAGCTAGTAGGATAAAACTCTTACTGCAGAAGAGGATGTGGTTCCTTTCGGTCCAGATGATATGACATAAAGCACCGAATGAAAATTTGGCAATGCTCTGGTAGAAGTGCTGGCCGCGAATATGCTGCAACGCCCACTGAAGGTTGTCGCTCCAAGTAAAATTTTGCTAAGCCAGATTGCATCTGACAGCCCAAAAAAGAGCAAGGGCACTCGTATAGCGGCAGCCAAAGTAGAGATGGTTGATAGAATCCGGGCGGCATCCACAGAAGGCACAAACACCATCCTGAATTCTATGATAGTTGAGCAATAAAACCTAGGTTGGTAGCCTGTTCAGGGTGATAAGCCAGAGATGAAAGGAGTGCCGAGGGGCGATATGACGATCCCAAATAAAAGAATGCCAAGGCACAACTTGTCCTCTGACACGAATAAGATCCCAAGCCGCAGCAATGGAAAAGACACCAGAGGGATGTCCAAGCCATAATAGACAATCACTAGAGGGATGTCCAAGCCATAATAGACAATCATAGTCCTGAGGGACAAGAGAAGGAAGAGGCTCTAACCAGGATCCAATGGTTGCCGTCACTTGAGAGGGGTGATGAGTTGTGGATAAAAATCCAAACACTGTGGCCTTTCGAGAAATGCCAGAGCGATAAATCTCCATAATAGAAAAAATCTTGTACAGCGGCCCCTTTGGGTGCCAGGAATCAAACCAGAAGGAAACGTTGCAGCCATTACCAACACGTCACCGAAAGAGATGCTGGTAATCTTGGCGAAGATCCAGGATCTTCTTCCAAGCCCAAGAACAAAAAATTGGTTTATTGGCGACCCAGAAGTTCCTGTTCTTCAGAAAAGTCGTATGAATTCATTTGCACCACATGGACTATTTATCCGTAAAGAGGATCCATATATGTTTGAGCATAGCCGCCCGATTGTAATAAAAAAGCTTGCGAATACCAAGCCCATCTTCTTCCTTCGGGAGGCAAGTATCATCCCAAGAAACTTTGACGCCGCCAATGCCTAAGTCGAGGCCTTTCCATAGAAATTGCCTGAGGATCTGCTCAATGCGAGATAGAACTGACTTTGGAAGTATAAACACACTTGCCCAAAAAACATGAATAGCAGGAAGCACAAATTTAACCAGTTGCAAGCGACCTATGAAGGATAGAAACCGTTGGGACCAAGATTGGGCTCTAGTAGTGATAGAGTTAATTTGCGAGTTACAATCCACCTTGCTAAGCCTTGAGGCAATTATGGGGACTCCGAGATACCGAACCGGCAAGGAACCTTCGTGGAATCCAAGAGAAGAGAGGAGCTACTGTCAAAGCTCTTCTGAGCCCCCCGAGCATAAAATCTCGCTCTTGGTCATATTGGGTTTACGCCCGGACCAGCTGGAGAATTTATCAACACCCACATTCAGCAATGAGATAGAGACATGATTGGCCTCTGCAAAGATAAGTACATCATCTGCGAAGAAAATGTGGGAAAGCCGAGTGGCCTTGCATCTCCAATAGAACTTAAATCCCGTCTGCCGAGTTTGAATATTAATGATACCTGAGAAGATCTCCATAATCAAGGTAAATAGATAAGACGACATAGGATCCCCTTGGCAGATGCCCCTTCCGCTAGAGAAAAAGCCATGAAGTTCTCCATTAATAGATATAGAGAACTTTGGAGTTCGAACACAGGTCAAAATGAGTTTGATAAACATCTCGGGAAATCCAAAGGCTTGCAAGACCAATAGCAGAAAGTCCCAATCCATTGTTGGAGAAACATCTCATTAAAATTTTGATGATTTCTAAAATATCCTTTGGTATTTAATTTACCGTTGGTGTGCAGATGTTTGTTATACAAGGCTAAGGATTACCTAGTGCCCATCGCATAAACATCACGTGGGGTCTGTAGTGTTTTTTGTGAAAACAGCCATTGAGGACCACAAAAGATGTGGTCACCGATTGTTTGATATCGGAGCTTGAAAGATCAGGTTAGATAAGGTGTATAAAGACCATACGAGCTTATGTTTATGAAAGAAAGGCTAAAGGAGCCATTGCCCAATGGGAAAGCTCAACGGGAAGACTTTGAAGCTTCTCGAGAACAGTCCACTACTCTGCCAGAGTACAGTAGAAAACTGTTTGCTCACTATAGTAGCTCTGCGCCTGTTTCAAGCATGTCTAATCTGACTTTGGGAAAGCTGCCCCAGCGTAAGGACAAGATGTCCCATCGCCCTCCAATGGCTCTTTTGCTTCTCCAAGGGTGTTCAAACGGCTAGAATGCAGAGGTCGATAAAAGGAGGAAGTAATGAAGGCCAAAGGGGGTTCGGATTGATTGAATATCAAAAGTACTCTAGAATCTATTCTAGTTGAAAAGCTTAATCAGTGAAAGATCTTGTGATCTTTAGTTGCCTTGTAATCGTGCAAAATCAAGTGTACATTTCTGAGTAGTGAGGCTGTATCAAAATAGTGTGATCTATGGCGTGAGAGATCAGCTTATGTACTATTTGTAACTTGAAGCAGTTTACTAGTGCATTCCAGCCCGGGTTGTGGCTGTTAGTTGTGTGGAGTGGACGTAGGCTTGGGATATAAGCCGAACCACTATATATCTGGTGTGCTGATCTTTTCTAAGTCATTACTCTGTTTGCACACACCCAGATACTGTTGCGCGAAACATTTGCTCACCCGATCTTTTTCATATCACTTACTGTTTTCCGCATTGTTTGAAAAAGCATCGAAACAACCTATTCACCCCCTCTAGGTTGTATTGTTAGCCCCAACAATTAGTATCAGAGCTCTGTTGCTTGTTATTTGAAGTATATTTCTTCA
This sequence comes from Lenwebbia sp. NSW1173648, assembly GCA_029784005.1. Classification (NCBI taxonomy): domain Eukaryota; kingdom Viridiplantae; phylum Streptophyta; class Magnoliopsida; order Myrtales; family Myrtaceae; genus Lenwebbia; species Lenwebbia sp. NSW1173648. The sequence goes on from JARCGZ010000009.1 coordinate 15,332,517, forward strand.
AAGCATAAAGATCCTTATTATGGCTGACTTTAGTGGTTTTCTGAGTAATGAATCCGCAGCACCTAACAAACCTCCATACTTTGATGGAAGCAACTACAACTACTGGAAGAACAAAATGTTTGCCTACCTTGATGCATGTGATCAAGATATGTGGGACGTAATTCAAAATGGAGTAGAAGTTCCAATTGCTGCTCTTGCTGCTGCTGCTGGAGAACAATAACCCACTGAACAAATTGCTGAAGTAGTAGCTGCTCGCCTCGAATTGATTCGAAAAAGAGCCACTATTAACTCTAAAGCAAGACATCTCCTTTACTGTGCTTTATCTCCATCAGAGTTTAATCGTATATCTTCTTGTGGTTTAGCTAAGAAAATATGTGATTGCCTCCAAGTAATCTATGAAGGCACCGATCGTGTGAAAGAAACCAAGATGAACATCCTGCTTGATCGTTACGAGACATTTGTGATGAAATCAGATGAAACGGTGAGAGAAATGCACACGAGATTCACTGAGATAGTGAATGGCATGGCCAGTCAAGGGAAAACATTCACAGACGCTGAAAAAGTAAACAAGATGCTTAGAGCACTTCCCGAAGACTGGATCACCATGAAAACTTCCGTTCGAGAAACTATGAGAATTCAACCTATCACTTTGGATGAACTCATAGGCACGCTAATGTCTTATGAAGCCGAAGGCATAAACAAGTAAAACCTATCCAAAGGTAAGAAAATTATTGCCTTCAATGCCAACGTTTGAAATGCATGAGGTGAAACATCTGCTGAAGAAGAAGATGACAACGAAATGGCCCTATTTACTAGAAGATTCAAAACTCTCATGAAAAAAGGGCGAAAACTTCAGAGGAAGAAGGAATCCTAGACTCTCAGAAGAGAAGAGATCCTTCAAAGGAAGGGAAGAAAGCAAAGGTAAAGAAATTATTTGCTTTGAATGTAGGAAACCAGGACACATTAAGCCTAATTGCCCTCTCCTAAAGAAAAGAGGAGGAAGATTCGAAAAGAAAAGAAGGGCACTCAAAACCGAAACAAGGAGTGACACCGAATGTGAGTCAACCGATGAACATGAAGCAAATATTTATCTCATGGCAGAATCCGAACAAGAAGAAGAAAATGAGGCAAATGATTCTGAACTTTCATATGAGGAAATGCAAGATTTTTTCAAAGAAATGTTTGCAGAACACAAAAAGGTTTCGAAAAGAATGTCTGAGTTGAAAAAGGAAGTTTTAAAACTCACTGAACAAAACCTTTCTAAAAAATATGAGCTTGAGAAACTGTAGAAAGATCGGGTCACTACTTAGAGTGAATGCGACTCTTTGCAGGAGGAGAGCAAATCTTTAAAGAAAGATATTTCAAAAATCAGCACAAACTTCTCCTTTAGCTCAAAAACTTTGCAGCACATTCTATCTATTCAAGTTCTGCATTACGACATATCTGGACTTCGACGTGAAAGGAAACAGGAAGAGAAGAATCCTTTTCCAACTGTCAAAATGAGATTGAAACAAACACCTTCTTTTCAGTCTTACAAAAGTCACTTTGCACAACAATTCACTAAATCTACTGGCAAGCAATTCAATTGCTCCGTTTGCAATGAACCTGGTCATTACAAGCAAATATGTCTAATTGAGCAAATAAAGCCCAAAACGATCTACTGGAGGTATGACACGAGACCAAAGACTAACACAAAAGGACCCAAGCCTGTGTGGGTACCAAAGAAAACATGAAGATCTTCTTGATTGTAGGTGATACTAAAGAAGAACAAGTGGTACTTGGACAGTGGGTGTTCGAGACACATGACAGGTGAAAGAAATATGTTCATAAATCTCAAACACATGAACGGTGGAAATGTCACCTTTGGTGGAAAAGGAAAAGGAAAAATCATTGGCATAGGAAACATCAAGTTGGGCAATCTAGTCATTGAAGATTTTCACTAGTCCAAGAACTTGGATACAATCTTCTCAGCATAAGTCAACTGTGCGACAAGGGCTACAGGATCAACTTCGAAGAAAACATGTGCACTAGCACAAGCCATGACCTAACCCAATCTTTCACAGGTAAAAGACATGGCAATATTTATCTGCTGAATGTTGAACTTGATGAAATGCAGTATTTAATGTCCATCAAAGAAGAATGTGATCTATGGCATAAGAAGTTAGGCCACATCAACGTGAAGCATATCTCCAAGATTGCATCAAAAGATCTAGTACGTGGTCTACCAAAGATCAACTACGGTAAAAGTGACTCTTGTAATTCATGCTCCTTAGGAAAACAGGTCAGATCTTCCTTTAAATCCATAAACAATATTACTACGAATAGACCTCTACAATTGCTGTATATGGATTTGTTTGGTCCTACTCGTATTGCAAGTCTAGGAGGAATGAAATACTGCCTGGTGATCGTTGATGATTACTCATGTTTTTCATGGGTAATTTTTCTAGCTCATAAGCATGAAGCATTTCATTCCTTTGAGAAACTTGCTAGAAAAGTGCAGAATGAAAAAGGATACAGGATCACAGCCATCAGAACCGATCATGGTGGAGAATTTCAAAACCAAAGCTTTGTAGATCTTTCTGACGAAAATGGAATTGAGCACAACTTCACCACTCCTTACACTCCTCAACAAAATGGAGTTGCAGAAATAAGGAATCGATCTCTTCAAGAGATGTCCAGGACCATGATGATTGAGAGTAGGGGTTCCTACCTACTTTTGGGTTGAAGCTGTTGTGACCGCATCTTACATCATGAATAGAGTTATTCTTAGACCAATGATGGAAAAGACGCCTTACGAGATCTTTAAAGGAAGAAAGCCAATTTTATCATACTTCCACGTCTTCGAATGCTAGTGCTACATTCTCAAAAACGCGAATGACGACGTTGGAAAGTTTGATGCTAAATCAAGTGAAGGTATCTTTCTTGGCTACTCTACAAGTAGCAAAGCTTACCGTGTGTTCAATAAAGATTTGCAGGTTGTTGAAGAAACCATCAATGTCAAATTCAAAGATGAGCTGAAAGGTGTTCAAAGAGACGAACAGGAGGTGGATTTCCAAACATCCACTCCAGCAAATGTTCAACAGCCACTGCAACAACAAGAGGCTACAAAACCTTCAAGTTCAAGTCAAAATCCTAAGGATTGGAAGGTCAAGACTAATCATCCTAAATATCAGGTCATTGGGAAAATCGATGAAGGGATCAAGACAAGATCTTCAATCAAAGAAATGATGAACACCTTAGCATTGATCTCTCAAATTGAGCCTAAAGAAATCGATGAAACAATAGTTGATGAAAAATGGATTGAAGCCATGCAAGATGAGCTGCGACAATGCCAAATCAACGATATCTAGAATCTAGTCCCTCGACCTAAAGATCAGCAGATTATCAACACAAAATGGGTATTCCGCAACAAAATGGATGAGCAAGGCAATGTGGTAAGAAACAAAGCCAGGTTAGTAGCTAAAGGATACTCACAACAAGAAGGCATAGATTATGACGAAACATATGCTCCTACTGCTAGATTAGACGCTATTCAACTCCTACTTGCTTATGCTTGTTATTATGATTTTACCTTATACCAAATGGATGTGAAAAGCGCCTTTCTCAATGGCTATATCAAAGAAAGGGTGTTTGTTGAGCAACCACCAGATTTTGAGGATCCTTCACGATCAGATGATGTCTGTCAATTGAAGAAGGCTCTCTATGGTCTCAAACAAGCCCCTAGAGCTTGGTACGAAAGATTAAGTTCTTTCCTTCTCGAACACAACTTCGAAAAAGGTAAAGTTGACACTACCTTATTTATCAAGAAGAAAGGTAAAAACTTCTTGATAGCTCAGATCTATGTTGATGACATAATCTTTGGCTCTACTAATGAAAATCTTTGCAAGGAATTTGCCAAAGCAATGACAAGTGAGTTCGAGATGAGCATGATGGGGGAGATGAATTTCTTCCTTGGACTTCAAATAAAGCAAACAAGAGCTGGAACATTCATTCACCAAGAAAAGTATACAAAAGATTTAGTGAAGAGGTTTGGTCTGGAAGGATGCAAATTCACTAAAACACCTATGGCCACATCTATCAAATTGGACAAGGATGAAAAAGGTATGTCCATTGATTCCAAACTCTATAGAAGCATGATAGGATCACTGCTATACTTAACCGCTTCTCGACCAGATATCTTGTTCGCCGTCTGTCTATGTGCACGATTCCAATCAAATCCAAAGGAGTCACATATCACTGCTGTAAAGAGGATCATAAGGTACGTTGGTTCATCATCCAAAACGGGCCTATGGTATCCTAAAGCGTCAAGCTTTGATCTTTTGGGATATTCAGATGCTGACTATGCAGGGTGCAAAATTGATTGAAAAAGTTCATCAGGTACTTGTCAATTGATGGGAAACATGTTGATTTCCTGGTTCTCAAAGAAACAAAACTCTGTTGCTCTCTCAACCACTGAAGCTGAGTATATTGCACTAGGAAGCTGCTGTGTACAACTTCTTTGGATGAAACAGCAACTTAGCGACTTTGAGGAATTGAATTTGAATATTCCTATCTGCTGTGACAATACAAGCGCTATAAACCTGACCAGGAATCCTATATTGCATTCAAGAGCAAAACACATCGAAGTAAAGCATCATTTTATTAGCGATCATGTGAATAGTGGTGATGTAAGCATACACTTTGTCTACTCAAAACATCAGCTGGCTGACATATTCACAAAGCCTCTGGACAAGCAAGCATTTGAGTTTATCAAGGGAGAATTGGGAATTTCTAATCTTCCTGAGTAACCTGTCTAAATGGCAAAAGATCCGCAAACATCGTTAAAGATCAGGTAACCAGATCTCTGTAACATTCAAAAGATCATGTACACCTAATCTCTCAAAAAATTTATCGTTATAGTCTCTTGATAAATTCGCGATGAGATCGTTTTGACAAAAATATCTGTTGGATTGATTGTTTGTGATTTTCCTGTCGTTACAACTCTTGATTTAATTTTTATTATTCAATTTTTGAATTATTACCATTATTTTCATTGAAAGATCGTGTGTGATTGCTTGCCTATTTATGCGGAGCACGTTCTCTCTGCTTCACCACCACTTCCTCAACCGCTCCTTCCCTTCTCCTGTTAAACTGCACTCCTCTCCTTCACCCCACTCCTATCCCATTCACCCCACTTTTCTCTCTCTCTCTCTCTCTCTCTCTCTCTCTCTCTCTCTCTCTATTACTTTCAACCTCCATCCATGGGTCCTCGCAAGTCTACCCGTGTTAGCAAGGCAAAAGCTAAGGGCGGAGGTACCTCGATCCTTCCCGAAGAATCCGCACCAAGCATACAAACAGGAGGTGAGCAATGAGGCTCGGTTTCGGCTTGCATGGTATCTTAGTCAATTCTTGCTTCACCCACTGCAAGCACTCCGCAGTCACTAGCCGTGAAAGTAAAGCAAGAAGCGTCTCAAACTCGCACTCATGAGTTCTCTCTACCCTCAGAAGGGATCGTCATCCCTCCCATGTTGATCAAATCACAGGCAAAGTTCGACGCTTGGTACAGGGAGTTCATGGAAAATTTAAAACCAAAGCAGACTGCATAGGAAGAAGAACAAGTCATTCCTCCAGCACCGACCGCACCTAGTTCCAGCGCAGCTGCCTCTTCTGCTGCTGCACCAGAAACCCTGACAAAAAGATCACCTCGAAAGTCCTCAACCGAGGAAGTAGAAGACCTACCAAAGGAGTCTGAGGAAACTAGTCCATCGAAAGAGACATCGGGTGGCGCGTCTACACCTCCTCTTGCACCAGAAGCAACTTTGTATGCTCCAAATCGTCCTGAATCTCCGGACCTACCTGAGGAAAATATCAAGGTTAGTGAAGATCTCGCTAAGGCTGATGAGGGCTTGAGTGACAAAAGACATGGGGATGACGATGTGGAGTCTTTCAAAATTTTGAGGCTACAAAAGGTTTTGATTTTGACCCCTCTTTTGATGACCCACTATTTTTTAGTAAAAGGCACGAAAAGGCTTAGTCTCTGATTTCCAAAAGAACTCTGGTTTTTCCTCGAGTAGTGGATTTTGAGTTTCTGGACTCTCACGAAATATTTCTCTCTGAGATACTCGAAAAACACAAACTCTTGGAACTGTGCACAATGGAGGGTCTATCTTCTCCAAATTTGATCACAATGTTTTACTCAAACTGCATTTTCCCAATCCACACTCTTTTGTGTTCTATTTTGAAAGGAAAAACTAGACTGTGACTGCCGAGGAATTGGCTGAGTATCTCCAAATCGACTTTCGTTCTTATCAAAAGCTGGAGATCTCTTCTGACGAGACTTACCGTTTCATTTTGGAAACTCCAAACTTCACTCGTGATTTCAGAAAGATCGTCCTAGTAAATATTTTGCCTCTCAAGGTAAATTTTCCCCAAAAGATTCTGACTCTCATCCTGTGTCCTAAGTCATCGTCCTCAAATGATGTGTCGAGATTCGAAGCTAAGGTACTGTGGGCTCTGCTCACTGGATTTCAAATTTCAATCCCGCACCTCATCATCTTGCACATGTACCGAACGGTAAAGAGGAAAACATGAAGTCTACCGTATGGAGCACTTATTGGTCGGATCTTTAAGAGGAAAGTCATCGACGTCTCCCGAGTCTCCAAGGAACACTTCCCTCGAATCGTTATTGGGAAGAAGACTCTTGAGAAGATGATGCTAAGGATTTCTCCAGAAGGTTGGCTGAATACTAAAGATGAGGTAATTGCCATTGGGCACAGAGATGATGAGCGCGCCAAGGAACTGCTCAAGGAAAGGTATGCTGAACAGCCTGCTTCAAGGAAAAGGCATAAAGGCAAGGCTCCTGCAGCCAAGAAGGCATGGCGTCCCCCTGACCTGAAAGAGTTTCAACTCCAGCGGGACCCTCTGCCTCCTCGTCTTCGAACATCCTGCTTGCTGTTTAATCATATGTATGGGACTTGAAAGTGTCCCTGGCCCAAATATCGAAATATCTGGTTAAGCTTAAGAGGACCATTATCGGCCTGGACTACTACAACCCCATCTAATCTATTCCCGAGCCTTCCCCTTCCTCATCTGGTTCAAAGAAGCGCAAGCGCACGGCACCAAATGAATTTTCTTTGTGTGTGTTCATGACTACATGTTTCTATTTTCTGCTCCTATTTTGTTGAATATACCCTCATCTCAAGGCCCTTATCAATGGAACTGATGTTATTCAAATCTATCGTGCCTATGTCTTGCAATATCTTTTTGGTGGATGACAAAAAGGGAGAGAATATGCGTATACAGGGTTGTACAGGTTCACACAAAATGTTTACAGGTGCAAAATGGACTCGATTTCCAAATGCTAAGGAAAGCATAGAAACAGGGGGAGCCTGAGGGCAAGTCAAGAGAACAAAAGTTTCTCTCTGCAAATGTTTATCTCAATTGTTTATCTCAAAAACATCTTGAACTGTGACTAAAGACTCTGATCAAAAATCCTTTCAAAATCAAAAGATCAGCTTAGTCAAGTCTTCTCTAATTCATTTCCAAATCTTTTTCGGAGAACTCATACATTTGCGATTATGCCTTATCAATGAAATATCAGCTATGCAGATCTTTACATTATTGCACTATATAAACTCTGTCTCACTTCACATCTGCAAGATAGTTTTGTCATCATCAAAAAGGGGGAGAATGTTGGAGAAACTTCTCATGAAATATTTTGATAATTTCTAAACTATCCTTTGATATTTAATTTACCTTTGGTGTGCAGATGTTTGTTATACAAGGCTAAGGATCACCTAGTGCCTATCGCATAAACATCACGTGGGGTCTGTAGTGTTTTTGGTGAAAACAGCCATTGAGGACCACAAAAGATGTGGTCACCGATTGTTTGATATCGGAGCTTGAAAGATCAGGTTAGATAAGGTGTATAAAGACCATACGAGCTTATGTTTATGAAAGAAAGGCTAAAGGAGCCATTGCCCGATGGGAAAGCTCAACGGGAAGACTTTGAAGCTTCTCGAGAACAGTCCACTGCTCTGCCATAGTACAGTAGAAAACTGTTTGCTCACTATAGTAGCTCTGCGCCTGTTTCAAGCATGTCTAATCTGACTTTGGGAAAGCTGCCCTAGCGTAAGGACAAGATGTCCCATCGACCTCCAACGGCTCTTTTGCTTCTCCAAGGGTGTTCAAACGGCTAGAATGCAGAGGTCGATAAAAGGAGGAAGTAATGAAGGCCAAAGGGGGTTCGGATTGATTGAATATCAAAAGTACTCTAGAATCTATTCTAGTTGAAAAGCTTAATCAGTGAAAGATCTTGTGATCTTTAGTTGCCTTGTAATCGTGCAAAATCAAGTGTACATTTCTGAGTAGTGAGGCTGTATCAAGATAGTGTGATCTATCGCGTGAGAGATCAGCTCATGTACTATTTGTAACTTGAAGCAATTTACTAGTGCATTCCAGCCCGGGTTGTGGCTGTTAGTTGTGTGGAGTGGACGTAGGCTTGGGATATAAGCCGAACCACTATATATCTGGTGTGCTGATCTTTTCTAAGTCATTACTCTGTTTGCACACACCCAGATACTGTTGCGCGAAATATTTGCTCACCCGATCTTTTTCATATCACTTACTATTTTTCGTATTGTTTGAAAAAGCATCGAAACTATCTATTCACCACCTCTATGTTGTATTGTTAGCCCCAACATCCACGGTATTGTAGGCCTTTTGGAAGTCGGTTTTAATAGCACATTTTGGTAGAAAAGGCTCATGGTGAAATCCACAGAACAACTCCTAAGCAAGAAGGATGTTGTTGCTGATGCGTCTACCTTTGACAATGGCATTTTGGAGAGGGCTAATGAGAGAAGGAAGGATACAGGAGATCCTATTAGCCATAATCTTTGTGATGTATTTGTAGATGGTATTGCAGCAAGCAATAGGCCTAAAGTCGCTCATAGTAGGCGCGTTCGGTACCTTAGGCACCAAGGAGATGATGGTGGCATTGGTTTCCCGAAGTAGTAGACCATTGGCAAAGAAATCTTGAATAGCCAATATCACCGCCGGGCCAATGTCATCCCAAGAAGCTTTGAAGAATTCAACATTAAACCCATCAGGCCTCGGAACCTTGCCAGCGGCAAGAGAAAACATGGTGTTACGAATCTTGAAAGCAGAGACAGGCCGGGATAGGTATCGACACTGATTGTGATCGAGAGGGTGTTCAATAACTGACCTGATATCCTAGACAGATGGTCGAGTGATTAAACATGAGGGAGCAAGCAAGTCTTCAAAATAGGAGACTTTGTACTGCTAGACAGAGGTCGGGTCCGTCAAAGGATCACCAGAGCTATCAACAACAGAAAGAATTCTATTGCGATGCTGCCTTTTGTTCACAAAATGATGAAAGTACTTAGTGTTCAGGTCCCCTTCCTTAAGCCATTGGACCCGAGACTTATATCTATAAAAGGCTTCCTCTTGGAGATGAAGAGCAGAGAAAGTCTAGCGCCGATCCCTTTCTTGATTGGCCAATCCCTGATTAAAGGGATCCAAGACAAGAAAGTCCTGGATAGATGTTAAGGCAACCTTGGCTTCGAAGGTGTGGGCCGATATATCAGAAAATGAATCCCTGTAATGTTGCTTAAGCTGGCCTTTTAGTATCTTGAGCTTTTTGCAAATTTGGAACATAGGAGTCCCATGTATGTCAATATCCCATACCTGATTAACCAAAGGCAAAAAAGAATGGTGAGACATCCATAAATTGAAGAATTTGAATGGCCACCTGGAGTTGGGAGGAGCTAATATTTTAATAATTATAGGAGTGTGATCAGAAACCCCCGGAGGCAAAAAACGAGGCCTTAGAAAAGGAGAAATAGTACTCCACTGAACATTAATAAGAACTCTATCGATCTTTCTTTGCTTGCGAAGGGCACCCGTAGAGGAGGACCAAGTGAATCGGTGGCCAATGTACCTGAGGTTCTCTAATCCTGCATGTGTAATGCAATGACCAAACTCATCAAAAGAAGGGAGCCAACTGGTAGAACCGCCAATTCTATTGAAGGGGTCCCTAATAGCATTAAAATCCCTAGAGATCAGCCAAGGGCAGCCAGCCAATGCCACACTAGACAGGATAATATCAGCCCATAGAGCCCGTGTAGAAATAAAAGTATGCTCAACATAAACTACAGAAAACCAGCATGTCCTGTTGGCAGATAAAAGATGTAAATGTCCATGAATAGCCTGAGATGATGATGAGGACATAATGAAGTTTGCAAACAGAGGATTCCAGCCGATCCATATCTACCCCCGATGGGAGTGGTCATAATTGGCAATCCAAGTCCAACCAAGTAATAACGTAGAAGAAATATTTACAAAAGAGGACAGAGGCACCTTCGTCTCGAGGATGACAATGCAGCATAAGTTATGGGACCTAATCAAACTCCTGATTTCAGCTTGTTTTAGAGGATCAACAAGACCCCTGATGTTCTATACTCCAAAAACCATATACACGAGGGATGGACAAGTTACCGTTTCCTATGGCGACTCGGCCTCTTTTTTATAGAGGTCAGTTTGGCCTTTTTAGCAGAGCTGAGGCTTCTATTAGAGCTAGGATTAATCTGTTGTTGATCTGCCAAGGGAGATGGACAAGCTGCCACCTGAATAGCCTTGATTCCTTGAGAGTCTGTAGTTTTCTTGCTGGTATTTGGAGGGGCTGGGGGGAGTCCAGATCCTCGTCATTGCCAATGTTGCTTCCTTCCTCTTCAACATTAGAGTCAGAGAAGTCTTCAGAAGCAGCCTGATACCCCAACATAGGTACAAAAAATAGGGTATTTTGAATAACAATGTCTAGTAGACAGGGGACAGCCGAGGATTCAACATTATCAATAGCTATAGGAGCAGCATTCTTGGGAGGTGAGGGACTCATCCTTTTACCAACAACTTGCCACTCTTCACGCAGTTGAGAAGGCATTACTTTTTCAGCCATAGTAGATGAAACCAGATGGACCGCAGGGGAGTCTGTGGTGGTGGAAAAGCACCTATGGCCAAAGGTACCACACCTAGAGCAAGAGATTGGCTTCCACTCAAATTCGACTTTGATTACACAAGTAGCACCACTCAATACTACCTCAACAGAGTCACACTGGGGCTATTTAGCACTGATCTCCACACAGACTCGGGCGTAGGAGATCATTTTCATATTTTTCGTTTGGAGATCAACATAAAGTGGCTTACCGACGGCACTAGCAACTGCACTGATGCCAGGGGCTGACTAGAGGGAGTAAGGAATGTTCCTCAAACAAATCCACACAGGTAGGGAATCATGCTGGTCTCTTTTGAGTTCCAGGAGAGGGTGCCATTGTTGGAGAATGTGGGGTACCCTTGTCACAGTTATAGGCCCATTATCAAGCGTTTTCCTTCGGAATTCATTATCAGGGACATGAAAAAAGTAAAAACCATCTTCATTGGCCATTACTTCAGACAAGTGTGTTCCCCAGATGTGCTTAGCAGCCGATTCAGTAAGTTTAAATGGGAGTCTCTTCTCAACAAAGTAACCAACGAGACATTCCTTCCACTTCGGGTTGGTCGCCTCAAGTATCTCATCAGATATATTCACAATCAGTCTATTATCAACAGAGGTGGGGGGGATGTATGAAAGAGCATACCTCTTTTCTGCTGATTTGGCCACAGCAGCCCAAGATCGCTGGGGATTTGCATTTGCAGGTGCTGGAGTAGGGTGCTGTAGCGGCTTGGACGAAGCCCTACCACGGCTTCGACTACGTCTACCAGGGCGCAAGTCTTGCGGAACTTGATGCTTGGCAGAAGAAGTCCCAGCAACCCCTGAACCAGCAACAATCTTCCCCTTCGTTGGGCCAGTATTTGCAACAGAGCTCGGGGCAACATCGGTGGATCCAAAACGAACTCTAGGGATTTGCTTAGAGGGCAAGAGATGCTTAGAGGATTTGGCTTTTGCCATGGCATTAGGCTTCTGCGGGAATACGCCTTCCCGATTCATGGTTCGAGCTACCATGAAATCGCTCAAGCTAGATCTGTCATAGAGTCAAAAGGGAGGCTCCAACCCGAGATCCCAAGGGTGAGAAGGGAGGTGGAGGTGAGGTGACCTACGACACAAAAAATCAGAAGAAACCAACAGAGCGATCGCAAGGAATCGCAAAAATTCGAAGACGAAGAACAGTGCCAGTTGGAGCAAGGAGCGAGAGAGAAACGGGTGAATAGTGCATGCGCATGTACTTAACTTTTATGGAATAAGACACTAAAAGTTTTTTCTGGGTAAGGGAATAAGACACTAAAAGTTTCTTTTCAAAAAAAAGAAAAAAAATTACAGTAGGGAGGGCCGCCTGCAGCCGCTACCCCATCGCCGGTGGGGCGACAACAATGGCCAGTGGGGCGGCGACGATGGCTGGCTAGGTCGCTGGACACCCTCGCCAGAACTTAGAGAGAGCCACGACCCTCTCCCAGATCTTGGAGAGGGTCGTCGGCCCTCCGCCAGGTCTAGCTAAGGGTGGCCAACCCCGCTGACCATTGTCGCCGCCCAACTGACAATGGGGCAATGGCTACAGGCGCCTATATATTTTTTTTCTTTTTAAAAAAAAATTAGCCTCTCTTTTTTTAAGTTTGTCTTTTTATGGATTTTTTTTTTTTTGGATTTTTTAGCCTAATTTAATTAAGATTTTGTGTAAGAATTAGGATTTGGATCAAAACAAAATCGTTTTAGCTCTTTACTTAACCTTAACTCCACGTAGGACGCCAAGTAAGAGAGATAAAATATAAAAAAGTCATGTCAATATTTTTCGTTAGTCAAATTAGAAGGAATTAGCGGAGGCCTGCAAGCCCTCACTGGCCGCTGGCAAGGGCCGACCATGCTTGTGGTCAGCGAGGCCAGCCCTCGCCTGTGGTTTTTTAGGGTAGCCTCACTCAGCCCTCTCCAGGTATCGCCGGCAGCCGGCCATCACTTGAGATCGGCCACCGTGAAAATGAAAGAAGAAAAAAAGAAAAAGAAAAAAAGAAACCATTGACCAGCTAGTGAGGTCAAACCCTTTTTTTAGACTGACATGGCCACTTCAGACTCTTATTTGAAACAAGGTCTACTGCAGGCCTTCATTTAAGAAAATGAGGGCACCTCAAGCCCTTATTTAAATTTTACCAAAATATAAGGGTAAATGTGTCTCAATGGGCATAATTTGAAGTTTTTGGTGGCTTTTTCACTTAAAAATATAAGTCTTCTACTTCCTTTATCTGTACAACCATATTCTGCGTGCACAACCATTAACTAGATGTAAATGTGGCAACAAATGTGTAAAAGGCAACAAGCGTTGGCGGATTTATACCTACCCAACTTTTCAGAAACAATATGTATAAATGCCATACTCCATGCTAAGAGACATAAATCGGGCGATTCCCTAATTTTTTATGCTTAGCAAATTTGGATCGCTCCACTATAAGGAAGATAAGATCCTTTCCCTTTATAACTACCACTTCCAAATTCTCAAGCCCCACCATCGATTAATCTATTACCCGAAAAGGAATTAATAAAGTATGCGCAATTTGGCTGTAGGACTTTGTAATGGCTATAATGGAGCAATGAAAGTACTTCCACTGCCATTTGTGCATATTTCTGTGATTTAATTATTCTTATAGTTTGTACTACTGGAGCATTGTCGTTCGCTGAGAAATTTTCAAGGATATCTTACCATGATCATTGTATTTTTGAAGAATGAGCTTCATCTAGATTATCGAACTTTAATTTCAATCACCTAGCACACACATTACCACAATGGTATCTACACTTATTACGGGCCACACGCAACCTTCAGTAAAGCTTCGTTTGTTTCGCGAAAAATGAACGATTTGTAAAATATTTTTCTAAATTTCATGTTTTGTATCTCTTACGAAAATGAACGATCGAAAAATATTTTTGTCATCCCCAAAAATGTTTAGATTCACTGTTGATAATATTTCTATCGACTAATTATTTCAAGCAATACAAGCGATCGTTTTTAGAAAAAGAAATTTCAAATCATTCATTTTCGGCAAAATAAATAGAGCCTAAATCATGAGAAAGCGGCAACGTCATCCCAACCCTCTTTTTTCCTCCTAGCAAGGGTTGCGACCCTCTTCTTGCGACTGTGAGAGGCAATCTCTATGTTCATGCACGCATGTCTGTGTGTTTTCTATCGACTAATTATTTCAAGCAATAAAAGTGATCGTGTTTAGAAAAAGAAATTTCAAATCATTCATTTTCCGCAAAATAAACGAGGCCTAAATCATGAGAAAGCAGCAACCTCATCCCAACCCTCTTTTTTCCTCCTAGCAAGGGTTGCCGACCCTCTTCTTGCGACCGTGAGAGGCGATCTCTATGTTCGCGCACGCCTGTCTGTGTGTGTTTTTTCTTGTTTATAGGGTGTGTTTGATTAAGTGAAAGAATTTTTTGTGAATTAGTTTTTTGAATTTTCACGTGTGTGGTTTGTTGAAAATGATCAGTCAATGGAAAATCATTTACATATATATATATATACACATACTTGCTTAAAGTTAGAAATATGAATTCCCTAACTTCAAGGGCAAAATATTTCCTAAAAAGGATTCCCTGAAAAGCATTTTTAAAAAAAATACCTGATAGATAGACGCATTAACATTTCGATAAGAGCAATTTGTCAAAGACGATCAAAGCACATGAACTTTGAAAGGAATCGCAATGTCGAAAACACGTGCAATCCATCTCTTCTACAGCATATGTCCCCATTATCTTCTTCAATGTAATTGACTTAATCCTTTTTAATTAGAGTGCGTTCATTTCACCGAAAAAATTATGGTAAAAGAACAAAATCCATAAAAATTATTTTCAAGGAGAATGGTTAACTTTCATTTATTTGGTGGTTTAGAAAAAGTGATTTCCTTCTTGTCAGAAGAGAAAATTGTTCTCCCTCAATCTAAACTTGTTCTTTTCAGTCCATGGAAAACGTTTTCCATCGTCCAAACACCGAAAAGTCGAAAATAATTGTTCGAAAATAGGTTTCCTTCAAACAAGCGGACCCTTAGCATGGGCCACATTATAATATCTTGCCACCTTTGAGGGTTGTCATCTCCCATGAGCAACGCATCTTTCCACTACTTCCAACTCATACTTTAATCATGATTAGTAGTTAGTGTAGAAACCTCTTTTATCCTTGTAGGAGCTCTTAAACGTATTCCTTATGTTGCTTGACTTATCTGCTTTGACACTTTTGAAGCCCACTTCCGACTAATACAACTAAGATTAGCTATGTCCAAATGAACAATGATGAGGACCTAACTGGAACTAATGCATATATTAAAATCTGGAAATCACACTTTCAACGTCCATAATTTTTCGAAGTGTGCAAATTAGGTCTGTGTACTTTTTGGTGTTTAGCAACTCTGATCCTCATTATACATTTGTCAACGATAGTTTAGAGTGGAAATTAATGAGTCACTTTCACTTTTTTTTTAAATAGAAAAAATAGCGGTCATGCAGTGTTTGGTTCAATTTTCGCGCACCTCAACAGGTTTATCTCTTTCGGGGAATCTTAAGAGAACATTTTGTTCATATTGGCATGGTGCATTCGGGATTTTACTACTGGAGTGTGTCGCGATCCGATCTCGGAAAAATCGTTCGGGCTAATGGATTGCTAAGCCTCTAGGACGGGCTTAGCTCGGGCCCTCCTAGACCCATACCAAATCGCAGCCGGTTATATCGGGGTTCGATCTTAGTGTGATCGGGTGGCATGTATATGTGTACATGCAAAAAGGAGTCGCCACCGATTTTTGAGAAAGGTAAACCGGAAACCTTATCGAGCGGTCGGGAGATGCCGTTCGATTCTACGCAACCAGAGATTAAGAGCCCGGGGACTTGGTTACGTCGGTGTTTCCACCAACACCATTTTAGTACAGGAATTTAGTGCTTTTTTTTTTTAAGTGCTCGTGCAGGTGTGAGTCTATCCTATCGATCACAATCAAGGCATGTAATATACGCAATCAAGGAGTCAGTGATGTGCGGATAAGACGCATCAAATCAAGTATGGCATCCTTAGTAAAGCTCTAAGAGCTTAGAGATTGGTATGATTAAAGCTTGGGATGATTTTGGGACAATTCGCCCAAAGGGGAAAAACCGTCATTTTCAGGGGTTTTAAAAGTTGAAACTAGGGAAACAAGGCTAATCTAGCCATTTCCCATTTTTTTTTATGATTTTTTGGAATTTTTCTGAATTTTTTTATTTTTCGAACTTTTTATTATTTTTTAATTTATTATTATTATTATTATTTTAAAAAAAAATTGTTTTACGGACCAAGTGGCCCGACCTGCGCCCGACTCGGACCGTATGGGTCCAGGTCGGTCTAGAACGACGCAAGTTCTTTTTTTTTCTTAAAAAATTCCAAGTCTTACAAAAACCACCCTCCAAGGGGTCTTTTCGGCCCATTTTCTTAACTTTGGACACGACCAGCGGCAAGTCCGCACACCAACGCGAACTACAACATACCAGGAACGACACAGGCTGGAGAAACGCTAATGAAACGCACAAAAGCACGACCAAAAACTCGTGGGAAAAACCGGTGTTGGTTGCTTCGAAAGACTTGGTTTTATTTTTGCCGAGAAGGGTAGTTCACAAAGGGGTTTTGTCGCCCCTTTTCTGGATACCTCGGATGCTACCAGCGGCAAACCCGCATACCGACGCAAACTACAACATGCAAGGAGTGATGTCGACCCAAAAAGATGACGAGATTCCGCACCGAGTCGAAGAAAACCCGGTTCGAACACACAGCTTTGAGCAGCCCTCGAAATCCCGGGTTTCAACCCAGGTGCGCAAATAGGTTGCGCTCCTGGTTTCAAGCCCGATATCTCTCCCTCATGGCGCTTTTGAGAAAATAAATTTACCGTTCTAGAAACTATGTAATGCAAGGTTTCCAAAACAACGATCGGCTCGAAAAATGGTTACACGCACATCTCAGAGACAAACCATGAAAATGGCCTCACGCCAACCACAACACTAGGTGAAATTTCAGCTAGAGTCCAGTTCCAGGAGGGGTTTTTTCAAGGTTCGTTATCTCAACATACAGGTACAACCAACACTGAATCGACACAAGGAAGTGTTCTACAACATGCAAGGAGCAACCTGACCAAAAAAGGACCACGGAATCACACACAAGTGCGAAGGAAAGTCAACCGAAAAACCCGGATCTGAGCTATTTTGGTTGCTGCGGTCTGGGTTCAAACTCAGGCACATTGTGCGCCTGATTTTGAGCCTCGGTACCTCCCATCCATGATTTATTCGAGTAAAATGGTTTGTCATTAGAGAGACTATGTGGAAGGAGGTTTCTGAAAAGTCGAACAGCTCGGTAAATGGCTTAGTACACGCGTCGCAAAGACATGACAAAGAGGCCCATACACGCAGGCAACACTTCAGACAAAAAAGACCCTGGCATCCACAGTTCGAACGGGTGTATTTCCATACCCTCAACTTGACTCACGAGCGGGATAAATGGGCAAATCACATACCGGTGTAAACTAAAACAAACAAGGAACGACTCGGATCAAAAAGAAAGCTTAGATCACCCCAAAATCAAGCCCAAAATCGCCTTCAAAACACGCCGGTCATACTTGTTTTTTTCATGAAATCTGGGGTTAGGGACAGTTTTTCGAGCACACTTTCCAGCCTCAAATCTCGGTTTTTGGGGACAAACCAACACAAACCTGCCTACAGACGTGTTCTACCACATGCATAGAGTAGATCCAAACCAAAAACAAGCATAAAATGAAACAAAAACGCGATGAAAAAGGGTCCCAAACTCGGGGGTTCGACTGCCGACAGACAAAACGTCGAACATGTGGCATGCACGCGGAACTAAACCAAACAAACACTTGGCCAGAGCTTGGAAAGCGAATTCGAGGCTAACGACCCCTCAAACATGACTATGAATACCCTAAAGAGTGTCGGTATCTACCTGGTTTGGCTCGGTTTGGTCGGAAACCAAACCGAGCCAAAACTCACAGTACGCACTGTCAAAAGGAAACCGAAAACAGGGCATTCGGGCGAGGGGAAGAAATCGACCTGTTAGTGCAAGTCCGACGGCAGCTGGAGCTCCTGTGACGGCGTTTTACCCCCTCGGATATTGGTGAGGCTCCTTGGCCACCCGCGCTTCGCCTTAACCAGCCTTGCGTCTCCCCTGCTCTCTCCCTTTCTTTCGGTCCCTACTGGCTGTCTTTTTTCCTCTCAGTTCTCTCTCTTATCCCGGTCCACCAGCTTGCCTGCCGACCCCACCCTCTTCAGAACTCTCCCAATTAGCCGTTCAGAGTCCCCAAAACTCCCATTTTTTCTCTCGGGTTCCCCCTCCACAGCTCTGCACAGTACCCATTTTTGGCTCTCCATAGGCGTGGCTTTGGAAGTCCTCCACAGCAGGCGAGGCTGGGGACTTGCGCCGCACCTAAGGGGGAGAGTTTAGCCCATTTTAGGTGTTTTTGGGGCTTCGGGGAGGGCGTCGGATGGAGGGGAAGACGCCGTTCCTCTACTTCTGCCGCTGCCCAGCTTCCGCGCACTTCATGCTGCGCTTCTGCTGAATTTCTGCCAGGCCGGTTCAATTGGACCTGACCGGTCCGACCGGTCCGGTTCAATTGAACCGGAGGACAAAAATCGGGCTGGTTCGGCCCGATTTAGACCCTTTTTTGTGGAAGTATATACGGTTCCTGGATATAGACAGCCATTAGATCGCTGCAGTGGCAGCGACCTTGCTCACTTTGCTTTAAAATTTGCGAGAACATGCATCTTTCGACCAAATCGTGGAGGATTTTCCATGACCCAAATCGAATACTCAAAATATAAAGTAGCCAAACACAAATAGGATTAAAATAAAAATTTTGATTATTTTGACAGATTTTTTTGACATCATTTGCTATTTTGTTTCTAATTTTCAGCTATTTTTAAATGAAAAGGAATTCCAAAAATTCTGCAAAAACTCGAAAAATATTTTTTGCTCAAAATTGGTTACTTATGCTTGGCCAAGGGCTCTAAAGTCAATTTTTTATTTCTATGAATTTGTCTTGATTTTTAATTAATTTTCTAAAGAAAAAAGTAATTAAAAATCAGATGTCAACGGCATACTTACAAATGGCTATTGACATATCATATTTACGCCTAGAACTCCTGATCACATTTTGAGTGAGCAGACTTTTTTAGTTTATAAGTAATCATTTCCATCTCTACATTTTTTTTCGATCCTCATGCTTTTAGGACTATGAATTTTTGTCCAAATTATTTTGTTTTTGTTACGTAAATTGTCCCGTGTGATGAACTAGCGAAAATTCATATTCAACATTAGTAATTAACATTTAATGCCTCCATGTATATGTCCTATCATAGACATATAAGCGGTATTTGAACATTAAAACATACATTCATCTACTAGTTTAACATTTTAAAACAGTGAACATTGGTCTCACAAAATTTCACATAATATGAAAACATGAGGTCTTCTCTATTATAAATTTCCACTCTACATTCTATGATCAAAGTCCTACCTACGTGTGAGGGGGAGTGTAGTTAAATATTAAACGACGCATTCATTTACTAGCTTAAGTTTTTAAACAATCAACGGTGGTCTTACAAGTTTCAGGATGTTTATGGAAGAAGAAAAAAAAAAAAAAGAAGCGCCTGTATAATAATTCCAAAGTGACCATGAAAATGCTGATTCAAAAAGATAAGTTCATTTGTGACGAAACATTTTATCACACGTGGTTGAAAATGCTGATTCCGATAAATAAAAATAAAATAAAAAAGATTGAAGATAAGCTGATATGATCAAAGATCCGATTCTTTTCCCGAATAAATTTCGAGAAAATCCATCATTCTCCCAGCATCAAGACTCGCATCACTGTAATGTCTGTGACTCTACTGCGCCTTTTCTATTTTTAACTGTCGGGAGGAATCTAGGTTTAATTTATTTCTTTACTAAACCTTCTTGGACACATCGTATCGTAGCTCTGTTTGAATCAACGTTTTCCATTGTCGTCGTCTGTTTCTCTCAAACACCAAGGAAAACCAGCAACTCCATCCCCTCGAAGATTCAGATAAACTTGTCTCAGAAGTTCCCCGCTTCGTTATCCTGTTTCGTCCCACTAAGAAGCTCTACAGTAGATTTTAACGCATCAAACGCCATTGTCTCCAGTCCCCACACTTCGATGTTTATTCTAATTTATGTCATTTTCGTTTTAGTTCTCGTTGTTTTCGGATTTGAAACCACCAACTACTAGAATGAGTGTTGGGGAAATGCTATCAGACAATAAAGTGCCGTCTTTCGTTCTTGGCTTTAGTGGGGAACGTGTTTGATCTGCTGCTTTCTAGCTTCCATATCCATCAAGATAGGGTTCCTTGAAAGTCCAGCCACAACATAAACTATGGTAGAGTTGAAGGGTAATCATGCTGCAGTTCGATACTGGCTTGAAAAATTAATTTTACAGAAGCAATAGGGTTAGTGCATACCGATTATCCGATTACATGCCGTCAATCCTTGTATACCTTGTATTACGCAGAAAAATAAATAAGACCGACTTGTCCTAGAGAAGAAGTCATCCGGATGGTCCAAGTTCGACTTGTGCTCGGACCAATCTAGTCTATTTAGCATCAACCACACCTTTGTTTGCCCACAATTTGCATGAACCACATGGCTCGTAAGTCCTTGAGAGTTCTCGATCCTCAAATCTGTACCAATCGCGTTTCTTCTCGGTTTTTCTTAATGGGTATATGGATTTTGGAGGATCTGTACTAAGAACATTCCTAGAGAAGAGAGAGAGAGAGAGATAAGACAATCCCTGACCGGAGTACATGGAAATACCGGCGTTCCTTGTCCTCATATCAAGATGATGATAACGGGGTAGATTCATTGGCCTGGCGCTCTCTGCCCCCTAGAAGAAAGCAATGATATCAATCTGCATATCGGATCTACCTGTTCCAGGGTAGATTCATTGGCCTAGATAGATGGCTCGATCCTGCCTTGTCCCAAAACCTCATCAAGTAATGCATGAAATGACAAACAGGAAAACCCGCAAGAAGTATAAAAAGATTTTCACTGGACAGATGGACTATAGTAGGACCAGGACGTCACCTTGGTCAATCGGCCAACATTGGACCTATCTAAGACCCGAGATTTAAAATAGTGAGAACACCGATGAGACATAATTCGCCTCCTCTCTCTCTCTCTCTCTCTCTCTGTGACACTATATTAACCTAAGCTTCAGAGGGTCTACTTAGGGGATCAATATGGAACCTCTTCTAATCTGAGGATTTATTAGACATATTGGGTACAAGCCCAAAGCACAGCACCAAAAGTTATTAATCATAACAGGTGACCGTCTTTTTGGAAAATATTGTCCAAAAAGTCCTAAACCTATTGCATTTCTACCAATTCAGTTCTAAATCTTTTAATTTTTTCAGTTTAGTCCTAAACATTTTCATGTTTTTTCAATTGAGTCTATCCGGCCAATTATGACCGAAAATCGCTTATATGGACGCTGGCTATCTAACATGGCACGGCCGGCACTGACATGGACAATTTTCAATAATATTTCTTTTTGTCTTCACTTTTTCTTCATTGTGGCCGGCAAGGGTCACCAGGCCCTTGCCGGCCACTAGGTGATGGTCACAGCCCTCACCCAGATTTGGCAAGGCTACCTCGCTTGCAGCCACGATGGTCTAGGTGAGGCCAACCTCGCCGGCCATGGAAAAAAAATGAAGAAAAAGTGAGGAAGAAAAGAAAAGAAAAAAGAAAAAATATAATAAGATAAAAATTCGAAAATATTATTAACATTTGTCCATGTCAGCGTCGGCAGACTGCTGACGTCCACGTTAGCGATTTTCTACCAAGATTGGTCGGATGGACTTAATGGACAAAACATAAAAAGATTTAGGACTGAATTGGTAAAAATACAATAGATTTAGGATTTTTCGAACAATTTTCCCATTTTGTTGTAAAGGGTCGAATTGCTTGGAAAAGAGCTTGTATGTGGTATTATATCAAACAAATCTCGTTTCTAGTAGTGTAAGAGGTCACAGTTACCCAAGTCAATAGATCACGGATGGCCAGACCCATGGATTGACCGATGATAATTACGAACACCACAATCATTATCGCGAAATTGGTGGGGATGACAGCAGGGGTTTGAGTAGTCATGGCCACGGTTCCGGAACTGCCGGTTCCGGTTCATGGTTTAGTGGAACCGGAACCAGAACCTCAAGTGGCGGTTCTGGTTCCGGTTCCGGTTTTGAACCGACGGTTCCGGGCCGGTTCCGGTTCAAAATCCGAAATGGAACCGCCGAAAAGGGAGGGACCTTCGAAGACAAAGGTAGAGGAGGGAGAGGGAGAGGAGAAAGGACTCGGGTCGGGGGGGTCTCGGGCTCACGGGGGACGAGGTGACTGGTGGCGACGGGCGGAGGAGCAGGTGGCACGGGCGACGGGGGTTGGTGGACGGGCGGTGGCCGGCTAGTGGTGGTGGTGGAGCTCGGCGAAGAGGGAGGAAAGGAGGGGGATGAGTGGTCGGCCAAGGGGAGGAGAGGGAAGAGAGGAGAGAAAGAGGGGGGCAAAAGGGGAGGGAAAAACGAAAAAGAAAGAGAGAGATTGATGGGATGGGTAGATGGTGAAGTGACTAGGTTGGTGGGGGCATTAATGAGGGTGAGAAGGAAGGAAAGAGGAGAGGAGAGGCAACTCAGGCAAGGCAACGGCTTCTTTCTTCTTTCTTTATTTTATTTTTTTTATTCACGGTTCGAAATCGGCCCGAACAGCCGGTTCCGAGCTCGGTTCACGGTTTGAAGAAATTGGAACCGGGCTCGGATGCCACGGGCCGGTTCCGGTTTGGAATCGTCGGCCCTGTCTACGGGCCGATTCCAGTTTTGACCCGGGCCAGTTCCAGGCCCAAACCGGCCCGTGGCCATGACTAGGTTCGAGTGACATGTTGATGGTGCTAATGACGATTGACTGATGATAGTCGGGACGGCCATCAAAAGGGGCTGATCAATTACAGGCCGTAGCGACAACTAACAACAATTCTATATCTTGTGGCATTTTCCAACGAAGGTGTGAGACTTTCTTGTACTAATTGAAAATTTATGGCTCAACCGTAGTTCGTACATGAACCTTAAAATGTGTTTCGAGTAGGAATGAGCAGAAAAATAGGACTGAACGAGAAATTGTACCGAACCGGCCGATTTCTAGTTTCTAAAATTTGGAACAGGTGAATATCGATCAAGTTCCTGATTCCAAGTGTGGACCCACCCACTCAGACCACTCGGACAAGAATTTTTATTTTTTTATTCTTGTTATTCCGAATCTCCAAAACCCTACTTCGCATTCTTTTCTCACTTCTCTCAGTCTCAGTCACGCAGTGTTCACGCCTCCCTTGTGGCTCGACACCTCTCACACTTGGTCCTTGATGATCATTATAGCTTTGTTCATGGAGATGATCATCATGTTTAGCGTATCACAAGCCTGTTCCATTAACATCACTCACGTAGTAGTTTAGACTATGCAACAATACTTGTAGTCTTGCAGGGAACCGAATGGAATCGGTCGGTCTAGTTCTCAAGTGGGTCCAGGAAGAGGTGGGCCAGTTCCCGGTTCCACAAACTAGGAACTAGCCCTTCTGGTCTAGTTCCCGGGTCCATCGTGGGAACCAGTCCACCCTGAAACTGATCATCCCTAGTTTTGAGTGCGATCCCCAAATGACTTGGGAAACTTCTTATTTTTCTTTTTCTTTTTTGCTTTTCCTTCACTAAAGGCAATCATAAACACAACAATTTGGCATAACTTATGTCCCCAAACTTAGACACCTGACTAGTGGTTTCAACCGTAACATTGTACACTACAAACGTTAACGGGGGAAAGTATCAAAAAAGTCCTAAACCTTTTGCATTTGTGCCAATTGAATCTATCAGGCCAATTTAGGCTGAAAATCGCTAACGTGGATGCCGGTCATCCCACGTGGCACGACCAACGTTAACGTGAACAATTTTTAATATTTTTTCTCTTTCTTTATTTTTTTGTTGATTTTTTCTTTTTCTTTTTCTTTTTCTCTTTCGTTTTTATTCTTGTTTTACTGAGGGTCACCCGCCGACGACTGCCGGCCCCAAGCAAGGGTCGTGATGCCCTCGCCAGATCTGGCCAAGCAAGGCCGCGGTGCCCCTCGCCCAGCCCCCGCGAGGACCCTGAACCCCCTGGGGCTGGCAGGGGTCGACGGCCCTCAGTAAAAAAATGTACAGATTAAGAAGAAGAAAAAATTAAAAATGACCACGTCAGCGCCAGCCATGCCACGTAGAAGAATCGGCGTCCACTTCAACTATTTTCGATCAAAATTGGCCGGGTGAACTCAATTGACACAAATGCAAAAAGTTTATGACTAAATTGGCACTAGTAAAAGGTTTAGGACTTTTTTGACAATTTTCCCCACGTTAACGTCGCGGGATTGATTTGACATTGCTGATCGATCGAGATAAATTAGTCACACTGCTCATAAATGGAAGCACACAACATAAGACAAAGAGATCACATGTATAAAGACAAATGTCTCATGTTTTGCGCGAACAAGAGTGAATCATTCTTAGACTAGGACCGTCAAATAAGTAGGTCGGGTCGGGTCGAAAATGGTCCGACCCAAATCAACGCAATTAACCCGTTTTAATTCATTTATATGCAATACAAATTCGGTGATCCATACCCGATCCGACCTGTACTCAACACATAACCAACCCAACCCAACCCATATTACTAAAACACACACACACACACACACACACACACACACACACACACACACACACACACACATATATATATATATATATATATTAAAAAATAATAAATTTTATGCTTTGTTGTAGTGTGCGGACAATAAAACTTTTAATGCTTTTATAAGGTTCCTAGTACGAATTTCGACTTGTTTGCAACTTTTTCTTCGTGGAAAATTTTTCAAGCTTTAGAATCAAGTATCCGACATCTTTTAGACTCAATAAGTCAATAAATTTTGACACGCAAAATCATACTAATATTCACAGTTTTCTAAAGCTTGAAAGATCTATATCTTTTTATTTATCAATTTGGATAGGAAAAAAGAAGAAGATCATAAGTAGAAGATAAAACTAGAAAATAAGTTGCCCCACTCAAAAAACCCCCCAACTTGAAGCCGAAGATAAGGGGAAAATTATCAAAAAAGTCCTAAACCTACTGCAATTGTGCCAATTCAGTCCTAAACCCTTTTTTTATGTTGATTCAATCATAAACCTTTTGCAATTGTGCCAATTCATTCCATCCGGTGAATTTTGGCCGGCCGACGCTAGAGTGGATGCCGGCCAGTCGACGACCTAATATTTTAATAATTTTTTGAATTTTTTTCTTTTCTTTTTTTTTCTTCCCCTTCCCCTCCCCTGTTCTACCTCCAGCCGGTCGTCGTACCTCGGCGACCGGCCAGAGGATGACCGGCGAGGCTCTCGCCGACCTTGCCATGGCCGGGCGAGGCTCGACCTCGCTGTGGCCGAGCGAGGCGAGGTCGAGCCTCGCCATCCTCAAGTTCTGTGGGCTCCTTTCGAACTAGCAAAGGGCGATTAAACACTGTCCGCCTCGGAATCGCTCCCAGAAGAACTCCTAGAATCTGACCCTGCAAGATAGAGAGCTCGTTTCAGCCCAAAATGGAACGTATTGGCACATAAACGCTGAAAAATACAAGGGGCAAAAGATCAAATTTTTACCACTAGATGAAGATGAATCACTGCTAGAGCTTGAACTGCTAGAGATATTATATCTCGCATCACGTCAATCTCCACTGGAGGATAATTAATCATGGGCATCTCATCCCCAATGTCCACATCCACCTCTCCACCAGCTTCTCCCCTCCTTCCCTTATGCGGCACAACTCTTTCAGGTACTTCTCTCTCCGACGACTCTTGAAGAAATCACCACCTATCTCTCTTCTTTCTGGATTCTTCTTGATTAGTCTCGAATGTTCGTGTTTTTCAATGTTTAGTTAATGTGACTGTTCGTGTTTCGATATTTTGTCAATTGCCAGGATTCCATCTCCTTGGAATGCTAGGTCGTCATTTATGAGTCAAACCAAGAGTCATGTATTATACCTATATATATGCAAGTATTTAATAGTTGTGTAGTGCAATAAGAAATAAAATAGCAAATTTATCTCCTTCCTTGAGCGTTCTCCTTGTGTTGAGAGTTACCGACACCCGAACCTTACCGACGCTTTTGAAGCCTAGCCGTCGTTTTCTAAGTTCAGCATTTGGTATCAAAACCCAGGTTGTCTAGGACCATTGTTCGTGAGCAAGCGGTCAGGGACCAAAGAATGCCGAAATTTTGCCAATACACAGTTTGGGAATGTGATCGATTGGTTTGGGACCAAGCTTAATTGGTGTAGTGCCGGGCATTAATCCAAGTCAGATGGCAAATATTTCAAGTTTGATGAACGGTGTCAAGAAGCTCAATGACTCCAATTATAATAATTGGAGCACCCGCATGTAGTTTTACTTGCATGGACAAGACTTGTGGGATATCATTGACGGCAGCAACACCACACCACCCACGAACGATGGCGAGTTAAGGAGATGGAACATCAAAGCGGGTAAAGCTCTTTACGCTCTTACTGTAACTGTTGAAAATGAATTAATGCAACACATCAAGAGCGCGCAAACTCCAAAGGAGGCATGGGATAACTTGGCAGCACTTTTTGCGAGGTTAAACGATGCCAAGTTGCAAAGGTTGGAGAATGAATTACTGTCGATGTCGCAACAAAATATGACGGTGAGTCAATATTTCTCCAAAGTTAAATCTATTTATGATGAAATTTCAAAGTTGGATCCTGAGAATGCCATCTCTGAGATGAGAATGAGAAGAATTATCATTCACGGGTTAAGGCCGGAGTATAATGGTATTGTTATGGCCACCCGCGGATGGGCAAATGTGCCAACTTTGACTGAGTTAGAGAATTTATTGGCCAACCAAGAGACTTTAGATAGACAATGTCTAAGGTCTCGGTCAAGGAAGACGAAAGTGCCCTCCTCAGTAATAAAAAAGGGTTCAAGAGTCAGAGGACAACTGATGCAGGTAACAGAAATGGTAAACAAATGAAAAATCGTGGAGAATGGCAAAAGCGACCAGAAAGGACAAGCCATCGGCCAGGGGGAGCTTGGCGGAATCGCGACAAGGATAGCAGTGAAGATAAAAGCAAGAGAAGACGAAACGGGCGATGTTTCATCTGCGGTAAAGTCGGTCATTTTGCCAGAGATTGTCGAGTCAAAAGAGTTGAAGGAAATGTTGCAGCATCTAAGAAAAATGATGGTGAAGAGTAGTGGGATTTCCAAGCCTCTATTGCCGTAGAGGAACAAGAAGAGATCGTGGCCATTTCTACCACTGAGTTAAATGATGTAACAGCTCTTATCTCGGTAAGTCATGAACCGATCAGTTATGATTTTGATTGGATAGTTAATTCAGGGTGTTCAAATCATATGACCGGAGATCAAGGCAAACTAACAAATATGACTGAGTATATCGATGGACGAGTAGTTGTCACTGCAGATAACTCAAGGTTGCCGATTACTCATGTCAACCGAACGGTGATATCACCCCAACTTGGTTCACATCTGATTGAACTGAAAAATGTATATCATGTGCCCAAGATGAAGAAAAATCTATTGTCCGTGTCACAATTCACAGACTCAGGAAACTATGTGGTGTTTGGTCCACAAGACGTTAAGGTGCATCGCAGTATGGAGCCCACTGGTATACCAATCATGGAGGGGCGTCGACTAGAGTCCCTCTACGTAATGTCAGCGTAGACAGCATACGTGGACAGAACTCGAAAGAGAGATACACCTGACTTGTGGCATGCATGCCTCGGCCATGTAAGCTACCATAAGTTGAAGGTGATGATGAAGAAGGATATGCTAAAGGGTCTCCCTCACATGAAAGTTCAAGAAGACACAGTTTGTGCCGGATGCTAGTTCGAAAAGGCACATCACCTTCCATACGAGGAGTCCACATTCAGAGCTAATATGCATCTCGAGGTCATCCACTCAGATGTATTTGGTCCGGTGAGGCAATCATCTGTCAGAGGATCAAAATACATGATCACGTTCATCGATGATTTTCCAGGTACATTTGGATTGACTTTATGAAAGAAAAATCGAAGGCATTTAACAAATTTCAAGAGTTTAAGATAAAAGTTGAAAGCGAAGTAGGCAAGAAAATACTTTGCCTTCGTACTAATAATGGGAGAGAATATACTTCATATGAATTCAAAAGTATCTGCAAGATTGCAAGATACGTCAACAGTTTACCTGTCTGTATGCGCCGCAACAAAACGGAGTTGCCGAAAGAAAGAACCAGCATTTGGCGGAAACTTGCAGGAGCATGTTACATGCAAAGAATGTTCCACCAAAATTTTGGGCTGAATGTATGAAGACAGCTACGCACGTGATCAATAGACTACCTCAAGCAAGGCTTGGCTCTCTGTCACCATATGAGAATCTATGGAATCGCAAGCCCACAGTAAGTCATTTTAGAGTATTTGGATGTGTTTGCTATGCATTTGTGCCAGACCATCTACGCAGCAAATTCGATAAGAAGGCAATTCGCTACATATTTGTGGGCTACGATGATCATCGGAAAGGATGGAAGTGTTGTGATCCTACAACCGAGAGATGTTACACTTCCAGAAATGTGGTGTTCGCCGAACTATCATCGTGGTGGTCATCACAAGCTACTGAATTACCAAATTCAAAGCAAATGGAAGAAGAGGTTCATGAAAGAATGAAAGAATTTGATGAGAATCAGCCAATTGAAGAAGAAAATAAATCGATAGCTGAAAGAGAAAAAGTCGGAGCATTGTCACCAGAAAAGTGAAAGAGCCCATGGCGAACTGGTGTACATCCGAGAATGACAGAAGAGCTTCGACCATGTCAGATAGAAGAACCTGAAGAGCAAGAACCTCAACTTCGGAGATCAACAAGGTAGAGGAAACCAAATCCCAAATATGCAAATGCGGCATTAACCAAAGAAATCGGAATGATCGAGCCATCTACTTACGAGGAAGCCTCACACAGCCCGAAATGGAGAAAGGCTATGGAAGAAGAATTTCAAGCACTAAGGAAGAACGAGACATGGGATTTGGTGCCAAAACCTAAAGAGATATGTCCTATATCTTGCAAATGGATTTATAAAATTAAAACTCGACCAGATGGATCAATAGAACGATATAAAGCAAGATTGGTGGCACGAGGATTTTCTCAAAAGTATGGTCTAGATTATGATGAGACCTTCAGCCCTGTAGCAAAGGTTACCACAGTTCGAGTCCTATTAGCACTTACAGCAAACAAGTCATGGAAATTGTGGCAAATGGACGTGAAGAACGCTTTCCTGCATGGAGAACTAGATCGAGATATATACATGAAGCAGCCAAATGGTTTCAAGAGTAAGGCCCATCCAAAATCACGTCTGCAAGTTAAAGAAAACTCTTTACGGCTTAAAGCAAGCCCCGAGGGCATGGTACGGGAAGATTGGTGAATTCCTTATGCAAAGTGGTTACTTAGTAGTACCAGCAGACTCACGCCTATTTGTGAAGGTAGAAGATGGTAAGCTTGCAATTGTATTGGTTTACGTGAATGATCTAATGATCACTGGAAATGATGAAGAAGAGATGTGTTAAATCAAAGCCAATCTCTCCGTGAGGTTTCAGATGAAAGAGCTTGGAGAATTGAAACATTTTCTAGGACTCGAGGTTAAGAAGACCAAGGGTGGAATATTCCTATGTCAGCAAAAGTATACTCGATATCTCCTAGAAAAGTTCGAGATGCTTGATTAAAAACCTATATCTACTCCAGTGATGGAAATGTAAAACTAAGTGCAGATGAAGGGTAAGAACTAGAAGACTCAACTATGTACAGGCAATTGGTGGGTAGTCTCATTTACCTAACCATAACACGGCCTGACATCGCCTTCGCAGTGGGAGTAGCAAGTCAATTCATGGAGAAACCACGGAAGTCTCACTTGGATGCAGTCAGGCGCATACTAAGGTATGTAAAAGGTATATTTGACTTTGGGCTCTTGTATAAGAAAGAAGCATCATGTCAATTAGTAGGCTATTGCGATGCTAACTATGCTGCAGATCGTGACACACAACGATCAACTAATGGGTACATGTTTAGCCTCAGATTAGCAGTGGTATCCTGGTGTAGCAAAAGACAGTCGATTGTGCCATTGTCTACTACAGAAGCTGAGTGCAGAGCAGCAAAAATGACAGTTCAAGAGAGTACGTAACTAGTACAACTAATGGAGGATCTTCATCAACCAGTAGATTATTCGACACAGTTATACTGTGATAATCTATCGGCCATAAGCTTGGTAGAGAATCCATTGTTCCATGCGAGGACTAAATATGTGAAAGTACACTATCATTTTCTGCGGGAAAAAGTCTTACAGGGAGAGATAAAGACAGAGTACACCAAGACAAGTAATCAAGCTGCAGACATCTTCACCAAAGGTCTTGGAGCTGTAAAATTTGAAGAGTTTCGGACTCAACTTGGCATGGTTGCAAAATCTGTCCTAAGAGAGAGTAGTCGGTGAGGGGGAGTCTTGAAGAAATCACCACCTATCTCTCTTCTTTCTAGATCCTTCTTGATTAGTCTCGACTGTTCGTGTTTTTCAATCTTTAGTTAATGTGACTGTTCGTGTTTCGGTATTTTGTCAATTCCCGGGTTTCTATCTCCTTGGAATGCTAGATCGTCATTTATGAGTCAAACCAAGAGTCATGTATTATACCTATATATAGGAAAGTCTTGTAATAGTTGTGTAGTGCAATAAGAAATAAAATAGCACATTCGTCTCCTTCCTTGAGTGTTCTCCTTGTGTTGAGAGTTACCGACACTTGAACCTTACCGATGCTTCTGAAGCCTAGCCGACGTTTCCTAAGTTCAACAACGACTACATCATTCAAGTACAAAACACCATCATACCAACGGCCAATCAACTAAGTAAAAGGAATTGCAAACTCTGAACAGGAAACATCAGCACATTACCTTGTTGGTGATCTCTGAAGTAGCAACCTGGTTATGAATGAGCCCCTGGGGCTTGATCTTGCTCACTAGCTTCTTGTAATTGCAAACGAACCGGTTGCTCTCGACGGCCTTGCCATGGCCAGGCAAGGCTGACCTCGCCAGCCAGATCTGGTGAGGTCGAGCCTCGCCGGTCGCCGAGGTCCAGCAACCGGCTGGAGGTAGAACAGGGAAGGGGAAGGGGAAGAAAAAAAATAAAAGAAAATTAAAATTAAAAAATATATATGAAAATATTAGGACGCCGGCCGGCGGGGGTCCACGTCAACGCCGATCGGCCAAAAGTCACCAGATGGACTGAATTAACACAATTGCAAAAGGTTTAGGACTGAATCAGCAAAAAAAAAAGTTTAACACTAAATTGGCACAATTGCAATAGGTTTAGGACTTTTTTGGTAATTTTCCCTGAAGACAAGTGAAGAGGAACTACTGGCGGGTTAAGCTTTAGACCCATTAAAAGCCCACATTTTATTGCATTTTATTACTCAAACTCATATCAACCCGTTTAGCAAATTTTAGCTAATCCATATATGAACCAAACCATCAAGTATGGGTTATAAATGGGTATTCAACCCATTCTGACTTCCTTTCACTTGATCAAGCATTGTGATGACGTAGTTTCTTTTGCAACAAAAGAATATATTACAAAGTTGACAAAAAGAATTCAAGGATAAAAGTTATAAGATGTAGGGTGCAAATCAGCCCAAGTTCGAATGAACTCCATGACTAATTCATATGCATTTCCTCACATTGCTATGCTAAATCCCCAAGACAACTATTACTACAAGAAGCATCCACGACAGCCCCCGATGATCCCTCCAACAATTCGATGCATCTGCCGATCCTGTCAAATGAACCAATGAGAAAAACAAGCGCTTCATCGAGAACTAACAGAAAACATTTTCCAATAAGAAAAAGAATTGTCTTGTAAGCACAAAGCTAAAGCAACCTCGCAAGTCATTCACAGGTACCAGTTCAGGACGCAACTCAATTAGCATGTCACATGAAGCAGCGCCTCGGGGGCAAATCCTAAGTATTGAGAGCTTAAAGCATAAGCCCAATTGAATATTTTATGGTCTATGTCAAAGAGGAACAGCGGACAACACAAGCCCACACCAAGGCCCATCCCAACATACGAGGTCAGGTGATACTCCCTCGCAGGCGCAATCAAATCCGACAACTATGGTTTGCAAGAACTACGATTTTTGCATCCTCATCTAATGCATAAATGAATTGTCTGTGTGATTTCAATTTAGCAATTTAGTACACAAAGTGATAGAACTATATCAAGCGCGCGACTTATTTACCGTTTCGAGGTGGGGCCGTAGGAGATGGTGGGAACGGCTTATCATTTCCAGGCGAAGGCGGAGACGGAGGGGTGACCGGCGGGACGAACGCAAGATTGCTGCAGTCTGGTCCCAAATTGCCTAAACACAGTAAAATGGTTTACGAAACGTACGATTAGAGCTACAACGTTTCCATCTTTTCGCCCCATAATCGTCGGCGAGAACATTGAATCGTCGTTGCGAGTCCACAACGCAAAAGAAGTTACCTTTTATTTTGAGTTTTGGATAGATTCAAATTACAGTTAAATGTCAATAGAGTGGTGAAATATGAAATCAAGTAGTGTGAAAACTTACATTTTTGGAAGCAAGGGAGGGCTGCGGAGCCCATCAAATTGGCTGAGCCATTGTGGCATTTGCACTTGTGACCATTCCCGTGGGCCACACACTCCCCATCCCCACACAACGGAAAAAGGCAAGCTGGATCGGCGGTGAAATTAATTGGTGGCGGAAACTGGATCGCCGGAGGCTGAGGCGTCGAAGGTTCGCCGCCGCATTGGTAATTGATGGTGCCTGTGTCGTTCCCAAGATTGCATTTGAAATCTTTCTTCTTCTTTATTGAAGTTGAACCACTCAATGTCCTATTGCTTGTGAAATGTTACGGAAGTCCTAACGAAATTTGCATTCCAAACGGTAGGGGGGTAGTGACATGGTATCACATGTATTCCGAATTCGTAGTCATCTGATCTTACGCCTAACTCCTAATAGTCATACATTGTCGGTTTTGGTGATCTTACATACATGCACGGTCTAATTTTTTCATTTAGCGTGTCCGGTGTTTTTCTGTTAGCATGTTAAAAGAATCCTCAAGCAACCAGACCGTTAAATTAAGTGGGACATAGGGAGATAGACCTGTCCAAACAGGGTTATAAACCCATTTCTTAACCCATATATGGTGAGCTGGGTTGTTATATGAAATAATTATATGCAATAAATGGGTCATAAATAAGTTTAAACATAATATGAGTGTTGGATTGATCATAAATAGGTTGTAAATGAGTTTATAACTTACTTAGACCCAACTCATCTATATGACTCTCTCTTCATTCTCTCTCGCCCTCGCTCGATCTCATGGTCACTCACTCCACACTCTCACCTTAGTTTGAGTATGAGTTTTTCTTAGCTTTGGTTGTAAATGGGTCGGGTCGGTATGTGTTATTAGATTTGCATTGCATAAACCCGATCCACCCATTTGTCGAATCTAACAAGGGATGCACACGATTGACGGTCCAAATACATTGTCATTTAGAGAGAGAGAGAGAGAGAGACTGACAGTCAGGAATGAAGCAGTAGGGCACGGGGAAGTCGAATAACTTGATCTTGGTCCACCCGGAGTAACACTCGCAGTCGAACCCAAGCCCCAGGCCCGGCGTTTCCCGGCAAGTCCCCATCAGGCAGTTCGCCTTCTGACACGCATATCCTTGATCTGATCATTCGGTTTCGTAACAAAATCCAATTCAGTCGGCAAACCGACGCCCATCAAATGAGAAAGAGAAGGTATGGAAATCACCATGTCGGGACGCCAGCAACTGCGAAGACGTGGGGGTGAAAATGCAGTTGAAGAAGAGGATGAAGATGATGAGGAGTCCCATGCTTCTGCTTCTTCCACAGACTCTGTGCAGCTGCTTGCTTCGATCCAACATAACCTTTTCAACTTTATTGTTGGAAGAGGCGACTTAGGTAGTATCGCATGTTAGCCCAGGACAAAGATTGGTGTAGCTATAGAGAGAGAGAGAGAGAGAGAGAGGGGAATGGGACAAGCAATGGAGTTGACTATGGAGGACGTTCAATGTCAGGGTGACGGCGTAAGAACCAAAGCTTCGGACAAAGCAGTGAACTTACCAATACACGAACATGAATAATGTGTGTACATTAAACTGATTTTAGATATAAGGCTGTCTCTTCACGAATTGACGAATTCATAGCGCGACGAAGATTTGCGCCGAAACCCTTGTGCGAAAGAGCGTAAGACCCAAAGCTTCGGACAAAGCAGCGAACCTACCAATACACGAACATGAATAATATGTGTACATTAAACTGATTTTAGATATAAGACTGTCTCCTTCACGAATCGACGAATTCATAGCGTGATGAAGATTTTGCGCCGAAACCCTTGTGCGAAAGAGCAATCTTCAAGTTGGCACACTAATGAAGTTAGGACGACATACTTTTGCTTTTTAGATTCATGCTAATGTGTCGAATAATTATGACTCAAATCGCGACGTTGTTTGTGACCAAAAGAAAAATAATCGAAAAGTTGGGAGGTGTAGAAGATCACAATCTATTGAGATCATAAAATAAAATAAAAAAAGATCACAATCTATCGAGATCATCCATTGAGGTCATGTCCCGCCCCCAAAATCTCTCTCCTCTGTAATATATATGGGCCCATGAAAGCCCAAGCCCATGTCTCCCAGGCCCCAACCCGTTTTATTCTTCTTCAACAGAGATTGTGGAAGAGGACACCAGCGGACAAAACGAGAAAACTGAAGGGACCTCGTCCCGTGAAGAGGAAGAAGCGGAAAAGGAGAAAAGAGATGACTTTTTTCTTTTGCGCGTGGCTGATCCGGACGTCGAATCCACTCCGAATTATAAGGCTGGGTAATTATTCGAGTATATTATTCGTCTAATCGGAGTAATATTTGAAGTTATGTCATAAATTCATAGTTATGTGAATTTGAGCTACGAAGCCCAATTGAGGTGTTGTCGAGCCGTGAATATACATGGAAAGAATAGTTTAAGGTGTTGTAGAGCCTTAGGGTTGGACAAAAATCAATTCCAAAGTACGGTTTGATTGGAACGCTTATCCGAAGTTTCTCACGCTAGTTATGCGCAACGGACAATACGCGTGACGGGGAAAGATGAACGTTGTTGTAAACAAGTTTTTTCGTTAGCGCGTTGGAGTCGTCTTATCAACAATTAAACGTAGTTTAGTCGTGCCGTTTGCTCAAGTAGTGTATTGATTAGTTGTTGATGTCATTTTTCGATTAATTGTTAGGAATTCATGTGTGTCGGCTAGAGTATCTGTCATGGGTTGGTTTTCATCCGGTACTATCTCTTTTTTGAGTTTGTAAACTCACATTTCAAAAACGAAATGGCTTAGATATGTTATGAGCTAAGAAAGAGCCTTTTTTTTGCATAAATTGGATCAAGCATTTTTTATTGTATGGAAAGTTATCTTTAGATAATAGTCTAAACGGATTACTTGCAAATGGGTTTGCGAAACCTTTCGGGAAAGGATCAAGAAAGGTCCTTGACTTTAAATATAGTTAATTAAAGTTAATTTTTTTTTAGGAATTGAGTTGCGAAATGTTATATGTTCAGGTTACTCAAATTGATTCTTGGGATGATTTCTGGTTTTGGTCATGACTCATTGGAGATTGAGGTTGATGGATTATGCTCATGTCACTATAATTTGATCTATTGTGGGGGGGAGTAGCATACTATCAGGACGGTAATATAGGCTAAACCACCGGCTGATATTGGTAGTAGACCTAGCCAGGAGGTAAACTTGGTCGCTTTTGTCATGACATTAAACATGACCATAGTTAAATGTTGAGCATTAGATTAGTTGATATAGTAGAACTATGGACGTTTGCCTTGATTGAGGTTGATCGATGGAATAGACCATTGATGGTTGATTTGTTATTGAGAGTTTACATTGTTACTAAATTTATATGTAAAAAGGTTTGTTGGAAAGATATTATCCACTCTTGATACTTTACTTATATATTACTCTAGCTTTGGGATTGACCAATGATGATATCTTTTATGTAGGTGCATAGTGAATGTCGATCTTCTTAGAAGAGATTCACTCCATTCATCTTACTTGCTTCAGGTTCTTCAGCGAGCCGCAAGAATGACGAGAGCGTTACCACTATGATAGTGGTGACTTGTGGTATGAGTTGTATATGAAAGAAGAGTTTCTAAGTTTGTTTTTTATGGATATATGTATATATCTTTTTGACGGATTATAAAAAAACTCTGATATTGTGATCAGGTAACTTTTTATCAAAATACATGAATGTATATACCTCGATATCATATTGAATTATGGTTACGTTTGAGGTTGCATCCTTTGGATAAAAGGAGGGCCGTATCTTTGCCCCTATTTTTATAGAGCAGGGATCGTGACACTCCATCCTTTGTTTTCATGATAATGTAGTATAAGCAAATGGATAGGGCGATGAGTTAACCTCTTTCTTTCCGAGAGCTTTTTCCATTCGCCCAAGCTTTCTTTCATAGCTTGATATGAAGCTTCAGGGAACTAGTCAAATAGATTCAATTAGTACCCACTCGTAGTCATAGTTGCTTATCTTAGTCATCTTAGACAGCTCGGCAAGCACTAGCCCTTATATATGTGTGTGAAGAGGGTCTCTCAGTTAAGCCATCTAGTGTGCATGAACCACTCATTCCGTACATCTCTCCACTCCGAAACACTTCTCTGTACGAAAGAAGCCTTATGGATCGGATCGGGCGGATAGAGATTCCTACTTTGAACCTTCCGCACTCCACATTGGAAGACTTGAACAAGGACTCGCTTAGTTAGTTCGATGAGAGAAGCTCGTCTGTCTTAGTTCCTGATCAGTACACTGAACATCGGTAGTTCTTCTTGTCTGTAGCTCTTCTATTCCAACATTCTTCTCCCTGTCTCAATTATCACTTTAATACTGTAGAACCTTCCTTCCTTACTTAGACTGAGACAAAAATGCTTTCGCGCATAAGAGTCCTTCGCTAACTATTACAGAGGATCTCGCGTTTGCTATTTGGAAACCCTTGTTGGAGTCCTTTCTGTCGGAGGAGATGGGGAAAGACGAGATCAGATTAGGGATGAGATCAGATTAGGCAGTGCAATAGAGAACCTGAGATCCAATGCGAACAATCAGTCAAAGGAGCGGAGCTTAAAGCCTTTACTATTCTATTAGTAAAGCGCACTCACTCTAACGGCGTACCTTTTGCATGATGGGTCAGCGAGGAAATGGGAATAGTGGCTTAAGCCATTAGGTGTAGGCGCTTTCCAGAGGTGGAATCTTCTAGTTCTTCCTATCTGACCCAAAACCGATCGATCTAGCCATGAGCAGGTTGAAGAGAGCTCTAACAGGCCTTGGAGGACCGAACCCACGTATGTGGCAAAATACGGGGATGACTTGTGGCTAGGGGTGAAAGGCCAACCAAGATCGGATATAGCTGGTTTTTCGTGAAATCTATTTCAGTAGAGGGTATGATGTCGATGGCTCGAGGTAGAGCACTCAATGGGCTAGGGTGGCCCCATTTTGCCTTACCAACCCTAGGGAAACTCTGAATACAGGCCTAGATAGTTTGTACAAACAGACTTTTGGGGTGCTAAGATCCAAAGTCGAGAGGGAAACAGCCCAGATAGCACACTAAGGTCCCTAAGCAATCACTTAGTGGAAAAGCAAGTGATCGAGCGATAACAACCAGGAGGTGGGCTTGGAAGCAGCCATCCTTTGAAGAAAGCGTAATAGTTCACTGGTATAGCTCCATGGCACCAAAAATGTATCCTGACTCAAGTGATTCACCGAAGCGACGAGACTTTGAAAGTTGCTTTTTCAAGTGTCAGTAACGGGACGTTCTGTCAATCGGGGAAGGTTTTTGGGGACAACACCTGGAGATATCAGAAGTGAGAATGCTAACATGAGTAACGAGAAATCCTGTGAAAAACACGATCGCCTGCCAGTGAAGGCTTTCTACGTTCAGTCA
Organism: Lenwebbia sp. NSW1173648; assembly: GCA_029784005.1. NCBI lineage: Eukaryota > Viridiplantae > Streptophyta > Magnoliopsida > Myrtales > Myrtaceae > Lenwebbia > Lenwebbia sp. NSW1173648. The sequence continues at coordinate 15,370,665 of JARCGZ010000009.1, forward strand.
ATCTACGCAGAGTGAATCGGTCCTTAAGGAACCGCAAAAAGGGCTGTCGTCCGATGGGTACATGAAAGTGACGAAGTTGCTTTGACTACAGAACCATGCCTATCTGTTGAAGCTAATTGGATGATCGGGCCAAGGGATGCCCCCTCTTCCCCTCACTCTCATTTCCCTAAGATGAACCTTGAGTCATCAAAGCCTTTCTAACTTAGCCTGGCCCGGTCGCCCTACGCGACTAGCTCTTCAAAAGGCAAAACTCTTGTCGTAGTTTGGCGACCTAAGGAGCGGACACTGATTGTTATCTAAAGGCGAAGACTCTGAAGTGGGCGAACACTCGGCCCAGCGGGTGAACATGCTGGGCTCTGACTCCACGCACCTGCTGACACCTTTCGAAGCACTTTCTAATGTGCGCTAACGTTTGTGAATGTGTCGTTCAACCTCACGAGTCTACAAGCCTTTCTTATTTCAATGCTCACCTTTTGAATCTTCAGTAGGGGCCTTTAGTCTTTTGATTACAGTATGGGTCGCGAGAGAGCATAGCATACCGCCTTGCCATAGTCGCGAGTCTGTTTGTTTATAGTCGCGACTGTTATCATAGTCAACAAGGTTAAAACTTCCAGGAAAAAACTTCGAATTGAGAGGGCGATCCTCCCAGTGAACTGGCCGTACCCCAAACTGACACAGGTGAACAAGTAGAGTATACTAGGGCGCATGAGAGAACCATGTCGAAGGAACTCTGCAAAATGACCCCGTAACTTCGGGAAAAGGGGTGCTCTCCTATCTTTTGATTAGGAAAGCGGCACATACTAGGGGGTAGCGACTGTTTATTAAAAACACAGGACTCTGCTAAGTGGTAACACGATGTATAGAGTCTGACAACTGCCCAGTGCTGGAAGGTCGGAAGGAGAAGTGTTATAAGCTTTGAATGGAAGCCCCGGTAAACGGCGGCAATAACTATAACTATCTTAAGGTAGCGAAATTCCTTGTCGCATAAGGAGCGACCTACACGAATGGTGTAACAAATGCCCCACTGTCTCCTACATGGACGCGGTGAAATTGAATATGTGGAGCACCAATAGCTAGACGGGAAGACCTCGTGCACCTTAACTATAGCTTCGCAGTGACAACCTTGATCGAATGTGTAGGATAGGTGGGAGGTGGTGACACACAATGACCAATCCTGAAAAACCACTCTTTCGTCTAAGGATGCCTAACCGCTAAGATTGAATTTAGCAGCCAACCCTAGTCGGCAAGTTGAAAAAACCCTTTCCCCTTTCTCTAATAGTTCTTTATTGGTAAGCTTCATAGCTCCAACCTATACAAGGGATTACTAAGCCGCTTACTAAGCACCGGTTCTATCCCGGCCAAGCAACCAAAGTCGGGGACCTAGGTGGGAATAGTGAAAGAAAGAGAAGGGGAAGAAGCGGGGTAGAGGAATGGTCAACTCATCAGGCTCATGACCTGAAGATTGCAGGTTCGAATCCTGCCCCCGCCTAATAAGTGGAACATTGTTCACCGAGAGAGAAGGCTGGTCCCAACCCGTCTACAAAATGGGGCTAGTGTTCAGTCTTGGTTGGTTGATTCTAGCTCAATTACAGCATCCATTCCTTCCTTAGTCCTAACAGAGCCCCGAAACCAACCGTATTTAGCCACCTTCTTCGCTAGGCATGCTCAACTCCTTTCCCACCATTTCCGCAGGGACTTGGAGTTCAGAACCCCTGCTCTAGCTTTGCCCCTATCTTTGCCCCTATCCATCAGCTCTTGCTACATCACCCATGTTCTTTGTCATCCCTGCAGTGGCCCCAAAACAGAGCTTTGCATTTCCCTCTTAAAGGGAGGAGGAGGAGGAGGAGGGTTAGCTTTATGTCAGTTTTGGGATGGAGGTTGTCGATCTTTACGGGGCTAGCAACAGCTTGCCCGCCAACAGCAAGTCCATCCATATGGAGGAACACCGGCATGGACGTGTATTCTAGGTCGCTTTTGGAGGAAGATGGCGAGGAGGCCCTTAAGGGGACCGCGCTTGAGAAGCTCCCCTCCTTCGACTGACTCAGGAAGGGGATACTCACAAACTCCCGCAGCCGCGGCGACGAGAATGACATTGGGGACCTCGGAATTCCCAACCAGAAGAACCAGATTGAGCAGTTGGTGAGGATTGCGGAGGAGGACAACGAGAAGCAGGGGTAAGAGGAAGAACAATCAAGAATCATCACATATTGATTCTATCATGAATCCATGCTCACCGTAACGAGAAGTTCTTTTTGAATTTCAAGAACATGATACAAGTAACTTTCCCTGAAATGAAGCTGAGAGAGAGAGAGAGAGAGAGTTTTACTTACAAGCTACAAGACCGTATAAAGAATAAATACGTAGTGTAAATAACAGATTTCAAAGAAGCGAGGCAACGTAATCATCAAGAAAAAAGAGCCATGTGTAGTGTACTATCAAACGTTCGAGAGATCAGGCGGTGGGACTGGGACCACAATAGACTGTCCCTTATATGATCTTTCCTTATAATCAGAAGTGAAATTATTGCGTGACTGATCCATATGCAGTTAATCGCGTTGCTCTGCTAAATCCACGGGACGGCCATCACAGCAAGAAGCATCATCATCCACGACAGCGCCCGATAACTCCTCAAACAATTCGGCGCGCCCGCCGATCCTGTCGAAGCCAGCATCGCGCAAGACATGCTCAGTAATGATATTAGCAAAACAAACGTAAGGATAAAAAGCTAAAGCAACCTCGCAAGTCATTTACAGCCCATTGAATGTTGTCTGGGCTACGTGAAAGAGGGAAATTTTCCGGTCGGGAATGGGCCACGACTTATTTACCATTTCGCGGTGGGGCTGAAGGAGATGGCGGGGATGAATTACCATTTCCAGGCGAGGCGGAAGATTTCAGAGGCGGCGGCGGGGTAGCCGTGGCCGGCGGTCCCAACCCGAGATTACTGCAGTCTGCTCCCAAATTGCCTAAACACAGTAAAAACGAAACGTACACTTAGAACTACAATAGCCTGTGTCACAAGTTAGAAACCGTCTGCATTTATTGCCAATATGAATGTAAAAAGCATGAGAATTAGATAGAGAAACTCACATTTTTGTACGCAGGCGAAGGTGGGCAAACCCAGCAAATTGGCCGAGCCCTCGTGGCATTCGCACTTGTAACTATTCCCGCTGGCCACACACTCCCCGTCTCCGCACAGCACGAACAAGCAAGCTGCAATGGCAGCGACGAACATAATGAATTCTTGGAATGAACAGATTATGTTGCCGGATGCACAACCAAAAGGAGAAAACTTACGGAGGGAGAAATTAACCAGTGGCGGAATCACCGGCGGAGGCGGGGGCGGAGGCACCGGAGGTTCGCCGCCGCATTGGTAATTGATGGTGCCTGTGTTGTTCCCGAAAACTTCACGTGAAATCTTGTTTTTTTTTGTTTTTTTTTTTTCTTCCTTTGTTCTGTTCTTTTTGTTGAATAGCTCAATGTCCTATTGCTTGCGAAAAGTTTACAGAAACAGAACTTTTAAAGAAATTTGCGTACGAAGATGGTGATATGAATGATACCTAGTCAAAGAGCGCTTGTTTTAATGATCTTATATACATGCATGATGTAATTTTTTCCTTTAGCTTGTCCCATGATCTTCTGTTTCCAAGTTTAAAAGAATCCGTCGAGAGACGCGTTTGGACCGTTCAATCAAGAGGGACGCACTAGGATCAACTACGGATCCACATGAGCCGAGGTTCGATTGCATTAGGAAAAAGTATCGATGCAATAGGTTTAAGACTTTTTTGGGTACTTTTCCCCCGTAGTGATTACATATGATATAGAGAGAGACTAACAGTTAGGCACGATGCAGGAGGGCCAGATGACCCAGCCGCCCAGCTGGGGCCTGTTCCACCCGGAGTAACAGTCGCACGCGTACCCGGGCAGCATGGCCGGGGTCTCCCGGCACGTCCCCATCCCGCAGTCTGCCGTCCCACACTTAGCTTCTTGATCTGATCATATCATTTCCAAGAAACCAAATTCGGTCAAACGGATAATGCCCATCAAATACGAAAGACAAGGTATGGGAATCACCATGTCGGGATGACATCAACTGGGACGACGTTGGGGTGCAAATGCAGGTGAAGAAGAGGATGAAGATGATGAGTCCTCCCATGCTTCGGCTCCTTCCACAGACTCTGCACTGCCGGTTGCTTCGACCCAAATTTAAGGAGAGAGCATTTATTCTTCCAGGTAGAACCCAAGAAGATCTATTTAAACAAAACGAAAACCGAAAGATCTGCCGTATGAAGCCGCGTGAAAGTGAAACAGCACGTCCCTGGGGAACATCAATACCTTTGATCTTTCTCTTTCTTCTTCTTTGTTTTGTTATGGCTAAAGATTGTTTCTAGTCCATGGAATTCTCGTGTCAAGCTTTACGTGTCCAAAGTGAGTTTCGATTCCCATGTTGGAAGAGGCGACTTAGGTAGTATCGCATGTGGGAGAAAGATGGGTGAACAGGGCGGGACAAGCAATGGAGTTTGACAAAACAGGACGTTCATATCAGTGTGATCACTACCTCCGTACAGAACAGTGAACTTACCAACACAGGAATGCGACTTCCCAGTTTGAACAGGAAAAGGATATACTGTTTCGAAATATTGGTCGAAAATCTCACCTACCGATGCTCCTTCGCGAATGGCTCACTCGACCAGGCAGCGAGATGAGACGATGCTAATAACACGCCGATTTATAAGCACCGCCACACGACGCCCGAAATAGCCATTGGAACTTCTTTCCAGCTCTGGGAGCATCGAGACTGTCTCCCAAATTTCTCTCCCTCTGTTTTCCACAAAAAGGATGTGTTCAAGAATGTCTTTTTACTACCAAACTTGGCTACCATACCGTTTCGAATTTCCTGAATGATGAAACATTTCTGCCTGTATTTAGTGTCAAACCTGTTTTGACAGTACAAGCCTGTGTGCGAAGCACCATTTTGCCATAAGATTAACAAGAAGTATAAAAACCACTGCTTAGTATGATGTACCAGCCACGAATGTGGCACAAATTGGGTAATAGACACCAATGTTCCAATTGTTCCAATCGAATGCTAAAAGAACCGCTCATTGTATCATTCCATCCCTCACCAATTCCTCTAATCCCCTCTTCAACCTCTCTGCAGCGGCTCTGCAGTCGCTCTCCAGCAACCCTCCGAACGATATTCTGAGATTCCCAGGACACCCGCACGCGCTCCCTGGAATAGTCACGACCCCATGCTTATGAGCGAGCCAGCGAACGACGTCAAAGTCATTGACAAACTTGTCGGGTAGCTTCGCCCACAAATAAATGGCGCCCTCTCCGCCTTTAACCGCGCCTTCCCCAAGAGGAGAGAGAGCTTCTACGACAATCTCCCTGTTCTTGATGAGAGTCTTCACACGCTCTGTGACCCACTCAGGTCCCGCTTGCAAGGAGTATAGGGCTAGATGTTGAGAGATGATCGAAGCGCATATGGGGATATTGTCCTGAACTTTGAGGAGTTGGGCTGCGAAACCTTCAACTTCTGAAGGATATGCGATCTGTGAATTGCACTCACCAAATCAGTCCTTAAGAATGACAATCCATCGATAATGTTTAACTCATCCAATAAGAAGGAAAGATTGGCCCCATATGTGCGTTCAAGTTAAATAGCATAAACTCAAACTCATGATTCTCCTACTAAATGAGAGCATCCAAAGTACCTATCATTTATGCTTTTCATTTAATCCAGAAGGATGTGCTAAGGTGATCCAGGGTGAAGATTAACTAATGACTCACTGATCAATATGCTTATATTTACGGTCAAACCAATTCGACATACTGTTCCCCGTGAAATGGAAAAGAGAAAGGGCTTAATGTTCATAAGAACTCATTCAATTCTCATGCAACAAAGCAACTTACATATCCAACTCGCCATCCCATCATTCCATAGGCTTTGGAAAAAGAAAAGATGTTGACAATATGGTTTCCTTCAATGCAGGTGTGCTTAAGACCATCATACATAAAGTACCTGCAAAAACAAAATGATCACTTTCACTTACATGCAGCATGAAAGGAAACCACCGGCAAAATTAGTACATAAAGCATTTTTAGCCAACAGATTGGATTGCAGAATCTTATATATAGCCAGATTTCAGTTATGCAGACAGAGACCACAAAATGACATGACTTTACTCCTTGCATACGTGTGTAACAATGCCACTACTCTAGGACAAAGAAGAGCTTGTAAATTTTGCACAGACAGAGACTAACGTAGCAATATCACCTTTGCTGTAAATCACCTCAAAGTGACCTCTAGGTAGAGAAAATCATCACATTGAGACGCTCTGTTGATAAAGAAAAGACAAGCATTTAATATAACTAGGACTTACTCATATGTATTATCGACAACAAGCCATGCACCAGCCTGTTCACAAAGATCTGATATCCTCTACTAGGAAAAAGAAAACACAAAGTTAGATAATTGAAGTAGAACTTGATTATCTAGTCTTAACCTCTGCCAAGACAGTGCATTAGAGTTTTCCCAAAAAAAAGAAGTACTGATTTTGTGTCCTTGTAGCAACTAATAGGCCATTTCAGAGAGAGAGAGAGTGAGACCTTAAGAAGAGGCTCAGGGATGTAGGTGCCAGATGGATTTCCAGGATTCACAACTGTAACAAGCTTTGGGACAGGTTTGGTTTCGGATAGAGTTTTCTCTAACCAATCTGCAGTTAAGTACTCCTCCCACAAAACACGAGGAGGAGATGTGCAACAATCATTCAAATCAGCAGCATCCAGTGAAATTAAAAAACCCTCGAAACATATTGACCATATACAGATGGATTGCTAACACCTTTAACATTATTCTGAAATGAATAAATGAATAAATAAGTAGTAATAATTAACACCCTCAGAGAAGACTCGAGCAACTTCTTTCACATAATGATGGTGTGAACCCCATAAGAAACATACAAGTTTCAGAAGCTTATGACATTTGCACATGGGTACATCTCTCAATGTGGCTACTAAAAGAAATTTTAGAAAGAAGATTGTCAACCAGCACTTCACAGAGACACATGGGAATACAGATTTTTCAATCTTACTTATCACAAAAGCAGTCTCTAGGATGAATTCAGGAATCACAGGGGTCCCCCTGTAATGTACAGTAACATACAAGGACAAACGAAAAACTGTACTGCTAGTTTCTTCACTGAGAGGACAATCATGTCGATAAACAAACTAGTGGGGAGAAGAAACGTAATGACACTAGTGGAATGCCAATGCTAACGAATGATCATCAACGGTCTAGGGCATGTCTGGATAGACTTTTACATTTTACTTTTCGCTCAATCTAAACATAGGTACACGCACTTGACTTTTTTAACCTGAAATTTTTCACAACATATAAATGTCAACACATAAATTCACATATAAATTTTTTTTAATTACATAAGATATGGAAAATATTTTAAACGTTTTTTGTGGTGGTGGTTTGGGGGGGGGGGGGGGGGGGGGAGGTGTTGGTGAAGGATGCACTTAACATTTCAAAAAGTAGAAAACAAACAGGCCCTAAACACCTATAACACAAAGATTCACAGAAATATCTCACGTAAATCTAACCTGCATCAGGATAAAGAGTCTTCGGATCACCAGGACCAACCAGTATATCAGTGACCCCTGTCATCTGGAAGGACATGTATGCATTAAAGTAATATGGCGCAAACATGACGACAGAGTCACCTGCGTCACATAACGTGAGAACAAGATCCACAAATGCCTGGCAGAAGAGAAATGAACAGATTATATGTTGGTCAGAATCATTTCATCAGGGCGTAATAGACCAGAGTTGTTCGCTCTTCACTTGAAGAAAAATGTATACAAGAAAAGAGAAATGCACTTCCAGAAACCTGATTTGCTCCAGAAGTTACCACCACTGAAGATTTGTATAATTTATTTTCCTGCTGCAACTGCAAAACAAAAGACAGCAATTCGAAGGATGCCACCATAAGCAAACTCGTCTTTAAATTTCCGAGTCCTGGAATCTTTTAGCCTGAATAATAAAGAAGAGGTCAATGCAATATGCCTTAAAATGTGTACCTTCTTTACCAATGCCTCTCTGAGTTCTGGCATACCTTCATCAGCACCATAACGGCTAATAGAAGGCTCCCAAACAAGCTCTTTTACCTTGTTCAGTGCATCCTTGGGTGGTTGCCAATAGACCACTCCCTGAGCACAACGCAAGAAACAACGGAAAAGTTAACAGCTAGCATTTCGTAGGATATTAAACCTTATGTGCCACAAGAAAGAGAGAGAAACTCCACTCAAAAGCCCTTCCACAATTACACAAGTAATGGAGATTTCAAAAGTAAACGTGTTTTGATCATTAAATAGATTAAGATACGATTGTCAGTGGCAGGCAAGAGGATACACCAGAGTCATAGATTCTTCACATGACCTGAGGAAAATGCCTTATTAAGCAGGGAACACACAGTTTGATGCTTCAAGTCCATAGGCAATCATTTCTGTTTCTGTGGGTATCTAATTGAAATGAGAGCTTAATCAACATTTCTATTAGTGTGCTTTGAAGAATGAGCACAAAAACAAACACTGAAATGCAACACCAATGTTATTTATAAGAGAAGAGATTCCCCCATTATCAGATAAAGGATCATGGATAAAACTCATTCAGAAATTGAGGCAAACTAATGAGCCCCAGAACACTCGTCTATGCCTCTCACACACATTGACTAGTAGAGTCGATCACATGTAAAACCCAGGCTGCAATATGGACTGGATATCAAATTCTCGCCAGGAATCTAGTCCTCAAAATATTACCCAATCCAACAATGAACGAAAATCAATGCGTAGAAGGTAGATATTTTTTGTTTAAGTTTCTCGAAATTTTCAAGCAAACAAACCTTTTTATACTCTAGGCACTTCTACAAATGCATTTCCCACATGATTTTCTGCTTGACCTTTTTCGAGAAACCTAAAACGCCTTTCCCTAAACCAGAACCAACCCCACTTCACACTAAAGCAAGAGAAAGTCACTATCCCCATTTCCCAACTAATTTTGGCCATTTTACTCTTGAACAACTAAAACAGATCACAATGCATTCTCAGTTCTCAATACCAACACAATCATCAACCACCACACAAAAACAAAAAGAACACAGCGTCCCAGTACACAAGAAGAACTAAGTTGAAACAAACCTGAGCTAAAGACATGGCATTTTTCGCTCCTCGAATCACCTCTTGTATCTGCAAAAGACATCAACTCGGTACAGTATTTCGACAAAAATTGAAGCAATTGAGAAATCCCAGGTGTGCTTTGCCAGTTAAAACCAAATTGATACAAGAACAGAAGAAAAAATTCCAATCAAAGTACCTGAACCATTACAGGCATCTCAGTCTCCAAAGCCCTCTTCGCAAGCTTCCCAAATGAACCCATCTTTCACCCTTTTCGTTCCACAGCTACACGAATCAAGACACGGGCCTTGCGATTTCCAGATAATGGAGTAAATCTCAAAAGTCTTGCCTCCAAAGTTTTGGTCCAGTGGGGAAACCAGAAGATGGTCAGCTTTTCTTGACACCAACCCAGTATTATCTGATCAACTTGCCGCAAAATTCATACAACTTTCCGTGCAAAAGAGAAATACTAAGATACGAAGATTCGAGAAAAGACACAGCACTTTTGATCGCAGACGCATTGGCGTCTTATGCGCTTCATTGACTCTCACTTTTGTCCCTCTCCACCTAATCCTCGGAAATTTAAAAATTTGTTTATGGTCATAAAAGGCAGATTTGAAAGGCAATTGTTGTCTAAACTTTAACTAATTTACTAGATTTTTGCGCGCATTTTCGACTAAATGCTAAAAAAACGAATTTTTTTTTTTTAATCCCGTGTAATCATGTGAATTATAAATATATTATTAGGAAATGAGAGTGGACAGATAAGTTAATGAGTACATCTGTGTTTTTTTTTTTTTGGTCACCGATTTTGCATTGGTTCACTTTTTACTTTTATTTAGGATAGATTTAATCAAATTTAGCCTTATAACCAAAAACTTAAAAAAGAAAATCGGACCATTTCCCGAGTAAGAATCGAAACCGATCAATTTCAGGAAATTTCAAGTCTGCTTCCTAGTTCCTAGTTCAACAATCCTATGTTTTCAAAGTAAATTTTGGAGAAATCAGTCACTAATTAAATTTTGGAGAAATCAGTCACTAATTAGATTTGTTTTTCTCCATGCATCATATTCTCATTGCGGCAGAAAAGTAGAGGAACCGAAGGAGGGCGAGAATCTCACAACGTGATCGAACAAAGACAGGGCAATCATTTGCCACGTTTGTCGCCCGAAAAAAAAGGAAACTTTTACGAATTTCCCATGTGACAATAAATATAGATAGCCTCGAACCGATTCCGATGTTTACGGTTTCTGTTTCCGGTCTCTTGTCGTATTCTAATGCTTATTCTGACAAGAGCCGTCCATCCCGTGACGAAACAGCCTCCACGGATTGATTAAGCCAACGAATGGCCATCAATCGAACTTTTCCTCATTTTTTGTCCTTAGCTTAAATAACAAAAATACCCAAAAGAGAAATTAGAATATTGGAGTCACTTGATGTATTTTCGAAAGATAATTTTCAATCTCGAAGCTTAAATCGCTCCTCAATATCTCAATCCGTTAACTATTGAGAGTCAAATTCTAGAACCTCGGAAGTGTTAGGAACAAGAACAAATAATTTGAGCAGCCGCACCTTTTTTTTAATTTCTTTTTCCTTTGATACTTTCTTTAATGTTTATATCTCCTATCATCTATTCTAACCAAGCGTTTCAGAATCTCATTGAAGCCTAAGTCGCATAGGCTACATACACAAATGAAACTGAATGAGAACAATGCCAATGTGCCCTGCAAAAGATATTTGGCTCAACTACCCACTATTTTGAAACTTTGGTTAAGATCTCCTTGGCGAGATTGGAGACATCGGATTGTGGTGGACGTGAGTTTTCTTTGCTTGGCATCGCAACTAAAATGGACCAACCAGTAATTGCCAGGCAACTCTATCGCTTTGTTGAAACTAGAAACCTAGACGAGGTAAGGTAACACCAAAAATGAAATTTTCAACTAGAAGTTACTTGAATAGGAGGGACAGATGAGGAAAGCCGGGATCAGATGCTAGTGAAATGAGTGACCATGAACTTTCTTTGTGTCGGGTGGGAGGTACTTTGTGTGTTCCTTTGATGTGTGAGAGAGAGATATCCCCTGTTCCTTCCATATGCTGAATTCACCTCAAAACAACTGCAGCATTTCTTAGAGCCAGATACCTCTGAACATACTCATTGGGAAGTGACCTAATGACCTTAAAGACACCGGCATTTGCATAACGAAGCTTTGTCCTCGGATCGTGGTATGGTGCCTGCATTGGCAAACACATTCAAAAACTTCATTATGCAGTCTGCTCGATAAGATGTTCTCTTCGTAAATGATGATATATCTGCAAAAGGATCATTCACTTCTATGAAGCACTGAAACAAAGATATTTTTAAAATCAGAATCCATGAAGTTCGACACTAGACATGATAGTATATGCAGAAATAAAAGTACTTCAGGAAACTTGAACTTCTTCCTTCTCATGACCAAGTCAGAAGAATGCATATTTCGTAACCGATAGTAAAATCCAATTACATACAACCTGATAATATCCAATGTATTTAATAAACTAAAATATTCGGCATCTTGACATTTTGAGTTACAGACCTCATATCCTGTTATATCACATATCCTCTTGTTTGAAACAAATATATTTGTCAGATGCTTTGCAATGGCAAATGCAGAAACATGAAGTACTTCAGGAAACTTGAACTTCTTCCTTCTCATGACCAAGTCAGAAGAATGCATATTTCGTAACCGATAGTAAAATCCAATTACATACAACCTGATAATATCCAATGTTATTTAATAAACTAAAATATTCGGCATCTTGACATTTTGAGTTACAGACCTCATATCCTGTTATATCACATATCCTCTTGCTTGGATGCATTGAAGGTGGTGATTCAATGTTAACATCTGTAAAACAGGACACGATCTAAAAATCAGGCTTTTCACATGTAAAGAGGCAAGTAGAGCTTATAGAAGCTACTATGTTGTTAAGTACATCTCTGCGCAACCACAATAATTGCACCGTAACTGTTCAGACTTCTATTGCAACTTATAAAGCCTAGGTACATGTGTGCACGAAGCGACAGCAATCATTAGACTTTTACGGCAAAGTGCACCAGAGGATGTGAGGATGAAATATTTCCTATTGAAAGCCCTTCCACCAAAGACGTCTCAGCAATCTGATCTCAATGGATACTTTTCATGCAGAGTTTCAAAGAATGCGAGCATACAGCACTCCTACTGTCTATAATAGAATTTGCGATCTTTAAAACAAAAACAGAAGCAGCAGTTCACAATTAAAGAATCAAATCCCTCAGTCAAGATGATCCTGACTCTAGAGCAGTTGCGCTATTTGCCGCGTAAGAAATTTTTAGCAAAACCAGCTAAGTAACTAAAGTCTCTGAAGCTTCCGAAATCTCAATATCGTTTTTTTCTGACAGAAGTAAGACCAAAAAATATGAAGCAATCATAAAATAGCTCCATTGAAGAAACTAATACAAGCTACCGGATTTGAAACTTGATATGGGCCAATATCATGGCAAGAGTACTGAGAGGAAACCACAACACACCAGGCTGTGTATCGACCAACATAATCTATTACCACTATCAACAAAGGGGGAAAACAGAAAAATCCCCAACACAATGAAAAGTTTATCTTTCTTGCTTGCTTGTTCTGAGAAGTATGAACTTACAATTAGGTTCATCGGGAGAGTAATTCTGGAAATTTTCGGCCTGAATGATCTGCTTGAGATGCTTGAAACGCCTGGCACTGGACTGGCCCTTTGGATACTTCTCGTAAACTTGAGTCTTCTTGAAGCTGAAATAGGTTGGCAACACAAGTTCTGCTTCTATTACCTCTGGCTCCATTCTTCTCTCCTTTCTCTGTCAAAACTGCACATCTCAATTATATAACGCTTCGTCGAATGCGGACATTGTCATTTCGAGAAAACAAGGAAGTCATTGATTTGCATTCCCTTCAGCTGATGAGATGAGACATAAATAATAACTAGCCATCTATAGGTGGACAATTTCGGACATGGACAATTCACTACGACAAGAGATAAAAACACAAGATAAAGAGTGAAAAGGCATATATGACAAGACACCCATCGTCTAACGATGTAATTGATGGTGGTTGTGGGATGCGTTGCGAGGATTTATCATCGAAATAATTCAATTCAAAATACAATATGGGGAGAAAAAATTGTAATTGGACGGATTCTTGTGGGTGTGGGGTACCAGCATCCTAATTTGAGCCGGACAATACCAGATTCGAGTTGGGGTTCTCTTTCCTGGTGTATCTTGGTCCACCGTACAGTAGGGCCGGAGACTGAAACTCAAATTCTAGCATAATGGCAACGCTGCTTTTGTAGATTAGTGGAGCAAGTGTAGCAAGAGAAACAAACTGATAATCTGTACATGTGAGTGTTCAAAAAGAGAAGAAAGACTAATTTTGAGATGCGATGCATGTCCGAGCGGTAGTGAGGTCCCATTTCTGCAGTTCAAGAAAAGGCATTGAGGCTGCTATTACAACTATGGAAAGAGCTGCCTTGCAATTATGTGGTGTTCCAGAAAGCAAACTTTTTTCCCCAGCAATAAGAGCTAATTCAAGAAGCATATGGAAATAAAACCCAAAATCAGCACATATTGAACTTTTTTTCCCCAGAAATGAGAGCTAATTCAACAAGCATATGAAAATAAAACCCAAAATCAGCACATATTGAACCAGAAAAAAAAAAAAAGGGAAGCGCTTTAGAAGAAAGACCCACTTCAATTCAACTGAGATTGGAATCAAAAAGCTCGCTGTCTTCTCAACTGAGATCGGAATCAACGACTTCTATTGAAACCTAACAGGATAACAACCAATTGGTAATCAACAATTTCACCTACATCACCTCTCCATTCATCCATTGGACTCAGCAACTACGCACAGCTCAGGATTCCGAGGAGGGTAGAGAGAGAGAGACACCTTGAGTTCACGAGGGCGACGGGGGCGACGGTGGCGACGGCGGTGAGGTGGGCGAGAGAGAGACTCGAGAGGCGTCAAGGACTCGGGACTCGGGACACGACAGAACGAAAACTTTCCCGGCTCTTTTTGTTCTTTTGGTCCTAAAAGTGAACTGCGAAAACAAATGAAAATATCTAATAAATACATTAGACGAAAAACTTAACATTGCTAGAAATTGTTTTTCAATAAAAAAAAAATTGGGTTGAATCAAGAAGTTTATTATTTAGAATAGTTTTAATAATTTTTTCGATACTTAACTTAAATCTAAAAAGAATCAAAATTTATATTTCATAGTTTAGAATAGAAAATTTAATTTTTTTCTAAAAAAAGGTGCTCTATTCAGGCATTAATGATTGGGGCATAGACAGCCGGAGAATTAGAACCGAGCTCGGGTGCCAAGGACTTGAGCACAGGCATCAATCAAGGTCCACGTAAGCCCAGGCTCAAGACCACGTTGCCCATGCCTAGCACCCTGACCAATACTATGTTTTTTCAGGTCTTTTTGCACGATCGTAGCTAAACCATAGAAATGAGTCTTCTTGTTTCTTTTTTTTTTGTCAGGCCCGTAACCACAAAAGTGTTTCAAGCTCGGGTTCAATGGACTTGGGCCCAACCTTTGTGGACCCGAGCCAGAGCGTCGGGGATCCGGGCACATGCACCAAGGTTGCAAGCCCTGCCTTGATGGACCTTTGGCCATAGCGTCGGGGACTCAAGCACATGCACTAGATTCTGGGCCTCGCCTTGATCTATCCAAGCCGAAGTGCTGGGGATTAGAGAGTGGGCACTGGCACTAGGGTCCCGAGCCTGATCTCAATAGACCCGAGCTTAAGTGTCAAAGATTTAGGCACAAGCACACCTGGGCCCCTAGCACCGAGAACCGAGGAATTTGGGTTCCAGGCACAACCTCCATAGACTTAGGCCGAAGCACTAGGGTCCGAATCCAAGTGGGGGAATATGAGCACAGGCATTGGGGTCTCGGGCTCAGTCTCAATGGACTTGAGCCAGACCTTTATGGACCCGGAACTAGGCATGGGCACCGGGGGTTTGGGCCCGACCTATGTGGACCTGGGCTGACCTCGTGGACCCGAGCTCAAGTGTCGGGTCCAAAGCTCAACCTCCGTGGATCCAAGCCTAAACGTCAAGGAACCAAGCACAGGCATTATGGTTCTAGGCTTGGACTTGATGGACTCGGCTCGACCCCGGTGGACCCAGGCTTGTTGCTAAGGACCTGGGAAAGGGCATTAGAGTTTTCTTGCCTAAGTGCAGTCTTTAATCCAAGTGTCGATGTTTAGTTATATTTTGAAAACTGGTTTATGATTTTTTAAAGGTGAAATCACTTTTATGAATTTAAGTATAGGTTCTTCATTGATTAGGAAAACAATTTCCATTAACTCATTTTCCTAAATGTTCTAAATATTGCAATGAGGAAAATGTTTTCACAGGAAAAAAAATCATGAAACAAATAGAGCCTAAAATGTGATACTATTAAAACGACTAGAGCAACTATTGGAATGGCCAATAGGCATGCGGCCCTGCTGGTAAATTATTTAGGGAGTGGGATGCTAGTATCATAGGTGCGAGATTCGACGACAGAACAAAAGTTAGAGAGATGATAATTAGAAATACGGTAGACAAAAAAAAACTATCATAATGAGTTAATTGTACTATCCCAAATTTTTGTATATACATATTAAATTGCGATGTTATACATCCATGAAACGAGGAAACGGCAATGAAAAACCTAATTGACTGTTCTAATTTTCACTACCGTTTTCTCTTAGAATCCACCATAGTTGGAGAGGATATGTGGAGCCGAGAACCTCGCCCCTATCCATCCACCTCTAGGTGCAGACGCATATTTCCTGTCATGATATTACAGTTAATATTTACACATGAAAAAAAGATTGGGCTAATTTCCTAAAAAAGCAGCAACTTTAGGTCTAATGACGATTCTGGCCCAAACTTTTTTTGTCTCATAAAAAATCACCAAATTTGCGTCCAATGACGATTCTAGACCGAACTTTTTTTCATCCCACGAAAAATCACCAACTTTAACTAAAGTCCCAAATTCGACCGCCATTAATTTGGAACCATTAGTTGTCCAACGTGGCAATTCCACGTCATCAATAAATTCACGTGACTTGTTGGTGTGGATTTAAGACATTATTTATCGTCTTCTTGGCATAGAATCCAAAGTTGTTCATCCGCTTCGAGGAAGGGGGTGGGGTTGGGCTTGTTAAAAAAGAAGGATCTAGTCGTGAGCTTGGCGGATCTCGTCCATGATGTCTCTCCATGGGTGGTAATACATAGTTTCGGATTCCAGTGAGATAGCTGATGCTTGCGGGTGAGGTGAAGGAGACGATAAATAGGTTAACTGTCGTCCTTCAAGTTGTGCCCGAGGTGAAGCATATAAACAACATCAAATTTCGTGCTAAGAAGATGATGAATAGTGCATTAAATCCACATCAACAAGCCATGTGGATTTATTCATGATGTGGAATTGCCACGTTGGACAACTAATGGTTCCAAATTAAGGAGGGCCAGTTTTGAGACTCGAGTTAAAGTTGGTGCATTTTCATTGGATAAAAATAAGTTCGTGCCACAATCGTCATTGGACCTAAAGTTGATACTTTTTTATGAGACAAAAAAAAAAGTTTGGCCAGAATCATCATTAGACCTAATCATTTTTTTTAAAAAAATTCCTAAGTTCTTTTTTTTTTGTCAAATTTTTTCCAAGTTAAATAACAGGGTTTAGGTTCAAAGATTTATTGCAGGGCATGTTAGAAAAGGCTCGAGCAGCAAAGGCCTATGCATAGATTTTTTTGTAGGTTCCATATGTATAGATTTTTTTGTAGATATATAATATCACAAAAAATTGAAAATGATGGAATTTTTGTAATTTTTTTTTTTAGGTTATAATGTGCTATATTCTAATTAACAACTATCGATAATTGTACTCACTAGTCACTGGTAAAATCCTTTCATAATTTCGAGAAAGTAGATGTGAGTATCTAAGCATGTTTCATTGACGATTTGATGGATATAATGTAACACCTTTCATTTTTACGTAAGGTGCAATCAAATCTTTTCGCCGTCGACACACTGGATTAAGGTGATGCAACTGCCCAGTGCCCACGTGCCATTTTTAACACTGAAAATAGGAAAAAAGGAGAAAAAATAAATAAATAAACGTCAAATGTTACTGCAAAATGAAATATAAAACTTGGAAAATGGAAAAAAAGAGAAAAAAAAATTCTAATCGTCTCTTCTCCGCAGCGCATCACGGCACAAACGCCGCATCACACCCAACACGCTCGCTCACATGCGAAACCCGGCACTTTTATAGTGTTTCCAAGGAAAGAGTGTCAAAAAAGTCATAAACCTATTGTATTTGTATCAATTCAGTCCTAAACTTTTTATTGATGCCAAAATTCAATCTTAAACCTTTTGCATTAGTGTCAATTCAGCTCTAAACCTTTTATTGGTGCCAATTCAGTCCTAAACCTTTTGCATTGGTGTCAATTCAGTCCTAAACCTTTTATTGGTGCCAATTCAGTCCTAAACGTTTTGTATTTGTATCAATTGAGTCCTAAATCTTTTGCATTTGTGTTAATTGAGTCAATCTGGCCAATTTTGACTGGAAATCGCTAACGTGAACGTCGGTTGTCCTACGTGGCACGGCTGGCGCTGACGTGAATATCATTTTACTATTTTTAATAATATTTTTGGTTTTTTCTTTTTTTCTTCTTTTTTCTTTTAATTGGGGGCTGGCAAGGGTCACCGACCGACCACTGCCAGCCCAAGGCGAGGGGCGTTGCGAGGCGGCGACGCCCTCACCTAGCTAGATCTGGTGAGGGCCTGTAGGGGTTGGTCGACCCCTGCCGGCGACCCTTGCCGGTCCCAATTAAAAAAAAAAAGAAATGCAAGGAAAAAGAAGGAAAAAAATCAAAAAAATCAAAAAAATTATTTAAAATATTAAAAAATATCCATGTCGGCGCTAGCCATGCCATGTAGGACAACTAACATCCACGTCAGCAATTTTTGGCCAAATTGATCGGATTGACTCAATTGACACAAATACAAAAGGTTTAGGATTCAATTGGTATAAATGCAAAGCGTTTATGACTGAATTGGCATCAATAAAAAGTTTAGAACCGAATTGGTATCAATGCGATAAGTTTATGGCTTTTTTTGACACTTTTTCCGTGTTTCAGATGAGCTTCACAACTTTATAGCGTGTTGTCCTAATTAAATACAATAGCATCAGTAAAAGTGATTCACCACTTTTCGATTGAGCCCGAGTCTTTAAGTTAAACAGCCCATATTTACCTCCAAAAAGAAAAAAAAAGAAGGTTACAAAACAGCCATCCTAATAATCTGGGAAAATTTCAAAAAAGGGCCCGGAGTCCTCTCAGTTTCTCAAATAAGGGGCCCAAGTGAATTTTGTTTCAAATAAGGGCATGAAATGCCATCATTTTCTCAAATAAGGATCTGAAGTGAACGTTGTTTCAAATAAGGGCCTGAAGTAGTCATAAAATTTCAAAAAAAGGCCTGATTTCAAGGGCATTTTCGTCTTTTTCATTATTTGATTATTTTTTTTTTTTTTTTGTGTTTTATTAAAAAAAAAAAGCCACACACATGGGGGAGGTGGTCGCCGACCCAACGCTGGTGGGGAGTCGACGGGGGACGAAGGCCGGCAGGGTCGTTGGCGCCTCGGCGAGGGCCGGCAACCCCTCCGACCAGAGGTGAGGGCCAGCAGGCCCTCGCCAAAAAAGAAAAAAAAATCAAAATATGAAATGACGAAAATGCCCTTTAGGCCAAGCCCTTTTTTGAAACTCTATGGTCACTTCAGGCCTTTATTTGAAACATACTATACCACTTCAGGCCCTTATTTGAAATAATGTTCACTTGGGGCTCTTATTTGAGAAAATGAGAGGACTTCGGGTCATTTTTTGAAATTTTCCCTAATAATCTGGATCAAATTCAAAAAAGAAAAGTAAACGCTCGAGCACTCTCTTGTCGGGTCAGATGACCCGTCGGACCCTCCACGTGATTATGTGGGCTGCCGTCATGTGGGGGTCCAGCTAAGCGCGCATATATATTAATGATTAACTTGTCCTAAAGCTGCCTCCTAATCGTTATCAATTCCCCTGTCCCATTTTTTCAAAAGTTCAAAACGATTCAAACGTTGCTTCGTGCCTCCTCAACCTCTATTCTTGTTTTTCTACTTCTTTCCACCATACATCAGCAAATCAATCTCTATACGGGATCGCGCTCTCTCTCTGATTTCTTGCGATTTTGTATAATCTGTTTGCACGACATTCAATTTCAAAAGTGACAAATTTTTAAAAAGCTTAATCGAATCTTCGAGCATCGGAACCGTGCTCATGGTGCAAAGACGGCTAGACAGCTTGCGCCCCGATCTTGTTTAGGACGCCTTTGTCAAGTACAAAATAAGGTATTTTTAAATTGATACAAGCATGATATGCGTATGAGCAGTCCTGCGTGATTAATTTTTCGAGAACTAATAAATTCGAAAATGGTAACCGGATCGGAGCCGAGCACATGGATCGATATGTGCTTTTTGTGCGAATGAATGCGTTTAGATGAACCATTCGGTGGAATTTACCGATATATCCTAATGGCATGATTATTAAAATTTGTTAATCGAGTGGATCGGGATTGGATGTTAACGCAAACCAAATGTATTTATGTGACCCGTAAAAAGAGTGGAAATCATTCGGATAAACTTTCTTTATTATATTTTTGGCACGAAAAAAAAAAAAAGATTCGTTACTTTTGGTCAAACGGTCAACGTGGTTAAACTGTCATCGCATAATACATGAAAGTTTCGATCTTGGGTTTTTAACCCAACATTTGCCAGTGCATCCGTTTCGATCAATTTTTGCCAATTAATTAATAAACAAACAAAATTCGTTAGTTGTTGAGAGTTTAAACAGAGCAACATCCCGCTCGCTCCCACTGTCACTGACGCTGTCTAGAAAGGCGAAGAAGAAGACACCTTCAGTTCTCTCTCATCACTGTCTTTGCGGCTGTTCTTGTTGGGGCTTAGAAGACGAGGTACATTTGAGACCAACTCCGCAAAAACCACACTTGTCTGCGTTCTGCATCTATCTTGAATCGAACGCGCTTTCATTTGGTATGTTTCCTTGCTCGTGTTGGCATAAGAATTGACTCGACTGAGTTGTTGGGGTTTTCTTGATTTCTTGAAAAAGCTGGCTTTTTGGAGATCTATCGATCAGGTGTAGCTTTGTATGTTTCTTCATTGTTTGGGTTGGCAAATGCGGGGACAAGAAACGGGAAATTTGAAACCCAAGAACAAAGGGGGGAAGTTCATGGAGCTGAATTAGTTTCGAATTTCGCAGAGAATTCTTGATATCTTCCCCCTCGTTCTCGTGGCAAGAGACTTGTTTTGACTTTCATCTGAACTTTCTTTCTGTCATCGTCTCTTGCTCTCCCCCAACTTGCAAGTCTGCAATCTCTGCAGAATGGGGAGCTTTTTTAGTGTAGTTTTGATTTACTCAGCTGGGTTTTAAGTTGGAAGGACAATGTGGGTTTAGAATAGCCGAGATTTTACTCTTTGCTTTGGTTGACGAGGTTGTGTAACATCGCTTTCCTTTTTGTTTCCTTTGACTTCGTCCCGTGGTCGCGTACTTCAATTTTCTTAATTGTAACCCAACTCTCGGCATTATGCTGGCGAACTTAGGTTTCTTTCAATTACATTGTTATATTTGCTTTTCAAAGCACTTTAAAAGATTTTCCAAAGAATCCATCCTCTATTCTTTTTCCTTAAGATCTAATTTTATATACCTCTGTTCATGGTCATGATTTCCTGTTCATGATGTGGATTTCTTTCCTTTTCTAGGCTCATAAACATGAGAAGGGAAACTCTAGGGACTAGTACCGTCGGAGCTGTTAATGGCCGAGTGACCCGTGCTCGAGGGGCTGCAATACATGCATCTGAGGAAATAATTGTTTCAGAATCATTTAGGCAGTCTAAACAGCACGATCAGAATCATGCTTCGCAAGAAAAGCCAAAGAGAGCAATTTCGGATGGGAACCGCAGTGCTGCTAAAAATGCATTTGCAAAGCGAAGTAAGAAGACAGCCCTTCAAGACGTAACAAATGTTTGCTGCAACAGCTTACATAAGGACTGCTTCAATGTGACGAAAATAGTGGTTAGTGTGCTATATTCATTCTGTTGGTGCAATGCATGTTTATTGCAGTATACTTTATTAGTCGAAACTCGAACGTATTTGGATGGAAATGAACTATGCATTTTGGAACATATGTTTCGTGAGTGAGTATTCAATGTAACATATTTAGCAGATACAAAAGGCTGGAAACAAATAGAGTCAGTTCATGACGATCTCGAGTGACAATTGAGTTAAGTATTCAATCCGCCAAACATTCTCATTCGCATTTTGGATATGCTAATTGTCAGGCTAAAAATGGGAAAAAGGCGGGGAAAGCTCCAGCCAAGGTTTCCAAAGTGATTAAATCGGTTTCAGTGGAAGTCTTGAAGCCTCAGTCAGATATAAGCGCAAAGACTATAACTGAAATGGTGGCCAAGGAACCGAGTTCAGCAACAGTTCGGAAGACAATCAAGCAGGAAGAAGATGCATCTTCATGGTTAAGCAGTGCCGGATGCACCATAACCAATTCTCAGCTTGCAAAAGATTGTTCTGGAATGTCTTCACAAAATCAAGGTCCTTAAGACAAAACTATAAACAAATACATACGTACTTACCTACACAGAAGGGAAAGTTCATGCAATTGAGAAGATGCGCTTCGACTTCTTGTAGCCTTCCCTAACTGAACACGTGATGCAAATGAGATACAATTTTATCGTCTTTCCAGGTTTGTATGGTGAAGTTTGCTCATAGGCGTCATTTTGTTTGGGTTTTGGTTACAGCAGAGAAAGGAAGCCTTCATGAGATATCAACGATTTCAGAGAAACCACAAGTTACCAATATTGATTCTGATCAAAAGGATCCTCTGTTATGCAGCCTTTATGCCCCGGACATTTACAGCAATCTACGTGTTACAGAGGTTTGTGCAATAAACAGCGTGTGCTATAGATACTTTGATCTCATATCACTTCAAACAACTAGTCATTTTTTGGCTTAATCTGAATTCTGAAGTACGTGGATCCTGTAGAGGCAGAAGTTTTCAAGAGATTAATATAGTAGCTGGATGGCAAATTCTCTGCCCGCAAAAAGCTTGAACCACAGGACTAATTTTTTAGCAAGATTAGACGAAAAATGTTCATGCAAAATGCTGGCTCCACTTAGCGAGAAAAGGCTTCATTTTTGTTTTATGCAACTTCTCTATGTTAGATTGCTTGGCTCTACTTGACGCTGCTTGCAGAAACCTCAATTGGGTCTTCATAAGTTTGAATTTACGGCTATGCCAAGATCTAGTAGATCAGTAGGTATCACTCTCTTCTCTAACATTGATAACTACGATGCTAATTCATGTAATGAACTTACCTATCAAGCTCCGCAAGGAATAACATACGATGAAGGGAGGGATTCATTCTCATTGTCGTTTTCTTGACCTTTCCCTTCAATACTTTGTTCCCAACCATGCACAGGCCACAAGCACCAACCATGGACTTATTCCTCATTTTTTTTGTCGTCAGCTTCTCAGGAGACCTTGTTGTAATTTTATGGACACTGTCCAGAAAGATATCACTCAGAGCATGAGGGGGATCTTGGTTGACTGGCTTGTGGAGGTCAGCATACCTCTGTGCTATTTTGTGTTCTCTATTTTCCTTTGCCAGTTTTTCTGTAAGTTTGTTTCTGCCATAGCCAGAATTCTATTTGCGCTAGATATGCTTCACTAACTGCATATTGCATCGTGCATTTTCATATAATTGGTGAAAGGGTTTAAATCATGTGCCTCCAATCCAGTGTTCATGCACACGTGAAACAAAAACCTTGTCTTGGATTCCTATTCTTTTACAGGAAAAGTCCCCGCTGATTTTTTCAACCAACTTGTTTGTTGTCTGTTTTCAGGTATCTGAGGAATATAAGTTGTACCCAGATACACTATATCTCGCTGTGTATCTGATTGACTGGTTTCTGTCTCAAAATTACATTGAAAGACGGAGACTTCAGCTACTTGGCATCACTTGCATGCTAATCGCGTCGTAAGACTGTTCCCATTACCTTTCAGTTTGGTTTTTGTTTGTCAGTTATTTCTAGTATGATATGTCTTGCATCGCACATGATATCAGTACAGCAAGTATTTACTTGGCTCATAAAATATAGGAGCACATTTACTTCATCACCAAGAAGAAAGTAAACAATGGAGGACTAACTCTGCATAGTGGAGGCAAAGATATTAACCTTTCTTGGCTTCTAATGGAAGGAGAAGTAATTTGATTCTCTCTTATCTGATGCTTATTGGATGCATCAATATAAAATAGAGCAAAAGCTTTCCATATGAGAGAGAGAGAGAGAGAGAAAATAAGGTAAATATCCTAGATATAATAGACAGCTTTCACATATTTCAACTCATAAAAATTGCCTCTTCTTTGGAAGGATCTTGCACTATGAATCCCAGAAACTACTTTGCGTCTTGTTTGCAAAGTTCATGAGACACAATGCGTCCTGCGAAGCTTAACACTGTGTGCCCTCTCTGTCCTTTGTAGGAAGTATGAAGAAATTTGTGCTCCGCGAGTTGAAGATTTTTGCTTTATCACAGACAATACTTACACCAGAGAAGAGGTATGCGCTACTACTCTTAACTGGCCTACTTGAATCTTCCACACTTTATTGTTCTTTTCATAACAGCTTTTCCTTCACAATTTTGCTAAGTGGCAGAGACCTATGCAACAGCCAAAGTCCTTGCTTGTTTTAGCTTGTTCCTTTGCGTAATTAAGATGTGCAACACTGACAGTTGCTCAACCATCATCATTATGCAACCAAAATTATTATGAATCCCATTAACTGAAAGGAATCACCAAATTATGCATCAGACAATGATTTCTCTAGAACTATGAATTCGGTTGTCTATTCAGATGTAAAAGATCCACATTGGTGTGTATTGGTAGGTACTGAAAATGGAGGGCCAACTACTGAAGTATTTTGGCTTCCGGATTTTCGCGCCCACTGCGAAAACTTTCCTTAGGTACCGCAACTTACGGAACTCTCATTTGCTTTACTTCCATTGGAGTTATCTGCATTTTCAAAGTATCAAATATTTTGTTTCTCAGGAGATTCATTCGAGCAGCGCAGGCATTGTATATGGTAAGGGCCATTGATCTGCTCCATGCTTGCCTGAGCTTAGGAAAATACCACGTTCCTTGATCTCAAGAAAACTAACCATATGTCCATCAACTGCTTGTAAAATTTCCAGAGCCCTAGTCTTGAATTGGAGTACTTGGCCGATTACCTTGCAGAGCTGACATTGGTCGAGTACGACTTCCTGAGTTTTCTTCCTTCTCTAGTTGCTGCATCAGCTGTATTTCTTGCTAGATGGACACTGGATGACTCACGCCACCCTTGGGTGTGTTCTCTATCTTGCATTCCTTTCATCGCCATGTGCTTACAATTTCATGATCTGGGTATTGACTTACCTTTCACTTTCTGCAGAATCCGACGTTGGAATTCTATACATCTTATAAGGCATCTGACTTGAAGACGACGGTATCTGCATTGCAAGGCCTGCAATTGAATGCAAAAGAATGTCCACTAAGTGCTATTCGTATCAAGTATCGGCAGCAGAAGGTACACTAGTATAAGAGCTCGAAAACTAGAACAAAACAAAATAAAAACCCACTCATGCTTGGCCGAAGTTCATTGTTCACATCATTGAAAAGGATATCTTATTTAGGTTTTCTTATGTTTGTTACAACAAAAGTTGATAAATTGCTATTCTTTTTCTGATCTTGGCTTGGACTGAAATACAAGCTCTCGCTTATGAGTCTCTTTCCTTCTTCGTTGTAGTTCAAATCAGTGGCGCTTCTGAGTTCCACCAAAACCCATGAAGCCCTCTTCTGAAGATGACAGTGCCGCTGACAATGCTCTAATCGCTGATGGCAACATTTCCACTGGACGTATGAAGATATGCGAACTTATGACTAATCCTGGATTCGGCGCTTTTACCAACTTGTTCCATACAGATTTCTAGTACTTCCACGTCTGTTCATACTACGTACCGACTGCTCTTGTCGTAGTTGCTTTCATTCTTTTTAGGATGTACATGTTCGGATCCTGAGATCTCGGAATCCGTCACCCAATTTCACATAATTGCTGATTTTTTTTTTTTGGTTCTGACTTTAATTAATTACAGTTAACCATGAAATGACCACGAGCTCAGTGGTACTACTACTGTAAACTAGCTGGAGAGGATGTATCTAGCTCAATGTAATCTTGAAACAAAAGCCTCCACTCTATTGTTCTCCTTCTGTATCCATTGCTCATTCAGTTCCTGTTCTGCTATACTTGACTTTTGTCTGATTTTCGCACGCTCCCTCCCTCGGGCACGAATGTGAGCATCAGCACGTGTTGCCACTAGTGTCGGCGTTTCGACCATGTGATGGAACCGGGATTCGGGAAACTCTGCTTGGATGGATTCTCGGGTTGCTGCCATTTGATCTCAAAACTCTGGCAACTGTAAGCTCAGATTGGTGATAAAGAGATCAGTTTCACGCGCAGCAACAGCAGCCGTGTAGCTAGTAATTCTTGTATTTGATAAGAGATCAGGATCAATGAAGTTTAGAGTTGACTATTGACGTGATTAATCTTCGTCTGGCACGCATGAATTCGATAACATCTCGGACTAATCTAGCATCCCGAAAATAATAAAACAGAGCTTTTTTTCAAGAAAAGCTGGCAATCCGAAACCGATCTAATGATCGTTGTTAAGTGGACCAAATCGGAGGTCAATAACTAAAACTAATTGGTAATGTTATTGTCGGAAAAAGTTGGTAATTTCATGTATAAAGAGGTTAATAATTCCGATAAAAGTTGGTCACTTATATTTGTTTGCTTTTATTCCTTTTCCTATTTATGAAAATAAAGGTATGGAGGCATCTAATTTTTCGAAGGAATAATTACACTAGTGGTCTTTGAACTTTGGCCTAACATATAATGTCTTTTTCGAACTTTTAATTTGTTCAATATGATCCCTGAATTATAGCCCAATGTGCAATGACTCCCTTTTGGTTTTGTTCCCTGAACTTTGGTAAATGTTTAATTTATTCCTTAGATTATTATATCCATGGATCCAATCTAGTCCAGGGACTAAATTGATCAAGTATTAAAAGTTCAGAGACCCTATTGAATAAATTAAAAATTAAGGTACGATGTTGCATGTTAAGTTAAGGTTTAAGGACCGCATGGAATCTATTTGTGTCAATTTTGTCTTTTCCGAAAGGTGGGCCGGGGAACGCAACAGGAAAAACGAAAACCATGTACCCCCGATTTTTGTGTGTCCCTGTTCGCGTTCGTTGATTGGAGCAGGCGTTGGCCACTCCATTTCCATCGCTTATCTCTGGAGTCTCGTTCTCCTCCTCCTCCGACGAGAGAGAGAGAGAGAGAGAGATGGCGGTGCTGAGTGGGTTCTCGCCGCTGCCGACGACCGTTTCGCTTCCTGTGACTTGGCCTACTTACGGCGATGGTTCCAAGCACACCGCGGTGGCCTCGTGCCACCATCTGATCCATCTCGCTTCCTCGACTCGTCTCTCCAAGCTCTCCCCCTCTCTCTGCGCGCAATCAGGTGACTCCCAGGCTCCCTTTCAATTGCTCTCTCTCTCTCTCTCTCCCTCTCTCTGTTTCGCGCGCCAACAATTTGCTTAAGGAGCAACGCGCGGTGTACGGGGAACCGTTGTGATTCTCGTGGAGTTCCGCTTCTTCGATGCTCTGGCACTACTGGGAATGAAATCCGAGAATTCGCATTGGCTATGTTGTGCAAGTTGTGATTTTTTGTCCACTTTCGATGGCTACATTTGATGGGCAACTTTAGGACTCTGTTTGGTATTTCTTTGATATAGTTCGAGTGCAGCCTGCATTTCCTTCCGTTTCCTTTGGCAAATAAGAAACATGAGCTGGAGCGTCACTATTCACTTGGTTTTTTTTTTTTTTAAACTTCTCGTATGGTTTGAGCTCTAGGGAATGTTGGTTATGTTGTTAGGAATAGAGATGAAACTGGAAGTCACCCCCTTGAGCCACCGATCGAATTTGGTCGCTCATGTTCTCCGTGCCCTGGTTTAATTCATTGTTTGACGCGATTCATATCTGCTGAGCAAGTCTATCATGAAATGAATCTCGAGCGGATCTGTCCACTCTTGGCTCGAACATGCCTGACGTGTCTCAATCCTTTCACTTGTTTAGGAACTCTTCCTGCTACAAATGGATGCTCGTGGATGCAGGGCTCTTCCATTTATCACCAAACTGGTGGCAGCAGATGGAGGCTGAAACCAGTTTACTCAATATTCCCTACCACGCCCGCCCAAGTTTCCTCTGTACAGGACCTTTACGATTTTATTTGCTCAGGTCCTCTCTTTGACAAGTTGGGTATGACCCCAGAAAAGGTGGCCGAGTCCGTTGATAAATGGTTGGCTTATGGCTTACACCTCTGTCGGTTGTTTCAACTCAATGAGCTCTACCTCACAGTTCCCCAAAAGGCCAGGTTTTATCACTACTATATTCCCGTCTTCTTGTGGTGTGAAGATCAGATTTCTCAGCACTACTCCAAGTTCAAGGAGGGGGAAGATATCCCACCTCTTGTGGTAGGTACCGTTTTGTTATACTACCCTAAAATTCCTCAAGGCAAGAACTTGAAGGAGGGAGGACATTGAGGAAATTTTTAGTTGATGATTTTAATACTTCGTGATGTTGATCCTGATGATAACAATGATGTCAAGAATAGCGCTAATGTAGCTATCTCTGATTAATCTCTTTTTAACAAGCAATCGACGATTTAACTGCCTAAGAGGATTCATCTAGTTGACTAGGCTTGAGACAGTAATGGCTTTGTTTGTTGGTTGGTTCGTATGAGTAAATAACAAGTTTTTTTCCTCGCGCAGATTGGTTTTAGTGCTCCCCAAGGTTGTGGCAAGACAACACTAGTTTTTGCCCTTAACTATCTTTTCAAGGTCACTGGCAGGTGGGATAAATAGCTAGAAGCTTAATTTTGCTTAAATTTAACGTATAATGATTCTGATTAACTAATCTAATGTCAGGAAATGCGCAACGTTATCAATAGATGATTTTTATTTGACGGCAGATGGTCAGGTACTTCTATCTGAGTGAAGCATGGCCTCTTCTTTGATTACTTTCCATTTTCACAGTGATTCTGCTCAATCTGCAGGCTAAACTGAGAGAAGAAAATCCAGCAAATGCACTTCTGGAGGTAATGATCACTTCTAAATCTAAATCTTAACTGGAGGAATGGGGGTTATTCCTGTCCCCTACTTGTGCCTCATCCCCA
Organism: Lenwebbia sp. NSW1173648; assembly: GCA_029784005.1. NCBI lineage: Eukaryota > Viridiplantae > Streptophyta > Magnoliopsida > Myrtales > Myrtaceae > Lenwebbia > Lenwebbia sp. NSW1173648. Next base: position 15,399,294 of record JARCGZ010000009.1, read on the forward strand.
TTCTCATCTCTTTACTTTTGTACACAGTTGCGTGGAAATGCAGGAAGCCATGATCTTCAATTCTCTGTCGAAACACTCACTGCTGTGACCAATTTGACTAAAGAAGGTGGAATCTATCACCTTAATTTCACTTTTGCACATACTGCAAGTCCATCATTAATTCTCATTGCCCCAATTTTTTAGGCATGAAGATGAAGCTACCTCGATATGAGAAAGTGAGCCGGCAACTCAAAACTTTTTATCTCAATGATTCCAAAAAATTGACCAATGCTGAGTTCTCCTCCCTTGCAGTCTGCTTACAATGGAAAGGGTGACAGAGCTGATCCATCGACTTGGCCAGAAGTGGAAGGGCCATTAACGGTAAGAAATTTCTAGACAGAAAAGCAGCAATGTGGGGAGAGGATGAACTTGGACTTTTTGATAACTCGATTGTGTACATGTCTGTTATAACCGGTAGAAGGGGCATAGACCAGAGAGATGTTAAAGTCACAATGACTTGGTAGTATAAATACTGGCAACTACGAGGCAAGCAGAACTGATGGGGTTATTGAGTGGGTTATCCTCTCTCAGAAGATGTCTGAGGAAAGGTTGACTCAGCTGTGGGCATGGCAATGATCTTTTGTGGATTTGATCACCTCTTGCAGATTTGAATTTCGATTTTCTTGTATTCCATCAATGATGTTATGACTTCCGCTCGTCTTCTAGGCTGTTTTGTTTGAAGGTTGGATGCTTGGATTCAAACCCTTGCCAGCAGATGTAGTCATAGCTGTTGATCCACAGGTTGTGACTCAAGAGAATCTTGCAGATGTGTGGATGACTTTTTTCATCATGCTGTTGTGATAACTGGACTAATACCTTCCTGCGTCTGTTATACAGCTAGAGACTGTAAACAAGAATCTTGAAGCTTATTATGACGCGTGGGACAAATTCGTCAAGGCATGGATAGTCATCAAGATTCAGGACCCTAGTTGTGTCTACCAGTGGCGCTTGCAGGTTGGCATCTCGTCTTCCCTATGACCACATTACGTCCTATGGAATTGTAGAATCACATCTGCAAATTCACCTCGAAACTTTTATTTTCTCTGTCATGATTTTAAGTGAGTATGAGTCGTTTTTGCGGAATCTTTTCAGGCAGAAATTGCCATGAGAGAGGCCGGAAATCCCGGGATGTCTGACGAGGAGGTGCTTTCCTGTTCATCAGTCTTTGACGTGCTCTGGTTTTAGGTGGGACATGCAGCAGCCATCTGATTTTCTAATTCTGAGAGTAGAACTTTTGCATTTTGTAGGTTAAAGATTTTGTCTCCCGTTACCTCCCAGCATACAAGGCGTATCTACCGACGCTCTACTCCGAAGGACCAAACGGGTCAGACCCTGAGCATCTCCTTGTCATCGAAATTGATGGAGAGAGAAACCCGTTGTAGGTAGCTTAGGTGACTGAAACTTTCACTGAGATTCTGCTTTAGGAAATTCTTTTTGTCTTGGATGTTGGGCCTGTTGCATGGTTAGTTTTGTTTTCATAACATGCCATCTTCTGCTGTTTAGTCATTGTAAATTGTATATGCTATATGAAATTTCGACATGTAAATAAATATATCAGCAGCTTGTGAAACCTAATTCACGGTGCTTGAAATGTGGAACATCTGGACCTGTCTGAAACATAACAGAAAGAAAACTCCGGGAGGAATATCAAACAAATACGTTCATGCTATTACAGAAATCGGATATCTCGCATACTTCGATTTTATATACCCATCTACATGACAATTATTGGATAATTACATCTCCAAACTACTGCACAAAGAAGAAATACAGTCTTCAAACATAATTGCCTTTCCACATTTCTTGGTTAAACTAGCAGCAACAGCAGATACTCTCCAAGCAGTATTCGCAGGTCTCAAAGCAGCAGCAGCAGCAGCACAGCGTGAACAAACTGCACGACCAAATTGGCTCGGCTATAAATTCGGGAGAGGAGGAGGGAGAGTGGTATAGACTATGCATCGGCACAAATGCAAAACGCGAATTCTCATGATTTATACCGACTGGGGAATTTGATGCAAAAACGAATAGCAGCAAAAGAAAGAAAGAAAGAGAGAAAATAAGCAGCAGAAGAAAGAAATAACGGTTTGCTTATACCGACTGTGCGAGCCAAAGGGTATGGCTTCTCTCTGCACTGCTAGAACCATGCCAAGCAACTGCCAAGTTTATGGCTGACTATTCAATTTTGATGAGCCATATTCGTGGGATTCGCATGAAGCTATTCACAAAGATAAGCAATTAAGCGCAAAGCAACTCTTTCGCCTGTTCGACTAAAGATAGAGGTAATCTCCGTCCTATCTCTTGCTATGTCGCTAACTTTTAAAGGTAATCTTGCGGCTATTTGTCTCTATGGAGGAAAGACTTGAGTAACCGTTTGAGACCTCAAAAAATTTACACAGAGCAGGAACAGAGAAGAGGTGTAAACAGACCATGCATATAGACAGCCTTTTTCCTCGTGACGATTCTTAACATGATCGAAGTACGACATATCCTGAGCATCCGGAGCGCCCTCCATGTCGCCAAGCCTGAGAGTGGCCGAGAAGGGAACTCGAGAAATCTGATGAACTGACTCCTGTTCTACCAGAGCGGCAATAAATGCAGAACAGAGTCGCTCCTTTTCTTGTGCGGCCGACGAACAGAGTAGTTCCTTTCGAGGAACAGAGCGGTTCCTTTCAAGAACTAAATCAGACCACACCTAACTCCTAGTGATTCCATTTATTGTTGTCGCTAGAGGGAAGTAGGAAAGCTCACGTGTCCCTCTCCATTTGCCCCACCGCTCGGCGTATCGCGTCTAACTAACAGTCATGGGCATTTTGACATTGCAGCCCCAAAAAAGTTGCTGACACAGAGACCCATCACATCCGCTCGACAGTCCGATCCCATCCGTGTGAGGATATGATGCTGGGCTTAGATCATCAAGACGCGACTACTACCACGACCGTTGATCGGCGTGGGGGCACTGGGGACCTGTGACGGAAGGCCGAGATGCAAGTGCAACAACCACATCTGCGACCATTGATTGCATTACGTGATAATGTGTTCAAGGAGTTCCTTGTTGATTCATGATTTGGTCCGGCCCCAATCACAGACGTCACATTAAATTAGTAGGTCTTCAATGAAACGGCATCTCATTGAACAGATACAGCTAGCTCAGCCTGTTGACAAGCTTGAGTTTGATCATGTGAATATTATACCTGTGTGTGCCCCTGCCGACACAGAGCAAATGCTTTGATAGACCTGAAAGCATATTACAGGATCAAAAGAGAAGAAATAGCTGAAATTATAGGCAAAATTCAAAGTAGCTACAAGATGGAGCATGTGTAAAGTCAGTCTAGACCACTTCTGAGGCAAAATGGTACCAAAGACAGCAAATTGTTAATAGTGAACGCCAAATCAACGAGAGGAATGACATTAAACGGTCATTACTCCCACTTTCCCTGAATTAGGCAATCCTCGAGCTTAAACTTGGTCCAAAAGCGAAGGAAAAGAAGGAAAGTTTCCGCTTCAGCTGAACTATAGGGATCAGGATGACCAAAAACGAAACAAACATGCAATTACAGTCCCTTATATCTGAACTGAGCATCAGGCACTAGTTTCATTAACCGTGTAAAGTGGATTGCTGTCAAATGGTTGGTAATTTGACCAAAACCATTGATGCTCAGACTTTATGTCATGAACTCGACAGACGTGCCAACTTTGAAAAGAACATATAAAGCGTCGACTTTTTATTAATATCCATCTGGGTAGGCATGTGCTTAAGCATCAACATATCCCACAGTGATAAGGAAGAGTACGTTCCAGGAAAATTGATCAGACGAGGTGAGAGAACAACGCCATTGCCGGTTTAATGAAGTAATAACTTCCGGATAGGCTAGAATAAGCAATGAAAAGCACCATCTAACTTCTGCAGCAACAGTTTCCGGCAAACCAAGGAGGATTGAGAATGATTAGTAAAGAGAATGATCACAGAATGCAAGCATAAAGACAGATCTTTACGATATACTGGAATTTTACAGCTCCAACTTTACTAAAGTAGCAGAAGAACTTTCATACAGGGATAATCAAACATGTCTAGTTTGTCTTATGCAGTTGCAGTGAATTATGACAATATCTGTAGCTCTACATAAGCAGAGCAAGGCATCTCTTGCAAATTTAGGCGAGTCAAGTGGCAAAAATGTTAATTATATGCCAAGTGAAAGGGGGAAGATGCATCTGTTGTCAGCAAAAACCATCAGAAGTGATAAATTTCTCATTGAATACTGATGGCATCTTAAGAATTATTGAATAGTTAAATAAATGCTATCACATTACACTCATCTATTACAATGAAAAAATGGTAGATACTTGAGAACATCTAATATGTGGCATATGCCAGCAACACCCCACATTAATAATACCTACTAGAATTAGCATCTTCAAGCCAAAATGAAATAACAAATATATCAAGCAATGAGAATGAAGCATCATGACGACCTTAACTAATCATAGTAAAGTAATCTTAGTACACAGCTATTCTACTTTGGCTTTGTCCTCCTTCTGATACTCTTCCGACTCTTTGGTCCATAAACCTCCAAACTCGCAGTTCTTCCAAGCTTCGAACCACGGACCTCCAAGGGTGTAATGTATGGCTTTAGGGAACGTACTGGGATCATTTTCGATAACCTTGTTATGCCCCACAAGGAAATTCCACACAAACGGTATCGAGCCAATCTCACTGTCATCAAGCCACTGAAACCTGTGCAAATAAGCACCTGTCTGGGTATTCACCACCTCAGGTGTCAACACCTTGTTTTTGGGATGTCCACAATTATACAGTACCATTGAAGACCAGTTTTTCCTGGGATACACCGTTTGCACGGCTCCATCCATCTTTGTGGTCTCTTTAGGTGTATAATCATGTTGAACACACATTACTGCATATTTATCATCCAACAGGCCCCTCAATTCTTTGATGTCCCCTAAGTAGAGAAAATCACAGTCCACAAACATAGCCCAACCATCATAATTAGCCAGATGTGGAGTCAAGAACCGAGAAAATGAGAACTCAGTGCTCTCGAGCTTCCCTCTCTCCCGCCAATACAAGCCATTCTTCCTCAATTCAGATTGCTTGATGGGGTTAATCTCAACACGAATCGATGATCTCTTCAGAATAGAGTAGCGGCAGACCTCATAAGCAAGGTCCTCGCGTGGATCATACCCGATGAAGATCTTGAAGGGCTTCTCAAGTGAATTATTGATAGTAGCACCATTAACATTTGTCATCTCGCTGGAGATTTCCTCAACTATCTCGAGCCTTTTGGACGGGACAGACAGCGCCGCGAACAAAAACGAGATCTAGATGCGTAGAAATCCTGCATCAGCAAAGGAAACCGATGAACAAAAACGATAACGCTTTTATCTGCGGAACATTTGCTACAAGATCAGAGATCAGAAACCCAAAAAGAACAACACTAGAAAAACGAATAGGCAATCCAGAGAAGATCTTCACTACCGAACAGATACATTAGTTCATACATTAGTTTCACCGAATTATGCTGCACATCCTGATTTTCATCTCCTGATTGCACATTTCGATATGCTTAATATCCCCTACGTTGAATCCCACGAGCTTTCGGTCGATATCTAAAGAAAAACCGAATAGGCAATCCAGATTCTTCCCCAGAATCGGAATGGCCTCGGCCCGCAACACCCTATTGCAACCCAGAAACCTAAACGCACACGCGACACCCAAATGCATCTTTTTTTTTTTTCCTCAGAAAGCACAGATTCGACGCGTAGCCGGAATCGGAAACAAGAAAAAGCGAAATTCCGCGCAAGAAGATCGAGCACGTCCTCCTGGCGCCGCTACTCAGGCAAGTCTCTGGAATTTGCAGATCCGCGAAAGAAGAAGAATGTACCTGGAAAGCTACAGCGCCGTCGACGGAGCAGATCGAGAGCGAAACGGGCGGGAGTGCTTCTTCTTTCTTCTTTGCTTCTTCTTTGCTTCTACCGCGATTCTTGCGGAATTTATGAGAAGGGTCAATGTGAGGCGGAGACCGTGGAGGGTGACGACCGTTGGTTTTAACGTACGGCTCAAAGATAAATGCGGGTTGAAATCGCACGGGGGCCGAACAGACGTCCGTGCCTTTTGGAAAAATCAATTTTGGACATGATATGATTTTTGGATATTATTCCTTAACATAATCTCATTTTGGTAATTAGAGGCAATATTATATGATAATATAATCTCACATATATATATATATATATGAGGATTTTCTTTTCAAAAGACACGGTAAATTGACACCGATGGATTTTATCTTGTGACTAGGCGGGATAATTATTTTCTTTCCTTTTCTTATTCTTTGGATGATAGTTTCTATTCGTTTTTACACGCAAAAAATCTATAAGGTATTTTCGTTATTTTGTGAAAACGAAGAGGGGTTGAAGTAAATGTAACAGCATGATTATCAAATGTTCGTCGTGACAAATTTGTGAAAAAAAAAATGGTACTCTACGGCAATAAAATGATTAAATTAGGACTTATTCGATAAAATCGATAATGACTCTTCATGCGAAATTTCATTCACTACTTAACACATCGCGTGAACTTTTCACTCGATTGTATATTTGAAGACAAAAATCAATTTGTATCATCAAAAGTGGGTTTGTTAACTACCGTTGTTGGTGGGATGCTAATGAAAGAAACGCTCTGATTTTCGGATACATCAATCGTTCCGAGAGTATTTCGTAATCGGCATTCGAGAATCGAAACTTGCTTCCATACAATTCGTTTGACGAGTGCCTAATTGACAAGAATATTATCAAATGAGCTTCGTTAACGAGCGTCCTTAAAGCACTAATTAATCGTAATTAGAAATAGGATTGGATTTTTCACTTTCAAAATGCTGATAAATTGTACATTGAAAATGCGCTCCTCTTTTTTTTTTCTTTTTTTTTTTCTGGGATTCCGCGTAGAAAGTCATTCGATGACGTGTAGAAATTGATTGGCGCCGAAGATGCAGTAGGGCGGCCCCACAGCACAGACCATTTGTGGCCGCAAAGCAATGACACCCTGTCGCCGTGTGCGGGTTGTGTGTCGGTGGCGATGATTCCCGTGGGATGTACAAAAGAACCCATGGACAACCTCCGGAAACGTGTGGTTGCTTTGAGCAAGAATATGGTATCTATACATACACTACACCTGCTCCGTTTGTTTCGAAAAAAATGTGACGTTTTTAAAAAATATTTTTCAAAAAGTCATTTTTCAAGAAAATGACGATATTTTCTGGTGTTTGGCTAAAACTTGGAAACGAATTAGAAAATATTTTCCGCCGTTTGGTAAGGAAAATCAATTTTCACCGTCGCCTTTTTAATATTTTTTTAAAAAAAAATCAATTTTTTTGATTATTTTCATTTATCTTTTTTCCTCTTTTATTTTCTTTTCCCTTTCTTCTTCGGCCGACAACTGGCCACGGCGACGAAGACTAGTCGGATCTGGCTTGCTCGAGGTCGCCTCGAAGGCCTTGAGCTCACCATCATCAAGGCGATGAGGCTTGCCTCGCCAGATCTCGCGAGCCTAAAGCTCGTCGACCTCACTTGAGGCTCCCTCCCGCCGGGCAAGCTCCACCTCGCTGGATCTGGCGAGGGGAGCCTTGCTATGAGCTCGCCGGCCATGGGCGAGCTTGTGCCTCGCTCGTTGGCCGGCGACCGACGGAGAAAGAAAAAAAGAAAAAATATAAAAAGTAAAAGAAACTCGATAAGAAAAAGAAATATAAGAAAAGAAAAATAAAAAAATGATCGAAAGAAAATGAATGTGGAGGAGTGGAGAGAGGAAAGATGAGGGAAAATGTTTTCCTGAGCATGATCGAAGTACGACATATCCTGAGCATCCGGAGCGCCCTCCATGTCGCCAAGCCTGAGAGTGGCCGAGAAGGGAACTCGAGAAATCTGATGAACTGACTCCTGTTCTACCAGAGCGGCAATAAATGCAGAACAGAGTCGTTCCTTTTCTTGTGCGGCCGACGAACAGAGTAGTTCCTTTCGAGGAACTAAATGCAGACCACACCTACTCCTAGTGATTCCATTTATTGTTGTCGCTAGAGGGAAGTAGGAAAGCTCACGTGTCCCTCTCCATTTGCCCCACCGCTCGGCGTATCGCGTCTAACTAACAGTCATGGGCATTTTGACATTGCAGCACCAAAAAAGTTGCTGACACAGAGACCCATCACATCCGCTCGACAGTCCGATCCCATCCGTGTGAGGATATGATGCTGGGCTTAGATCATCAAGACGCGACTACTACCACGACCGTTGATCGGCGTGGGGGCACTGGGGACCTGTGACGGAAGGCCCAGATGCAAGTGCAACAACCACATCTGCGACCATTGATTGCATTACATGATAATGTGTTCAAGGAGTTCCTTGTTGATACATGATTTGGTCCGGCCCCAATCACAGACATCACATTAAATTAGTAGATCTTCAATGAAACGACATCTCATTGAACAGATACAGCTAGCTCAGCCTGTTGACAAGCTTGAGTTTGATCATGTGAATATTATGCCTGTGTGTGCCCCTGCCGACACAGAGCAAATGCTTTGATAGACCTTGAAAGCATATTGCAGGATCAAAAGAGAAGAAATAGCTGAAATTATAGGCAAAATTCAAAGTAGCTACAAGATGGAGCATGTGTAAACTCAGTCTAGACCACTTCTGAGGCAAAATGGTACCAAAGACAGCAAATTGTTAATAGTGAACGCCAAATCAACGAGAGGAATGACATTAAACGGTCATTACTCCCACTTTCCCTGAATTAGACAATCCTCGAGCTTAAACTTGGTCCAAAAGCCAAGGAAAAGAAGGAAAGTTTCCGCTTCAGCTGAACTATAGGGATCGGGATGACCAAAAAGGAAACAAACATGCAATCACAGTCCCGTATATCTGAACTGAGCATCAGGCACTAGTTTCATTAACCGTGTAAAGTGGATTGCTGTCAAATCGCTGGTAATTTGACCAAAACCATTGATGCTCAGACTTTATGTCATGAACTCGACAGACGTGCCAACTTTGAAAAGAACATATAAAGCGTCGACTTTTGGTTAATATCCATCTGGGTAGGCATGTGCTTAAGCATCAACATATCCCACAGTGATAAGGAAGAGTACGTTCCAGGAAAATTGATCAGACGAGATGAGAGAACAACGCCATTGCCGGTTTAATGAAGTAATAACTTCCGGATAGGCTAGAATAAGCAATGAAAAGCACCATCTAACTTCTGCAGCAACAGTTTCCGGCAAACCAAGGAGGATTGAGAATGATTAGTAAAGAGAATGATCACAGAATGCAAGCATAAAGACAGATCTTTACGATATACTGGAATTTTACAGCTCCAACTTTACTAAAGTAGCAGAAGAACTTTCATACAGGGATAATCAAACATGTCTAGTTTGTCTTATGCAATTGCAGTGAATTATGACAATATCTGTAGCTCTTCATAAGCAGAGCAAGGCATCTCTTGCAAATTTAGGCGAGTCAAGTGGCAAAAATGTTAATTATATGCCAAGTGAAAGGGGGAAGATGCATCTGTTGTCAGCAAAAACCATCAGAAGTGATAAATTTCTCATTGAATACTGATGGCATCTTAAGAATTATTGAATAGTTAAATAAATGCTATCACATTACACTCATCTATTACAATGAAAAAATGGTAGATACTTGAGAACATCTAATATGTGGCATATGCCAGCAACACCCCACATTAATAATACCTACTAGAATTAGCATCTTCAAGCCAAAATGAAATAACAAATATATCAAGCAATGAGAATGAAGCATCATGACGACCTTAACTAATCATAGTAAAGTAATCTTAGTACACAGCTATTCTACTTTGGCTTTGTCCTCCTTCTGATACTCTTCCGACTCTTTGGTCCATAAATCTCCAAACTCGCAGTTCTTCCAAGCTTCGAACCACGGACCTCCAAGGGTGTAATGTATGGCTTTAGGGAACGTACTGGGATCATTTTCGATAACCTTGTTATGCCCCACAAGGAAATTCCACACAAACGGTATCGAGCCAATCTCACTGTCATCAAGCCACTGAAACCTGTGCAAATAAGCACCTGTCTGGGTATTCACCACCTCAGGTGTCAACACCTTGTTTTTGGGATGTCCACAATTATACAGTACCATTGAAGACCAATTTTTCCTGGGATACACCGTTTGCACGGCTCCATCCATCTTTGTGGTCTCTTTAGGTGTATAATCATGTTGAACACACATTACTGCATATTTATCATCCAACAGGCCCCTCAATTCTTTGATGTCCCCTAAGTAGAGAAAATCACAGTCCACAAACATAGCCCAACCATCATAATTAGCCAGATGTGGAGTCAAGAACCGAGTAAATGAGAACTCAGTGCTCTCGAGCTTCCCTCTCTCCCGCCAATACAAGCCATTCTTCCTCAATTCAGATTGCTTGATGGGGTTAATCTCAACAGGAATCGATGTTCTCTTCAGAATAGAGTAGCGGCAGACCTCATAAGCAAGGTCCTCGCGTGGATCATACCCGATGAAGATCTTGAAGGGCTTCTCAAGTGAATTATTGATAGTAGCACCATTAGCATTTGTCATCTCGCTGGAGATTTCCTCAACTATCTCGAGCCTTTTGGACGGGACAGACAGCGCCGCGAACAAAAACGAGATCTAGATGCGTAGAAATCCTGCATCAGCAAAGGAAACCGATGAACAAAAACGATAACGCTTTTATCTGCGGAACATTTGCTACAAGATCAGAGATCAGAAACCCAAAAAGAACAACACTAGAAAAACGAATAGGCAATCCAGGAAAGATCTTCACTACCGAACAGATACATTAGTTCATACATTAGTTTCCCCGAATTATGCTGCACATCCTGATTTTCATCTCCTGATTGCACATTTCGATATGCTTAATATCCCCTACGTTGAATCCCACGAGCTTTCGGTCGATATCTAAAGAAAAACCGAATAGGCAATCCAGATTCTTCCCCAGAATCGGAATGGCCTCGGCCCGCAACACCCGATTGCAACCCAGAAACCTAAACGCACACGCGACACCCAAATGCATCTTTTTTTTTTCCTCAGAAAGCACAGATTCGACGCGTAGCCGGAATCGGAAACAAGGAAAAGCGAAATTCCGCGCAAGAAGATCGAGCACGTCCTCCTGGCGCCGCTACTCAGGCAAGTCTCTGGAATTTGCAGATCCGCGAAAGAAGAAGAATGTACCTGGAAAGCTACAGCGCCGTCGACGGAGCAGATCGAGAGCGAAACGGGCGGGAGTGCTTCTTCTTTCTTCTTTGCTTCTTCTTTGCTTCTACTGCGATTCTTGCGGAATTTATGAGAAGGGTCAATGTGAGGCGGAGACCGTGGAGGGTGACGACCGTTGGTTTTAACGTACGGCTCAAAGATATTTGCGGCTTGAAATCGCACGGGGCCGAACAGACGTCCGTGCCTTTGGGAAAAAATCAATTTTGGACATGATATGATTTTTGGATATTATTCCTTAATATAATCTCATTTTGGTAATTAGAGACAATATATATATGAGGATTTTTTTTTCAAAAGACACCGTAAATTGACACCGATCGATTTTATCAAGTGACTAGGCGGGATAATTATTTTCTTTCCTTTTCTTATTCTTTGGATGATAGTTTCTGTTCTTTTTTACACCCAAAAAATCTATAAGGTATTTCGTTATTTTGTGAAAACGAAGAGGGTGAAGTAAATGTAACAGCATGATTATCAAATGTTCGTCATGACAAATTTGTGAAAAAAAAAATGGTACTCTACGGCAATAAAATGATTAAATTAGGACTTATTCGATAAAATCGATAATGACTCTTCATGCGAAATTTCATTCACTACTTAACACATCGCGTGAACTTTTCACTCAATTTTATATTTGAAGACAAAAATCAATTTGTATCATCAAAAGTGGGTTTGTTAACTACCGTTGTTGGTGGGATGCTAATGAAAGAAACGCTCTGATTTTCGGATACACCAATCGTTTCGAGAGTATTTCGTAATCGGCATTCGAGAATCGAAACTTGCTTCCATACAATTCGTTTGACGAGTGCCTAATTGACAAGAATATTATCAAATGAGCTTCGTTAACGAGCGTCCTTAAAGCACTAATTAACCGTAATTAGAAATAGGATTGGATTTTTCACTTTCAAAATGTTGATAAATTGTACATTGAAAATGCGCTCCTCTTTTTTTTTCTTTTTTTCTGGGATTCCGCGTAGAAAGTCATTCGATGACGTGTAGAAATTGATTGGCGCCGAAGATGCAGTAGGGCGGCCCCACAGCACAGACCATTTGTGGCCGCAAAGCAATGACACCCTGTCGCCGTGTGCGGGTTGTGTGTCGGTGGCGATGATTCCCGTGGGATGTACAAAAGAACCCATGGACAACCTCCGGAAACGTGTGGTTGCTTTGAGCAAGAATATGGTATCTATACATACACTACACCTGCTCCGTTTGTTTCGAAAAAAATGTGACGTTTTTAAAAAATATTTTTCAAAAAGTCATTTTTCAAGAAAATGACGATATTTTCTAGTGTTTGGCTAAAACTTGGAAACGAATTAGAAAATATTTTCCGCCGTTTGGTAAGGAAAATCAATTTTCACCGTCGCCTTTTTAATATTTTTTTAAAAAAAAATCAATTTTTTTGATTATTTTCATTTATCTTTTTTTCTCTTTTATTTTCTTTTCCCTTTCTTCTTCGGCCGACAACTGGCCACGGCGACGAAGACTAGTCGGATCTGGCTTGCTCGAGGTCGCCTCGAAGGCCTTGAGCTCACCATCATCAAGGCGATGAGGCTTGCCTCGCCAGATCTCGCGAGCCTAAAGCTCGTCGACCTCACTTGAGGCTCCCTCCCGCCGGGCAAGCTCCACCTCGCTGGATCTGGCGAGGGGAGCCTTGCTATGAGCTCGCCGGCCATGGGCGAGCTTGTGCCTCGCTCGTTGGCCGGCGACCGACGGAGAAAGAAAAAAAGAAAAAATATAAAAAGTAAAAGAAACTCGATAAGAAAAAGAAATATAAGAAAAGAAAAATAAAAAAATGATTGAAAGAAAATGAATGTGGAGGAGTGGAGAGAGGAAAGATGAGGGAAAATGTTTTCCACATCGTTATCGTTCACTTTCTCTTTCCTCAGTTCCTTATCTTAAACTGAATTGTCAAGCACCACGAGCGACCATCAACATGAAAGATCAAAGGCTTAAAGGTCTACGCTACTCTTTATTGGTCGCCTTCCATAAAAATCCGTATTGATTCAATCAAAATAGCCCTTAGTCCAAAATCAATAACTAAACCTCAATATACAATCATGGATTCATTCCTAGAAATCTCGAACATCAATCGTCTCATTGCGATTTCATAATCCACAATCCACAATCAAATATATCAGTCTAATCACCAAACTCAACAATTCATGCCTAGCGATGAGTCATTACTATTTCAATTTACCGTCCAATTCACCCGTTGATCACCAAACTATAACCACAAAACACAAAGATCAGTAGAATCCAAATAGGGAGAGAGAGTCAATAGAAGCTCCAGTAATTGTTCACGATGAAAGAAGTACAGGACACAAAACATCACGAGAAATTCTCTTCCATCTCACAAATCGCCGACAAACAAAGTTGCACCAAAACATCAGGAGCTCCAAATCAGAACGAAAATGAGCAAAGAACAAAAAGTTACCAATCTTTCTCTCATCACCAAGCAAAACAAAACATAACAATCCAAATCGAAGACATCCTCAGGAAAAAATGCAAACTTTGAAGGAAAATCAGAATCTCCATAAGATAAACTCGAAGACCCATAATCTAGGTCACAATTACTACTAGCGAATCATCTCGGGGGTCCATCACCCGTCCACCTCACCGGCGCCAAGAGTTGCGCACGGCCGTCCACCAAATGCCGTCCACCTTCACAATCAGTCCACAAATCTCACTAATTCAATCCTAAATGACCTCAATCGCATCCCCAAAGGCAACATGCTAGACTCTCCAACGAACCTCAAGTTTAAGCCGAAACCTTTCTCACCCAACTACTTCATCTCGTCATTCAATTCCGATGATCCGTCCACCAATTTTACTAACCCAACTTCAGAAGTACCTCATTTAGCACAAACACAAGACATGCAACTAGAATTGACACCCAACAATTGAAGAGCTAGAAACTTTACTCGCCTTCAATTCCTACGCATGAAGACCATCACGAAATCGTCACCACTACTCTCGAACTTGCCTTGTTTCTACCACCATCTGCCGCCGTGAGTCTTCCGAGATTCTCCATTTTCAACTTTGAATTATGAGAAACATACAACTAATCATAAAACCTCAATGATCCGCTTGTCTCTCAACTTCTCCTTCCTCTCTGATTTTTTTTTTTTTTACAAGTCATCATGCCTCTTTACGTACATGGCCTAAGCATATCACCACGTAACACATCAAAACCTTCAACATAATTTCTCCTTTCTAACCAGGAAATAATAACTTATCTCAACCGATCACGATTTGATTTACAACTTACTATCTAAAGATCATAGCTTAAAAGAAAACAATGATCATGACTTGTCACTGTAGGATCGACTCTTTTATTCCACAAAACGTAACTTAAACTTTGTCATTTCAATCCATTTAATTACACCAATAACTAAAGCTCAACTATTTTCAAACTGAAATTCACTCTGATAGAAACAATGACTTGTGACTCCGCGAACAAATTTGAAACGCCCAAAGAATCATCACTCGCTGCAAGAGGTTAAAATTAACAATTAAAACCTCCAAAATTCTTATTCGGATACAAATAAGTACTACAATTCTAACAACTTCAAAATCATAATTTAGATTCCTAAAAGATCATAACTTAGTACCTCCACAACTTAAATGCCATATGTACAGTCCATCCATTTCTATTCCAACTTAAGCTTAGTGACTAGTCCACCATATCACTATGTCAACCTTGGTTACGCCGATCTAACCGCACAACGCAACTCCTTTTTGAGTTAGGCGATTTTTAGAGAAGTAATTGCTTTAATTTTAATTTTTAATTTTAATTTTTATTTTTATTTTTAGTTCAGAAACTCCCATTTCATGTGGTACCTTGAAAAATGATGCACTAAGTATCCTTCCGATACAAAAATCAATTCCTCTGTCAGAAAACAAAATCGATAGATTGTCAAGAAACACACCTGATAACAATAATATTTTTCCAGCCTCACAACGTTCTTTTTTGTGTCTTATATATCGGCCTTATGCTCACAACAGTATCTTGATGTGAGGATAACCAACGAATCTCTAAAACAACATCAAAATCCTGTATATTCAACTCCACTGAATTTACATGTAAACTCTATATCATCAATTTCTGAAACACATTCATGAACATACGATCCCCAACAAGAAATAACTACTTTACAATCCTCAGCTAAATCAATCTAAGTGATAGATTGGTGGGGCACCCTTACTTTCTGTGCGCCAAGACTTTGATCATAATGATCATGTTCTTCTTTTTGTCGAAACCTCATCTTGATAACCTTAAGATACATTTCTAGTATCAAAGGTAACATCTCACTTGCCATTGATGTACTTTATAAAGCGAAGTATGCTACTCTGAATCAAGATCGATAACCACTTGGCATCAAAATAAAATATATATCCTAGTACTTAACAAATGAACAAAAGACTGATGCGTTATAAACAAACACACAATCTCACAGCGTCCCATAAATTTTACCCATAGAGATCATAACCTATGCTCTGATACCAATAAATGTCACACCCCAAAACACAATAACATGGGCCATGACACGGCCGTCCCTTTCTCAAAAGGACGCAGCCTCAACTTAACCAAAACTCATCCTGAAAACAAATATGTACATCCATATACATATACTTGATAAAGAGGCCCTTTGGTTACAAAAAAAATCAGAGTTTTCTACTAAACCATCAACAGATATCCACATATCTCTACCAAAAGGATGAACACATCCAACAACAATTCAAAAGGCTCATCATAGCCACATCCTACTTACAACTCATACCTAAATGCTCCCACTAACTAAAAATGTCATCTACTAACGATCGCTCACGTCCTATTTGCGACTCGTTGAACCTGAAAGACAAGGAAGATGAAAGGAGTGAGCTAACACGGCTCAGTGAGTAATACATTTCTTCTAAGCGGATCGAACAATCACTATGCACATTAAATACTCAAAACAAATATCAATGGTCTAATCCATTGATTAATCTCGTCAAAACACAACAATCTCATCAAAATACGCGTCAATGGTTTATCCATTGACCAATCTCGTCAAAACACGACAATCTCATCATAATACACGTCAATGGTCTATCCATTGACCAATCTCGTCAAAACACAACAATCTCATCATAATACACGTCAATGGTCTATCCATTGACCAATCTCGTGCTCAAGATTCTAACCGTGGTCACGTATAACGCCCGTGACAAAAGCGACCAAGATTCCCCCCTTGGGAAGGTCTCCACCTATAATGCCGGTGGCTCGGCCCACAAGGATATCCTAAACTAGTATGCGCATACCCACAAACCCATCAATCGGGTTCACAGCCATTCTTGAGCACCACAAACTCACAACAACATCAATATCATAAACCAGAATGCACATCACAACCAACTCGAAACCAGTAGCACCAATCGATCACAAACCGTCTCAAATAGACAAAACAGCAGTAAATGTTCGATCCTGTTTTATGCAACAAAAATGCTCTAAACACCGCTTTCACTTCCCTTTCAAAGGAACAAATCACATTATAAACTCATATTATACATTTTTATCATTCTCAGAAAAATATGAGTTTACACAAGTCAAAGAAGAAATAGTATCACTCACCAGATAAGGCAAAAGCAAAATGCGACGGTTATTCGAGCCGACGCGTCCGAATTCCTATCAAATGAATGGAAAGCGGATCAAAAACGAGTAAAACGCCACTCTAACAGACGACTCAACTAATTTACACCTATTAAATGATAGAACGACGACTACGCGTCAACGGAAGCTCGCTCATAGCGGATACCCTTTGTTGTCCGCTATGGACAGCTTGCGCTCCAAAATTGATAAGGCCATAACTTCCTCCACCGATATCCGTTTCAAGCCGTCTTGTAGTCCAAACGAAGCTTACTCGACGTACTACAAAAGTCCTAACATGGCCAACCCTAAACGACAAATGAAAAATGAAGATATCAGGCCTTGAAGTGTACTGTTCGCGCGGGTACTGTAGCGCACCAGAATTGAAAATCTTGTTTCGGGCGAACCAAAGCGTCAAATTAAGATCCGTCAAATCCCACGGCTTCACAACATCCTAAATTATCATCCTTATACAAAAGCGTAGCCCAAAAACTCTTCAAACGAACGCAGAAATTCAGAATCCACCAGAATCCTAATTTTTTACCCTAAACTCGAAATTACTTCGATAGGAGAAACGAGAGATGCGAATATTTACCGGACGTTGCTAATCGGTGTCGGAAAGGTTTAGTGAGGCGACGAGGCATGGAGCGTGATCTCTCCTCTTCTCTTCTTTCCCTTTCTTCTTTTTTCTTCTTTCTCTTCTCTTTCCCCTTTCTGCTCGCGTTCTCTCTTTCTCTTCCTCTTTGCAATTCTGCTCCCTTCTTTTCCCCTTTTTTTTATTATTTTATTATGTGGGTCCCATCACTTCTTTTTGACTTAGTCAAAAGTAAGAGAAATATCACACAGAAAGCACAGATTCGACGCGTAGCCGGAATCGGAAACAAGGAAAAGCGAAATTCCGCGCAAGAAGATCGAGCACGTCCTCCTGGCGCCGCTACTCAGGCAAGTCTCTGGAATTTGCAGATCCGCGAAAGAAGAAGAATGTACCTGGAAAGCTACAGCGCCGTCGACGGAGCAGATCGAGAGCGAAACGGGCGGGAGTGCTTCTTCTTTCTTCTTTGCTTCTTCTTTGCTTCTACTGCGATTCTTGCGGAATTTATGAGAAGGGTCAATGTGAGGCGGAGACCGTGGAGGGTGACGACCGTTGGTTTTAACGTACGGCTCAAAGATATTTGCGGCTTGAAATCGCACGGGGCCGAACAGACGTCCGTGCCTTTGGGAAAAAATCAATTTTGGACATGATATGATTTTTGGATATTATTCCTTAATATAATCTCATTTTGGTAATTAGAGACAATATATATATGAGGATTTTTTTTTCAAAAGACACCGTAAATTGACACCGATCGATTTTATCAAGTGACTAGGCGGGATAATTATTTTCTTTCCTTTTCTTATTCTTTGGATGATAGTTTCTGTTCTTTTTTACACCCAAAAAATCTATAAGGTATTTCGTTATTTTGTGAAAACGAAGAGGGTGAAGTAAATGTAACAGCATGATTATCAAATGTTCGTCATGACAAATTTGTGAAAAAAAAAATGGTACTCTACGGCAATAAAATGATTAAATTAGGACTTATTCGATAAAATCGATAATGACTCTTCATGCGAAATTTCATTCACTACTTAACACATCGCGTGAACTTTTCACTCAATTTTATATTTGAAGACAAAAATCAATTTGTATCATCAAAAGTGGGTTTGTTAACTACCGTTGTTGGTGGGATGCTAATGAAAGAAATGCTCTGATTTTCGGATACACCAATCGTTTCGAGAGTATTTCGTAATCGGCATTCGAGAATCGAAACTTGCTTCCATACAATTCGTTTGACGAGTGCCTAATTGACAAGAATATTATCAAATGAGCTTCGTTAACGAGCGTCCTTAAAGCACTAATTAATCGTAATTAGAAATAGGATTGGATTTTTCACTTTCAAAATGTTGATAAATTGTACATTGAAAATGCGCTCCTCTTTTTTTTTCTTTTTTTCTGGGATTCCGCGTAGAAAGTCATTCGATGACGTGTAGAAATTGATTGGCGCCGAAGATGCAGTAGGGCGGCCCCACAGCACAGACCATTTGTGGCCGCAAAGCAATGACACCCTGTCGCCGTGTGCGGGTTGTGTGTCGGTGGCGATGATTCCCGTGGGCTGTACAAAAGAGCCCATGGACAACCTCCGGAAACGTGTGGTTGCTTTGAGCAAGAATATGGTATCTATACATACACTACACCTGCTCCGTTTGTTTCGAAAAAAATGTGACGTTTTTAAAAAATATTTTTCAAAAAGTCATTTTTCAAGAAAATGACGATATTTTCTGGTGTTTGGCTAAAACTTGGAAACGAATTAGAAAATATTTTCCGCCGTTTGGTAAGGAAAATCAATTTTCACCGTCGCCTTTTTAATATTTTTTTAAAAAAAAATCAATTTTTTTGATTATTTTCATTTATCTTTTTTTCTCTTTTATTTTCTTTTCCCTTTCTTCTTCGGCCGACAACTGGCCACGGCGACGAAGACTAGTCGGATCTGGCTTGCTCGAGGTCGCCTCGAAGGCCTTGAGCTCACCATCATCAAGGCGATGAGGCTTGCCTCGCCAGATCTCGCGAGCCTAAAGCTCGTCGACCTCACTTGAGGCTCCCTCCCGCCGGGCAAGCTCCACCTCGCTGGATCTGGCGAGGGGAGCCTTGCTATGAGCTCGCCGGCCATGGGCGAGCTTGTGCCTCGCTCGTTGGCCGGCGACCGACGGAGAAAGAAAAAAAGAAAAAATATAAAAAGTAAAAGAAACTCGATAAGAAAAAGAAATATAAGAAAAGAAAAATAAAAAAATGATTGAAAGAAAATGAATGTGGAGGAGTGGAGAGAGGAAAGATGAGGGAAAATGTTTTCCTCTATTTAAAATTGGAAAATAGTTTCCCCATTTTTGAAGGTGTTTTTTCGATGGGTGGAAAATGTTTTTCTTGATTAGCTTATTTGCTTTAACCAAAAGCTGGAAAATCTGGAAAATATTTTTTCTGAAGTTATTTTTCACGAAACAAATGGATCCTAAAAACAATGACCCAAAAAAAATTATACACATTGGGGCACCTTGATAATTAATCTTAAACACACTATAAATGATATTAAAATTTTTGTCAACCATAAATGAAAGAAATTTACTTCTTCTTTTTTTCATCATTTAAATTTTCGGATTGTGGAATGTGATTGCGATTTATTTTGATAAATCTTCAAAAAGGACTTTTGTTATTCATCTTGTCTTCCAATGACCCATTATGTGTATATGAAGGAGAACTGATAAGAAACAGTTCAGTGTTGATATGCACGACAAATATAGAAGTTTGCAAATATTTGAATGGGTAAAGAATTTATTCATGTTGAGAAGTTTTTGGATTCCACTAGGAACAGAAAATCTAAAAAATAAAGAAAGAAAACATATTGTTTTCAATATGCATGGTAATACCCACTCAAAATTTAAAAAGGAGGATACGTAGGAAGCGGATCACCTAATATTGGGGTTTCTGTGACATGAATAACATTACTCAAATCAGGCCGTCCAAATAAAAATGGACGGCCTGATTTGAGAGAGGGTTGGGATTCAAATTTTTCAAATCTCAAAAAAATTCTCATCCAATTTTTTTTCCCTCTCCCTCAACAAATGACGTGGCCCATTCTTGGCCCTCCAAATGAAAATGGACGGCCTGATTTGAGTAATGTTACATATGTCAAAGAAACCTCAATGTTAGGTGATCCGGATCCGGATATGTAATGTTCATAATTGTGGTAACTATATCATACATAGAAATAGAAAATATAAACAAAAAGGGAAAGTGAATAAACTCAGGTTTTGTCAATTGGATGATTACGGGAAATTTTATCTCTCTAATGAGAATAAGGTAGACTTTTAGCCATATAAAGAGCGGAAAAAACCCCACCCGTAAAAGAAAACTTGTGTAAGCTCTTTTTGGTTTGCCGATAAAGAATAATTCGGAGAACATTTTTCTATAAATAATTATTTGTATTGCTTACGAAATCGAACGAATGAAAAAAAAATTCACCGTCCAGGCATCCACGAAAATGCTAGGACATAAATTGTTGCCGAAAATAATATACATTTTATTGACTAATTATTTCGAGCAATACAAACGATTATTTTTAGAAAATTGTATGATTTTACGCAAAACAAACGCACCAATAATGGAATTGTTTCCATTAGAAGAGGATGGCTTCCCTTTCCATTGCCCAATACCCAACAAAACATGGCCCATGACCCCAAGGCCCAATAGCCCCGCCTCATCTGGAATGGGCCGAAACCTGTCCCTAAAACTCAGCCCGTCGTTACAAAGTTCTGCTCAATGGGGCTCAGCAAATTTGGGTGCTTTTGCACTTTGCAATGACTTCAACTCTTAATTTCTTAACATTTTGCTTCCAATATCTGAAACTTAACTTTTACTTAGTAGATAAATGCACTGCCAGTGTAGCCAAAAAAAAAAAAAAAACAGTTTTATACAAGTGGCATCGGCCACCTTTGATTTGAAAAGTATAACAACCCACTCTCTTAAATTAAATGCCGTATTACGTCGATTGCGTAAATTTTTTTTTACACTGACGATGAATGTTAAAATTACTCGTAACATAACCCATGCACATTTATTTTTTCCGCAATATGGGAAACCTTCGTCACTTTTTTATTCTTCCGTTCTTTGAAACTATGACTACGAGTTTATTACTAGGGAGACTCTAAACGAATGCATGAAACACTAGGGATTTTTTCAGAAGACCCATTTAGTTAGAAGCCCTAGTCTTTATTGCACTTCCCATTAACATACCTAGCACAAGCAAATAGATCAACTGCTAATTCATCCACATAGCTATATAGACACGAAGGTAAGTTAAACAAGCGCCACGCACCGTGTCATGTACCATCGCTCAAATTAGCGAAACAACTTTTTGATAATTCAAAAGATAGATCCTTCGTATCCGACAATACGGTCCTTTTTATCGAAAGTTCATTAACTTGCTTCCCTGCATCGCCGATACACGACCCATCCTTCCCAACCAGATTGACCTAACTCACTTCATTCGCGGCGGAATCTCCAGGGTGCCTTTCACTGTCAGCTTGAAATGGTGGAACAATAGGACATCACTTCCATTAAGGTTGGTGCCGCTCTCTTGCCAAATGCATTCTTGAGTTGATGTCTGACCATATTAATGCCTTTTTACTAGATCTGTCAAGACATGGACACGATCCCCTTTGCTCGAGGTCATGCTCACTTTGATCTTGGAAACTCATTTCACGAGACATCAGAAAAGTTTTCCTCGTTGATGAGCTTTCATGACCGCTTCGCATGCATTTTGGGGTTTCATTTTCTTGAACGTGGACCCGTCAAACGCATGGGTCAAGTCATAAATGATCCGATCCAAATAGACACAATTAACTCATTTATAACCCATTTAATTCAATACAAACTTAGTGACCAATACCCGACCCAACTCATACCCGACCCATATTCCTATAACACTTATATATTTAATCAAACTTAGGAAAAATCAATTTGGAGAGTGCGGAGTGAGTGAGCGCGGAATCGAGTGAGGGCGAGATGGGTGGGTTGGGTCTAAATAAATAGTAAATTCATTTATGATCAATTTATAACCCATTTACGACTCATTTAACACCAATTTTATGTTAAATTCATTTATGACCTATTTTCAACTAACTCATATAATAACTCACATCATCATATATGGGTTAAAAATGGATTTATATAGCCCATTTTGACAGGTCTACTTAGCGCATACGAGCGTGAGAGGCCTCTGTAAATTCATGGATGCATTCATGAGGTGATCGCTTGGAAGTGCATTGAGGGAGATGCACGATCTTATGATTTCTTTGCGCTTTTCCATGCCCTTAAGAAATTTACTTACAAGTCCTTTAAAAGCTTCTCAAACTTTGGTGCTTTATTTTAGGAATTGTATCCTTTCATAGTTTCTTAACGGGAAATGCTTGCCTGATAGTATTGCCAGAGACGATACAATTTCAACTGTAAATCCACACACTATTATCGCGTATTTTGCATAAAGCGCCCGTTGATTGAGAGATCGTGTGATCAGAAATAACCGACAGTACCGTCAGACTGTCAAGCTAGCGGCTTCCTTTCTTAACACCCCCATCCCTAGAAAAAAACAGTAATAATAATATCTTGTCCCATGAGGAAAAGGTTTTCTTAAACAAAAAATTATCTATCGCATGACACTGTGTAGAACTAGTTACTTATTGAAACCAAATGTTAAGCAGTTGATCAAGCGAGATGATGTATGTGTAAAAGCAAAAAAGCTTTTCGCCACTTAGTGAACTAAACACGTGGTTTGGTTCAATAAATTGCGAGTTACGCATCACACTGTGTCAATCGAGAGGCTCGACTAGAAGGAATCGGCGGAGAAATTTTGTGTTATATATGGAGGTTATCTCACAATCAAATCAGAAAAGTTAATGCATCAGTAAACAATTTTTAGAACGCATCAAACTGGAAATAAAAATAGGTATGACATGCTTGGATGGTGTCTCATAACTCAATCGTCTCCAGGAAATCTGATCTATTACGTGATACCTCATGAACTGCGATTCATCATGCACAAAGTAAACTAAGTGTAATCTCATTCAAGAAACAACAACCTATTTAATAACCTTGCTCAATATTCGGAACACATGTAAGTGATTCAACCAGCTCTACGTACTTTGAACAAGATGAGATGTGAAATTGCCTACTGAAGACTGAAGTCTCTACATGCATGAAAAGCTCCTAGCGAATATGTGTCACTTGCAATTCATGGGACATGTTCATGTTGTGCCTACCATAGAATAATTATAATATGATTAATCCATGTTTTTTCTCCATGTCATTTGTGAAAAATCAAAGCCATTTCCAGAGCCTAATTCTCTAGCTTTCAAAAGGAATCTCTGCAACTTGAAAAGATGGATTGGAATCGAGAATCCACTTGAACTCATCGTTTCAAATGGCTCAGTTCCAGTTGTGTTTTTCCCTCCTTGTGTTTCGACTGTCCTTAACCCTAAATACCATTTTCTGTGAGACAATCGGAAGCTGTAGCGCCATCGATACTGGGAGTCTATTAACCATACGCATGATAGTACATGAAACGATACACGAATTATTCGGCACACAGATAATCATCTTGAACGGACAATAACAACTGAAAGCATAAACTGCTAGTTAAACATTCCCATGTAAGGGAGCTGTCCTTAAATTCGACGAATGTTCGGCTACTTCATTAGCTTATTAAGACCATGTTCTAGTCCGAAAACGTACGAAGATGAGGGGAATCATGTCAAGTTCCTCCATATCACATAAGTTTGTAGCTTGTTCTTCTCATCAGTTATCGTCTTTCAAGGTGCCTTTGAGGAAGTCCCTAGTCTGCAGCATTGCAAAGTCCTTGGCTTCCGATTTCTTCATTATCCTCAGCCTTCTGCACGACTCCATGAACATCCTGGTACAGAAGGAAAGGCATGAGTTTCATTACAACGATGAACATGCGACGAGGACGACACTAGACACGACAACATCGATGAACTACATACAAATTTTGTGTTGTAATTGTTCCTCAGTCTGATGTTTTTACAACTTTCCACTGATTAAATTTGCAAAGGGTCAGAAACCCAAAACCCTAATTATCAACTTTGCTTGAGACATGACATTTTCTACGAATGATCTCTCTTCCCAATAAGGAATCAAAGACTCGGAATGAAGGAAAGAATCGTCATGTGGGGTGCTTCGTGATGATGCCATGTCTTGACCAGTTCTGGCCATCGAGGACAGTTTTGTCAACTTCCCGACACCATAATGGGGGAATTGCCCATGTCGGCCACATTAGCTTTGAAAGAGCCGGTGTCAAATGCCAAAATTATTTCGTTGACATTGATGCCAATGACTTAAGGTCCAAAAAATAAATAAACAAAGTTTACAGATCCTATGTACGATTCGAGACATCTTTTACTTTTTTAAAAATAAGAGCATTAGCTAGCGTCGATCTAAAGGATTACTTGCTTAATTTGATCTTAATTTGGTTTTAGTAAATGTTCCAAACATCAAACATTATTACCAGTAACAGATCGACTCAGGAATTTCTTCTGTATATTGACTAAGCTACCAAGGAGAAGATCGTGAGAAGAACTGGACAGTACATGAAGGACTTTAAGTTTAGTCCGGCCATCATCCAAATAAAACGAATTCTGAATCCTTTTCAATTCGCAAGTCTAGGGGTAGTTGTCTCAGCAGATCCCATGGTCCAAATCAAGTTGCTAGTTTCGTGTGCTCATTCAATCCAATTTCTCGGGTTCTCGTCGGATCGATTTTAGTCATCTAGTAGTTGTTGCCATCCGAAAATGTCTCTAATATAACATAACCGAACATTGAAATGTGCATGCTACTATATTATCCCTAGAAAATAAGAAAAAAAATAGAATTGCATGATACTACTTGCAACAACATAAATCACATAATTTTGGGAGGGGGGGGGGGGGGGGGGGGGATGGAGGGACTTACTCCCAAGGGACATCTCCCACAAGCATCCAATCTCCATCCTTGTCTTCATAGATGAGCTTGTATTCAGCTCCTTCCCCTTCATTCAAAGCCTCGCCTATAGATCAACATGTACATATACTTGATAAGCATTTAATGAACTAATTAGACAGTTAATTACTTAATTATGCTCTTGCTTTTGTTTCCTTTACTTTTGAGCTTTGGCTGATTATCGCTTTCACAGCTTTCAATCCATAAAATGGCCTGAAAGAATACCTTTTTTGATCTCTAAATTAGTCTACCCGTACGGACATAATGTCAATGAAAAATTGGAACAATTGTTGGTGATTGATGGCTCATGCATGATCCTGCCAAGAACATGTGTGTATGTTGATCTTTCCTATCATCTTTAGGGCAAGAACTACTATAGAGAGAGAGAGAGAGAGAGAGAGATAGGGTTTGAAACTACTCACCAATGCCATGGCAACCAAAGAGCTTCTCCAAAGAAAATGCGAGATCAGAGTATCCCTTTTGCATGCTCAAGTCGATCTTCCTAAGGCAGAGCGCTCCGTCCATGCTCACCTTCACGTAACCTTTCGAGCCCGCCCCTGCCTCGGACCGGTCGACCTTCTCCTTGCCGAAACTATTCCTCTGCCGGTACGAGCACACCGGCGGCCACCCCACGACCTGGTTCTTCGCCGGAGCCTTCGTCTCCCCGGTCGACCCATTCCCCTGCGCGGCGGAGATCTCTGAGAACACCCTCTTGTTCGAGCTCAGCTTCGCCGGGCCCGGGAGGCCCAACCTGAGCTCCGTCGTGATCTCAATCCCTACGCCTTGTTCCTCCATTTAGACCACCACCAAACACGCACGATGCCCTTGTTTTTCTCCTCCTCCTCCTCAGTTTGGAGTCTGTCGCTTGATGAAGTCGACTAACCGGTGTACTCCTTTTTTTATATGAAGACTTAGGTTATAATGGAAAAACAAAGGGGGTTAGTCTTTATACATGAAGAGAGAAGAGAGAGGACATAGTGGGAGCAATGACAGGTCGAGCGAGGGTTAGCGGTCGGTCACATGAGAGGCAGAAGTGGGGTCTCCCAATTGCTGTGCTTGGTATGACCATTTAAGACCGGCACATATTATAAGTTTTGGACAATGGGACAGATCGGAGGGTCGTCGATGCTCCTGGGTGATCTGGTGGGATCTCATCGTGGCCGTCTGATGAGGTGAATCGGGAACAAGCCATGTGAAGCTTCCTGATTGAGAGGGGAGGGTCTTGTTGATAACCTGCGTTCTACATATTTTCGTGTACAATGTACATTTCCTATACAAATTGAAAAGAAAAAGAAGTATAATGAAGTATGCCCTTAGTTGATGCATGGGGTTTTGGAACATTCATTATTATGTTGGGTCAAGTGGCTCCTCGTCCATGCATGAAAACATGCCTTTGTTATGTAAAGTGTTGAGAAATGATTATGCAACCGTGAGAATGATAACCTATTTTAGAAATTATGTGGGGTCTACATCTTCAAAAATTTGTAATCAACAATATGTTGTTACTCTCACAGTTACCCAAAGACTGTTATGTTACAAAACTCTAAAAGTATTTGATGCGTCTTCATGTGCATGCGGTGTACATGGCCATCACATCATTGTATTCCTCCTTCACTTATATGTAATTGCATGCTCATCATTTTTGTTCAGTAGAGCTAGCCATGCACCAAAATCATGGTGAAGTGAAGTATTGCACATGGGATTCCATCGGCAAAAGTAAATGGAGACATTCTCGAGTACATCGTGTGCGTATGTATGATTCCAGTGCATCTCGGCCCTTAGATTATGGGGGTTCTGTACAGGACCCACCAACCATCATATCAAGAAAATGGTGACGTGTGTGGCCGAAAATGAAAAAGCTTATATGGTGATGTGACTCATGTACATGTTCGTGTCATTGTATGTGTGCCTTGCATAACGAGAGATCACTAAGAGGAAAGTCTAAGACGGAGTTCGTCAACATACACCGTTATACTCATGTCCACTCAAACATTTAAGTCAATAAATTATCAACTAACTTGAATATATTAATTATTCCACATTACATCGATACATTACGTCAGGTTTCTCTAACACAACTAATCTAGCGGTACCCATTTTTACCCCATGTTTTTCTAGATGTGGTTGTTGTTGAATGTTATCACTCGTTTTTAAGACATGTTTCTCCATTAAAGCAAATTTCAAAAATTAGTAGCAAGATGTCTGTGCATTGTATGGGTCTAAGACTATATTTATTGTATTATTCTAAATGTTAGTGCCAATGTTAATTTCCGCAAGAAAAATATAACAATATGCAAAAAATTATAAGAAAACAAATATTGATATCAATCAAATTCTCCACTAAAATACATGGAGTTTTATTTAAAGTGGATCCAAACTCTATCGTGTAGGTTTATCCTCTTATTGCAAGAGAATATATGACATGAAATTGCAATTTTAATGGAATAAAATATAAGAAGCAATTGTCGAGCACGTAAAATGATGGAATGAACACGAAACATGAAAACAAGAAGAAAGAATGTGAACTCCCATCTCTTAATAGCTTCAAGATCATCTTCCAATTCAATGCATTTAAATTATCATCTTTACGGAAATTCTCCCTTTTCTTTTCGATAAACATTTTATTTTTGTCTTTTGGTTTGGCCAGAGTTGATGGACATCTTATCATGCACAATAATGCATCATAAAGAGAAGGGTTACTACAACGAAACATCCTAAACTAGTACACATATAACAAGTTTACCCAAAATTAATTTTTGGATCACCAAAAATCCTAAATTGGTACATGCGTGATAAATTTACCCTCCGCAAATTGCTGACTTGGATGGCATATGGCTGTTGACGTGGCAAGTCCACGTGAAAATCCATGTGGTTAATACCACGAAAAATCTCAAACTAGTACATTTGTGACAAATTTATCACAAACTGATACACGAGTGACAAATTTACCCTTCATTATTTTTCGTAACTATAGTAGTACTCTTGATAAAATGGATCGACCAAGTACAATCATATGGCCTATCACTGCCTAATGTGGCATCTCGTGTAAAAACATTAACGATGGATTAAGTCGTTGCGAGTTTTGCTTGACCTTCTATCAATACTCCATCTTCAAGGTGAGCATAAGCAGTATCTTTTCACAGGTGGTACGCAGTAACTGTTAGAATCCCGAACCTCATTCAAAAGAGGGCACTGAACATTTGAAGTTGCAACTTTTCTTGATAAATCTAGGTCGATTAACGAAGCAATCGGACTGAGTTGTGACTTGTGACGTGCAATCAAGTTTATTTTCCAGATTTCTCTAAAATCGCCTCTATATCAACAATACCTGATTTTTTTTTTCCTTTCTAATTAACTACAAATTTTTACCAAGAAGAAAACGCTTTGCTATTAAAGTAAAATCGGGCCGAACATTCATCATAGGCAACATCCTGAGGTAAAGAGCAAAAAAACCTAGCGACAAATAGGGCTCATTCAAGTTCATCTTCTCCTCCATTCCCTCCGACAATCGCATTCACCGCCACCAACCTTCATGACCACTCTCTCTATCGACAAGTATATCCGGCCAGACCTCATTCCGGCACTACACACTCTTGTTTCTAGTCTTTCTTTCCTCTTTGTCCCCCCTTATTCCCGTCGCCACTTCCGCCTTTTTTCACTCAATCAACAAAGATAATCAACAGAATAAAGGTTGCTAGACTAATGTGGGCATAGTGCTTGTTTGAGCACACCAGAGCTCTGATCAGATTTAACTTCTGAGCTGACAACAACGATTCAAAGTTTTGGTCATCTCTTCGTAACTCCCCGATTTATAAAAGCCGGCATCATGATTAGTCTGGTGCATGTGGGAAGATCAAGCATATCATACGAAAGTAGTTATATAGTTGTAGGAAAATCAATTCGTGCTTTCATTAGGGAAACACAACATGCCAAAGATTATTGCGCATCAAACCTGATCATTGACACTATACTATTATCTACAAATAAGGTCCGATTCCAATATTCTCAAAAGGAGGCACTTGTTAAATATACTTAAAGAGGAAATGTTCGACGTCCAAAACGTCGGGTATGTTTGTTACGAGGACAATTAATATTGATATGCACGCGTGAGTTGTGTTAGAAAGTCCCACATTGGAGAATTCATGCGATGTGGAACAATGGGCCAACTAGATATGTTGACGGTCTCCCTCTTTGCAATCTCTCCGAGTGAAAGTATCGAACCTATGCTGTGGGATCCCGATAATTAATGCAGGAAAAATCACAATATCTCATTACTTTGTTGATTATCAAGTGCTTCGGAACACTTCGTAACAGAACCCGATATAAAAAACAGTGGAAGGTATGCGAATTTAATTATGCCATATGATATGATTGCATAAAACCTAACTTCGTATCTTGAATAAGCCCAAACTCCATCCTTGGATATTCCAACTGCTCCGACAAATTAATTGGGCAACACCCATTAATTTTTTTTTTCCCCAGAGAATGACGCACGACTCGAGATGCTGCAGTTGATAAAACAAATCATACGATATGAAAAATCAGAAAGAACAACACCTTCAGCATAATCAAACCCTGCAGATTATGCATCCTAGCTTCCCCCAAGCAGTATGTGTTTTTAGCATCTTTGAATGATTTAAAAAAAAAAAAACCAGATTAATGACTTTAATTAAAAGAAACGAACTATCTTAAACCGACCGGCAATGTTCCATAATCAAGGCCACATGGAACTTATCGCTTAAGGTTGCTATAATTAGGCAATAAGATAAGGCGTCATGTCCCATGGTTGTGTCTTACCATTTCGGAATATGGGCGTTTGATCACATGCTCTGTACCACATTTGATGCCGATGTTTATTATATGGTTAATTAAGTACGTACCACTAAGCTTAAAAGTAAAGTAGCAAACCCCTTTTGCCAAGCACCTTACATGGGTGACTGCCTCATGCATGTTTTGCGGGTCCAAATCCAAATTCATTTCTTATGCTTATAATTCTCATTTGCCATCAATCAATATGCGCTCTCGAATGTTGTAGACATTAGGCAACAGCAGTGGAGCTGCTGATTTCGATCAATCAATGTGTTGTACTTTTTATTTCTGTTCTATCTATATATGTCGGTAGGGGAGCTACTTGGCCCCGAACAATTCGATTTCTCGGCTCAAGAAGCGTAAGAAATTTATGAGATAACCCTTCACTAATTCCCTAGTCATAGAAAATTGTTGTACAGATCGAGAGCATGCGCCATGTGTTCATTCAACCCGATAAAAATAGCGGCGCGATTTTAAATTTGACGGATTGCACTAACTGCAATAGTGCAAATAGATTCAGGATGCCATGCACTACAAGCGATAAGATTTCCTGAGTAGAATGTGGATGAGTTTGCCTTTTAATGAGAGGTGCATCTACTTTGATGCATGGACTTGTTGCATACAATTCGTAACTACACCTGCAAATCATCGGGGGTTGATGATGGCCTGCCTTTAAACGTGAGACAAACGAATTTGATGCGCAAAATCTCTAGATACCGTCCCTTTTTTTTTTTGGTCGAAGCTAGATACTGTCTTACATATTTTGTAATTTCGCAATTCAGTCCTAATTTTTTTTTTGCGCCGAATTGGCACAAATGTAAAGGTTTAGGACTCAATTGGCAATAAAAAAGAGAGTTTATGACTGAATTGGCATAAATACAATAGGTCTATAACTTTTTTGGTAATTTTTCCCAATCAATATATGTACCTAATTTAAGGAAGGGCTATATTTACATCCAGCCCTATTGTAAACTTTCACAAAATACGTGAATTCACACGCTATGGACTAATCAAACCTTTCACATCTGCAAGGGCGGTGCTTTCACTTTGGCTTCATGTCCATTGCGACTGTGCAGAAGAATCTGTCAAACGAACTTAGGAAAGAGAAAGGACCAGCTTGTGCTTGTGCTGGTGCTGGTGCTGGTGCTGGTGCTGGTGCTGGTGCTGGGTGCGGGCTGTGTTTCTTTTTTTTATTATTATAAGAAAGGGGCTCTTGTCTGAACCGAAGATGTTTCTTCCCAACCGAGCATGTGTTTCCTGGGGAGGGGACAAAGCACCTAAACGAGAGAGGGATGGGGGGGTTTATAAATCCTCGCAACTGGGCACACGTGATAGAGTTTCATCCGGCAAGCGTAACTGTGCATCAGTTTTTCTTTTTCCTCCTCAGTGGGGCTCGCGCTCGGACAATGGTACCGCAATTATTCGAGACGTGCTTCGGAAGCAGGATCGATTTGGAGGTTGGGTGGATGCCCCTTAGTATCCAGCCTCTTCTCTCTCTCTCTCTCTCTCTGTCACTCCATGTCTCCATTGACCTTTGATCTCATTCTTTGGGAAAAAAGTTAGCATGTGGGACATCTTTCTTTTTCTTTATTGCTGGAATGGGAATATAGCTGTAATCGGATCACAATTCGAGTGAAACTTTGGCTGCGTACACACTGTCATGGAAGAGGCTCCCTAGATGGTACCGATTGATCTTTGTTTAGTAGCGGTTGCTCAAGAGTTTCTGGCGCAGTCGGATCCGGAGATATGATAGGCGGGTCGTCTTTGACAAGAATCCCTATGTCGTCTACAATCTTTCACCTCGAAATTATAAGCTTTTTCATGTTGTGTCAACCCCTTAATTCTCGACCACTATGGTTGGGCTAGGAGAAAAGTTAAAAGATCGAAAGAGGAAAGATAGGAGATCATTACCTCGTACCCATCCATATGAGTTCATAGGATATTGTTGGATCCAAGGATGGATCAATCGGGCTGATGGTGGCCACAGCCTTTATAGCTCGTTAGGTGTTTGGCGCAATTATTATCGGTTCTGGCTCTCCGATTTCATGCAAATTTTTACTTCTTTTTCTGATGATCCAGGAGTACGAGCATGGAGATCATGCTATCTAGAAACTCATGAAACACCCTGCAAGTCTTATGAACTGATTAAGTTCAAATTGTTGGAGTTGATTGCAACATTGTAAGGATATTGATCGAGAAAAGTTATTTGAGATGTTAAACTTGATCATATTAGTCGATCATCGACCACATTTGTTGTGTAAGAGTCATTTATTAAAAGTCATGGTGGTATCTTGCTTTCTGTTCTTCTCCCATTATGCTGAGGACAATAACACATTATGAAAGTGATCTACATGGCTCAAAGTCTATTCCCGTTTCCATATTTTTAGATATTTTTTCTGACAATTTAAAGGTGTTTTTCCATGGAGACGGAAATTCAAGTATGTGCTTTACTCATTACCGCGGCCACTTCCAATTATAACACCAAATGCTAAAGTGATGGGCATGGTATTAGCGGATCATTGATGACATTTGTTATGTATTGAAAACGTAGCAAAAATTACTAAAAAGGTCATAAACCTATTTTACAGATGCTAATTTTATCGCAAACCTTTCAATTTGGCAAACTTAGCTCTGAACATTTTGACTGTTTGCCAATGCAGTTCTTAGCCGAAATTGCCGGCGTGGACGCCAGCTGTCCTACGCGGCACAGTCGGCGTTGACATGGACAGTTTTTCTGCAATTGTTAAAAAAATTTGAATTTTTTTATTTCTTTTTTATTTCACTGTGGCCAATGACGGCGAGGCCTTGCAAGCCCTCACTTGCCATCACCAAGGGCCCATTGACCCTTGTCGGCAACAATGAAAAAGAAAATACAAAAAAGGAAAACGAAAAAAGCAAAGAAAAAGCAAAAAAAAAAAAGTTAGTAAACCATAGAAATTCTTTAAAAATATTAAAGAATTGTCCATGTTAGCAACGACCATTGTTGCCTATGCCATATAGGACGGTCAGGGTCCACGTCAGTGATTTTCGGCTAATAACTATATTGGCAAATAGTCAAAAGGTGGGCTAATTGAAAGGTTTAAAACTGAATTGACTTACGTACGATATATTTAAGACTTTTTTGGTAATTATCCCCGAGAAAATGTGACTTGCCAAAAGTTAGAATGTAGAAGGGTTATCTAGTGAAGCAATGATTTGCGAAGAGCCATCTTGATTGCATCCAAAGAGTCATATAATATGAAAAATGTAATTGTTCAAACAGGTCACACGGATTATATCGTAAAAGATATATATTAAAAAAAACGTGACTTTTGAGCGATATAAATATGATAATCCGTAATTTAAGTTATACATATAGATCAATAAATTTTCATACAATTTTATCGGGAGATTATGTTGTATCATTGGGGTGTCTCACAATGAAGGCAATATCACATTTAAGAAAGTGATCTACATGCCTCACAACCTATTCCTTTTTCATTTCTCTCCCAATTTAGGAGACTGCTAGGGTGATCGTCCACTGCCAAATAACAGTGGACGGTGCTTTGCCAGCCACAAATTCTTTTGTGGGCAATAAAAAAAAAGGAATTGTGAAAAAGTTTTGTGGCTTGCATAACACGGTCACACTGTCATTGAATAGTGTGACCGTCATGCAAGCATTTTCCCTCAATTTATATGCGGTTGGTGAGATTTGAATGAATGATCTCCGATTCTTGATCAGCTAAAAATTTCTCAACGCCAATCCGGGAGGCTAAAATCTTACTTTTCGCTCCCCCTAAGCCGAAGTTTTGCATAAATTTCGTTCCCCATGGTGTCGATACTTGGAAACTCTTGCGTCCGTCACTTTCATTTTTTGCTCCTCGTGGAAAAGTCATCGCATGGTTGAGCCCGATTGCTGTACTGGAACAGTGTTGTAAGGGGTGGTTGGGACCAGCAAGATACAAAACATCGAACCCTACGCACACGTGAACAGCACGTGAACTCCATTCCGGGGAGGGGACGATGTTCGCCATGCAACGCACGAGGAGATGAACAGAGGCAGCTCGTCTCTTGGTTCAGTTACTTGCGTTTTGCATAGCCCAGCAGGAGACACACATGCCCTACGAGTGATTCACAATTCCTTACAGAGCTTCAAGCTCAACCGACGGATGAAGACGCCCTACATTGTGGGACTTTGCAGAGAATGTGTGGCGTGAATAATCACCACAAAAAGGAAATTTTGAGGAGACATTCGTTTCGTTCTTGTTTTGGTCCGAAAGGATTAGCACGAGAGCTTAATCTTCTGTAAGAGAAGAGAAATGCTAAGCATGATTGATTAGTCTGGAACTGATGAAAACAGGAATTCTAGGTGTATGCTAATGGGTACGATGAAGACATGCGTAGCGAGGCAAGAACACGATGCTGATCATAGCCCATCCGGGGTCGAATGTAAGCGGCTCCTTTCCCTGGCACGAGACGTCCCAAATTTCAGTCGGATTGGCCTCGTCGGAGTGCAGGCAAAATGTCTCGTTCGTGCGGATCAAACAGGACTCCAATTGCAAGAAATGGAACAATTTTCTCCATGAAAGGACGGTGAAACATGGCATGAGAAGAAGTCTTTGGCAAACTATTCAGGTTGGACAGGGTTATTGGCTAATCCTATCTGGCATTTACATACCTTAATTACTTGGTTTGAGGCATATGAGGAAGAGAAATTAAGGCATATGGCATTGTCTTGTGGAGTACATTAAACTGACCATCTTGTTACATTACACTTATACGGGAAAATTTACCAAAAAAGTCATCAATCTGTTGCAATTGTATCAATTCAGTATTAATCTTATTCTTTTTTGCCATTTAAGTCCTAAAACTTTTACATTTGTGACAATTTAGTCCATCCGGCCAAAATTTGATGACATGAATGTCAGCCGTCCACCGACCATCTCATTCACGATGCACATACCGATATATCCTAAGCACGATTTAGATACTTGTAAGGAAACAGTAAGCTTGTTGTGCTATTACTGAACTTCTTAAGCCACGTGCTTATGATTTATGACCTTGTTATCACAAAATCGGGATTTTGAGTCATCTAAAAGGGGAGCTCGCTCGATTTGTAAATTGGTCCGAACCTTTTACCTTATATAACTTAACTTATAACCGAACCGAACCGAGCCGGACAGGTTCGGTTGAATTCTTCTCGTAAACGCTGTTTTTCTTACCGAAGAATCTTATGCTTGACTTGATCTTCATGACCGCCTCTCCAAATTTCTCCATATGGATATATCAAGAAGATACGAAAACTGACCACCCAAAGAAGAGCTTCTGAAAACTCAAAAGGGTCTCGCGATTCTTCTTCCCGCACGGCGAATCCGCGCCACCTCCTCTCCGACACCGCCGCCGCCGCCGCCGCCACACCCACCGACATAGCTCCCCAATCATCGCTTTCTCAGCATATTGTTAGTGGTCTGCCCTAAGAATCAATTAAGGTTGATACTCTAACTATTAGTTGTGGATCAGGTTGTGTCGGAAAACCGACTTTCACTATACTTAGGTAGTCATAATGTCTTGCTAGAGACCGCTTATGACTTGTGGGCCAAAAGAGTTTTGGGCACACTGCTAATGTCTAGTGAACCTATAGGGTCGCACACAATAGCGAATTGATTTAATATTTTCTCTGCGCCTTGATCTGCTTAAGAAGTAGATTTAATTTATACTCTTATTACGAATATCCACGCGATCGTGCGCGTTATAAGATAACGATAAAACGCACGATTGAGTAGACGGTTTAAAAGACGTCGTGGGGCCCAAAACGTGAAACCGTGGGTTATGAGTGATAACCCTAGAGGTGCCTTAGACTATGAGAAGTACGTCGTATAGTTCTTGGTCGTCGTTCTCGAGAAAGTCTCAAGAAGACAAAAAGGCGACTAGCAGAGAAACTCCAACATTAAAAGCTAGCACTTGGATCATTGGAAATCTCAGTTCGTGTGTGTGGATACCGATAGAGGCGCAACACTTGGGGCGTGAATTCTGACACAATCGATTGCCAACTTGTCTACGATCAAGAAAGGTAAGCCTTGAATCCCTAATTCGATTCTGGTATACACATGGATCCTGTTATAGGGTTTCGTTCCGCTGCGTATTACGAATCTAGGAAACCCTACACATATAGCTCCATGAACTGATCTGCCACAGGGTGATCTCCTCTGTCTCTCTCTCTCTCAAGAATTAGTTGGACTAGGAGCCAGTAAACGTATTGTGTTCATGATGTTTTTCAGCTTAATCCGAAGACCCATCTGACCTTAGGACATCTAGCTCGAATCTGATACGAATTCTTGACCGGTTGCGTGGTTATCTTTATTAAGTTTGTAATTTCAGGTTGCGGTTCTTTGTTATTATTGTTGAACGCTCGCTTAGTCTCGATTCTGAGTATCGGGGGTCATTAAATGGATCAAGTTGGGTTTCTTTGGTTATAATATCGTGTTGATAACTCTAGAAGGAGTCATTAAATGGATCAAGTTGTCTGAATTTTCTGCAACCTAGACTGTTCCGTCAGCTTTTCATTGAAAGATGGATATTTTGTGAGGCTTGGCTCGTTTAAGGATAGAATGGTTCTTAAAATTGCTTATGTGGCTCTGGTTTCTTGACTTGTGGTGAATTCGCTGTTGTTTGTTCTGCTTTCTCAGTGAGTGTTGGTGTTTGTGGGTTTCTGACGATTCTAACTTGTAAATCCTCCTAGAGCTGAGTTACAGTTTTTTGGTTCGCATCCCTTCATCAATAGACATGTTCTGCTTCGTGACTCTTCACTTCATTGTCTATAAATACAAAGAGCGTCCGTCACTTTCAAAACTACTGACATTCTTTCACAAGACATTACTCATCTTCATTTTGTGCGATTGTTCTACAAATTTGCGTTCGAAGGAGTCCTTTGAAGACGTACCGCTTCAAAGGAACGCGATCCGTTCTATCCTGGGAGACAATTGTCCGACGTCCTCGGGTACAGATTGAGGGGGCAAATTCGTCTTAAGGACACAACGACTTTCGTTGGGCTCGGATCAATATTCTGATTTCTACTTCGCGTTGGCTTCAGGTTAGTCATTTTGTTCACATGTCTTTCTGTACGAACTTAGCCAAAGAGTATCGACAACAATCTTAAGACGAATTTCGTTATACTTCTTGTTTTTGCGCTTAGTTCGTATTTTATGTTGTTGTGAACAATCTGCCCTTCGTTCGTTCAATGATCTTTTTCGAACTTATATCGTATCGTTTATAAGAGTTGTTTTTCCGAGATAAATGTTTTTTTTTTCTCGTGAATATTGTGAGTATTCTGTGTAGTTGTTCATTTCGTATACTGTTTACGATTTGAAGAAAGTGTTCGGTTGGGCTTTTGTGTTAATCTTCGTCGTTTTCATTATTAAATTTTATTTTCCATAGAAATGGCTTCGACTTCGACTCCGATCACCCCTATTCCGAAT
Source organism: Lenwebbia sp. NSW1173648 (assembly GCA_029784005.1). NCBI lineage: Eukaryota > Viridiplantae > Streptophyta > Magnoliopsida > Myrtales > Myrtaceae > Lenwebbia > Lenwebbia sp. NSW1173648. The sequence continues at coordinate 15,437,089 of JARCGZ010000009.1, forward strand.
CATGGAGAAAAGCCAGAAAAGTTCAATGGTACGGATTTTAAGAGATGGCAACAAAAGATGTTGTTCTATCTCACGACCTTGAACTTGGCTAGATTCCTCAATGAGGATGGTCCTAAATTGGACGATGGAGAGACTAATAAGGAAAAGGTTGCTGCTGTGGATGCATGGAAGCATTCTGACTTCCTGTGTCGCAACTATGTCCTCAATGGTCTGGACAATACTCTTTATAACGTCTATAGTCCGCTGAAAACGGCTAAGGAGTTATGGGAGAGTCTGGACAAGAAATATAAAACTGAAGATGCCGGATTGAAGAAATTCATTGTCGGTAAATTTCTGGACTTCAAGATGGTTGATTCAAAGACCGTCTTAAGTCAGATTCAAGAGCTTCAAGTGATTATGCATGATATTCATGCTGAAGGAATGACTCTAAGTGAGTCATTTCAAGTGGCTGCATTCATTGAAAAACTACCACCGTCTTGGAGAGATTTCAAAAATTATCTCAAACACAAGAGAAAGGAGTTGTCACTTGAAGACTTGATTGTTCGGTTGAGGATTGAGGAAGACAATAGGCTCTCTGAGAAGAAAGTTGGCAAGAACCTAGAGGTTTCAAGGGCCAACGTTGTTGAAGAAGGATCAAAACCCAGTAAGAAGAGGAAAATGCCTAATAAGTCTGGAGAGGGATTCACCCAAGGCCTGAAGAAGTTCGTCGGCAAATGCTTTAACTGTGGAAAGTCTGGACATCGAGCCAAAGACTGCAGAGCGAAGAAAAGACAGAAAACTCAGGCAAATATGGTGGAAGAGATTTCTAATGGTGTTGATGATATCAATCTGTCTGCTATGATCTCCGAGTGCAACATGGTGGGAAACCCCAAGGAGTGGTGGATTGATACTGGAGCAACTCGTCACATCTGTGCAAACAGATCGATGTTCTCGTCCTACACAACTGTGGGGGGTGATGAAAAACTCTATATGGGTAATTCATCGACCTCTAAAGTTGAAGGCGTTGGGAAGATTGCTCTAAAGATGACATCTGGGAAAATCGTGACACTGAACAATGTTCTTCATGTGCCAGACGTTCGCAAGAATTTGGTGTCCGGATCTCTCCTTAGCAAGAATGGCTTCAAGTTGGTTTTTGTATCTGATAAGTTTGTACTCTCCAAAAATGAGATGTATGTAGGAAAGGGTTATCTGAGTGATGGTTTATTCAAGCTGAATGTAATGACTGTTGTAACCAATGATGATATGAATAAAGTTGCATCTTCTTATGTGCTTGAGTCTCCTAATATTTGGCATGCTAGACTAGGACATGTTAATTATAAGTCAATAAAGAAATTAATTAGTATGGGACTATTACCAAAGTTTGACTGTCCAAGTGAAAAGTGCCAAGTGTGTGTTGAATCTAAGTTTTCTAAGCCTCATTTTAACTCAGTAGTTAATAGAGTCTCAGAACCTTTAGATTTAATACATACAGACATTTGTGATATGAAAACAGTACCTTCCAGAGGTGGTGAGAAGTATTTTATCACATTTATAGATGACTGTTCGAGGTACTGTTATATTTATTTACTTAGCAGTAAAGATGAAGCTGCGAATGCTTTTAGAACTTATAAGTCTGAAGTTGAAAATCAGTTAAATAAGAAAATAAAAGTAATAAGAAGTGATAGAGGAGGTGAATATGAATTTCCTTTTGAGGAAATTTGTACCGAGTTCGGTATTGTTCACCAATTTACCGCTCCTTATACACCGCAATCGAATGGTGTGGCGGAAAGGAAAAATCGATCCCTAAAGGAAACAATGAATGCATTGTTGAACAGTTCTGGTTTACCGCAGAATTTGTGGGGGGAAGCTGTCTTGACAGCAAATTTTATTTTAAATAGAGTACCCCACAAAAAGACACAACAAACTCCCTATGAGAAATGGAAAGGCAGAATGCCTAACCTGAATTATCTCAAAGTGTGGGGGTGTTTGGCTAAGGTTGCAGTTCCTAAACCTAAAAAGGTTAAGATAGGACCGAAAACTGTTGACTGTGTTTTTATTGGATATGCTCAGAATAGCAATGCATATCGATTTCTTGTTCACAAATCAGAGATCCCAGATATACATGTTAATACGATAATTGAATCAAGGGACGCTTCGTTCTTTGAAAATATATTTCCGTATAACATAGTATATGAACCAATTGATAATAATAAGAGGCCTCGAGATACTATATCTAGAAGTGATCCAATGGAGGATGAACCTAGACGTAGTAAAAGGCAAAGGACTTCTACGTCTTTTGGACCTGAGTTTCTGACATATTTGTTAGAGAACGAACCTCGGACATATAAGGAAGCCGTGACATCCCCAGAAGCCCCGCTCTGGAAAGAAGCTATCAATAGTGAAGTTGAATCCATCTTGTCAAACCATACTTGGGAATTGGCTGACCTTCCTCCTGGTAATAAGCCATTACAATGTAAGTGGATATTTAAGAGGAAAATGAAAGCAGATGGTTCTATTGATAAGTATAAGGCTAGGCTTGTCGTAAAAGGCTATAGACAACGTGAAGGTCTGGATTATTTTGATACGTATTCACCTGTCACGAGAATTACATCTATACGGATGTTAATTGCTATAGCAGCCTTGTATAGACTTGAAATTCATCAAATGGATGTCAAAACAGCTTTTCTAAATGGGGATCTAGAAGAAGAAATATATTTAGAGCAACCTGAAGGGTTCATTGTTCCAGGACAAGAGAATAAAGTATGTCGGCTTATCAAGTCACTATATGGCTTGAAACAAGCACCAAAACAATGGCATGCTAAATTGGACAAAGTTATGTTGTCGAATGGTTTCAAGATTAATGAGTGCGATAAATGTGTTTACGTTAAGAACACTCATAATAGCTTTGCCATTGTATGTCTATATGTAGACGACATGCTCATAATGGGCAGTGATAGTGAGATTATCAAGAAGATCAAATGCTTGCTCGCAAGTAAATTTGATATGAAAGATATGGGAATCGCAGATGTCATTTTAGGAATTAAAATCCGTAAAACGTCTGAAGGACTATCTCTATCTCAATCTCATTACATTGAGCAGATTCTTGAAAAAAGCAAGAATCTAGGCATATCACCAGTAAGTACACCGATAAATGTTAATTTACATCTTTCGAAAAATACTGGTGAAAGTAAGGCTCAAAATGAGTATGCAAGTATACTAGGCAGTTTAATGTATGTCATGAACTGTACTAGGCCGGACATAGCTTGTGCGGTTAGCAAGCTAAGTCGATTTACAGTTAGTCCAAATGAAAATCATTGGAAAGCTATGAAACATGTATTGGGCTACTTAAAGCATACTCAAGATTATGCTTTGCATTACACAGAATATCCAGCGGTACTTGAAGGATACTGTGATGCAAATTGGATAACCGGCACTAAAGACACAAAATCGACAAGTGGATATGTATTCACACTTGGTGGGGCAGCAGTGTCATGGAAATCATCCAAACAAACTTGTATTGCTAGATCCACTATGGAATCAGAATTTATAGCTTTGGATAAAGCCGGTGAAGAAGCAGAGTGGCTTCGAAATTTCTTGGAAGATATTCCTAATTGGCCTAAACCAGTGCCGGCTATATGCATTCATTGTGATAGCCAAGCGGCAATAGGAAGGGCGAGAAATGTCATGTATAACGGTAAGTCTCGACACATACGTCGAAGACATGACACCGTAAGACAACTTCTTTCTAGTGGAATTATCACGATTGACTATGTGAAGTCAAAAGATAATGTTGCGGATCCATTAACAAAAGGCTTACCTAGAGAGATGGTTGTGAAAACATCGAAAGGAATGGGTTTAAGGCCTATAAATAAGTCGTCATAGCGGATACCCTACCTAGTTGACTGGAGATCCCAAGATCTAGGTTCCAAGGGACAACTAAGTTATGAAGACTGTGGAGAGTACTGTAATTTATTACTCATTCCTAGATAAAGACAGTACGAATATGTGAAGGTTAAGCGAAATCTTTTAATGATTCTGAATTGAGTATGTGAAATGCTATATATTCAGAAATCACCTATGTGAGTGTGAAGTGAGGGCCGCTTCTATGAGAATTGAAAAGGCCGAATTCTCTAAAACACTCATGAGACCAGGCGGTGTTCATGGCCAAAACGAACACAACAGTGAGAACCAACTTTGTTCGAGAGACAGTTGTGTGATTTCTATTGTCTAGGCTTACACCAAAGATCGACAGTTCAAAGACATCAAGTCTACTGATTGACCGAGTAATCCCGATAGGTTTCACTAGGGAAAGTTCAAAGTCTCAGACTACTTATCCTGATGCAACGTTCTCTCATGTAATAATCGCACATTGCATTTCATGCATACACAAAGAGTCGTGATATCTGAACATCTCATTCATGTGGGGGATTGTTGGGATTTGATGAATAATCCCATGGGAAGTGAATGAGAAATGAAAGAGGGAGAGTCCCACATAGGAAAAAGAGTAGATGGTGGATGGGTTTAAATATTGGAACTTCACAAATGGGTTTGGGCCCCAAGGGGCACCGCACTTTTGTGGACGGGGGAGGACCTACGCAAAGGTGGATCGGTCCACACGCGCGCGCCGCCGCCGCCCGCCCGCCCGCCGGCCGGCTCGGCTCGGTTCGGGCCGGGCCCGCGTCCGCGCGTTTATTTAATTCCATCAATTTTATTTTTTATTCTATTCTTTTTAAATTGAAGGGACACGATTTGAATAGACATGTTGGACATTCTTTTTCACCGAACATACATGTTCGTTCGGAATAAAGCGAACGAACGTGTCTGTTCGAACAGAATAAGAACAGTTTTCTTTTGTTCGTTCGGAAAGAGCGAACGAACGTGTCTATTCGAACAGAACAAGAACAGTTTTTTGGTTCGCATCCCTTCATCAATAGACATGTTCTGCTTCGTGACTCTTCACTTCATTGTCTATAAATACAAAGAGCGTCCGTCACTTTCAAAACTACTGACATTCTTTCACAAGACATTACTCATCTTCATTTTGTGCGATTGATCTACAAATTTGCGTTCGAAGGAGTCCTTTGAAGACGTACCGCTTCAAAGGAACGCGATCCGTTCTATCCTGGGAGACAATTGTCCGACGTCCTCGGGTACAGATTGAGGGGGCAAATTCGTCTTAAGGACACAACGACTTTCGTTGGGCTCGGATCAATATTCTGATTTCTACTTCGCGTTGGCTTCAGGTTAGTCATTTTGTTCACATGTCTTTCTGTACGAACTTAGCCAAAGAGTATCGACAACACACTTCAATTTCGATATCGACGCCACACATATTACTGTTGGACGAGCCAACAAATCATTTGGATATGCAAAGTATTGATGCTCTGGCTGATGCACTGGACGAGTTTACCAGTGTGGTCGGCCTTGGGAGTCATGACTCCAGGCTTATATCACGTGTTTGCGAGGACCAGGAGCGAAGTGAGATTTGGGTGGTAGAAGATGGAACTGTTAAATTTTTCCCAGGAACATTTGAAGAGTACAAGGAGGGACTTCAAAGAGAGATCAAAGCTGAGGTTGATGAGTGACATGCAGTATCTCATGGCCTAGGTATTGCTAGTTCTGAAACCATAGGCACAATGTTTCTCTCTTGTTTTATAGCTGTACATGTTACATTGAATGCTTAAGAATAGACACGATTCTTGAGATGACCTGTTTGGCGCTCCAATTCCGAAACCATAGGCACAATGTTTGGGTATCAAAAGGTGGGTGATATGGTTACTTCTTGGTATCCTATGCCAAGTTTTGTCACTTCAACTGTCTGAATGTATCTGAAAAGTTAAATTACTCTCGGCATTACATCACGGGGTCGTGAAATTTCTGGTGCAAAAGTCACGCCTGCATCTTGATCTCGAGTTCGAGCGTTTCCTCCCAAAACTCGAAGTCAGTCCCTGGCGGTTCCAGAGTGTCTCGGCCTCCATTTGGTCCAGGCCCTTGCGATTTCTGCTCCATCCTCAAGTAGCAGCAAGCAAGTGATCATATTCAATTCCTCCTTTCGCTTCACTGTGTCCAGGACGATGATTCCTCACTTCCGCTGATAGGGACTGCAACGAACTAACCTTCCCGCATTCTCTTCGGTACTCTATACTCACATCATGAAGCTCATGGCTTTCCAATATCGACTGAGGAATGACCTGACGATGTCAAGTTCGAGCCCCGCTGTTAGGAGACAAAACCATGGAATGGAAACGGAGGAGTTGCAGAAACAAGAAGTTCACCTCGAGAATCCAGTTGATGTACTTGGCGTTATTCACATGATAATTGACATCCAGATCATTCCACCTCGGCTGGATTATTTTGATTTGTGCAAAAACAGGTCACTTGAGTCATTCTCTTTTAAGTGAGCATGACAAGAATCAAACTGCCAGTAAAGCAATCGGGTCGGGAAAGGTGGAGAGTACTTACAGCCAACCCCGTTCGAACACGATCTGCTCTCTCGGCATCTAGTCGACAATTGGATCCCCCTTCATCGCGTGAGCTTCCGACTCCCGTCTCATTGTCTCCAGGAATTTTGAAAGCCTCCATGTTTTCTTGTCCATCAAGACGAATACGCTGAAATTGGCAGAATCGAAGTCGAAGTCATCTGACTGAGGATCTAGATTCACCATGTGTGGAAAGGAAAAGAGCATTTCTACGCAGAATCAGAGCGCATATCTTTGACAAACCTCGTTGCTTTTACCATAAGTTTTCCAGTTTTCAGATCACGGACGAACCACTCTCGGCGCTGACCGTCCCTCCCCAGCGGGAATATCCATGTGTCTACTTCAATGACGTTGTTCCTGCAAATATGGTGCAGAAAATGATGCCCTTGTTACCATCTGAAAGTGATTCGTCATCGCTTCTTTGTTGGTATCGATGTAAATTTTAGTCATCTTCGGCTTTGGCTTCAGGAGGGACTGAACTGAAGCCCAACGCGCCACTATACCATCCCTAGAATCTGGAATTTCACCTAGTTCAGGAGACTCGAAATGCTTACGAAAACGACCAATTACCAAAGAGGATGGTCATCCGCCACCATATGCATTTTACGTAACATCGACACTAGGTTCCTTTTAGTCGTCTCTGGTGTTGAACCAAAACCTTGAGCCAGTATCCCCACTGCCCGCCAGTGGTTCAGTGTTGCTTCCTTTGCATGCAAAAACAACGACAACTGAGCTCCAGAGCAAAGCTGGAAGTGATAGGTATAGAGTAAATTGTGAAGAAAGTTGAAGGGACTTGAACCTGCAAGTAACTCATTATGGCCTCTATGGTTGCTCTAGAATCAGTTCCGATCTCATAAGACCTTACAGGGAAACTCTGGAGAAAAAGAAGCCCCCCTGCACCATCGTTCCATCAAATGGGTCGAGTGTGATGTCGGATTGCCTAATTTTATCGTAAGGTCGTATCCATTTCGATTTAGATGCTGCAAGGACCCTGTTCATGTTGGAAACAAGTATGTCCCAGAAAGGTGGTGGCTCGGTAGTTTTCCTCTTAGGCGGAAGCACTGTGCCATTGTGGCTGTTCATGTTTCATGCTGGTTCAACTTGGTCGGCATGCTCTTTGCTGCTTCGGGTATGGGCGTGGGGATGTACTGCTAGTGTCGCCTTTTTTCCGAAATTACTCTTGTTGCATGTTGTTATCCGACAATTGACCGGTTCACGTGTCGATGAGGATATAGACGGTAAAGTTGCCATGGATGATGCTGAAGTCGCTGCCATGGTCTTCTGATGAGAACAGATAGGTCCAGGTGTCCTCCTCTTTGGTCGCTTGCTGCATCAAATAAACAGATCTCTCAAGAATTATGAAATTCTAAGCCCAATCATCATTCTACATTGCGACCTCCGAGGATGTTATTACGAATCTTACTATAAAGAGCAGAAAGGGGGAAACTTTCATGGTTTATCATCATAATTCTGCAGAAGAGTTGAGAGTTTCAAAAGAGATGTGCAAACACTGACTTTTAAATTCTCAGGAAGCATCATTTTTTATTTCCATGGGGTCGGAGGAGCGCAACATTAGCCAGGAATACAAACTAGAGGCATGACTAAGCATCAAAACGACGATGCAGATCGTCATTCATGTCCCATTCCATTTTCCCGAAGTACCACGTCCTACTACATTTGTTCCTGACAACGACAATTTGAAGTCGCCCGCGCTAGGAGAAAAGAAACAGTGGGCATAACCACAAGCAACATGAACTTAGTCTGTAAGAGAATTGTGCATTGGATCTTGCAAACCGAAACTGTCCATAGTGAAGTAGTTCGGCAAACTATTACAACGAAAGACACGAGTCGAAACACGATGTACCTAAAAGGAAGACAACTCCATCTTTTGTAAGAAAACTAGAAATGAATGAAACAAGCAAGACAGGTCTCTTACTCTGAGGGAGGGGCTATAGCTTGTGGCATCCTTTGATTCTTATATCAGCGTCGGCATGGAGGGTTGAGCTGTCAATCCTGTCTTGGAAAGATGGAAATTCCTGAGAGCCATTTTTAATGCCTTGTTAAGTTAAAAAAAAGTACAGTAGGTGATTTGGGAACTGTCAAGCTTACTCGATTGATAGCTTATCTTAGTGAATAAAATACTTCCTGTTTCAAATAGGTACAAAGAGCCATTGAGACATCTTTCCGAGAATTCTTTTTGTTCGCTTTATCTAGGAGTATGTACCGTTTGATAGTTCAATTCGGTCTGGTGGGTAATGTTTTTTATCCCATTCGGCGAATTCAGATTAAAAGACTTTTGGCATTCGCTTTGATGCCAAAAGTTTCCGCCGGATCACTTAAATGTCATATCGAAAATAAAACGATCACTTAAGTGCCTCCGACGAGAAATTCCGGCCAAAATTAATGCGTGGCATTGTCAATTTGCAACTGGTTTAGTTTTGTTAACAACATCATAAGACTAACTCGGACGCACACGAAACCACCCTATTCATAGAGCAACGTGTAAGGCTACACCCACGTGCGGAAACAAACAGTTTGGTCCATCACGAGACAATTTCGCCTTTAGATGTTCTGGCGCCGCGACCGTATCGATGTCAGTAGAGAGGCAGAAATGAGCAGGACACCTGATCACTATGGATTGAGACAGTTTATGTATCGAACAGGTCCGACGAGGGCGGAGAGTGATCGCCGGGATTAGACGGCCTGAACAAAGAGCGGTTTTTGACAGGAATAAACCGAATTGTGCACCGAACATGAGGAAAGCGATTCTGAAATATATATGTGAAAACTAGAATTAACTCACGGAGGTGCTTTTTGATGTAACGGCAATGCTTAAGTGTGCTCAGGTAAGAGCACTCCCTGGGTGACCTCTTGAGAACCTGTTAAAATATTTCTCGAATTTGAGCAATTTTGAGAATAAATAAATAAAGTTCGAATTTCTGCGGACGTGCGAAATCAAGAGAATCCAAACAAAAACAGAAATGATATATATGGACATCAATTTCGTGAACATTTGTCAGAGTCATTGGCTTGGCTGAATTGGAAAGTCCACTTGGGACTTTGAATTTGAGTTGGACCACGGGGAAAGAATATCAAGAAATAAAAGATACGAAAATCTTTTATTTGCCGAAGTGATTTTGCTTTTACGTGGGTCCTACTTGCACATATGATAGCGACCAATATCGTGGCCGAAACGTAGTCCTGAAGCGCCGTTCACAGAGTGCTTGAGAGGGTTTTCTCCGTTGTTTTGTTCGCGAAATTACATCAAAAATTTAAGTGTCGAAACCGATTAAATCTTGTAGTAAGATTTGTGTTTAATTCCTTTATGAGATTGGGCTAAACATTATGTAATTGAGGCTTGGGAAACACTGAGAGTGTTTGAGTAATTCGAGTGTGGTTTGTAATCTCCGTGTATCGCTTAATCTATGATGGACCCGTAGACGTAGTCTCTACGACTGAACCACGTACATCTGGTGTCCGATTTATTTTCTTGTTTTATCTATTTATTGTTCGATCGCTTGTTCCGCGCTACAGTACCTACATGTACGCCAAAGGATAAAACCGTGAGGCTCGCTATGGGACGGGCCAAAGCGGATAACATCTCTTCTAGTCTAACTCAAAAGGAAAACGAAAGGTGTCGATAAGTAGATGAGACACGGCTCGTGCAACGGTAAGATTTATTGTATCCTCAAGAAAGATAAACAGTAGCCATCTCAATGGCGCTGGCCGAGATCGGGAATCTCTTCTCTCCTCCTAAGACACGTGAAACGTACTATGCGAATTAGAATATCCTCATTTCCTTTGTCGTTTTTGTTTAAGCAGTCCTGACAGAACAACATCGACATGGCAAGCTATATAATCTCGCCTGGTGATGTCCCGAGGATATGTTAGTTATGCCTGTCGACCTCGAGATTGAGCAATTCCTCCCGACACTCGGAATGAGTCCTAGGGGCCTCGGCCGTTCTTGGCCTCCATTTGGTCCTGGCCCTCGCGATCTCTGACCCATTTTCAAGAAGCACCAGGTGATCGAATTCGATCCCTCCGTCCGCCTCGGAGCGTCCAGGGCCGTCTCTCGCTACGGCCGATAGCGACTGCAACAAGCTATCTCTCCGGCATTCTCTTCGGTACTCCAGATCCACGCCGTGGAGCTCGTAGTTTTCCAGTACCGAGTGAGGAACGCCCTGACGAGCAGATGGGCGGCCGTTCCCTAGAGTTACAGAGGTAGAAACTGTGGAAACCGGGAGATGCAGAAACAACAAGAGTCTCACCTCAAGAATCCAGTTGATGTACTTGACATTGTTCACGTGATAATTGACGTCCAGATCGTTCCATCTTGGCTGGAGAATCCAAAAGTAATGAACTTACTAATTCGTCAACTTCACTGGTTAATGAGTTACTGACATTATGATTTAAGTGGTTTCCTGATTGCTTACTTATGGCAACAACTTTCCAACTTTTTAATCACAGGGCATCGAGTTGGAATCCCATTCTAATACTTGATATTGATAGCATGGCGTATCAATTTATGTCGATTACCAATATTCTAAAGTTACCAACTCTTGCATCACCGAATTTCAAGTTGAGTAATTTACCCACATTTTTCCTGTTGGTTAATATATTTTGCCGGATCGGTGATCGGCCACCGATTTTGGTTTGAAGAAGTCGTAGATTTGCTTTTTGAGTGTATGACCTATATCTTTGTTCTTCTGATGATTCATCTTGTTATCTGGAATTTGTTTTGTTTTGAAGTTGTAGCAGTTGTACTGCGATGTTTCACTTTTTTTTTTCTTTTTTCCGCGGATATGAATGAAATGTTACTTTGACCATATATATTTTGTCAGTCTGTTATAGGTCGTTTAAACCTTAACAAATTACCAACATTACTCTTCAAATGACCAGCTTTAAATAAAAATTTACTTCCCAAACTTTTTTTACCTTATTATTACCAACTAATTTTAAGTACTAGTTATTATTGAGTCACGTAAGGCTTATTGGTTGTTTTGGTACCAATCAATTTGATATTCGTAGAATAGTCGCAATGTTGGTACCTTATTAACCTCTCTACACATGTAAAATTTGTTAAAAGTTAATAATTTACATATCAATATGATAGTGGTCAATTCATTACAATATTGGTAACATACCGAGCTCTAATCGTGCCTATACAATTTAAAAAGAATTGGAAAGTGGTAAAAATTTGAAAGGAGTTGATAATTTACTAATCAATTTGTTGTTGGTAGATTCATTTTACTGTTGGTAAATCGTTGTAAATTCATTAGAGTACTGATAAACTTACTAAGTCTAACCAAGTCAATTTGTAAAATCGAAAAAAAGTCAGGTACCTCGCTTATCAATTTGAAGTTGTTAAAGGGAGAATTACAAGTGTGGCCTCGCCTGGCGACAGCTAGGTCGAGCCTCGCCAAATCTGGCCTGGCGAGGGCGACCTCGTCCAGGCGAGGCGAGGCTCGCCAAATCTAGGCTGGCGAGTCGACGCCTTGCGCAACCACTGCGAGGCTCGGCCTCGCCTTAGCTGGGCGAGGTCGCCCTCACCAGGCCAGGCATCGCCTCTGGTGACCGGCCTGTGGAAGAAGAGGAAAGGAAAAAAAGAAGAAAGAAAGAAAAAAAGGAAAAAAAATTAAAAATTAAAAAATATTAAAGTGGTATGGCGCCGACTAGCCAAAATTAGCCGAATGGACTGAATTAGCATGATTGAAAAATGTTTACGATTGAATCGCAAAAAAAAAGTTTAGAACTGAATTGGCACAATTATAATAAATTTAAGACTTTATTGATAATTTTCCCGTTGGTAAATTCATGACAATTTAGATTACTTACTAAACTCCTACCCAAGTCCATTTGTAAAGTTTATAAGAAAGTTGCTACATTACGAATCAATTTGACTTTGGACATCGATTACTATATTGGTTTCCTTAAACAGTTGTCTGACAAAGGTATCTGGAACTCATCAAACAAATTTCAGAATTATAGTGTTTTACCACACGGGACGCTAGAAAATAGGAATTACTTACAGCCAACCCTGTTCGAACGTAATCGGCTGTCTCTGCATCGAGTCGCCGCGGCAGTTTCGTGTCGTCCATGTCGACGATAGGACCGCGCTTCTCTGTATGAACTTCTATCTCCCTTCTTATCTCCTCTGAGAACCTTGAGAGTCTCCTTGTTTCCTTGTTCATCATGACTGTTTCCCTGAAAATGGCACAGAATTCAAACTGAAAGGAAAGTGGAAAGAGCATGTTTGCCCAGAATCAGTGCATATTGTATGGACATACCATATCGCTTTCACCGTAGTTTTTCCGGTGTTCGGATCACGGAAGAACCACTCTCGCCGCATACCGTTCCTCCCGGATGCAAATGTCCAAGTGTCTGCTTCAATAACACTGTTCCTGTAAATATTAGAGGGAAAAAACGATGCTGCTGTTACCATCTACAGGTGATTCACAATTCACACATGATCTTTTCCATTTTGGTGTCCTAAACGTCATGGACGGATGTAAGTTATGCAGTCTTTTGCTCAGGGTTTAAGATCCAGGGACTGAACTGAAGCCGATTCATTATATCAGGAGACGATCTCATCCCGTCACGGAATCTCGGAACTTCACCTAGTTCAGGAGACTTGAACCATCTCCTGGACATGACAAAGTTGATGCCTTTAAGTGTGTCAAATATGCTTATCAGAATGGCCAATTACCAGAGAGGATAGGTATCGACCACGATCTGCATCTTAAGGATCACCCACACCAGGTTCCTTTTGCACATCTCTGGTGTGCAACCAAAACCATCAGCCAGCAACCCCAAGCTCTTGCAGTGGTTCAGTGCCGTTTCCTTGGCCGTGCAAAAGCAATGAAATGAGCTTGAGAGGGAAACGGCGAGTGAGCATAAAAAAGAAGAAGTGAAAGAGACTCCAACCTGCAAGTAATTCATTAGGGCCTCCATGGTTGCTCTTTAATCAGTGCCTACCTCGTATGATCTAACCGGGAAACTTTGGCGGAAAACAAGCCCACCCTGCAGCATTCTTCCCGCGAATGGGTTGAGTGTAATGCTGCATTGCCTACGTTTTATATAAGAAAGTATTGATACCGACTTAGCTACCCTGTTGATAATGGAAAGAAGCACGCTACTGAAGTGCGGTGGCTTGGTGATTTTCCTCTTAGGAAGAAGCGCTGTGTCATTTTCATGCTTTGCGTTCTGCGCTGATTCGACTAGGTTGACACGTAGTTCGCTGTTTCTCAGACGGAATTGGGCTTGTACTGCTAGTGTCCAACTTATGGGAGCAGCTGAATTCACCTCTTTTCCAAACTTACTTTTGTTACATGTTCTTACCCGACAACTCAAATTTAACGATTCATTACTCGATGAGAAGATAGAAGGTAAAATTGTCATCGTCGATGTCCAAGTCGCTGCCATGGATCTTCTGATGAGAAAGGAGTGGTGTTTTATGTGCTATTCCTCTTCGTAAGCTGCATCGATTGAACACTTTAATGAAGAAGCATGAAAGTTTCAGTTTATTCTACATCTGGAATTACGAGGACGATACGATATCTGAATCATAAAAATAATGTGGAAAGTATGGGGGAAGGCATGATTTGCTATGGGAATCGCTCTGCAGACATGAACTTGGTCTCTATAGCAGAGTTATCGCCCACCCAATCCTCAAGAGTTCTTGCTATGACGAGTATTTGTGAGCTACACCCACCCCAGGAAAAGAGAATTAATACTTGGCATAATCCTAACAAACATAAGCTTCGTCATGAACAGAGTTCAGTTCCAAACGAAGTCTAGGGCATAGCAATAACTGAAGCAAAATTAAAGAAAGAAAAGAAAAGCAGATGAACCCAAGTAAGAAAATAGCTGCTACATGGTGGTGCATGAGCCTTGCGTACTGATATGTTCATTGGACAGTAGGTTTTGTTCAGAAAGCCGAACACGAAAGTAAGAAGCAAGTCATGTCCATCTTGCTACAATACCAAAAAATGACTTGAACAAAGAAGAGAAGTCTCTTACTTGGTTGGCAAGTTTAAGGCACGACTGAAGGTGTTGTGGCATTCTTTTATAGGCACTGGCATTGAGAGGGATTGTACTGTGGTCCTGTCCTGGAAGCAGGACTCTCCCCTCCTCAAGAATTGGTACAGACGAGCCGTTTCCCTAGAGCTGAAATTCTGTTCATCGCGGGTTGTGCTGATGAGTGTCCCGAGATATTTGTCAAGCATATTTAATACAAGATGACTCGATTTTCAAATGAATCGATCGTACACAAACATGGAAGAAGCGGACGGATTGAAAGCGGCAAAGCTCCTTTAGCTGAATGCTAATAACAAGTGTCCCTGAGACACTCGTTCGCAAAATCTCAAGTACAATCTGTTTTCGTTCGCTCTCCCTTCAACTGTGATTGCTTCCGGGTTCAGTTTAGTCCATATGGTTCTCAATTCTATGCAATGGATTCGAAGTTAAAAACTTTCAGCCCAAACCAGAACTCTTCGTGTTAGTTCAGTTTGCAGTCGGTTCGGTTCGGTCATACAAACAACACAGACAATATCCATGAAACTACACAAACTAGGGAACAGCCATGAGCTACGCTCTTTTGCTACTCTTTTTTCTTGAAGATGGTCTCACCTAAAACAACGTAAAGGATGGTTTGAAAAAGGTCAAAGCAACACAAAAGATTAGAACCAAAAATTGGAAACAGAAGTTTGGCCAGTTAGGGGCATTTTTTGGGTAAGAATCAGGGAATATTTTGACCTTGGATAGTATAGTGCATTGGTTATATTGATAGGGTTGGCGAATTTAGATATTATTACTTCACTTCTACCTACTTGTAAATAAGTTAATTCTTGATGAAGTCATCTTTCTCATCAAAATGATGATGGAGAAGAGGTGAGGGCAAGTAGGTGAAACAGTACTCGTTCAGTGGCAAGGTTGTTAACGAAGAAATTTACAGATTGGCAAATTTGTCGATACAAAAAAGGATCGCATTTTCCTCTAGCCTTGGGTTTGAGGGAATTTCTTCTAATCCGTGTTCCGGTTGGTGGCTTGTAAGCACGAGCATTACCTATATATTGAGTAAAGTTTGCATGTGGGTCGTGTTCGGAAGTTGTAACTCAGATTACAGACTCAGTTGGAGACTTCTCCGATTTGCAGTAGGTGAAAACATAACCTTAAACCATTCCGTGTCGGGGTTGAGAAAAGACTCGTGCGTGTGCTTATCATGTGGCACTTGACTGCGCAGGTGCGATTACCATATGGAGAACGCTTGGCAAATGTTTGCCGGATTTTTTCCGAGTTAAGCTTTAAAAGACGCATTTTTTGAACGAGCCGGATCATTACAAGTTAATGAAACTGTAGCAAGACCTCATAACTATATGCCCTGTTGTTTCAAAACATCCAAAGTGGATGGAAGAACAAAATAAGCCGACATTCTAACGCACATGAAGGTGGTGTTTGGGTACCAAACAAAGTATCTTTGGGTACCAAAAGTTAGGTGGTGTTGTTACTTCCTTGGCAGCAGCATATGGTATGGTGGGTACAAAATTTCTGCCTGATCTTTTTGTTGAGAAAACATTCCCTCTGAATATTTTGATTCTGACAAAACTATCCTTCTTGTAAGAGAATCTGGTTAATACAAATAATTTGTTATTGCAGGCATGAGCATGTGAACAAAAGCTTATAATGTTCCATGACTGGCGTTCAGACTCAAGCAGTAGTCGTCGCACACTTGCTTCTGAGATAGTCGAAGTCCTACATTCAGATGGAGAATCGTGGTGCTTCTGAAGACTTCAGAAGGAAGTCTATGTTGCATCTAAAGCCTTCAGAAGGAGGTCTATGCTGCCTCTGAAGACTCATCTCTAGGAGATTTATGTGACACGTCAGCAAGGATCTTACAGAAGCTCAGAGTCACTGTTCCAATCTGTTCAGATTCAGAGAGTCTCTCTAGTTCAGTAGATTGCTTCTAAACAACGTTCAGATTCTGCATTTTCTCGCTACTAGATTCTGAAGACTCACGTTTGGCAGGTTTCTGATTTGGCCGCGCCTTGTTATGGAAGTTTGTAAGATTTGATTGACAGGATTATTTTCCAATCAAATCAGGAGAATATCCGCGATTGGATATTACCTTCCGTGAACAAGATATCTTGGAGATTTGGATGAACTCTCTTTATGGAAACTGAAGATTTGGTTGTATGGGCGACTGAATCTGAAGGGTTCAGATTCACTTTCAACGGCCACTGGATCTTCCCATATACAGTCTCTGTCAATCAGGATTGATAGCGTCCAATCAAAGATTGAAGAGCGATCCTTTGAAGGGCCTTGGTAACGGCTAGTTCAAGGCTGAAGGAGTATAAAGAAGATCAATAGTGACTGTTTCAAACAGATCAAGAACTAAAAATTCCAAAGTGCTGAGTTGTTCAAAAACACATTCTCTTGTTCTTGTGAGCTTAGATTTCGTAGTCTTGAGAGGTTCATTTGTAAGAGCGATTGGAGTGACAACGCCTGTAATCTTTCAACGACTCATAGTGGAATCCAGCCGATCGGCTGTCATCGTGGGAGAGTGGACGTAGGCTTGCTAAAGCCGAACCACTATAATCATTGCGTGCAATTTCTCTTTCCCTAAACTCATCTTGCTGTGTTTAGTTTATCTGCACGTCCTCTTACTGATCATTTTCGGTCTACGTTCTGAACCATTTATAAATTTCCGCATTAAATATTAAAAAGTGTTCAGAATCACCTATTCACCCCCCTCTAGGTGATATTGCTAGATCCAACAATTGGTATCAGAGCCTTGTTGCTCATTATTTTGAAGTGTTTTACTTCAGAGCTGACGATCTATCATGTCTAGCAATAATTTCACAGGAACCAGTGATGCACATTTCAGCAACAAACCACCCTATTTTGATGGGAAAGACTACAATATGTGGTGCAACAAAATGAAGTGGTTCTTCAAGGCATCAGATGATCTGATGTGGGATGTTGTCGTAAATGGAGTAGTTCCTAATGTAACAGCAACCCCTTCCACTGGAAATGAAGGAAACAACAATACAAATGTTACTGCAACACTGTCAGATTCTGAAAGAGCAAAAAGACAAGGACTCGATTCTAAAGCTGTGCATGCACTTTTCTGTGCATTATCCATTCCTCTATATAATCGTGTTGCAGAAGAAGATTCAGCCAAAGCTATATGGGACAGACTTCATGTCACATATCAGGGAACTGACAGAGTGAAAGAAACAAAACTCAGCATTCTGCTGAGTGATTACGAAGCTTTCAAAATGAAGCACGATGAATCAATTGCTGAAATGATTGACAGGTTTCAAATCCTAGCAAGTGGTCTTGCAAGACAAGGTGCTCCTGTAGCAGAACCGATGCAAGTCAGAAAGATCCTTCGAGGACTTACAGATGACTGGAATTACATCAAGCCATCAATACAGGAATGTCAAACAATTAGACCTCTATCTATTGATGAGCTAGTCGGAACCTTGCAGTCATATGAGACCGAGCGTACCAACAAAACAAGAGATTCAAAAGGTAAGAAGTCTATTGCTTTAAAATCTGAAATTGATTTTGAAATGCCAGATTCAGATGATGAAGATGAAGACGACGAAGAACTTGCTCTTATGGTGAAAAAGTTCAGAAGAATGGCTCGTAGAGGAAGAAACTTCAAAGG
The DNA here is from genome assembly GCA_029784005.1 of Lenwebbia sp. NSW1173648. NCBI lineage: Eukaryota > Viridiplantae > Streptophyta > Magnoliopsida > Myrtales > Myrtaceae > Lenwebbia > Lenwebbia sp. NSW1173648. The sequence continues at coordinate 15,455,218 of JARCGZ010000009.1, forward strand.
GAAGAAATTATTCAAAAAGAATGATCAGAGACAATCAAGCAATGACAAACAGGAAGACAAAGATATAATCTGTTTCCATTGTAAGAAGGCAGGACACATCAAACCCAATTGTCCGCTTCTGAAGAAAGATAAGTTCAAGTATGAGAAATACAAAAAGGCATTGAAAGCAGAAACTCTAAGTGATTCTGAAGATAGCGAGGATGACTATGCTAACATATGTCTTATGGCAAAGTCAGATTCAGATTTAGATTCAGATATTGAGGTACATCCTTCTGAACTGCCAGATGAAGTCTCTGAATACATTGATGAGTTGTGCTTAAATTATAAAGAAGCTCTCAAAAAGGTTTCCATTTTGAAAAAGGAAGTTTCATCCTTAAAACAACAGAGTGATTCTCAAAAAGACAAGATTGAATTTTTGCAAAGGGAATTTCATCAAATCAAGGAGAATCGTGATTTGATCTTGAAAGAAAATGATTCCTTGAAAACCAAAATTGAAAATACTTCAAAGAAATTTTCCCAAAGTTCAAAAAATTTGGAAAACATTATTTCCAGACAAATTCCGTATGGTAACAAATCTGGTCTTGGTTTCAAAAAGGAAAATGATTTCAAAAATAAGTTTCCAAAAACAAATGACAGGATTTCCCGTAAACCTTCCAAATTTGCATATCAACGACATTTCCAAAAACAGTTTACAAAATCTTTTTATCCAATGCATTGTGAAAACTGTGGTGCTAGAAATCACGTTAGAAATAATTGCATTATGGTATGGAGACCTGTTAATAGAAAGAAATCTATTGTGACTAACTCAGATGGACCCAAGAAAAACTGGGTACCAAAGAAATAGTAAGTTACTTCCTACTTGCAGGTACCAAGGAAGAGAAAAGACAAATGGTTTCTGGATAGTGGTTGCTCAAGTCACATGACTGGTGATCCAGAAAACTTCATACAACTTTCAGACTACAATGGTAGAAGTGTGTCATTTGGTGGAAAGAATAAAGGCAAAGTGATTGGCCAAGGCACTGTAAAAATCGGAAATCTCATGATCAACAATGTTTCTCTTGTCAAAGGACTCAAATACAATTTAATTTCAGTTAGTCAACTATGTGACTCTGGTTATCAAATCTGTTTTCAAGACTCAGAATGCTCAGGTGTTAGCAAAGACAAGAAGCAAACCTTCACAGGTCGACGTCATGGAAATATCTACCTTCTGAATGTTGATTCTGAAGATTTCAAGTGTCTCATCTCTATCAAGGATGAATCTGAACTATGGCATAGAAAGCTAGGACACATCAGTGTCAAACACATCTCGAAGCTATCATCCAAGAAACTAGTTCGAGGCTTACCACAATCAAAGTTTGAGAAATCAGAGCTTTGCTCAGCCTGCACACTTGGGAAACAGGTAAAAAGCTCTTTTAAATCTATTAATCATGTATCATCTGAACGTGTTCTGCAGTTGCTTCACATGGATATCTTTGGTCCCAACAGAACACTAAGTCTTGGAGGTAAGAAATACTGCCTTGTCATAGTTGATGATTACTCAAGATTTACATGGGTTTTATTTCTTGCACACAAAAATGATGCCTTCTCATCCTTCTCAAAATTTTCTAAAAAGATTCAGAATGAAAAAGGTTACTCTATTTCCTGCATCAAAACAGATCATGGGGGAGAATTTGAAAACCAAAGTTTTTCTATTTTTTGTGATGAGTTTGGGATTAAGCATAACTTTTCATCTCCTTACACACCTCAACAAAATGGGGTTGTTGAGAGGAAAAATCGTTCTCTACAAGAAATGGCGAGGACTCTTTTGATCGAAAGTAAAATTGCATCTCATTTCTGGGCAGAGGCTGTGTCAATAGCATGTTACATTTTAAACCGTGTCTCCTTAAGATCTATCGTTGAGAAAACTCCCTATGAACTTTTTAAAGAGAGAAAACCAGATTTAGCATACTTCCGTGTGTTTGGTTGTAAATGCTTCATTCTGAAAAATGCAAATGATCGAGCTGGTAAGTTTGATGAGAAGTCAGATGAAGGAATATTTCTGGGATATTCTACAACGAGCAAAGCATACAGAGTCTACAACAAAAACTCTCGATGTGTTGAAGAATCAATGAATGTCAAGTTTGATGAAAATATTCAGACTCAGAATGATCAATCTGAATATGTTCAAGTTTCGTCCCCTCATCAAGGTTCAGAACCAGAAGAAAATTCACAAGAGAATCATGCTTCTGAAGAAGTTCAGAATCAAGAAACAAGCCAACAAATCGCAGAAGAAACAGAGGTAACACCGTCTGATTCTAATGTTCCAAATGATGCTCAAGACGGGAAATTCAACAGAAACTGGAAACATAAATCCAGTCACCCCAAGGAACTAATAATGGGGAGCTTAGATGAAGGAATCAGAACCAGATCGAAATTCAAGGAAGCAATGAGCAATATAGCATTAGTCTCTGAAATCGAACCTAAAGGGATTGAAGAAGCTCTTACTGATGAAAATTGGATCAATGCCATGCAAGAAGAACTTCATCAATTCAAGATCAATAATGTTTGGGAGCTCGTTTCAAGACCCAAAAATCGTCCTGTTATAGGAACAAAATGGGTGTTCAGAAACAAAATGGACGACAGAGGAAAAGTGGTTAGAAACAAAGCAAGACTTGTGGCAAAGGGATATTCTCAAGAAGAAGGAATAGATTACGATGAAACCTATGCACCAGTTGCCAGGTTAGAAGCCATAAGGCTACTTCTTGCTTATGCTTGTTACAATGACTTTAAACTGTTTCAGATGGATGTGAAAAGTGCATTCCTAAACGGTTACATCAAAGAAGAAGTTTATGTCGAGCAACCTCCTGGGTTCGAGGAACCAAGAAGAAAGGATCTCGTATATTCCCTGAAGAAAGCTTTATATTGATTAAAGCAAGCACCTCGTGCTTGGTATGAAAGGTTAAGCAGCTTTCTATCTGAACAGAAGTTCACTAAAGGTAATGTTGACACTACTCTCTTTATTCAGAAGCAGGGTAAGGATATTCTTATTGTTCAGATTTATGTAGATGATATTATTTTTGGCTCTTCTAATGAATATCTATGCAAGAACTTCTCTAAAGCAATGCAGGATGAATTCGAAATGAGCATGATGGGAGAATTAAGATTCTTTCTTGGACTTCAGATTCAACAAACCAAGAAAGGAATATTCATTCATCAAGAGAAATATGCTCTTGAAATTATCAAGAAATTCGGCTTAGAAAATTGCAAGAAGACGGAAACACCAATGTCTCATTCGTCTAAGCTTGATAAAGATGAACAAGGAAAAGATGTTGATCAGAAGCTTTATCGCAGTATGATTGGATCACTTCTATATCTCACTGCATCAAGGCCAGATATTCTTTATAGCGTCTGCCTATGTGCAAGATTTCAATCATGTCCAAAAGAATCGCATCTTACAGCAATCAAAAGAATTATCAAATATATTGGAACATATCCAGCTTATGGTCTTTGGTACTCAAAGGATTCTGATTTCATTCTGAAGGGATATTCAGATGCAGATCTCGCCGGATGTAAAATTGACAGGAAAAGCACTTCAGGAACCTGTCAACTTATGGGAAATATGCTTATCTCCTGGTATTCCAAAAAGCAGAGCACAGTTGCTCTTAGTACAGCAGAAGCAGAATACGTCTCTCTTGGAAGTTGTTGTGCTCAGATTCTATGGTTAAAACAACAGCTAAGAGATTATGGAGTTAAGGATTCAAATGTGGAGATCAGATGCGACAATACAAGCGCCATTAATCTAACCAAGAATCCTATTCTTCACTCAAGAGCGAAGCACATCGAGATCAAACATCACTTTATTCGTGATCATGTTCAGAATGAAAATGTTCACATTCAGTATGTTGATACAAAGAATCAACTCGCAGATATATTTACTAAACCTCTTGAGAAAGAGTCCTTCAATTTTATCCGAAACGAATTAGCTATTACTAATCCTTTTTCTTAAGATATATTGAGTACATGTAAATTGACAGAACTCAGAAGCAAAAACTGCTCAGAAGCAGAACTCAGAAGCAAAACTGTTCAGAAGCAGAACTCAGAAGCAAAACTGCTCACAAGCAGAGCTCAGAAACAAAACTGCTCAGAAGCAGAACTCAGAAGCAGAGCTAAGAACCAAAACTGCTCAGAAGCAAATTTGCATAACCTTTGTTCAGAAGCATATTTTTAAGTACTTCAGAAGCAAGGTTAGTTCATCTTACACCTCTTTATATTTAGAAATTCTCGATAAGGCAAAAATCCAAGGTACGTTCTCTAAATCTTACGCTCTCAAATTTCTATACATATGCCTCTTTGTTTGATTGGATTAATTATGTTTCTTTGTATTGTTCGCTGGATTTTATTTTAAATTGATTTTATTTCCTAAAATAACCGATTTACGGTTTTTCAAAACCTTCATAAGGCTCTGAACCGGCACCTCCATCAAATATCGCAACTTTCTCTCAAACCCTAAAAACTGATTTCCTTCTCTCTGTTTACGCTCCTTCTCGCTCTCTCCAAATCCTTCTTACTAAAAACTCCAACCTTCTCATCTATGGCTCCGAAATCATCATCTATCATGAAGAAAGCAGCAAAAGAAGGTGCTAGTCTGAGAAGAAAATCGTCGAGGCTGACGAAGGGCAGAAAAGCTCGTCTCTCCGAATCCATTGATATCTCTGGGTCTGATCATGAAGAAGAAAGACACATTGCTCAGAAGGAATCAGGTTTGTCTCAGTCTGAGTTCGATGAAAGAGTCGCCCTGGCTCTCTCTATAAAACCTCTGTATGATTCTCTCAAGAACGCTGGCTCTAATGACGAAAACGTCAAGTTGCTGTTGAATATTCACAAGTTTGCAAGCGAGAAAGACTTTCTTGCCATATTAGAACTCCCTCTGCAAACTGTGACACCCATTGCCACTATTGTTCCTGAGAATGTATCTCGGAAGGGCAAGGAAAAGGTTGTAGAAACTGGAGTCTCTAAACCTATTAAGTCTCCATCTAAGAGCATTGTTATCAGGGAGGCTGTAACTGAAGAAAGTGAAACCAAGGGGAGGCCTGATGACGACGATGACGTGCTGTTTAAAGATTTTAAGAAAATCAGAGGGGTCATCAAGGACAAGAACTTTGAAAGCAAACTATTTTCAAGTCAGTTGCACTCTGACAAATTCGAGATGATGAAGCAAAGAGGAGTTATACCCCACAGGGTATTTGATCTTAAGTATTTTGATAGGGCTGGTATTCCTATTAGGAAGCATCTAGAGAAAATGAAGTTGAGGGACTTTGTAACTGCAAGGAGGCCAACTTTTCCTGATTTGGCAGCTTACTTTTATTCTAGCTTATGTTTCACCAATTTTGATTCCTTATTTTATACGGTTCAAGGAGTGGTGTACCATCTGCATGTTAAGGAGCTGGCAAAATTAATGGGAGTTGAGGAAATGGACTTTATGCCCATTAATGTGCAACCTGATGATGCCTACAGTTCTCTGACTGGAAAAGAGAATTACTCCAGAGACTCCAAGGCACACATTGCTTACAATGACTTTCCCCTGAAGCACATTGTAATGCACAAGGTTGTCATTGAAAGCTTGAGACCCAAGGCTGCTTCAAAAACTGATATTTCGAAATATGAAGCCAAGCTGATGTGGGGTCTGTTGAATGGCTGCAAGATCTCGCTAGCACATACTGTTCTCCTCCACATGTACAGAACTGTCCAAAAGACCAAAGGACAACTACCCTATGCAGGGTTGATCTATCGGATCATGTCCTTCCAAAATATCAACATTCCTGGAAAGCTCCTTCAAGATGAAATTCAGTTAATGGTTGCTGGGGAGTCTATGATTCAGAAGATGGGTTTTAGACAGTCTGCTGGTGGTTGGATCAACAAGAACAAAAAGGCTGTCTTGGTTGAGTTTGCAGAACAGAATGCAGAGAGTGAGAGATCTGCAAAAAGAAGGAAGACAGAGGCCACAAAAGGAAAACAGACCACTGTTCAGAGTGAGTCTTCAGAAGAAGAGGAAGCAGAAGAAGAGGAAAGTGTATCATCAAGAGATGATGAGAGGACCCCAACTGTGCTATCAGAAGGAAACATCAGTTCAGAAGCTGAAGAAACTGGTGAAATAGCAAATGAGCTGGAAGATCCTATGGACAAAGAAGAGGATCCCCATAAGACTCATGAGAGTGAAAATGTAGAAGCTGTTGAAACTACTGGTGAAATAGCAGAAAAAGAAGCTCAGCTTGCTACAAGTGCATATGTGGAGATAATGGAGGAGCAACTAGATGACAGAACGACTATTGATGTTCTGGTTGCTCGAGAACAAAAGAAGAGGTCCTCATCACCACCTGAAGACATGGAGGTTGATAAATCTGATGACTTTGTTGTCACAGCTATAGGATCAACAGAAGTCACTCCTGTTGTAACAGCTCAGATTCAGGGGGAGCAACCTATAGAATCTGCTGTTCAGACTGAAGTTATTCAGAAGGACAAGGCTGATACTGAAAAGGAGTCGTCCAGCAGAAAAGAACAACATGAGGAATCAAATGTTGTTCAGACTGAAGAGGTTCTGACTGCTGTTCAGAAGGAAAAAGCTGTTGAGGAAAGTGCTGTTCAGAAGGAACAAATTCCAGAGAAGATACCTGAAGAGCAACCCACAGAGATTGAATCTTCGATTGCTGAAGATGTTATAGTCATTCCTGATTCAGCACCTGATAAGGCTCAGGGGGAGTCAAACTCGCAGAGGATTCAGGATTCAAATTCAAAGGGAAAAGCTCAGATGGTGGAGGAAGAAAACCAACAGACCTCTGTAGGGAATCTGAATGCTTCAAGTCTTGTTCAGATGGAAGTTGAAAAACTTCGGGTAGAAGTTATGCAGAGGATGGACAGGATGGAAATGCACATTGAAAAGAAGTTGCACAGATTTGAGGAAATACTTCATAAATACTGTCGCCTTTTCTGCTCTGAGATGGCCAGCATTGGTACTTATACTTTAATCAAAGATGAAAGGATCAGCAAAGAAGTTCCAGAGATGCAGGAACTCAAGGAATTCGCAACCTACATTGCTGATATGGGCAAATCTGCTGAAGCTGCTCAGAAAGATGATGAAGAGCATATTGATGTTCCCTCCTCATCTTCAAAACAAAACCCACCTCCGTCATCTTGAAATTATTTTTCAAATTGTCCGTATTTGTTTTTATCTGTCGGATGTTCTTTTTATGTGCGCTTTGAATGTTACGCTATTCTTACAATATATGGTTGAATCTCCGTTCATGTTTGTATAAATTGACATTTTATCTTGCTGATGACAAAAAGGGGGAGAGAATACCTCATCATATTGCAGGATGCATACACGCGAATTATACCTATGCGCTCAAACGAATTCAGCGTCGTATACAACATATGGTGATATTCATCTATCACTCAGAATGCATATCTTATATATTCAGATGCACACCTTTTTGAAAAAGATTCAATTGAATTATATTCATATTTTTATTGAAATCTTCTCCGTGCTTAACTTTCTTACAATTCAAAAATACATACCAACTTTTATTAAGGAAGTTTTGTCATCATCAAAAAGGGGGAGATTGTTGAGAAAACATTCCCTCTGAATATTTTGATTCTGACAAAACTATCCTTCTTGTAAGAGAATCTGGTTAATACAAATAATTTGTTATTGCAGGCATGAGCATGTGAACAAAAGCTTATAATGTTCCATGACTGGCGTTCAGACTCAAGCAGTAGTCGTCGCACACTTGCTTCTGAGATAGTCGAAGTCCTACATTCAGATGGAGAATCGTGGTGCTTCTGAAGACTTCAGAAGGAAGTCTATGTTGCATCTAAAGCCTTCAGAAGGAGGTCTATGCTGCCTCTGAAGACTCATCTCTAGGAGATTTATGTGACACGTCAGCAAGGATCTTACAGAAGCTCAGAGTCACTGTTCCAATCTGTTCAGATTCAGAGAGTCTCTCTAGTTCAGTAGATTGCTTCTAAACAACGTTCAGATTCTGCATTTTCTCGCTACTAGATTCTGAAGACCCACGTTTGGCAGGTTTCTGATTTGGCCGCGCCTTGTTATGGAAGTTTGTAAGATTTGATTGACAGGATTATTTTCCAATCAAATCAGGAGAATATCCGCGATTGGATATTACCTTCCGTGAACAAGATATCTTGGAGATTTGGATGAACTCTCTTTATGGAAACTGAAGATTTGGTTGTATGGGCGACTGAATCTGAAGGGTTCAGATTCACTTTCAACGGCCACTGGATCTTCCCATATACAGTCTCTGTCAATCAGGATTGATAGCGTCCAATCAAAGATTGAAGAGCGATCCTTTGAAGGGCCTTGGTAACGGCTAGTTCAAGGCTGAAGGAGTATAAAGAAGATCAATAGTGACTGTTTCAAACAGATCAAGAACTAAAAATTCCAAAGTGCTGAGTTGTTCAAAAACACATTCTCTTGTTCTTGTGAGCTTAGATTTCGTAGTCTTGAGAGGTTCATTTGTAAGAGCGATTGGAGTGACAACGCCTGTAATCTTTCAACGACTCATAGTGGAATCCAGCCGATCGGCTGTCATCGTGGGAGAGTGGACGTAGGCTTGCTAAAGCCGAACCACTATAATCATTGCGTGCAATTTCTCTTTCCCTAAACTCATCTTGCTGTGTTTAGTTTATCTGCACGTCCTCTTACTGATCATTTTCGGTCTACGTTCTGAACCCTTTATAAATTTCCGCATTAAATATTAAAAAGTGTTCAGAATCACCTATTCACCCCCCTCTAGGTGATATTGCTAGATCCAACACTTTTGACGCCCTTGCTATTTCTGATCCATTCTCAAGAAAGCACCAAGTGATCAAATTCGATTCCTTCACCGGCGGCACTGTGTCCAGGACCGTCTCTCGCTTCTGCCGATAGAGACCGCAACGAACTGTTCTTCCCACAGTCTCTTCAGAACTCTATATTCACACCACGAAGTTCATTGTTTTCAAATGTCGGTCGGGGAACACCCTGACAACCCAGAAGTTTGTTCCGCGGAGGTAACAAAATGAAATCGAAACTGTAGTTGTAGAAAGAATTCACCTAAGAATCCAGCTGATGTACTTGAGTGCCAAAAAATGGAGGTCACTTGCACTAGCCCCTCGTAAGAAAAGAGAGCTCGACAAGAATTGGAATGCTACTATAAGCTATCGAGTAGAGAAAGATGGAAGCACTTACAGCCAGCCCTGTTCGAATGTAACTTGCTGTCTCGGTATCTAGTCGTCATAGTTTTGTATCGTTGATGTCAATCATCGGTCGCTGTGCATTGTATAGACTTCCATCTCCTGTCTTTATCTTCTTTTCAAGATTGAACACGATAGTATACAGAAAGACACCTCTGACCGGAAAACATCTCAAACAAAGAAGAGAAGTATCTTTAATCGATTCGCAAGCTTAATTAAAGGCCGAAGTTTGGGGCATTCATATATAAGCATCGGGCGTCCTTGTTGTGCTGTCCGGGAAGCAGGGCTGTGTCCCCAGAACAGGTAGACTACAGATTGCCATTCCCAAGGGCCATTTTCTTCCTATAAATGTCCTAAGAGCCATTTAGACATCCTTGCACTCTATTTTGGTTCTCTTTTCCTTAAACTATGCGTGTTTCATAGTTCGATTTGGTTCATTCAGGTACATTTTCAATCTTTTCCTACAAATTTGATGGATGGTTGCAGTTTTTACCTCATCTGAAAAGAAAGGTTTCCATGGACTTTTCTGGTTTACTCTTCTGACAGGAACCAAATGGACAGCGAGTGGCATATCCTGAGGGAGACAAGTTCCATCATATCATACAAGCTTGGGAGCATTCATTACCTTACAGAATAGAAACCCATTTTTCTGATGGCGATCTCGCTATTAGGTTGAATCATGGGCAGAGCATATAAGATCAGAATCGAAAATGGAAACTACAATTTGGCCTATCAGGACACTTTTTCACCTTAGATGTCCTGGAACCTCCATCGTGTGGATAGAGTTGCTAAAGAAAAAGCAGTTGCTTAATGTACTAACCAATGAAAAAGCGGCAAATTCCCTACATCGCGAGTAAACTGATAACTCGGATCTTCTTTATCGTTCATTTGTGTCAGTCCTTTGGCATTGTTGAGTAGGATGCCTGTGTAGAGGCTAGCGTTATCACCTAGAGGGGGTGAATAGGTGAATTTAGGGAATTTTAAGAAATTAATGTGAAATATAATTAATCTGCTCAGAACTTCGTTCAGATGATATTAGCTAGTAAGATCTAAGATTCCCTCAGAAGCAGAACTTCATTTAGACGATGCTATTAGGATGATCTAAGAAGCTCTCAGATGTAGCGCCGTGCACACAATTACTTTCACAGATATGTAACCAAAGAGATTAAGGGAAAGAGAATGTGCACAGGGGATTTATAGTGGTTCGACTTTGTTCAAGCCTACGTCCACTTCTTCACGCTGGCAGCCAATCGGCTGGATTCCACTAGATAATAGCTTAGAGGTTACAACTCAGTGATGTCTCTTGAGTCGAAAGACTTCCCACCTAACACTCAACACTCGAATGTACACCTCTAAGTATTACAGTGTATGGATCAGGGTGAATATAAAACGTTGAAGCTCTCACAATCTTGGAATTTTGAACTCTATTCCCTCTTACGCCAACGTTCTTCTCTTCGGCCTTGAGATGTCCTTTTATACTCCTCCACCTCTAACTACCCGTTGCAAGGCTTCCAGAGGATCGCTCTCCAAACTTCCCATTTGGACTAAACTGTATCTCAAGAAGATCTCATAGCCGTTGAGGTCGACAAAGGGAAGTGTTCCCCGTTGAATCAAATCGCCCATACAATCGTGATCCTGGGTTTCCATAGATAGAGTTCTTCATTAGGAAGGTCACGCTCGTCTCTCTTAATCCGCATCCTTGATTATTTTTCAAGATTGAGAATTTTCAAGAATAATCTAGCTCGATTACTAGCCGTTGTGATGATGTAATCTGTCAATTAAATCATCTTCAATTATATCTCTTGATATTTTGATTGTTGCGCATGAAATACTTCTCTCAGAGCTTGAGCCTCATGCCAACGTCTGAGCTCCTCACAACGTCTGAGCTCCCCCATCCAACGTCTGAGCTCGATACAGCGTCTGAGTCCCTCAAAACATCGTCTGAGCATATTTTCCAGATTCAATCCTATGTATCCCACACCTACGAATAATCTGTAAATCAAGTATTTCATCGCATTAATTCAGATATAAGAGATCATTGATTATTTTGTCAACTTCAAAATCAATTAGGGGTTTTTCTCAACAATCTCCCCATTTTTGATAATGACAAAACTATCCTTATAAATATATCAAATGTTGTATAAGTGAGCAACATGATGTTTTGCTACTTAAAGAAATTTTTGCTAGACAATGATATATCATATAATACATTAGCAAAAAGATAAGTTCTGGGATAAAAACAATTCAGAGTAAGATTCTGTTTCGTCTTTAGAACTTCTAAAACCTGTCTCGGAGCTTATGAAATCTAGCTCGTTTCTCAGAGTTATAGGTTTCAATTCATTTTCGATCTGAGAATTTAAAGAGACTGTATCAGAGCATGAAAAAGATGTAGATTTCATTTGAAGGCTCAGTACTTGAAGTCTCAGATACTATATCAGAGCTTATAAGGTCTAATGCATTTCTCATATTTTCAAGTTATTCATTTTAATTTTGATATGAGAAACTTAAGCTGCGTATGGTAACCATTCTGTTCCGGAAAACTGATTCTGATTAAAATGAGTTTTTCTGATTCTGTTCCTGGATGAGTTTTAGAGAATCAAAACACGTTTGATAACTACCCAAACTTTTTGTTCCTGGAATAGAAACGCATTTGATAACTGCACAAAATTTCTGTTTTGAAAAACTATTTCTCTTCCTAATTTTTTTCATTTAAGTCAAATAATTATGTAGTTACTTTGTAAAATTTCATCCTAAATTGAAGACTAATTTCCAATGCACACTAAAATAATTTAAAATACATTTTTTTTAACATGTCATAAATGAAACACAAATTTTAATACATGACGTTTGAAGTTCGATTAAAACATGGGATAGTTCCCATATTAAGAACTCATTTTTTTTCTTTAAATGTTGCTTTGTCCAAAATACATACAAACATAGCAGCAGAATAACCAAATTATCCACTGACAAAAAAAAAATCAAATTATCCTCCTTGATATGAAGTACAAGTCTTTCATTATCATTTTGCATCTTCTGTCCTAAATCCAAGTGGGTGTTTGGCTCCAGCTCCATATGTAGATGGTCACATTTTGTGACGCACAACTATGAGTATATATGTTATCATCCGTATGTTGGATACCCTCATCTTCCGCGATATTTTTTTTGCAGAAGAGTGAAATCTAGGAAATTTAGGCCCAAATTTATGAAAATGAGGTCAAACTAGCCTAATCTAAGCTTCTTCTATTTTTAGGGATTTTCTAAATTTTTATGATTTTTTAAAAAAATTCCAATTTTTTTCGAATTGTTTTATTTTTATTTTATTATATTTTTATTAGGTTGAGAGAAAAGTGACGAGGGAACTGAAGGGGAAAAGTAAGAGATGTGAGATTTCATTCTGTTTTGTGATTCTCAAAAGTGATTCTTTTTTCCAGAATCAACTTTTTTTTTGTTCTGGATTTTACTCTAAAACTGATTCTGATTCTCTAAAACTGATTCTGGGAAAAGAATCAGAATCGAAATTATTTGCGTTACCAAACATGATTCTCATTCTTTACTGTTGCGAGAAACAAAATCAGAGAATGAGAATGGTTATCATACAGGCCCTTAATGGCCTATATCAGAGAACTATGAAAAATAGATTCAGACCGTAGATACATATTTAGAGCATAGCAAGATATAGGTTCAGAGCGAAATCATATAAGTATGTCGTTACTCAGAACATGTATGCATAATGACTTGAGTCATTCTCAAAACCTGTTCCTATGATATTCTCAGAACTTGTGAGAACCTGTATCATTCTCAAAACTTGTATACACAGAATGACTTATGTCATTCTCAGAACCTGTTCTCCTTAGATTATAGCTCTGATACTCGTATAAAACCTGTTCCTACAAATCATTATGTTCTCCTTTTGCAGTAAATAATCAAGGATATTTATATCTCTCCCCCTTTTTGTCATCAACACAAAAGGCATAGATCGAACTACTAAAAAGTATTCAATAAAGGCTCAATCAAATTCAATCATCAAACAGTCTGTGTCAAATATCCAAAATGAAAACATGCTCAAGCCAAAATATTCAAACATCCAATCAAAACAAAATTCAAACACTTCAAGTCATAAAAAAAAAATCAAAATTGACGAAATAAGGGAGTGAAAAACGAGTCTATTTTGGAGAGTTTGGGGCAGGAGTAGAGCTTGAAAGGGTTTGAGTGGATGGTGGGACAAATTCTGAAGGGAGTTACACAATAGCGAACTTGGATAGCTGGTCCAGCTTCAAGTTAATCCTTTCCTCCATTGTGTTCATCTTCCTTTCTGCTTGTTCCATTTCAAGGAAAGTTAGATGTAATTTCTTGTCCATATCATCCCTTAGATTCTGAGTTAGCAAAGTCAACTGATCTTTCATCGGAAGCATTTGAACGCAGAGCTCAGTCTTCAGTTTTCTCAAATTGTCTTTGCACTCTCCTTGTTGGAACAGAATATCCTATAACTTCTCTGAATCCGAGCTTTCTTTTTTATTTTGAGTCCCAGCAGCTACACCACTCCCCCTGAGTCTTGACTCTTTTCTTCTGTTCAATCTCATCATCTATCTCCTTGTTTATTTGAGCAGATAATTTTTTTCAAAGCTTTTATCCCTACTAAAATATAGTTGGAACAAGCTTTTGTTCCTCCACTATCATCCTTGCATACTCAGCTCGAGCCATAGCCTGCTCGTTCTCTTAGCAAAATTTCAGAAGATCTTCAACGCAGAAATTTTCTAAGTTAGAATCTTTAGAATTCTCATCTTCTATGCCATGAACAACCTTCCATTGCAGTGAGGCAGCCTTTAATTCTTTTTCATTTAACTTAGATCCAAACTCCAGGACTTCCTCTTTAGAGATGAATCCATTATTCTTGATCAATGTTTTCACGGCATTTTCATGACCTCCCCTCAATCTCATACCTTGAATAGCTTTCATGACAGCTCTAGCAAGTCTGATTTTTCTTTCTATATAGTAAGCAGCTTGTTCAGCAGAGAAAGAATATACAGTATTTATGAGCTGTTCGGTCTCCTGTTTCATCTGATGCACAAGTGTTGGAGTAGGTGTTGGAGTGGATGAAGAAGGAACTTTATTTGATGCAAAAGGCACAAGATCTGAAGGAAATTGGACTAGAGCAATCTTGGAACACTGTTCCAGCTTTTGATCAATTTCCATTCTAAAGGTGTTCGCCTGTTTGCCCATGTGTTCTACCTTCACAATGATAAGACTTGTCTTTTCAGACACAATTTCCCTCAGCTTCATAAATTTTTGAATCATTCTGTCTTTTGTTTTACCAACTTTCTGAAACATGGTCTTGTACAAGTCTTGGACCTGTAGTTTCAAATCATTCTGATAGACAGAATGTCTTTGACTAGTTCAGAGTCTATGTTCTTACTCATCTCCTCTTCTTCTTCATCAGTCTGACTATCTGTGTTGTCAGTTGACTCCCCCTCAGGTTGTGCTTCTTTCGCTTTAGCATGTTCCATTTCATCTCCTATACCATCTTCCCTGTTTTCATTAAGGAAGGCATGGTATTCATCCACCATCTCTTTGTGGTATATCTCTTCTTCTTCTTTTAGCATTGCTTTTTCATGCTTTGCTTCCATAGAAGCTTTTCCTTCTTTTTGAATTTTCAATATGAATTGCTCAAGTGTAAGATGATCCTCATCTTCAGAGTCACTCACAATAAACTTAGAGTGATCCGAGAGATTATCCTGAGCAATAGCTCCGATTTGAGCTTTAGAACTTGTAAGCCTCAGCCTATCCGAGCGGTGAATACCGGCTGAAGGTTTCTTTATGGTAGAGGAGTTTTTGGGTGCCATGAAGGATTTTGAGAAGAATCTTTTCGAAAAAAGAGATTTCAGGAGAGGAGTTGCAGAAGATGATTTTGAGAGTAATGATTTCAAGAAGGATTTCAAGTGTAAAGAATGAAGATTTAATCTTTGCTTAAATAGGCTTTAGAGTGAGAGAGAAGAATGTTCAGTATGGAATGAATTATTTTGGAAACAAAATCGGAGATAATTTAAAGATTTGATATTCGAATTTCGGAAATAAAATATTTTGAAAAGATTTGATAAGTTAATTTGTGGAAACGAAATATACAATCAGTTCAATCAATATAATCACTTCAATCACAATATTTGACAAACTATTTAAAAAGATTGAGATTACACGTACCTTATTTATTGTCAAAAATAACTACTTACGCGCCAAAAGTTTGAACGATCAAACTTGATGTGAGTGTTGTTCATATGATGACCTAGCACAGCAGTTCCCTAAGACGACATATTCAGCTTCTCCGGTTGATAGTGCCACAGTATTTTGTTTCTTTGAATGCCAAGACACTAGCATGGATCCCAGAAGTTGACATGTTCCTGAGGTGCTTTTCCTGTCTAATTTGCAACCTGCAAGATCAGCATCTGAGTAGCCTTGTAAAGTAAGTTCTGAGGTCTTTGGATACCACAATCCAAGATTAGGATTAGTTTCAATATATTTTATGATCCTCTTTACTGCAGACAAATGAGATCCTTAGGATCTGATTGAAATCTGATGCACATACACACACTAAAGATGGTGTCAGGTCTAGAAGCAGTAAGATATAATAGAGAGCTGATCATGTGTCGCGACCTAAGAATCGGCTTTTCCAATTTTAGGTTAATGGATTACCAAATTAATTAATTAGATTAATTAACTTAGCTCGAACCCTCCCAAGTTCTACCAAATCGCAACTTAGGTTCAATTTCATGCAAAGATTTATCTTGGAGTCGCCACTAATCTTTTCTTGGTAGGCCGATTAGAAACCTAAGTAAATTAGCGGGGAAACTAAATTACTTCTACGAACCAGAGATTAAGGGTCCGGGAACTTGATTACATTAATTTTTTAATTAATGCCCTTTCGGTACCAACTTCACGAAAAAATTTCAATTTGGCAATTTTGATACATTCTCACTTGAAGTCCAAAGGTGCAATTTTTTGGGTTTTCTTTTTTATGAAAATGTAAGAATTAAATTACATGCAATGTATGCCGTGAAAGTTTAATAAAAATGCAATCTAATCGAAATATTTACAAGATGGATTACACGTGCAATTATCTACATGATGCTAATTTTGGAAGATGCAATTTTTAAGCATGGTGGAATGATATGTCCGAGAAGATTTAATCGGAATTCCAATCAATTAGGTAACAAAGTTTTTGAATATTCTAAAAAAGATTAGAATCGTTACCTAGTTTGGCGGATTCGACTACGGGGTTCGAACCTTGAATTGTCTTGTGGATCAGGACCTTGGACCACGACTCGAACGACGGGGATGGACTTGCGGCTTTGTGTTGATGAAGGGATTGGCAAGGGGGACTCGGTTGGGAAATCTCTCAACCGAACTCTTTCTTCTTTCGGACACAAGTATTTTCTCACCTCACTTTGATGATTTTTTTGTTATATCTCTCTCCAAGCTCTCAAGAACTTCTTCTCCAAAGATTATTTTCTCCAAAAATTCTTCTCCCAAAGCTCTAAAAAAAAACTCTCTTCCAAATATTCTTTTCTCCAAAAATTCTTCTCCCCAAAAGCTCTCAAAAAACTCTCCTCTCCAAAATTCTCTTCCTCTTCTCCTTTTATAACTCCCTCATTCTATCTACCGTTCTAATTTCTCCACTAACTCCATCTTCCTTTCTCCATCCCTCTTTCTCCATCTCCCTTTCTCCATCTTCCTTTCTCAATCTCTCATTCTTCATCTTCTTTTCTCAATCTCCCCTTCTTCATCTTCCTTTCTCTATCTCTCATTCTAATTTCTCCACTAACTCCATCTTTTGGTTATTTACAAAGTAGTCCCTCAATTTTTGAATACTTGCACTTTAGTCCTTGAGGTTTTACGTATTTGCAATTCAGTCCCTAAGGAAATATTTCTTCTTCTGATTAAGTCCGAGCCTTCAAAGGATAAATTCTTTGCCGAAATTCGTGCCTAGTCCAATCGCCTATCATTTTAAAACTCGAATCTGCAGCCGTTAGTCTGAATACGATGCATGAATAAATATGAAAAATTACATGATTATTTTTGGCAAAAACTAAAATTAGTTCTAATTTTTTTTTTTGGAAAAATGACTAGAAAGGTTAGTCAGAATTTAGGTGTCAACAGCTGCCCCTCTTTGAGTGGAGGGTCACAGAGGTTTCGCTCAAAGACAAGATTGAACCTAAATTTTGACAATGCAATTGATGAATGATTATTTTTGGGTGGGGTTTTAATCCCATTTTTTATGCAGATAAAGATGATGCATGAAATGCAAGACTGTAATTAAAACATGCCTAGGCTTCTCTCTTCCATGGAATAGAGTGGGGAAACCTACACATGGATCGCATATAAAATACCTGTTTTACCAGACACTTCGTGATGCTGATGATTCCCTTAATTTCCAAGCTCCTTCTTGGGGATGTAAGGATCTTAAGGTACTGGGGCCTTATCTGTTATCAGAGATTTCTTTCTGACGCAAGACAGCGCAAGATATGTTGAAAGTGTTCTTCCGAGATTACAAGAGCAGGTCGATCATGAATCGGAAGATGTCGAAGTCACAAGAGCAGGTCGATCATGACTTTGACAACATATATCGAGACCACGAGAGCGGGTCGATCATGGGTGGATAAATTCCTCATGATATCAATCATGAGTTAGGTAAATATTCAGATCATAAGAGCAGGTCGATCCTGAACTGGATTTTCTGGGCAAACGGTCAAGGAATGGACGAGCTGACTGTGTCATATCTGTCTTTTCACTTGAGGTAGAGATTGGAATGATCGTGTGCATAAAATCAAAGTAAATGCAACATCATATGCCAGTAAAAACTTGTTTGCTTGCTTGCATTACAAGGCTTCATTGGGGAATTTTATCAATAAGGAAATCTATTTGATCCTCTTGATAAAACAAATCAACATTGAATGAGGAACCTTCAGTCAGAAAGGACTTTCACTCACTCTCATGAAAAGGCTTTTGAAACCCGACCATTGATGCGGGTATGAGAATCACTCAGAACTGCCACCGTTATGCTTGACAAGGGTCTGGGTATTCTCGCAATCAGTATAACCAGGCCAATCTGAGAGGTCTTTACAAGGACTATAATTTAGGCTTGGTCAAAGGCTTTAGCAAAAGGAACCCGTATGAGTTATTTGGCTTTGAAAAGATATCATTAGCTGCATCGGGTTTACATATCAGGAATCCTGAAAAATGATAAGAATAAACTCGCTCGCACTTCTTCGAGCGACATTTATAAACATTTGAAATCCTACGTTAACTCAAGTGACCCAAATCTGAAGAGTCTTCGGTAAGGGTTGTAACGTAGGTGTGGGTAGGCTAGAAATGAATTGCCTATTTTATCAAAGATGTTTCATCAGAGGAAATTGGGAACTGGTGATCATCCAAACTTCACATTTCCACCACAGATTCTTGCTCTAATCATTTTCATTATTATTCTCTGGCTTCATTTTCTTCTGAGGAGCCTTTTGGGGGATTTATTTTGAGGAAGCAACTCTGCAAATCATTTGCGATGAGATCTCCCTCTTCCTCCCTCTTCTTCTCCTTTTTTTTTTTTTTGAGAAAGAGAGAGAGAGAGAGAGAGAGAGCTTTTCGCTTCTCTTTTTTTTAGAAATTGAGAGAGAGAATCCCATTCGCTAGATCCTCATGGATTTTTCAAAAGCTGTTTGTCCCAAGCCACATCAGAATACTTTGAGACGGTCTTCTTAATTCACACGGGAATAATCACCAATCGGGTTGAAATTAATCCACCGCCCAAATTGGGTAAGCAAAGGGTATAGTATGTGGGGATGTAGAAAGAAACGCTCTTCGTCATGTCTAAGGCACTTGAGCTAACACTAGAATTCTCATGCAATAAATATACTTGAAGATTGATGCAAGTGAAGCAGAGAGAATTCTAGCCATTTTTATCTTTTTTTTAATAGAAATTGCCCCAATGTGGGGTTGTTCCTGACAGTGGTTTGAAATGAAGCTCCGCTCAAAGGGTTAAGCAAAGGATAACCTGTAGTGTGTAGATAGAGGAAATGAATGCCTCCCATCATTTTGGTCATCATACTTTTTGCGAGAAAATCATTTACCTTGTTAGTACGGAGTTTCCAACTTAGCTCACACTGAGGATTAGTATTCAGGATGTGTATGGAAATGGCTCGCCTTTCGTCGTTCTGACGTTTCTCATTCAACAGATTGCCTGATCAAAAATTCTTTCTCAACATCATGTATGAAATTTCGCGAAATGTAAGCTCCTATCAAGCATGCTAAGCGTGTTCAAATTCTTTTTGTGGAAACACCTCTCTTCACTTTGAGCTCACTACATGAGTGCTTTGCAATTTCCTCTTACCAGCTTCGCCGCTTGGCGGCAAACGAGTGAATGAATTTGCAACCATCGAGGTTTTAGAATCGCCTAAGGTCTTTGGTCTAGTTCGGTCGGGCATTCTCGTCTTCTTTTGCAAAAAAGAAAGTGTAAAAAGCTTTTTATTATTGATTTACAATATTTACATCATTCACCAACCTCGGGGATCGAATCCAGATTGTTTCGGACCACTGTCACTCCCTCATGCCACCAAGCCGCGGCGTAGTTGGCATTCGTGGGGTGTCGTACTTTTAGTTAAGTGTTGGCCTGGAAACGGCATATCCTTCCATATCATATCAGATGGCTCTGTTTTCCACTAATCTCGTGGCGGTTGACAACCCCCTATCGAGAATGGTATGAACTCGTGTTAGAATCGAAATGATTAAGGGTAAATTGGAAACGATACGGGGTTACCCTTTTTAGAGCTTGCTCGCGCTTTTCACTTGCAATTTTCCTTCTTGAGGTTATTCAACATTTTTCTTTACGGCATTTAGAGGCATCGTCCGTAAATTAATTTGCGCCAAATCTGAATTAACAAAGAAACCATGCATTTAAACATAGAAAAGACAACACTGCCCCCCTTCCCCCTAATTCTAGACTCCTAGAAAGCAAGAAAATATCCCACGCAGGGGATTGCATGAAACGAAATTTTACTAATTTGGGCCTATGCCCGCTTCTTCTGAGGGTTCTCCGGTGATCGGCTAGTCAGGTACGGATGGGTGGTGTTTGAGAGCCTAAGATCACCGGCTTCGGATCACAAGTTACAGCTTTGGGGTGTCATCAACGCTGAACTGGTTGACCATGACAGCAAGCTCATCGCCAAGGCAACTCGACCCGTGGGGATGTATGTTCCTTCCCTCGGGAGGCATTGATACTGACCTTGTAAGATTGATTCTCCCATATTTTTCTCTAACGAAACTTGATTGTGCTGGGAATTGATGTGGGGAACAGGACGACGAGTGAGGAGGGAGATGAGGGTAGTTAGAAACCAACAGCTTCCAAACATATTTTGAGGCAATGGCGGATATCCTTTTTATCTCCTCTTTCAGACGAGCATTTTCAATCCTCAGACGCTGCTCATCAAGGGACATTTCACCGAGGGCGGTGGGGTCACCGCACTTAGGGTAAGTGGCAGTGCTGAGAGCTTCTCCATACCTCGCGTGCTCTGCTTGGAGCTTTTCAATTTCATCCTTCAGAATCACATTATTGCGGCGTTCATGTCGAACCTTCGTTAGGGTTCGCTTATTTTGAAACCAAAATTTGACTTGCGAAGGCACCAACCCAAGCTTTTGGCCCAGTTCCTCTCTTTGTATGTCATCTGGGTAAGGGCACTCCTTGAAGAGAGCTTCCATCTCTTGGACTTGACGTTGAGCGAAGCGCCTCTTTTTCCGAGGTTGACCATTGCTATTGTTGTCATCGTTGTCGGGATCTTGAATGCCGTTGTCGGAAGGATCCTGTTCTATGGTTTTGGTGTCAGACTTGGTCCCGAAATCTTCGAAATCTCTCATTTTTAATGCTTCGTTCGTGGAGCTCCACTCACTGGTCATGTCCAGCCAGTGATGGTGGCTCTCAAACATGCTCATGAAGTTCGACTCGCTGGTCATGTCCAGCAAGTGATGGTGGCTCTCAAACATGTTGGGTTGAAACATCTTTGACTGATTTTTGTTCCTTCAAGGCTCTCTACTCTCTCCTGTATTTTTTGAGTGGCCTTGTATGCTCTGAAGCTTTCTTTTGAACACGGATGAAAAACACCAAGAGGACGTCTCTCTCAAGATTTCACGTCTTCTGCATGAAAAGTGCACTCTTTCTAAAAATCTGCCGTGTTTCTCGCTCAGTTTGTCTTCTACTTCTTCTTCTTTAATGTGGTGGGACCTCCAAATCTTTTCGCGAAGTTTTCGGACTCGTTGGGCTTGAGATTGCAGACCAACGGTGGGTCTACAATTGACGGGCGAAATAGGGAACTTGGACCAATGGACGAAAAGGGAAATTGGACCAACGGATGAAATAGGGAAAGGCACTGACGAAAAGGACGAACAGAGGATAGCACCGATGAAAAGGACGAAAAGGCTTTTGTCGTACAATTCGGACGGTGTAACACAAGCAGCTAATTCGTAGAAGCCGTAAGCTTGCTGGGTTGGCCTCGAATGCTTCTTTTACGGAGTGGCAGATATTGACGTTATTCGGTGCGGGAGCAAATGATGGCTTCTTCTTTATCGAAACGCCTGTATTTTTACCTAGTCCTGATTTTATGAGGATCGTCACTGTAACCTTTCCTCACTTTCCTCTTGCTATAAAAATCAGAACTTGACGTAGAGCAGATTAACATCTTTGCATCCTCAGTTTCAATTATCTAATCATTCCTCTGCCTTCAATCTTTTCTCTTCCGTCTTCAATAACAATGGCCTCTAACCACGTCTTCTCGACCGAAGCTTTAGCCAAATGGGAGAGGCTTTATCATCTTCTTGGCCGAGGCTAAGTTTACATTGCCCGTCATCCGGATACTGAAGCTGAGATCCTCAGTCTATTTAGTGGCATGGACACGGCTTCCATTGAAAACACCAATTTAGAGAGGGAGTATAGGACATTCCGGACCCTTTTCATCAACTTTCTAGAAGCTTATCGGCGCGTTGATCAGGAGGTTATCCTGGCTCGTGTTGTGAGAGCTTGTTACCAGGATCAGTCTGAGTTTCTGGCGTTGGCCCGTTACCTGGTTGACAAGCACGAGAAGGCTGCCAAGCTCGTCAACGAACGAGTCTCATTGTTGGTTCGTGAGAGGGAGAGACTGGTGGAGCGTTTAGCCCTGACCCAGACCTACTACGAGCACGACTCGAGTGACATCGTGATGAAGTTCTAATGTGAATGGCTAGAAGAGAGGCTTGAATGCCTGACTATGGATATAGCCCTCGAGAGAGCCCTGATCCCGAATCTGGAGTCCGCCTCTGAATATCACGGAGCCAGCGCGACCAGGCTCAAGGAGAAATGCGATCGCCTCTTCCTCAAGCTTGCGGACCTCGATTCCCGGAGTGCTCAGCGCGTGCAGAGCATTAACTGTATAGAGAGTCAGTTGAGCTCCTTTGTGACGCTTATTAGGGCTCAGTTTGGTTTTACTTTTCCCCCTCGATGACTCATTGTAAGGCTTGGTGCATGGAATGAAAGGATGGTTCTCGTATGTTTGTGTTTTGTTTCATCCCATATACGGCTTAAGGCATTTCCCATTGATAGATTCAGACTAACTGAAAATAACAGTATGAGTACAAATTAAGTATAGTACTTCTTTACAGAATCAGAATTGACAGGGCTAGAGAAAATGCGACCATCCATCTCTGCTAGGATCAAAGCACCTCCTGGAAGGACCTGCTTCACAATATATGGGCCGCCATAGTTCAGAGCAAATTTTCCTTCCGGAAGAGAGACTATAGACAACAACTTTCGTAGGACGAGGTCATTCACTTTAAAATGTCGAGGCTTAACTTTTTTGTTGAAGGACTTGGCAACTCTTTACTGATAACACTGGCCATGGCATAGAGTCCTGAGTCATTTTTCATCAATTAGGTTCAATTGATCCATCCTCTGTTGGATCCAATCAGCTTCAATCAACTTGACTTGAGATAGAATACGCAAAGAAAGAATTTCTACTTCAACAGGTAATACTGCTTCCATGCCGTAAACAAGAGAGTACGGGGTTGCCCCAGTCGATGTTCGGATCGATGTCCGATATGCCATGAGTGCAAAAGGCAACCGCTCGTGCCAATCTCGGTGGTTCTCAGCCGTCTTAGCCAAGATCTTCTTGATGTTCTTATTGGCCGCTTCTACTGCTCCATTCATCTGAGGACGGTATGGGGAAGAATTTAGATGCTTGATTTTGAATTCATTGAACAACTTATCAACCAACTTGTTATTCAGGTTCGATCCATTATCAGTGATTATGGCCTCCGGCGAATCATATCGAGCAATAATATTTTGATGAATGAACTTCACCACGTTCTTCGCCATGACTGCAACATATGACGCAGCTTTGATCCATTTGGAAAAATAATCAATGGCGACCAAGATGAACCGATGCCCGTTAGATGCTTTCGGGTTAATAGTGCCAATCACATCGATGCCCCACATACAAAATGGCCATGGCTCAGTCATCTGATGTAATTCGTTCGGAGGAACGTTGATCTTATCACCATGAATTTGGCACTTGTGACAATTCCGGACATGCTGGATGCAGTCACTTTCTAACGTGAGCCAATAGTAACCCAATCTCATTATTTTCCTTGCTAGCATATGACCATTCATGTGGGGACCGTATATCCCTTCATGCACTTCAAGCATCAGGCGGACGGCTTCAGTTGAGTCAACACACCTCAATAAAACCGAATCAAACGACCGCTTGTACAGGCTTCCTCCATTCAAGAAAAACCTCAATGCTATTTTCTTGATATACTTCCGGTCTGACACGGTACTCTTCTCCGGAAACTCCTGTGTCTGAAGGTATGCTTTGATGTCATGATACCAAGGTTTGCCATCAGGCTCTTCTGTCATGGTCATACAATAAATTGGTTTTTGCAATACTTCTATTTTTAAAGGCTCAACTTCTAGTCCACTTGTGGCCTGTAGCATTGCTGACAGCGTGGCCAAAGCATCAGCGAACCGATTCTGAGTTCTAGACAAGTATTTAAACGAAATGTCATCGAACCTTTCCGCCAATTCCTCCAAACAAGCGTGATAGGGTTGTAGCTTGGCATCTCTGGTTTGCCATTTCCCTACTATCTGAAGGATGATCAACGCCGAATCTCCAAATACTTTAAGTCGAGTTACCCTCATCTCGATTGCCGCCTGCAACCCGAGAATGCATGCTTCATACTCGGCTATGTTGTTGGTGCAAGAAAATATTAATTTTGCGGCTACAAGATAATGCTGTTTGCCCGGGGATATTAAAACTGCCCCAATGCCCGATCCCGACAAGTTCACAGCTCCATCGAAATACATAGCCCATACATACTCATCAACGGGCATAATTCGGTCCTCTGGCGGGTCCAAATCTTCACTCGCCCCAGGATTTTCGACTAGGACGTCAGCAATTACACGTCCTTTAACAGACTTCTGCAGCAAGAATTGAATATCAAACTCAGATATAAGGATTTGCCATTTCGCAAGCTTTCCAACCAAGGCGGGCTGGTTAAGCAAGTACTTGATGGGATCACATTCCATTACAAGTAGTATCCGGTAATGCAACGTGTATTGCCTCAGCCTGTGAAGCGCCCAGACAAGCGCTACGCACGTTCTTTCTGCTTCTGAATAGTTCATCTCAGAGGTGGTGAACTTCTTACTCAAATAATAAATTGCCCGCTCCTTTCTATCCTCTTCACTTTTTTGAGCAAGCATGGCGCCTAGAGACTCGCTGTGGATCGTAAGATAGAGGATCAGAGGTTGCCCTGGCGCCGGTGGGACAAGTACGGGCGGATTCATCAAGTAGTGTTTAAGCTCGTCGAACGCCCGTTCACACTCTTCATCCCATTTGATTAGCGCATTTTCTTGAGAAGTTTAAAGAAAGGCTTAGCTGTCTCAGATAGCTGGAAGATAAATCGAGCTATATAGTTCAGCCTACCCATCAGGCTTCGAACTTCCTTCACCGAAGTGGGAGATTTTATTTCACAAATAGCCTTCACTTTTGACGGGTCAATCTCAATTCCTTTATTACTGACAATGAAACCAAGTAGTTTGCCAGATACTGCCCCGAACACACATTTTGTCAGATTGAAGCGCAATTTGAATTTTCGAAGCCTATCAAACAGCTTTGTCAAGGTCTCCACATGATCTTGGCCACGCCGGGTCTTCGCGATCATGTCATCAACATAAGCCTCGATCTCTTTGTGCATCATGTCATGGAAGAGGGTAACCATCGCTCGTTGGTATGTTGCCCCTGCATTTTTTTGACTGGAAGGCATCACTCTGTAATGGAATGTGCCCCACGGGGTTGTAAATGCCGTCTTGATCTTGTCGTTCTCATTCATTAGAATCTGGTTATAACCAGAGAAACCATCCATGAATGAGAACAACTCGAATCCTGCCGTACTATCTACGAGCATGTTAATGTGAGGGAGTGGAAAATCATCCTTCAGGCTAGCCTTGTTCAAATCCCGATAGTCCACACAAACTCGCACCTAGCCATCTTTCTTCAATACTGGGACTATATTAGCCACCCAGTCAGCATATTGGGTAACCTCAATGAACCCGACATTGAGGAGTTTCATAACTTCTTCCTCAATTTTCTTTGCTAGCTCTGGCTTGTATTTCCGCTACTTCTGTTTCTTAGGTATCATCGAAGGATCAGTTGGTAAGCAATGTTCGACGATCGATCAATCAAGACCTGGCATGTCAGCATAAGACCAGGCAAAGATGTCTTGATAATCTCTCAACAACTTAGTCAAACGTTTGGCCACATTTTCAAGAAGACTTGCCCCAATCTTCACCTTTCTAGGATTCTCCACGTCACCAAGATTGATTAGCACGGTTTCCTCAATAGTCAGAGGTTTAGACTCCTCATGAGTTTCCAAGTTCCGACGTATCTCGTCATCATTCGAATCATAGTCATCCGAATCATCTGATTGGTCTGTATCACATACATTTGGATCCACTGTAACTGTTTCTATCCCTTCACATTCCTCAAGGTCATTCACTTGAGGGCCAGCGCCCATCCTTTCCAGCGGTTCTTCGGTGATTGCACCGATGGACGCTCCAGCAAACAAATCGGTAAGATAGGGTATACCACCATCGAAATCTACTCCCACGACGTTCGGTTCGGGCTTCTCAAAAACCCATGGTGGCTGGTCATCTTCGGAATCATCAGACAAACTGACCAGAATCGCTTTACCCTTCTTCTTAGGTGGACCAGTCATGGCCTGGGGCCATTCAGGAAAAATGAGCCCAAGATCATCTTCAGTCGGACTTGGCTCTAAATGCTTATACCCCTCTATTATTCCAGCTGAGTGAAAGGTACGATCAATGGGAGGTGGCAAAGGACCGTGACCTGCTCTTCCTCCACGATGACCACGGCCTCTTCCACGGCTCCCCGACTTATGGTATCCCAAACCAGCTGTGTGGGATTATGTCTTTATCTCGATCGGGGTACGAATGCCATGGCCTTCCTTTCCAAGACCCTTGCCTGGTTCAAAACCATTGCCAACCATCACCTTTGCAACCATAAGTGTCGTGCTAGAAACATTTGGAATAGGTAAAGGCGTATCAGGGGAAGCCTGGATAGTATGCACTATCTTAAGTGAATGATAGCTAGCCTCCTCGATATGATCAGGCTCGACATATGGGATAG
This sequence comes from Lenwebbia sp. NSW1173648, assembly GCA_029784005.1. NCBI lineage: Eukaryota > Viridiplantae > Streptophyta > Magnoliopsida > Myrtales > Myrtaceae > Lenwebbia > Lenwebbia sp. NSW1173648. Next base: position 15,482,151 of record JARCGZ010000009.1, read on the forward strand.
CAGTCGCATTATAAATCGGGTGGTCCTCTTCTTCATGAACGGTGACCAGCTTCGTTTCAACTACGAACTTTATCTTTTGATGAAGGCTAGAGGGCACCGCACCAGCGTTATGAATCCATGGACGACCCAACAAGAAATTAAACGCCGAAAGGATATCCAGCACTTGAAAAAGAATATTGAACACAGATGGTCCAATCTGCAGCTCCAGGTTAATTTGGCCCATAACATTCCGTCGAACACTCGGACGGAAGTCTTGGCCGGTTGCATACTAGACGGATCAATCCCGAGACGTTTCAAGGTGGCCAGCGAGCATAAATTCAGAGCCGAACCGTTGTCAATAAGCACCCTAGCCATGTGAGTCTCTTTGTATTTTACTGATATATAGAGCGCTTTGTTGTGGCCACGTCCCTCAACCGGGATTTTCTCGTCGAAAAATGCTACTTGATCCTTGAGGATGATTGCTCCGACAAAGTCTTCCACCTTATCTTCTTCAATAGTCTCGGGTACATGAATCTTTGAATAAATAGACAGGTCTACTGGAACGATACTATGTGTCCCCTCGACTTCCCTTAACCTTTGCTCCATCTGGGCTATGATTTTCAAGGCCTCCTCGCTCATTCCCCAGGCCACAAGGGGGCCTGGGGTGTTGGGATCACAGGTGATGTGCTAGAGCCAGCACCAGCGAAAATAACGTCTTCGAGTGGTAAAGCATGAGTAAGGATGGGGTCCGGGACCCTATCATGATTGTCCGCTGGAAGAGGTGGAGTGGGCGCCACGGGCCGAGGGACCGAGTTAGACGGCAACAGCTTGGCTGCAAAACTAGTTGCCATTCTTTCCATTGCCATGGACATGATTCCTTCAAACCGCTCGTTTATTGCCTCCATATGCTCCCTGAGAGCCTCCTGAACTGCTGCATTGATCTCGACTCTGTCGGCCATCTTTCTTGCTTTCAAACGGGTATTATAAGGGTGCAGGGACTCCGTGATAAATTACCTACAAAAGTAGAGATGGAAATGAGCACAATGAGCAAAGAAGTGAGTCGGTCCATGACACCCTCCTAGACCCAGAAACCGAAATAAGCAAGACCAAAGAACCAAACCAGGCAATTTTCAGCTTCGTCGGCTTTCACGAGAAAATTCATATTAATTCGCAGAATGATCGAAACACTGCAAAACTTTACGAACAAAAGGACAAGACATGGATGAACAACTTTCATTTTTTAAGCTTAGGGAAATCCCAGACGGATCAATACAGTTTAATGCTTCTTTCCAAAAAATTTCTCAAAAAACTGGCTTGTCCGGTTTTTTTTTTTTTTTTGAGGATAAATGGGCCACCAAAAATGCTAATTGATGCCCAAAAATTTGCAGATCATTAGTTCAAATCCCATTCTACCACTTTCATGTTTTAACTTCTTGTAAAAAAGTTCATTTATTAGTGGCACACAGTGAGATTAAACTGAAGTCAGGAAAATTCCGAAAATCCAGACAGTTTATCATTCATCTTAAATTTGACATTAAAAGGAAAACACTTTGGAATGATCCGAAAATTTTTGAGGTAATAGACTGGGGTCTTACGAATGTTTTTTTCGAGAATACCATGTGAGCCAATTCGAATCACAAAATTCATAAGAAAATACGGAAGACCCGAAGGTTAGTCTGAACAGTAGCCTCTATTACAAGGAAAAAATCCATAAAGTCACGAAATAGACATGCAACTGAAATGAAGCTAAACACGACTCATATCAAGACATTTTCCTCTTCTTAGAGGCAACACAATCTATAGATGAATGGGACTCCAACTCTTTTCGAAGTCGTGCATTTTCTTTGGCCAGAGTCTTCATTTGCTTTGTTGCCTTTTGAGCCTTCTTCTCGTAGGCTTCTATCTCGGCTAAATGAGTGGGCTTTACAATCACCAACGGGAATTTCGGAAGCATATGAGTCGGTATGGAATGATGGTGAATGTATCGGGCCTTCGTATGATAAAGCTTTTCCTTCCCTTCAAGCTCCGCCTTGGGTAGTAATAGTGGGCAAGTCTTGGACTTGAGCCAAGTTTAATCAAGACATCTGAGTTCGGTTCTATAATTCTTGGCCGTAATGAATTCAACTCGCAAAGTGTCCGGCCCCATAGGTGGAGGAACATCCTAGAATGAAGGTAGCGGTATCCGAGCACCAGAAATGTGCGAGTGCTTGCATAACCCCAGTCTGTAATCGAATGTCCAGGAGCGGCAATATGTGACCCATACGGCTAAAGACATAGCTCTGTGCATCGATACTTAGACGGTACCACATCTGCTTCAACTCGGCCTTTGGGAATACACACGAAACGAATATCATTGTGTCCCATTGTCTATAGATCGCGTGCCAAAAACCTAATTATCATGGATCGACCCGAAAAAAAAATTGATATAAGACAAGATGAAGTTGGGGGTCATACTTTACCGTAGGATAAGAAAGTAAACAATCACATAGACATGCACATGATTCGTGAGTTATCCTTATTCTAACTATCCTAAAGGCTCGCAAATTGAAGTGAAAGACTTGCGGCAAGGCGACAATCTCGCGCACATAATCAAAGTTAGTCGTGATCCCTTGACATAACCAGGATTAGCCGGGCCTTTCAACTTCAGTTTCTCAAGTTAAAAATTATAACCCCCGCTTCGGTAATCCTACCGAGCACGAGTTCTAACTTTTGAAACTCATTTTTGAAAAGAGAGTCGGGATCGAATTCGGACTAACTTTCAACCGTGATCACACGGAGGACGCTAGGATCCAATCTCGATACCATCTTAAAACTAGTGGCCCGGGTTCGGCCACGGGTAGTGTGTGGTGTAGTGCTAAAGCAATTAATCATGCATAACAGTTAAATCCAAACACCGCTTCAAAAGGTGCACAAATTAAATAAGGAATTCCCAAACACCACAATCTACAAAACAAAGGGGTTAGCCAAACACTCCTCCCCTTATAACTCCTATTCTGCAAGACCATTTAATACCTAAGAATGAGAATTCAAGCAAAATTTGCCAAGCCAAGGGACAATTATCACGAAAATTTTCTAGCCTAAGTCCTCCTGTAAAAAATACCATCCCCAGCGGAGTCGCCAAGCTGTCGCGACCTAAGAATCGACTTTTCCAATTTTAGGTTAATGGATTACCAAATTAATTAATTAGATTAATTAACTTAGCTCGAACCCTCCCAAGTTCTACCAAATCGCAACTTAGGTTCAATTTCATGCAAAGATTTATCTTGGAGTCACCACTAATCGTTTCTTGGTAGGCCGATTAGAAACCTAAGTAAATTAGCGGGAGAACTAAATTACTTCTACGAACCAGAGATTAAGGGTCTGGGAACTTGATTACATTAATTTTTAAATTAATGCCCTTTCGGTACCAACTTCACGAAAAAAGTTCAATTTGGCAATTTTGATACATTCTCACTTGAAGTCCAAAGGTGCAATTTTTTGGGTTTTCTTTTTTATGAAAATGTAAGAATTAAATTACATGCAATGTATGCCGTGAAAGTTTAATAAAAATGCAATCTAATCGAAATATTTACAAGATGGATTACACGTGCAATTATCTACATGATGCTAATTTTGGAAGATGCAATTTTTAAGCATGGTGGAATGATATGTCCGAGAAGATTTAATCGGGATTCCAATCAATTAGGTAACAAAGTTTTTGAATATTCTAAAAAAGATTAGAATCGTTACCTAGTTTGGCGGATTCGACTACGGGGTTCGAACCTTGAATTGTCTTGTGGATCAGGACCTTGGATCACGGCTCGAACGACGGGGATGGACTTGCGGCTTTGTGTTGATGAAGGGATTGGCAAGGGGGACTCGGTTGGGAAATCTCTCAACCGAACTCTTTCTTCTTTCGGACACAAGTATTTTCTCACCTCACTTTGATGATTTTTTTGTTATATCTCTCTCCAAGCTCTCAAGAACTTCTTCTCCAAAGATTATTTTCTCCAAAAATTCTTCTCCCAAAGCTCTAAAAAAAAAACTCTCTTCCAAATATTCTTTTCTCCAAAAATTCTTCTCCCCAAAAGCTCTCAAAAAACTCTCCTCTCCAAAATTCTCTTCCTCTTATCCTTTTATAACTCCCTCATTCTATATACCTTTCTAATTTCTCCACTAACTCCATCTTCCTTTCTCCATCCCTCTTTCTCCATCTCCCTTTCTCCATCTTCCTTTCTCAATCTCTCATTCTTCATCTTCCTTTCTCAATCTCCCCTTCTTCATCTTCCTTTCTCTATCTTCCTTTCTCAATCTCTCATTCTTCATCTTCCTTTCTCAATCTTCCTTTCTTAATCTCTCATTCTTCATCTTCCTTTCTCTATCTCCCATTCTAATTTCTCCACTAACTCCATCTTTTGGTTATTTGCAAAGTAGTCCCTCAAGTTTTGAATACTTGCACTTTAGTCCTTGAGGTTTTACGTATTTGCAATTCAGTCCCTGAGGAAATATTTCTTCTTCTAATTAAGTCCGAGCCTTCAAAGGATAAATTCTTCGCCAAAATTCGTGCCTAGTCCAATCGCCTATCATTTTAAAACTCGAATCTGCAGCCGTTAGTCTGAATGCGATGCATGAATAAATATGAAAAATTACATGATTATTTTTGGCAAGAACTAAAATTAGTTCTAATTTTTTTTTATGGAAAAATGACTAGAAAGGTTAGTCAGAATTTAGGTGTCAACATCATGCTTCTATATAGCTTCTAATCAACCTGTTTGCCCTGTTCATCCTTATCTAGCTTGGATGAAGAAGACATTGGTGATTCAGTTTTCTTGATCAAACTTCTTCACAATTTCCTTCACATACTTCTCTTGATGTATTGAGGTTCCTTGTTCTGTTTGATTCACCTAAATTCCAAGGAAGAAAGTGAGTTCTCCCATCATGCTCATTTCAAACTCGTCTTGCATGATCTGAGACAAATTCTTGCAGAGTTTTTTGTTAGAAGAACCAAATATGATATCATCAACATATATTTGAATGAGCAAGATATCTTTACCTTCCTTTTTGATAAACAAAGTCATATCTACTTTACCTTTGTCGAAACCTTTTCACAAAGGAAATTACTTAACCTCTCATACTAGGCTCGCGGTGCTTGTTTGAGTCCATACAGAGCTTGCTTGAGTTGATAAACATGATCTGAGCTCTTTGGATCTTCAAACCCTGGTGGTTGTTCCACGTGCACCTCTTCATTTATGTAGCCATTCAAAAATGAGCTCTTGACATCCATCTAATATAGCTTGAAGTGGTTGTAGCAAGCATAGGCTAGGAGCAATCTAATAGATTCCAGTCTGGCTACGGGAGCATATATTTCATCGTAGTCAATCCCCTCTTCTTGAGAGTATCCCTTGGCTACGAGTCTTACCTTATTTCTAGTAACTTTGCCCTTATCATCCAACTTGTTTCTAAATACCCGTTTAGTTCTAATGATTGGATAATCCTTGGGTCTGGGCACAAGTTCCCAAACTTCACTCAGTTTAAATTGATGTAGCTCTTATTGCATTGCTTCAATCCAGCTTTCGTCTGAAAGAGCGTCTTCAATTCCTTTGGGTTCTACTTCAGATACAAGTAAGCATTTATGGCATTCTTGAATTTGGATCTGGTCTTGATTCCATCTTCTATGTTTCCGATGACAAGATTTGTAGGATGATTGGATTTGTATTTCTAGTTCTTGTTTCTACTGTATTATTGATCTTCTGGAGACGGATCTTAGTTTTCGTTTTCAAATGTTGTAGCAGTCTGAGTATCATTGATGTTCTGAATAGCTTCAGATGATGTTTTGTCCTCAAATGATGAAGCTTGCTCAGATGATAGATTCTTCTCAGATGATGTGGTGATTTCAGCGCCTATCTTTTGAGTGTCATTTCCATTTTCAAACCTTATGTTCATTAATTCTTCAACTATTCTTGAGCTCTTGTTAAAGACTATGTATGCCTTGCTTGAAGTAGAATATCCAAGAAATACACCTTCGTCTGATTTTTCATCAAACTTACCCGAACGATCACTTAAGTTTTTGAGGATAAAGCATTTATAGCTAAATACATGAAAGTATGCTATGCTTGGTTTCTTGCCTTTGTAAAGCTCATAGGGGTTTTCTCAAGCAATGATCCCAGAAAAACTCGATTTATGATATAGCATGCAGTAGAAACAGCTTCTGCCCAAAAATGAGAAGGAGCTTTGCTTTCAATCAAGAGTGTTCAAGTCATTTCTTGTAAAAATCGATTTTGCTTTCAACTACTCCATTTTGCTGAGGAGTATAAGGAGACGAAAAATTATGTTGAAAACCATTTTGATTACAAAAGTTTGCAAAGATTTGGTTTTCAAATTCTCCCCCATGATCAGTTTTGATGCTGGAAATTGAATAACCTTTTTCGTTTTGAACTTTCTTTGAAAAACTTTCAAAATATGAAAATGCATCATTCTTATATGCAAGGAAGAAAATCCAAGTAAATTTAGTATAGTCATCTACTATTACCAGACAAGACTTTTTACCTCCAATGCTTTGGGTTCTTGTTGGTCCAAAGACATCCATATGTAAAAGCTGCAGAGCACGATTAGTGGAAACTTGATTTATTGACTTGTAAGAATTTCTTACTTATTTTCTAAGAGTGCAAGCGTCACAAAGTTTTGCGTGCTCAAATCTAGCATCTAGGAGTCCTCTCACAAGCCTTTTTGAGGAAAACTTTGAGATTTGTTTGAAACTTATGTGTCCCAGCTTCTTGTGCTAAAATTTTGAGTCGTCTTTGACTGACACTAGACATTTCACATCCTCAGATGATGTATCCAGAAGATACATATTACCATGTCTGTGTCCGGTGAATGAGCACTTGTTGTCCCGGCTAACACCTGAGCATTTATCCTCCACAAAAGAGATTTTGTATCCAATATCACACAATTGGCTTACGCTAATAAGATTAAAATTCAAACCCTTAACCAATGAGACGTCATTAATGAAGAGGTTGCCAGTCTTTACTGTTCCTTTGCCAATAATTGTTCCTTTGTTGTTGCCGCCAAAGGAGACACTTCCTCCATCAAATTTGGTAAGATTGATGAATATTTTGGAATCTCCAGTCATGTGTCTAGAACACCCACTATCAAGGTACCATTTGTTTCTTCTTTTCATTGGTACCTGCAAACATCAAAGGAATTCAAGTTTTCTTTGGTACCCAAATCTGTTTGGGTCCTTTTGGGTTAGTGAAGTTTGCAAATCTCAAAATATCTCGTGTTGGTCTCCAGATCTTAAGACAATAACTTCTGGAATGTCTTGGATCACTACAGTTTGTGCATTTTGAGACGTTCTGTCCCTCAAATCTTATAAATTGCTTATGAAAGTGATTCTATACGCGTGTTTCAAAGGTCTTCTTCTGAGTCTTTCTTTTACTTTTGGAAAATCATTTTTCAATTCACTTTCCTTTTGAAAATCAAGTCCTGATTTATTATAGTAAGGGACTTGTATGGAAAGAATATGTTGTAATGTTTTTGAACCCGAGGAAAACTTTTTGTTGATATCCGAAATTTCCTTTTTCAAAGAAACATTTTCCTTTTTCAAAGATTCATTCTTGATTTACAAATCCTCACTTTCCTTAGAAATCAAATCAGATTTTTCTTTGATTTGAGAAAATTTGCTTTCTAGAAAACTTATTTTATCCTTTTGAGAAACATCATTTTGCTTTAAATAGGCAACTTCCTTTTTTAATTCAGAAAGCCTTTTAAGAGCAGTTTTATAATCTGAACACAATTCATCTATAAATTCAGATACCTCAGAAAGAATGCTAGGATGAGTTACCTCAGATTCATCCTCAGAGTCTGAGTTGGCCATTAAACAAATGTTGGCAAAATCCACATCACTTTCACATTGTGTCGCTCCAGGTTTTAGCTTTTAGAGCTTTCTTGGATTTTTCATCCTTTCCTTTCTTCTTTAGAAGAGAACAGTTTGGTTTGATGTGCCTTCTCTTTTTGCATTCATAGCAAATCACATATTTGCTTTCGTCTTTGTCACCAGATGATCATCTCAGATCATGTTGCTTGAAATCTCTTTTGCCTTTGAAATTTCTGTTTTTCTTCGCCATTCTTCTGAACCTCTTGACCATGAGTACTAGTTCCTCATCGTCTTCATCCTCAGAATCTGAGACATCAGAATCAGCATTAGATTTCAAAGTAATAGATTTCTTACCTCTCGATTGAGTTTCCTCATTGATTCTTTCATCCTCGTAGGATTGAAGAGTTCTAATGAGTTCATCCATGGATAACGGTGAGATCCTCAGAGTCTCTCGAATGGACGTCTTGATGTTGTCCCATTCTTTTGTGAGTGCCCTTAGGAGTTTATTCACTCGCATCGGTCCAAACACTGGTTGCCCATGATAGGTGAGTCCATTCACTATTTCAGTGAATCTGTCGAACATCTCTTTCACCATTTCATTAGGCTTCATCTTGAAGGCTTCGTACTAGCCGAGGAGTATGTTGACTTTAGTCTCCTTGACTCTGTCTGTCCCTTCATAGGTTACATAGAGCTTGTCCCAAATCGCCTTTGATGAGGAATGATTTGAAATACATTTGTATTCAGTAGGAAATAATGCACTATAAAAAGAATAAATAGCCTTAGCATCTAGAACATCTCTCTTTACTAATTCAATGACAGTTAGAGCAGCCGTGGGAGTGGTGTTGGTGTTGTCCCCTGCATTTGATCCACCTGAAGTGCTTGCAGATGGATCAACGCCTCTTTGAACAACATCCAGATCTGCGGTTCTTGGCATCTGAGATATGCCTTGAATTTATTCTACCAATCACTATACTCTTTTCCTTCGAAGTAAGGTGGTCTGTTATTGCTTCCGCCTTCAATCCATGTGGGAGAAAAATTGCTAGCCATAAAGATCGTTAGCTTAGAAGTAATAACACTTCAATAAAAATATGAGCAGCAGGCTCTAATACCAAATTGTAGAGGCTAGCGTTATCACCTAGAGAGAGGTGAATAGGTGAATTTAGAGAATTTTAAGAAATTAATGCGGAATATAATTAATCTGCTCAGAACTTCATTCAGATGATATTAGCTAGTAAAATCTGAGATTCCCTCAGAAGCAAAACTTCGTTCAGATGATTCTATTAGGATGATATAAGAAGCTATCAGATGTAGCGCCGTGCACACAATTACTTTCACAGATATGTAAACAAAAAGATTAAGGGAAAGAGAATGTACACGGGGGATTTATATTGGTTCGGCTTTGTTCAAGCCTACGTCCACTTCTTCACGCTGGCAGCCAATCGGCTGGATTCCACTAGATAATAGCTTAGAGGATACAGCTCAGTGATGTCTCTTGAGTCGAAAGACTTCCCGCCTAACACTCAATACTCGAATGTACACGTCTAAATATTACAGTGTATAGATCGAGGTGAATATAAAACGTTAAAGCTCTCACAATCTTGGAATTTTGAACTCTTTTCCCTCTTATGCCAACTCTTATCTCTTCGGCCTTGAGATGTCCTTTTATACTCCTCCACCTCCAACTACCCGTTGCAAGGCCTCCAGAGGATCGCTCTCCAAACTTCCCATTTGGATGAGATTGTATCTCAGGAAGATCTCGTAGCCGTTGAGGTCGACAAAGGGAAGTGTTCCCCGTTGGATCAAATCGCCCATACAATCATGATCCTGGGTTTCCATAGATGGAGTTCTTCATTAGGAAGGTCACACTCATCTCCCTTAATCCGCATCCTTGATTGTTCTTCAAGATTGAGAATTTTCAAGAATGATCCAGCTCGATTACTAGCCGTTGTGATGATGTAATCTGTCAATTAAATCATCTTCAATTATATCTCTTGATATTCTGATTGTTGCGCATGAAATACTTCTCTCAGAGCTTGAGCCTCATTCCAACGTCTGAGCTCCTCACAACGTATGAGCTCCCCCGCTCAACGTCTGAGCTCTTCACAACATCTGAGCTCGATACAGCATCTGAGTCCCTCTGAACATCGTCTAAGCATATTTTCCTGATTCAATCCTATGTATCCCGCACCTACGGATCATCTGTATATCAATTCAGATATACGATATCATGGATTGTTTTGTCAACTTCAAAATCAATTAGGGGTTTTTCTCAATAGCCTGCAAATAGTCCTTGCCTCTAACCTAACATAATTTCTAGGCAGCTACACTGATCATGACTAAAAAAAACTTTTCAAGCTGAAGCTATTATCAGGTTTCGGCAAGGTTTTCTCCGAAGACAAAGTCGAACTAACCGTCTAATAAAACTAACTAAGCAATGGCAACAAAATGAAGCCATTCATCTTCTTTTTCCTAATTTTTTTAAGAGCAGCTAGTCATTATCTTTGGTGTATTCTCTTTCCTCACATATTCAAGCAAAAGACTTTCCAAAGATGTGGTGTGGGATTCTGGAAGCGGTTTGACATTAAGGCAAATCAGCAGCATTTCTCTAGTCCTAAGCCTAGTTGGTGAATCACCAAAATGCATTGCACTCTTGCGCTTTCATTGTCTACCCCCAACAGGAATGCACATGAATGCGAGTAAAGGCACGACTCACGAGGCCACTGCGAAATACTTAGGTGGACTCAAACATTGAATGATCAATGAGACCAGCAATCTACATCTGATAGAGAAGCCAGAGGACATCTAGAAATGCTGAAAGTACTTCAACAGACAACCGATCACCAGGTTAAAGGTAGAAGGATGGTGGGAGACATATTGACCTTTGAGTGATTCATTTGTGATTGAGAAACTGTACTGTTATGATGTTTTATAACTTTGTGGAGATGACTAACTAGAGAACTTTTTTTTTATCTCGGAAAAAACCTCCAATTTTAGGTCAAGTCTCAAATCTGCCCCGACCATTTTTTGTTTCGGAAAAAATTCCCAACTTTAGGTCTAATCTCAAATCTGGCCAAAACTTTTTTTGTCTTAAAAAAAAACTCTCAACTTTATATCCAGTCCCAAATCAGCCTGAATTTTATTTTGTCTAAAAAAATCTCAAACTTTCAATCTATTCTCAAATATAACCCGTGCTCCAGTCCCGACTGGACGTGGCATTTCCAATTCGATAAAAAATTCACATTATCAAAATAATGGGGCGATAAATACAGACTGATTTGATATTTCCACGTGGATAACAAATCCACCCCAATAATAATTGTTAAAATTCTCCAAAATGAAGTTATTATAGGATAAGAAAATTGGAACGAATAACGGCAATTTTTGGACAGATAGCTAATGGGGCCATATTTGTTATTTGAGTACAAACTTAGTGATTTTTTTCTTAAACAAAAAAAAAATGAACTCCTGCTTCCATCATCTCTTCCAAATTGATATTATACCTTTTCTAAAGATAAAGACAAGGAAAGATAGAATAGGTCTTAATTCCAATATGACCCACATGCCTCATTAGCCCATATTGCTCCCGAAAGAATACCTATGATTAACGATTAAAAATCACCGAAGTAATGTCTAAACCCAATGATTCAAGGCAAAGATAAAACCGTCGCTGGAATTGAGATCTCATTCAAAGAGAAAGATATCAAATATCTAGAGGGCGTTGAGTTTCTCGACCCTTTGTCATAGGATTAGCAAGTTCTATTAGTATTTATCCAGATTTCGTTCTTTCACTATCTGTTGACAATCGGGGTAGATTTGGGACTGGATCTAAAGTTTGTGGTTTTTCCGAGATAAAAAAATGTTCGGGGCAGATTTGGGACTAGGCTTAAAGTTTGGGATTTTCTCCACAAAAAAAAAAGTTCTTAGTAGATTAGGAACTAAACCTAAAGTTAGGGGTTTTCTAGGGAATTAGGCCTATTCAAATAGGGTATAAAGTACATTCGCACCAAACGCTTGACCATTCAATCAATCCCATTTTCATACATAAGCAATATGCGACATCTCTATAGTAACTAGGGGTGATCGGTTCCCGGTCTAGTCCGATCCCCCTCAAGAACCGGGAACCAGACTGATGGTCTCGATTCTCGAGTGTTCCATTGGACCGGAAACATGCCAAAAAAAAAACATGCACCATTCATGCTATGGTTCTGGAACAAAACAAAAAAAAAAAACGTAAAGATGACTACCTACTGTGTTTCTTCTTATAAATGCAGTACATACATGTCAAAGTTACATCAAAGGAGAGCACTGACATACCACATCTCCCATATTAGTGTTTTAGTTTTGACAGATTTTGGGTTACTTTTAAAAAATAAAAATAAAAATAAAAATTTCAACCGGTCCTGGGCCCTTGGAACCGGGCACCGGACCGCCCGGCCACCGATTCCAATTTTAAGAACCGCGAACCGGACCGTCGCCCTCTAGAACCGCGAACCGAATCACCGATCCTGGTTCGGTCAATCCGATTTGCTCACCCCTAGTATTAACTCACTCAATTTATTACCTACTTTAGCTCGTCATTTACCGAGCCTCGCAGTTTTATCATTTAGCTTATAGACAGACATTTTCCCAAGAGATCGCACATCCTGGTAGTGTTACCTGAGCACCTTAGCTTTGGAGTATTGCCATTGCGTCAAAAGGCGCCTCTATGAGTTAATCTCATAATCATTCTCCTGTGTTGTGTTTGGTGCACAATTCGATTTATTCATACCCCATCATTTTTGCCGCTTCTTCTCCAGGCTCTCATATCCCGACGTTTTTTCCGCCCTCGTCGAATCAGGTGGTTACACAATAATTCTGGCGAAGAAACCAAAATCAAAAGGAGCGGTCTGAGTAATCAACGACCAGGATCATCGATCCACAGAGCCGACTGTGGGCTCAAAACAGATCCTGCTTTGCGAGTAAAAAGAACACAACGATGATGAAAACACTACATAACATGTGGGACCTACTTCAATCCACGTGGCTCAGACGGGGCTGTTAGAATTGACTCCAATCTGGTCGGACGTCCGTGGCCTTTCCATCCTCTAATCCAACGGACCAGATGTCTCTCGATCACCGCCACACCTCGTGCCCTGATCATGTCTCGCTCGGTCTCTCGCTCGCTCTGAACATGGAGCTGACGGTCATATCTTCTCCGAGAATGTGAATACGAGGCGGGTGAAGCCCCTCGCTCGATCTTCAATTCACTTCGCTGAGCTGCGTTTGCTCTTTTCTTCTTCCATCTTGGGCTAATGTGGATCTGGGAATCGTTTGGCATTCGTGATTTGTGGCGGGTAGCTTTTCTTCGAAACGATATGACCGTCTGATGCACATCGAATCTTGATTTGCGAATTCTGCGTACGTGATCAGTTTAAGCTTTTGGCTGGTGACTCATTGTGCTTTGAGACTGACCTTAATGTTGATTTGTTGTGCAGTTTCACAGGTTTAACATGAATTTTGTAGGAATTAGGGGGTTTCATGAACTACCGGGTCTTGATTTTTAGTCTGGTTCCCTAGTATTGTGAATTTTCCTCGTGAATAGGTTTAGGATGTATCTTGAACCTCTTCAGTTCTCCAACCGGATCTTAGGTTTTGCATGGTCCTAGCATTAGGTTTTCGTGCTTCTTTTAACTCTGTTTGCTGTTCTTCTTTAATTGCTGTTTCCTGAGTTGATTGAGCTTGTGCTAATGAATTATATTGCTCATATTCTGGAGGGTTCTAAGAGTAGAAGCTCGACGGTCGGTTAATTTGTCAAGATTGACTGATGCCAAGTGTCGGGAGTTATGTTGAAAGATGATAAAATTTTCATATATGTTTTTGGATCTATTATTCATTGGAGCAAGTTCAATAAGACAGGAAGCTCATGACTTATAACTTACAATGTTGGACACTCCTGCCATATAGGTTTGTCTTTGGGTCAACTTAGATGGATGTTGGAGCTCCTGAACGACATAGAGATAGCCAGATAGATCGGTACCCTCTGCTAATGGAACAAGGGGAGAGTAATAGTGATCATCAGCACATAATTGATGTAGAGAGAAATGGGGACACCTCATTGACCTCATCTCATGATGATCAGCAAAGCAGGGTAGACTCAACAGAGGATGAGGATGAACTTTCACCTAGCGTGCCAACCCCTGCGGATCAAACAACTGTAAATTCATCAAACAGATTGAACTCCACGAATACCTCTAGCACAAGGAGAGGTGATGATTACCACCAGCATCGCAGAAGTCCATTGAATTCTGGACTATGGATTTCAGTTGAGTTAGTTGGTACTGTGGGTCAAATTATAGCATCCATAGTGGTGTTGTCATTGTCAAGACATGAAAATCCAGAGGCTCCACTATTTGCATGGGTTGTAGGTTATGCATCTGGTTGTGTGGCAACGCTGCCCATTCTTTACTGGCGTTATCGTTCTCGCAATCGTGGTCGTGATCAGGAGTTCAATCGATCGCATCAAGGTACTTCTCGTAGCAGTCAATCGGAGGCTAGACCTTATACAGCCATCTCTGTCACACGGTCCACAGATGAGGGCAATCAACATTTTGAAGAATCAGTTCCATGGAATGGCCAAATTGCAGACACTCTGAGTTCACAGTAAAGTTCAATTGTTCTTTTATTTCTTATACTGCTCGTGGATTGATGATTGCTTCTCATCGATTCAAATTGGATTTCATTTTCAACCAAATAAAAAAATTGGATTTCATTTTGCACGTTGTGGGATATTATTGGCAACGTTCGGAACATCCTTGTCTGTACAATCTATGATAGATGGAATCAAGAGCTAATTTCTTTTTTGCAGACTTAGTGGACTGGTGGACCATTTCAAGATGGCCTTAGACTGTTTTTTCGCTGTATGGTTTGTTGTCGGCAATGTGTGGATTTTTGGAGGTCACTCTTCGCCTTCTGATGCTCCGAAACTGTATAGGTACCAATTTCTAGCGGCACTATTCTGTTCTGTCTATACATGTAATTGCTGTGCTTGATCACGTACACATGTTATGGCCCTTTTGCAGGTTATGTATAGTATTTCTAACTTTTAGCTGTATTGGGTATGCCATGCCTTTTATACTTTGTGCAACAATTTGTTGCTGCCTACCTTGCATAATGTCTGTTCTGGGCATCCGAGAAGACTTCTCGCAGACAAGAGGAGCCACCTCAGAATCCATTAATGCTCTTCCAATCTACAAATTCAAGTTGAAACAAGACTTAAATGCTGATGGCGAGGATTTTAACCCAGGAGGAAGTGAAGGTGGGGTCTTGGCTCCAGGGACAGAAAAGGAGCGTTTCTTGTCGGGAGAAGATGCAGTAAGCTTAATACCCACTCATGTCCTCCCATTCCAATTCGGGAGTTACAATACCCTCCTGCTGAATTTTGACCTATAATCTAGGGCTAGCATTTGATTTTGTGTCCTTAAAAGAAATGCCTTCTCTCGCTTTTGCTTGTCTGTTCCTTAACATGGTGAAATTATCACAATAGCAGCAAGTCACAAATTGATGTTGCCATTGTATTCGTGCAGGTGTGCTGTATTTGCTTGTCAAGATATGCAGATAACGATGAACTAAAAGAGCTACCTTGTCACCATGTCTTCCACGTCGACTGCATTGATAAATGGCTAAAGATCAATGCTTCGTGCCCCCTCTGCAAAAGCGAGATTAGCGAGAGCGGCAGGCTTTCGCAATCTGACAGAGACAGCTAGGACCAAGGACAGAGTTCTAAGTAGCTCAAGAATTTGCATAAGGGAGCTGCCTATGAATGTGCCAACTGCCGTGTGTACCCATCAGACTTACGATGAAACAAGGCCTCTTTCACATAGAGGTGTATTGACTTGGCACAGGTAACTGGAGGTTATCTTTGCAAAGAGGTTCTCTCGCCACGCGTCGGGTGATTCGCCGTTGCTACACTATTGAGAAGTGAATTCCTTACTGGGGGGAGATCCCACTTTCTCAGGACATGTAAATGTGAGGGCGAAGTTGAATGCTCGACCCGTTTGCTGGGTGTCCTGTGAAACGATCTGTGAGGGTGCTGCAATGGCAAAGGAATCTTTGTGCACAGATCGACGTATCTCAGGATAATGGTAATGATGTATATAATGTATTGGAGAGCCCGGCACATGGTGTATTGAATCATGTAAATCGCGGTAGGCTGTGACTATTCATCGTGTCGTGTGATTCTATTTCGGCGCCCTAGAGGGGGCATGCTTTATGATAGATGGAGGACCTCAGTATTATTTGCTGTTACAGTTACCCAAGGCTGGTCAAGAAATAACTAGCAGGCTGTAGTGTTCAATCAAACTTCTCGCGATATAATAAAAGATTGCTGATATGCACAGAGAACAACTTAGTTTTTATTCACACCTTTTGTGTCGTAGAAAACAGAGTGGAGTAGAGTTTTTTTTATTTTTTGCGTGTTGCAACTGACTAGGTCGATGGCTCTTGAAAGTCTGCTTATTCCGGTAATAAGTAATAAATCAAAAAGTTGTTTGGAGACATGAAATATAACACCCCCCCCCCCCCCCCCGGGGGGGGCTCCACGACCAAATGAACAAATGCGAACAACTCCAAATTTTTATAATAATAATAAAATTGAAGATAGATTAACAATAGAATTTGGAAGAACGTCATGGACAAAAACTGATAATAGATAGAGCAATAGCATTTAAGTCTTGGGTTTTGTCTTTTAAATGCACGGTATGCAAGAGATGAGAGGGCATTCCCCAGGTGGGTCGGTTTGGGATTCCATAGAAAAAGGAAAATTTGCTCTATTCTTCAATTCATATAGGGTCGCGCTTTTTCCACACCTAGATTGGCTAAAACACTCCCAACAAAGTGTTGTGATCATTTTACTCATTGTGGGTCCCACCTTTCAATATCTTCTGCTTTCTCTTAAGCTGTGTTTGGTCGTTCGGATTTCTTGTCATGATAAGACTGGATATGATATAATAAGAAATCCAATGATTTGTCATATCCTATCTACTGTTTGGTGAACTGCAGATATAATGTCGGATAAGTAGAGGCAATGCACAGCTGAGATCGATTCTATTTTGCTGAAACATCAAAATGCTTTAAAAATTATTTGGTGATAAGTTCTAATGAGTAAGTTATTGTTGAGCAGAAATTTGTGCCATCTAAATTCGAGCACAACATCAATTGAACAGACCTAGTAGAACTAGTGGTCTTGATTTGGAGTCTAATCATTTGAAAATGACCCACTGGCCTTGCTCGTAGTCTTGTCGTTTGAGTAAATAAGTGCTGAACAATGAAATTATTAAGCCTCTTTTCACAAGTTGAAGATTCATTCATGCAGGTCATCTAAGAGAGCTACCTTGAAAGTCAATAATCAACCCCGAGCTCTCCATAATATGTCAAAACCCTATTCGAATGTTGGAAAGGTTCAAGTAATTAAAGAAAGAGGGACGTGATCTCATATCACGCCAAACTATCGATTAAAGAACGGGATTGTGGAGATACCCAGCTTTGCCGCCGGAGACCCTAGCCTAGCACCTCCGGAAATGCGACCACACTTGACGGTCGCCGCTGCTGGAGAGGCAGCCCAGCACGGCGAAGAGGTGGCCCGGCACGGAGGAACGGTGGTGGCTATGGAAAAAACTTGGTTCTCTTCGTGTCTGTTTTTTTTTTTTAGAAATCCTATCCAGGTCTATCCCACCCCCTCCCCTAAGATATTTTTATCCAGGCTATATCCCTTTTTTATCCCCATTTATCCTATCTTGGACATCTACCAAACACGGGATATAATAAAATATATCATATCTTGATTTTTATCCTGACGACCAAACACAGCCTTAGGGTGCAAATGATAACCATTCTGTTCCTAGCAACAATTTTTGGATAGAAATAGAGTTTTCTATTTTTATTATTGGACAAGTTTCTGCGTAGAGAAACGTGTAGAGAAACGTGTTTGACAACGACACAAAATCTCTTCCTAGAACAGAAATTTGTGTAATAACAGCATAAAATTTCTATGGTGGCCAATCACCGGGCCTCAGAAGGGCGGCCGACGACCAGCGATCGGCGACCAACAGCCGGGGAGAAGGAGGCGAGAGAGAGGAAGACTTCACGCAAGAGAGATGGAGTGAAAGATAAGAAGAATTCTTATTTCTTTTTCTGCTTTAGAAATAGAAAAGTAGAAAATTTCTAGTTCTCATTTATGTTCCAAACCTATTTCTGGACTAAAAATTTGTTCTAGAAGTAGAAACATGAAATTGCGTTACCAAACAGATTTCTGTTCTAAACTTGAAAAATGTTTGGATGAGAAATAGAATGGTTATCATGCGCGCCCTTAGTGTCCTTTTTTTGGGTTTATTCTTTGGGGGTCCCACTTTCCTTCATCTTCATCCTTCCCCCTTTCTCTCTCCTTTTACTTTCTTTTCTTCGACGTTTGAAATGGTTTTTGCGTCGTTTTTACGGTGGGTGCTAGATAAATTTATTTAATTTGGAGTGTTGATTAATGTTGAGTAATGTGGTAATTTTCCTTGTGATGGGTTCGGGCAATGAAGTATAAAGGTGTATTTTCTTCTTTTTCTTCTTTCACCTCTTTAATTTATGTCTGGGAAAAGTGGGTATTGATTCATTCGTTATTTACTGTTGAATTTGATTAAAATTGATGCTTCTGAGAACCTTTAATGAGGCCTTTTGGCATTGCTAAGTTTCTCTCCTTCTTCTTGGGATTCTGTTAGTTGAAGTTTCAAAATTTTGTGTGAAAGAGTGGAAAGAAGAAAATCGAGTCTTGTCTGATTCTATAGAGTTTTGCTTTTCACCAAGTAAAAAAAAAGGTTTATCTTCCCATTAACTTCTAACTATCGAACTTACTGAATTCTTTGACCCTATTTGGATAGAGAATGCATTTGATTTTTTAAGTGGATTTTGAGTATTCTTTCATTGAAAATTTCTCTGAACTGGTTTCCGTTGACCTCTTTCTTTTTTGCAATCTATTTGGCAAAATGATTTTGAGATGCACATTTTGATATCTCCCCATAATATTAGTCTAATTATGGTTCAGACTCAGTAAAGGATGAAGGGATTTTTTTTTTCTAAGAAATTTCATTTTTCTTCTCATTTTATAAGGTTAATTGAAAACTTTCACCATTTTGTTTTTTGTTCTAGATAAAGTGGAAATTCAGTGGGCAAGCTAAATGCATTTTCAATATCAGTTGGTAAAGTTCATTGGTGGCGGTGCAAAGTATGGTTAGATCCCTCCTCTGTATTATATTGAGTTGGTTTTGAATAGAGAATGGCTTCCATATGTTGCTCAGCCACCAATTAGACCGAGAATAGATCAGATCATTCGACCGAGTTCTGTGCTTTTATGGAGGTGATTATGGCAGCATTTTCTTTGCAAGAGAGAGAAAGATGCCAAAAGTGAGATGAAGAGGAAGGAAAGTGGGACTCACAAAAGAAGAAAACGAGAAAAGAGACACCAAGGAAAAGCTTAAGATGCTGAAAGGTGAGACCCACGATGGATGAATAGTCATGACATTTTATTGGGGAGTGTCTTAATCAAATTCGGAGTGGAAAAGCATGGCCCTTTACATATTTCGTACCATTTATGTTATTATGCAGGTTGTAATCTCAAATGAGGGGAAGGGTATACATAATTTCCACCTTCTTATGTTGGTGCCAGAACCACACAAACGGCATACCTTTTCTATTTTATTTTCAGAGTTTCAACCGACTTAAAAGCAAGAGAAATTGTCCAAGGGGCTTAACAGACAATTTCTTTGAAGGTTGTAAAACGAAAACTCAGACGAAAAAAAATATTTAATTTCCGTACCAGAAATTCGATCAAGTTCGGCAAAATATATGGCCCCTCTTCAACAACAGTACTATCAGGAAACCATTTGTCTCCATGATCCATCAATTTCATCAGTGATATGAAAAAACCAAAAGAGAAGATAAATTAGGAGGTTCATATTAGCAACAGTGACCAGACGGGGATGACATAGAGCCGAGGCCCGAATCAGTCACTAGCATACTTCACCCAAAAAAGGGGAACTTTCCTTACCTAAAACAGAAAAACAAGAACAAGAACCAACCCAGAAGAGCATGTGTGATTGATGCAAAATCTATCATTTGTAACATCTCTCATTCCAAAAATTTTCACAGAATGCAATGTTTATACAAAGGGAAAACAATGGTTGACATAAACAAGGAAGTACAACATATCTCCAGAAGTAGGTTTGCAGAGGCCACTTGTTCTTGATGCCGACGAAGCATCGGTTCTCAAAAGTTTCTCCTGTCGCTCCTCCCCAGGGATCTCCTATAGATTGTAAAACTAACAATAAAAAAGGAAAACCTTAGTTTAATGCATTCCCATGGAGCCCGCCACCTTTTCTCATTCATGCCCACAGACACGCAAGGCTATGAAATCTGACCGGAAACAAAAGTGGAGGAAGATTATACACAATTAGAAAAATAAATTCCTAGATGAGAGGGAGAGGGAGGGAGGGCGAAAAAGAACAGAAGTAAATGCCAATCCAATAAAGCGACAGAATGACCATGAACTGGAAAAGGCCATATGAATGATACTTCCCCAATGGCTGAACACACTATCTCCAAAGCCGCGGCTTGGTCGCTGTGACCCTAACTCTCACGCATACTGATGAATGTAGAATTACATTGCCCAAAGTGAGCTTTCAACGCCACTTGTTAGATAGAGAGGTCCTTAAAAGCTTCCAGTTTTCCATTTGGCACAAGAGAATCCATGCTTATGCTGCCAGCAGGATGGTTGACTCCATTTTCAGGATTACTAGAAATCTTGTTGTACGAGGAATTAGGAACTGCAGAACTGCGACTTCCTTCAAAATATGTGGAGTGCAGGAAGTATTCGGCACAACGCACTTTCCATCCTGTTAAAGATGTATTGTGCGAGTGTCAGAGACACCATCTCAAAAGTCAAATCTAGCATTATCCAATCATAATATTTCACTTCCATATTCAGTAAAACGAGCTGCAGGAAGATAATGCGTGTAAGCCAATAAGCAAGTAGAGATAGAAGAATCGTTATCGCATTGACCGGATTTAACCTCGCTGCAACCAAATATGCATTGGGCGTCTACCATTTTCAAAGCTATATAAATGGCAAAAACGGTAGCACTCAGTACCCTTTATTTTATTGAGTAACAAAATTTGTGACGAAAGCATGATTATGTCCCTGAAATACAGACAATAGCTCCTTCCCTCCCTCCCTCTCTCTCTCACACACACACTTGCTATCCTAGACTGCTAATACTTCAATTATTCCAACAGATATTCCACACTCATAACTTTAATTGGCAACAGTTGACGAGATCAAAACTTACTTGACGCAGCATCCAGATCAACTACTACTGAGGAGAGTAGCTTGTGAACTGCAATACAGTCCTTGAGTTTCCATTCCCCAACTGTTCCGAGCACTCCATTTCTATCCAACATAACATGGACATGTTCAACAGATTATCGAGGGGATGGCAGCGTAAAAATAGTCCAAAACAAACGAAATGAAGGAAGATGGTAGAACTTCATTGTACCAAACTGTACCTTTGCACCAAGTTGTTGCTTGAATCCTCAATTAATGTCACGGCCTTGCCCTTATTGCCTGGTTCCAAAAGATACAGCATTTCAGCAGCAGCTGCTCTGTGCATCAAGGAATCTGCACACCAAAAAAAAAAAAAAAAGACCAAGCTTGCTCAGAACATGTTATAACATGTGTATAACAAATCGTCTGAGGTTGATGATACCTTTATGTTTATCAAGGAATGACTCATTTGCCTCTAACAGAGACTTCTCATGCAACTGACTGCAAGATCAATGGTTGTGTGTGTTAAGACTGTCATATAAAACAAACAAACAAGCAAGATATAGCAAGTCCGAAAGATAGGCTGTGGAGAACCTGATTTCTGGTCGCTCGGCTTCTAATACAGTCCAAATAAGTTTCTCAGAGTCAGTAGCTGGGGCAGCCATGGAACTAACTTCGTGGAAAAACCTTAACTGCAGCATAAGCAGCAGCCATCAGGAACAGTAACAAGCCCTCAAAGTCTCTAGGAACCGGGGAAACAATATAGACCACCGACGAAAAGAGTTGAGGAAAAAGCAGCAGCGAGACAGATTAACATACTATGACTTGCATCAAAACTTACAGACACCCAAAAGATGCAACAAATATATCAAACAGCTCAACCTAAGGAGTTCAGAGGACATATGAGAATTATGCAATATCTTGAGAGCAAACAAGAGTGAAACTAACCAGGCACCTATGTGTGTCAGGGCTTTCAGCATCCAACCTGAGCAGCTGCTTCACCGCCTGAATCCATGAAAAGGGAGCAGCACGAGAAGATGCATATATTAAAATGGAGTTTAGCGGAAAATTACAAGCAGCACATATATAGGAAAAAGAAAGAGAACATTTACCAGCTCATCATAAAGTTACTCCGAACGATATGATTTAAGAAGTTTCCAGAGTAAGAAGACTTAAAATCATACTAGAAGTCACTGAACAAAAGAAAAAAGAAAAGACAAAGTAACCCCAGGCAGAATTACCTGAAAAGCAAGCAAAGTTTTCCGCTTTCTCATATTTACTTCAAAGGAAAGAATGTGTGTTTCCAAAGAATTGGGAGAGTTCCTTTGAAGCAGCTTCAAGTACTTTGTTGCCTCTGATAGTGGATCCTCAACCTACCACCACATATTCATAAAGAAGGTTCATGGAGTCCAGGCCACAGCACTAACTAACTATTAATATAAAGGAAGCATTTACAAAGAAAAATTGGCGCACAAAAACCTGCAATAACTTCTCCCCATGAGGATCAGGATCAACAGGCTTGACAGGCTTTTTCCCAGACTTTGAGACACTAGTACTGCTTGACTCTTCAATTTTAACTTCTGCTTCCTACAAAAGATGCAAACAATCAGAAAACTTAACAGGAAGAGAGCACAGAAGCACTAGAAACTATCAGTACTTTCTTAGCCCGTGCTTCTGCCTTTCTCTGTTTTTGTCTCAGCTTCTTTTTCTGAGAAGGAAGCAATTTCGACATTTCGTCATCTTCTTCAGTGGCTGACTTGGAAGGAGAATCGAACAGTTTAAGATAGCATCTGGACCATAAAAAGGCATTTCAAATGGAAGCCACCTAGCAGTTGATTGGTAATAGCACAAGTACATGACAACCAACAGCTGACAGCAAAGAGACAAAGCCAAATGCAAATGCAAATCAACACACCAAATTTATGTGGATACATGCAGCATAACGATTGAAGTTGAAAAAAAACAATTGAAGCATGAGTCTCATCAAACGTATCTAGAAACATCATATAGTTTGACAGCAGGTGTCACAGAGACCACTTAACACCGTAATGGGGAACAATAAAAGAAAGAAGGATGCTATACATTATTATAAAATACCTCCTATCCCTTCACAAAACAAAATAAAGGATCAGCTTACACTTCCCAGTCAATTGAGGTAAAGAATCAGCGGCAAAGTAAAAAAGTGGGATGCCTTGTCTAGGCAACCATGGTTCTTCCACGTTTTCAGCCTATCATATAAATCATTTTGGCAAAAAAAAATTTAACACCTCCAGTATCACATCTGCTGGGAGAGGCCTTCTTGAATGGTTCATAAGTAGAAACCTAACCCCCACATGTCACCACTTTAAGTGGCCACATTTGAGAACCCCTTTTGGGGGTTGTCCCATGTGAAGTAGGTTAAGCCAGATGGTAACAAAGCCATGTTTCAATCCTAAGACCAATGGGTTATGGGTGAATTGCAATGCTCAGAGTAACTGAAATATGCAAGCATAAATCAGCAAAGAGTGAACTGTTCAAGAACTCCTTGGATATGCTACAGAAGGGTCATACTAGGCATGAAGCATCGGTCTTAGGTGGAGAAAGAATACTTTATAACCATCGATCTCTAAGCAACCAAATTCTACAGACTTGGACCGCAAAAACATCTAGTAAGACAAACTGGTGCAATTTCTTATAGCATCAGAAAGCCCAGCACGAGTTGCAACAGAAACCCAAAAAATAAGAAAAACAAGAAGATCCTCATTCTAGAAGATGCACGAATAGACGTTTCACCTGATAGCTCCAGCAGCTGCTTTATGGAAATATGGATACGAATGCAAACGGTCTTGAAACTTCAACATTTCCACATATGCCCGAAGAGTCATTTTTCTTAAGCAATATGAATGGAAATCAAATTGGTCTTCTGTGATATCTGCATAGTGCTTCTCCACAGCTAAAAATTTTTTCAATGCTCGTCCAAGATCACCTTGGCGGAAGTAACTTTCACCAGAAGCAAGTTCATACCTCCAAAATACACATCCTTTAGCATCCACAACAATATTTACAGAAAACTGCAAAACCTGTCCTGTATAGTATGGAAACATACCACATGCACTGCATATCATGAAGGTTATTGTGCTGATCACCATCTTTTGTGAACAAGACAGCAGTTTTTTCCGCCAAACTCACCTTCAAAAAGGAATTTTTTCTTCACCCAACAGACACATAGCAGATAGAAAGATTACCAGAAAATACCACAGATGATTTAACAACATAAAAACCTGGTCAGCTTGCAGCATACGCTTGACACATTCACTGTTGATGTAGCGATCAGCAAGATCCATGCACCTAGCTTCATCTGCCAAAGCAGCTGCAGCTGCCAAATCGCCAGCATGCTTCAATATTCTACTCTGTAGATTACAGAAAAATGTAAAGAAGTTGAAAATCCAAAATAACTAAAAACGGTAAAAAGAATGAAATAAGCCCAGAATGTCATTTATTGTGCATCATCAATGAAGCATACAGACCTTGACAGAGTACAAATCAATTACAGTTGGAGTATGTTTAATAGCCTCATCAATTTTTGACAGAGCAACATCAAACTGGCCCCTTCTATCATAATGCTGCGCCAATACACAGTCCGTAAGAAATCTCATGGAGGCAAAGAAAATAGGACACAGCAGAGAGCCACCTAATGAAACAAGGGAAGCTGACTAGAGAAGAGCCCACCTGTGCCAGAAGAAACAAAGTCCACATAAGAGTTGAAGGTGGCTCTTTCTCTTCCCTGTACCCACAATTGTGAGGAACCAAACAGAATACTTAATACGATGACGTAATCAACATCAAAGTTTTCTGAATTAATTATGGTTATCATGAAATATTGCAGCATGTGTCGACCACATCCTAGCCAACCCACCCCCGAAACATTAAGGGATTTCCGGCAATACAAACCATGAAAGCCATATTGCATGGCTAGCAGACCAGACTAGCAAGTGACCCACCACAAGTATACGACTTAAGTACGAATACAAATGCTTCATCAAGTTTTAGAAATTGCCCCTTAGGAATAAAAAAGATCCCGGTAAGAAGTTAAGATAGTTCCACCATACAAAGGTGTTAATTTGTGGATTTACCACCAAAAGCGTGTTTTCTAGTATTTTCATGTATTCAGCATCTGCAACACAAAAACTTCAATCTATATAATTATACGTTCTAATTGACACAATGAGCCAGTCAGGTGTAATGACCTTCCTGGATATCCCTTGGTGGTCCCAATTGAATGCTCCAACTCAAGAAATAATTGCTCCAAAATGTCTGCCTGCAAGAGAGCACCAACCAAGAAAAAAATATCCAACAACCATAAAAGTTCTCACAGATGCACCTCAAAGAACAACTTCAGTAAAAGGTTGCCAAATTGTCTTAACATTTGATCCTTGTCATAAACTAACCTTTCCAGGGTGATCATACAATGGGGAGAGATCAGAAAATAGTGAAGGAACACCCTGCAAACCGAACAAAAAATTCAAAAAACTGTCGCAATTAGTTTAACCGTCATTATTCCACATAAAGGAATCACATAACCTTAGTTAAGAGAGGCCTTATGTAGTTAATCGCAGCTTTCCGCAACTTGTCACCTTGTAGAAAATCAAGAGGTATCCTCTGAAAGAAATAGAGAACAGATTTACAATGTGATCAACAAAATGTGATTCTGCTTATAATGGATACTGACGGAAAAACGGCATTAAAAAATGGCTACAATAAATTGAAAATGGTGAAAGTCACATAAATCAAAACCAAAAAACTAACCCAGAGAACGAATGAAGGGGAGAATAAAAGAAACTACTAATTTAGTCGGTGGAAGAAAAGAGGGAGGGACTGATCTATATCTTTCATAAAAACACGTAAAGCCAACTGTCAAAAGCTCGTGCGAGATTCTACACAAATTCCCTTCGTAATCTACAGGCTGGTAAACAAAACCAGCAAGATGCTATTGTCATACTAAGAAATCTGTCACTAGACCAATCCCACAAGAGGACAGATTAAAAAGTGGAAGACCACCTGCTTCTGAGAAAAGCCAACACTTAAACCCAGAGAAGACGCATGCTTTGGTTAATACTAACTGTTTCATCCATGAACAAACAATGTTGTTCAGGGGTACATACTACATAGATATCGTTTAACAGGAAACCACAACTCGGGACCTCTCTTATCCAACAAAAATAAAACATTCATCTTTTCATTTTGGTTGTGTGATGTCATATCAATGATTACGACAAGATAACTTATTTCAAAATTTTAGTCCCCCATCAACCATTGACAGACACTACCATTTTCTGCTTCAGCTAAAGTAAATTTTAGGCATGCAATTTATTCTCTCAAACTAAGTAGCCTAACAAAGAATCTCCTACTAAACTTTTACCTCTCTAACAGGTATTGTTCAGTAAAAAGCAAACTTATGTGGCGATGTAAGGCGATAACTTTGTCGCCCAAAATATGCGGCAATAATGCCAAGAAATCTCACTCCATTGCCAAATATGATGCAGCTCAGTAGGAATTACTGGATCTTGAACTGAGTATATTGTTTAGGAAACATAAAGTAACATAATGCTCTCACCTTAACAGCAGAGGACCAAGCAAATTGCTCTGCAAGGGATCCATACAGGGAGATCAACTGAACAATTTCATCAGAAGAGTACTGACCATCTGCTTGATATAACCCAGCACATTTCTGTAGACCCTCATAATAGCTGACAGCCAAAAGAAAGAGAAAAGTTAGCGCTTGAAGTGAAGCATTTGCCTGTATAAATGCAAGTGAAGGCACATGGAATTTCTTTCCCGCTAGAGCACATGGAAGTTAAAAGTCTCAAGTCATTGCAGATTACTGATTTTAGTTTCACCAACACCTAGTCGACAACAGATGACAAGATACAAGTACATCAAATGTGAAAATGTAGGACAAAAAGAGTTCAGTTCAGATGTTAGGGTACCTATCCAGAAGTTTTTGCAACTCCATCATGTATGATGGAATCATCCAAGATTTGACCTTTAAGCTATATATTTCAGCTAATTATCACGAAACTTGACATCATTGTCTATTTTTATCTGACAGAAGAATTCTTCCACTTTGCCAAATCCACGGAGAGAACAAAAAAATCACCTGTAATTATCTGGATTCATTGAAAGCAACAGCCGGTACAATTTAGCACCTTCGTCAAGGCGACCAAGCTTCACCAAGAGAAAAACTTCTTGCTCTTTATAATCAAGTCTGTCAAGCTAGACACCCAATCAAAGAGTCAATAAGCAACCAAGGTCAACGGGCTTAGCTTAGTAAGGTAGCAAGCCAATGAATTGAGAAGTTGATGCTTACAATTTTTGGCTCTTTCTTGTACAATTCCTCAAGTGCTCTCTCCAGAAATCCACATTCTTCCATCAAAGAAATCTGCACAACATAGCAGACAAAATACAAAAAACAAATTTAACAGACTAGGGAGAAATGGCCAAATCAAGTCACATTCCTGGTATATCGTAGGAATGAAACACCTAATTAGATGCCAGTGAATCAACTCTCGACAGAAGTAGTTCATTTGCATACTTAAGCACAAAGTGCAGCTTCTCTCCAAATTTACAAAACTGTAACTCTGTTTAAGTGTAGTTAACATCTACAAAAGACTTGGTTAGCAGAGGTAAAGACACAACAGGTGCAGATGGAGTTCATGCCAAGCTACTTCTCAATTGTCTTCATAATTGCATAGTTAATCACATCCTTAAAACGAAATATGTATGACCAGTGTTACCAGGATCGCTTACCCTCTCTCCAAATAGCGATCTGGTACACCACCATTTTAGGCAATCCCATCATAAGTTAAAAAACTTTTAAATCTGGAAGAAAATATCAGAGAGATGGAACATGTCAACTGATCTTGAGCTGAAGCAGGAGGAGGAGGAGGAGGAGGAGTCTAGAGATAGATAGCTCTGCTTTTCCAGACTTCGAGCGATGTGCTAAACTTCTAGATTTGACTTTTCCATCCTTCTTTTATCTTTATTGGACATATAATCAACAATGAAGAAGGGATCATGGGCTCCTCAATATTTTAACTTCAGAAGGGCCAAAGGACGTAACTTATCTAAGCCCGAGTCATTGTCTAAAATCCAATGGCAAGACAGGCACTAATCTAATTAGAAAGAAAACGTCCAAATAAAAGTAGAGTCTGCATGAACACTACTCCAACCAAATCATACTTAGAGTATGTAATTTTAGAAAAGAAACAGTATTAATATACTATATAAGGTATATGTGCATAACATTAGAGTGATCCCAAGTAGCTAACTATCTAAGCCCACCCGTGTTCTGCGAACCAAGGAAACTAGTGAATCCATGAATTAGAATTCGTACCACATACCATAACGAACTATGTTCCAGGTAACATGGTGTATGACTAAGGTCTACAGATGGCTCCAGCAACATAAATTCCGATAAACATTGACTTGTATATAGTAATGAATTACTTCCTCTACTGAGTCAAGAATCAAGACATATCAGAATCAAAAGAAAGGCAAATAAAATGAATTCAAGCGAGTACAGCACGCATGAAATACCTTGTATAATAGCATTTCCCCATGTTCACACCGCTCATTTTCAGGAGGATAATCATCTTCCAGTGTCCCTTCATATGCTTCCAAAATATCAATTGCCTTTGAGGGGCTAGCAAAACCACACAAAATGTTTGATGCACAATAAGCATGGAGAAAGAAAAAACTATTCCATAATACCGGTTTCTGTATGGTAATTTTGGTATGTCTACCGCACACATACAGACGGAGTTGCATCTCTCCATTTAATGCAATGGCGCTAACACCAAATGTGGGAGATCCAACTAAGCATAAAGTCATGGAGAGCTCAACTGGAACTTTTTCATATCATCTACACGAGAAGAGAGGCTCAACCTGATACACTCAGTAAACACACTATATGACTGCTTAATATGTAGAGTCGAGCACATTTAGATGCTCTGCCACCCACAATCACTCTCACCGACTCAGCGAGATAACACGTCCTGAGATGCTAATAATCTTTATAAGGTGGAAGAGTAAACCTATCAAAAACCCACAAAGGTGCAAAACAAGAAAAGAGAAAAGAGCAGAATCATAAGTACATGACTTAGCAGAAGAATTAAACAAAGAATAAAAAAAAAAGATTAGGGGCTCAACAATCATCAACCCAATAGCTCACGGTAATCTATGACCATCAATAGCTGTGGAAAGCATTAAGCTCCTTGATAAAACAAAAGAATCCAGAACAAGCAGTGCATTAGTTCACTGTTCACAACAGATCTTTTCCTGCTTCATAATCTTAAAAGTAATGACAACTTAATTATATCGGGCACAACACAAGCTCACTTTTTTCAGCCAGTCCAAATTAGTACAAATAATATATGAAGCATGTGGATGGAAAGGGAACTTTAGGCCTAACTGACAGGAAACCAATTTACATCTCATAAACAATATAACTATATTTACGCGCTTTTTATTGTGAAGATCTTAGGACGAAGCATACTTTGAGTTTAAATGTTGAGAAACTGCAAAGCCTATCCAATTCATTCGATGATTGGGTTTCAGAGTCAGTAGCTGCTGCCTGGTTTCAACAAAGCCTGTCAAATCACGCATTTGTGCCTGTAAAATAAAACGGTGATCTCCAATAAGCTGAGATGAAAGAAAAGAGAAGATAAGGTCATACAGTGGAAGGTGATAAAAGCAGCAGCCTAATATCTTGAAAATCTAGAAAACCAACGCAAAGGAGGATTGACGAGCAAATAACATCATAATAACAATTTCAAGCATCATAGCTACGAGAAAATGATCGGCATTGCCTTGTAGAAGCTGCTTCTGCTGTCAAAAAATTGCAGCAACTCCAGTGGAGCACCTTGCATACTTTTAAAAGCAGAAGGAAGTGAAGACTGAAACAATACAGTTCGTTATCGCTTTTCAAGAGATGGTCCAAAGAAGCTTTTGTAGCTTTTGCTGTTCTAATTTTCATATTCAAATGTCTCTAATTCTGAATCATCTTTATATATGTAAAACACTTGAGACATTTATTTTCACCTTAAAAAAATAAAAATTAAGAGATCTTAAATACAACAGTTATCTTGTTCATCACTAAAATAGATTGAAGCTAAACACCAACTTTAGTCACAACATCACATCTAAACATAGTAAAGCACCAAAGCTGCAGCACTAACAACGATGATAACATAGCCTGCCCTTTAAGCATAGACACTATTCACTCGTGAAGATTTCACAACCAAATACAACTGCCTTCAAAAGAAAAATTTTGACAAGAGTAAATCCTCTGACATTTCAAGGCTTGCCATGCTTATAAAACTAAGATATCATCATTGTATTAGTCCATATTTGAAACTATGCTTGGGGCAGCAATTCCTAAAATTGCCAGCAAATAGCGTGAATTGTATCTAAGTGAGGTTTATATCATTTAAAGACAGAAAAAGAACATTTAGATATAGATATCAAGTGGACAGAATAATCAGGTACATTGAAATTAAAGCATCTATATGGATCAATCAAAAACCAATTAGTTGCAAAAAAAATGAAGTGCCATCAGATGGCGGGCATTGAAGCAGAACACCGTGAGCCCTATAACTCTGCAAGTCAAATTCTGTCAAAGGAGATTTGAAATCTCAAGTAATGCTAGTGCAGTGTCGGAAATACCAAGCCAAAGATATCAGTTACAGTCTGTCCCACATAGTATCAACACGTGAACATACCTGTAAGAGTGAGAGGTCACGCAATATCTCAATATTGTCTGGATCTATTCTCAATGCATTTCGATAGCATTTGATTGCTTCCCTGTACTCTCTGTCTGAACGGTATAGGAGACCATACACGTGCCAACAGACATGGCTTTTCAGGTCATTCTGCATCAACAGGAGCCTTCGTAAAAAAAAATCATCACCCCCCAAAATACGACATACCACGCAAGTTTGAGGGAAAAATCCGAACCTTTAGACCTTGTCGTACAAGTTCATATGCTTCGCTTTTACGATCCATGCAGTTTAAGGTTAAGCCCTTCATTGATAAGGTTTCTGTTGACAAGGACAAGTACTCAAAACATCAAGGTAGATAGCAACTCAAATTAAGTCAAGATAGAACATTCCGACTGAATTCCTTGAAGTACTAAAACAGAGTGTGCAGAAAATTACGATGGGAAGAATTAGAACATTTATGGCTATTGATGCATCACTTTTCAATTATGAATCACGAGTTTTCTTTCCGTTCTTCCCTTTCCTCATCTTCCGCTCAAAGAGTTTCCTTTCAGTCTTTAAGAGTAAACTTAGCAGACCATATGGAATTGATATACCCAACAAATAAATGAAACGTCCAAGTTTCTACCAAGTTGAAAAGAGTAAAAACCTGCGGGTTAAGGATAAGGAGAACGAAGGCATATTGACCATCTTTTCAATCTGTTGGCATTACCTGGATGATCTACTAAACTCAAACTCTATATGACTTCAATCGCAATTTCAAAAGCAATAAAATATCTATCAGCCTCTCCCACAATTTAACCACCTCCAATTAGTTTCCGCTACTTTTCACGTTAGGCAGGTTCATGATCATTTCAACGAGATTTTACCATGAAGACTCCTCAAGTATTTTACTGAACAGCCTATAGAACTTAAATAATCAGTACCACAAAAATCATTAAACTTATCAAGCTATCAATAGAACAAAAGTCCGCTTTGCCACCTTTTAACCTAATCACTAGCATTCTCCCCCAATTCAGTTTAAACATAAAAACACAATTTTTCAGTGTTTACCGAACATAAACCAAGAGGTTCCTAAATTGCACAAACAGACCCATCTCAATACGCAAAAAGCAACGTCTCTGCTCCATTTGCAAGATTCTTATATGATAGCAAGACACAGAGTATTGCATATCCAAACACCAAATTGTGTAAATTTACCTCCATGTTCTGGAAACTTCTTCAAAATGGAATCCGCTGCCTTCAAACCCTTCTTATACTGTTTAGTTTCATATGATTTCTGCAACACACAAAACATTTTGAATGGTCGCATCAGAGAAGAAGGCATGCAGTTGTACAATGAGAAATTTGCTCGCCTCTAGGGTCTATCTGATAATACAAGTAAAATAGCACAATCGAGAGTAGAGCCAATATCATAGTGCAGGGAAGATTCATCCGCACCAAACAATAAATCGCCTGGATAACGAACTTGATATCACTTCAATCTAAATCAAACTGATCACTAGTTTAACCAAACGTAAACTTGCTGGATGTAAGAAGCACTTCAGTAAAACTTGGAAGTGGCAGATTGTTTAACCCAACCAGAAACTACAATATGGCTTTCTAGGTTATGTAACTGTCCATGGAGCAGCGATGACAAGAGATGATACTAGATCAATGCTTCAAGCATGAAAAGTATAACACCGAATACTCCCACCCAGCAGCATTGCGAATCTTGTCCATCGAAATTTAATTTCCAGTGACGAACTTGTCTTGCCAAATTATGAACCCTCTAAATGCATACAATAAAACAGCAGGCAGACTTTGTCTACAAAAACCCGGCATCCGATCAAGTCAAAAATCCAAAAGATGAAATGAATTACTAAAGGATCCTGCTCATCACGCGACTGCCTTGTCCAAAATTTCCAGTAAGCAACAACAGCAACTCATAACCTTAATCCATCATTCCCATTAGCCAACAACAAAACCAGAGGAGGTATTATTAATGCACAAACTGCAGCACTTTGCAAACTGTCAACTTCCTCCACATAAGGGTCCGAGCGAATAACTCGCTCTCAACCAATCGTGCAAACAATCCGAGTGGACGAACAACTTAGCCAGGTTCGTCCGTCTCTACTTAGAAGCACCGAGGGAAACGCAACCAGCTAGACGAACCTAGGGTTTAAGAACTAGGTAAAGCAACGGCGAGACGCAATTCACTGTACTTCAAATCATCTCGCGCCGAACAGGTGATTATCCCCGATGAGAACGAAATCGAGGAGAGAGAATCGAAGGCTTACAACGATGAGCTTGAAGAGGTTGGCCTCCTTCTGCGGCAGAGACGCGCCCATTGTTAGTCAGAGAGTGAAAGAAGAGAGAGAGAGAGTGGTGGCGTTTATCTGCTGCAACCCTATTGCGAACAAGAAGCGAAGTTTGTGAAGTGCAGCGACAACGAGCGACCGAGCGAGCTTGGGGTTGATTCGTGGGAGGGTTTTCGGAGTTGTCTCTCTCTCTCTCTCTCTCTTCGCGCGTGCGCGCGTGTGGAAGCAAATGTAAATTTACCTGTCTAGCGCATGAAAGCACCTAATTGGATGGTTGATCGTACGTGCTTTTTTCATTTTTACTTTGGAGTAAGAAGTTTCATTCATAATGCAACGAAGATGTCTTTAAACATAGTTGCACCAAAAAGGCTTCGAGCCGTGAAATTAAAATCCAACTTTTAATTGCACATTATACTACCCCGACTTTTACGCAATACTCGATAATGGGATTCCTCATAAAATAATAAATAAATAAAGAATTGCGTAGGCCCGTAGATTTATGGATAAGTCCGTTAGAAGTCCTAAACTTATCAAGAACGTGTGATTGAGTCCTAAAACTTTCAAAAAGTGTAATTAAGTCTAAAAACTTATCGTAAAAGTGCAATTGAGTTCTAAAACTTGTCAAATTGATGAAATTAAATCTTTCAGTATATTCCACTTTTTGAAAGTTTTAGGACTCGATTGCACTTTCGTAATAAGTTTTAAGACTTGATTGCACACATTGAAAGTTTTAGAACTCGATTGCACTTTCGTGACAAATTTTAGGACTTGATTCCACTTTTTGAAAATTTTAGAACTCAATTGTAGTTTCGTGACAAGTTTTTGGACTTTTACCGCAGTTATCCAAAAATTATTTTCATGCTTAACCACGTTTGCGCTGACCTCACTTGAATTTCCACGTCACGTGACGCCAGTTTTTGACTAAAGTATCCACCCCGAAAAAGAAAGACTCAAATGACCGATACAAACTTACATTATATTATTCCTTATTTCACCCTACCATTTCCTTCCTTAGAAATGTAACACCAACACTCTTTTAACATAAGCTGCATTTTTAGTTAAGTTCGGGTAAAGGAGTAGTCTAACCCACGAATGGTTGAATGATAATGTTGTTTCAAACTAAGGAAAGACGTGTCTATGGGAAAAATTGTCCGAAAGAACCTAAATTAACTGTAATTTTGTCGATTCAATCTTAAACCTTTCAATTGTGTCAATTGAGTTCTAAACATTTTCACGTTTTGCCAATTGAGTCTATCATTTGCTAACGTGAACACTGATCGTTAACACTATTTTATTATTTTTCTTTTTTCTTTTTATTCTTTTTTCCTCCGCTGGTTGCCCATTGCCAACCCTCGCAGGGCTCTGCAGAGAGCGACCCTAGCCCGAGGTTGGCGAGGGCAACCTCACCTGAGGCTAGCAAGGGTCGTCCTTGCCGGTCGTAGCCTTTGGCCGATCGCCCACCATGGCCGAGGCCCAATGCCTGGTGAAGGAAGAAGGGAAAAAATTTTAAAAAAAAATTGAAGAAAAAAATATTAAAATATTATTAAACATTGTCTTCGTCAGCACCGACTGAACCACGTAAAACAGCCGACGTCCACGTTAGCGATTTCTAGTCAAAATTGGCTAAATGAATTTAATTGGCAAAATATAAAAAGGTTTAAGACTCGATCGGCACAATTATTTCTGAATTGACTAAAATGCAATAGTTTTGAGATTTTTTTGGACAATTTTCCCTGTGTCTATGGCTCTATGCCATCCAACCCCCACCTGGCCCGTGCTAGTACCACCGGGCAAATTCCTGAGACATCTTCATGGGAATTTTCTACAAGGCAAGTCCCCTAACATGTCAAACCGAGCGTAGTCCATACCTGCATTGCATCGTTCCGATAGGTAGGTCATCTTCAATAAGGTTGAATCTAACAATAGAGTTCGAATCGATAGTAAGTCCGATTGAATCCTAATATCTATGCTGCATCATGCTGCTTCAGCATGTAGAGAGACTTCTTAACTGAGAACACCTTCAACAGAAATTTACCATTCGGGTAAGAAGGAGACAGATGCTAGCAAACCTAGAATAAGGCGAAACTTGCCACAAAGTACTGATGTAGCTAGCTACTCGTCCCAAAATCTACACTATTAAAACAGACCAGTTCCTATCAAAAAAAAAAAAAAAAAACAGACCAGATCCAGTTAATACTCAAAATTCTGGAACTTTAGCAGCCACGGTGTTGTATGCGAGTTCTATTTCCTCTTCGGTCATTTCGATGGTCTCGTCGCTCTCGTATCCAGCCGCTGCATCAGCAGAGATGGCTTCCTTTTTCCCTTTGGATTTCCGATCATCAGTGCCAGGCTTCTTTCGCTTCATTGAAGCATCATATTTTAAATGACTGTATTCTGCTTCATAAATTTGCTTACAGTCCACGGCCTTTCTGTGGAGATCTGCATTTGAGATCGAAGTAGCAGTATTTCCAGACCCCTCAAGCTTAATCAGCTCCTCCATCACACGAGGTACAATGTTCCACTGTTCACCAATTCGTTGGACATCCTGTATCAAGTCATGTATGCATCATTAAAAGTGAAAGCTCGAATATCCCATGCCAGGACACATGTACTTTTTGGATATCAGGCTCATGCTGATTGCCGATCACAACAGACAACTAAAAGTGCAAGCTGTATCACTCTCTTCATATGAAAATCATTGTTTTTCCTCTTCATCAAAACACGCAGATACACCAACCAAAACATATTTAAGATGCAAGTTTGCGCTTAAAGTTCATACGGCAAGCACTCATGCATAGAAATATACACCAGTTTATGTGAGGATACTAAAATACCATTTGTGAACACACCAGTTTATGTGAGGATACTACACCTGATTTTGCTCAAGGGCATCAACTGCATCTTGTAAGCAAGTTAATATCCCTTCAGCTGCTATTTTCTTTATCTCATCTGCTGGAGGCTGCAAGGTCAAAGCAGATGATAAACACTAGCACTAAATTTAAATAAAACTGCACAAAACAATTATAACCACTCGATGGAAAGTAAAACTCTGTCAAATGAATTAACAGGCACCAAGATATGCGGATTCGAGCTCATGGCTTAAGTAATATCTACAGTGAAGGATACAAAAATAATGAGAAAAAGGAACTCTCAACTATGATACTTTTTTTTTCTCCTGCTTCTTAAAACTTTCCCAGTAGATTCATGAATTCTTTCTTAGTGGAAACCTTGATCACACCAAAAGCAAACATTTATGAAGAATATTGTGATCTAGTGCAAATTCAAATCTAATGATAGAAAATGAGTGACAAAACAAAAAACAAGGAAAGGGAGAAAGCTAAAGCAATCGAAGATGAGAGTAATCCACCATTGAGAGAGAAAGAGAGAGAGCCCACGCAATGTTTCGTCAAGAAGTACAGATATAGAGAGTTTGCCCGTCAAAAGCATATACCAAGGAACAAGTGGCAAACCCAGAATTGTTTTCTTTTTCCTTTTGGCCAGAGCAAAATTTGGTAGATTACACAACGTATACATCAAACGTGACAATCCACCGAACTTCAGGCCACCAACCTTTTCTTCTTGACTTTCCAGCCATGTGGTTGTTCTGTTTAGATCAATAATAGCCCAGCTCTTCACTTTTGAAGGAATCAATAAGTCCTCAGTAACATTAGAACTAGCCTTCTGCTCATGAGAACAACAGAACAATAAGTACTGTAAACAAGTCGATTTAAAGA
The DNA here is from genome assembly GCA_029784005.1 of Lenwebbia sp. NSW1173648. NCBI lineage: Eukaryota > Viridiplantae > Streptophyta > Magnoliopsida > Myrtales > Myrtaceae > Lenwebbia > Lenwebbia sp. NSW1173648. The sequence continues at coordinate 15,519,107 of JARCGZ010000009.1, forward strand.
TAACTGCATGAACGTCTAGCATCTTCATACAGTTAAGGAAGCACGCACGCACAGAGATATCAACAAATAAGAGGTCCAATCAGTGCAGACAAATATTTGAGAATTTCAACATCCTCAAACGATAAGCATTAGTAAACCTTGGAGGATGCAGCAGTTGATTGTCTGGACTGTGATCTTTTCTCAACGTGTTTACAATAACCTCTACTTGGTGAAATCTCTGAACCTGAAAGAAGGCTTTCGGGGTATCAAATTTACAGATGTCATCAAAAGTTTAAGCTACCAAATCACATTTAATTTATTTGTATGCCATTCCAAAATAAAGTCCATCATAACATGAACCCCTTATGCAACCATCTATTGTGCTCCCAGCTCCTTGATGCACTTTACATTTTCCAGTCATGCAGTAAAAATTGCAGAGAGTTAGAGACTGGGTTTTCCCACAAATTGAAGCATCAGATGATGCTCAGTGATCCTTCTCGTGATAGAATTGAAAACCACCAAATATAGGGCCACTCTATCAACATTCCAGAGAGGAAAAGATACATGGGTATCATATATAGATCCATTCAATCCCAAAGGTAGCTTTTACCAAGGTAGACTACCTCTGCCAGATTTATCTGAAATACTCCTCCTCCATGGTTTTCCAGCATGCATTAAATAACTTTCGATGTCGACTAGTTTTCTCTGGGTGTAGCACTCCGTTATCCACTCCTAATATACCCAAGCAAATGATCAAACAATGCTGGTTTAAACCAATACTACTCATAATTACTATGCAAATGAAAGTGATAAAAGTAGGGAAAACGTAGGAGAGCATAGTTTGATGAGCTCAAGCAAATGCAGTCTCTCAGTATAAAAGTTATTAGTTAAGCCCCTATGTTAAGAAAATAGGATATGTGAACCCTTCTCAGCTCTTAATCTGTCTCTACAGTGTTTTCACATCTGAAAATAAGAAGGGAGAGAGATGGCGTCCACATATACACCACTCAGATGTAAGACAATTATGTTGTAAACCCAGTCAGTCTATCCGGCCCGTTGAGCAAGACATGAATACTTTTATAGAATCACGATTTCCCTGTACTGCTAGGCCTCCAGATTCGCCTGCCTTGACAAGCCAGACTAGCCAGGATCAGCATGAACAAACTATATATAGCTTGAAAGGATAAGCCAATTATTAATACCTCATGAATGAGTCTACCTATATTTTCTTATCAAAGAATCTGCTGCAAGAGATTAACAGAGTAATGTTACATTCCTCTCTTCAGTTGAAGCAAGTCTTTCTTTTGCTTCGAAGGAGAAAAAGCAACAATTTCACTATTTGGATAGAAAGCACTGACGCAGGGATTTTCATTCATTTGCACCATCCGAGCTGCCTGAACCACTTTTCTAAAGTCTATTCCTCAATGAGTAGGCCCCATGACCAGTAATGGAAAAGCCCTTCACTAATCAAACAGTTGGGGATTTTTTTATTGTTCATCAAGTGATCAAGCAGCTCTTTCAGCTTGTACATACTCCAACATCCTCACTAAGCAAGGGCTACCCAGGGCTGGACAGAGGGAGGTCACTTGTGGAAAGTGGCAACAAGGGATGCTAAACAGGCCACCCACTCAGGCAGGTCATCAGAAAATGAAATCAAATACTTCGTGGAATTACTTGACTTGAATGCAAGAAAAGAGCATTTATCAGTGCACAATATCAAAAGCTCCTACAAAAGTCCCTTATAATTAGTGAGTTAATTGCTCATAACTAAGAGAATCTTATAATGGCCTACTAGCATATCAACAATAATCTATCCATGAAGTCAGGAGAAAGCATCTACATCAAGAAAGAAGCATATAGTGTAGAAAACACGTTGATCATTTTGATCATCTCACTCCATCTTTCTAGAGTAACGAGATGTCTAGACCAAAGCAGTTGGTTTAGGTGACACGTTCATGTAAAAGAAGATACTTCCCATTCAAAATACCTGCTTACTACAAGGTCAGTTTAACCAATTAACAAATTGCATCAGGTAGTGACATTGGCACCTTTGCAACAATTGTTCCATTGTTTGCCTCGACTTGTCGAAACTTTGGAGTGTTTGGAAAAGCACAAATTAGTAGTGTGCAATCAGAGTTCCAGTCAGGCTGATATTCTGCTCCCATTTCAAGGGCCTGGGATCGCAACGTACTGCGCTCTGGATTGACGAAACCCGATAAGACAAAAACCACGCCCTCCTGTATGAATAATTTGCAACCTGAGCCCACTTGAAGTGCGAGTCAGTAAAGACCTTGCCAAGGACAATTTTCATTGTAGAAAAGATTGGTACCAGAAATTTGGAAAATTGCAAGGTATCCAAGCTCGATGAAGAAGGTTTCCTGCTGCTTTCAGATTTCTTGGCCAGTGTACTGCTCGCGAGTTCTCCATCAAGCCCTTTGGCTTGTTCAGGCCTCTCGTTTTCTCCGGTGTCTTCATCTTCACTAGAACCAGCTGCTTTCTTGCCATTCCTGGAACTCCCTTTGTGTTTGGAAGTCATCCAGGAAGGAAGACTTCGTTTTGCAGTCTTGTCCCCCTCATCACTCGGACTCGTTTTTGAATTGGGCATGTCTAGATAAAGCTGCAATTAGCAGGATTCTTTCAATCACAGACTGCACAAAGTATTGACACAGCCAGGCAACAACCATAATGTGCAGCGCATGGGAAGCTACATTATCAAAATTTAAATGTACGGCAAGAGTCGCTGATATCAGTGACAAGGAAATGCGACAACTTTGTTGCACACTGCATATCGAGGAAACATGGACTAGAACAAGAATTAACATAGCCCCAGCTCTCACTCAGCAACTCTATCAAATGAAACCACGAAACAAGCGCAGATTCCACTCGCGACCGCAACTCTTTTACCTTTCGCTAATGATAGCAAAAATTGCATCACACCCGATATCAAAGAACAGCTTTTTTAAAATCAAATAGAGGACCGCCCACTTCTGATACATTGAATAGGGCATACCACAGACAACGCATCCACTGAAGCTCTTGGCGAAAATCAATGTGCACATTCTTTGTCTTAAGCTATTAGGGGTGACATCAAGCCAATCAAAAACCAACGGTTCTAAAATCAAGGCAACGACGGAATCGATGCAATCATCACAACGAAGCGCTGATAAAATCAATGTGCACATTCTCTGTCTTAAGCTATTAGGGGTGACATCAAGCCAATAAAAAACCAACGGTTCTAAAATCAAGGCAACGACAGAATCGATGCAATCATCACAACGAAGCGCTGATAAAATTATTCACCAAACAATGCCGAAGCTGTGACTCCTCCGTAAGGAGGGGGTTTTTTGGGGGGGGGGGGGGGGGACAAAGTCACCACGACCGGTTTCCCGATTTCATGCGTGAACTCCGAGCTCACACATCGCTCCACGAACATTTCGAATCAGTTGGAAGCCAAATTCTCAGCAGAATGAAACAAGAAAAACTGCAATAAATTCAGCAAGTAGTGGGGAAGAAAGATCAGAGTACCTCTTCGCCTCTCCCGGGAACAAGCGCTGAAATTTCCCCCCTCCCTCTTCTAAAGCAGAAGCAGCAGCAGCAGCAGCAAGCGAGATGGTGCGGGGTACATCACTTTTGGGAACAGAAATCGTTTCTCAAGCGGGACGACAAAGCCTTAGCGCCGTGGGCGAAGAACCAGCAGTAGCGGTTCCATTTGAATCCAGTACTTCGTGAAAGTGAAGCAATGTCCTCCTTCCTCCTTCTCCTGCATGTTCCCTGCTTTTGCTTTTTTTAAGTTAAAAAAAAAAAAAAAACTATAATTCCCTCAAAGTTAACCTTTTAACCCATAAATCTTTTGACCAAAAAAAAAAAAAAAAAAGAGGTTAATACCGTGAAAAACCTCAAACTGGCACACCTATGATAAATTTACCCCAAATTTTTTTTTTGACCACGAAAAACCCCAAACTGGTATACTTATGACAAATTTACCACAAACTGGTACACCTGTGACAAATTTACCATCCGTTAGTTTTCGTTAAATCTAACTGTAAAATTGCTGAGTTTGATGACACGTGACAGTTGACGGGTGTACTAGTTTGGCATTTTTACCCTTTGTTTGTCACAGGTGTATCAGTTTGGGATTTTTCGTGATATTAACCCAATTTAACGAAGAGTAAATTTGTCACAAGTGTATCAGTTTGGGGTTTTTCATGGTCAAAAAAATTAGTTTATGGCAAATTTGTCACAGGTGTACCAGTTTAGGGTTTTTGGTGGTCAAAAAAATAGTTCAGGATAAATTTGTCATAGGTGTACCAGTTCGGGGTTTTTTGTTGTCAAAAAAATAGTTTTAGGTAAATTTGTCACACAGGTGTACCAGTTTAGGGTTTTTCATGGAATTAACAAAAAAAAACCCATAAATATTTTTATAATAAATTCGTGCATTTATATTTTATTATGAGAACTTAATTTTTTACCTAAAACATATAATATGCCGACTCTCAAATAGAATCAGGAACCGAACTGAAACCGCCCGTTTCAAAATCAACATATTTGATTTTCGATTCCAATCTCTTGGAACCGAAGATCACAATATCGGTTCTCTGTTCCAAACGCCCCACCTTGAAATCGATTACCCATGATGTAATTGTTGTGATAGGTGATTTTTTCATATTTTTATTTATAAAAATTACGAATATTTCAAGTTTTTTAGGAAAATTATAAAACGTTCTTTCGTTTTTTTTTTAAGTTGCGATCGATAATCACGTCAAAATTTAGAATGCTTTTCAAAATTACGATAAAATAACAAATGGCATGGTAAATATTCGTGTTAGTGTTTATTTCTTTTGGAAGATTTGATATATTTCGGGTTAAATAAAATTCAAATTATTCTATAATAAATTAATTGGATACATGAAGAAAAAAAAATACAAACTCATCAATTGATATGCTTTATTTCCAATTTTTATTGACACTTTGATTTATTACTTTTAACCCCGTTCCTTTACTTAAGTTTGATCATAATCCACTTTTTTTTTAATAATGAAAACCCATCCAAAATATCAAATATTAAGATCAAAATGCATTTTATAAAATGAATAAAGTTTGTAATTTGAAATTATTTGGGTCTTTGTAACGTGAGCTCATAAATCTTTCACCTGGCACATTTAAACTTGAATTTAATACCTTTTCAATTCTCATCGGACAATTACATGTTTCATAGAGTAATTTAATGTCGTAAATATTCAAATTTTCACATGTATGTGCTTGCGCACTTTTGCTAATTACTCATGTGATATTTTCTTCTCTCCCGCCGAAATTTAGAATATTATATAAAATTCAGCATATTACAAACAAGAACAAAATCTGAATTTTGGGAAGTATCAATATGCGAGTGATGTGAAAGTTTCGAAATTTTGAATTTGAAAAATAGTCAAAATACGTTAATCGAAAGATTTAGATTAGACGAAAAATTTAAAAATGAAAGTTATTTCAAACGGACCTAAATTTTACATAACTATCAGCTTAATCTAGAGTTGTAATTTCCCAAAGTTTAGGGTGACTTTTCACATTAAAAAAAGAGCCGGAACAATAAGAAACTTACCTTCTTGAAAGAAAGAAAGAAAAAAATGAGAATGTTTACGGGATCGATGACTTATTCGCATAATCAAAGACAATCGTTTACATATACGTAGTGAGTATTTACTTCACGACGTGGAGAAACTTTTTTAAAATCAGAGCTTGTTTGGAGCGATTTTTACTTTTCGCTTCCGACTTTTTATAAATCTTATCACATCTATGTTTTTTTTTTTTTATCTGTCCTCTCTCTAATACTCATTTATCTGACTTTTGCTTTATCTCTTTACAAAGAAACAAACCCCGCATTTATGATACTAACGTCCCCAGCCTCCAATCTCTTTACGACACCTATGTTAACTTTGTTCTTAATTATAGACGTTTGGAATTTACATAATATATAAAAGTTGACTCGTAAATTAACACATCACTTTTTCACGATCTTTTTAAAATTCAAAGGGAAAATTTCAAATAAAAGCTCCAAGTGCCATCATTTTTTTAAATAAGGATATGAAGTTGAAATTGTTTCAAATAAGGATCCGAAGTGCCCTCATTGTCTCAAATAAAGATCTGAAGTGGACATTATTTTAAATAAAGGCATGAAGTAGCCATATCAGTCTAAAAAAAAGGCCTGACTCACCGGTTGATAAGTGCTTTTCGTCATTTTGTTTTTTCTTTATTTTTACTTTTTATGTTTTTCAAATTTTTAAAAAAACTAAAACTGTAAAAAAGAAAGAAAAGGAAATACAGGCGGGAGGCCGAACATGGGCAAGGGCCAATGGGTCTCAAAAAAGGGCCATCGCCTCTGGTCGACGGGATCGCCAGCCATAGGCCCCGCCCCAACGACGGTAAGGCGGCAGCCACAGGCAGGAGGACAACCCCCTTCTCCTTTCCTTTATTTTTACTTTTAATTTTTGTAATTTTAATTTAATTTAACTTAAAATTAGGTTAAAATTATATTTTGACGAAAATGTCTTTGATCAGCCGGAATATTTGGCCAACCGGCGAGATTTGGCCCTTATTTGAAACAGGCATAGCCACTTCGGGCTCTTATCTGAAACAAAGAGGGCACTTTGGGCCCTTAATTGAAACAAAGACTATTTCAGATCCTTATTTGAGAAAATCATGGGACCTGGGGCCTTATTTGAAATTTTTCCAAATTTAAATAATACTTTAATTCTTTGGCAAGAAAATGGGAAGTTATTTTCTTTTGATGAGTCGAGGCAAATAATACCCCCTTGGGCCTCGCTCCCGCTCTTTCCCCTTCCTTTTCGAAATCACAGAGCCCCTCTCTCTCTCTCTCATCATCGCTCCAAGAACCTTCCATCGGCTTCACTCTTCACCCTCCACACTTCGATCGGCGCCCCAATGGCGAGCGAAGCTCCTCGGCGCTCGGAGCCAGCAGATCCGCTCGCGGCGTACTCCGTTCTCTCGCTCTTCCCCCGGACGCTCGGCGTCCTCAAGGAGGCCCCGCAGCCCTACGACCTCGAGCGCGACCTCGACTCGCTCCACGACCACCTCAAATCCATCGTACCGTCTCCTCTCTCCGCCTGCTCTGCCCTCTATTCGCGTTTAATTAGACTCCTGTGTTTTTTCCTGCTCTCTGCCTGTCTTTCGTGTGTTTTCTCTTTCTTTTGTCGTTCCCTTAGGTTTCCTGTCTTTTCTCCCGTCCTCGTAGCTCGGTAGTCTTGAGAACAGGCCGTTTTACGCGGACGCTGGTGCGAGGTGCGGAGCGAAGACAGAGAGTGTGAACCCAGGGATCGACCCTGATATGCTTGGGCAGTGTGTCGGCACCAATTAAGTCCCTTCTTTTTAACCCGTAATCAATGACACTAGTTCACGAGTATCGCGCGGTTGACGCTAATTGCAAGCCTTGTGCTTATTGCAGGACGAAGTTAATCGAATCAGTAGCATTTGCCACCAACAAACGAGTTATCCTATCTTTTTATTCTATTTTAACATCTCTGTTCTATTATGTTTGGGGGTAGAGTAATTTCAGGATACCTGTTTGGTGGGTGATGAAGTGCAAGCACAATTTAAGTGCCAAAAAGGCTCATCTTTCTAGCAACTGTTCTTCAGCATTTTTTTTTTTGGGTAGGGTTCTTCATTATTGTTCTACTTCTTCTGTATTGGAAGTGTTTATCCATGAAATATTAGGCACTTTTGCTTCTTGTTTACCATTTTTGTCATTTGTTGACTCCAACACTCGGGTATGAAGATTGAAATTCTTGGTCCACTTGATAAGTTTAATCCCATTCTAGTACTGCTGTGAAGCCTTCCACTCATTGCCCATCCTTTCATTGTTTTTTAGGACTTCAATTGGAAATCTTGATTTTCTTATTGCACCATTACAGGCCTTACGAAGTCCCAAAAGACTTTTAGATCAAGCCAAGGCTATTGTCAGCAATAGTTCAGAACTCCTAAACATTAGTATCCCAAGTAAGGCAGCATCAGAAGACAAGAACGGAGTAAATGCAGTGATGGCAAATGAAGTTACTAGAAAAAGAAGGCCTGCTTCGGGGCGCGAGCGACCTCAGTTTTCTCTGAAGCCTGATTCTAGGTAAAACTTGTTGAGAATCCTCGTAGAGTATCAACTTTAGCTTTTGTCCTTCAGCTTCTGTTAAGTCGTGTAAATTTTCATTTCACAGCCAGCCCACGGTGACCTTGGAGCCAACATTTGATATGGATAGATATGAAGATCCAGACGATTTTTTTAAGGCTTTTGAGATGTTTGAGAGTATGTTTTGTCCCCTGCATTTCATAAAACCCTCCTGTATTTCATGAATTATGTGGATTAACTTTTTTCTTGGTACTGGTCATAAGATGCCAGTAAAGAAATACAAAGACAGACTGGAGTTCCAATGCATCAGAATCAGTACGATACTGTGAGAAATGCACGTCCCCGCCGACCAGAAACCTTGAGGTATAATCTTTGCTTTTTTCTCCTCTTCTATTTGGTTGAGCAGCAAGATAGAGAGGAAGTTTTTCCTTTCTTTTTGTAACATGTTGGCCAAATTGTCGTTCTGACTTGAGAATACATTATATATTCAGGAAGTCCTTCAAAGATCTTTTTGATCAGTCTATCATATGTTCGCAAGTGACATGTCAAAACGACATTGTCCCTGGACCAGTTTGTACGACACAACCTGAAGTAATTGAGTTGACTGATGAAACTGAATTAGCTGGTAAGCAGAGGTGGTTGTCAACTTGGGGTTTTAAGTGTTAAATCTCAAGGTGGCTTTTTTTATTCTTTCCAATTCCGCGTTCTCAGTACCTGATCTGATAATATCCGCCATGATAGGTTCCGAGATGGCAGAAAACAAGGTCAATGAACTTTTGGATGATTTATTATCCGGAAATTGTGACGATTTTGATGGAGATGGTGCGGTCAATCTTTTACAAGAGCGCTTGCAGATTAAACCTGTTAACATCGATAACTTGAGCCTCCCTGATATGCAAGATATTAGGGGGAATGACTTGAATGCTTCAGAGAGAGAGACGTCACAGCGTAGACAGGCACTTTCTGATATACAGAACATTTTGAAGGGGCTTCACAGTAAATCACCTTCAAAAAGTGGGGATGTTTCTAGAAAAAACGTACCCTCGCCCCAAACAAAGAGTCCTCTTGCCCCATTGATATTGTTGAAGAGGCGTATGTTTAAGGATAACTCCATTGACCCATTTTCTGCTGCTAATATTGATGTAGCAGCCATGAAGAATTCTCCCCTCTCTAATTGCTTGGGAATACACTCTGACGACACTGACATGAGGAAAGACCCTAGTACTTCTGGAAAGTCCAAGTTACCAATGGTTGAAGAAGATGCCGGTATAGTAGATAATGTGCATCAATTCAAACACATTACTGGATACTATTCTAATCTTTCCATTACAGGTCTGTCCCGGTACAGTTCCAATGATAACGATGAAAGCTTTAAGTTGGATTTCATGACAGAAGAGGACTTACCCGATGCTTCTGCTGATATCGATAGTCGAATGGAGAAGGTGAACCGTCCTCTTTTGTTTGTTCACAATTCGTGAGTGCTCTAATTTGGTTATTTGGGATAAGTAACACACAACAATTTGCTGCAGGTAGCAGTCACATCTCCCCACTTTGATGTGGACATGCAGAACTCTACCATTGGAGAAGTGAATCACAATGAACATAATCAAGAGGGTATGTCCCCAGCTTTCTAAAACATGAAACTCTCGTCTGGTAACTGTAGTCAATGGAGACATTCAGTAGACTGATTTTCTCTTTTGTGGTTTTGAAAAAGCACACTCACGCAAGTACATCAATTTTGATCTAGAAATTTTCACGTTCTATGAGACATCTTCTGCCAACAGATCCTTCACACCGTTCTACATTGAAAGATGATGGAACAGGTGGAACCTTTGCAAGTACTGACAGAGCTCCTGAGAAGCAAACTGAGGTAATCCCTTTGCTTTGTGGTTCTTTTGGGCATCTAGAAACAAGTGCAGAGTGGTGTCTATGGGATGAATGTTAAATTTATACCATAGAAATGATCGTTGGTTATTGCCCAATGCCCTCGCAAGTTTATGGGTTTGTTGTTTGCATCTTATGTGCAGTGCAGCATGCGTTGTTACTGAGACAACAATGTATGTCTGTGTGGCAGAATGTGGTTTTGCATTTGGCGGTTCTGTGTACATTGACACTGTCTTGCTATGTTATAGTGCCAGTGTTTGTAAATCTATGCTCACGAAATGACTAAGTGGCATCTTTAATTAATCAAGAAAAGAACAAATCCAGTAAATTTCATTGAGATGAACTTGTAAATTTTATAGTGAGTTTTCCCTAGATACATATTCAATTACATTTTGGATATATTCTGAATATATAAATGATGCTAAAGGTGAAATAGCAGCCCATTTCACCAACTTTTTTTTTACAAAAGAAACTAAACAAAAATAAAAGACGATTTCCATTTTATTCTTCGGTAAATGTTATCGAAATGAAGAATGACTCCATTCTGCTTAATAATATTCATAGTTTTATGTGTAAGTTGAAGTGGTCTTACTAATGGTTCTGAATATTAATTCCTAGTTTTTTACTTGTTTCTGTGTATTCCATGATAGATTAGGAGTTCTTGCCATGAAATATAGTCGTTGTGCTGGAGCAACATTTACGCTTCTATGAGAGACCTATGATTGACAGAAATGCACAACCAACATTAGTTGCTAAGTGCTAACATACTAGCTGGTCCTTTTTTATTTAAGATGTCGCAGCTCTAAGAATTTAACAATAAATAAAAATAGGAAGCCTGAGATATTTGACAGCATTGAATGCTATTACGAATCTGTGTTTGGTTCTTGCATGTGATGGTATCTGAACGGTGTTTGAAAGGAAGAATGCCATACTAGAGATATAATCTTTAACAGATAATACAAGAGATAGCGTTACTTGTTAAACTTGGGGCCGGTCCTATTCATTGAAGGCCGGCAGCTAACACTTCTGGGTTACTTGGAAAGGAGACTACAGCTTCTGTCCGTTATGTCCGATATCTTGCGTCAGAAATATGATTTTGTTGTTATGCTTTGATCTGTGCTCCCTCCACCTCCCTTTGTTTCTCTTTAGGTACTCTAAGGTGATACCTTTCTCTAGCCCATTGTCTCGACTAACTTTTAATTATTTTTTTGGGCAAATACTAGCTTTTAATTGACTTTGCTGGTGCTCCCAAGAATTCATTAAATGCCCGCAAAAAATCAACGGCACGTCCATCCAAGGATCGCCTTAGGAAAGGACTTTCTAGGAGGCACAGCCTTGCAGGTAGTTTTGCTAGCATTTATATTTGCAGTGAGATCCCACATGCATGTTTGTATTGTTATGTCATATCTTGATTTTTTTCCCCTCTAGCTGCTGGCGCATCATGGAATTCTGGAGTAAGGAGAAGCACCAGAATCAGATCAAGACCTTTGGAATATTGGAAGGGCGAAAGATTTTTATATGGTCGCGTGCATGAGAGTAAGTGCCCCTCACATGCTTCTTTGAATTATCTGAGGAAATTGTTCCTGTCAGGAAGGTTGTTTATTATATGCTGCGTCTGAATTCTTTTACTTGGCAACTGAGTGTTTTCTTTTCTTTGCTTTACGCCCCCAATTTATTGCGTCTACTATCAGTAGTATCAGAGTTGTGTTTTCTATTTCCCCAATTTTTAATATTAGCTACTGAAGACTGATAAGCTCAAATGTTTTAAAAATGGTCTGAGAAAGATTTTATTAAGCAATCTCTACAGAATCAGGTTGAAGCTGAATGTATGTTACGGCATATCGATGCTTTGCAACGTGCCACTGTCTGTTAGGTTTATGGCAAGCGACAAAAGGTCACTTATTGTGCTTTAAGAGCTGAGCAATATTTTCCTGAACATTTCTGTTTATCCTTATAAAGTTTCCCATTGCATAAATTTATATGAGATACCATATTACTACCTTCAACAAGCTATAGGAAGCTGTTTAAATTTGACCACTGCCATGAATGGACGTTCTGTTTAAATTTCACAAGAACTAGAAATTCGTTTGACGTGATAAATGCTGGTCATTGTTATAAAACTGTCAGAATCTTGGATTTTCTCCCTTTCATCCCTACCCTGCAGTATGGAAAGCCTAATCCTTGGCCAATCTTGTTGCAGGTTTAGCCACTGTAATTGGCATAAAGTATGTCTCTCCAGGAAAGGCTGATGGAAAACCCACTATGAGGGTGAAGTCGTATGTTTCGGATGAATACAAGGAGCTTGTTGAACTAGCATCTCTTCATTGAGATGCCATGTGGTCTTGTACTCTTGTTTGCATCTTGTGAAACTTTTGTCCATGACTGGTTAAGTTCATATTGAACATAATTTGGTGTTCAGTAAACTTATCCCTGTATATAGTTCTGTCTCTTCAAGTTCGACTCTCCTTTTCACTTCTTCCCTCATGGCCACGTGTTGACATTATCTCTCAGATTGTAAATGTAGCCTAAAGGATTACTGGGAAAACGCAATAAACAGGTGCCAAATTCTGTAATAGGATTCCTATACTTTATAGGGTTCGGAGGGTAAGAGATGTAAGGAATCATCTGTTTAGATGGTTGAACGATGACAAATGAGCTTCAAAGAAACCAGGAGAGTGATGAGCTATGCCATATTAGGTCCAGTCATACTACAGTTTAAGTTTGCGTAGTCCAGATGAAGGAAAGAACTCTTTTCCTTCTCCTGGCCATGCTTTGTCGGGATCATCTCAGGTTCAGGCAGAAAATTTCACCTTTTGGAATGAGAAGCATCACAGAGAATTCACATTTTCGGGTACTTATTTAGTCCTTGATGTTCAACAGTGTCCACTTGAAGATGTCAAACACAGATCCTACTCTTTAACAGTTTAAAGTGAATTATTCACCATAACTTGGTCCCAACTCCCAAGGAACAACCAAAAACCGCATATCCTTTGCTTTGTCTTGAGCATGCATCCTCTTTTCATTATTATTTTTTCCTCTTGCTTTTTCACCAATCTTCTTGCTTTTCTGCCAAGGTCATTTTCCGATGGATCTGTACGTATCGCATTCCTCTCTTGAATTCATGTTTCAGCCGGAAGAAGCCCTTGCCATCTCCTCAATCACGTAGTCAATGTCAAACACACGAGCGGAATGGTTTGCCCTTTTTGAAACATTGAGTTCGGCCGTGTTGGGCCAACATTAGCAGTGTATGGAGCTTTTTGTCCCCAGTAAATGTTTTTGGTTTGTTAAAAGTTAACCCCAACATAACTGAAAAGGCAGAGTTCCACAGTTGAAAGCTGGTGGGGTGTTCTATCTTAATTGTACAAAGTACATTTGTAGAAGTTTTTGTCTCAATTGAATCGAGCATATGTAAAGGTCACACCCAGCACAAGCACAAGGCCACAAGTCATGACCAGTAAAATGCACATTACCCAAGGAATCCGCTAAAGAAATACACCAGAAGCAATCATCAACGAATGCACTTTCTTCTGCTCCTTATCATAGTGAATGGATCTGAAAACCCTCTGCCACTATGCTAAATTAGTGAATATACATACTGTCGCACGATGATTAGTAAAAGAGACGTGTGATTGCCTTTCCAGGCTCGGTTATCGAGTTTGCTGTGCAAAATCAAGGGAATGAGAATGAGACATTGCCCGGTTTCAGAAGTTTACTTTGTTCTCAAGCAACGGAAGAGAACCTCTGTTAACTTCAGGTACATGTGCTGTTTTAGGTACATCCGCTCCGCTTTTCTCCTTCCTCTCATCCCCATCTGCTCCCTCGCTGATGGGTTCTCGAGCAAAAACCAGAGGTTAAGGGCGAGAGCTTTAGCCCCTCGTTTACCTGGAGGGTGAAGAAGTCCCGTTTCATTATGCTCGACGATCTCCTTCGTGCCTCCTGCATCAGTTCCGAGCACCTGCACCATTCCAACTACGTGATGGCAAAAAGTTGTACCCATTTTGATCTCTCAGACGGATGCAAAGTGGATATACGAGGGGCATGGGGTGCATTTCTAGGGAGTGACACAGGACCTACTAAAAGTTGGAAATCCGGTTAAAGAGAAGGAAGCTGTCCATGGATCAGAATCATCCTATCAATATTGACAGGGAAGGGATCTAGAGATGCTATATTTATGCAGACAGACAAACGAAAGAGAAACCTAGGAAAAGAGAGAACTAATCTCCAACTCAGAAACAAGAAACACTAGAGTACTCATGTAGAAAACAAACGATCATTGATACGATGTTCAGCGAATATCCTGGACTGAGAAAATTGTTCTTACCGGAAGGCCAAATGCCATTGCTTCTAGTGTTACTCTCCCAAATGTTTCTCCTAGCCCCTGCCGGCCATTCAAAAAGTCACAATATCAACCATTGGCCAGAAAAAGAGAAAAGGAGATGAGATCTCCGAATATAGAGATCCGATATTGTTTGGTTTAACGGTTCCGACCAGCATGTTCTCCACTTTTTGAATGCTTTTCTACATTGCACTAACAGGATTCTAATGCTTCCTTATCCAAATTTAGCTGGATGGAAGCGGTTAGAGGCTAGCAGTTCACAGAGGTGTTGCAGAAAGAGCATGGAGCTTTTCTTTGTCTTTTTTTTTTTTCATCTAGTTTGTTTTCCTAGAAATAATTTCGGTTGCAAAAGTATTACAGAGTGAAGTGAGAACGCAGCCTTCGGAGAGATACCCAGCCAAGGAAGAACCGCGAGAATCAGGTTTAACTCAGAGTGATAACCAAGACTGAGTGCAATCATAGAGCTGCAAGTGTATGGAAAGACTTGAAGGACACATTGGTCACGCTGCCATGTTTTCAACTAGAAGCAAGTGATGAGTGAAAAACCCGAACGCCTCGTATGGTTATTCACGTGAGATTTTGCTGGATCAATGTCAACTGTTCTAAAAACTTAAGCTGTTAAACGAAGGCGCGATTTAATAGTTAATTATTCTAACAATTCAAATACTCAACAGTCAAGCAGATTCAATAGGAATATTCAGCAATATGCAGGATTGAAAGTTTCTCCCTCTCCGTTCATTTGAACAAATAGAGGTACTTCTGAAGGTTCCCTACCTGGGAGTTCATGACGTAAGCATCAGCAGCTGAGTAAAGTGGAGCAACATGTGTAGTTGCTGGAGTCCATAGCACTGACTTTGAGAAGTTTGAATGCAGGGATAAGAATCTCAACATTTCTTCGACATAAGGCGGTTTATTGCTTTTGGATCCCACTGAACCTATAAGTATCTTCAATGCGTTGCCAGTCATTCTCTCGTTCTCTGATTGTACTTTTCTCCTTATTCGGCGACCGCTCTCAAAAGGCGCAGCAATCTTGTCAGTCAGTGCAGTTGATAAACCAGACAACCTCAAGTTTTTCCTCTCTGTCTGGTTGGTAGGATCAGAGGGGATAGATTGTTCATTTGGCAATCCAAATGACCTTGAGTGATGCCTAGTAACCAAATTAACATGTCCTCCTCGAAGTCTAATTGATTCTTGCGAGGAGTGATTTTCCATGACCAGACGTGCCGATTCTAGAAGCAAGAGCTGCCCTTTTCCCGGATTTATGCTGCTCAAAGTTATCACAAGCATGTCTTCATCTGTCAGTCCCATCTCCTTCCTAACAAAACTTCTCAGCTTCTGCCTTTGCTCCATCATCCTTTCGGCGGTGAAGGATGGTGTATTTAGAGAACAGGCAATCCCAGCTACAAAAGCTAGTTCATCGTTCACTGATAATGGTACTATTGCTGGTGCTGATCTCAGTTTAATGTCCTCTTCTTCACACCAGGCTAGCCATTGTCTAGACTGTGACTTGGAAAGAAATACCAAGACTTTCGCTCTGTTTAGCACCATTCTAGACCGATCAAAGTACTCACGTCGATTTTCCATGATCCACCAAACAATTTGACTCGAACTAGCAGGGTATCGATCGGTATGTTGTTCTGAAAGTAAATTCACCATTAAACCGACGCTTGTCTAAAGAGGAAGCATGGTAAATGACAAACGTTCAAAGACATGCTGTATAAAAGTTATGCCTCGGCTCCTATTTAAGCTGTACTTTGATTTACTATTTATTGCTAAGAACTGCTTACCAATCCACGATGCACATAAGGCCGATCCTGCAATGACAAGGTCGGCCTGCAGGGCAGCCTTGAAGCTGAGTTCTGCTCGATCTTCAAGCACCCTGATCCGTCTCTGAGTGAGTTCCCGCATCAAACCGCCCTTCTTGCTTAGGACCACTACTGACACAGTCGCCTGGCAGCTCAAGAGCTCAGTTGCCAACTCCATCATGGACAGTGGAGCACCTGTCATTGAGAGCTCATGAATTATCAACACGAATTTCCTCGACCTCACGGCCTGTCCGAAATCCCCCTTCGAGTCGCAGGTTCCTGATTGTTTCTTCCCAATGCTGCCGAGTAATTTATCCTCTATCGCACTGAATGGACCGACAATCATACCAAATGAGGCATTTGTCATAAGAACCATCTCCTTCTCCTGTAAGTTATGGCTTTTCATTGCCACCGTGGCCTTCCTTTTCCTGTCCAATCTCCTACGCGAATGTCGGACACTTCTCGCGTTCCTCTTCCTTAACAAATATGGCGATCTACCATCCGCTCTCTGCCTGTCGGCAGTGCTCTCCTGTTTAGCTGCCAAGAAGCTCTCATTTTCATAGTGGTTTGGTTTATCTACAGAAACCATGACATCATCCTTCTTGCCGCCATGAGCCCGCCTGGGTTGCGCATAGAGCCGCAGGCAAGACCACAGAACGATCACTAGCACCCAATACAGCAACCTTTGGCTTCGGAACCACTCGAAACCTCCTATGCCGGTTCTAGTATCTCTTCTAGGATGCCGACTGGAATGCAGTCCCTGGGACGTCGGAGCATCGATAGGCGTCGAGGAAGTGTAAACATGATTGGTAGACTGCATCAAGGAAGGCTGTCCGACTAATTTTACGTATAACCCCACTCCGTTCATATCCTCCCAGGTTGCTTCTAGCTTTTCCATCTTCTATCATGCTTCCGCGCCACATAGTTACCGGAATCGACACGGCAATGAGGCATGTTGCAGGGTTGAAACATAAGAGTTGACTATTTGAAAAATCCTGCGAGAAGAAGATGAGCTATGCAGCCAAAATGGTAGAAAGAAAACTGCAGAACTAGAAGATGAACCGTTGAGTTTGACCGATCAACCCATAATGGGTGAGAGAGAGAGAGAGAGGTGGCATTCGACATGAACATGGACACGGAAGGTCGTGCTCCGACAACTTGGCTTTGAATTTTTTAAGAAAGAAGATGGTGAGGGAGAAGTTGCAATTGGTAATGACAAATCAATTACTTGGTTTTCTTTTGCTGTTTTTCCCTTTTGAATAATATGTTAGGTAACTACACTTGCCAATATATTATTGTTGGGTGTTGTATGTTGTATAATTATATGGCCTTTATTGCGGATTTATTTATTTATTTATTTTTATTTTTTCTCGGATACTTGAATATTTATGGTAAGGATATGCCACATTTCTTTATTGAGTATTTACATGGACTTACATATCATTTATCAAATGAGGGATTATTGGCCGAGGGAATCGAATTTAGGCACGGTCAATATTAGGGATGATCGGGTCCCGGTCCGGTTCCTCTCAAGAACCGGGAACAGGACTAGTGGTCCCGGTTCCCATTTTTCGGAACCGGGGACCGGACCGACCACCCCGGGGACTGGAGACTGGGAACCGAGAACCGGTAACATGACAAAAAATGGAACAGAAAAGCGTTAAAGTCGACATATGATCGTGCCAAAAAATGAAATCGTGCATGTATCCTCCCGAGTTAGACTCTTGGACAGGGAGTTCGAAGTAAACATAATGGCAACCAATTAATTAAATAAAATACGGGAAGAGACGGCAAGGTGAGATTTGAGGTACATGATCCCTCCCCTCAGGGATCTCGCAGGGATTGCTTCCAAAAGTGAAAGTTGGGGTTGGGCAGGGAAGCTAGCTCCTTTCTCGTTCACATTGCTGTTCACCTTCCAGAACACGACAGACGCCGAGCACATCGTACTCTCTCGACCCTAATGCCTTGGCTCTGTTGCAGAGAATGTGATGTAGGAAATGGGCTTTTTATGTTTTGGATGCATGTCGTTTATGTAAACTGTGAAGTCAGGACATTGGGTGGCGCTGCTAGGAGGGGAACAACTGTCTTGGTATCAACCACAGCCTACTTAGATCTCGATGCTTGTGACTATGCGTGACCCACAAAATTCAAATGTTGTCTTGAAATTCCTGCATAAATCCTAAATTTCGTCATGAACACTGAGCACATTACATTCTGGGGACTCTAACCAATGAATGATTTCTATATGGGTCTGGGCAAAACCAAGTGGAAACTTGGCTCCCTAGTAAACTTTAGGGTTACTTAAAAAAAAAAAAAAAAAAATCAACCGGTCCGGTCTGGGCAGTTCGGTCACGTTTTATGCCCCTAGAACCGGGAATCGGACCGCCCGGCTACCGGTTCCAATTTTAAGAACCGCGGACCGGACCGCCGCCCTCTAAAACCGGGAACCGGACCACCGGTCCCGGTCTAGTCGGTCCGATTTGCTCACCCCTAGTCAATATCAAGTGTCCGATCCCTTACCAATCTGCTTTTATGCGATTTAAGAGGAAAATTCTGGTACTTATTTTACATGTAGCATGAGCAATACAATACTACGTGCAGGACTATTGTAGTTTTTCTCTTAGAATTTTTTTGCCGGAGGATTTTTTTGGAAGTTCATGCTAAAAATCAGTGGTGAGCATGGTTTCAGGGAAACCTGAAACTGGACCGATGGGGAACCGGTGTGATTCTAGGTTCTAGGATATGAAGGGTAGGTTTCAGGTTTTAAAAATTGAGAAACTTGTTTCGACGAGTAGGTTTTACGTTCCGGTAGGTGGAACTCGGAACCTAGAACCCGGAATATGTTTTTGTATTTTTCTTGGCATATGTCTTCGTGCAATCTTAGGGTATTCCATGGCGTCCGATGATAAGTGCGTAATCTGGAACCATTAGTATGAGCTTCTATTTTCGGTAGTCTGAGCTTCTATTTTTCGGTGTTACTTATGATTGCGACTTTTACTCTGTTAACGTTTCATAGTCATTCGCGTGTCTAAATTTGAGTTGTGATCAGTGGATTGTAGCAGCAAGTGGTGGTCATTAAAAATGATGATTCACTGCAATCGTTCAATTACGATTACATGTGGAACCTGGGTAGACCCTAGAACCAACCCTGGAACCTGTGACAAGGTAGGTTCCAGGTTTCAAAACTGAGGAACCTGTTCTGAAGAGTAGGTTTCAGGTTTCGGATGGAACCTGTACGGAACCTGAAACCTGAAGCTGCTGACCCCTACTAAAAATCAGATCATAGCTCGTTCAAGGCAGATTGTTACTCAATGCTTTAGCGTTATATATGGACCAGAGACTCAATTCGTTTTTCTTTTCTTTCTTTTTTTTGTTTAAAAGACGACAAAGTGAATTCAACCTCACTTAATTCAATACAAAAAACCCACAAATCTTAAAAGTGAAAATGTAAGTAAAATTTTCTTTTGTGAGGCAAAATTACATAGGTCAGTTGTCCGAATAATGGGCAAGATGTTAGTGAACGGTGATTTTCGATGGCCTATCGAAACATAGAGGACCTATAATTTTCAATGAACAGTAGCAAATTTTCAAGTTAACACTATTGCGCGAGCAAGTATTTGAATGTGTTAGTAAATGTGATCCGTCTATAGTTTCCAAGTAGTAGAGCCTCCGTGGAGGAAAACTGAAATTTAGACCGCTGTTTTGGGTTTCATCAGTATTAGGGTGTTCCTATAACTTTTTTCTAATTTCAGGATATGAGCGGAATCCACACCATCCTTACTTGGCCGATTGCCGCAAGTTAAAACTCTAGTAGACGCGGGTATCCATCCCTCGTGATGGGTAAGTCCGAACCGAACAAGTGTGGGAGGATTTGAACCCGGCACGCATAGGTTGGATCGAAGCAATACCAATACACGGGCGTCAATTCGTGGGACAAGTTAAGGAGGTGGGGGATTGAACCCTTCACTTCCCCGTATATTGAAGGTGAGATCCCAATCATTTAGGCTATCACGGATGGCTACCAAAATGCCAAACCCTCTCAGTTTTGTAATTTGAGATTTAGAAAAGGGAGAAAGTACATTGATGGCTTTGGAAATTTTGGGTTGGCTTTCCAAATGCAGATGACCAAAGATTTCCGTTGACCATCTCTTGATTTATCAGCTAGTGAATGTCACAAACTATAAGCATCTCTCACGCGACCCTTGAAAGAAGCTGAAACATGCTCCCAAGATTTTGATCAACGTCTTTTATTTTATGGTTCGGTTTTTTGTTTGACCATCGATTTGGTTGTACCGCACAAAAATGATGACGTCTTATCTAGTCAACCCACTTTTTCTGTAGAGTGATTCAGGCAGATCCTCAGAATAAAAGAAATTGTCAAATAGCTCTTGGAGAGTGACGAGGACGTGCTGTAACACAAATTATTGAGCTTCCAGAACATCCTAACTGAACCTTTGAGGTGAGAGACAGACTCGGACATTCATAATTTCAATCTCCCCGCCGCGAGCATGCTGCGAGTTTCCTCTATATTACAAAACAGAAAGACAAAAATAAGACGGGAACTGGCTTAGCATGGAAAAGAACACGACCGGACAAGAACTACCATTCTCATCAAAATTCCATTAACCCATTGAAAAAGAGCTTGAAAGATACACTCAGAATGTTTTCCGGGTACATTTAAAGGACGAAAGACGCTACCCTCCAAGGAGAAATTGCGTGCAATAAGGTGCTTTGTGCGCGTGTGATGCACAAATAAGCATAGTAGGTAAATGTAAAGCAGACATGCTTGCAATGCCAATTGAAGTTTTGAAAGTAGCTGGTACGGATGGTTTATGGAAAAGAATCATTGACCCACTCAATTGTCATAATACTTGGATCATGGCACTAGAGCCAAGTCATGTCCCGGAAGAATAGTAAAAACCATGCATTAACCAAACCAGAAAACAGGGCATCAGAAAATGCAAAATCTCGGGAACACAGAACGCAACCACACGATACTATCAACTTCATGTCTCACAACAGCTGCTGCTGCACATTGATTCTTCTTATTCATCTTCTTATAGCTCTCTGAAAAAGCCTGTCACCATTTCTCTCTCTCTCAAACAAGCTTTCTTTCAGAAACCAAACCACAGGTAAACCGACGAGTAACAGAACACCTAGCAGACAGATTAAGGGCGAAAAATTATTTTCCATCCACTTCTGCAGAAACATAATTAAGGAGGAGAAAAGAGAAGCATCTGGGTCGATTCCCATACCTTACATTAAACAAGAAAACACCACCCGTCAAGCTACAATACTGTTCTCAACTTGACTGCAGCATGACCAGGTATTTGCCACTTAACCTACAAACACCGAGAGTTCAATAAAAACCTTAAGACAATTTACTTCAATCCAAGCCCATGAGAATGCATAGTAACAACTCAATGAACCTGACTGTGACACCACTCAACTCTATTTACACATCTGATCATATCCTCACATCTTTAGTCGAAATATTTGGTCAACTAACCCAAAGCTTTCAGTCCGTAAATAGCAAGCCAACTTTTAACATATATCTAAAAAACTGTAGGCGTAAGCCGAAAGCATGGCTCAGGTTTAAATCATAGTTCGAGTAATCCAGTATTCCGTATTTGCCAATCAGACTCAATATAAGAGAACCCACAAACAACCGGCCAATACATTTTTGCTGACACTTTCTTCTTATGCACAAAAGACTATTTCTACCATCCCACGAACAATATGTATGAAATTGAACTTTCCTGCACATTTTTGTTGAGACATCGATGGATAATCCAATAAAGATTTAGCAATAACAGGATATTTTCTAAAAGAATAGTCCCATATACACATGCAAGCAAGGGAAAAAAAAGGCCATACCTAACCTATCTGGGAACATATGTTGGCCCAAAGTGCACCAGACCAAAAGCTGGAAATCACAAGGGCCTAAGAGACGGCCTGCAAGAGCAGAAGACCATTGTTCAGATTCATAGAGCACCAATCAGCCCAAAAAACATTTGGGGAAATCTCGACCTTAAACTTGCTAATTCAGTCTCCACATTGTTGAAGCTTCACTGGCCGAAATTCATCTCTGAGTATCTGCACATGCAAAGATATCACCTGGATTGAGGCATAACGCGTGTGTAGAGAGAGAGAGAGAGAGAGAGAGAGAGAGAGAGAGACGTTTAAAAAATGCATCTATAAGAGGAGATTGTATGAAAACTAATTCACAAGAACATTCTGTAGTCTTAGTAAGAGGACTTCAAAGTCTAAATAAATAGAGGTTTGCAGCAGACTGAGCAACTTGCCTACGAGGTTTATTTTGTCGCTGTCCATGTTCCTCACTTACAAGTTCTGCACACAAAAGTCAGAATTTTCAATTTCATATCCTAAAAGGTCACAGTTTACAAACTTTAATTTCAACCAAGTTCAAGCCAACATAGAGAGAGTGCAACTGCAAATGTGTATGCTCATCTCGTACCAGGTTTCTGAGAGGGCTTCCAATCAGAGTTAGTTTTGTTTGACTGACCTTCCTTGCTGCATATGAAGACACAAAGGCAACTAAGTCTCAGCATCATTTTCCCAGAACTCCCTCGGTATATAAAAAGAATGGATCGCTACTTTCCACCCTTGTCAAATAATATGATGTCGAAACATCAAGGTAAAGGAGTTTATATGACTGTAAAATAAGACAGCCAGGACTTCAACATGTCAAACTGCGAAAGTCAACTTTTGTCGACATAGGTGTACTTGATAGACTCCACTTTCCTTTAGGATTAAGCATTTGGAAAAACTAACAATGATACGAGAGAGGTATTTTTGTTTAAAAAATGAAGTGTACTATCATCTTAAAGTGACTTTCCTCTAAAATCCCATTTAATCCATTTCATGTTTTCATAAGCCTATTGAACCTGATACGAATCTTGACTTCTGTCAAGTTTCTCAAAGATGGCAGTCAAACTATAAATAATCTCTAATTTCAATGTTTATACAGGCACATTACTTAATGCAAGAGTTAAATCTAACACGTCTACTCCATTTTTCCACCTGCGACGCAAAAAATCACATCTTCAAGCATGGAAAACCAAATGTAGCTGAAACAAGTCGTAAATACCTAATGAAGATCACAACAAATTCTAAAACCACCTTAGCTAT
This sequence comes from Lenwebbia sp. NSW1173648, assembly GCA_029784005.1. Classification (NCBI taxonomy): domain Eukaryota; kingdom Viridiplantae; phylum Streptophyta; class Magnoliopsida; order Myrtales; family Myrtaceae; genus Lenwebbia; species Lenwebbia sp. NSW1173648. The sequence goes on from JARCGZ010000009.1 coordinate 15,542,391, forward strand.
CCCCAGGCGATAAACTAACCTTGACGTGCCCATGGAAGTTGTCTGCCCGGAAGGAGCATGATAAGCACCATCAACAGCAATGTACGGTGAACAATATGTAGCCCCTAACGCTCCTGCGGCACCCGCGAGTACAGGTAACCTGATGACAGCGAAAATGATTTACTACTTCAGTTTTTCTGCAATTACAGAGCGCAAAGGTCTCAAACTACGCACTAGTTTAGTTATGACAGAAGTAAAAGTAAACATCTGCATAAGCACAACACGACAGATAAGTAAGGTGCTCAATGTATTCTAACGTCCTCTGACCGAGTCAATGACTTTGCATTTGTATGCTCGAGCAAGACGCTTAATAAGGTGCTCAATCTGTCGCAAACTTCAGAAAACAGCTCAAAGCATGCCAACTAATCAGTCTTACTGCACACATACAACTTTAGGAAACAGGAGAAAGCAACTGGACAGAAACAGGGCAATATAAGACAAATTACTGTACCATGTCATCTCAGAATTTGCCCCCAGACCAAGTTGAGGTTGGGCAACATATCCCGGAAATGCCATGCCAACAGCCGGGACTCCAGGATGCTGACCACCAAATTGCATAACTGCAGGCCATTCATCAGCATAATGAGTCAAATTTTGTAAGCTAAACGGAGAAACCAAATCAGCAAATGCATATGCTTCATGTTAACCAGAAATTCATGATCAAAATGGTCCTTGCAATCGAGTCCCTCAACTAAGATGAAATCCTTACTCTAACAAAGGTTGCTGCTACAGAAACACTCGGACAAATCCTAAATTATCACAAAAGATGAAAACACTGTGGAGTGTTGACTGCTGATTGGACCTGATAGTCACCGAACTTCAAAATAACACAGAGAAATAGAAAGATGCAAGAAATTTACCAGGTAAAAATGCTGGAGTACCAGGGAAGTTTTGATCGCCATGACCAACACCCATATTCCCACCAGCCCCCACGACATGAGCACCACTGTAAACAAAAGAGCCCCTCCCACCTCCTTGAACACTGCCTTTTCCCTTTCCAACCAGAGCCCCAGCTGATTTGTTTGCTTCAGAAGCAGCTTCCATCTCTGCAGTTTCGTATGAATTTACAGAAGCAGCTGTTTTAGGTGGAGAGGAAGCTTGAGATCCACTACCAGGACGCTGTCCTGCTACTTGAGGGGAAGTTTGAACTCTATTTGGGGCAGCATTTCTCTGACCAGCATGGACCTGCACTTGTGGCGATAATCTGTTGCTTTGGCCCTGGGAAGGGTTATTTTGATAAGGCATCTGTCCCGCAGGGGGAGCCATTGCCCTTCCTTGAGCCCTAGTCTGAAAAGACTGAGAAGTATTGACAGATGAACCAGTAGGAGCAATATGCAAAGTGGCCAAAGGTTTCGCAGCAGAAGTAGTGACAGAATTATCGATGGAGAGCTTATCTATGCCAACTGAATTAGCTATGTTCTTTCCTCGCAACAATGCATTAGAAGGAGGCCCAGAAAAATTGTCATCCACCATAGAAGCACGATTGTTCCGACTAAGATTTCCAACTTGCCCATCCTTTTTCTGTGTTGGTGCAACATCCTTACTAGAAGAGCTGGAAGGATAAAAAGGTGGAGAAGCAGAATTCAAACTCGATGCAAATGTTTGTTTTTTTGCAGGAGCTTGATCAGCTTCTGTATTCAAAGTGGATATAAACACTTGCCCCGAGTTATCGTGCGAAGCTTCTTCAAGAGGCTTCTTGGATCTGACATTTTGGGCGACCAGAAACATATTGGAGTATTAGCTTGAGCAAGAGGAAATAAGTAATTAACTCATAGACATAGAAAGCAGTACTCACTGTTTGTTATGATTTGGAGGTGCATGACTGCTCTTCTTCAGAGAACTTTCATATCTTCTAGGCCCTCTCCCTCTCACACCTCTAGGTACTTGGTTCTGATTGCTACTGTTATTACCTGTGCCAACTGGACTATTGTTATCAAAAGCTCTTGCTCTGTTCCCTCTAACATATCCACGGTCAGCACCCCGATTTCTACCACGACCTCGATAATTACCTCTGGAAGCCCTCCTTCTCTAGATGTCATGACCATAAAGCAAAAGGTAAGCATCAGTTCAGCTAAAAAACATGCTCTTGACAACAAAGCACCACTCCTGAGCATATACCCACCTCATCATAGCGCCTTTCTTGCATGGTCATCTCTTCAAACTTGTCATGGCCCCACTTCCTTTCATCCTTTGATTCCCACAGCTTCCTACCACCAAAAGTTCGCCTAAACAAAAAGGAAATGCGTGGAATGTAAATGAGGTCTTTTCCTGAATCTTAAAACCTATTAGACACAGAGAAACATCTAATGCAGGATAGTAATACTAGAAAAAAGTGATGAGGAAAGAGATGACAAGGAGAAAACACTCATGTCTCACTAAATGCACCAGCTAAACGAGCAGAAAGAACACTGGTCACTGACTTTCTCAACAACATCATTCTAAATCAGAAGAATGATAGTAGCATTGTAGAATCATCTTAAAAATTGCCAGCTAGAAAAATATAGGGTCCATAAAGAATGATATCAGGAAAAAGATTGGTTTGTTAAGACCAAAACAAAGTGTACAGAGTGAGGGGGTCATGTCGACCCAAAATGCTCTATATAATAATTTTAATCGGGCAAAGGACTGACAAACTGCTAGATGAACTCAAGAGGATGGTCAGTTGCATAGACTCCTCAGCGATATCAAACAAAATCTGCCAGCACAGACCCACTATGTTTTCCGTACTTACCAAACAAAGCTTAGAGACTTTGGGGGCCCTAGCAGACCACTTGTTGAACATTGTCAAAATACCTAAGCAAACACCACTTCACCCGTAAAAAAACGCGTTCTCCACCCTCCAAAGAATACTAAATCTTTATCCCAAAACCACACTACAAAGTCATTGTAAGAAAACTAAATCATATCTACAACAACAAATCTACTACTGATGTAATAGTCTCTTCACATTTCCAACCTATCTAATGTCTACCATCAAAAAGAGAGCAAATAATTCCTCGAAAGGTTCCCACATTCACAGCTCAAACACTCATAAAGAACAAATTAAGTCCTAGGACATCCCTCCTACATAACCAACAAATGCACCCGGGAAAAAAACTGTCAAAGCTATACCTGCCTCATTCCACTAGCGTCTATTGCATAGTCTATCAAATCCTACTCATGAAAACCATAAAACCAAACATTGACGACACCCAACAGTCCAATGGACCTCACAACACCGTTAACCCAAAAGAACTATTTACAAGCAGTACCTGTTGCGGCCACCTACATTGTCCCGAAATCGATCATCGTGCATGTAAAAAGCCCCAGCAGTGGGTACAGCGTAAGGCTCGTTCTCCTTCTTCTCCACCTGATCTTCTGCCTGATCCTCCCCCCACTCGCCCAGAGGTTCCTCCACGGCTATCTGACCCTCACCCTTGAAATCTCGATCCACCACCTCTTTCTCCTCTTCATGCCCCATGTTGATGCCGTCATTCCTCTCCACTTCCCCAACACGTCTCTCATTCACTTTTTCTTCATCAATCACTTCTTCCGCGTCCTCATAATTGCCTTCCTCCTCTTCCTCTTCTCCATCCAATTCTTCCTCTTCCTCTAACTCACCCTCTTCGTCGTCATACTCAGCCGCCCCACCCTCGCTGTCGGACTCCTCGGAGCTAATCACTCGAGATTCCTTCCCGCCTTCTCCCTCCAACGCCTCTTCCTTCTCACTCTCCTCGTCGTCACTCGCAGCTCTTCGCCTCCGCATCGCCAGCGATTGCTTCGTCTCCTCGGGATCGCTCTCGTATTCCACCTCATCCTCTCTCTCCGTAGCCATCAATTCGGCCTCAACCGGAACGCCACACTCAAAATCGCCAACACTAGGAAAGGGAAGGAGAGAGGGAAAAACAAAAAATTCAATAGATCGAATGAGAGCGAATGTTTCTCAACGACCACGCACCTACCAGAACAGATTGCACGCAAGTACAAGCCACTGTCGCCGAAACGGAAGTACCAAAATTGCTAAATCCCGAACCAATGACGATCCCCAAAATCTTCGATGCCGTAGCGGCAATCGTTATTTAGGGCTCGAAATTGAATGAATCAGGGGGTGGTTGATTTTGGCTCTGCAATTGGAGAAACGATTCGTTCTGACGAAAACCCTAGATTTTTAGAGAGAGAGAGAGAGAGAGAGAGAAGGAGGGGGGGAGATTTTTGTGGGTGCGCGTCATCAGATGAGCAGAAAGAGAGGGGGGGGCGGGGGGTGGCAGTGTTGGATGGTTGGTACTCTACTTGGTACTCTGTCAAAGTGAATTGTGGGTACTTTGAGGGGTATTTTGGGAACTTCACCAATGTTTCTGACGCTTTCTGGTTTGCGATTGCTGATTGGGTTGTCTTGACACGTCGATCTGGAGTTGTTTTTCCTTTTTCAGTTTTATTCGTAAAGTAAAATCTTCCAATAGAAAAACCAAAAAATCGAAATAGCTATTTCTTCTAGTGAATCGCGACAATAATTTTTATAATTTATGTCAAATTATGATATTGAGGTACATTTTCCCCTCTAGTGCCATTTAATTTAGTCTGTTGTTTGTGTTAAAAAAGAGATCCAGTTCATAAAATCGCAATGCTGGATATTTTTATCTGAGCAATGATCTTTGGCTAATGCTATTTTACCGGTCTGTCTGTCCCATGGTAAGTCACATGAAGAAAATCAACTTGAGATTGAAATTGTGAGATTCGACAGTGAAGCGTTCCTTTTCGACTGAGTGTTGAAGCTCATCTAAGCAAGCGAAGTTAAATGGGTAAATGACACAAATGGTCCCAAAACTTTTACCTAATAGACAATATAGTCCATGAACTTTAAATATGTTTAATGTGATCCATGAACTTTAACCCAAATATAATGATGTCTCTAAACTTCTAATTTGTTCAATGTTGCCCTTCGACTTCTGGTACATGTTCAATTAAGTCCGTAAACTGTATTAAAAGGTTCAATGTTATCCGTGAACTTGAATGAATGGAATGACAATATTGAATATATTCATACAGTTCGAGGACTAAATTAAACATGTACAAAAAGTTCAAGGACCACATTGAACAAATTAAAAGTTCTTGTACATTTGGCTAAAATTCATGAACCACATTGAACAAATTCAAAGTTCAGGGACTACATTGCACATTGAACTAAAGTTTAAGGATCATTTGTGTCAATATCTCGAGTTAAATCCTCTGCACCTTCCTAACCTGATTAGAGTTGACAAGCTCCCTGATCCTATCATCATCTAAAGGCGCGCATGGCAACACGACTTCTACTCCAGAAGTTAATTTCTGATTAGAAAAAGGCGTTTGATAACAGGACAAAATTTTTGCTTTTAGAACAGAAATTCGTTTGACAACGGTTGAAAAATTCTATTTCTGGAACATTATTAACACAAAATCTTCTACAAAAAAATTATTTATCTTAACCTAAAATGTATGTTATTCGAGAAAAGTGAAATACAAATACTGACGAATTTACATATAATTTATTATTTAATTATTTTATGCAAATGTATACCAATTTTATGGAGAAAATTCTATTAATGAATACGATGGTCGAGCTGATATATCCACGCTAAAAGCACGGGTAGTTCCGGTGTTTCCTCGCATGTGCCTCTAGCGTGGTTTATGTCGCAATGGACATAGTACCTTCTTCGTGCCTAAACCATCTCTAGTTTAGAGGTGCATATTGATACATTCAGTAAACCATATCATTGAACGAGTTGGTTTTTGACGAGCAACAATTCTACCGTCACAGCTTGAAACGGTCACAATTTGTACACTGTGCTTCACCTTTAAGAACCATCTACACATATATTGCGTATAAACTTCCCTGTTAAATTCATCAATCCGATAAATTAGCAAAAGAAAGGCATCTTTAAGTTTTAAGTCAAATGCAGAAAATATTACTATATGACCTTGGAAATGTTGGGATCTTTCTAGGGGCCCTTGTAGGACCTTAGGCAACCCCCCCTGCCCAGCTCAGGTGTAGCTACCATCGAGAAATTCTGATAGTTCAATGAAGAAATTCGAAAAGTTAAGAAAACTCCAAAGTCTGGATGAATAATGTTACAGAAGTAATAATAGTTAGCATTAATGTGCACATCTATCCAAGAAAAAAACAAGAAGAAAATTGAAAGAAGCGGAAGAGTTTCAATTACCTAGCATCAATTATTTCCAACAATTTGATCCAGTACTTGTTGAGAACCAAATGTGAAATTCCAAGTAAGTGCATCTGAAAATGACATTCACAAACCCTGCATAGTGCCTTAAATGGTGTGAAGAATATCAACAAACAGAAACATACATGCATTTTGCATTCTCAACATCAAATTTCATTGCTTTCAAGAATCTGATAAACAAGTTAGATGACTTGAGAAGTTCAAAGACGGCAACAACAATAATATAATTGAGTCTTCATGGAATTGCTCCGTCCACTTTAAAATATTTGTGGGATGCCATTTAACCAACTTGGGTCAATTGCTTGATCCACTTTGCCATGATTGTGTCTTTGTGAGATGCATTTAACCAAATCACGAAACATTTATTTCTTATAATTCGTTAAAAAAATGATATTGCTAAAACACTTTCACGCAATACAAATTTAGTGAAAAATTATTCTAATTTTTTTTAAATAGTTTTTATTTTTTAATTTTTTTAATTTAACTGCCGGAGGAGACCGGCGGCAGCGGATGGCGATCACCGTCGACAGCGGACGACGGTCATCGACGGTGGATTGTTTCTTTCTGATTTTAACTTTTGGAGAGAAGTAACTTTTTTTTACTTTTGAAAGTCACTAAAAAATAACTTCTAAAGCAAAAAACAGCTTTAGAAGTAGAAAAATGAAATTGCATAACCAAACGGATTTCTAGTTCAGAAGTTATGTTACCAAAAAGATTACTGCTCCATAAATACTTCTAGAGCAAAAATTCTGCTTCAAAAGTGTTACCACCCTAAACGGGTTCACACCATCTAGTTCGACCTGACAAGAGAGACCGTTTCAGATGTCTGGTCGCATCTTGTCTACTACTAGCACATTGCTAGTACTAACTTTCCAGCGTTAGCCCGCGTAGCAAAGGAACATAGGCTTTGCACGTTCCAAAATACTTGATAGATCCAAGCATCAGGACGAACACTATACAGAAACCGCGACAAAAGCTCGACTGGAAAGAGATGTGATTATCGCGATCGCAAAGAAATTGGAAAACCATAATGAAGTGCGAGAGCTGATAGATTGGATAACTAATAACCACTATTCGGTCCTGGGAAATCCAGCCAATTCGCAATGACTGGAATAAGTATTGATAAGGAACAACTCCTCGAAGAACGTAACAAGTAAAAGAGAGCAACTGAAACTAAGCAGCCTAACACATCGTGCAATACACAACTGAAGTCTCTAAATTACCGGCATCGCCAGGTATAGAGAATAGTCCTAGTGAACACTTTTCAGGAGTCCCTGCAGTGAAGAACAGGGCAGGAAAAAGGAAGCAAGTTTCTGAATGAATAGATATAATCTGAGATCTTACCAAATTTATTTCGAATTTTTTCAATAGTAAAATCCAAGTGGAACACACTGTAGTTCCACTTCCAATTGAAGATGTGATCTCACAAGCTTTGTACCCTAAGTAACAATGCTCCAATTGATTGCCAAGGTATGTATCTTGGGACAAACACAATCAAATAATCATCAAAATTACTCCTGATAAGTAGTTCTTCAAATATTATACTCTACAACAAAATCCGCCACGTACACTTCCTACTGATGTATTATGCCCTAGCTAAGCACGCTTTCCATTAAAGAACTACCGCCAGAAAAATCTCATAATTCTCAACTGCCACAGAAGAGGATGGAAATGTGCAGAGCATGTCCAAGTCTCTTTTCCACCAACCCTCTCCCATCAGCCAATTGAAAGTACTTGTTCTCACCTTAAGGACAGTACAGCGGCAAGGAATTCTCTCGAAGATAGGGGAACTAATGATGTGGCGTGAGCACTGCCGACAAAGGAAAAAGAAATGTAAGAACCAACTCTAAAACTATTGATATCTACCTCACAAGGAAAAATAGTCAGATGTACAACATAAAATAGAGACAAAAAGAAACTAGATCCTCCTTTATGGTTTAAGGAAACACTTAATTCATATAGAAAACTGAGTCACCATTTGCAAAGCAAAGCGCTTCATGAAGATTATAGGCAGTTGCATTACAATGGCTCAAAGCTCAAAATTCACAAAACTACTTTAGCGACATTCACATGTATCGTACTAAGTCTGAAATGGCACTATATACGTCTCATAGCACCAAGCAGTAAGCATCTTCTCCCAGATTAGTGGAAAAGGCCAGAATAGCACATTGGTATCTCAATAGAATCGCTACAGGGAATGACTCAGAGTATATAGTTGATATGATGAAAACATCTATTCATAAGACTAAGTTCCAGCTCTAATTGACCAAGACGCATCTCATGCGATAAAATAAGCCCTTTTATCAAACTTCAGAGGTATCTTGAGATCCTAGGAGTTATCAGCCCACCGACGAACTGGTTCTTAAACCAGGGGTCAGTTGGGTAGTGAGCAATTACAGAAAACCCTAAAATTCAGAGAAAAACAGAACAGAGATTCCAATTTTTAGTGAACAAAGAACAATACAGTGCCCATAGCAGGAAAGAAGAAAATGAGAATGTCAAATGATATCCCAACTTCTTTTGCCATGTGCCATTTGTAAACAGCCTCTAAAAGCATGTTCAGAATATTATAGTAGCAGAAATAGCACTAGCAGGAGAAGTCCTACATTAACATCTATCATTATGATGAAAATCCTGGTTTCCACCTACTTAAGAACGTAGAAATATCTAAATAAGGTCAAACAACTCAAAATGCAGAAATATCTTGTGTAAATGGGAGTTGGAAATGGCACTTTAGAATCAATTAATCACCAGGGACAAAATTTGGATTTTCACACTGGCCCAACCAATTGCTTTTAGGCCGACGGAGTTCCTTCATTATTCGTACCCCACTCTTCTTCAGCCTCGTTGCCATTAACGAGTACGGCACCATCATTAGAATCGGCATCCACTACGACAGCCTCCTCTTGGCTCTCTTCTTCTGCATAATGTTCCTCAACATTTTGTTCCTCTCCATCTACTTCAGTGACCTACACAAATGCATAGGTAAGAAAGCTCTCCTTCCCTCACCTTTTAACGGCTGAATTGAAAGATGTCATATTTAGGAGGAAAACGATTCATCCATAGATGATAAATATCAACAAATGTACGTTAACTGCCATATTATAATAGAAACACAATATCCTGATCAATTTTTACCCAAATATCGGATAGGTGAATAAAAATAGTCTAAAAAAATAAAGGATTCTTTAATGTACCTCATGATTTGAGTCACCATTTTCGAGAGGTTCATTTTCCTCATCCACTTGCATGTTTCTGAAAGCCTCTACGAGAGTACTGTGTGATCTATCAGTGTAATTGAGATATTCTTCCGCTGGAGGATGAACACCCCTATTGAACAACACAAGGATAATCTTTAACCCACAAACGAAACATGTGACCACAAACAACTAACTAGGAAAAATGTGTTGACATATCATGCAAGAGAAAACGAGACAACTAAAGAAACAGCTCAATTATGGGAGTCACATACTAAAAGGAGCTACAAAAATGGAAGTGCTTAGAGAGAAGAGGATATAAGCAGGTCCCAGTTAGACCTCAAAACTATAATGCAGAAGAGAGAGAATATTCGAGCAAATGATCGATTTTTAGTACCTGGACTCTGCAACTTTGGATTCAACCGAAAGTGCTACTTGCCAATCATCAAACAAGTTGGGATACTCTTCAGGATCAGCCAAAGATTCAGCGGCTTTTGGATTAACCTGTCATTAGGTGTATTGTGTATTTTAACACTAAGCAACATATACTACCACAGTATCAAGAAACATTCACGACTCTTTGCTGAGTAAAAGATTAAAATAACTTGTGAACAAGTAAGAGTATAAGAGTGCATCGGCTATTCTATACATGGGTTATCAACTTAATATATCTAAAACAGACAAGCAACTGAATTGAAACTCATTCACAATACCTAGAAGGAAAGCATCTATTATGATGCTGCATCTAACAGGGTAAAATAACTGAAATATGAGCAGAACTTCCACCAAATAGTCAAGATAGCTGGATAAGGGGGAGAAAACCTTTAAAAGTATCTATAGCAAACTTCCGATCTAAGTGTAACACATTGAAACAGGCATTGGGAAAACTTACGAAAAGCTTTGCTTGTTTACGAGTAAAAGTATATGTCAAAGCAATCAATAACAAGCACCAGTTGCTGTACGATCAGGAAAGAAAACAGAAATAAGTTACCTTGTTGAGGTCTTTTCTCCAAATAGCAACTATGTCTGAAACTTTGCTAGGCAGATAAGATCGAGCCATCAGAGCAGCCTCAGGTATCCGATTGCTGTCCAAAAGAATGGTTGGATTGATTTTTGTATTCAATATGGCACTTGTGGAGGGACTTTTAAGTAAACAAAATAAGGATTACCTATCCACCAAGAGCTGGAGGCAGTCTTCCAATTTTCCCAACATAAACAGACATAAGAATGCAACATTGTTCTTTCCTTGCTCTTTAGCAAGTGATGCAAGTCTTAAAATTCCTTCCGCATCACCCAAGGAAGAGTATAGCAGTAGCAAACCACTCAAATCCATCGCGTGATTCATACACTCTTCTGCCATATCCAACTGCGATAAATCATGACAATTAGAATAATGTAAAATTAGCCAAAATCATAAAAGCTGATAAAAGCAACCAAAAAAAAAAACTGTCTCTCAGTGAAATGTTTAGAGATAGAAAAGGAAATAAATATTGAAGACTCTAATCACAAATCTGAAAAATCCAGCTCAGATCGAGACTGAATTTTCATTGAATCTCATCTGCGCATCACATTATTTTCCTACGCAATCCTCACTCCAATAAGATCATCAGAATCAAACAAAAAGAAAGAGGTTTAGTTTATGCAAAAACACACTTCTGTGCCCTAAAAAAATGTACAGCTTCAACAGAACTTGAAAAAAAAACAAACAAAAACCTCAGTTACCAGAAATATAACTTCCTAAAGCCCCCTCCCCCTTCCCTCTTCTTGTTTTCCAATTCGCTAGTCTTCCATATTAACAAAATTTTCCTTTCCCCTTTAAAGACCAGATTCATTTATAAATCCAGCTTTCATGGTTGCATCATCCGGACGGAATTTGATCATTCAAAAAGACTATGGGCAATAAAGATCTCAAAACGGTTTTAGAAAACTTGCAGCTGAAAAAACTAGAACCAGAAAAATTGTGTTCAACGGAAAAAGAACCTTTCCAGTAGACATGGCTAATTCTCCCAACTGTTTCCACTTCGACTCGCTCTGGACTTCCGCAGCAATTTCCTGTAACCAAGCAAATGAAATTGTATTGACATAACAGCTAATACGGCAAAAGTAGGACTTTTGTAGCAATTTCACTGCTTTTACAACAGGTTTTACACCATCCTAAGTTCTCTGGTGACACTTCAAATGATAAAAGACGTCACTCACCTTTGCAATCCCCAATCTGCCAAGTTGAATGGCCAGTTCAAATCTATAATCTGGGTCTGTGGCCACTTCAAGTGCATCTTCTACCATACCTCGTGATTCCAAGAAACGGGCGACACTGAAATGTGACATGAGTTCCAAATTGAAGTTAAAAGAGACAATTGACAATGCTTAAACCGTCATAATCAGTATTAGAAATTGCATGTGTTCACAAGAGGCCAAGGAAGGAGAGACTATTCCATTCATTGAATTATACATGGCCAAGGCAGCCATTAATAATGAAATGTCAAAGGCATTGAGTTATTGTTTTCGAAATATTTACGGCGTCCACGCACATATATATAGTGTGCAAAACAAGGTTTTCTCAATGTCGGCTATTGCTTTACCTGTTATGGTGCTCTTTCGGAATGGAAGGTAAAATCTCATTTGCCCTCTCAAGATCTCCACGCATCACTAGAGTCTTGTACTCGATCAAGCTGAGAAGTAGAGTGTATCCCATGACACTGCACAAATAGTATAAGAAACCAACAAAAGCTTGGTGAGTGTTGGCCATGTGAAACTCACACTCCAAGAATTACGAAATACATGCTCACTTAAATTCTTTGTCTATTAAATACACCCGGCTTTGACTTGCAAGATATCCTAGCAAGTACATGGGCCTGTCCAGATGAAACATCGTCGTCACCTGACATAACAGATTGGTCAAGAAGATTATCAATCAATAATGTAATATCACAAAATGATAAGACAGTTGCAAGGAGAGAGATAATAGCAATATGCGGGAACAAGATGAAGGCATTATACCTCGCCACCAACACAGTAATTAAGCCTCCAGGAAGAGTTATTGTAGATGAAACAATCACCAACCCAAATACCAGTCCTGACACGTTCATTGGTTTCGTGAAGAAGCTCAAAGGCATCTTCAACTCCTTGTTCGTCTACAGCTTTTCCACTGTCCAGAAAAGAAGAAACTACATCCCTCTGCAAAACAAAATATAGCCTGGATGTCAATAGACAATAAATTGACCAAATGAATAGTGCAATCTCCCAGAGAGAACAAGGAGAAATGTAGAACCTAAGATCCTTACATTGTACTTCAGGATATAGAAGGATGTATCACTGGCAATGGCCACCAAATCGCCACTGTCAGCCCAGTAGAGGTTCTGAAACAGCAGAGCAACATGTTAGGAAGGCAGAGAATGGTGGCTGAAACATGCATAGAACTGATAAAGGTATCTGGTAACATTACTTTCACATTGACATCAATTCTTCTGATCAACCTGCATTCAGCCCAATCATAGAAACAGATGAAGTCATTGGAGCACATTGCCAACAATGTTCCACCGTAAATATGTTCCGCCGAAAAGGTTGGCCGAACACTTCTTTTTTCCTGTAAATTGACCTCTGTTATATTCCATTTCCAACCTCCAATTCATGCAATAAATAGATAACACTAATCCATCTACATAAACTCTCATACGAGGTCAGCACAATGAAGAGAGAGAAACAGGACATTAACTAATCAAGAATCACCCATAACAAGAAGAAACTCTCAGCTTCGGGAGTCATTTAATATGACACAAGTACAAACAATGGCAGACTTAGAAACTAACAAAGAGCAGGAAAAGTTAAAGTAGAAACAGAGAATTCGGGAAATTTAAGCTTCAGCCATCATGTTTACTAAAAGAAAAGAAAAGCTAGTAGAAAACAGCTCAACGAGGACTTCCAGAATCTCCACCAATAAAGAACTACAAAAACACTATGATTTCTGACCTGGAAACTTTTACTGAAAATTTTGATCTTTGAAGTACTTTCTCTAACAGCGTATTCTCCATCAGATGACCAGGCAAACTCCAACGCAGAACCAAAGGACCTGTTTCTCCATGCCAATGCAGTATATATAATGTATTCACCATCTCCGCAAACAACAACAAACCTCCCGTTGGGATTGTGCTTCAAGCTCTGAAAACAGCAAATATCTTTAAGAAGATGGAATGCATTAAAAAAACCTTGTTTGCTGTTCATACTTAAAAAATAAAGAAGCCATTTAGATGAATGATTTGACATGTTCTTGACAGTAAGAACACAACATTCTGGTAAATAGCCAATTCAAAATTCATTAATCTCTGCATTCCCTACATTGTCAGAATAGTTCCTACTTTGGAAAGTGAAACATAGTTAAAACTTTCACCGGAAACTGCATGCCAGGCAATGCAGAAATTGATCACAAATCTTTCCAAAAGGATAAAGTTCAAATGCTGCAGAAAATGCATTTCTACTCACAGCTGAGTTATAAACAGGACTTGAAGGAATGAAAAGTCATGATATTAAAAATAACAGTTGAGAGAACTTCTGTACGAAATATCGTCTCAATGAAGATACATTACGTAGCTATCAGAGCCCACATTGTTGAGAAGTGTGAGGGAACCTGAGTCATAATGGAGTCTCGCTCTCAATGACAAAGTACCTTAGAGTATAGGAACTTACTTGAGGGTAAAGATCACAGGTCCCCAACTCCTTAACAGCCAATGGCAGTCTTTCTCCATCAGTAATCTAAAAGGAAGAAAAAAACTTGTGAAAATCTAATCAAAACACATTAACCACAACAATGCATTATTTTAGGTGCCTCAAACCTCATAATCTGCTCCCACACTCTTAATATTCACTGTCTGAATTTCATTATGTTTTGCCCATATAATCTTTCCACTGTTGTCCATACTAGCAACAGGAACCTCCCGACCAAGTTTAACCATGATGGTCCCTTCATCATAACCAATCACAACCCTGTAAGGAGAGCACAAGTTACTCTATTTGCATGCAACTTATTTAAAGCAATATAAAGATGAGAGACAGCGTGCAATAACTTGAAAAGAAAAATGGCGTGTACTAACTACAGACAAAAGCATCTTAAATATGCTGCTGAAACACTATGCGGGAGAACTACGGAGATATGGCTGTTGACCTGTTCCTCTATATTGTTTTTGTATTCTCTAAGCAAATAGAAAAGTTGAAGACAATTTCAAATGAAATTGCAAAATCAACTGCCAAATCTTCCAAAGACAAGTTAATAGCTTAGACAGCAAAAACCTATAGTGATCAAGCTAAATAAGTAGCGAATTCAACGTTAAAACTTACCGCCGCGATCCCTTCATATACCCAATAGCCCAAACTCTTTCCAGACCATAATTCAATGTGTTCTCAAGCCTGCCAAGAAATAGTTACATCAAGTAGGATTGCACGAACTCAATTCTTCACTACAAAACTCCAGATAGAAAACATGAGAATGACAAGTGCTGATAATTACAGTCAAGACAAGAAGTGCAGGTAATGCAAATAGTTCCACGCCTATTGTTGTTTAGCAGGATGAACAGAAAAAGGCTACATGAATCAGGCATTGAAAATAATAGTTCCATAACTAAATTGATGGATTTCACATTTACTAGAATTTGAGCACTTAAGCTCCATTTTTCAAATTGTAAATTTGAGAATTCCATTGCTTACATTACACTATGAGAGACTTATGTTCAGACGACACAGGATCCAAGCGATTGATAGTATGCTCGTTATTTCGTGCATATGTTGGGTTATGGACTACGTACAGTCCAATACGAATGATGAGAAAAAGAAAAACAATTCGAATTTAACATGACATATTATGCCCTCAAATGAACTCACCTATAAGTTGTTGAATGCCATATGCGAACTGTACCATCCTCAGAACCAGTAATTATTATAGGCAGGTCAGGGTGAAAACACACGGCTGAGACATTATGTGTATGACCCTCCAATGTCTGGACACAACTTTTGGTCTGATAATCCCAGACCTGCTCAATACAACCGAAAAGTGAATAACAACAGTATATGGATGCAGAACCAATGCATGGCTCAGAGAGAGTATGTGCCACACCTTTGCAGTATGATCATCAGAACCAGTAATAAGATACGGTTTATCACCGCCAGTAAAGTAATCCACACAATTGACTCCTTTCTGATGGGCATCTAGAGTAAAATTTGGGTCAGGTGAGCCAAGATTCCAGATCTGTGCAAGATAATATAGTTGAATCAGCATGACTACCAATTAAAGCAGAAACCACAAGCAGGAAATAACGAAAAGTCTAAGTTCTTACTTTTATTGTACGATCAAGTGATGCACTAGCAAAAGTATTGGTGTCTTTTGGGTTAAATGTCACTTGCATGACATAATGAGAATGTCCCTCAAATATTTGCGTACACGCCCAACCCTTCTCCCAGTCCCAGAGTTTAATCAGCATGTCATCAGATGATGAGAGCACATATGGGAGAGTGGGATGGACAGCCACACACCTAATGTAATCCGTGTGTGCCTCAAATACTTTTATCTTGTCCATGGTGTTATAATTGTAAACGCGAATAAACATGTCATCAGCTCCAGCAACAACCCACTGCTTCCGCGCAATAAATTTGGCTGATCTAACTGTATACAAAGGGTGAGGACTTCAGAAAGGATGGACAACAAAAATGCCGGTACCAGAATGCCCAATGCAACAGCAATCCCTCTAGAGAAAGTGCAAATGCAATTAAATCATGTACTAAGTACCTGGAAGTTCAGTGACTTCAAAGGACTTCACCATGGTCTAATAGCATCAAGAAAGTTTAAGTTAGCAAAATCGCTCATCCATCATCAAGATAAGCTAAGATATTCCACACCATTGACACCATTGACACATGTTCATTCGAAAGTACATTGCTAATATATCTTACCATTACTCCTCCAAGAAGAGCTTCTCCGTAAGTTCGACATATCGTCAAAAGCACGGATAAAAGAACAATGATAGTTTTTCAAAACAAATAGAGTTTTCAGAGCAGTTGGCTAGAGCATATTAAACAAAGAAGACAACTGATAACTGCTAACTAAATGAAGATATCATAGCGACACAGTGGCCATAATCAACAAATTATATCCTATTTGTGGAGAGACTGCCAACTAACTAAATTTCTTGCATAAAAAAAACGGACCTGACTTCAGGGAAGCATATATGCAGATGCATCAAATATTGTCATCCGATCTTATGTTGGAGAAAAGTTCATGTGTCATGCAGGTTAGTCATTAGGAGACATCAATTATAAACGCCCGTGATATGAATAAAATAATGTGAGCTGTCCTTAATAATCTGCTGCTCTTATTTTTCTCGAAGTCCATTCGACTTGCTGAGACTCTATCAAGTTTAGCTTCATTTAAGCCATGCTCAAGCAGTTAAGCAATTTTCTCCAAGTATAAGCTCATAAAAAGTAGACAAGGAACTTTTTAACTCGATTCCGTGTTTAGAAGGCAAGCGCAAACTGAATTCACCATAAGAGTACCATAGGAAATTTACACGCTTACGTATATTTTAAATTCAAAAGAGCTTGAACATCAACTCGTTTCTAGTCATTTATTTATATCGATTAAGTCTGATAACCATAGCATTCAAGCCAAAAGAATCAACTTAAAGTGAATCTAATACAAGGATCGTGAATCGATTTAAGTATTAGTAATGTGCACACTCAGCTCAATTTTATCTCAAATGACTTCCTTTTACTGACTGAATAGATGGAAGAAATGCATCAAAAACCCTGAAAAGAATGCTGTAAGTTCGACCAATCATTTCACTTTTTCTTTCAACTGACAAGTGAATACACAATACTCTAAGCACAGAAAGAATCATCTCTAAGAAAGGAAAACTTTAATTCCATACCTGTGACTGGTAGTTCCAGATACAAACAGTTCCCGAGTACAAACTCGCAAGGATCCTGTGATTGAAAATAATGCATCAGAGAAAAAGGCGACCCGAAGGTGACATTAATGTACCTATACTGTGCAAATAATGTACAGAGGGAATCTAGCATAACTAAATCATCTTGGGGAGAGAAAAATGAGTACAAGCTCAAGTACAAAGACTGCGCTATACCATGGTTCCGTAGGATGTAGATCGACAGACTTTACCCTCTCTGATCTTTGCGCGAGCTTCCTCTGATAACAGATGATTGGAAGAAAACTGTTACTCCAACAAAGAAGAACAACGCATCAAGAACAATGAACATGAACTCAAGAGATAGATAGCAGTACCTTGATTTCGAGTCTGAGAGGCTGTTGAAACAAACGAAAACAAAGGAAGAGAAGAATCAGTCCATAATCAATCAACAAACACGCCACAAACCCAGTCCAATAATCCATTCCACAGGAGGAAAAAGAAAGAAAACCGGCAAAACGAAATTCCAATTGCACATTTCATGCCAACCGAGGCATTCCCAAAATAAGAAACCACGCAGTTCATAATCCATTAAACCGAAACCAGTGGGATTCAATGACATTAACATAATCGCGTCAGCTCCAATCAATAACGAGAATTATCGAATCATTCGTTCGGCACGGCTTTCCTTGACTTCTACCACCAACAGCCCACTGATCCACACTCTAGCATTCCACTCGGACCTTCCTCGGACCCAAAACTGACATCCTTTCACACGAATCGATCCGGAAACGCCGCACCGAAGCCTAATTACGCCAGATCTAAGCAGTATCAATCAGCAAAACCGAGAAATTCCGAAAGGCGTGCTCACCATTGTTGATCGGGATCGCTAGGTCGATCTGGAATTGGCGGAATCTGGAGATCCAGCTACCTCAGAGAGTGATCCAGAGAGAGAGAGGGGAGGAGGAGGAGGCTTTGAACTGCAGAGGGAGCTCTGTTAATACGATGAAGAGAGTTTTTATTTTTCTTTTCCCTTCAATTTGTTTTCTCCAGATGGATTGACGCTTTGCAGTGAAGGGAAGTGAATTTTGCGAGATTTTGCCGATTTTGCCCCTCGGAGACCTCAGACTCTACAGTCGTGCGCCATGCCGTTTCGTCCCCTTTTCGGTTTTGATTCGTCGAGCATTAAAACGACGGCGGCCCGGAGATACGAAATTCGAGCCGAGGGAAGAAAGGATCAGGCCCATGAAAAAAAGCCCACGTTCATCCCACTTCCAAACAAAAAATCAAAAGGAAATTGTTCCTTTAATATCGTATCAAATACATCTTTCAGAGTCCGAGAAAACAAAGACCACGAAGTCAAGTCATTGATCTTGGACACGGCATGTAAGTTAAATGTACATCTCATGGATTTTCTTGTTCCACGAAAAATTTATCAATCCAGGCGCAACAAAAATCCAGCATTCACTTCATATAAGATTGTAACGCCTTACTCTTTACGAAATAACAAAATTAGAATAATTCAGAGAGTCGGTTGGACAAAAATTCCCTGTCATGTACACTCACGGTATCAGATTTTCGTTTTCCCTTCTCAGTTGTAACAGCGATAGACATGAACATAATCGCGGCGGCTTCCAAACTCAAGAGGAGGCTCGAACAGCGATCCCTCCAAGTGACCCTCGATTCTACTACTGTCAAAAAATTGGTTAGGGCTAAAATCGAAAACAAATGTGGAAGTTCAGAACATAACACAAAAGAAGTTTCAAAATTTTACGATTGAATTGAGGACAAAATAATGCAAGCGAAGTGTTTATCGTTAGAACTAATTTTGCAAAGTAATTGTTCTTGAGTTAGTTGCAGCTCGCGTAAGCAATTCCGGTCGAGACCGTGATGGAAAAGTTGCACCAATCAAAGGCGTTGGAGTTATTGGGACCAATCGGACTCATATGCACGTGTCTTCGATGTGCAATAATCAGACTTGAATTTGATCGATGAATGTTGCCTTATTCATTGAGGAAAAAAGAGGGTCCGTCATTTTTCTGACCTTTTACCTCCATTAATTCAAAAAAGAAGCAGGGGAATACTCATTTTTCTGATCTTTCATCAGTTATATATTTCTGTGGGGTAGTGATTTGCATAGCGAGGACCGCATAGCGCAGTGGATTAGCGCGTTTGACTTCGGATCAAAAGGTCGTGGGTTCGACTCCCACTGTGGTCGTGTTTGTCATGCCTTTTCTTTTTTGTCGGTTTACACAGCCTAGTAAAGAGGTCAGTATTTAAGAGGTAACACAATAGAGTTAATTGTATGTTGTTTCTAAATGATTTTTTTATGTCAGTCAATACACTTGGATAAGGATGAGATTGCTTGCAGGAACATGTTTGGAAAAAAAGAAGAAGCCAAGACCGGGTTTTGGGTTAAATGTAGCAGAGAAGGTAAGGTCTTCTTAACGAACACATCAACAGTCTCGTATTTCAAACCCTTTGTTATTGGAAATGACTCAGACTCGTGCCACATCAGTTTAAACTGTTGATAAGACTTTCCGCAAGGCTTCACTTCACCCTCTGTTTGAGAAGAGTCAAAAAGGATGGAGAGAAGACCGAGCTTTGGTAGAATTCTGAGCACATAAAAAAAAAAAAAAGTGGAGAACTGAGTGTCCAATGACAATTTACATATTTATGAACTTCAGATACAGTGACATTCACAACATGTATAGTGGAATAGGGTAAAATTCCCACAGAAGGAAGGTGCACATGGAACTACATTGCCGCAAAAATATTAGCAAACCCAGCGGAAAGAATCTTTAGCAACATTAGTCTATCATCTGCAGTCAGTCCCCATGATCTCATTGAGAAGCACCTCTTCTCCTCCTGACATTTCTCTTTGCACTGACAGTGACTTTACCCTCGGATTCGTCGTTCTTGGCTTGCTCATCGTTCACAATGACTTTCGTCGAATTCATTTCATTCCTCAACCGCAGTATCTCACCCTTGGCCAATGCCAAATCTTCCTCAAACTTCTTCGATCTCTTGTCCAAGCTCTCTCTCTCCTTTCCGAGCCTCATTACGAGATTATGAGCATCTTCCAGGTTTTCCTGGGCCTCCTTGGATGCTTTCTTTTGTTCGGTTAGTGATCTGTAGAGCACCTCTCTCTCATTCTCGAGTGTAGAAATCTGAGAATTAGCTGCGTCTAGATCCTTCGAGAGGGTTAATGCATTTCGGTTCAGTTCATCAAGTGATTTTATGGCTTCCTCCAATTCAGTCTTGAGGGACTCTTGTGCTTCCTTGTCCTTCAGAAGTTGCTTCTCCAAAACTTGTACTTCTTTCTTCAAGGATGAGACCATCTTTTTTTCTTCTTTTAAATCATTTGATGAAGATTCCGCCATTTTGTAGGCATCAACCAATTCTTTTTTCAGGCCATTGCGATTTTCAACCAAAGACCCCAGTTCCTCAGACACTGTTTGAAGCTCCGCCATTGTTTCGCTCAAACTTTCCCTTGCAGAAGCAAGCTCAGTGGAGACTGCTTCTTTCCTCTGTTCGGCCTCATTGAGGCTCCTTTGCAGTGAATTTTTTTCCTCGGCATACTCAGCTTTAGTCCGAGATATTTCAGCCTGAAGTTCTGAAGATAAATTCTTCGAAGACTGTAGTTCCTTCGACAAATTAGAAGCTTCTTTTCTCGACTTATCCAGCATATCCTGAACAGTACTTAGTTCATGTTGCAGATTCTCTACGGTGCTAACCTCTACATCCAGTTTTTTCTCCAGATCGTTCCTTTCAGTTGTCAAATTGGAAATCATCTTCTGTTTTTCAGTAACTTGACTGTGAGAAAGCTCAAGTTGTTCATTAAGCCAATGAATTTCATTTTGTCTCTCTTCCAAAAGCTTAGCATCCAAAGCTGACTTTTGTTCAGATGAAGACTTCAGATCATTGTATTCCTCTTGTATCAAATCCAGCTTTCTCCCAAGATTGTCCTTCTCCGATGCTATAGAATTTATTCTTGCATTCAGTTCGCCAATTACAGAGTTCTTAGAATCTAGCTCTTTCTGATTCTCCAGCAGATTATCTTTCAACGCTGTGATTTCCATCTGTGCTTTGGCTAAATCATTCTTAGTTTTACTGGAAATAGAAGTAACATCTTCCAACTCTGATTCCTTCGCAGCAAAAGAGGACCTGAGGCCTTGAAGGTGGTCTTCCTTTTCCTTCAGCTCTAAGCTCAGCGAGTTCACTCTTTCTTCTAAAAGTTTAATTGAGTCAAGCATCTCTTTCAAACTTTCTTCAACTGATCTTTTATCCTCCTCACTCTTTGAAAGCCTTGTTTGAAGACTATCTTTTTGAACGTCCAGCTCCTCGATCAATCTTTTCTCACCCTTTAGCTCCTTTCCTAACCCTGCAATTGTTGCGTTCGCAGAGTTCAGCTGATTCATCAGAGACCGCTGTTCTTCCTTGACCTTTTTCATGGTGTTGGTCCGTTCTTCTCGTTCATTCATTAGCTTTGCTTCAAAGTTTTTCTCCAAGGAAACAATTGCAGCTTCTTTATCTTTCAACATGGTCCTCATCTGCAGTTGAATAGCCAGCCCATGTATTTATTACAACGGATACCGATGGCTAAGCAAAAGATCAAAATGACAATAATTAAAGAACAAAGACGAACAGGCCAATATTCTGATTCTTCTGTTTACAGGGACAATGTTTCTACAGGGTCGATCAAGCAACTTTATGATTTCTCATCGAAGGGTTACATTTCCCGCTTGCATAAGCTTGTAAGAGGAGCTTAACTTTGTAAAATGCTAGTGGCTTACCGATTCTACTGTTGCATCAGCAGCCGCCTTATCTTTCTGAGCCAGTGCATAGAGAGAACCAAGCACACCCGAACCGAATATTCCTAGTCCATTCAGAAGAGAGAAAGGATTTGTTTCCTGGCCATGAGAACTGAATTAGAGAAGCTCATGCTTCATAATGTCAAATGGATAATGCAACATCGACAAGGACAAAGGACGTTGAAATCGGGCATAAAATCCAACCTTTGCTTTTTGATTATCTGGAGTAGTCCTTACCTCGATTTTATCTGGAATAAAAAGAACAGTTGACCACTTCAAAACAGGGAAAATGGATACAGAGATAAGCCATTTGTAAGCATACAGAGCAGTTGTCTTCAATGTTCGAGGCTCAAGTTTTGAAGCTAATTTAGAGATAGCCAAAGCTCCACTGATGCAACAACAACAAAGACTGTGTCCCACCTTGTTCGATATCAGTCACGAAAGAACAATTCTAATCAACAGAAGCACAAATTTCATGGTTCAAAGGTTGTGTGGGATATACAATGTTTAAGGGTTGCAATAGGCCTTCCCACTAAAAGTTCTCACACTTAAACCAGCTTAAAGTCGAACAGCAGAGCGTTGCCCCTAGGTTGACAAGTGACAATGCAGCCAAGGAAGTGTTACTATTGACTCTGAAAGCCACCAAGCTTCACATCAGATATTCAATAAGCAAAACGCATCAATGTCTAACAGTTGGCTAAGCTACTCCATTACAGTGGCTTTTTTGAAGTACTAGTTCAAGAGTTTACAGAAGGATTCAGAAGACAGCACCAGGAAAGTATCAACATGGAAATCAAAAAAAATGTGGAGGAGCAACCTTGGGACAAAACAATAATAAACTAAGAAAAGGAATCTGCATTTACAGATGTAAATACTCCCCAGTGCTAAATTAAGCTTAGACATCAGATCACATAACACCAAGAGAAAGGAAGAATCTTAGGATTACTTGTTCCCCTAGTCAAGTGAAGAATGTGAAAAAGAAAAAGCAGTTATTCATCAGTCATCCTCAAAAGAAAACAAAGCCAACGGTGCAGAAACTATATTCAGACAGTCAAATTCCTAGGGAAACAGAATTTTCATCCATAAATTTTCAGTAAATAATTCGCAAGTGTTAAAGTTCAGCAGAACAGGCGACTGTGCCACCGGTGTTAAACACTCGAGTAAAAAATCGAAAATTTGAACCAGACTGCAATTACCAGAAAACTGTCCTGGAAAATCTAAAACATGAATGTCCATCCCAAAAAAAGATGACAATTAGAATGCATTTTCACCTAATTCATCTCCACTGCCAAAAACTCTACTTCTGCATTCCCCATATATGTAGCCAGAACATCAATGTTGAAGCCTATTTGGTCCAAACGGTGCAATGAAAGCAAATACCCATCGGCCCAAACCGAATCTATGACTGTTAAACGGATAGCATAGTAACTCTTCCAAATTCATCCATTCACAAACTCGAAACCGCATGCTCAACTATCTCGCCAATTCCTCAAACATTCACACACTATATCCCACAGCAACACGAAAACGGAAAGAATTACCAAATCGCCAACTCACTGGTTTCCTCGGCTTCAAGTGCCTTGGCGCTCAGGCGTAGAAGCGGTAGCGCCGAGACGCCAACGAAGAGGATCGCCCTCCTGCCGCGAGAAACAGCGTCCTCGCTCGAGCTCTCCACGCGCGTCAAGGAGCAGCACGTCGCCGCGCTCCTCCTCCTCCTCGTCCCGGGGTTCCTCGAGCGCGAGAAGTGGGATTGATGAAGAGACGGGGGAGGAGCGAGGAACGGAGGTTGACACGGAGAAGAATGCAGGGAGCATGAGCTTCCGATCACGAAGTCCATGCCTGAGCTTCGCCTCCTTCTTCTCTCTTCTTCGCTCGATTGAGTTGAGGATGAGATGGGACGGTGAAGAAGATAAAGCGCTTAAAAAAGCTAAGGTTCGCACAAAATCGCTTGCTTGAGTTGCCTTGCCTCACTACGCTTTTTCTCACTCGAGTTCGTTGTGAATGGAGACAAGTCGAATTTACCGTAATATCCCAGCCAAACCGTATTGAATTACGGGAAAAGAAGAGAGATAGAATCGAGGGCACTTTAGGCGCGCACCACGACACTTGTGGAGCAGAATCCATGCTCTAGGCGTGCCTTTGAAGCAGAAATTTTTTTGATAACGTAACTTCACATAAATTTTTTTGACTACGCAATTTCATTTTTCTACTTCTGAAATATTTTTTTGCTCCAGAAGTAATTTTGAAACCACTTGGAGAAATAAAAAAATTTGCTTCTCTCCAAAAGTAAAAAAATCAACTTCTTACCGGAAGTTAATTTCTAAAGCAGAAGTGTTGCTATGCGCGCGTTTTTCAATGCTAAAATCAGGAAGTTAGGGCACCGGTGTTATGGAAAACGTTTTACATGAGCGATCTTATATACTCTTAATTAGAGAGGATCATAGTTCTAATTTTTAAATTAATTGTTGACTCTTTATTTTTAATCCAATTCATAATATAATAATACACGCCGCCAAATAACGTATGAGTTGTCATTTAAGCAAACATAAATATCACGTTAAACATTTATCAATAACTCAAGGATCATATTTAATGAATTATAAATTTAGGGACTAAACTGCATATTGGGTAAAATTTTATGAATCATTTGTGTTATTTTTCCTTCTTAAAACTTATTATAATTATGGACTTTGAAAAAGAAAATGAATCTATTTGTCCAGTGTTTCGTTTTCAGCATCTATATTTTTCTAAGTGTTTAGTTCTTGAGTCAAGAGTACCTTAATAATGATAAGAAGTTAAATTTGAAAGAAGAGTCGGTAATTGAAATAAACCAAAAAGTCATTAAATAAGACGGTAATTTGGAGTTGATTAAATAAACGTTGACGTGTGGCTCAAATAAGCATTAGTAACTTAAAACTTTGACCAAAAAAAAAACTTAAAATTAAATTGATAACTACACTAAAAGTTCCGTCTCATCCATACGCGTATATGCATACATAGAAACATAGACATCGAGGAAACGAAGAAGGATGGTCTTGCTTGCTACATGAGCTAGATTCCTATGGGGTGACCACCAAACTTAAATTAAGCTGCCTTCTTAGAAGAAGAAAATTGGGAGAATTACCGAAAAAGTCTCAAACCTATTATAATTGTGCCAATTCAGTCCCAAACCTTTTTATTTTTATTTTCGATCGAGTCATAAACTTTTTACAACTGTGCCAATTCAGTCCATTTAGCCGCCCGGCGCTGACCTAGCAACTTTAATTTTTTTGTTGATATTTTAATAATTTATCTGTCTTTCTTTTTTCTTTTGTAGGGTTTGGGCTGGCAGCCCCCTGAAAAAAAAACAGAAACCAAATTATTAAAAAAATAAAAAATTCAAAAAAATTATGACATTATTAAACAAATTGCGACGTCAGCGCTGGCTAGCCAAATGGGCTAAATTAGCACAATTGCAAAATGTTTAGGGCTAGATAAAAAAAAAAAAGATCTGTGATTGAATAGGCACAATTTCAATAGGTTTATGACTTTTTTGGTAATTTTTCAGAAGATAATTTTGAATTTCGAAAAAAAAAAAGGACTGTACCGGTGTTACTATTTTTATTTAAAGAATGCTAAGGTAAAGCAATTTCATATGGCTAACGGAGTGAGAGAGAATTTTCACCCACTTTCCCTTTTCCCCCTTTCATAACCCAAAACCAAGTAAAATACTTTGTTAATAATTATTTTTTGGAAAAATCACATACGTGGTTCTTGAATTTTTACCCGATATGCCACGCCATCCTTCAACTTTTAATTTGTTCGATGTGCTCCATAAACTTCAGCTCAATGTGCAATATCATCCCTTAACTTTTAACATATTCAACGTAGTCTCTGAACTTTTAGTTAATATTCAATTTAATCCGAGAATTATACGAAAATATATAACATTATCTTTCTATTAATTCAATTTTACTGAGCTTGCTGATTGAAGAATTGGACAATATACACTTTACCGTTTCATTTCTTGCATGTATTTAAAGTACAAGATAGCTAGTGGTTTATAGAAAGACATGAGCTAGAAAATCTATAACACGGTTACTTTCTCGAGCTACATCCTTTGGATATGGAGAAATAAAATCATCTATACAGAGAAAGATGAAATGAATTTTTCAACTTTGAAAGCTCTCACTGCACTTGCCAAGAGTACAATAATTGCTTGACTGATCTTGATTTGGTTGAGAGCAATTTCTTGTTTGCTTTGTTGTCGACATATATTTTCTCCAATACCGATTTGGCTTCTAATTCGATATTTTTGAACGGTGGACAAAAAAAAATTACAGGTGCATCCACATGTAATTTTTTTGTCCGTCGTTCAAAATAACTGGATTGGAAGCCAAATCAGCAAAGTCTCTTAACCCGAATTAATTGATAATATTGGATACTTCATATAGTTTAGAGACTAGATTGAATATTTACCAAAATTACAGGGATCACATCAAACGAATTAATAGTTCAATGACTACATTGGACGTTACACTACTGTTTAGGGATCAAATTAAACAAATTAAAAGTTCTAATATGACATCACACATTGGGCTAGATTGAAACTTTTAATTTGGAGATTAGATTGAATATTTATCAAAAGTTCAGGGATCATATCGAACAAATTAATAGTTTAGAGATAACATTGCACATTATACTAAAATTTAGGGATCAAATTGAATAAATTAAAAGTTCAAATATGATATTAACCATTGGGCAAACATTTTAGGGACTATTTATTTCATTTTTCCATATCTTTACTCTCTCTGGTCCATTAAGTGAGAATTGGCATAAATGAAATAGGCTTCAACCATTTCGACTCAGATTTTAATCAAAATTTATGGATTTGATCGGGAAAAATTGCAAAAATTGAGGGTTCAAAAGTGGAATTTTACCCATTTTCTTTCAAGCCCATGAGCAGGACCAGACCACCTCAACCCTTCAATGGCCCAATGGTACAGGCCCAAGCCCAATCGAGAGCAGATATGGCGGGAAAATCTCCCATTCGCAATAGCGTCTCCCTCGCCATCATTTTGCAGTTTCTTTTTCCTAGGGTTTCATTCATCCATCGCTCCAAATCAATCGGAAAGATCAAAATCCACTGAAACTCCGAGGGAGATCGAGCTCCTGAAGAAGCAAAATCGAAATGCCGACATACCAAATAAGGGGAATTGATGTGGATTTCCCTTTCGATGCCTATGATTGCCAGCTCGTGTACATGGAAAAAGTCATCCAAGCTCTCCAAGAAGTGAGTTTTGGGAATTGTTGCTTTCGTCACGTACTGCATAGATTGCTTTTACTAAGTGCATGCTTACGTAGCTTTGTTTGGTTGCGTGTCGTTGATTCGAATCGACACTGGCATTGCTATCCGGAGTTATGTTTTATGGTAGTTTTGTCGCTCTGTTGTGTAGTAAGCAGACACCGTCGCATATCAGATAGGATCAGTTGATGTTGTGATTTCTACCGGACGAGAAAACTTTTTTTGATGTGTCTTCAAGTTTGTTTTTCGGCATTCGACTCAATCTGACATGTTTTAGATTGAGAAAATATTTTGGTATAACAGATCACTCTGGCCTACGAGGGAGTATCGTAACCGCTACTAAGGATCACGCTCTTAGCTGGGCCGTTCCTCCATATCTTTTGCTATTTCCTTCTTCTCTACTTGCTTGCTTATTTTGGTTGCATCCCACAATCTTTTAGTTTGGATGTATATGTTTCACAGTGATTTTGATGGTACAATTGCATTTGGCATGTTTGGTACCCTTAAGAAATCTGTAAAAAGATGGGAAGAATTCTCTTTTCGTTCTTTCATATTGAACAACTTAAATGACCTTTTCTCTGACCACTGCAAATATCTGTGCTCTTGCATCTTTAGCTGAATGTAAGAGAATACTATCAGTAATGCCTTGGGGTGACATCGGGAGAATTAGAAAAATTGAATGCAGTTCACTTAATTTTGTAGTACTTGCTAATACTATTGTGAAAGGGTATTCCCTTCTCCAATCCTTCATTACGAAGTCAACTCAGCTTATTCATCACGATCTGTGGATTTTATGATTTTATAGAGGTGTAATGCTCTATTGGAGAGTCCTACTGGAACTGGAAAGACCTTATGCCTTCTTTGTGCTACTTTGGCGTGGAGGAAGAGCTTGGGAGGCTTCTCAACTGGTTCTGCTAAAAGGGAAATAAGTAGTCAGCCAGACTCACAATCTAATTCTAATGTAAATAATTTTCCGACCATAGTGTACACTTCACGCACTCATAGTCAGCTGCGCCAAGTGATTCAAGAACTGAAAAGAAGCAACTACAGGTCAGAATTTTTTTTGTCACCTCTACACTTTTTCTGTTGTGCAGTCTGTAATTTGTTTGCATATCAGTTCCTCTCTGAGACTGTTATCTGGTTTAAATAGCTCCTGATATTGGTAAATCTACCGCCTTGTCATCATTAGTCTCAGTTTGGCCCATATGCATTTATGCAGTATGCTAGTACGTTCTGTATATCAATATTTCCTGCTGTACTGCAGTATAAGCAGCCATAATTGTTATATTTGAACCTAGCAAATACATACAGCCAATATTGTATCTGGCTTCTTAGTAATTTATCCATGTCTTGCGTTTAGCAAACTTGTTGACTTAAAAGTTTGTCCAATTTGCAGGCCTAAGATGGTGGTCTTAGGTTCTCGAGAGCAATTATGCATCCATGATGAGGTTAGTTTGCTTCGAGGAAGAGCGCAAAATAATGCCTGCCGTTATGTTTGCAGAAAGGGCGCAAAGCGTCGTTGCAAGCATTATTCTCTCGTCGCTGGTAAGTGGAGTGTTTTTCTAGTTCTCCATTAGTTTGGCTACTAAGCAGATGCATTTCTGCAGGTGGCAATATATCACATTCACCATGTGTATGTTTTGCAGTTTATTTATACTTTTGTTCTTCTAGTCACTTTAACTATAATAACGTGAAGTAAGTTTTTCATTTCACAAAATAATCTCAAAGTGTGTTGGTAGTTTCTCCATTAAAAGCTTTAGTATATTGACATTCTTTACATGTTATCAGAACTAACGAGGAAAACTTTACTGTTTTTTCTTTGACATATCAAAATGGAGAATATTTAGCACTAGTTTGTTATTCTACTCTGGTTTAACTATTTAGTAGCTGTCTCCTTTACATTAATATATTACCAACTGCCCACGCTGCTATGCTCGCAATTTTATTGGTTTTTATCTTGTTACACACTCAAGTAGTCTGGCTTCATACAATTGAATCTAACTTTTGTGCATCTCCATGCTTTCTATAAGACTATGTGAAGCACAATCCATTTCTTGGAGATGATCCTATCGACATAGAGGATTTGATTTCTATTGGAAGAAAATCTGGGCCGTAGGTTCTCTTCTGTCGATCATTCTGATTTTGTTAGTTTTTCCTGGTTTTGGAATGCTATTATTTTGGCTGCATTATGGACCTTTTTGCTTGTTAAATCGTTTATTCAAAATATCTGTAGGTGTCCTTACTATATATCAAGAGAGCTCCACAAGGCTGTTGATATTCTCTTCACCCCCTACAATTATCTGATTGATCCAAGCTACAGGAAGTCGTTGTCCCTTGACTGGAAGAATAGTATACTCATTTTTGATGAAGCACATAACTTGGTGAGTAAGCAAACTTGAAATTTGTCCCTCCAAAGCTTGATTATTTTGTCTTCAGACTAGGATAGATATACTTCCAGTTTCTGTTTTGATTTTCTCCTTCCCAGTTTCAGAGCTTAAATATTTGGGGAAACTAAAAATCTGCTCTTATTGCTGCTTTATAACTTCAGCTTAGATTATTCACATCCATAATACCAACAAAATGCAGGAAAGCTTATGTGCAGATGCTGCCTCATTTGATCTGCCTTCTGGCCTTCTGACAGCTTGCATTTCTGAAGCCAAAAGTTGTGTTGATCTCTCCGTTGATAGAAGAGATAAATCAAATGATAAATCTCGTAACCCGGACAATTTTGCTATTCTTAGAGGTGCAATATCTCGGTAAACTTCAGCTACAAATACTTTTGTACTTTATCTATTCTTGATGGAGGGCTGCTGTGGTAGCTTTTGTGTCCAAGCATATTGTAAAAGAAGGTGTGAGCATTATAGCATATGCAAGCTGTATTACCGTATTCTTCTTTCTGAAGCAAGCTTACATATTAATTCTCATCCTGCAGCATTACTTCTGAAGATCGAAAAGAGAATTGCTGAAGTACCTGTTGAATCCAAGGAATTTGGTTTTACCAAACCCGGACCTTACATATATGAATTATTTTCTGAACTAAACATCACTCATGAAACTGCCTCTATGCTCATTGGAATAATTGAGGAGGCTTCTGTGCTTCTCGAGGAATCCAAGGAACTGGAAGCAAAGGGTGGCATTTGCAGGCTTGAAACTATGGGTGAAATTCTTAAGCTGATCTTCAGAGAGAAGGAAAATTCTCATTCCAATTTTTATCGGGTAAGAGGCTTATGAATTTTAAGCTTATCATTTGATAGTCAAATGTGCATCCCTGCCAAGATGAACGTCAGCTGTTAGTTTTATTTTTTTTATATAACTACTTGACCATTTTCTAATTTTGACTATTTTGCTTCTTACTTGTGTTTAGCTTCATGTACGGGAAGTTGACGCCTATCCTTCAGATGGTTTAAAAGGTAATTTAAGAAAGTTTCGATGCTTGAGTGTATTAATGATTTTTTTTTTGTGCCTGTTCATATATAGTTGAATAGATGCCCATCCAACAACCACCCACTTACTGATATGTGTATAGATGCAAATAGTATGACGAAATCCCTTTACACCAGTAGAATCTGTGTATTTCTTTTGGTTGTGCAGGCAAGACATCGAGGACTCTCAGCTGGTGGTGTTTCAATCCTGGACTAGCTATGGAAGAGTTTTCAAAGATGGGAGTTGGTTCTATTATATTGACCTCTGGCACATTGTCTCCCATGGATTCATTTGCTCAAGAATTTAATCTGTGAGTAACTTAATGGTGAAATTTTGTTTTCTTGTTTTTGACTGTCAATATTGCTGAAAAGTGAATACTGTTGGATGACTTAGAGATTTTCCTGTGCGGCTGGAAAATCCTCATGTCATATCTTCGAATCAGATATGGGCTGGAGTGGTATCAGCTGGTCCATCTGGCTGCTTATT
The DNA here is from genome assembly GCA_029784005.1 of Lenwebbia sp. NSW1173648. Classification (NCBI taxonomy): domain Eukaryota; kingdom Viridiplantae; phylum Streptophyta; class Magnoliopsida; order Myrtales; family Myrtaceae; genus Lenwebbia; species Lenwebbia sp. NSW1173648. The sequence goes on from JARCGZ010000009.1 coordinate 15,573,735, forward strand.
TAATTCCTCTTATCGAAATCGTGATTCCTTAGAATACAAGCAAGAGCTTGGCAATGCTATTGGTAAGTCTGATTGCCGCTGTTAAGCACTCATTTTCAAGTTAATTAGTTTATGGTGCGATTGTACTTTGGTACTGATGACTTTGCCACTCAATTTCGTTGATGGAAACTCTGCCGATTTCCTTTAGTTAAGTCTCTTATTATTGTTTAAAGGCAATTACAGAGCCTAGCACTTGATAGTTATCTTATAATGTGGTTATTTTAGTTCTCAAAGCCCTTATTCCTGTTCTGATTTATCAGATAGAAATCCAGTACTACAGTTGAACTTAATATGCTAGTTATTATTTCATCTGTTAGTCCAAAAGTTATAAATTCCCAATTTATGAAAACACGTGTTATGACATTTTATTTTCTGCTAGGCAATCCATGCCTATCCACGTTTTTGCCAATGCCTTTACTTATATGGAACATTGTGGTCCAATTGAAAATTTGGTAAACCATCTCTGTGGTTGTTTATTTCTAAATTTATATGTTTCATTCATAAGGTTGTGATGTTTCTTTGATATAGAAGTCTCATATTATAACAACATGGTTTGAGACCAATTGCAATACTTGATCTTTATGTTGCAGTCAATTTCGCTCGAATAGTGCCGGATGGACTGCTTGTATTTTTCCCTTCTTACTACATTTTGGATCAATGTATTCAGTGCTGGAAGAATATGGTGAGACATTCATCATGACTGGTAAATAATTGAGATTCTTATACTTTTGATTCCAATAAATTCTCTTTGTTTGTAATAGGCTCATCCCAATTCAATGGACTCTAACACCATATGGGAAAGGATTTGTAAACATAAAAAGCCTGTTGTGGAACCTCGACAGTCGTCACTCTTTTCTCTAGCCATTGAGGTCATCATTATTGCAAGTTTAATCAAAATTTCCACTATTCCTGCGGATGTGCAAGATCATAGCATGACCTCATTTCATTCTTTTGACAGGACTACATGTCTAAGCTCAATGATACCACAAACTCAGGTGCAATATTCTTTGCAGTTTGTCGTGGCAAGGTATATCTTCTTTCATGGACATGATTGTCACAAGTTTCCAAAGACATTGCATCATGTATTGACTTTTTTAAAAGGTTTGATAAATTGCCATGATTTGCACAGAACAACACTGGTTATCTGGAGATTCTCAGCCTGTAATATTCTAAACTTGTCGTGTCATTGAACTATCTTTAATTTATCAATCCTACTCTTTCAATTCCTATTCCTTTGAGCTTTTAGATGGGATATGTTTGGGATAAGCATAGGGCTTGTCTCTCTGGATGAACAAAAAGTATTGACCCTTTAGAGGAGCTTGCTTTGTATGAGAAATCAATTTTACTACTTGGCATCAGCAAGTAGCATACTTAGAAGCGTGTAAGGTGATTTATGATTCCATATTTAATCAATCCTAAACTAGTTGTCTTGTTTCTAGTGTCTTTGCCATCAAAAATATTCTCACAAGAATAAAAAGCAAATTGCAGACATTCTTCTTGCAAACATTATCCTTTGTTTTGCTTGCTTCAAATGTTAATTTTTCATTTTTGAGCCAAAGCACTTAATTTTGCTTGCTTCAAATGTTAACTTATATATACTGTCGACTAGTTATATATTGTTTGGCGGTCTCGGACTCTGTCAATTTTGTCAAGTTATAACTTGAATGAATTAATCTGACTTCTATACAGCATTGGTTCACTGATTATCTTTGGATAACATATGGTTCGGGACCTGAACTATGCCATGTATTATACATGATTTCAACTTCAATATTTATAATATGTTTTACTCTTCTACTTTCATTAGTATGTTTAGCAGATGTTATTAACCTAATATCATACATGTGATGCTATCTTCAGTGGATATTTATACAGCCAGATATGTTGTATGTTCAAGAAATTCTCGTATTATTGTGTATGATACAACAATTTAGTCGCCACATATCAGTTGAAAATAGGCATACTCTTCATGTAACCATCTACAGGTAGGAAATGTGTCAACAGGATGACATGATTTCGTCCTTTTAGTTGGATAACCTCATTTGAGTATTGTTAGAAAGTCCAACCCAAAAGCTTAAGCTTGTAGGTGGAGGGAGACCACATAAATATAAAGAGCATACAGGACCCATTCACAACCGATGTGGGACAACAATAACAACTTCAACACCCCCTCTCACGTGTAAGTTGGATTACGAGTGGCGCATGGAAATTGACTAATGGGGGGTGAGCCCACATACGCGGAAAGGAATAACACTAGCTCTGATATCATGTTAGAAAGTCCAACCCAAAAGCTTAAGCTTGTAGGAGGAGAGAGACCACATAAATATAAAGAGCATACAGGATCCATTCACAACCAATGTGGGACAACAATAACAACTTCAACAAGTATACCTATGAAAGGAGAATCCAGAAGAATTAACTGACACCGATTATGTTCTTGAATAGACACGATAAGGGTAGTTAACGGGCAAAAGTTTTGAATTGCCCTTCCGTGGCAAAAGTAGTGTCCACAGGTACTTATTGAGCTACAGAGGTTGAATGCCCATCCAGTTCAACCTCTCTATCCTCTTCGATTTCAGATGGTTAAAACTGCGACTGATATTGTTTCCCTGGAAAAGGTTAAATAGGAGACCTTTATCTTAAGTTTATGCAAACATTCCGTACATGTGACTAACTTCCAATTCCTCATTTGTGTTTTTCAAAAGTGACAAATACGCAGGGACAAAAACTGTTGGTCTCTTAATATCTTGTCATCCTCAAATTGCAACATTATGCTTACAGTTGTTTGCATTGGCATTTCTATTTTTGTTTATGAAGTTCTCTCCTGCTCTGCTGTAAATCCTGGTTACTGTTTGATACTTTAAAATATTTGATTTAGATTGAATGTTAACATTACATCTTAGACTCTCCTGAATATAAACTAGTATAGCACTTCCATAATTTTTCAGGTAAGCGAAGGATTAGATTTTGCAGACAATGCTGGCAGAGCTGTTGTAGTCACAGGCTTGCCATTTGCCACTAGGACTGATCCAAAGGTTTCATCGTGCTGGCCTCTTGTTTAACTTCTTTCATGAAGATTTGCTATGAGTGCTTATTTGCACAAAAAATCAAACAAAGTGATTGCCTATCTTTCTTAGATAAATGGGACCACAAGAACCTTATGAACCATGCTGTGGTGAATTTTTTCTTTTGTCTCTCCATTCATTTCGTGTAATCTATTTTGTGGTTGTTAAAATTTTAGCAAGACGTGATTGTCACAGTTCATGACAGTAATGAGGAACAAAATTGATGTTTACCACTCTGTAGTCCATGTATTTCCATTAGGAGCGCGATAATATGCATATGCGTCCAAAAATTGTAGAAAATGGACAACCTTGATGAGCAAGATAAATAAATGGCGTGTTGGCCCTATGGAGGGTGTAAGATACTAATTTGTGGAGAGGGCTCTCTTGGTTCTAACTTATTAAACAACGAATATCTAAAGGGTCAATTTGTAGTTTGTCAGATGTTACCTGGTTGTGTTTGAAAGTATTCCTAGAAGCCATCGTCAATGGTTTTCCTCCTTTTGTTCTATGAACTCCTTTTGCATAATTTAAATTTGGGGTCCCACTTTCTCATCTGATAGACCAGTTTGACAGGTTCGTTTGAAACGCGAGTACTTGGATGAGTTGGCACGCTTGCAAAAGGAAAGGAGGGTACGTCTTTGATGCCGGATTAAAAGTTTGCTGTTGACATATGTTTGCTTTCTTCAATTAGATTTTGGACCTTTACTTGCACTTGCAGATTCTAACTGGAGATGAATGGTATAACCAACAAGCATCACGAGCTGTGAACCAGGCTGTAGGACGTGTTATTCGTCATCGTGATGATTATGGAGCAATAATCATGTTGGATGAAAGGTTATCATTTGTTCTTGTCTCATGAATCTCATCTAAAACCCTGATAACATGTCCTGGTATCTGCATTTACGAAAGCATGTCTTGAATAGAGCATATTTACATGCCTACAACTTCATTTTATTCGATAATTTCGAATTCGCATGTTGCAAGCATGTTATGAAGATCAGGAAGTTCTAGCATTTAAAGCTTTCCAAGCTTGCTTGTTGATGGCCTGGCACAAACTTCTGCATATTGGGCATGCAAATTATGTACCTAGGGAGTTCTCCCCTTTTATGTGCCCTTTGCTGTCTTTCTACAAACAAATTTGTTATTTCAGTATGGAGCACAGGTGAAAATGTACTTAGGCAGTTGTGAAATTGCTGCTGCAGAGTGCCCCAACCATCATAGCTTGCACCTGAGCAACATTTTGTGACTACTTATAAAGCTGTTTTATTCCACATAGACTAGCAGGAGGGCATACACAGAGGTGCACAAAAAAGAAGAGGGAAGTAGGTTGAAAGTTGATTTAAGGGGGGGGGGGGGGGGGGAGGATTGGTTAGAGAGCTAAGAGAAGGGTAGCAGATGAAATATTCCAAACAAAATGGATAAATAAAACTGCCCACATAGTTTTAAGTAGATAGCATAATGAATCACGGTGTTTCTCACTGTCAGAAGTTTAAACACCGCTTGTGGACTTATATTTTCATACTGTATTGTCCCTGTTCTCCTTAAGCATGCTGTTATTTTAATGATCACTTGTAACCAGTTCAACGTAGATCCTTTCAGTCTTTAATCTTTTCATCTTGCAACTTGTACAGATTTGCACATCCGAATCGTCAGTCCCAAGTATCACTTTGGATACAGCCTCATATTAAGGTAAATCTAGTGCCTCACAGCTTCTTACAGTTCTCTGTCTCCATGACTAATCGCTGTTGTTGCAGTGTTACTCTAAGTTTGGAGAAGTAGTTTATCACTTGACCCGTTTTTTCCGAGATGGAGGGAATCGTGTCCCTGCAAAGCCAAAGATATTGCAACATAAAGACGGTGGTAAGCTCTATGAGCTTTCTCCAATTCTATAAAATCTATGTTCAGATTTTGATCAATTTCTTTAGCTGCATTTTTCTTAGTTATTAATCCATCAAATGCTGATAAGTTTGTATCCTCCTCTGTGCTTGATGTTGTAAAATTACTACTTGATAAATATTTTTTTTCATATCCACTTGATGTGAACCTACCATTGTTCTTTACTATGTCCATTTATTTTACCCTCTTTATAACATCCTTTTATCCAACTGGAGAGGCACTAGATTTACCTTGTTATGAGGCTGATAAAGAATCCTTTCAATGTCGCTGATATGAACTTGCGTGACAATAATAGTCTACCCTGCCCGATAAATTTGCTTTACGTTTATGTTACGGTAAATGTATAATGCTACTGTATACAGGAGAAACGAAAACTGCGGAACCTATACCCATTTGTCATACTCCTCCGGTAATCCTTTTGTTCATATTCTCTAGATTTGAATTGCACTTACCTGTGAACTTCTGCCCCCGTCATTTCTATTTATCAGTTGCTTGATAATGGTTGTCATTACAGGCTTCGCCAACAGATGATGATGGCATTGTACATCCGATATCTTTAGCTTGTGATATGAAAAGAACCACCAACTCAAGCCAGTTGAGAGAAGTTATTCCTGCCAATCGCTCGTCTTTTACATTGTCAAAAAAGTTCCTGGGATCAATGGGGAGTTCTTCGGGGAGTTATACCGGTGACGGAAAAAGGTTACTAATGTCGGGGAGGGGCAATATGCAGCAGAAAAATGAAATAGTAGATTTAACTGCTGATTCCCTAGTTGATGAGAAACCATATAAAGGACTAACAGCACCTTGCTTTACAAAGAAGCGCAAAATATCTCACCTAAAGGACTGTGTTATGCTTGATGCTGGAAATAGCAGTAAGTGTGCCAATGGTGTGAAATGTACGCTATCAGAGTGCTGCTCTTCATGTGTAAATTTAGTGGAATGGGACAATTCATCTACTTATGATGGTAGGAGCAGAAAACAAGCCCAAGTTGGTTTGATTTCGCTTCCTCAAGATGATGAGACTATTCCAAGTATCGACGCTAATTCTCTCTCAGAGGGACACAAAGGTGTCCAAAATGCTACTGCACCTGGCAAAGATGAGGAAGATAAAGGATCTGCTTTTCTGTTGCAGGTACAGAACTCAAAAGGATCATAAATGGAGTGGGTGTATATTTGTTTTGTTTCCTTATCAGGTCAACTCAGTTATAAAGGATCACGGCAGTTTTGTCAATTTCCTATGCGGCCGCCATATATGTCCACATGTTCAATTAAAATCTAATGACATTTGTTTTGGTTTACTGTCTACAAATATCCAGTAATAATGCCTACAAAGTTCAAACTAGAGTACTGCATCCAGTGCTTTCTTTTCCCTGTCAAATAGGAAAATTCATCATGGCTCTACAAAGTTGCTTTTCATGATGGTTTTGTGGAGTGGTATGCAAAATCTGATTACTTGCAAGATGCTGCTGCAGCATAAATCTGAAGTATGAGTTTTTCTCTGTGACCAAAAACAGAAGTCCTTCCATTCGTGTTATAGTCATGAATCCTTTCAGAGCTCATTAATATAAGACACTACCCTTGTGTATTTTCTGGAAACAAATCCAGGGGAAAAAATTCCTGTAAGTGCAAGTCAGTTTTATTAGATAGTATGCTGAGAATGAATGCTTAGTGCTATTGTCAAATTCATTCAATGGATGGGTGACCTTGATGCTCCAATTTTACAAAGACGGGACACGAAAAAATGTCCTTGATGTATCAATTTTGTTACCACAAGATCTGGGGGTGGATTTACTCTTTGAGAATGACTTCTTGGTGATTTGCTTCTCTGATATCTATGAATGGACTGTCAAATAGGGGTGATTGGTTCCAGGGTTGGTTGGTTCCCACCCTGGGACCTAAGAAAAGGACCGGGCAGTTTCCAGGTTGTGGAACCGGCCCACCCGATCCTGGAATCGATGATTTCTTCTTCTTTTTTCTTCTATTCCCTACAAGTGGGAGTTTCCCCACATTAAAAGAAAACATAATTCACTAATTAGGGTTTTCTTCAGGATAAAAAATAGAAAAAATTAAGAAATCTTGGCCGGTCCGTCGGTCCAGTTCCTCATGTGGAACTGGGAATCGGACCAGTCCCCGCCAGGAACCACCCAAAACCAGCCGGTTCGGTCTGGTCCGGTTCCTGGGTTGGACCAGATGATGCACACCCCTACTGTCAAGGTGATGTGTGGGGCTTGTCAATGCATTGCAGTCTCTTCAGATATCCTGAGCTTGTTGGTGTTCCTTTTTGATTTTTTTAATTGTAATGCCTGGCTCCAACTTTTTGCAACTGTTGCCATTGAAATCTCTTTTACCCAGGTTCAGGAGAAACTTAGTGCTTCAGAATATAAAGATTTCATTGGGTTTATGAAGGCACTGAAGTCCAAAGCAATGAAAATAAGTTACGTTCTTCAGTCGATTGCAAGACTATTCTCTGGACCAGAAAGGCTTCAGGTTTCTAAAAGGTAACGATTTGTGCAGTGTTGGGTTTTATTACTACAGCTCAAATCATCATGTTACACTTGTCCGTGAAAGCAGATTGACCCGGTTGGTCGAACTAGTCAACTATGAAGGTCAACTGTCAAGTGTCAACTAATCTAAAAGTTCAAGCTATTAGATGAATGCATGTTCTGTTATATAAATAGTCCTATGCTCTCCCTCATGCGTGGACTGAGATTTGATCCAATAATAAACGTGAAAAATTGATGAGAAATGGGGCAAATGAGGAACCGAGAGAGATTTGACTACTAGACCTCCTGTTTTGATACCACGTAAAATTTTGGGACCATTGTTAACTCATCTGAAAACCTAAACTGTTAGATGATGGCATGGTATAAGTCGTCTCATCCTTCATGCTTAATTAGTATTCACTGGCTTTTCTATCTGCCCCGTTAAACGGAAAACAAATAGTTGCATTTGGGTATTTCTGCGTAAGCATTTCAGTCATGTTGATGGGCAGTTGCTTGATTTTTTTGAAAATTTTTGGGATACTTAACATTTGGGCAGTTGCTTCATTTGTTATTGGGATGCTTAACATTTGAAATACTATTGAGGTGTCATAAATCTGTTTCATTTTTGTAGCCTAGTGTCCCTCCACATCTGTTTCTAGTACATATCATCAAGCTACTGTACATTAGGCTGTTTCTAGTCTGCCAGTGTAATCCTTTTTTCCCCCATGGATGAAAATACGAATTTCAGCGTTACTCGAGGGATCTGTTTCCTATCTTAGTATACTATATACTGGCTGTGTAGTTCCTTTTCTTTACTGGAATAAAAGCTTTAACTAACATCTAGTAGGGAAAAAAAGGTCAGTTGCTTTTGCTAATAATAGCTAAAAGGTTCTATTTCTAATTAGAAAATGCATGTTTCATGTCAGAACCTCATTGTCGCTTTTGACAGATTTAAGGATTTTATTCCCGTGAAGTATCACTCTCTGTATGAGAAGTATCTTGGAGCAAATGATGGCATCGCAGACTGTTGAAGTAAGGATTTGTTGAACTTTCTTATTTAGTTATGTCTATTTTAGCATTCTCTTCAGTGATTTTCATAAGCTTTTCGTTCTTTATCCACGGCAAGAATGAGAGGGTGTTCTAAGCCTACAAATATACTGGATATGGGGTTTAGAAACCAAGCATTCTATGTGGACTAAGCGGGATTCTGGCAACTTAGTTTTTAATCCACATGAATCACACCTATTTTTACCGAGTCTTATGGTGTCAAATGCAAATGAACCATCGTGGAAGATACTCAAATGGTCCCCTACTTATCACAGTCGTGAAGAGTCAAATTGGACTATCCATCTTCTCTTTTTTTCCCATCATTCCTTTGAAGTGGAAAAGATGGGATATAATGGCTCTTCTTCCTTAGAGTTCAGTTACTATTTATGCAGTTCTTATGCGTCTCAGACACCAAAAGATGTAATGTTTGTTCTTTGTTCTGTCTAGGGAGAAGAGCATTGTTCTCTGCCCTTAGGTCAAGCCTAAATTATATGCAACTGCTGCATCATTTTATCGGAGAGAGATTAAAGGTCGAGGTTCAGGTCACATCAATGACTCTGTATTACACATCCTGTCTTGGAAATATGCACAGTAGGCTTCTATGCCGAAGTTTCAGGCAAACTTGATGTTTGGTTGCTGGGGACATGAGCTTTCACATGATGAACCTTGGACTGGACTAATAACCGACTCGTAAGGCTATTCTTTTGATGGAGGACACATGCAACGGCAATCCTACAATATTCCGGCCTTGCCATGCCACATGTTTTGGTTCGGTACAGATGGCATGAGCTAAGGATGCTGGAGATTTAAGCAGAGGGCTGCATGTCAATCGGCTGAAGTTCTGCAGTTTCATATCGGTAGTGTTTGTGTTGAAATGTTTTGGATGTTGAAGGTATCAGGCACTGCTATAACTTGACCACTGAGAAAGTTCATTCTCTTCCAATGGAACCGTCTTCCATCGTCACTGTAATTTAACATGCTGCAAGTTTATTGTGAGTAGTCCCTTGTTTTCATGGTCCTGTATAGATGGAATTTTTATCAGTCTAGTGGAAATAGATGCTTCTCGAACTAGCTGTCATAATTTTCTCCCGAAAGTTCATCAGTATTAGCTCGTGCTTGGGAGTTGTTCCTGGTGAGAATAATTGAACGCGGTGTTGTTAACTGATGGTTTCAACAGTCAAGATTTGTGTGCTGGGTAGGGTTGAGCGGTTTTAAGGTGGCTGGAAACTATTCCGTTGGAATTGATTTATAGTTTTTGAAACTTGAAACTTATCTTGTAAATCCTAGGACGGACTAACATGGTCTGATCCGGTTTCAAGGTCTACTTGGCAACAGATTAATTCTTGTGTTTCTTCGCTTTCAAATTTTTTTTTTAATTCCTTGAAATCACAAACTTTAGTAAAATATCTTTTTATTTATAAGAAAATTAAGGTTTCTCGATCTGATTCGGTTCCGCATCCAGAACTAGGAACTGGATTGGTACTAGCTGGTTCCAAAAATTTGGACCGGCCGGGTAATTTCTGTCCTGTACAAAGAGAAAAGACAAAAGTAGAAACAATTTTCTCTACCTTCCATCCAAATCATAATGCCGATATTCAAGGGAAATAGCAAAATACCCCTCTAAATAAATCACATTTTTCGACACTCCTTTTCCGTCTTTGTAAGGCTACTAAGGTCTGGATGTAATAAATAGTGGATTAACTAGATCCACGCACTGCTGAACGTGCAAAGGCAAGTTCTTGCAGAGCATTGGGGAGCAACCCCCGGACAAAATCATCGCAACCATCTCCTAAATCTTACCGATAACCAGAAACAGACAACGCTCAAGACAACAAACACATATTTTAACATGAGATCCTTCTCCATATGAACACATCGCATGTGATGAAGCCGTGGAATTCAACACCTATGGCCGGTCCCCCCAAGTCATCTCTGCAAAATTTTAATTTGATTCCGCCTAGATCGACGTTACACATCTCTCCTCCTAATTTTCTTCCTTTCCTCTTTGCCCCGCGACCTCGCCGGTAGAGTCCCGCCGCCGCGATTCTGATGCAAAATCACAATGAGATCCACGAAGGCGCTCAGTATGTACTTGTACGACTTCTTCTCGTTCAGATTCAGGTAGCAGAACAGGAGCTCCTCCATGAACTCCCAATCCACCTTTGCATGGCCCTGGAGCCTAGCCTCCACCATTTCCTGCATGGAACGCTTGAAATCCTCGTACGGGCTCGTGGAATGCGTCAAGACGGCGATGCAATCGTCCGGGAGCGGAACTTTCATCTCGTTCCCGCGGGAATCATCAGGACTCCCCGTCGCGACGTCGGTCGTGGTTGTGGTGGCAGTCGATGTGGAGCTAGAGGCCACGTCCTCCGACATGGTCAAACTGCTCCGGGCTTCCTCCATTAGGGAGCTCGACGAGCCGGGGGCCACGAAGAACCGGTTCGACCCGCAGAGGTTCGCTGGCGGGTCGACGAACCTCGGCGATTCAAACAAAACCTGATCGCCCCCGCCACGTTCCTTCCCATCCTTTCCCTTGCCCTTCTCGCACGACGCGGCAGCGACTCCTCCTCCTCCTCCATCATTGTCGTCTCGGAGATAGAGCGACTTGAAGTTCTCGAAGAGGAAGCGGTCGACGTCGTCGAGAGTAGCCGCATCGTCGCCGCTACAGACCCGATCGACGGCGAACGACCGCGTCTTCGGGTGCTTGCACCGGGAGAGCACCCAGCCTTTGGAGGCTGAGAAGGATTTGTGAGGGAGTTGAACCGGAGGTGTGCCGTTACCGTTAGGCTTCTTGATTCTGGAGAGGTAATCTTGGAGGGATCTTTGAAGGTTCTTAGGCATTTTCTTCCAGCGTGTGATGGAGCCTGAACTGAATCTCAAGATTGGGGGGTTGGTCCATAAATAAGCAAAAACGCAAAAAATGTAACATGTGCATACATTTATATAAAATGCTGCTTGAAACATACGTCTTGAATGCGCTATTAAATAAGTGCATTAGGGTCTAATCTGTATTTTCACCACTTGGGAATAGGCATTAATGTGTAACTGTTGAATTTGACAAAGGAATTATTTCGATACAGGTGGAGTAATTTGACTTTTTTTTTTTTTTTGGCGCAGAGAGGAGTTTGGATTTTTGGAATTTAGATAATTACAAGTAACGTAAATGCTCATTACTGAAGTTTCAGTTGAGAGTTGAGATTGAGACTTGACAGTGTTTAATAAAATAATGCACTAAATTACCAGCGGAATCCATGCTATTCGCTTATTTAGAAATTTACAGCTCAAAACAAAAGAAAAACGTAGCTGTAAAATTAATAACTTATGAACATACGTCCCTTTACAAGCTAGTATAGCAAGTCACGACCAAAATAAAGGAATTTGCAATTGGAAAAAAAAATTGTTTGGCCGGAAATCGCTGACGTAAACGCCGGTCGTCCTACGTGGCACAGCCGGTGCTAATGTAGTCAATTTTTAGTAATATTTTATCATTTTTTTGAATTTTTATTACTCTCGACCTCCAGCGATGGAAGGAGTTGTTCTCAACCAACTGCGCCACCTACGGGTGGGTAACATTTCTTTTTCTTTTTCCTTTTTTTCCTTTTCTTCTCCTTTCCTTATTTTATTATTTTTTTATGTGGCCGGCGAGGGTTGTCGGGCCTTTGCCTAGACCATCGCGGTAGTGGGCGAGGCCTGGCGAGGGCCCAGCAACCCTCGCCGGCTACATTAAAAATAAATAAATAAGGAAAATAAGAGAAAATAAAAATAATATATAAAAATTCAAAAAATAATAAAACATTATTAAAAATTACCGCTCGTGTGTTACGTAGGACGATCGGCGTCCACGCTAGTAATTTTCGGCCAAAATTGAGTGAATAGACTCAATTAGCACAATTAAAATGTTTAGAACTGAATTAACAAAAGTGCAATAAATTGAGGACTTGTTTTTTGTAATTTTTTGTGAAATATTTGGTAACTCATCGATCAAATGTCAGACTTTACCATCCTCAAATCGACTAAGCATGTGGTAGATTACCGAGTGCTTGAAAATCTATAAGTGGGCCCATCAAGTACCTAGTAATTTATGAAAGAAATAATGATGTTGCTACCTCACGTCCGATGGCGACGGGTCATCTGCTAAGTGGCAAATTTCTAAAGAAGTTGATCACTTACTATTCTACTCGAAGTTGGTAAATTCTCGACTATGTTGGTAACTTAGGTGCGCATGGCAATACTTCTGCCATAAAAATCAATTTCTAAGTAAAAGTCAATTTTTCTACTTCTATTTCTGAGCAGAAGTTGATTTTTCTACTTTTGTAGAGAAGTAAAAAATTTTCACTTTTTCCGGTGGCTCCAATATTACTTGTGGAGCAAAAAAAAATGCTTTGAAGTAGAAAAATGAAGTTACGTAACCAAACGAATTTCTACTTCATAAATTGTGTTACCAAACGGATTTCTGCTTCAGAAGTGTTGTCATGTGCACCCTTACTAGGCTAAAAGTTTGGTAATTATTTTCGCTGGTAAATTCTTAATTCACTATGAGGATTCTGTTTCCTAGTGGCAACTTCCTAAATAGGTTAATAAATTCACTATATTAAACCAAAAATAAATACATTCACTATTGACTTTGATTTAGATAGATTCCATACTTCATCTAATGCTTACTACCCTAAAAACAAGCGTAAATTGACAAGTTGCAAATTTCAGTAGCACTGACTAATGTAGTCATTGGCCATACCACATAGGACGATCGGCATTTACATCAGTGATTTCAGCCCAAAATCTTTTAGATGGACTCAATTGGCAAAATATGAAAAGGTTTATGGATGAATTATCATCATTAAAAGTTTTAGGATTGAATTGACAAAAGTACAATATATTTGAGAATTTTTTGGTAAAATTTTCCAATTGTTTTAGGGCTCCATTTTTAAAATCTACTGCTCAATAGGGATGGGAAATTCGGGGAAAAGTGTCAAAAAAGTTCTAAACCTTTTGCATTTGTGTCAATTCATTCCTAAACCTTTTATTGATGTCAATTCAGTTCTAAACCTTTTGCATTGGTGCTAATTCAGTCCTAAATCTTTTATCGGTGCCAATTCAGTCCTAAACCTTTTGCATTTGTATTAATTGAGTCAATCCGGCCAATTTTGCTCGAAAATTCGCTGAAGTGGACGTCGGTTGTCCTACATGGCACGACTGGCCCTGACGTGGATATTATTATACATTTTAAATAAATTTTTAATAAATATTTTGGTTATTTCTTCTTTTTCTTTTCTCTATCATTAAAAAATATTTAAAATATCAAAAAAATATTAAAAAAATATTAAATAATATCCACGTTAGTGCCAAATGTAGGACAACCGGCATCCATGTCAGCGAATTTACGGCCAAAATTGGCCTGATTGACTCAATTAATACAAGTGCAAAATGTTTAAAACTAAATTGACACAAATACAAAAGGTTTAGGACTGAATTGGCACCAATACAATAAGTTTAGGGCTTTTTTGATACTTTTCCGGGGACATTCGTTATTTCATCAGAAAGTTATGAATTACTTGACGAGACTGTTTGTAGATTACTAAAGCATTCGGATGATTCAATTGTTATTCTTTAATTGACTTATCATTATAGAAAGTACAAAAATCGACTGTTCACAACTAGATTTTGAAGATGGTAAATTGTTATTTCGTTAATATGTTACTAATTAAGTGTGGGTCCACCTGTAAAATTAGAGTAACTGGTAATCTACTGCAAAACGCGAGTGTGGTAAAAACATAATGTTATTAGCAAGTTCCTGACTGATTGACGGGCCAGCTTATTAAATCTAAAGGCATTCGATAGTATACTATTACAACCCATGTATGACAATAACAAAATCGTTGCTCGTCTGTAAGTTACCAATAGTCGACCGAAAATTGCCCATCAAATTAACGATAATGGAGTTTGACCCGATTTTTTTTTTTTTTTTAACGATAATGGATATTTACCAGCGCTTTTTAAAATTACTAGAAGGATTGTTGATGAATTAGACTAAAGATCGGGATGTAATTTCAAATTAGACATATTAAAATGAGTCATAAATCTATTTTTTTAACTCATATTTGATGGACTGAGTTATTATATGGATTAGTTACATTCGGTAAATAGGTCATAAATGAATTTAGAATGATAAAGCCTAAAATAATATAGGTTTTAAATGAGTCCACAACTTATTTAGATCCAATCCACCTCTATGACATTCTCTTCACTCTCACTTGATTTCGTGCTCGCTCGCTCTGCACTGTCACCTCAATTTGGGTATGAGTTTTCCTAGATTGAGTTAAATATGGAAGTATTTTAGCACTATGAGTCCAGTCGAATACGGGTTGAGTATATGCAGAGTCGGGTATAAGTCATTAGATTGATATTGTATAAAAATGAACAGAACGAATTAAATGGGTCAATTTAGATTGGATTATTTTCGACCCAACCCAAACCTTATTCTTAATTACTCCAAAGCCCGAATATCATGAATAGCTTGTCGGTCCTCCTCTCCTCCTCGTATTCTGTCTGGTCCGATGTTCTTTTGTTTTTCCCGTAGACAAAGGCGAGGTCGAAGCCCACCTGAAGTAACGGCGTCGTTTTGAGGCAGTCGCGTCTCGTTGACTTTTTTAGCCCCTCTCTCTCGATGTGGGAATCTTGATTCAGTGGGCCAAGCTATTAGCGAGGGAAACTTTCTGTTGTTGTTGTCACGCGAGAATGGCGACGGAGACGAGCAGAGAGGAGAGACGGAGGAAGATCGTGGACAGAGGATCGGATCGCTTGGCTCTCATCACCGGTCGGACTCCATCTCCTCCCCACGATCAATTCGGCGGTAATTTCCCGATCGACTCGATTCTTCTTCTTCTTTCTTTCTCTCCACGCCGATCGCGTAACCTTTCGACGTGTTCGTTGATGTCCACACACGGACGTTCGATGCAGCTTGAGATCAATTGGGGACTGCGACATTTTTGGCGCTGTTCGTCGTACGGGGCGTGCTCCGTAGCTCCGTTTTCTAGTCATTAGTTTCGTTTCTAAGAGGGGATTTATCACGACAGAATGCCCGATTGCTAATTTGCTTAGATTTTCAGATGTCCTGTTTAGCACATGTTTTAAGGTACTATATGTTGCCCCATGTTTCCTATTTTGCTTCAGGTTATTGGTCGTGGTGTCAAAGCCCTCTTTGCTTACAATGATTTGTTCAATGATGTTACGCTTTCGTCCTGTGTTTCAAGTAAATTTCTTGGTTTACTTGGGGAGAAGGAACGTCCCGTGATATGCTTGTCGCGCCTTGAGATGTTTTGTGACTCCTTTGGTTATAATCCAAAGTTTCTGAGATATAGTTGTGATGTATACCCGGACTAGCCTCTTTGATTCTAAACAAAGAAACCAACAGTTACTCCTCTTTTTCTTTTTGAGATGACTGTCTCTTCTCCAGTGAAATCTATCACGAAAAGTTCTGTTTTTTTCCCCATTTTCTTCATGTCTAATGCTAAAAATGCATGCAAACTCAAATCAAGAGTTCGTCAAACGTGTTGTGTAAATTCTGATATTGTTTTACACGTGTAATTTCTGTTTTACCTTCTATAGGTGGCGTTGTGGGTGACGATCATGCTGGCAGTTCTAGATCCTCTAAAGAATATGGTAATGCTGAGGCTTCAGCTAAAGAGATTTCTCATGTTGGAGAATCCTTTGCTGAGACCAACTTACGCAAGTCTGAGATTAGTGGCCATCACATACAAGCACCATTGATGCAAAGAATCCCTACAGGTTCACAATCTTCGTCCGGTTCAAAGCAGAAGAACCAGCCTCGTTTTTTCAGTTCAAAAAGGCTGAACTCGTGTGTTATAGAATCAGAGAACACACGCGCTTGCTGTGCTCTTATCATTGCGGTCTTGGTAGTTCTATCTCGCAGTGGTTATCCAAATGTAGCAAAGTCAGACAGTGTGATATCCTCAAGGCCTTTGTACATACTACTGGTGACAGATGCCACGATTGTGCTTGTCCGAATGTACCTTGACATGCAAAGAAATGTCGAGGAGAGTGTGGATGAAAGCGGGGAATCCCAGGAGGATAGTGATAACTGGGGAGGAGCAGTTAAGGTTTTGGAGAGAGGGTTGGCAGTGTATCAGACCGTGCGTGGAGTTTTTATAGATTGCAGTGTTTACATGGTGATAGTTATTTGCTGCCTCCCCGTAGTGTAGTCTTCTCAAGCAGCTACATGAAGTTGAAACCGTGCTTGTAGGCTAACATTCAAGGGCTTCTAGCAGTAAGTGTTTTTTTGACTCCAGGCATTTGTATATTCTTTCACTGACTCGTTTTGTGTATTCGATGAGCTTGACCATCTTGATGAGTGATAATCATGAGTTGCTTTGTGATTTCTTAGATTTATTTTGAATGAAAATGCCGGCGCAACTTGTCTAATTTTGTAGATTTTCTGTTGACCATTCTTAGTTCTGTTAATCACCCCTTCAAAATTCTCATACTTGAAAATTGGTAAAATTTCTGTGCATCAATTAGTGAGATGTCAAGAGGTATCCATCCCATCGGTATTCAGGTTTTATGGAGGATCACTCTTGAGTTCGTAAAAAAATCAGGGGTTTTTGCTAATCAGTCGCCTGAGATGTCAAGAGGTATCCCACCGGTTCAGCTTTTATGGGGGGTCACTCTCGAGTTCATAAAAAATCAGGGGTTTTTGCTGGTCAGTCACCTGAAGTTCCCTGTTTTAGTAATTTAACAACAAATTGACCCGTTCGCAAAGGTTAGTAACCATGACTCTGATTAGTCACGGTTTTCACTCTTCTGGTTGGATTCCTTTTACACGTGACGAGTTCTCAAAGAAATCTTCTAGTTTAACCAAGATCACCTGAAATCCCTGTGAAATTGTTTGATAAGATGTTGGAGCTGAATGTTTGTCTTTGACTGGACACTGATGAATTTGTTAAATTTGAAAAGGCAGATCCTGTTAATCTCTGGCTCTAAAACAGTCAGACGATGAACAAGAATCTGAAACATCTATATGACTGATAGACTAAGCTCGACTAAGAAAATGGTACTGTTCTTGTTGCTCTTAAAGAGTTGTTAGAAATGTCATGAGATGGGGAAACAGAATGGAGATCCAGGGGAGATTTACTGGTTCGGAGTTAATTCCAAAACAATTACCTTTAAGTTCTCAGCAGGACTCGATTCTGAGGTACAGTTTTTTCGAGTGGCCTACCAATTTGACTAGTTTACATCTCATCGAAGCAGCTTGGTCCTTTTTTGTCTACAGAAGATGCGGTTGTACTGTGATTTAATGCTGGTAAGTAGCTGCAGAGGAATTGCATTATGGCACATGGGAAACAGCCAGACCTGTGGCCCAACGTGTCTCCAGATTTTAGCGTTTGGGCCATCTAAGTTCTAACCACATTTTCAAGGGTCTCAGTGCAAATTGGAAGAAAGCTGTAACATTTACAGTCTGATACACTCTACGCATACATTCACTGATGACATTCAAAGCACCTACTTCTAATACACAGGTGTAAGGTAGTAGGGAAGCTGTAAATATACCGTTTCCGGAGGTGTTTCCGGAGGTGGATTCGAATCGTATTATTTCAAGTTGCACAAATGATTCTAATTCTCTGAAGAAAACATACTGTTGAGTGGACACAAGAAGAATGCTTTTGGTTCTAAGAATTATAGTTGATTGCCCTGAAAATACGTCATGACCCGACAGATTGCGAGGGGCAGAGAGGATGCATGGAGATTTAGGAGGAGGGAAAATCGGTCATAGGCTACAGTACTCAATTGACAAACATCAGAAGGGCCTGTTCTAGTTTCCCTTATGTAATATGAGCATTGAACAGAGAAACCTTTGCTGCTATATTACTATGCAGTGACTGTGAAGTAAAAACTACATCAACCTCATAACTTGCATCAGCCCACCAACTCGGTCTCCTCAAGAATCCTCGACGGAACAGCGAACCGAGCAGAGAACGTCCTCGAGATGTTATCCGGATCGGCCCAGGTCTGCCCCTGATCAAAGTTCTGCGCGTACGTGAAGGGATCATAGGGGGTACACGCCGGAGCAGAGGAATCGAAGATCCTCCTGTGTTCCTTCTTGAGTTTCCTCCACCAAATCCTCCACACTGGCAATTTCGATCCGGCAGCCAACAGCACATTGAACGGAACAAGCATGTTAAACCCACACTTTGGATGGTGTCTTTGGCTTTGGTTGATGTTGCAGCACTTGCTCGAGCTCATGCTAGCCACAAAGCACAGAGCCAAGACAGGAGGCTTTAGAGAGACACTAATAGCAGCTACTAACTTCACTAGACTATATATTCAAAATGCCATAACTCTGAAAGGCTTTGGACTCTCTGAGGTGGAAGGAGGGCTATTTAAAGGATGACCCAAAAACTACAAGCAAATTCTGGGGAAGTTTGTCTTTTAGTGGGTTTCTGGTGACATGAGTAGTTGTGGGAAGATAGAGGACCATGCTCCACATTAACTTCCACCTCAAGTAGAGTGAAACATATGCTGCAAGCTGTGAACTCTTTGTCTCCCTCCAGGATGGGCCAGATTGAGGATCACGAAGGTCACTCCAAAGGGGGTTTTCTTCAGATTTTGTATATATTCAAGTGAAAAACTATGAGCAATCTTGTTTATGGGATTGTGTTGGCGACGAGCGTTTCAATTCCTCAAAACAAGCGAACATGCTTTCACTTTCTGCTCTTTCCTTGACGGGGGCCCTTTGGTGGACTTGGTGATGACGGGTTCTTGTCATTTAAGTTAGCAAGATTGGAGGGACTACTACAATAAGTTAATCTCGGACCACTTGAATTGGAGAACACGCTACACTTGCCGTGGTTTTGCCCAGTCGTTTTGCTCTATAATTACGGGGGCGTCTTTGTTTTTTAGCTAACATTTCAAGGAATGTCGGAATAACTTGTCCGGAAAAAAAAACAAAACAAAACAAAAAGAGAGAGAGAATAAGGTTAATACCGACAACATGGACCCTCTCTGGGCTGAAGTATGCGTGGAAATGGAAATTTGTTTGTGGTAATTCGTCTTGCATGATGGGCTGGGCTTGGATACAGCGAAAGACTTGTTCTGACTCGGCCCATAAACTATTGACAAAGCCCAATTGTGTCCTCGCAACTTTCAAACTCCAAAGCTCTCTTCTAAAATGATCTCTATACAGACCCATTTCTTATTAAGAAGTTCTTAAAACTCCGTTAATTATGTAGATCTCTTGTCATCCATACATGTAGAATTTACACGATCAATGGTTGTGATTGTACATGGTTTTTAGATTCAAATGCGTCCAATAATTTGCCATGACTCTCAGACTATGTTTTGGTTGAGTCTCACTTAGAGGTGCCAAAATAGGTTGAAAATCACTTTTAACCCATATTCAATGAGATGAGTAGTAAATGAGTTAGTCAAGTTCCAATAAATGTGTTGTTATTGTGATTGAGTTGGAAGTCTAATTGTATGTGGGTTGCAGTGGGTTGAACCCATTTAACTTATCAAGGTTATTAGTTGAGTCAATCCTTTTGAATACTTTTTATAATTTTTTACTTTTCCAAT
The DNA here is from genome assembly GCA_029784005.1 of Lenwebbia sp. NSW1173648. Classification (NCBI taxonomy): domain Eukaryota; kingdom Viridiplantae; phylum Streptophyta; class Magnoliopsida; order Myrtales; family Myrtaceae; genus Lenwebbia; species Lenwebbia sp. NSW1173648. Next base: position 15,593,851 of record JARCGZ010000009.1, read on the forward strand.
TTTTCTGTTGTTAATTTTTTTTTTCGAAATCCGGCCCTCGACTGCCACAAGGGAAGGGCTGCGAAGTCGTCGCCGATCGCTGGAGCGGGCCAAACCCTCGCTCGCTGCCCTCGCCGGTCTTCAAAGGGAAAAAAAAAAAGCAAAAGCAAAAAATTCAAAATTCAAAATTAAAATAAAAAAATTCAGAATTCTTTTAAAAAATTATAAAAATTGTCCAATGTTTTAGTAATATATTTTTAAAACAAATTATAAGAAACAAATTTTCTCATAAATATGTTTTAGCAATATGGGTCGAGTTGGGTATGGTCGAAAAATTTGCACTATACATAAATGGTCATAAACGGGTTAATGTGTTAATTTGAGTCGGATCAGTTATGACCTGACCCAAACTCGACCCGACCCACTCGTTTGACAGGTCTAGTCTTACTAATTTTAACAAAAACATATATAAGAATTCCTCCTAAATAATTACTTACCCTAAAAAAGAAAGAGACACACCTAAAGGACCAAAACAGGGAGAAGAAACTACTCCTCATCCTCCCACGAGCCATTAATAAAAGTAGCTTTTGCACCTCACGTTACTCAACTCCAAAACTTCTTTAGCACCAACCTTTCCTTAGCTCCCTCGAAGTACCTTCTTTTTCCCTTCCTCCATAAGAATCAGATGCATCCTAGTTTTTCAAAAATCAATTCACGCGTCACCCTAGTTTTCCTTCAACCGTCCTCGCCGGTCACTCCACGAACCGTCGGAATCAGCTTGCTTAGTTTGATGGCTGCCCGAGAAGTTCCTAGTCGGCATTTGTCAGCTGCCATGACCACTGCAGATGCGAAAGGCGCGAGAGTGTGGTGCTTGTGCTCGCCCGCTGTCCATCCGGGCTCATTCAGGAGTTAGATTCATTGATCTAAGTACGTGCTTGTTCAAAAAATATGATTCTACAAGTGATTATTCAAGCTGTAGGTACTGATGCACAACATACTGCACAAGTTCTTATATCTTCTGGCGGGCCATACAGTGAATAAAATATACGTGAATTTAGCATCATGTTGGCCTTCAAGATCATATCATCTGAGGCACACTCTAAAGTTAATATTCCACTTTGAATTGGTAAATATTTGTCAAAACACCAGTTAGATCTTGGAAAGATTTAAAGCATGTTCATCAAACCAAAGCCAGCATCGATAATCATCCCAGCAGCGCCGGAGCGCGACCGATTCTTCAGCAAAAGTCGGTTCTCTCACAAGAAACTAAAGTATTGCTGGCCCTTATGACGTTACTGTTAGAAATTACTTAAGCTATTAAGTTATTAGGTGGAGGGAGGATACATGAATATAAAAAGCATCACGTGGAATTTGACTAATGGGGGGTGGGCCCACATACGCGGACAACATTGGCTTTGATACCATGTTAGAAAGTCCAACCCAAAAGCTTAAGCTATTAGGTGGAGGGAGACCACATGAATATAAAGAGCATATAAGACTCGTTCTTAGGCGATGTGGGACAACAACAACTTCAACAGTTACAAGCTAACGCGCTTAGTGCGCATATGGTTCGTTTGCCGTCTATGTATATCGCAGACACAAGCTGTCGCGAAATCTAAGTACATACCGAAGCTTGATATATTACGGAGCCGTTCTGATTTTGATTTTGATTCTGCTTCATCATGGCAATGCAATCCGTCACTGAAAGGATAGAACAGTATGAATAGTTAGAAACAACCATAAATGATCAAAGCAAAATGAATACTTCCATCTAACCTCAGGGTAACAGCTTTGGCGCACAATGGTTTGGTTGTTGGTGTTCACTGAGACCTCGCATGATACTTTGGCCTGTAAATGATGTCCAAATCCCCCAAAAAGAACTTAAAGAAACGTAATTTCAAGTTTTGCTTTAAGTGAGAGAAGAACAGATAAAGATGGTTATAATGAAATTGAATACTACCGTATGAATAAGTTGTGTATCATATCAGAACTCAATCTTATCATACCGACAGAGCGAGTTTTAGATACATGTTAAACTTTATACTTGATGTGATTTTTGTTGGATGAGTGCGCGGTTTATGTAAACACCTTTTGTATGACAAATCGAGAGAGGAAAACCTAATCTATGTTAGATTGATGCCCTTACTTTCAAAGGGAAGCCAAAGAAAAACAACCCGACTCGCCCTTCGACCGTCGTAACCGTGTCGAGCGGAACCGTGCCCTTGGCCAAGTCCTCGAGCAAGAGCACCACGTCGCTGAACACCTCGACCCCGTCAAACTCCAGCTCGGCGTCCACGTAGGACGACCCGAGCGCCCTCACGTGGCCGTGGTCTGACTTCACGTGCCCCAGCATCTTCCCCCGGTACCCGACTGCCACGTCGAGCGTGCTGTAGTCCATGGAGTAGACGTCGGCATTGCGGACTTTGATAGTGAGGAGCAGGGATATGTCGACGAGCAAATGAGGGACGGTGCGGAAATGGACCCGATTCAGTCGGAGTCGCACAACATCGAGGTCCGGCTCGGATGGGTAAAGTATGTAGGCGACTGCTGCTAAAAGAACTAGCGACGCGGCGCAAATTGTACGGAGCCGCCCTGGGGAAGCGGTTCCGGGGCGGTGGAGGGGTAAAAGGATGTAGTTCGGGGCATCGGGTTGGGGTGGCAAGGGAGTGTAGTAGATGGGAAGGGGTGGCGGTGGTGGATTGGCTTTGGAGGAGGCCATGAGAGATCAAGAGAAGGTGTGATGGCTTTGAGTCTATGGTTACCAAAAAAATTGAAGTGTATGTAGGATTTCTGGGCATGGAATATGGTGAGGTGGGAAGGAAGGTTCCTTAGTTTGTTTGCTTCCACCCTCTTGGGACAGCTTGGAAGATAGTATTGAGTGGGAGTTGGATACACTTGCACTTGAAGACTGTTCAAATTCACCCAAATTTGAGTTATGAAATGAAACCACACAAAATGATAAAACGCATTTCTTACTTTAGAAATCGAGGAGTCGATGATGTGTGAAATCGTTACTGACGTACCAAGACTTCTTTACTAAAACATGACTATTCACATCAAATTATGATCGAAAATTTTGACGAATTCAAAAAGATTGGCTTATCATTTGATAAAAAGGCTCTCACTAGAAGCCTAAATGGTAGATCTACCATTATTGTTTTGCAATTGGGATTGTCATTTCGTGACGAGATTGTTTCGGCACTTTTTTTTTTGTTGTTAAATCATTTGATGCACGAGTGCTTGAGATATCGTTACTTTTTTTATTTTTATTTTGGAGTTTCTCGTGAGATTTCTCTCCTGAACGAAGTGTTTTGTGCAATGGAGACAACTCATATCACTACGCATACGAATCAACCAATAGATTTCCTCAGTTGTGTAACATATAAATTGATGTATTAAACTGCAACTTGACTTGCTTATCCATAAACTGAATGAAACACAAAAAAGAGGAACTTGTACCTTAAAGCTATCAAATGTTGAAGGTTCAAACCCAGATGCAGGGCCTGCTTTTGGAGGGAAAAGGCCCAACTAGCCATCTTCAAACCCAAGTTCCAAACTTGGCTTTTACTTCCTTGCAAGTGGTAAATTTGTTGGGCCTATTAACTTGAAGTATCAACAAGACACAATGGCAAACTTAACAGGGCAGAAATGTGATCAAATTCTCAAACCATTTAGATCAATTCTGGGAGTAACTCTATACAATAGCCTGATCAATTACTATACTTAGCAGCATTCTCATTTGATCATTTATTCCCCGTGCGAATACGTTCATCGGCGAAAACTCACTACCCGGATATAAATTACTGTGTTTTTTTTTTTTCTAATTCGGGACGGCGGACGCAGACCCATTAGCAAACTCTTTTCCAAACCTCGAGAGCAAAACTCAATTGTTCATGGAATTCTTCTTGTAGGTATTTACCTGTTTTATATGAAGATTACAGCAGAATATGCATCGTCCAATGGGAATCCTGGGAATCCGAAGATTCTACGTTACAGGTAGAAGAAGAAGCTGACATTCGAACTTGGGACTAAAAATCACCCATCAAAGACGTAAGTTCATCTGTCATTTGTCGCAACACGACGTCTTCTCTCTCCCGCGAATGAGACAAGATGGGCTTCATTCATGGTGATGACGATGGGCTCAGGTTCGGCAACAAGAACCTACCGGTCAAACCAACTACCATTCCTGGCGAAGCGCTGAAGAGATTCGTCTTCGTCACCCCCTTTTGCTTTCCCAGTTTGTCAAGTCATTCCTCGTAGCTTGCCGTGCTTAGAGTCGCCACAGGCTCACCGTTTTCCAACTCCTAACCTCGTCTCTCTCTCCCTCTGCGGAACAAGAAGAAGAGAGTTTCTGGGAGTTATCAATCGATCCCAAGGACTACAATGGCGAGGCCTGCGAACAGGATTATTAATGCCAAGCTGGTGGGTACGTCTCGCCCCTCCCATTCTTGTCTTCGCCTTTTTTGGTACTGCCCAGTTTCTGGGTGATCTGAGAAATGGGTACAGGATCTACTAATCCAGCTAAAGTTCCAAACTTTCATCAGTTCGGTTGCTTCTGTGCTCGAGAATGTTCTTTTGCTCTTGTTCTTTTTGTGTGGGTTTTCCTCTGTTGGGTTTGCAGCGATCTTCAGATGATGTAGTCTCATGTCGAGGATGAGATCCGATTGTTAAGAATGTTGCGGACTAAGTATATCGTGGATAACACTCTGTCCATTGACCTTCTCATTGTTATGAGGACTGATCCATACAATTGGATCAAACCCCTCTTAAATGCTTTGTCTATGAAATCACAACGCATCGCCCAGATGAGTAGATTGGCAGTTGAGATGCATTTGCAGGGATGCGTTCTTAGAACTGAATTGGGAGGGTTCCAACTTCGATAGTATTTTTGCTAGGTAGCTCCGTAGCATTATAACGCCAGAGTTCTTTCTTGGTTCCTTGTTCATTTGAGTGTTGGTTTTGGTTGTAGTTCCTGATTGAAATTGCAAATACCGCAATCCAAAATACTGTGGTTTTCACTCAAAAATTGCTGTTAGCACTCTGTTTTGTGCATTCTGCCATTGTGAATCCGTCGGCAGCAGAATCCTGACTCTAGGCTTTTAACCTGATACAAGCAAGAGGAGAATAATCGACGATCACATCCACATTGGGTTACTCTCTTTCGCCATACTTCTTGTTTGAGCTCATTTAACATTTCAATTTTCAACATTAAGCTCATCGAATGACAATCCATTGCTCGGACAAAATCTTTTCTGCCACGTTTCCATTCAATTCCCTGTGCTTCTGGTTTTCGCAATTTCAAGTTGCAATCTGGTTCTGCAGTTTCTCTTTCCTTGGTCTTGTGTTGATTTTTCGGAAATGAATCTACGGTCAAGAGTTCATAGTAACTGATAGTGTTGCTTAGGTATTGGGCCTAACTAACTGCCAAAATTGTGATCTGAATACCATCTGCTCCCAAGGTTATGGTCGAATTACATTATTTCACGCTCGTCTATTTTAGGTGCTCCTGGGGGACATGGGAACTGGGAAAACCAGTTTGGTGCTGAGATTCATCAAAGGCCAATTCTTTGATAACCAGGTCAGGTTCCTTCCGTCTCTTTACATAGAATTTGGTCTCGCTTGTCTTATCAAATCTTACAGCTCATCCGAACCCAATTGCAGGAACCAACAATTGGAGCTGCATTTTTCACCCAGATATTGTCATTAGCCGAAGCAACAGTTAAGTTTGACATATGGGACACAGCAGGACAGGAACGATATCACAGCTTGGCCCCTATGTACTATCGAGGAGCGGCAGCTGCAGTTGTTGTATATGACATATCAAGCGTGGTATAAATTAGTTACAGTCCTGTTATTGCGCAGAGTTATCTAGATGTTCTTAGCACTGCTGATTTCATGCAACTAAAAGCGAGTCATAAACCTGCCATCATCTAACTATGGGAGTGCCTTGAGCTTTGTGACAATCTGCTAGGCATTAGCAGTTACATTGAGGGTTCTGCTTTTAGTCCTCTAGGTCATTGAAGGATATATGAGATGCAATCAGGTCTTTCAAGCGACACCTTTAGCAGTACATGGGTATAGAGTTGACTGCCTTAAAAACTGGCCCTCCACAATAATCAGGTTCTGATCTCTTAGGGCTACATCATTAACCTTCGTGCCATACAGCCCTTGGATGAGCAACCGGTGCCGTGAGGAAGTATAAAAATATATTACTTTTTTGTCCCTTGACTTGTAAATTATTTTCCCATGCAGCCCTTGGATCACTGTGCCTTAAAGTTGTCAGTTATGCTTGAAAACAAAGAAACATCTGCTTAGGCTCTTACAATTGTAAACTCGCAACTTCTGCTATTTGAGTTAGAATAGGAAGAAATAGCGGAAGTTGCACTTCTGTCTTTAATGATGGTTGTGCATGCACCCATTGCACCAGGACACATTTGTTCGAGCCAAAAAATGGGTTGAAGAACTGCAAAGACAAGGTAAGGCCATGACGCTTATTCTCAATCAAGTTACTGATTCGTGTATACTATTTAGGTTCACAAGACTGAACTGTAGGTCCTTCAGTGCCGAATGATCCTGTTTAGTGTTAATATCATGGTGGTGACCTTCGCCTTTCATTCTTCCTTTTCTGTTTGGCTGTTATAGAACTTGACGGTTCACTAAATCCAGAACACATCTTTCAATCATATGAATTATCTCTCTTAGCTTTTCAATCTCTTACCAGTATAGGATTTACTTATTGTTGTGACAGTACAGCTTTTAACTTGGCCCTTTCCATCTGTTATCCAATAAGAATACATCGCATTGCTTTTCCTCAGAGCAAAATATGAGTAACTAGTGGAATTAGTAATCAACTCTTACTTCTGATAGTTGTATTGTGATTGATTTGCTGTTTCTCAATCATGTCGAATGCTTGTTTCTCTTATAGGAAACACAAATCTAGTGATGGCGCTGGTGGCAAACAAATCTGACCTGGATCCAAAGCGGGAAGTGCAAAATGAGGTGCTCACCCAGTCTGTGTTTACCATGCTTAAGTGTAATAATAAAAGAGGAGGCTTAATGAGCCCAGATTTTGCAAGACATCTATCATTGATCTCCCTTCTTACACAATGCTCACTATCTTATTCGGGGTTTTATGCAAGAGATGTCGCAGCAGACGCAACTTCTTCATCTATGTTCTGGCATATACATGTATATGCACCGGTCTGCGCATGTATAGCCATATGTGTCTAAAAGTATAGTGGTTTATCGTACTTAAACATAAAACCTACTTGGGAATCAGTAAATTTTTGTTGAGAGAAACAGCGCAGAGCTGTCTCTTTAACCAAATTTTTTAGGGCATCATGCAAAAGTTCTTCGAACTATGATCATCTTAAGAAGACAAGTCGCCGAGATAACCTCCTGTGGTGCTGCATTTGATATCAATGCACTTCAAAGGTGTTTGAAGTTGCTCAGGGATATGATTGGGTTTATATACTCATCTCTGTTGATAATTTCTCTGCAGGATGCAGAACAATTTGCTCAAGAAAACGGGATGTTCTTCATCGAGACTTCAGCGAAAACTGCGCAAAATATCAACAACCTTTTCTTCGAAATTGGTGAGCCTTACCTTGTGAAAACATAATGCATACTGCAACCACTAGGCTCCTAGAACTGTGGAAATACTTATCTTGCTTACGGCGTTCGCCCTTCTATCTTCTTTTTCCGGTCACGAATTCACTTAATTTCAGGCTCGGGTTACATCTCTCCACTGTTTCGCGATTCCTTACTTCTTTTGCTATTTTTGTTTTGCAGCAAAGAGATTGGCAAGAACCTTACTGCCAAGGACAGCAGGGATAAACTTGAGCAGTGAAAAAGAAGAGAAGCGAAGAAAACGTTTCTGTTGCATCGGGTGACCCAACAGCTGTGCCGGATGTGTTAGGATCACCAAGGTTCATGTACATATCACATGTGTGCCTTATCTTCGGACACCATTCTTGTGGTGTCCTGCTTTCTTGTACTTTTCGCATTCGTGTAAATTATTTGCACTTCGGTCGCTCGCTCGCTTTATAAGGATCTGACAGCAGTTGTACAAGAAGCCGCACCAACACGAAATTGTCACCAATGGAGAGTGTTAAGAAAGAAATGATCTCTCTCTATTAGATTAGGATGTCGTATTCATGAAGTCTCTTTGAAACATGTACAAGAGAACAAAGTAAAAGGTAGCATCCCACGCAGCAACTGTGCAATGTGAGGATGAGCTCACAGGTAAAACTCTAAAAAAGGAAAAAAAAATGAAAAAAGAAGAAAGAGAAGACGACCTACCTAGAAGGGTACTGCACCTAGTAAATGCCCCAGTAACGTTACAATGTTTTGATGTTGATAAGAAGCATTCAATAATAGATTGATTGAAAGAACGGTGGAGAATCTAAATCCTCCGACTCTGTCCTGTTTTTATCTCCCTCTGAGAGCAGCAATCCGTGCTGCCAAATCGTCATAGTCCGGAAGATTCGGATGAACATGTCCGGCCAACATGTCCGGCTGTAGAGAAGTGGACCGGCAGTGGCCTTTTGCTGACTCGGTGGCCTCGGCCGGAGTCGTCGGCTCCAGCGGAAGAGAAGCCCCTCTAGCTGGTGCAGCAAACACATCAGATTTCGTGATCTTGTGCTGCACAGGTTCGCCGTTTTCCAGGTACGTTCGTAGCTTAGGAGGCGGTTTTAGAGACCCCCTTGGTTCGCTCAGGTCGTAGGGCGATTGCTTCTTACTGTAGTGCATCAAGAGCCCGTCTAACCTCCTTTCTTCTTCATCATCGATTTGTGTGGCTCGGGGGGTCAGCTCGGATTCACGACCTGGGGGCGGTGGTAATGGGCGCTGCCTGACTGACCTCGGCTTTGGCTTGGCTACACCTACTGGGTTCTTAGCTTCGCAGTTCTTATCAACAAATTCAGAAGCAGTATTTCTCGGAGGTTCATCATTAATGCTTCTGTTTCTTTCTATCTTGGCTTTGACATAAGGAGGAGGGATGTCTCTATAGCTTAACGGCTTCTTATGACTTGTGTCGTCCTCTGACGGGCTTCCGGATGAACTTGAACTGTAGTTAGGCTTGTCTCCATGAGGAAATTCCGTTTTAGGTGGAGAAATCACTTCGGCCTTGCTGCTGCTCAGCTTATCGGTGTCGTCTGTGACTCCCTTTCTTCGGTAAAAGGGAAGGTCCCTGCCATTTCTTTTGGATGCAAAAGGGTCAAGCATGTCCTCCTGTGGTTTGTCTTCAGCACAGTCACTCTCTCTTTTTGAGTAAGCATGGTCCTCGCTTTTATGCTGCTTACGATAGTCATTGTCAGCAGTGTTGCCTGAAGACCTGACTTTGGATTCCTCCTGACAAAAGATGAAAGTTCCGATTTGGCTTTGCATTAGTATGAGGCGAAGAATCAATTTTCTTGACAGTATGAGGCCTACAACTCCAATTCGTCCTAAATTGTCGCTTTCGTTTAGTCGGGGTACTTATATGATTCCACAACAAAAGCAGGAAGGGCAATGCTATTTCAGTGTTGAATGGATGCTGCAAATAATTGCAACAGGCTTACTTGATGTGGAGTCGGGTTAAATAGCTTCTGCTCCAATGCCTTGGAATCCCAGTCCACAGAGAACTCGAGAGCAAGGTCGCGCATCAGCTGAAGCTTCATATCCTTGGCGCGCTGCTGCGACCTCATTTTCTCGACAAACTGCGCCGGACCAATTAGTAAGTCACAACAATGTATAAGTATAATGTAACGACAAACTGCGCCGGACAAAGGAGATGATTACTCTACCTCTTTATTAACAAAGGGTTCGAGAGATTTTCCATAACGATCTGCAAATAAACTTCGCAGCTCACGTAGTTCCGGCAGATCAGCAAATCGAGCAGCGGCGTACATTAGAGATGCTATGGCCTCTCGGCATTCTTCGGGGCATTCGCTGGGAAGACCAGAAAACAGTGTGAGATAATTAGTTCGCATACAAATGTACTTGGAGCGAAATCAAACTTGAACGTGTTGGAATTAGATCATGAACATGAAGATCGGTATCCACACATACCTCTGCTTCTGCATTGTTGTTATTTGACCCGGTACGCACTCGCAGAATTGCTTGACGAGATGGTAGCACGAGGTCATGTTCTGCTCGATGAGAAGGCCCTCAGCCTGCTTCCACATTGACCTCGACTTATTAGTCCGGACTTATCGAATCGAAATGTTCACATACAGTCACAAATATTATATCTAACTAGAAATAGCATGATACTTTAAGCAACAGTCTCGGGTTTCATAATCTAATGTGGCTTTCATTCATCGGATAGCCGGCACGTTCAGAACGATTTTTCCAGAGAAACAGCCCTTATTCTCCAAACATGTGATCGCATGATTTGATCAAGAAGAAGACTCCAAACACAAGGTAATTCGATTTACTGTGGTGCAGGACAAACAACCGATGTCTGATAACGTTTGTCCATAAGAGTCCCAAAAGGGTAAAACCAAAAAAGATAGAACAAAACCCATTAAAATTTGATTTCAGCACTTGGAAGATGCAATGAAAGAAAGTTCTATCGAGCATCATATAGACATGGTCAAAACGTCATCTTCTCCACGCAGAGCACAAAAACATATGGCCGATTTCACAGCTAAAACATAGCAATTGAGTCATAACCCACTTCTTTTTTTTACACCGTGTAAAAAGAGCTAGCCGCCGAATGAAGGTAAAAATTTGACAAGGAAAAATTCAAAACTCAAAATTACCCTGCCATAGGCATTGGTGTCCAGACCATTCCTGAGGAGATCGGCAATGTCCTTTCTCAAGTACCTCTCCACAGAATTCCTCTTCTTCATTATCGTCTCCAGCCGCGTCTTTGTGAGCTTTATCGCCGTCTTGCTAAAATCCCAAAAAACCAAAAGAGAAGAAGGATCCCAAGAAAATCAGATTGAGCAGAGGTTGACAACAAAGAATTTGCAAAAAAGAAAACAAGAAACTCACATGAAAAAATAAAAATAAAGGGCGGGCGGAACAAGGAAGAGAAATTCGACGTACCACTTGTTATGGAATTTCGATTTCAATAAACCGTCCAACATTTTCGATGTTCGCTTCTAGCTCTGAGGTCTCCAAAGGGGGGAAAAGAAGAACAGGGGAGAGGAAAAAAGACGAAACTTTTGGGGGTTCAATGGGGTAGGAGCGAGAGCAGGAGAGATTGATAAGGTAAGTATGGCTCAATGGGTGATTCGGTTAAAATGGCCAAGGTAAGGAAAGAAGAGGTGCGTGGCTTATAAATGGCAACCAAGTTATGCCAAGGTTCTGTACCCAAAGAAGCTCAAAACAGAAGCAGAGAGATGGGTGGTCAATTCAAGAATCAGAGAATATGGGCATGAAAAATCAAGAAGCAGAGGAGATAGAGAGAGAATGCGAAGCGAAGCGTCAGAGAGGAGAGAGAGAGACCCAAAACGTCACAAAAGAACTTGGTGATCAAGATTTATATGAATTGTGGGTTGAATTAGGCAAGTAGAGAAGTTAAGAATTGGTGTGGTTCGTCAATGTAAAGAAACGCAGAATCTGAAAAGGAAAGTATCGAAAGCTGGCATGGCAAGAGAGAGGAGAGAGAGAGAGAGCGTGTGTGGCTTGCCACGTCGGACATGTCTCCCTCTCTCTCTCGCTAAAACAAAGCTCGGCGCCTTTTATGAACCAGGAACGGCGTGGCGAATTTACGGATTTGGGGCTTGGGGGGGTGGGTTTCATACTTTATAGACGGAGAGGCTGTACTTGTGGCGCCTAAAACGAGGGCATTTTGGGAAGTTCAAGGCAAAGTTGAAGGCTGGAGAAAAACCGCCGGCAGGACAGATGTACCGGCTTTAAAAAAAGAAAAGAAAAGGAAGCAGCTTAATTTAATTTGCATTTTCTATGCGGTATCAACTTATTAAGTAAGGATATTAATGACCTCAATTTTTTCCTTAATATCGACGGAAATAGACAATGACCACCGACTTAATTAACTCTGAGATGATCACCACATGCAAATCCATTATATTTGTCCCCAAGTAATGGAAAAGCTTTTCGCATAAACCGAAATTCCCATTTGATGTGATGATTAGAGGAGCTGACCCGTAAAGATAAATATTTCTCGTGCGAGTCGAAACGCATTTATACGTACTATATGGAGCCGCTTTCACAAAAAAAGAAAAAACCAAAGATCATGATCGATAAATTGAGTGAGTTTAGATAATCTCAAAAACAGAATTTCTCTGTTCGATCAAAGACAACAATCAACTCAGTCCACAAATTTGGCGATAAAGGATTGAAAGAAAATTTGCAGCTGGCCGTCAATGGCTCCCCTGATTTAACGGGCCTGCTTTGGACAATGATGAGAAAAGATGGCATTTGCTTGTTTTAAGGAAGATGTACACGAGAATGGGTAATTAAAAATGGTTTTTATGCCGGAACATATAAAAAAAAAAAGGGTTTTTTTAAATTAAAAATGGTTTTTTTGCCGGAATATGTAGAAAAAAAAAATTAAAAAAAGGGTTTTTTAACCGGCAAAAGAAAACCGTAAGGGTTGTCCGAGTAGATTATTGAGCAAGAAAACTGCACCAACCATTTTCCTTTCTTTTTTAAATTTCACCGAAAAAGAATTTATCATTTCGTTGAGGGTTCACAAATTTAAATGTTAATTATGTTTGAGCAAAGATCAAGGATTTGGCCACTCGTTTATTATATGGTACTAGGTATTAATCTAAATAAAAGTGGCTAGGACCGCGGAATCTAGCCATGATGAAATTATTCCTTTTCTTGACCTAATCTTTCACCTAAAGGTCCTCAACAACTGTTTGTTTCTTTCATTCCTTTTTTGACATAGATGTGATCTTAGTATACGAGGAAAGGATCGCTTTAAGAGCTATACCCGACTCAACACAATATCCTTTCGATACTCGAGGATGACTTGATTGAGTTATGGTTTAAAGTATCTCGCATCACTTGCCCACGATACCTGTATAAACTTTATATTCACGCGATATTCTTCTACTGGTTAACTTTAAGTTTTTAAATTGGATTTTCTAACATGGTATTTAGAAGGGGGTGTCAAAAGAGGTCACATCGCTTATCTAAGGCAACATATCAATATAAGATTTCGGGTTGGATTGTCTAAGGATTTTCAATACCCACATATCCAATGAGCTAGAGAAATTAATACCCGCCCGAGATCCGACACACTTGATGACGTTGCCAGCCTCGAATTAATCACAGAGAATAAAATTTTAAAACGAGGGAAAGCGAACTGCTTTCCTCTCACTCATAACTTCTTCCTACTTTTGGCGCTAAATGACGTTTTTTTTACGCAAGTTAAACGAACTGGCAGAAGAAAATAGAAAGAAAAGAAAAAGGAGAAAAGGTGAAGTCGGAACGTGCATGGCAATATTATTTGGCCTTGCGTTCGGCCGAAGCGATGAACATGCAAAGCCACGTCGGCATCCACGTGGCGCTACCCCCACTTTTAACGTGGAAAGCGAGTCAACCAGTTAGTTATGTTTCCTACAAGGTTCGTCGTCGTTTGCTTACTAGACCAAACCACAGCTGTGGAGTGTCGGGCAACAACTGGCGATTGCTTGCTAAAGCGTAGCAGAAGATGAAGACATCCCTTTTTCGCATTTTAAAAATTGGTGCGCCAGTTATTATTCCTTGGGAAAATTCAGAATGCTTTTCGAGCATCTGATTCGGCTTTTGGTCTTAAATTTGGTCAATCGATCACCTTTACTCAACTAAACTAGTCCATATTTTTTCTCTAGCGGTCGGGCGGTTATATCGGTCGCTTTCATCGGTCCGGTCGGAGCCACCGTTCGATTCACGACGGATTTTATCGATGCGAACCCTAATCAGATCTCGACGTTTCACCGATACAAATCCCTATCTTGTTGTTTTTTCCGGATGAATTAAAACATTTTTCGAAAGTTCTTGTAAAAAAAAATCATAATTCTCGTGCTGCCTGCCTGATTTATTGCCGCGAATGTCTGTTGACTCCTTGTGTAAGATGAAATAGAACAAGGGTCGTGGCATGGTCAAGAAACAAAAACGATGAAATCTGTCCGCACGTTCGAACATGGAATGTCGATTCCTTCCTTCCTTAGTTAGTTAGTTGTGCATAACTGTCGATCATCATTCGATGCCTTCACGCTATCGAATCACGGGTTGTACCGGATTCTGAAAAATTAGTTCAATTCATGACCAAGGAGGAGACGGCTCTCCCTTTGGTTATCCGCTTCTCCTGCATGCTTTTAAGGATCGCAACTATGTTATGCCCTCTCGTATGAAGTGTCGGTCGTTCTGTTTCGCTCTTTTTCTCGCGAAATGTCCCTACGCAAATGATAGGGAGAATTATCAAAAAAGTCTTAAACCTATTGTAATTGTGTCAATTCAGTCATAATTTTTTTTTTTTACCCATTGAGTCATAAACCTTTTCCATTTGTGTCAATTCAGTTCATCCGGCCAATTTTAATCGAAAATTGCTGACATGGATAATATGTGTCTCGGCCGGCACTGACGTGGATAATTTTTTAATTAGTTTATTTTTTATTTTTATTTCTTTTCTTTTTTCTTTTAAAGTGGCCGGCAAGGGTCACCGGCCGCGGGCAAGGGTTTGAGCCCTGGGCAAGGCCATCGCGGCCTCGGGCAAGGGTTTGACGACCCTCGTCGGCCATAGTAAGGAAAAAAAAAAGAAAAGAGAATAAGGAAAACGAAAAGAAAAAATAAATAAAAATTCAAAAAAATATTAAAATATTCTAAAAAAATTATCAACGTCAGCGCCTATACTAAATTAAAGTACGCCAAAGCATCATAAGAATCGACCGATGGCGATTCTACAAGCTAAAGAGCCTATACTAAATTGATGCTTGGACAGCCAAATGCTATAGACCAAAAGTATTCCATGCATAGCCAAATGCTAGAGGCCAAAAGTATGCCAAATCAAGCTGAGAATCGACCAAGTGTGTGCTAATAACTATGTTTCCACCACAGTGATGCATGGACAGCCACATGCTGGAGACTGGTCTCTTTTAGACCTCCACTTTGTATAAAGCAAAAGACAGCCTACTTAAAATGGCCTTTGGTGACAAGTGGTCAAAGGACCGAAAATACTCTGCCGATATACACACACTTATTATTGGGATAATCACGAAAAGAGTACTAAACATATTGTACCAATTTCAATTCAGTCCTAAACCTTTTGACAATCTGCCAATGTAGTAATTTCGACCAATTTCGACCAGAAATCGCAAAGGCCCAGTCAATGACGGCCGTCCTACGTGGTATCGTCGAGACCTCGGCGATCGGTGGAGGGAAATAAAAAATATATCAAATAATTTTCTAAAAATTTGCAACAATCATCCACATTAATGTTCTAAAAATTCGCAACAAGTTCACATCATTCTCGTTCGTGTCACGCAAGACAACCGCATCGGTAATTTCCGGTCAAAATTTTTCGAAAAGGCTATATTGGCAAATTGTCGAAAGATTTAAAACTAAATTGGCCCAAAATGAAAGGTCGATGACTGAATTGACATCTATACAATATGTTTATGGATTTTCGATCATTTTCCCCTTATCATTTGCACCTAACTAACGAGGATGGATTTTGTGGAAAGTTCAAAGCAAATACTCTCACTCACGAAGGACCTAGAAAAAACTGATGATAGATGCTCCTTAGGCTATAAGAAAGAATTGAACAAAATTAGTTCAAAAGTGATCAAGAGCAAAGAGAGAACAGCTAGTAATTTGGGTTAGGTGTTGCAATGATGCATGAGGTTTGTGACTTCTTCCTTCATTAAAATGGATGGGAGTTAAAGTGCCAATGGCAATGGATTGGGTTCCATGATCTGTATCACTAGTCTGCCACCAATCTCGCAAATCTTTTTACATCACCGAATCTATTCGGAACTCCCAAAGATTGAACAGGTGGTTAGCATAGATCTCGGGCCTCATGTGGACCTTGTCGTCTTTGATTGCCAAAGCCTTTTGTGGCCCCAAGATCCCGATCCCTTGAGCAAATGCAAATGGCGTTTGGCAAATATTTTGTAGAGTCTCGGGGAAATGCAATTACATTTAAGGCTTTTGACACACAAGGCAGGTCGGAGGTGATTTGGAATGTTGCATTTTCGAAATGCAAAATACATTTTTTTTTCCTTTCAACTTTGTCCTCGCTCAAGTTTCATAATTTTCGAAAATGTCCCCACCTCACACAATATTAGCAATGAGGGTTCAGACCACCGACGATGCCAGATCTGGCTGTTGACAATCCAATCTGGCACCGACCAGCCACACTTGAGGTTGCCTGGGTCGCGCAACCTCAAGTGAGGTTGTCTGACGGTCAATTTGGCTCACCGGCAGTTGAATTCCGCAGGCAAATAGTTTGAAAGCCAATTTTTTTTATTTTGGTTTAAGTTTGAAAGCCATTTACAAAGTTTACTTTTCACCAAACAACACTTAAGTCAAAGGTTTTTTTTGTTGTTGTCATAAAGTCAAAGTTGATTCCTAATGTATTTTTAAAATTCAATTTATCAAACACTCCTTGCATTTCGAAAACTCCCCTAGCCCAAAGGCCTTTGCACTTTCCCAAAAGACTTTTCGTAGTCCTCTTTGTCAAACTTTACTCGACACTCCATTGGACAAATTTATATCTCACAAGTGGGCTCTATGGGGCGTGAGCGGGCCTTGTCATGTGGTAGATCCAATGGGCCCGAAATCTTTTCAATGGGCTAACTGTTTATAATTGCATAGCTTCTGAACCAGAAATAAGCCCATCAATTGCAAAAGAGAACAATTTCAACACCTAAATTGAGCATTTCATATGGTCTAAAGATCACATACACCACATAACTATTAAGTTCTTCATAAAAAAAGATAATCGAACTTCTCTATCACCTCACTCTTCTAGTACCCCAAAAAGAATAGTACGAGGAGGATCTTGAATTTTCTCTCCATCTCAACACGACCGCGAGAAATCTGCTCTGATCATTAATGAATGAAAACAAAAGAAAAGAGAGAGGAGTTGTAGGCTTTAGCTACAGAGAACGCCAAGCACAAGGAGGGCAAGAAACCAACAAAAAGAAAGAAAGAAAGGGAAAGTAAAATACGACGGAAAGAAAGAAAAAGAAAAGAAAAACGAGAAGAAAGTCTAGCTACTAGCAGAAGCATCTGAGGACATTGATGAGAATATGGAACAAGAAGTGGTGGGGATGAAGCAATTCATGGCTGACCAGGCGCTCCAAGTGAAGGTGGCGAGGGAGGAGATCGCTGTAGTAGAGCAAGGTGGCCACGGTGGTCGCCGGCTGAGCCACCAGCCCCGTCACTAGCCTCACCAGTGAACCCATCATCAACGGGCTGAAGGACTGCATCTGCATGCATGAGAACCAGCAAGAAAGGAACCATTCTCAAGAAAACTAGCCAGAAAATCAAGATCTAGAGCTTAGAAAAGAACATGCATGCAGACCCATTAACGGACAAGGAGAGAGCTAAATTGATTTTCTACATTTCCTCGTTCCTGTTCCATGCAAAGAAAATACGTGAAGTGATCGCCGGGAATGTACCATGATTGAGCTGGAGGGAAAATCATGAGATGATGATGGTGATCGTCGGAACTTCAAAGGCTTTCATAACGTTGGAGAGAGGGAGGTCATGTGGTCGCTCTTGAGCTGATGATCTGTATTTTCTATGAGCAATTTGTGCCCAAAGGAAAGGAGATTCGGAAGAAAAGATGTGAAAGCTGTAAAATTGGAAAAAGAAAAGGGAAAATGGGTGATGAGAAACCCAAGAAGGAAGAAGAAGAAGAGGAGGTGAGTAGCGACAGGGAGAGGGACTGGGCCTCGTTTCTGCCATTTCATGGGGCCTCACGCCGACCAACCCTTTCAGACACGAACGGAGAAGTCAAGGGTTTGGACATTCTTGAAGTATCAGCCACGGACTTACTATATCTTGTCCTTCTTCCTTATTTATGTACTTGTTCAACAAGTCAAAAAAAAAACAAAAAGATTTTAAGTTTGCAAATGTTTGGCAAGATGAATCATGGATACATTACCTTGATGCAAGCTTGATTCCCAAATCACCAAAATAGGAAGTGAAATCCAAACACTCAAACCTTAATTAAGGCTGCGTTTGGTCGACTGAATTTTAGTTAGGATAGGATTGGATAAGATATGACATGAAATTTCGAGATTTGGCCATATTCTATTCATTGTTTGGTGAATCACAGTAATAAAGTCGGATATATTCATATCATATCTTGTTCATTGTGTGGTATTTACACATATCATGTAAATGAACCTGAAAACGCACAAACGGAGACTATAAAAATATCTCATTCACTACCAACTCTAGTAAGAGAGAGAAAATATGATCATTCACATTTCCAATTATAAAATTTTTTGCCTCTCTCGCTACTTTTCTTAACCTTCATCATGAACCACAAAGCTATGGAGGAAAATGAGTTTCGACTATCTTTCTGCTTTTATACTTTTGATGTGAACCAGAAACCTACGAAGGAGAAGAAGTTTCGACTCTCTCGTCGTTTTCGTAGAATTTTGACGTGAAGTAAAAAACTACAAAGGAGTGGTAAAACTTCAACATGAACTAGAAATATATAGGACAAGGAGATAAAGATTTCTAATTTTTTTCTAGAAATTTTATTGTTCCACATTCTTCGAGAATTAGAAAGATCATTTTCAAGTTTGAATTTGTTCTTTAAAATCTAGATTCTTCTACTTCATTTTTGTTTACTTTTTTTTTTTTATTACTTTTATATCTTTTTTTTTACTTTTATTCCGTTCCATTATTTTTGTTTTCTTTTTAATATTAGAATTCTACTATAATTCATATTTAATTATTATTTTAATTTTATTATTTAATAATTTTGTTATTCGAGAAAAAATAGCTTTTAGACCATGAACATAAGAAATCATATCCACCTTTATCCCACCTCCCCCATGGGATAATTTTATTCAGGCTATATCCCAATTATATGCCATTTTATCATGTCCTGGGGGGGAGCCAAACACGGGATAGGATAAATTTTATCATATCCTGATTTTTATCCTGATCACCAAACACAGCCTAAGTATCTCTCCCCATACATGGCGACTCGAGGGGAGTCACGACGTCGGATTGAAGGTCATTAAGACAATTTCAGAGGGTCTCGGGTTTTTAAAGTATTCATGGACTTCTTCAAAGTTCGATATGGGAGGGAACATACACATGGAATCAGTTGGCTCAACATAAACATAAAAAAATTATCCAAAAAGTCATAATCCTATTGCACTTTTGTCAATTGAGTCTTAAACTTTTTCATCTTTTGCCAATTGAGTCAATTTAGTCAATTTTGGCCAGAATTCGCTGACGTAGACACCGGCCTTTGACAAATTTTAATAGTATTTTGATATTTCCTTGAATTATATATTTTTCTTGTATTTTTTTTTTCCTTTTTGGATCAACGCAAACGAGGGGTCACAACCCACAAGGGGCCACAACAAGGATGGCGGAGGTCGCCGGCCCTCAACCAGTGTCCGGCAGCCCCGCCGTCCCTTTGAACATAAAAATAAAAAAGAATGAAAGCAAAGAGAAAGAAAAGGACATTAAAAAATATTAAAATATTATTAAAAACTGTCTACATCAGCGCGCGGTCGTGTCATGTAGAATGGCCGGCATCCACGTCAGCGATGTCCGGCGAAAATTGGCCGGATAGATTTAATTGGCAAAAGTTGAAAAAGATTTAGGACTTAATGGGCAAAATTAAAAGGTTTATGTCTGAATTGACATAATTGCAGTATGTTTAGGACTTTTTAGACCATTTTTCCAACATAAAAATGTATGATCTTCGACTACTTAACGTCTTCCAAAAGGACCGGAACCATGCAAACGAGATGATCCTGCCTTTCGTCAGTCCAATTAGTAGCACCCATTTGAAGGTGAAGCTTTCTATGATGGACTTGTTTGATGCCACAATGACATCGGCCATAGATAGCGTAACGTTAGACGGAACAATGTTTTAATCTCTATGTTCCATCATTCTTTAGATTTTGCGTGTACCATCAGATTTGCCCGAAGATCAAAAGCGTAGAATTCGGTCGGAAATACGGAAAGACAAATAAAAGTAAGGGTGAGTGATTTCAGGTTCTAAAAGGTTCTTCATTTTTTAGAACTCGAAACTTATCCTGCATACTTTGAAACCTAGAACCCACCCTATCACAGGTTTCAGGGTCTACCTAGCTTTCATATTTATTCTTAATTGAACGATTGCAATGAATCATCACATTTAAATGACTACCATTTGTTGTTAAAATTCATTGGCCACAAATCATTAACAAAGTAAAAGTCTCAATCATAAATATTTCCAAAAATTGAAGCTCACGCTAGTGGCTCCAGGCTACACACTCATCATCAGACCCCATGGAATTCCGTAGGATCGCGCCAAAACATATACAAAGAAAAACACAAAACCTTGTTACAAGTTTCACCAATTTGTGAAACCTAAAATCTACCCTCCATGCCTCGGAACCTGAAACCATACAAGTTTCCTGCCGGCCCGATCCCAAATTTCAGATTCTATCATGAAATCATGCTCACCCTCGAATAGAAGCTACGAGGCATAACGGTCTTAAGTTGGCGTGCGATGAAGTGTCGTCCCAAGACTGGTCGAAACTGCTTGACAACGAGGCAATCCCCAGGCCAGTGAAAGATGACGCAAGTCTTGCCCAACAAACGTGCAAATAGGTGCAATCTCCATAAGCACAATTTGGCAAGCGGGGGACAAAGCTTCCGCAATCTCATTTGGACTCCACTAAATAATTCACGACAAAATCTCCTCAATCCATAGGTCGATCATATTCATGGGAGTGCCCAAAGATACTAATGCTATGGAATTATTTTAAAGTGATTTTTCAGACAAAAACAAGGCAAGACCCAGTCAAGTATTTAATAAGAATTTTTCATCCTAGCATTAGACTTGATCAATTTTTATTAGGAGCGTCAGGGTGTAATACTCGAGCTTCGGATATCAGAAATCGCCCAAAGACCACTCGCAGATTCAGAAGGGAAGTCCACGTGGAGGAGGCTGAGTGGTCCACGTGGGTTCCCTCCACTGAACGAGGGAAGAGACGTCTCGTCGGTTCAGACGCTAAACGACAAAAGTAGCCACCGATGGCTATTTTGTTTCGGCCTCTTCTCATCCTCATCCTCACCCCCTCTCCCTCTCCCTCTCTTTTGCGAAACGAGGGATAAGGGCAAAAGGGTTGGGCTGTTGAGTCCGGGTTTTTTTTTTTTTGCGGTAAGAGGAGAGACCAACGTAACGAGGAGATTGAAGAAATCTGCGAGAGCACTTATCAAGAAACAAATCCGGTGTCTATCCTGTTCCGGGTGTGTCTCGTTTCTTCATTAAACACACATGTCCCGAGATAAGAGAGAGCGCGCTTATATATGGCAACGCTCGTGAAAGATATCAACACCCGAAAAGGGTGGTGATGTGATATTTGTTTCCTGAGACAGAGAGAAAAGAGAGAGAGAGAGAGTGTTTGATCCGTGTACGCGAAAACAAAAAAAGGGGGTGACGAGTATTTGTCCGAGAGAGGTAAACGTGAATCGAATGAGGGAGATTATATATTGTTGTTTGCGTTAGCATAGTTGTGGAACATGGAGTTCTGGCCGGAGTTTCTCGCGAGCAGTTGGGGCAGAGAATTTGTGGCCGGCGGGTTCGGCGGAACCGCCGGGGTGATCTCCGGTTACCCTCTCGACACCCTCCGGATAAGGCTGCAGCACCTGGGGTCGGGCTCGGCCGTCGGCATCCTCCGGAAAATCATCCACGATGAAGGGCCAGCCGCTCTGTACCGGGGCATGGGCGCACCCTTGGCTTCCGTCACGTTCCAGGTCAGTTAATCTGACATTTTTTTCTTTTGGGTCGGATTCTAATCGACATCAGTATCATGTATAATGAATCGTATCTCTGAGCCCCAATGTCTTTTGTTTGTCTGGTTATGCAACTTTCTTAAGATTTATGTCCATTTTGCAATGGTTTTAATGTGCTGCTGGAGAGATGAATGATTCTCATGTGATTTGACGATTTCAAGATTTCTTTTTTTTTTCTTCCCTGGAGAGAATGAGTGCAGAGTGATTAGAGTGCCGTGCTGTTGAGGAAATCACCAGCATGGCTTAGTCTTAGGTTCTTCTTCTTCTTCTTTTGGGTGGAAAGACTGGAAGAAAAGAAGAGTTCCCAGTTTTCTACGTGTCTATCTGCGCCTGGGTAATTCAGGCACGAGGCAATCTAATTTCTTGGTCATTTTTAATGGAGAAATTAGGTAGCTTAGCTTTATCGGATTGGATTTGCTTTTTGGGTTGTGATTACATTGAAGTGTCATCCTCCACTCGGACATTTGTGCTTTTCTGGTTTTATATTCAGGAATGTCGCTGTCCATAAGATGGCTAAAAATTTCCACGAGAACTCTGTTTTTCCTTAGATGCCAGGAAACATCGTCATTGCAGAGAGTTATTTCCGTGTGGGACTAGGTTGTGTCACGGTCTCTTTCCACGGTCACTATTTACCTGTCAGCAATCAAATCTCATAGCACGGCGACAACGGCGTAGGCTGATGTTGTGATTCTTCAGAAACTATTTTCTCTGTGCTTACATTAGAACAGATATGAGCTTAGTTTCTTTGTTTGAAGTATGTTACATGCTTGTGATGAGAAAGAAAAACTTGAGCTGAGTATGAAATGACCCGTCTAAGCGCAAGCAAGAGGAGGCCGATTCTCAAGTTGAAGCATCATTTCAAGCATTTTTCGTACGATCGACAAGAATCGTTTAGTACCCAAGGAATGTCCGTATGACTGAAGTGAACTAAGTTCCATCAATAGACTCGGTTTTACAACAATTGTCATGTGCTTGTTTTGCTTTCGTATTCTGAGACTATATCCCTGCATTTCGCAGAACGCCATGGTATTCCAAATTTACGCCATCCTTTCTCGAGCATTTGACTCATCTGTTTCGCTGAAAGACCCTCCTTCATACAAGGGTGTTGCTCTGGGTGGGGTTGGCACTGGGGCTGTACAGAGTCTCATCCTCACCCCTGTAGAGCTGATCAAGATTCAGCTTCAATTACAGGACAGAAAACACGCCCAATCTCATCAACAGCAGCATCACAGGGGACCGATAAGCGTCGCCAAGTCCATATACAAACGCGAAGGGTTAAAGGGCATGTACCGCGGACTAGGGATCACCGTCCTTAGGGACGCGCCCGCCCACGGAGTCTATTTCTGGAGTTATGAGTACATGAGGGAGAAGCTCCACCCAGGCTGCAGGAAGAACGGCCATGAAAGCTTAAGGACGATGCTTATAGCAGGAGGGCTAGCTGGAGTAGCAAGCTGGGTTTTTTGCTATCCATTGGATGTGTTGAAAACGAGGCTACAGGCTCAGTCCCAACTATCCCCGACGAAATACAATGGTGTAGTTGATTGTTTCCGCAAGAGCGTACAAGCAGATGGGTATGGCGTTCTGTGGCGAGGACTAGGGACTGCAGTCGCCAGAGCTTTCGTGGTGAATGGTGCTATTTTTTCTGCTTATGAAACTGCTCTTAGGTGCTTGTTCAACAGCAATGACCACACAAACAGTCAAACAAGAAATGCCACTTAAGTGTGGACAAGTTAGCACAGCTTTGTCTTGGGGTAACAGACCATAGATAAGCCGGAGTATTGTCGTGTCTATGAGTTCACGTACATTCAACATTGTGCCCAGATACTCACAGATTTGATAGATGGGATTATGTCAATCTTTCATCTACTTGTAAATGCAGTGCTTTCTCAATGACATACAGAAAATTTGCAGCTAATCTAAGCTAACAATTTCGCCGATCTTCGAGATTATGCAGCAGGAAACCCCAACTTCGGCTAATTCTATCTAACAGCAGTTCTCATCCATTCCAAGATAGAGACATGAACTCGTATTATACGGCAGGGAGACAGATACATGGTTCAAGAATGAGGTAGTTCTTTCTGGTAATTGTCACACCCTCTCGTGCTGGTTCTTTCTGATGCCACAGCATCAACCAGTCATCTTCCATAACTAATTCCACATGCCTCTCTAAGCTAGTGTTACCTACAGGCAGAAAGTATCTACCTTTATTCTATTGCTTATCGTAGCAAGCAAGAACTCCACTAAAGGAAGCAAGCGAAAGGTGCAAGGAGAAATTGTCATTAATAAGATCGGCCTATTACTGAACTGCCTAAAGATCGATGAAACAATCAGCATGTTATGCCCAACAGAAAAAGCTATCTAAAGCTATCTTTCAGGTACATCCTTGGTCATCGCCAGCTAGAGCGATGATCCATCGGAACCCCTTGCTAAGTCTCCTACTTCTCACTTCTCACCGACAATGTCGTTCCTACCAGCTTCTTTGTTCATTAGTCGCATTGCTAAGCAGCTTGACTACCTATAGGTCGTAGAACTAAGAGTTGCTGCATACTAATCCAACTTTGGTTCAGCCAGTAACAGGCAAGAACATCTCATTCTCATCTTCAGAGGACCAGCATCGAATAGTGGAACACTACAACGCCATTTAAATTGGATCATGACCATTATATTCCATAGAACAGACAATACACACAACAAAATGGCATTGATAAGGAATGCACTTGCCCCATTTGATTCATATCACATGTCAAACAAGAAGATGCAAATGTATTCCATACCCGAAATTGTTTCCACAGCAGAATTATACAAAACGGAAAGAAAAGAGGAGCATCATATTCATTTAGACTCTGTAAAAAGCCCAGTACCTCTGTAACAGAGTAGGCATATACTTTTGGCAAGAAAAACTCTGTTACTACACATCCCTGGCCTCAAATTGTTCGATCCTCTCCTGACCGAGATGGAGCCCCGCCATTTCGTCCTCAGGCCCGGAGCACGTCTCCGCCAACACGTGCGGATCCGTGTAATGCCTAACGCCTCGGACAATGCCCTGCACGCGCTTATATGGATCGGAGCAATTGAAAACCTCCGAACCCACAAATACGCCGTCGCACCCCAATTGCATCATCAGCGCCGCGTCGGCTGGAGTCACGATCCCTCCAGCCGCAAAATGCACGACGGGGAGGCGACCCATTTGCTTGGTCTGCGCCACGAGATCGTAAGGCGCCTCGATCTTCTTTGCGAATGCAAAGACTTCATCATCGTCCATGTTGTTCAAGACCCTCATCTCCCCCATCACTGACCTCACATTCTTGACCGTCTCGGTCACATTCCCAGATCCGACCAGATCGCCCTGGGTCCTGATCATAGCCGCACCTTCTCTCACTCTCCTCAACGCCTCTCCGAGATTCCGGCACCCGCAGACGAAGGGGCTCCTGAAATTGTGCTTGTTGATGTAATTGTCCTCGTCGGCGATCGCGAGAGCCTCGCTCTCGTCAACGTAATCGACCCCGACGGCCTCCAGGATCTGGGCTTCGACGAAATGCCCGACGCGGGCCCGCGCGACGACCGGGATCGAGACGGCGCGCTTGACGTCCTTGACGAGGGAGGGATCGGGCATGCGCGAGATGCCCCCAGCGGGTCCGGACGGATCGGAGATGACGACGGAGCAAGCGCCGGCCTCTTCGGCGATCTTGGCCTGCTCCACGGAGGTGACCTCGAGGATGGCGCCGCCGCGGAGCATCTGGGCCATGCCCACCTTGAGGGAGAAGGGGTTCTTCTTGGTGTCGGCGATGATGTTGCTGTTGTACACGGTGACGACGCCTTCTTCCGCCATAGTCTAGAGGCTTGTGGGAAAGCCGGAATCGGAAAGTTTCACTTTTTTTCTCCCGAAGACCAAGGGCGAGCTAAAAACTTGGGTCGGGATTGAGGATGAGGACGGCAATATATAAACAAGACGGAGGAGGAGGAGGAGGAATGGCGGTGGTGTGGAGTCAGTTCGAGAAGATTCGAGTGAGCTTCTTGTGGAAATTTGGCATTTGCGTGAGGAGCATGACCATGGTGAGTAGAGCGTGGGGCATACCTGCTTCAATCTCTTTGAAACTGGTATCCACTTCCATTTCCTTCCATGGCATATTCTCTCTCTCTACTGTTCGAGTTCGTTTAATTCTTTACTCGATATAAAGTCAAGACATTGATTTACCGTCTTTCCTAATCCAATTGTCCTTTTTCTCTCCTTTCCTGTCCAAGAATGCGGTCGACTCGACTAAACCATCCCTCTCCCTCCATGTTCACTTTCAGTCGTAAATTGGAAAAACTATTTAAAAATATCATAAATCCATTATAAAAATATTAAATTTATTGTACGGATATCAATGCAGTCATTAAAATTTTCAATATAGCCGATTTAATCATTTCCAATGTAATCATTTCGATCAATTTTAACCGATCGTGTGCAAATTTTTTTCTTTTCTTCTTTTTCCTCTCTTTGATTTTCCACCATTGGCAAGCGAGGGTTTCACAGTCCTCGTGAGTGGCCGACGAGAGCATGTAGGCCCTCACATGTGGCGTATAACGGTATCACTCAATAGTAAAAGATAAGGAAAAGAAATAGATGTATGAAAAAAAATTATAAAATGATTTAAAAAAATTCAGAATTCTTTTTTTTTTAATGCAAATGTTGTCCTTACGGCTGCTAGGGGTGAGCAAAAAAATCGGGATCCACTTGAATCGGATGGGACCGCACCCAACTGGCTGGTTTTGGGTGGTTCCTACCGGATATCGGTCAAGTTCCCGATTCCAATTTGCTGGAACCGATTGGTATCGGTTCGGTTCCCGGTTCCAAGGGGGGAACCACCCATCCGGACCAACCAGACCGGACTTATTTATATAATAGATATGTTTTTTCTTTAATTCAAGCTATCTCTCTCAAATAGAAAACAAAAAAAAGTTGCTTGTGATTCCCCCAGTATAGAGCTGGAGACTAGGAATCGGATTCACAGGTCGATACTGGATTCTCGTGATGAAGTAGTTGAGCTTGTTCTTAGTGTCTGGGGCTGCATGGAAAGGTTTTCACCCCCCCTCCCCTTGATGTTTTTGCGTGTTACTCTCCAGCTTGATGAAGTGTGACGTATTTCAGCACCCTTTTGCTTCATCAATCATCCGATATTCATTGAAGTATATGTGATTTTTTCTATGAATTTGTCTAAGCAATCAGCAAGTGCACCAATGCTCATGTTTGTCTCTTCATCTCATGGGAAAATTGGGAATGGGTTCATTGGTTCACTCGCGTACAGGCTTTTTTAATTGATGTTAGTGTTCGGTAGAATCGGTTCCATGGACCTACCCATGAATCGGATCGGACCGGTGGTTCGGTTCTCGAGTGGGTCCGTAGAACAAGCGGGTGGTTCATGGTTCCCATTTTGCGAAACTAGTCCCTAGCGAATGGTTCTCAATTCTAGGGTGGGAACCACTCACCTTGGAACCGATCACCCTTAACAGCTGCCATGTAAGACTGCCAACGTCCATATGAGCGATTTACGATCAAAATTAATCGGAAGTACTATGTTGACAAATCGTCAAAAAATTAAATATTATATTAGCGAAATAAAGTACTATGCAAGCTCAAGAATAATTATGACAAGGGTCCTAAAACTTATCGTGATAACGAACTTAAATTTTAATTTTTAAATTTCTTGTGTTTAAATCTTAAAATTTGTTGCAGCCGTTGATTTTAGTCTTCTCAATGGTTTTGTTATGTTTTAATACACAGAAAATATACGTGGCTATTTTTTTATGGGAAGATTATCAAAAAAGTCCTAAACGTATTGCAATTGTGCTAATTCAGTTATAATTTTTTTTTGTGCAAATTCAGCCTTAAACCCTTTTTATTTGTGCCAATTCAGTCCATCACGCCAACTTTGACCGGCCGACGCTGATGTGGCGCTGACATGGCAATTTTTGATAATATTTAATATTTTTCTAAATTTTTTATTTTTATTTTAAATTTTTTTTTTTTCTTCTTCCTCGTCCAACCCCGTCCATCTCCACTGTCTGGTCGCCGATCTGGCGACCCGCTATAGGAAGAAAAAAAAAGAAAAAAAAAGAAAAAAAGAAAAAAATATTAAAATATTATTAATTGTCAATGTTAGTGCCGGCCAGCCAAAGTTTGCCGAATGGACTGAATTAACTCAAATATAAAAAGGTTTATAATTGAATTTCAAAAAAAAATAAAATTAATAACTGAATTGGCACAATTGCAATACATTTAGGATTTTTCAGTCATTTTCTCATATATTTGTTATGGCCACTTAGAATTGAAGATATAGAAAAAAAGAATTGCATTTTTCCGTTCATTTAAAAGTGACCGAGTTAACGGAATGATACGAGTTAATGGTTAAAAAGACTAGAGCTTAATTGTCGCCTGAAATCTAACAACAGCTTTTAACGAACTTCCAATAAACAACGCCGTTTTTTGTCACCTCCCTTCCCGCTAAGTTTAACCTTCTCAAATCCTCATTCCCTCTCTCTCTCTCTCTCTGCATAACACATGATCAAGAAGCTGCATAACACAGAACCAAGAAGACACAAAAGAAAATTACGAAAATCCTCACCGACCCATCACTTAAGAGGGTTCAAAGAGAGAATCGAAGAAAAAACAAGAAAACCAATGGACTGCGTCAAGAAACTGAGCCTCCTGACGATCTTGCTCTGCATCTACATGGCCCTCACTAGCCCGAACGCCGATACCGCGTGGAAGAACTCGCCCTCGGCTTTCTGGTTCCCGCCTCGTTCAGACTTCGCCGGGAATCTCTCGTCTCGGTTGATGTCGTGGCCTGGACGGTACACCGGCGACCCCGATAGAGCCAACTCCGCGAGGCCTTACTCAGCTGAGTCGCTCGAGTACGATTACTATCGCGAGTCGTGCCCGCGAGCCGAGAAGATCGTCCGAGAGGCGGTCCGGCGAATTTACGGAGTTCACTCCGATGTTGCTCCCTCACTCTTGCGGCTTGTCTTTCACGACTGCTTCATCGAGGTGATGAGTTCGATTGCCATTGTGATATCTCATTGTCTGCCAAAAGTGGTCAGGGCTTCTAAGTTCTTTGTTAATTTGATTGCAGTACCTCAGTATGCGCCTGGTCGCGAGATCCAATTACTGCGTTCGGATAATTCTTTCATAATGCAAATTTCCATCATTACGTTGTGTCCTGTATTTGGTGTTTTTAACAATAACTTGCTCCATGTTTACATTGCTCTGTTTCTTTAGCGATTCGGGCTCCTGTTGGGTCTCTTGTTCATGAATCTTCACATTGCTTTCCTGTTGATTTCGGGTCTTTTTCAATTCATTCCTCTGATCTTAGACGTGACCATCTGAAATTTATACTATCTCTTGCCGAAATGAAACTGACGCAGGGATGCGATGCTTCTGTTTTGTTGGACTCGACCGAAGTGATGGACGCAGAGAAAGATACGCCTCCAAACGAGACACTGAAGGGTTTTGAGATCATCGACATCGTCAAGGCTGAGATCGAAGAGGTCTGCCCCGGCGTCGTATCGTGCGCGGACATTCTTGTTTTGGCGGCCAGAGAAGGCCTTCTCTTGGTAATTCTCTCCGCCAGGATTCTGCAACGTGCACAACTCCATATATGTGATAAAACGTCATTCAGTGTTTGGACAGAATCCAAAGTTGAGATTTTGGGGGTACTGATTTGTGGAATTTCAGGCTGGAGGTCCATTCTATCCGCTGAGCACCGGCAGAAGAGACAGCACGCGTTCATATGCGGATCTAGCGACTTATCAACTTCCTTCACCATATGGAGATCACTCGGACACACTTGCGTCTTTTGGATCAAGAGGATTCGATGAAAGAGAGATTGTCACTCTGCTCGGTATCTTGCTTATCCGATTATTTGTTCGCGTGACAAATGCTTCCAATTTCTGAAACTAGCATTTATGTGGATGTAATCAATGGTTGCACTAGATTAACTCAAATTTGATATTTTCCAGGGGCTCACAGCATTGGAGTGATTCACTGCAAATCGTTCCAGAGCCGTCTCTACAATTTTTCCGGAACAAGCGAGCCTGACCCATCTCTAGATGTCGGATTCCTCAACCTAATGAGATCCAAATGCAACAAGAGTCTCTCAGCGTCTCCATCGCTGTCTCCGGCTCCATCATCATCATCCCACAGCTCATTTGGCTTCTCGAGTTTGACATCTGAAGAGCCCGGTATAGTGATGAACTATGAGGGGCCGAGTTCTGGTTTCGGGACTCAGTACTACCGTAGCTTGCTGCAAGGTAAAGGGGTTCTCTACACGGATCAACAGCTAATGGTGGGAGAAGAAACCGGGAGTTGGGTCAGAGCATATGCCTCGGACGTCTCTTTGTTTCGCAGAGACTTTGCCGAGACCATGATGAAGCTGTCGAACGTCCAAGTCCTAACAGCTCCTAATGGTCAGGTTCGACGCAGCTGTTCAAAGGTTACTTGAGGAAGAGAAGACGGAAGAACCGTGCTTTACCGCACTGTCAGCTTGCATCGTACTGAATGTGCTCGAGGTTTGCTCTTTCTGCTACCGGGCTTGCAGATTGTAAATGAGACAATTTTGGTGCTTGAATGAATCCTCTAGTGAAGTTGTCTTTTCGACTCACAATTGTACCAGTAATAGCTACTGAGGCTGTTTTTTACATTGAAGACAATGGAGTTATACCTATACTCTCAGGATGATACTGATCTAAATTTGAGCTAATTAAGGATAACTAGAAGATTACATGGCAATGTCCGAGAGAGCATAGTGAAATTCAGCAAGTAGTAAGAACTTCATGTTCATTCAAGATGGGCCAAACTCAAGTAGTTAGAGATTGGATCGGAAAAGAAAAATCCAGTCGGGACGACTACAATCGATCGAGTAGAGCACAGAAGACCACGGGAAGAGCAACAACACAAAGCCAATACAGATCCTTCTAGAACTCCATAGAGCCGAATCTCCCCTTTGAGTTGTTCATCCTGGCGAGCTGCTGCGCCATGGAGAACTCGGAGTAAATGTCCATGAAGAACTTGTGGACTATGTCTAGGAACACCGGGCTAGTGAGGAGGGAGTAGTAGTGGAGAGCCTCCTCAAGGTCCAGGACATGTTCCACGTCACCCGAATCCATCAGCTCCAACTCTTTCATCTTCTCTGCCAAGACCAGGACTCCTCCGTCCTCATTTCCAGGGCTTGAACGTCCTTCGGATTTTGCCAAACGCGAAGCCACCGGTTTCTTGACCTTCCCTTCTTGTACCCACCTCCTGTTGCCGGGGCTGTGCTTCCCGAATTTCATGAAGCTCCCGACATGTTCGGTTTGGATCGCGCTCTTCTCCATCCTATTCACCTGTCCGTTTCGTCTAGATTGAAGTTCACTCTCTCATCAGGTTCTGTTAAATAGCCTTTTTCTGATGGAGAAGAAGAATCACGGGTTCATCAGACAGATTTCCTAGCATTAGCATTTTGTGGCTCTCGTGGCTGTCAGTGCCGGGACGATGCTCGCCTTGGTGTCGCCATTCGCGAGGACGGTTTCGACCCAAATCGGTTTGGATTCATGTCTCCCTCCTTCTGCAGATGGTGGTCTGCGTATACGGATAAGAGAGGGACAGCACGAGCTTGCAAGAGTTAACCAGGGAACCAAGGCACTGAAAGTCCAAACGAGTTTCTTTGTCTTTTGCTTAAAGTTTTCATTTTTGTCCCTTCCTCTGTCAAATTCAATGTCAAGGGGTATCGTGTTACAGATATGAGATCCACAAGATCTCCTGATCAATAAGTGTTTCATGCAAAACACGTGATGATAGTGTGTGGATCTACCGTTGATATTATATCGTCCCTGTCAAAGAAGCATTTCTCATTAGGAAATTATGTTCCCTTTATTTCGCAAAAAATGAACGATTTGAAAAATATTTTTCTAAAAATAATCGCTTCTATCCTTCGAAATAACCAACAACAATTTATGTCTATATATTTTTGCAATTGATGATTTTTTTTTTACTTATTCATATTTTACAGCGATATAACGATCATCTTTAGGAAAATGTTTACTGACTTGTTAATTTTTCGCTAAACAAACTAGGGGTGTCAATGGGCCAGGTCGGGCCGGGCCTCATAGAGGCCCGACCCGGCCCGAAACTTAACAGTGCCGAGCTTGGGCCGGCCCGATACCCGAATTTCATATGTCCCATATTTTCGGGCCGGGTCGGGTCGGTAGGCCTTTTTTTTTTTTGAATTATGAATCAAGCTCCCAAATTCCAGATATTTCAAGAATTCAATATTCCCAAATTTAGATTGTATCCACTTTTTCAGATGGGGTCAAGCAAAATCTGCTGGAGCTTCAAGTACTTGGGTGTCCCTTTGGTCTCTGTTAAGCTTTTCTGTACAGGATTGTAAGCCTCGGTGCGTATATGCAGAGGGTTTACATCCTCCTCTTTGGACTAAGGAGATGAAGCGCATCTCCCAAAAAGATACACAAAACTGCAACAAAGCTGTGGGATTTCTCACTTCCCATCAATCCCACAAGCCTGCACGACATTCCAAGACACTATCGAAGATAAAAATCATCTCGTGGTGACGCTCCATCAAATGAAATCTGCATCCGACTGAATTATATCGCTCGACGAACCAAAACATAGAGGGGAAAAAAAACGAACTTTATCACTCTGTGCTACCGTGTTCATCATCATCATCAAAATCTATGGCCGAATCAATTGCCGAGTTTGCGAATGAACTGCTTACCTCTACCGACGCATGCCCACCTCAAAATACTCCACACCCACCACAGAGAGAGAGTTTGCGTGGTTAGTGAAGGGTCACGAGACCGCGAAGGTGTCGAGGGGTCACAGCGCGGCGGTTCTCTAGTGATTCGTTGAAAACGAAGGAAGAAGAAGGAACGATGGAAGTGAACGTTGGAAGAGATCCAGCTCCAAGGTCCGGCTTTTGTGAGCGTGGGGGCGTGAAGTGACCGATTGAAGGCGTTGTTAGGTTTCTGAGAGTGTGGGGACGTGAAGTGAAGAGGAGCGTGGGCTTTTAAGTTTCGGGCCTGAGTTAAGGCTAATGGTACCGGCCCTAATTGCAACAGTACCAAGGACCGGCCCGAAAATTACCTAAATTTTCGGGCCGGGCCTGGTCGGGCCTGACCGGTCCGGGCCGGCGCAGGCCTTTTTGACAGCCCTAAAACAAACGTAGTCAAGATTAATGACAAAAAGGCCCGACCCATACGGGCTGAAGCCCGGAAAGCCCGGCTCTTACTCACAAGCGAGCCCGTAAGACCTCAACAAGTCCGCTTAGTGGATGCGCAATTCACGGGCCTAAAGCCCAAGCCCAAGGCCCAACCCTAAACCCCTTCGATTTTTTTCCCTCGTATAAATTCTCCACCTTGAGCCGCTTCCTTCTTCTCTGCAGCTAGGGTTTCGACTCCGTCTGCTGCAATGGTGAAATTCTTCTATCTATCTCTCTCTCCGCCCCTCTCTGAAATGGCTTTGTTTTCTGCTCAATCTGCGTGAACTTACGTGCTTACATGGTCCGGTGCGCGTTGC
The DNA here is from genome assembly GCA_029784005.1 of Lenwebbia sp. NSW1173648. NCBI lineage: Eukaryota > Viridiplantae > Streptophyta > Magnoliopsida > Myrtales > Myrtaceae > Lenwebbia > Lenwebbia sp. NSW1173648. The sequence goes on from JARCGZ010000009.1 coordinate 15,627,308, forward strand.
GAACGTTTGATTGCAGGGTAAGGGAACGGGAAGTTTCGGTAAGAGGAGGAACAAGACGCACACGCTGTGCGTGAGGTGCGGCCGCCGCAGTTTCCACCTCCAGAAGAGCCGTTGCGGTGCCTGCGGCTTCCCCTCCGCTCGCAAGAGGAAGTGTAAGCCCCCCCCCCCCCCCCCCTCCCCCCCTCTCTCTCTCTCTCGTGTTTTGTTTGGGTCGTTTCTAGGAGTTGTTTCAGTGTCGGTCGAATTTCGTTTGAGCTTGAGCTTGATGCGTGCGCAGATAATTGGAGTGTGAAGGCGATCCGGAGGAAGACCACCGGGACCGGTAGGATGAAATACCTCCGCCACCTGCCTCGCAGGTTCAAGAGCGGATTCAGAGAAGGTAATGGAGTTTTAAAGTCTGCCGATGCAATGGCTAATCACTCGTCTTCCGTTTCATTTTCATTCGGTGTACCTGTAGAATTGCGTTAGCTAATTCGCAAGATCATTGTGGTTCGAATTGTTTAGGTACTCAAGCTGCGCCAAGGAAGCAGGCAGCGGCAGCTTCTGCTTGAGGCATCGGGCCATCTTCATCCGGGCGAAATTTGGGTACCTCGCCATAGATTTAAGTTGCTATTCGTGTTTGGACAAGTTCAAATTTTGAGAACATCGTTGCCGATAAATTGTTGAGATTATGCTTTTAGTTCCTTCTGTAGTTGGATTTGAGTCTGAGGATGGGAAATTTTCAGAAATTTTCTATTACTTGATGTGCCGATATGGCTGTGCCTGTATGATCATCTTTTATTTTCTGCGAATGGGAAAGTCGTGATCCGGGAGTGGTTCGTCTTGTTATCGTTGCTAGCTGTCCCAGTTACATCCACAGTTAACATGGCTTTAATGGGAAAGCAAAATTACATGTCTATGATGGTGGTATGGTTGCAACATATTCAGTCACACTATTTGGTCGGAGCTATGTTGCTCCTCAGATTTTGCACCTTCTTTAAATATCAACCTTATGTGATTAAGTCAGTTTTCAGTAGTTGGCTTTCATATGAATTTATCGCACATGACCAAACTGTCTAGCTATGTTGCGCTAGATCTTGAACCAGCTGATCCATTGACATGGAATCTGTTTTCGTTTTGTGTGGATCGAAATCTCAGGAGATGTTTGCTGCAATCGCTGTAGAAACTCGAGTCTCATGGTTCCTATAGGCTGGTCTTCTAGGTTAAGATGTCTAGTCACTTTGCTATTGAAGTTATTCAGTGTTGCCATGAGATTGGGAGTTTGATAAATTGTAGAGCAGAACTTACTCCTGCGCACCTGCAGCTTATCGATTCGTGAGGCGGTAGAGTATGAGATGGGTTTGTGACCACCCAACATCTGATAAGAGTTTGAGGTTTTTGTGTTGCTTTGACTTGCGTCGTTATGATTGCAATTGCATCATCAGAACCATTCTAGCATAGTCGTGGAAAGGTTAATAGTAAAGAAGGCGCCAATGCTCCTTCGCATGCCAACATTGCTCCAACCGCGAAGTGTAACAAAACCTACTTGGTTACGAACGAATCTCCGTGGCTTTGTTACTCTGTTCTCTAAGACCAGTGAAGCTGCAAATTAATTCGCTTTCTTAGCGGGATGGTTGTGGCGTTCATGTGAGTAAGTCACTTCAACCTCAGGTCATTTGAGTGCATTCAGCATCTACGTTGGGGAGTTCGATTGCTAAAGCCATTTATTCTAGCGTTTCAAGTTGAAATTACTCGTGTTCTCAAATCCTTCATTCTCCTACCCGGAAATAACAACGGTTTGGACGGTGAAGGAATCGTGTTTAACCACATGCGGTCAAGGCAAGGAATTTTTAGGACCGGTCCCGAGGCTGAACTCTTGTCACACACTTGGACACTCCATTGCAATTCTTCAGAGCCTCATCCTAGTAGAGAGCAAGACTCGTGTCTTGAGATTTTCAATGGAGACGCCGAGGAAATTGGGATCTATCAAAGCCATATTGCCACATAACCCCACTCCAAAAAAGTAAAGTTAACGGAAGAGAAACGAGAAACTTTACATTTAGAATGCTGTACATCTTGAATAAAAACTAGATACAAAACTCACACCTCTGTAAGGTATACTTCGCTCCCATGGTTAAGGGGGAAAAAGAAAAACTCTGGTGTAAAAGACATGTGCAGACTAGAATGGTGAAACAGTGTAAAAGAGAAAGAACCCAAATCTTTGCTCGATCTCGTGACTAATCTAGTACATGAATTTTGCCTAATCTGCTTTGTATTCGCCAAATTTATGTTTCTCGTCATATAGCTGCTTAAAGACAGAATCCAGCTCCGGGAATGCTGATAACAGAAGCAACTCGAGGAGGTCGAAAGCCAACATTTTCAGACTCACGGATGACTGCACAGATACCAGAGTTAAGTTACTGCAATATGCCAAGAACTTGTATCTAAAACTGCTTCACAAGCATGCTGATGTATGCGACTCTTTCGATTATGCCCCATCTGCCTTTATGTTCAGGCTCTCATGAAAGTTCTTGTTTCCTGTTTTTGGGGACTCATCAGATACTTAGTAAATTTAATGAGACGTGTCCCTCCAGAAAGATATGACCTCAAATAATCTTTAGGTGCTTCACCTCAAACAAAGGAGATGAAAGTCCATAAGAATGCCTAAAATTGACCAGCCAACCATTTTAGATGGAAGCACTTCCAATGAGAATCGGGCACAATTGCTCCAAATGTTAATACAAACATAATGCAGATAGAGTCGCTATATCTTTTTTCGAACGATCAAGATCGAGAGCAACAATTGCCTGAATGAGTGCAAGCCCGTTTAAATGGTAAGGATACTGAATACTGAACTACTACAATGATCAGAAACTTGCAAATACGGTTACCTGAAGAAAGAAATAGAGATCCTTCGCACACTGTTCATACTCCTTACGACCAACAAGACTGACAATAGCAGCTGGTGCTTTATCTGCATTACCAAAAAAGTTCGCTTATGGTCCAAAACATCAGGCAGCTTTATACTGTATCACATCATATGGATCAACTCAGACTCTGTATAAAAATGTCAAACAAAGTTTACCAATCATTATCTCATATACGAACTTTGCACGTAGCTCTGCTTCCAGTTGCTGCTGCTCATCACTCTGTCTAGGTGAAGACATTTCTGAGGACTGCTGGCCACGTGGTGAACTTTGCAACGGATTGACAGGTGGAGCACGTCGTCGCTTTGGATGCTTGGTTATAAAAATTCCATCAGGCCAAAGAATCTGTTTCAATCACACAGCAACTAGGAATGAGTCAATGCCACATATTCATTTAAGTAGTTGAGTGCATGATTCATGAAGTTAATTCAAGCAACACCGTGTTAAAAACATGTTGAGACATTGCCCATCACTCGTAAAGGGTTTAGCATTCTGTCTATTACTCACAGCCTTAAGTTGTTAAGGCTATTTACATAATTGAGAAAACCCAGAAAGCCAATCCCTGCAACTATATATGGACAAACATGTTGAGACATTGCCCATCACTCGTAATAGGTTAAGCATTCTGTCTATTACTCACAGCCTTAAGTTGTTAAGGCTATTTACATAATTGAGAAAACTCAGAAAGCCAATCCCTGCAACTATATGTGGACCAGGAAAGGAATAGACAACAAATTCGATTATCCCATAATCCGAGTAGTCCATGGAAGAATCAGAAGTACTTCTTCAACATCAATACTTTAACTTCGCAAAAGGAAGGCAATAGCTTTTCCCAGATTCTCAGAAACCACATGGTAGTTCAATACCTGCTCGAGACGCTTGACTCCAGAAGCAACAACGGGTCCCTTCCGAAGAAGCTGAATTTTCTCTATCAACCAGTCATCAAAGGCATCACCCATTCCTAGTTGCAAAACCTGTTTGGCCACCCAAAATGCCTTCCTCCTGTGATATAGTTTAACTTCACCATTTAGTTCCGATAAATAACGGCGGGATTTCACAAAAGGAAAACAATCAAGCAACTGCAAAGTACCGTATCCATCCACCATCTTGAACTTGGAAAATGACATCGAACAAATCTAACAATGGGACACTGAGATTCGGAGGGACCCACTACAAGATTGAGAATGTGGGGATTATATCAAAACGCAATGAATCATCTTGAAAAGGAGAATGGCTTTAGTCACTACCTCTGAAGGAAGGGTTGGGTCAGTGGCAGCATCAAGAAGTGCCTCAGATGTCTCTTTAGTGGCGTCACTCCCCCTGCTATTGGCAGTTTTATCTTGTGCATTCAGTCTGGAACGATCCACCGCAGGATCATGCTTCATCTGCAATGGTGTCTCCTTGTTATCGGGAACTATATTATCTCTTCTGGATGACAAGGGATTGATGGTTGGCCCAAGAAAACTTGAAACCCTTTTGCTCTTTTGAGAGGGCTTATCCTCTAGGTCAACTAGAAAGTCATCAAGCACCAGATGGAAAATGCAGAGTTGATCAGAATGCAGGAAAAAACCAAATCATCAAAAAAGCACAACCAATTTGCAGAAATGAAAAGGAAAAGAACAGAAAAATACACCTGATAGAGTTTCAATGATGGAAAAAGAACTTGAGAAGTAATATGTCTGCATCAAAAAATTATAAATATCTATTTAGTCTTTTAATCAAATAGAGAGGGCAAAAATTAAAAGGAAAGAAGAGGGAAGGAATCAATTCACCATTCTAAGTTCCGACCCCCACCCCCAAAACCCCAGAGAGAGAGAGAGAGAGAGAAGCATGAAACGCAAAAAACAAAAATATAAGGCTGAAGAGCCCTAGGAAAGGGTTATGAGGTAACAGTAGTGCATGGAAATGCAGGTCAGACCTGAGAATCAACACTTAGAAAGTCCCAAACTTCAATTGAGCCAGAAATTGTTGGAAGCTGCATAAGCTTCTGAACAACATAAACATGTTTAGGTAAGACATAAAAACCACAAAAAAGAGAAATGGCTCTTCACAATGAAACTCAGCTGAAATAAGATACAGAATGACTGTGCAAGTACTACCTGTATAGAGCTGACAACGAAGCTCAGGTCATCTAATTACAAAGGATAACTGCTATGATAGAAGGTTCAGAATAGAACACTTTAAATAGCATAAAGCTTCTACCAACAATTAGTTGCTGAGATCATCATTGAGAAAGATAACAAAACCAAAATTCGGATGAATTAATATAATATAGGACCAGACAACAGACAACCTATAGATTAAGCACTTCACGCAAATTCCAGATACCAGCCGGTTCTACCATTGCAGCTTAAAAAGAAAATGAAAGCCAGGGAGAAAGAATTTTGACCTTTAAATATTCGTCAAGTAATTTACATCTTTCTTGAATCAAAAGTATGTCCAAGCCTGTCGAGAGAAAATGCTTGGGTGGCAAATGAAGATTATACTCTGGAAACTCTTTAAGACGACGATGCAACTCCTCAAAATGCCGAAACCTATGGCAAACGTCAGTCAAATATAGATAGCGACACCAGAACATGCATAAGTCGACAAATTAGATCAGAAAATGACGCTGTGTAGGGTACCATAGGCATAAGATATTGAGTTTACAGTACACAAATTAACACGAAGTTCAGGGTGAAATTATTAGTACCTTCTTTTGATTGACCAGCTATTATTATTTACATCTGTGACAGATATGGAATACACAGCGAAGGTTTTAGAGCCACTTTTCACAATATTCGCACCCAATACCTACAATGAAACATGTGCTTAGATGCCTTTCGTATATCCTTAAAAATACGGGAGAAAACAAAACCACAGAATGCCAACATACACAACCAAACTTAATAAGTACCTCACATCTTAACTTCAGAAAAGAATCCACAACCAAGGAATTTTGCACAGTGGTAGTATTCGAAGTTCGACATTCTGGCAGGGATACGGAGGATGCAGAGGAAGAAGCAGCTGCGCCGCTGTGGGCTCTACCCAAAATTTCATTCTCAGAGTCATCACTAGAGGTGTCGTCAGTCCCATAGCCTTTTGAAGTATTAAGTATGTCCTGTCCATCTCCAGATAAGAAGCTTGTTCTCTCAATTTCCTGCCAAACATGCACCTTTGTGCTGCTTAATCGAGACCTTTTCCTGCCCGAACGGGTACCAGAAAATCGTTGATAGCGAGGATGTCCTTTGCTAGTCTTCCTTGTGCTACTGCCTTCAAAAGTTTCTAGCGGATGATGGATGGGAGTAACTCCAACATTTCTCTTACTCTTGCCATCCCAAACTTTAGTTCCAGGAGAGTCAAGACCAGTAATTGTCTCAGCTTCTTCTTCTTCAGAAGTATACGAACTGCTCCCTGAATCAGCCTCCTCCAAACACATGAGACTCTGGTCGTCATCTTCTTCAGTTACAGAAGTCAGTGAGTGACGTGACAAGTTCTTGTTTGGTTGGCAGGAGGGATTCTCTACTGCAGAAGAGGTGCCACCTCCAGGAGGATTTCTGTTCACCACTTTGTCCTTTCCTTTGGGTTTGGACACAGATCTAGAATGATCAGTGACAACGGCCTTATTCGCTAAAGACTGCTGTGGAGCCTGTTCGATCAACCGATTTTCTTCCTCCTTCTTTCTGTAGTTTCTCCCTTTGGCCCACATGTTTTCAAAATGTTCAGGAGCAAGGGCTTGAGCTTTTCTACGAGAGATCACATCCAACATTTCTCCCCACTCACCTCCAGAGCGGTGTCGTAAAATACCTTTATCATCGCCATTTTGGGAGTTTGCAGGCAAAGAATTCCATGAACGGGAGGATTGTGTGTCCATAGCAAGCAATGGATCTTTGGAAAGATACGTTCCATTGATGTCTTCTGCATTATGTGTGCTAGAAGCACTTTTGGATGGACTTGTTTTTAACTGCACGAGCTCAACACCAGTTACTGTAGGATCTAAGAATCTGGAGAAATGATCAGATGAGACCCTTGTCCCATTTTTAGATGGCGATGCCTCATGAGCTGCAATTGCACCTTTATTAGCCTTGGTTTTAGAAATGACAAAAGCCTCGATCCTTTCATTGATAAACCTACAAAGAATATCCATAGAAAATCAATAACAGACGAAATTAGGGGCCGTTTATTAATGAAAGCTAAGAGATAGTTGCCTTGGGTTAGCTAAGTTCAGGACTGGTCTCATCACTGCACAGGCAAGAAGCTCCCTGACAATGCATCTGAAAAATGAGCATTGCAGATCTTCGGGCTTGAACGTAAAAGTGATAAGTCCGTCCATTACATGTTGTAAAACCTGTGCCAGGAAAAAAAAAAGCATGAGAATAGCAAGAACACAAATATGTCTAAGTATAGGAGATATTAAGAAAGCGACCTTGTGCTCAGCTTCAATGGAAAATAATGCTGGGTGCAATTTATTTTCAGAAGCCAAGATACGTCTTAGTTCACCATCTAGTTGCTGAACAGTGAGATGTTCCAACTGTTGCTTTTCAATCTTTGCTTGTGTCATGCGAAAGATCTCCAAATGTGTGCAGATGAGAGTGACAATATCCCTACACCATTTAATCATGTCAACAATTTGAAAACCAGATTTTTGGAAACAATAGTGATACAGAAAAAGATGAAGAATATCATGATGAGATTACCTTGTAAGAAGGTCGATTAGGTTAATGTTCCTCACACGATCTGAAAATTCTGCAAGAACATCATTGATGATGCGCACCAATTCCTCTGGGCCTTCTTTATCAGGTGTTAAACGAGAGTACCAAAGATCTGCGACCCACTCGGATACTAGATGCCTGGTAAAGCAATCCATTGCATCTTCAACTACAGGAGAATCCACTTTTCTTCTCCAGTTTGACTTTGTAACAACTTTAGGAGTTTGAACAGGTTTCTTCAGAGATGAAGTGGTGCTTGCAGGTCTTTTGCTGTTATATACAGCAGCTTTCCTTCGCATATCAAAATCCATTGAAAAATAGCGAAGGGCAATGATCAATGTTGCAGCAGCGGGTAAGTTAACCCACACAGAAGAGCTTGTCACTGAAAACAGAGATAAGATCAGTGAATGTCCCATCATAAGCATGGAGACTCAGCAAATAACAAATAATAGCAGAAAGAATCACAGCACGTAAATTTTTAACAATACCTTCAGTTTAACAAATTTCCAATTATGAGAACACATCAAAGTTTTGCACAAAATCGCAAGACTTGATTATTCCAAAACTCCACAAAGCTCAATTAGGTTTCAAGCTTTGATGCACCAACAGCAAGAAGGACGAAATGCTAGATTTGCTGAAATGGTCGGAAATGATGGTATGAAGCAAAAGATGATTCTAGTAAGATATTTGCAAACTGTAAAAGTTATTTGAGCTTGTCTTTCTTTTTAATGTTATTGGTTGAGGCCCAAAATATTGCCAAGTCTTTGCTCTCTTAATGAATCTGCTAATTGGGTAGCTACACAAGTTTGGAAGGGTTTATGTCCTCAAGGGTGAATTACTCACCCATCTATTTAATTGAGAACTTTGTCAGAGAAGAATGTTAGTTTTGATCCCCCTTGAGAGGTTGTACTCTGAACTCTAAAGCAATAAAGATGAAGTCTGATGCATTTCTGACCGAAAAAAGAATCCTCTCTCCCTTTATTCCCGTTGCCACAGTGAAAAAGAGCGTCAATCTCACTTTTTCGTATGATTGACAATGCTAGGAAGTCATCCAAAAAAGTAAGGAAAATTAATTGCTGGGGTTTTATGTCAATGATCATTACAGATTATCAAGATAGAACTACGAAAGAGTAGAATAAAATAAGTTAGCATCAATAACCTGGAAAATTTATTCGATGCAAAGAAGCTTTCGAAAAATATTTTTAGCCTACAACTCCATTATCATGCCTATTCAACAATTAGTACTCCTCCTTCCCTTCAGACCTACATTTCTAGTCTAACTAAAATTGGATACCAGCTCACACTTACGCAGTTAGAGTATAGAATCACATCATTAATTCATCCATCCATTGAGACATCTGATGATGCCGTCCCTGAACCAATTCAGAACATCGTGTCCTGTCCTTTCCTCCAATCAAAATTTATATCATGCAAGATTCACACCGCACAACAGTTTTTCATGCTTGAAAGTAGCCAAGAGACTGTTACTATACAGAAACACCAAATTAGACGAATGGAATATTTATAACAGACTGCAGCCACCCGCCAATGGAAAGTTGCAATTCCAGTAGAGGAGGTGCTTTAGCAAATCGAGCCACAAAATACTCAATATTGCAACTCATAATGCATACGCACAGCCAAAATTGATTGAAAAAGGAATGAATTAACAAAAACGTAGAAACAAATCGATCAAATTCATAATAACAACACGCAAGGCTTACAGGACATAAGGTATGACAGCCCAATGACGCATATTGCCAGAAAAACAATCCGCTTCTTGGCTTCCTCAGCCAGGTCTCTCGCTGTCACCTGCCTCGACGAACTCATTCTGCCCAATCACCTCGACGCTACAAAACTCATGAACAGACGTTGCACGAAATCTCGAACAGTAAAAAAAGACACCTCAAAATCGAACCACCTCCGGCTCATAACGGCAACCGATCACAACGAAAGCCATGCGAAAGCCTCGAACAGGTGAGAACCGAGCAATTGACGAGCAGGATCACGTAATGCGAAGCCAAAATTAGCAATCCGAACCGCGCGCGAGGCACCGATCCACAAATTAACTCCACCCCCGCGACACTCATCAGCCGGCGATTCCCCGAAACCCGAATCGAAACAACCTCAAAAGCGGAGGCCCTCCGTCTCGATTCTCAATTCCACCAACGATCGCCACGAGGGAACCATCCGAAACCCGCAAGCAGCTCGGAGAACTGACAAACTCGCGAGCAGGATCGCGCAATGCGAAGCGCAAAATCAGCCGGAAAACGAAGGACGGATGCTCGGCGGCAGAAGCTTCCCACAATGGACGATGCAACACTAAGGAGAAGCAAAGAAAGTCGTGAGATGAAGAAGAAGAAGAAGAAGAAGAAGAAGAAGAAGAAGAAGATGAAGATGAAGATGAAGATGAAGATGATGACGACGACGACGACGACGAGGCGGTTCAACGCTAGCGAGGGAGAGACTGTTAGGTTTAGAGCGAATCGCAGGAGATCGATTGACTGATTGCGTGTCTCGTATGGAAGAGTAAAAGAATTCTCTCTCTCTCTCTCTCTCTCCCACACTGGGGACTCCCTCCCTTCCCTTTCTCTTACACTTTTCTGGGCGTCTTGTGTTTCGTTTTTTTCTCTGATCTTTCTTCTTTATTGTTTTGCCCTCTTTCACAGTGACTGATTGCATATTTATTCAACCGGCCTTTATTTTCTCTTTTCCCAAATTCCTCCCCATTTTGCTCGATAGAGAGTACATTTCTTCTTGGAAGAAGAAAAAAAACAAAAACAGCTTAATCGAATAATATATATTATAACCTTTTCTCTTAGTCAACATCAATAGTTTTTAGCATCATATGCCTTGGAAAGCTTTCAAATAAAAATATGAAATGACAACATTTTCTTAAATAATTACTTGAAATGGACCAGTGAAGTGACCATGTCAATCTCAAACGAGGATCTGAAGTAGCCTTGACAGTTTCAAATAAAGGCCTAACCTTAAATATTCCGATCGATCAAGGTCATTTCATCCAAAGACAATTGTAATTCTAAATTATTTTTATCTATTTTTTTTTATTTTTTTTCTCATTTCTTTGTTTTTTATTTGCCGCGGCAGACGAGGGCTCGACAACCCTTGCCGGCAACTGTGCTAGGGCTTGTGCAAGCCCTCGCCGGTCGCTGGTCTCTTAGGGCTCGCCTGTGGCTGGCGAGGGCGACCCTCGCCCAGCCCTCTCTAAAGCATCACTGGTAGCCGAACTTCTAGCCACAAGCGAAAAGAAAAGAAAAAACAAAAAAAGGAAAGAAATAAAAAAAAGACGAAAATACCCTTAATCAGCTGAAAGGTCAAGTCATTCTTTGAGACTGATATGATCATTTTAGGCCCTTATTTAAAATAGGGTCCACTTCAGGCCTTTATTTGAGAAAATAAGAGTACTTCAAATCCTTATTTGAAATAAGATCCGCACTACAAGATTCTTATTTACGAAAACGAGAGCATTTCAAGCATTTATTTAAAATTGTTGCTCGAGTTTAAATTAGGAGCTCCACGTCAAATTTCACCGAAAAGGTCCGATGTCAGTAATAAATATGTCTTCCAATAGTGTAATTCTCTTTTCTTGTCATTTTCTCTTTCTACGTTGCATCGCCAGGTGTCATTTCACGCATCTACAGTACTACCTCCCTCGACCTCGACCAAAGGTTTGTTTGTTTCGAAACATTTCTCTTTGAATGACTTCATTTTTCAAGCTCATCCTTCCACGCATATCAACACTCGGATAAAGTATCCTTATTTACAAGTTTTTTTTTTTTTTTTTTTTTTTGTGTTCGATATTTTCATATATATATTTTTAAAGTATTACCGTCCTTAATATCACTCGAAATGTAATTGGCGATATCCTAGCAATAGCGCAAAAACATCATAATTTCATCTATATTGAGTGACGTGGTTCAGGCCAAAGCATCACTACAATAATAATTGCAAAACATAACATTATCATGAATCCATCCATGTTTTTCAAGAATTATTTTATATGTTAAAAATATTTCAACATCAATCGCCTCTTCATCTAATAGTTTAAGCTTTCAAAACAGTCGGCAGTGGTCTTATAACATGTCAAGTCATCCGTGAAAGCATTATAAGATTCGCTATTCGCGTCTTCTGACGGTTGTTTCATCGGTAAGAGCGTTACTAGTTTGACTCCTAAATCAGGTTTAAACTAATGTAAAAAAAGGAAGGAAAAAACAAAGAAAATGGAAAAGAAAGAGGCAGAATTTAGCCAATTGACTTTCTTTGTTATTGGATTCAGGAGACTTTTTTTTTTTCTTATTTTGGTCGAAGGATTTAGGAGACTAGTAAGAACTCATTGTGCTTTCTAAGACGTTGTTGCTACTCCACATGCATAAAGAGATCATAATGGTGGAATTTTCACTGGAGCGGATTGAAATTTTCTAACTTTTATTTTCAATCTAAGTATCTAATTTTAGGAAGAAGACTCCATGTAAGCCCTTGTTTTATCATTACGATAAGCGACACGCCACATGCATTTTTTGTTTGGGTATAATCAACAATTATTGGACGAAGCGGACCGCCACATAATTATTCTTTTTCTGTTCTTAATCAACAAAGTTTCTTGGTTTTGTTTTCATTTTTCTGTTCGGGATAATAGCACAAATGGTCCATGAACTCTAATTTAATGTGTAATGTCGTCCCTGAACTTTTAATTTGTGTAATGTGGTTCCTGAAATCTAAGCCAATGTGCAATCTCGTCTCTAGACTTTAATTTAGTCAATGTGGCCTCTGAACTGTTGGAAAATATTTAATGTAGTCCTTAGAACAAATAAAAGTACTTCAAAGTTCATGGACAACGTTGCACATTAAAGTAAAGTTTAGGGGCCATATAAAATAAATTAAAAGTTCAAAGACGACATTGAACACTGAACCAAAGTTTAGAGACCATTTATGTCATTTTCCCTTTATTTTTTTTTCGTCTTCCTTCGTCTGTGATTGGTCTGTGGCACCCATCCTTGCCGATGTCGACATTTGTATTTGCTGCTCCCAACCACCATCATCGTCGTATCCTCTCTCTCTCTCTCCCCTGTGACCTCCAATGAGAGGTCCAGGCCTTAAAAGGAGATCACACAATCTCAATCGTGGCGGTGGGAGCAAGGGGTGGTGGTGTGATTGCGATAATGGTAATTTGGGTAGTAGTGCAAGCTAATAGTAGTTGCCGAGGTTGGTAGTGGTGGAGGTGCTCAATCCATGTGGCAATAGTGGTGTTCGTGGTGGTGGTAGATTTTTGGGGAAAAAACCAGGTCTTGTGAGAAGAGAGTGAGGTTGATGTAGATGTGCGCAAAGGAATCGAGAATCGCCTGGACAGCCTAGAATCGGCTCGGACCACCCATAATCGGACCGAACCGACCTTGAACCGGTAGGTCCCAAGAGAACAGTTTCGATTTTCGATTTCAATAAATTGAAATCGGTGGGTATCGGTTCGATATCTAGTTACAGGTGTGGAACCGCCAACCCGCACACCCGGACCGGACCGATAATATATATATTAACTTTAAAGAAAAATAAAACCCTAAATCCTTAATCTCGCTCGTCAGTCGTATCGTTTCATCTTGGTCTCTCTCGTCTCAACTCTCTCGGTCTCTCGGTCTCTCGACTCTCAACTCCCATCGACTCACGGCCGCGCCTTCGGTCGTTCCTCACAGACACGACCGATGGCCTCGCCTCCCTCTCTCGATATTGATCCCCTCCATTTGCTATAAATTGAAAACTATAATTGCTGACATTTTCCCCTTTTTAGTTTTTTCAGTTCGGCAAGAAGCAGACCTATGTTAAGATTGTTGTTCAGCTAACAATAACACCTAGAGTGGGTGAATAGGCGAATAGGTAAATAGAACCCTGCGGTGCTTCTACTAAATAGTTAATAGAGGCAAGTAGAGAGTAGAAGACGATGCACAAGAGATTATAGTGGTTCGACTTTTAGTAAGCCTACGTCCACTCTCCCACACCGACAGCTTACTGGCTGGATTCGACTAAGTAATCAAGGTAAGAGATTACAGAAATATGTGATTGCCACAAGCACTTCCACAAAAGCGAGTGCTGCCTCTACTAAGGCTATCTCACTCTATACGCTTGACTCTGTGTACACCTCTTACAAGATCTCAAGTAAACGCTCAAGTAGACAATTTTGAATATGTAAAGTTCTCTTGAATAAGGATGATGAACTCTCTTGATGCCTCTCACTTTTCTTCGAACTTGGTGCTCTGTATATACTCCTCGTCTTCCAAGCCTCATGCTGGACAGAACCACTCCGAGGATCAATCTCCATGGACTAGCCGTTGGTGATTGATGAATAAAGATCACAAGCCGTTAAGGTGAGAGGAATCAGAGATATTGAAGGATTTGCTCGCCCATACAATCAAATCTTAGAATTCTTAAATCAAGCTTCTCAAAAAGGAAATTATCTAACATATTACCAATCAATTAAGAATCCTCATAAGGAAAGAATATGAGAATATCTATGTGATTGGCGGTCAATCAATTTAACTTAGGAACGCAATCCTAACCAGATAATTGACCGTTAATATGAGATATTCATCCTGCTAAAATAAACAAGAATAAAATTAAATAATCAACGATGATTAAATATGAAGATCAGAATACATCTCTTATGGGATTTCGTATAAGTCTGCCTTTGCCACGAGTCCTGCTTCTATCAGAATAGAAACATTAGAAACATTAAGTATGAAGGCATAGAGATATATTTATAGTAAATCCTCGAAGTATAAATCAAAGTCTTTTTTTATCAAAGTATAGTAGTTTTGTTTCCTTCGAAATCAAATATAATTTTCCAACAAAGATAACCCTTCTTTGAAACTTTCGAGTTATGAATTAGGTATAGAACCAACTCACTGTTCGAAGTACTAAGAGGAACGGGAAGTATTCTTTGCATGTGTTTGAAGTATCTTTACAAACAACAGGGCAATTAAAGAATACGACATTCTTTTTTGCTAGAAAAAAGAAGAAGCTTGGTAGGACCGGCTTATGGCTTGCTGGAAAACAAGTCACTAATCGCTTGAAGCTTGGTGGGTCCATGAACCAACACTCGATTCTTGGTTTCAATTTTTCGGAACCGGTCCATAGTAGGTGATACCCGATTCCAGGGTGGGAACTGCCCATCCTGAAACCAATCACCCCTAGATGGATGCATCTCAAAGGTTTGATTTATGACTTGGGATCTTTTCACAAAAGAACGTCGGCTTAATGACATAAATACATCAGCTAACGCTGTTAATTTAATTAAGTACCAAACTAGGTAAATTATAAGCGCTCAATTATTCGTGCGCAATATCATAATTATGAAAAGTTAAAAAAAAACAATTACACGTTGGCTTAATATGGTCCTCAAGTTTATAATTCGTATATAATTTATAGAAACCTTTTGCTTTAAGTTAACATATGAATGTGATCATGCGGGTGAGCTGACATTAAAATAACACTCAATAATCAAAATAATAAAAAATTGTAGAGTGCGCAACCTTGCTCCGGTACTACTTGTAGAATATGCGGAAGCGAAGTGGTGGTAACACGGAGAATTATAATAGACAACTCAAAATACACTCATTATACCAAACCTCGGTACAAGTATAACACTAAAAAAATCTCACTTTCGCAACTATTACAATAGTTTCTCACACCACACAAAAAACACTTAAAACAATACTTGATTATACAAAGACACTCTCAACTAATTTGTTTATTTCACACTCTCGTAGAGGAACAACTCTCTCTCTCTCTCTACTTAGGCTGCGATGCCTCTCTCTTTCTTGAAGCTCACCTTTTACATATGGTGATTTACTTCAAAACCTTCACTTTAAGCCTTATTTATAGGCTTGAGTTTTACCATCTTATGAAGTCGGTGGAATCTATTTACTTGTTGAATAAGTTAGCAAGTTGCGGGTGCCATCTTGTTGTTAGCTTACCACTTAAAAACCAACTTTGAATTGTCATTTGCCGACTCCAAGTGAAAGGAAGTCGCAGTAACTTCTTCAAGCTTTTAATTTGGCTTATTCTTTTTCCAAGTCTTCAAGGTTGGAGTCAGTTAAGGAATCAAAATGCAATTACGACTTTTCTTGCTTTCTCATATTAGGTGTTGACTCCAACACTACTCCTGAACACCTAATACTCTTCCTCCTATAACATCTGGTATTCGTCTTCTTCCAATGCTAGTTCCAAACTTGCGAGATACATGTTATCTACGTTAACTTCAGTTGCCTCTATGATTGCGACTTTCGATGGGGCTTTGCGAAGCTCATATTTCATCAACGCAATTTCAACATGCGCGTCATTCTCTTTTTCCTTTGAGATTCCAACTCATGTGGTCAACCCTCTCATTCACATATTTTTTTTTTTTATGCTTCAATTCAATCAGCTCCATATGAAGTAATTCGGTGTAGACATCTCGATAGGGGTGAGCGGTTCTAAGGTCGGTCCATGTTCCACCTGGAACCTGAAACCGACCCGTTGCAATCGATTCCTTAATACTCTGGAACCTGAAACTTACCATGCATACTCTAGAACCTGGAACTTACACTGTCACAGGTTCCAGGTTTCACCTGTATTCTTAATTGAACGATTGCAGTAAATCATCACCTCTAATGACTATCATTTGCTGCTTTAATCCTCTAACCATAACTCATATTTAGACAAGCAAAGAATATGAAACATTAATATAGTAAAAGTTTCAGTCGTGAATATCACTGAAAATGGAAGCTCAAACTAGTGATTTTAAATTACGCACCCATCATTGGACGTCATGAAGTACCGCAGGATCACGCGAAATCATAGAACAAGAAAAACATAAAGATTTGTTTCAAGTTCCACCTGGAACCTAAAACCTACCCTGCATACCATAGAGCCTGAAATTGAATCGGTTCCCACTGATCGAGTTATCCGATTCTCGGTTCTACCCTAGAATCATGCTTACCCCTACGTCTCGATCTTTCTTTCTCATAGGAATTTTTTCCACACTTTTCATTGATCCTTGCCCCTAAGGATCTTTTTCTAGGCAACATTTCTTGAGATCATACCGAAGCTTCTCGTGCTCTCTTTCTTTGACTTTGAGCTCCTTGTCTTTTTGCCTTAGCATTTCGTCTCTCTTTCAATGTCTCTTGCAGTTCTTCTCACGACTGCTTGTTGATGCTGCTACTTACTTCCTCGAGTTTTCCCTCGACTTGCTCTCTATCTTGGACATCTCATGGCTATCACATCATTTGTCTCGATGATATAGATGGCTGCGAGCTCTTCTCGCTCCTCTACTGCAACAGATGCTTGGAAATTCCATTCTTCTCTATTGTCATTCTCCTTCCTAGTAAAAGTTGTGTCATTTTCTTTTACCTACTTGAACCAACAAACTCTAGCAAAGTAACCTACTTTGCAAAAATGTAGCACCGTCTGCTATGCCTTCTGTTGTCCTTGTCATGATCTCGGTGAGCTTCCCTTGGCTGTCGCCTCTGCCAATCTCTAGGTCTTATCCACTGTTTGCCATCCCTTGTGCCAATAAATTTCTTCTCTGGTTCTTGAAACCTCTTTTACCACTGAAGAGGAAACTTTCATCTTCCATGATAAATGCTAGCACTGCGTCTTTGTCATCATAATCAACGGTATGTGCATGTTCCGTCACATCTGCTTGATGTTCGGATTTGTAATGTTCGAATTTGTTGCACTTAAAACACCTGACCTTTGATTGGTCACATGTTTATACTTTCCAATGAAATTTGAATTTTCATCTCTAACTGGGGCACCTCCATGACATCATCCACCTTGATAATCTCCTCGATTTTATTGAACAACCCGACTTTGCAGTACTTGCTCGGGATTCGAACTGATGAACTTCTTAGTAATTCTTTGCTCATGTGAGCATAATGAACCCATCAACCGCTCCAACATCATGGTTGATATATTTTGGCCTTCTTCAACCGTCGTAACAATGTAGTCAAATAAAACTTGAAGATTTTTTCTACGACTCGAACATCTTGGAGTTCTTTACCTTTAACCCTTAATTGGTTAACGATGGTCAGCACCCAATCAAAGTACACCGAGATAGATTCAGAGTCATTCATGTGTAAATACTTGAAATCTCCTTGAAGTGCTTGGATTCGCACTTGTCTCACACGATGATCGGCTTCGAAGCATTTTTGCAAAATATTCCACGCTGTTTTTCGCGGTCTCCGCGCTTGATATTTTTTCAAACATTGTTTCTTCCACAGCTTGAAAGATCTATATGATGCTTTTTGATCTTTCTTCTCGGTTTTCCACCAATAAATCTTTCTCCATTTTTCTTAAAGCATTGAATGCTTCAACATGGACCACTTTGGCGTAGCCATACTCCACAAAGTTCCAGAAATCTTGCGATCTGAAAGGAACTTTCATATGGACGGACCAGTTATTGAAATTCCTTCCATTCAAACATTGGAAGTTGTAATGAACGGAATTGTCGGATGTCATTGCTAGCTTTGAGTTCATGATCCTCGGTCGACTACTCTAGATTCTTGACCGCCTAGCTCTTGTACTTCGAAACTAAGCTCTAACATGGTCCCTGGCCTGCTATCTCTTATACGGTCCTCGGCATGCTGGTTCTTATGCCAATTGTAGAGTGCGGAACCTTACTCTGATACCATTTGTAGGGTATGCGGAAGCTGTTGTGGTGGTAACATAAGAGAATTGTAATAGACAACTCAAAATATTTTCTCACACAGCTATTACAATATATTCTCACACCACACTCAAAACACTCAAAGCAATACTTGCTTATGCAGAGACACTCTTGACTAATCTGTTTACCTCTCACCTTCATAGAGGAGCAACTCTCTTCATGTCTAGTTAGGCTGCGCTGCCTCTCTCTTTCATGAAGCTCACCTTTTTTAGATAGTGACTTACTTCAAAACCTTCACTTTAAGCTTTATACATAGGCTCAAGTTTCACCACCTTATGAAGTCGGTGAAACCCATTTACTTGTTGAACAAATTAGCAAGTTGCGAGCTTATCACTTTGAAGACCAACTTTGAATTGTCTTCATTTACCGACTTCATGTAAAAGGAAGTCGCAGTAACTTTTTCAGACTTTCAATTTGGACTTTTCTTTCTTTAAGTGTTCAAGGTTGGAGTTAGTTAAGGAACCAAAGTGCAATTAAAGCTTTTCCCATATTAGGTATTGACTCCAGTATAAATTAGAGGAAATTAAAGAAGCTGGATACACCAAACAAGCAAAAGCAAAGCCTCGTTATCGTTCATCGCAACAGGATTTCTCCAAACTACGACTTAGGAAGCAAACGAGCAATGAAATAATGCATGATTATTCAGGAAGTAAAGATTAATTACCAAAATTACTTAGTATGTAACATATACTAATCTTTTTGATATTTTCTCATTTTCATCAACACGATGAATACGAAATGAACTCCTAAAATTTTCTATGCAAGCGAAATTCATCGTGCGATGTAATTTAATGGCATGAAGTTACTAATTAGAGTAAGATATCTAAAATGAAATGTTTTAGCTATGACATATTCAAATGACTTAATATAAACCCCTCTAATGATAAATGCTTATAAAATTATATGACATGATGATGAATTAAATTTCTAAATGACGTGACATGCACATTCTAACTATATTTTGCATTGCCTATATTTGAAATGACATGCAGTGAGTTAGCACTGTCATAGTGGGATATATTTGAAAAAAGTAAATTGCACCAAGGGTATTTCCGTAAGTTCGCGGGCGGCATCCTCGCTGTCGTTCTAGGGACGGACACAGAGCAAAGATCCTCGCGATTGGCCGGTCCAATTTGCTGAACACCAACTAAAAGCTAAATGCAGAAGCTCCACAAATTAAACCAAAGGTAAAATTAAAAGTCGGAAGATCTCCAATCCGTTTCATATGCTCTCAAATCGAAGACCAAGTTCCCCCAAATTCAAACCCTAACTCCCTGCATCTCGATCCATTGCAGATCTCCTCGTCGTTCCTCTCCATGGCTTCTCGCAGGCGCATGTTGCTCAAGGTCATAATCCTCGGCGACAGCGGGTAAGCTCTTTGCCTTCGCGATCCGATCAATGCCTGAGCGGATTGAGCGATGTCGAGTTGCGTTTTCCGTGCTGGTGCTTGCGCTGACCCCCTTTTGTTCCGTGATGCTTTGTTAGGGTTGGGAAGACGTCTCTCATGAATCAGTACTCCCCTCAGACTTGAACGGTGATTTTGTTTTCATGGATTTTGGCTGTTTTTGAGGAATTGACTGGCTGTTGTTTTGGATTTGTGGGGCAGATATGTCAACCGCAAGTTCAGTAACCAGTACAAGGCGACCATTGGAGCTGATTTTTTGACGAAGGAAGTTCAGTTTGAAGATCGATTGTTCACATTGCAGGTTAGTGATGTATTTGCTGGTAGGATTAATTCTGGCCTCTTTGATGAGACCCGTTCATCGGACAATTAATAGAGGTGTATTGGGCGGTTTGTATATGTTGGTATTTAATCTTCAAACTGAAGTTTGACAGTTTCGTGTATTAATAATCCTGGGGTTAGATTGACCATGCCCTCGGCAAATAATTCTTTTTGAAGAACTCTCGAGGAAATGTAGATTTTGAGTTGTAAAAGATTGTGCTAAAACTTTCACTTGCCCCACACTATCTGTTTTAGGGGACTTATCAGCGTTCCCTCCCTTTTCTGCTGTTTTTGGAAATACTGCGTGCTCCATGGGAAAACGAAGCATTTAATTCTCTTTGTTTCACGAAGTTATAATGCTGCCAAGTGATAATCAGAATTTGTGGTTTGGTGGATGAAGCGAGAATTAGAGTGTCGATCATGACTAATTTTGAATCATGGAATTTATGCTTAGTTTTGGTTACTTTGAGAAGCTGGTGTTAATGGTAGACGTGCTCTTTTTGATGTCTGCAGATATGGGATACCGCTGGGCAAGAAAGGTTCCAGAGTCTGGGTGTGGCTTTTTACCGAGGTGCAGACTGCTGCGTCCTTGTTTATGATGTGAATGTCATGAAATCATTTGATAATCTTAACAATTGGAGGGAGGAGTTTCTGCTTCAGGTGATATGATTTATGTTTACGAATAAATATCGTTGATTTCATTGATATTGAAGCTGTGAATGGGTACGATTTTTGTTTTCCATTGATGTACAGGCCAGCCCATCTGACCCTGAAAACTTTCCATTTGTCGTGTTGGGGAACAAGATAGATGTTGATGGTGGTAATAGTCGTGTGGTAAGATTCTCATTTTCCGGCTTGTATTGCAGGAACCTAATTTGAAGGGATTATCTGCTGATTCGCTGACTTGCAGCTTTTGTGTGCTTCATTTTTGTGTTAAAAATTCTTGCTGTAGGTTTCTGAAAAGAAAGCAAAGGCTTGGTGTGCTTCTAAGGGAAACATCCCTTATTTCGAGACATCTGCAAAAGAAGGATTTAATGTGGAGGCTGCATTCGAGTGTATAGCTAAAAATGCTTTGAAGAATGAACCTGAAGAAGAAATGTAAGTATTCTTTCACAGGTCGAGCTATCTATGACTGTATTAAGCATTATTGGTGTGATCGTAGTTAATTGCAAACAAACATTTCCAAAGATAAATGAAGTTTATGTAAAGTGTAACAATATCATGCGGAGCAATTTATATAGAATAACTTATGGATAGCAATGTAATAGAAACTGTTAGCTTTGCATCAAAACCTAGAGAACTTCGAACTCTTCGCCTCTGATAATGGTACTGTGCGTCAGCAAAGCAAAGTTGCTTCAGCGAGAAATTGTAATTGGAGTTCAAGTGCCTTTTCATTTTTTGGATGCTGGCATTATGGAAACTTATCTGTCAAAATAGTTATTCGGCTTCCACAGAAGTTAGTAAAAATAGATGTTTTCAATGCACTCTGTTGTCAAAGAAATTTAATTTTGCATGTTATCATTATCTCTACTAAAATTGAGAGGATAGAGTAGTATGCACTATGCGGGTAGGACTGAATGCTAATACATGATGTTCTTGCGACTGTAGCAAATCTTCAGATGTTTCCGTTCATTTGACGTACTCTACTTCTCTTCTCTTTTTGTGTTTAAACTTTTTCGGCTTTTTGTTGAAGCTTAAGATATTTCTCCATGTATTATCTCGTGAAATTGTTGTAACATTTTCTTATGTACTTTCAAAGATACCTTCCCGATACCATTGACATCACAAGTGGAGGACGGCAGCAGAGATCTACTGGCTGTGAATGTTGAAGAGAGTTAATCGGCTACTCTTTCCCATGCAATGGAAATACAGTAGAACCGATATATCGTGATTCATTGCTCAATAACTGTTATATAAGAGACTAATGTAGGCAACCGGATCAAACTCTCATCGTGTATCATTAGTGGATCAAGGAAAGACTGTTTCGTGGTCTTATCGGCTCCCTCATCTGACGTTAGTAGTTTACAAATTTAATTTGTTTGGACATGGATTCTTGGGTATGAGTTTGGTTTGAAGTTTGTTATTGTGGGGCTTTTTGGCATGTAATCTGCATGAAACGGAAGTAGGATCTTACTCTGATCTCTCCTCGTTATGCTTTCCGGGAATTAGCTCGCAGCGGGTACCCGATGAGCACTTGTGCGGCAATCGTGAATATAAGCGTTTGGTTGCAACGGGAACATATCAAACTCTCTCTCTCTCTCTCCTTGAGGAAGGTGTTTGGGCCAGCCCTAAATGTTACTCTCTTTGTAGCGTTTTGCAAAAGGTTCTCTTTAGTTTTACCGAGCGCCCTTTTCGTTCCTCGATGACATCTGAAGTCACTTGACCATAACCTTTTCCATCCAGTGAGAGGCTCTTCTTAAACCATTTGTTATAATCCCTTGAGGTCAATTTATCTTTTATTATTACTGATTGCCATCTCCGACTTGCGTGACTTAAATTATTCAAGGTTAGTTTAATTTCAGCAAGAAAATTGAAAATGAAGATGAACGAAAAGTAGGAAAAACGTCTGAGAGTTATGTAAGCGACGAATGCTATTTTACTTCTCACAAGGAAGATAAATATATTTAAAATTTTAATGTTGTTCTAAAATTTTAATTGGTGCAATCAAGTCATTAAATATGTAGATTTTTTTTGCAATCAAGTCCCTTGATCTTTGATTCTGGCAAATTAAAGTTGAGGTGTTTGTTAATAGAAGCCAAGAGTAGGATGCAGAAAACGGTGCCGCAATTCACAAACGACTTCTGCTTGATTATTTCAACGTCAGGTCCGGTCAGTAACGATTGATACATTAGCTTCACTTGATTGGAAGTGACCGCGGAGGGATTTGATTAGAGGAATTCTACAAATGAAGGATTCAATCGCAAAGTTTTTCAAATTAGAGGACCATATTGAAAACATAGTGCAACTTCAGGGACCAAATGCGCGTCTTTCTTTTTTCCTCGTCTTGATTTGGTAATTTCCACGCCGGCTTTTCATTCTTGGAGACTGGAGACTGGAGAGTACCTCTCAGTTCAGCGAGCGACATTCCCCGAACCAGTCGCCATGGACGCGGGGGATGATGGAGCAGAATCATCGCCCTCTCTCAAACTCGACGAACTCATTCCTCCGCGCCTCGAAGACGCAGGCCTCGAAGACTGCGCACTACCTCTCGAATCCATCCAGCTAGCATTCCTCAAAGCGGCCGCCGCCGCCGACGGATCCGACGCTCCCGAAGGCGATGATCGCCTCGACGGCCCGTGCCCCTTAGCCAAGGGCGACTCCAATGTCGTAGCTGGGGCTCTGTCCGAGCCTGACGACCCCGCGGATGAGGTGGCGGGTCCTTGTTGGCGATGTGATGGAGGCAAGGTGGAGGCGAGCACGGACGAGGTGAAGGATTCGCCGGTGCAGGAAATGCAGAAATTGGAGATTGGGGAGAGTGGGACAGATTTGAAATCTTAGCGATAAGGCGGAATGGGCTTGTCGTGGTGCTGCACTTGTGGAACTTGTTCTTCTCGATGAAGCATTTTGTATCGTTTTTGTAAGTGAGAAAAGTTCTGCCCCGTGTTGTTGTCCCGTTCTTTTTTTCCCCTCCTATGTATTTTGTGATCAATCCATTGAGTCAATACAATTTACATGTTAGGTAGAAAAAGAACGCGTGATGAAGATTGGTAATGGATTTCGTAATGGTAATTGGTGATCAAGGCATTACTTGATCATTAGTCCTCTTGTAATTGAATTAGCAGGTGATGCAATTTTATATACAGAAATGGAATTCTAGCATGAATTGGTTATTAAGAGTTTAGTGATTCATTTGTGCAAGCTGAGACATTCATGGTCATGAATGCTTTCTATGTATTTCGTGATGATATGGGTGATCAATTCATTGAGTCAATTCAATTCACATGTTAGGTAGAAAAAAAAGGCGCGATGATGATTGGTAATGGATTTCGTAATGGTAATTGGTGATCAAGGCATTACTTGACCATTGTGTCTTCTTGTAACTGAATTAGCAGGTGCTGCAATTTTAAATCCAGAAATGGAATACATTCAAGTTGATGAATGCTTTGTGCGTATTTGTGTTGATATGGGTGATCAATCCATTGAGTCAATTCAATTTACATGCTAGGTAGAAAAAGAAGGCGTGCTGATGATTGGTAATGGATTTCGAAATGGTAATTGGTGATCGAGGCATTACTTGACCATCAGGTCTTCTTGTAATGGAATTAGCAGGTGCTGCAATTTAAAATCCAGAAATGGAATACATTCATGTTGATGAATGCTTTGTATGTATTTTGTGATGATATGGGTCATCAATCCATTGAGTCAATTCAATTTACATGCTAGGTAGAAACACAAGGGGTGATGATGAGTGGTAATGGATTTCGAAATGGTAATTGGTGATCAATGCATTACTTGACCATCATGTCTTCATATAATTGAATTAGCAGGTGCTGCAAATTAAATCCTGAAATGGAATTCTAGTATGAATTGGTAATTAATATTCTAGTGATTCATTTTTGCAATCTGATACATTCATGTTGATGAATGCTTTGTATGTATTTTGTGATGATATGGGTGATCAATCCATTGAGTCAATTCAATTTACATGTTAGGTAGAAAAAGATGGCGTGATGATGATTGGTAATGGATTTCGTAATGGTAATTGGCGATCAAGGCATTACTTGACCATTATGTCTTCTTGCAACTGAATTAGCAGGTGCTGCAATTTTAAATCCAGAAATTGGAATTCTAGCACGAATTGGTAATTACTAGTTTAGTGATTCATTTCTGCAATCTGATGCATTCATGTTGATGAATGCTTCACGTAGCCTCTTAATTTGTAGTTGAGATTTGAGGATAGAGGCTTGGGGCTTGGTTTTATAGAGAGGTACTTGAACGAACCCAACTTGAGTATTTCTGCACGTAAGAATGGATGCTGCTGTTTTCTGTTGTTCTGCAAGAAGTCAGTAGGACTTGGGGTGAGGTTGGATCAGAAGTATAATGGGGTGAAACATCATATGAAAATGCAACAGATGAATTCTGCTGTTGTTGGTTTGACGTGATAAAAATACAGAATGGTTCCCTATCTTGGCTGCTTTTGGAGGCAAACGAGTCTTTCTATCAGTACCATCAGCTGTCAATTTTTTCAATTTCTTCTATGTTGTAGTTGAGATTCACCCCATGAACTAATTTTCCCCATTGTCCTATAGTACCCACATTACTCTCATTTGACAAGGGAACTTGAAAAGGGATATGCATGATGTGCAGTCCAAATCTGCCACAACCACAATCATTCTACAGCCAAATTTGATACTTTTTTTCACTTTAAAGAAATATATATTACCTCAGTCCACACTTCACCGAGAAAAAGCAAGCTGAGGGTTGATCTGTCAAAGAGATTGACTTTTGGATATGTTACCGAATGTGCTTTTTTCTCCTTGACGAGATTATCTGGAGCATCGGGGGAAAAAAGGGAAATGGTCATTTTGGGTAGCTTGGTTGGATGGATACTTTAAACTATTTCTTGGAGGAAACCTGGCAACACCACATGTTTGCATTAACAAATGCACCACGGGTTTGGCGGACACGTTAGTTCTTGTGGAGGT
This sequence comes from Lenwebbia sp. NSW1173648, assembly GCA_029784005.1. Classification (NCBI taxonomy): domain Eukaryota; kingdom Viridiplantae; phylum Streptophyta; class Magnoliopsida; order Myrtales; family Myrtaceae; genus Lenwebbia; species Lenwebbia sp. NSW1173648. The sequence continues at coordinate 15,652,981 of JARCGZ010000009.1, forward strand.
TTTCAAAATTGTCCTACAGCTAGTTAATAGGCTAAATTGCTTGACTGATGCAGGGGCTGTTTTGTTCAAAAGGAAATAAATGACGTTTTAACTGCTACATACTTAAGGCGTGATTGACGGCAGGCATGATGTTTCCAAAGTGCCAAGTTGCTCTTTGATTTGTAATATTGGTCTAGAATGGTCCTCTACATGCCTAAAAAAAATTTCTTGTCTAAAGACAATATCTTTTCTGTGTTCCTCCGAGAATTCTCATATAGTGACCTTCTCTGGTTCTTCTTCTTCTTATCATGATCATCATCGGCACCATCATCATCACCAACACTATTAGTATTGTTATTATTTTTTCTCATTATGCATGTTGCTTAAAGTGTATTGGGAGGAGTACCAATTGGGATAATTGTTCAATGTGCCTCTGCTTATATGTATCTAATTCACCTGCATCTAGTTCTGTTAGGCCAGGTTCAGATATCAACCTTGGATTTACTAGCTGTGCAGAGCTTTACTGCATAAATCTTCTCTTGTGGACTGATGAGACTGCCGATGATCATTTGAAATAGATGACAATACTGGAGCAAGTAAAATTGGTGACAATTCCTTTAATATAATAATCTGCAATTGCCTTTGTTCTGAATAGCCATACACTGCCCAGATGGGAGGTGCCGAGAAAATGCTATTTAACTACCCAAGCAATGCATAGTCACCATGCTAAATGTCACTCAAATGAAGGTTTTATCTACAGAGATGTGGTATAGGATTGATAGCAAAGCATCTGTAATCACATTTGCAGAACAATTAATGAGAACTTTGGGTTAAGCAGACTTCTCCCATTGGAAAAGGACTTGGGATGCAGTGCTATAAGGTAAATAAACTCTTGGAGTACTTTTTTGCTTGGTACCTACCATTTTTAATTGTGTGGTAATTTGTACTCTCTATTTTGGCTGATTTGAAATCTTTGCAGGAGAGCAGACTTCTAACTTTTGGTAGTTCTTGAAATCTGGTTTAAACCTTTACTACAGTAGTGGATGCGCTTGTGCTGATCAAGATTGTAAATGCTTTTATCTTGTATATGAGTGCTGTTTTGGTTCGCTTGCTCCTTTTGTTATGAGGATGACCCCCTTGGTGCCGTATCGTGTATCTTTCTTTACCCATCAGGAAATTACTGCAGGGAAGATTTTTCTTCACCGCTTTGGTCCAATCAAGATGTCGAAGGTCCAAATGGAGATTGCAATGTACTTCCCACTTTCTTGTTCTTGCATTTTATTTTCTCACGCTGGAAACTGCATCTGGAACAACATACTGTCATCTTGCTATAGCCATTGCTGGCTGAATGGGGTATTATCCATCTAGATAAATTACTCTTCCCATCAGAATTGCTGAGCCTAAATTGCCTTTTTTTCCCTCCGAAGTACGATCTAACGACTGTTTAATGCCTTGTTATGTTTATTTCGGCCCAGCGTAAGGATCTTATGTTATCATGTCTCTGTACTTTTAGCAGGTACGTGATATGTAATACAAAGCTGCGAGTGGACAGAGGGTGATAATTGATTTCCTTTTTCAAACTAGGCCAGTGATATGTACGGGTGTTTCATGTTTGGTAGGGAATGCGCAGGACAATAATTTGGCATTGTCTTCCAAGACAGCTGATATATGGACGTTTGAGATGGTCCTAGGAGATCTTTTGTATTTTAACTAAGCTCAGGATTCACAGACTTAGCCAGCTAGGCATGATGTATGACCTTGTCCCTCTTCTAATGGGTCAATCCCTTTAGCTGAAAGTGTGCAACATCCACCTGATAAGAGTTGGTAAGTAATCGAATTAGCAACGATAACCACAATGAAGTCTTTCCAAACAAGCGACTCCGCTATTTGGATATCGGGTGTTCTTACACTGTAAAACTCAGTATTTTGCCCCAAGAAGTTGAATTTGGTGGGGCTTCTTGCCGAAGAAACCTTTATTTCATGAAGTACTTATCTGTTAATAATTCTTGCATTCAGGAACACTATCCTCGTCAGATCATACTCGCAGTCCGAGGCAACAGGGTTTCCACAGCCAAGACACTTTCATCTGATGCACAAGGTCAAATTGTTTAGTGGCTTAAAACGTGCATTGTCTGACGAAAAAAAAAAAAAACTAGATCTGTTGACAATTGGGATTTGGTGGTTCAGTTAGATCATCGAACTTCCACTGAACCCGGACTTAGATCTATTTGCTGACGTTAAGGTACCTACCACGCGAAGATCTCATATTTTTATCAGTGCATATGGATCCTGGCTTTGATGTTCATGTGCATGATCCAAACACTGTCAATTGTCGGTTTCTGCTACTTAGCTGGCACTAGCTGTTGTAGTGAGACATGCAGAGACCAACATCTATGCTATTATATGCACTTACAGTATCCTGTTTCGTCAATAATCTCTCCCTCAGCTGCATCATCGCGCGCTGTTTTCATTTATTTGTTTGGCGAGGGAGCTCGCTGTTACACAAGCAAGCCATTGACATGCCTCGTCAATCGTATAGATGAGGTGATACGTGAACGGGAGATACTGGATTACAGTCCAAACACGAGGCCTCTTGAATGACTGGACCGATCGATATGATTGCATGTCGGTTCATTGACTCCTGGAACCAACATTTTAATTCACATTTAATGCCTGCTTGCCGATTGTTAAATTTTTCACGCCGGTGATGTTTGTACGGCTCTGCATTATGCATGTGCACCTCTCCAACTAACAGTCGGGATCTCAAACCCACGGCCCTTGCTGCTCAGTTTTTCCTCGTGGACCGAATCTGACTGATCTAGTCCTCGTGGTGTGCAACCGAGTTAGCTGATTAAGGAACTTAGGATCTATACATGCGATCGAAATCTTTCGCCTCTCATTTAAGAAATGTACACATCTCTTTTGGGGTAATCGATCTGGACGCAGACGGGCATTTGTGGTGATTCAGGCCTGAATAGAAGTCTAAATACGATTTATCAACAACTGCAAGAAAGGGGAGGGAATGCTGATAAGTGATGACTCCAGTCAACACCAGCTTTAGTTTGTCCAATTTGAACGCCAAGCTAATTTTAAGTAATTGACGTGGGCTGGTGTTGACAAGTATTTTAGAGAAAAAGGGTGACGCTCTCAAGGTCATGGGTCCACCCGAAGTTACGCAAAGATACGCTCATTATTGCATTCACGTGGGCTGGTGTTGACATGTGTTTTAGCCTATGATGATCATGGGATCGTCTTCTATGTGAAGGACTGGTCTTGCGTACGTGGACGAGGTTGGTGGAACATGTGAATGCTGATGATGCTTTGGCTGAACCGCGATCCAAGAATTTAGTAATTTTAGCGTATTTGGTGGCCCTGGTGCTGCTGGGCAAGTAAATCAATGCCAAAAAGCTTGATCAGCACTGGTTTGTCGCTGACAATTCGTCTAAAAAACTCAACCAACCCTTTATTTTTCTTATTATTTTGGTGGTCAATGTTGGAGGGCCTTGGCATTGGGTATTGGAGTGCAAGAAACCACACTACTTGGTTGGACCAATGGTGTTTTGGATGAGGAAGAGTGAGTGAATCCCTTGCAAATGTTTTGGTAAAATGCAAATGTCCACACGTAAATGCCGCGACCACGCATTTTCGGAGTGCCGAGGCTGCTTCTTGCTCAAAAGCGGACGAAAAGTTTGATCACTTGCTTGTTTTTTTTCTCGATTAGGGTTAACATCCGGTGGGTTTGCGTGTTTTGATCGTAGCATGTGGCATTCGGTAGTCAATGAGGACCATTTCAGCTGTTGCGGTCCAATGGTCCTCACGTGATGATAGTTGAATCTCTCTTTCAATTATGAAATAAGCAATGTATATAAAGAAGCAGAATTCGACTCTCATACCATGTTAGGACGTCCAAGTCAAAACTTCTGGATGTGAGATGCTTGGACACAGGCTAATTCTATTTTACAAAAGGACATGTAAGCATGGATGATGTCGAAAGGGCATCTAACTATTTAGTCGGGCAAAATTCGCTTACAATTGTTTCATTTATAATGGCGACTTTGGGTTTGAGTATTCTTCATGTATGCGTAAATCATTGTTCACGAGTGCATTATATATTACCAAAGGTTGTGCTTGTGCTTGTGCATGTGCCTTAGATTATGGTATAATGTAATGTGTATACATCATTTAATTTCAGCCAGCCAATCTATCAACATGATTTGACAATGATCTAGATTGGATCTTGAGAGAGTGAACAACCAAACCCCTTCATTTGAGAGATGCTGAATAGATATAATAGTCGTTCACGCTATCGTTTACCTAAACGTTTGAAACAGGGGGGGGAATTGAAAACCCAAGTAATTTGCATGACTAGATCCGTTTCATCCAATCGGGTTGGCGGGTAAATTTGGAGTAAACCGATGGAGAGGGACACAGAGGAACGACAGGTAGAACTAGAGAGAGAGAGAGAGAGAGAGAGAGAGAGAGAGAGAGAGCGGAGAGACTCGGGAGGTCCTCCCATAATAAAATAACATGCGAGATCATCCTCTCACCCCCCGACCAGACTACACACCTTGAAAAGAATTCCACAAAATCTCATATCCACTTTCCTGAAGAACGTACAAGTGGGTCTTCTTTCAAGCTTGTGGTCTCGGTTTCTGGCCAGCATTCGCAGTGGCAAGTTTCTCACTTGAAGAGAGAGAGACAATAATTCTCTCTTCCTTTTTTTTTTGTTTTTTTTGTTTTGGCGTATCCTGCACAACTGGGCGAACAAGGTGGGGGGTTTTTGTGGGTTTTAGTCTGTTCATTGATTGAAGAGAACTGTAGAAAAGTCGTATGCTAGGCTCAAGTTTGCATTTGTAGTTGTTCCCCAGGTTCTGTTCTTGATTCTCGCTTTCTGAATTCCGTTTGGTATTTTGGTTTTGGGTTTTGGGGGATAAATTACAGAGGATTTTGGGATTCGGTGTACAATTTAGAAATTTTAGTGGGACTCTGATGGCTGGGACTGGAAAAGAATGGTGGGGTTGTAGATGTTTTGCGATGATAGTGATTATATCTCTTGTTGGAGCTTCGGTCTTTGTTTCAGCAAGAGAAGATGGGAGAAAAGAAGGTTCAAGTAGCAGAAATGGAGAATCTAAACTGGATCTCCTCAAGGCTGTATTCAATTACTTATGGCAAAAGGGAAAAGTGGGTTATACGCGTGTTTGGCCGGTAAGGCAATTCTTCCTTACTTATTTTGGATTGGATTTGGTTGTTTGGATCATGGATAAATGCGGGAAGCAAAGGGAAAACAAGCTAAAGGAAATTTTAAAATACTCCGCTGGCTGAAAGCTCATTCAAGGAGATTAGTACATTTTGGGATCTTAAAGTTAAACTTTTTCTTTTGTTCTATTCGAGTTAGCCATGAATTTATGTTTATATCTTAGCCGATAGGTTCTTTATTCTTGTTCTGTTCTTTCTGATTCGGAAAGTAAAAGGAGTACTCAAAGAAGAGTTAAAATGCATCCGGCAGCAATATGCAAACTTTGTCGTGTTCTTTTTAGTCAATTAAGATCACCTAATTTAAAGCCATTCATGGATAGGCAATCTCCCTAAATTGTTGCACTGTATCCACAGGAAATGGAATTCGGCTGGAAGATTGTGGTCGGATCAATAATTGGGTTTTTCGGAGCAGCATTTGGGAGTGTGGGAGGAGTTGGGGGTGGTGGCATTTTTGTTCCCATGCTCAATTTGATCATTGGTTTTGATGCCAAGTCTTCAACAGCTATATCAAAATGTAAGACATCGCCGCTTCTTTTGAATGAAGTATCATCATGGACAAATTCTTAGAGTATGAGTTTGTTAATTCTGCCGCGCACCATGCAACAAGGTCAAGATTCAATAAAACTATCCAGGATTGTACTTGCACCAAATTCAATAAAGCTATAAAACTTTTGAAGATATTTCTCGTTCATTTTATATCCTGAGATTACATTTGGAAATGTACCACACTGAGTTGTTGCATCAGATCGGTCAATGCTCTTTACCTTTATTCCGCGAGTCGAATGTATGAATCACAACTCAATGGCTTGGTAGGATAAACATGTCCAGATGACTTATTTATTACATATGTCGTCAAAGGGTGACAGTAAAAGAAAAGACTCATACTGATACATCTTAAGATGTGTTCTGTTTAATTTAATATCCCAAACTAATACTATTGGTTGTGTTTGTTCAGGTATGATTATGGGTGCAGCAGCATCTACTGTTTTCTACAACCTTAAGTTGAGGCATCCCACACTTGACCTGCCAATCATTGACTATGACTTGGCACTTCTTGTCCAGCCTATGTTGGTGCTTGGAATCAGTATCGGAGTTGCCTGCAATGTCATATTTGCCGACTGGATGATCACAGTTTTGTTAATTATTCTGTTCATAGGTACTCTTCTCAAGTTCAACCTTCTACAGATATTCTCTTCTTGGGCGAGTGTCGTAATTGACAATACTTATTGTCAGGCACCTCAACAAAAGCGTTTTTGAAAGGTGTTGAAACTTGGAAAAAAGAAACAATACTCAAGAAGGTGACCGAGGTCCGCTCATCTTAGTCATTGACCAGTTTATTTGAGTAGTTTGATGTAACGGAGAGTTGAAACTTGCTTATCTTTGATATTCAGGAGGCTGCCAGACGACTGGAAACAAACGGTGAGTTGATCTATCATCTTATTTTAATCTCCATCTCATTTGTTTGAACATTTCACTTGTGATACAAAATCAAAACTTAAAAGGTGAAAAAACTGACCCACCGGCATTTTGTGGTTCATACCATTCTTGTACGTGATACATTGAAACCTGAAATGGTGTCGGTCTGTTTTTCAATAGGGAATGGAAGTGAGGAAGTGGAGTACAGAACTCTACCGGGAGAGCCAAATAATGGCAATGCGACAGAAAGCAAGGAAACCAAAAGAACTGAGGTAAGAAAATTCCGAGCATTATTTCCCACAGTTAACTGGTCTAGAACTGAATTTTATTGCAATCCAGGTTCCTGTTCTGGAGAATGTCTACTGGAAGGAACTGGGGCTTCTCTTTCTTGTCTGGATCGCCATACTTGGATTGGAAATCGGAAAGGTTCCAAATTGTATCCAATTAAGTTGCCGACATTATACTGTGTTTTTGCACTTAAGGCCGTGACTGATGTGGTACTTCTATGTTGGGAACAGAATTACACGACCACCTGTTCAGCTCTATACTGGGTTTTAAATCTTCTGCAGGTAAGTGAATGCCCACAATACGTGAACATGTGCAAATTTTTAGGTTTTCCTTCCAGATAAGATTTCTCAACAAAGTCAATAATTTGCTATTCAGATACCCGTCGCTGTTGGAGTTTCTGGGTATGAAGCTTATAGCTTGTACACAGGTCGGAGAGTGATAGCTTCCAGGGGTGAAGCAGGTGCTAGCTGGAAAATACACCAGCTAGTCCTGTATTGCGGCTTTGGCATAGCAGCGGGTATAGTCGGGGGATTGCTTGGTCTTGGTGGAGGATTCATTTTGGGCCCACTTTTTCTTGAGCTGGGAATCCCTCCTCAGGTCACTAGTACTTTCCTTACCATCAAACATGTACAAGATGCAATATTTTGGTTCCATAGAGAATCATTTAATCTGATTAAAATTCTTCTGATATTCATGAAAGATGAGTGATTCTTGAGTAAAATGTTCCACTTTGAGAAGCAAGCTAGTCGAGAGACATCTGAGAGATATGCAAGAGAATTGTCTTCAGATATATGCTTCTTATAGATCATTGGTCGTTTCATTCTATCGAGTTTTTATGATGTCTCGATTGAAATTTCTTCCGTCTGTCCTGCAGGTCTCAAGCGCCACAGCCACTTTTGCCATGACATTTTCCTCATCCATGTCTGTTGTAGAATACTACCTCCTAAAACGTTTTCCAGTTCCCTATGGTATGGCTTGTTTCGAATGCTACTTTACTTTCAAGGGCACCGTTACGAATAGCATATTACATCCTGGGAGATCTGCTCATTAAAATTTTGGTATTGCTAATCTTTGGTTTGTTCATTGCAGCTCTCTACTTTGTGGCGGTGGCAACGATCGCTGCCTTCACGGGGCAACACATTGTCAGACGGATAATAGCCATTCTAGGGCGAGCATCTTTGATTATTTTCATCCTTGCCTTCACAATTTTCGTGAGTGCAATATCACTAGGTATGTACCTCACATCAGACACTGCAAATTGTTTTAACTTGCACTTCGAATTCTGTTCTGATTTCGAGATTACTAGGATAAATGTCCACATTCCATCTGCAAATGTATCCAATGTTTCTGTTACGAATCATTCCTCTTTTGTTTTGACAGGTGGGGTCGGTATAGTGAACATGATTGAGAAAATAGAGAATCACGAGTACATGGGATTCGAGGACTTGTGCTCAGCGGATTCTTGATACAACTACAATCTTTTCTGTTCTCCTCCTTCAGTATTCTACTGTTCTTATCTGAAGTGAAAACTTCTTGTCATGTTATTCCCAATAAATTTTGATCATTCAGGACAGTTACATTTTGACCTATCAAAATAGGGCTATGACCCATTTGTTAACCCATATTTGATGGGTTGTATTGTTATATGATTTAGTTATATTCAGTAAGTGGAACATAAATAGTTTAGAACGATGCAGCCCAAAATAATATAGGTGTTAAATGGGTTCACAACTTACTTAAACTCAACCCATCTATAGGACCCTCTCTTAACTCTTTCTCGCGCTCATTTGATCTCGCGGTTGCTCACCCTGCGCTCTCACGTCAATTTGGGAATAAATATAGAAGTGTTTTAGTAATATGAATTGAAGCGGTTATAAGTCACTAGATTTGTATTGTACGAAAATAAGTCGAACGGATTAAATGAGTCAATTTGGATCGTACCATTTTCGTCCCGATCCACCTATTTGGTAGGCCTAATTACATGTAGTGTCTTTCTAGTTGACAGAGGAACTTGCTCTTTGTTGACCTGCGTTCGCTAAGTCGCAAGCAGAACCACTGCGGTTTAACGGCTAGATTACGCTGTGCTGGCCATAACTACTCAAATATTATTGTTAAGGTGGTTGATTGAGGCTGACCTGATTGGTGACGTATCTGGCGTACTGAATAGATCTTGTCCAAGGATGCCGTTTGTCCTTCTGATTGAACAATTTTGTGTCCGATCGCCATCAGTTTACATGAATCAGCTAAGCAGAAAAGACAAGTTTTAGGTGATGTTGATAGCAGAGCCTGTCGCCCTTTTCCATGATTAGGTGTGCTCAAAGACATGCCAATTTAAATAATCGGCCATAGTACTAACTATTTCAGGCAAAATGTGCTCACTTGTCCTAAAACGAGAGCGCGAAACCACCATTGACATCCACCGTGAGGCTAGTTTCACACTGAATAAAAAGTTCACGAAATCGGTTCAACCTATTCAATTGAAATGACAAAAAGGAAAGGTACCGGACCACCCGATCGAACCGGCAGTCGCAATTCAGTTCTGAAATACCGGTCTGAGTAAGATATGGAGCGAATCCTTGATACCAGAAAGAAACTAGCAATGTTTCTTCTTGCATGGGATGGGGTTCTACAGTGAAAATGAGCACCTTCATGTTTTACGAAAGGTCTGACATCTAGCACAGAACTTTATGCTTTCTTTGGGTTGATCCGTGTTAATTCCATTCCAAGGCACAATGCCAAAGAAAGATTCGGCATTACAGAGATTTTCTTGTAACATATGTAATTCACTAATCATGACATTCGATATCTTTCAGAAAAATTCTTTCAAAGGTAATCAAAGAACCAAGGATCCTTGCATATCTGTGCAAGGTGTAAAGTACTATGACCTATGGCACTTTTACTGCAACAAGGCACTCTATCCATCGCTTGTACACATTTAAATGATAAAATGAATGCTTATAATAGTTTTCTTTTAGAAGAAAGGAAAAGATCAGAACTATTTAAGAATCCTCCACTTCTAATTTCACATGTCATCTTTCCTTTTTCTGTATACTTTCATCACCGCATATTTTACAATTCATCTTTAGGGTCGTCATCGCTGGATCTCAAATGTTTCACGACGAAATTCGCCATGCTTTTCAAGCTTGATTTCGCAGAAACTTTCATCTGCAAAACCATTATGTAATGCATCAGTTGACTTGAAGCGGAAAAACTAATTAGTGAATACTTTTGGGGACATATATTACCGGATTGGCTTTGTCACTTGTGGGGTAAAATAGGAGCGTCGGATAGTCAACCACCTGCGGAGACAAATAGAGTATAAATATGCAACTTTCCAATAAAGAGTGGTTGCTCATTAGTTTATCATATCAGTAATGTTGAGTAACGTCCACACTGTTACAAAAGTTCGAACTCTGTTTGCTCTAGAATCATCGTCTGTCTATCACGACATCAGCCATCTTATCTGGCAGCCAAAACATTTTTTATTCCAAGCATGATTTTATACATGCCCTTCATCAATAACTTGATATGTAAATTTCCAATATGCTTAAAAAGAAAATTCACTATCTTTGATGAATCCTTTGAGAGACTAGTAAATTCTACAGATCATGACAAGAACGTGTTAACTACCTGTAATTTCGGATGTTCATTTGCAGAAGCATCGATCCTCGCAAAAACCAAATTATTCAAATCTTTGAAGTGCTTAGCTAACTTCTCTACTTGCTTGCTTGTAGTCTCACAGTTGCTGCACCAAGGCGTGTGAACCTGTGAAAGGAGATTTTTATAGCAATGCTTAGATTTGTTTGCTGTGGCTGTTTCATACTGGTCATTAAAGAAGAATATTATTTGACTGGATCATACTTTGAAATGGTGCAAGTGACTTTTATAAACTCCATAAAAATAAAAGGCAGGTGTTGGGACTTGTAGTTAGCATATGATATGTGCTTCTTACACAGCCAGATCATCATTAGATAAGCTATCCAGATGAGTGAACTACTACTCAATTAACTAACTAAGCTAGGAAAGATGAACACGTACCTCAAGAAAGACATTCTTGGGACTGTTCAAAACTATGTCATCAAATGTCTTTCCCACAACGACCTGGATGTTTGCCTCTTTCTGCTATTTGCAAAATTGAAAGCATGAATTAAATACTATTAAGTCATTAGGAAAAAACAAATGCACAAGCACAATGTCGAGTGAGCTGATGGCAGCAAACTCCATATTGATCCGAACCAACCCATATGGTCCCATTTTTAATAAAATTCCGGCTAGAAGCATACAAGTACTATAATGTGCCTCTCCATGGGTGTCTGGTAACCATGTATGTAAGGGTATAATCGGTAATTTAACAGCAAAAGCTTATAACAACATGTTGACTGATTACTATACATAACATATACAGACAGATATTCACTTTTCACGACTCTTGCTACTGATGCATGGACAGACTTTCCCATAGCTTCTTGCTCATATTAAATAACCATACTCACGTTGTCCGGTACTGGCTGAGACTTGAAGTAAGGAGATAATGAACCCTGGAGAAACTTTGAGCTGAAATCCTATGAAAGCAAATTCAGATAAACTTCTTAGTCCAGTAGGTAAGGAACATTTTCCAAGAGAACAACCACAAGAAACGAAGAGGTTACTTCTATATTGGCTGGTGTTGGATCTGTCTCTAACAAATACTTGGAGCTGATTTTGCTATCAAAAGCAGCCACCTAGTTAGGCATGCAAAAAGAAAAAAAAATTCCATTAATTTGTAGATCCATTACAAAGGTCTTTAGAATTGACTGTGGAGTAATAGGAAACTAACCACGGTGTCCTCTGTGTCTTCATGTCCATAAAGAGTTAAGAAGGGCTTTGCTAGGTTTTCGTCTGCAATGTCGATATAGATAAACATTATCTATATCCCAAAATGGAGTTAGAAAACCATTGCCATCATGGGAAAAAGTTTAATTACAGTGGATTATGGTCACTCTATAGTAGGCATGGCGATTTACGTCAGTGTCTCATAATCATGCTTGTGATTAACATGTTAACTCGAATCAGACTAAGTGTTGTGTCATGTCAAAATAGCTTTTCTCTTTGTATTCGTTGTTTTGCCTCATGTCATGCTGTGCAAACGAGTCGTGAGAATTCATGTCAGTCCAATTATGTACCTTTGACTTGAATTTTCTTGCCACATCTTGAAGAGGCTCATGAAGATCCTTGAAGTCTTGAGCCTTAGCAAACACAAAAAGCTGGAAAGGGGATACATGTAACTGATGAGTCAATAAAGAAATTCTCCATGCTTATTTTCTCATACCAATCTCAAAGCTTAAGAGCTCAAATATGTTAAGATAACAATCAGTGCAGTTGATGCTGATTATTGTATTAAGAACTGATGAAATGGGGTTAACCAAGAACACAGGAAAAAAAAAAAAATGGCACAACAAACTCTCCTAGCTTTTATTTGACACATATTTCATTAATGGAAACAAATCAAAGCAAGATATAGAAAGTAAAGGTTAAGAAAAAGCATATTCATGTCATCGTAAAATAGTACCTGGAGTTTTATGGGACTGGAGTAAACTCTGACGGAATTAAGCTCAGTCAATTTGGTAACTAACGGAAATTTGTTATGGTCCAAAAACTGCAGCAGCTTTTCCATTTGAAAGGCTCCTTCTGCATAATCAAATTTCATTGTACTTGTGAGGTTTTGTTCCAATTGTCAGAAAAAAAGGGGATCGAGCTTTGTTTTACATGTCCACTTTTTTATTAACGTTGCAGGCACCCTGGAATAAAGTTAATTATACATGCAATAAGCCTGTATAGGGATCCCACGGCAGATTTGAGCATTCAGAACTCAACTATGGAAGAAGTTGCTACCTACCATATCCAGCATATCTTTCTGGCTCACTTTTGACGATGCCCAGGAAAAAGTTACAAGATTCAATGTCAGGGTAAAGAACACGGGCAGCCTCCATGTTGCTAACTTCTACAAATTGGATTTCATTGTTGGCTGTCGCAGTTTTAACAAATTCTTCATAAGCAGAGCCCTGAAGAGAGAATTTTATTCCAGGTGAGTAAAAGTCATGAGAAACAATAGGATCTTTAATTATCGAGCCCGTCAATTGGCAGGCAGTAATGAGTTATAGCTGCAAAGCACAACACATAAGAACACGTATTAACATAGGTTTTTCTGTTACAGGTCAATTCCAACTAAGGACTGGCGCTCATGCAGCCAAACCAAGCAAACTGATGGGCTCCAACTTTCAACGTAGCATCCACAAAACGTCAAGTGGAGTCAAAAGTTTGATTAAACCAAGTTCAAAGATCATATTTGTAACTTGCAACTTATAGGAGAAAGAATGACATTAGGTGAAAGGACTAATAAACGAAAGAATGTACTAGCTACGGTCAACTTTACTTCCATCTGTCAAACAATCTGTCTCGTAAAGTAATCTGATCACACCCATACAAATAAAATAGACATATTTGTACCTCAAATTTCTCAAATACACCAACGGCGAACATACGATACTTCTTAAGAAACTCTTCTGCTTCAGTCACTGAGTTTACCCTAACAACGGGCACACCAGTCTTTTTCCTTGCCCAGATCACTATTTCTTCCCTGTTCCATAATCAATGCAGATAACTCAATACAACTGACGTACAACGATTGCACCAGTCGAGAAATACACTATATTGATGTAAATTTCCAGTCATATAAAGGCCAATTCCACCAACATAATAACACAGCAAGATAAAAAGAAAAGGAACAACATCAGTGACATAAGCTAGTCTGACTGCAAATCCTGTCACAAGTCAGACTGAGTAAACAAGTAACAAAACCAAAAAAAGGAGAAAGATCATGTAGTGCACTTCAACTAGGGTGAACCTTCAATCAACTGGCAATAATCAGAACAAACAGAAACGAAGTGGGGGACCTAAACTAATTTCCACAAAGAAAACTCTTTCTTCTCTTCTTCCTTTTCAGATCACAACGAGGTAATATCATGACTTATACCTGACTATGTCCAAGACTCCGGTCGGATCAAAGGAAGACCATCGACGCGCACATGGTATCGCACAAAACTTTACCATAGAGTACCAATGTCCAAACAACAGCTAAGAATGAACTGGAAAAACGACTTACGCAGAATATCCACCAGTGTAAGCCTGAGAGGTCCCATTGACAAACAGAAGCAAGGTGGGAAAGCCTTTGATATCGAGACCCGAAGCCGCTTTTGGATATCTCTCGGCATCGAGCTTGGCCAACACAACCGAACTCCCCAATGCTTTCAATGTGTTTGCAGCCTCCGCGAACTGCGGCATCAATTCGGCACTCCTCGCACACCACGGAGCATAGCCTAGAACAAGAACATACTCGTTTTGCTCGATCACTCTCTTCGAACTGTCACTGTTGAGCTCGACCACTATTCTCTGCGCTCTTGTCAGTACCTCGGCTTCCGAAAATCTCGCGTGCGTTTCTTGCTGTTGCTCCACCTCTTCATCTAGAGCTAACAGTTCCTCAATCCCCTCCAAATCCTCATCGTCGAAGCTCTCTTTCTCTATGGGTTCGGAGATCGCGAGACTGACTAACAGCAAAATGGTCAGCGTGAGAAGGGCGAATCCCGAAATGGGTTTCCCCAAACCCATTGCTTTTTCCACGAATTCGAGGCAAATTCAAAGGAAAAAATGAGATCTTGACCCCGGTTTCAGGGTTTAAGATCTTGCAGATGAGTGTAGAAGCAAAGAAAGGATCAGAGAAGAGGGAGAAGCAACGGCGGAGAGAGACTGGAACGTGAAGTTCAGAGACCTTTTTGGAGGGCTTTCTGTGCTGAAACGACGTTGTCTGGTTGCGTTAGTAGCGCAGGAAAAGGCTCGATTAGCGAGTCTTTATATCAGAGAAAGCACATCATTTTGACAAATCTGTAATGAAGAATCACTTGCCAAGTGAAGATGCAAGAATTTATGGTAGGACAGCGGTTCTTGCCTGATTAACCACAACTTTAAAAAGTAGTTTTATCCCAGATGCTGTAATACTGGAACTGGATGAGGACGGCATGTCCGTGATCGGATGCTGAGCGGGATTATTAGCTAAATTGCGAAAATTTGCTTGCTAAATATTCATCCAGCAATGTAACCTAAATACATCGTCTAGTAATAGGTCCGCAGAACTCCAAAACAAAAATTACGTAAGTGCCGTCAAAATAGTGAAAACTCGAGCTTATTACTTTTTTTTTAGGAAAAATTATCCAAAAAATCTTAAATTTATTGCACTTTTGCTAGTTCGAACTAAACATTTTAATTTTGTCAATTGAGTCCTAAATCTTTTCACTTTTTGCCGATTGAGTCCATCTAGCCAAACTTTTACAGGAAATTACTGATGTGAATGTTTCGTAAAGTGTAATAAGTTTATGGCCTTTCAGATAATTTTTCCAACTTTTTTACCCCGTTGTTATTATGGAATGACCCGCATTTTATTTTCGCGAACGGTTTTCAATTCGTGAGTTACAGACACGGACATCATTTCCCTTCATAGCTAGTGGAGTTTCATTACTTCCATAGGAACGACCACATGGTCGGCACAGATATGCACATCTCGGCCATCTCATGTCGTTGCCAGTTTGCCATGTCAAGAGTAAGGAAAAATACGACAGCAATTCTTAACATGAAAAACGTTTTCTTATAAACATAAGCCATTGGACACTCGGCAAGAAATGCAGTACAGAATGTTGTAGCATTCATGGATTCATGAGGCAGCAGGCATCAACTGTATGTGCAGGAATCTTTCTTGAATGTTTTGGGCTTGGTACTGGTGGAGTCGATCGTGACCGGACAAGTGATTCGCTTCCGGTGCCTTGTCCTCACGAGCTTCCCGACCACGTCGCCTCGCGAGCGGATCTCAAACTGTAGCGTGAATGGGACCACCTCGCCTCCGTTTTGCGAAACCGTTAAGCTCGATCCGGCCCCGTACAGAGGAACCTTGTTCCCTTCCAAGTTCACCATTACAGAGCGATGGCTCTTTCTCGGTTGATAGTACTTCTTCAGCTGCAACCATGCAAGTCAAGTAGCAGTTGAGTTTAACTGGCAATGATCAATCTAGATAGACTTCGATATGAGAAACATTCGAAGAAAGTCAATCATTCGATGGGTTGAGCAAATCAATTCATTCAAGCAAAGTCTGCTTTCATGGTATTGCCATGGAAATTGTGTAGTTCTAATCAAATAGACCAGTGTCTTCCTTTGGCCTTTGCTTAAAAGCTCAAGAGTCATGATATCAGCAAAAAGTGTATTCAGGTCGAGTCAAGATAATTCACCGCTTAAAAGACGCGCTCGACTCATCCTTGATTCATCAGAACTTGAGCTCAACTCAATTAGGCGCTCGACATGGGCGAGCTTTACTCAACTTCGGTATGATTATCCAGAACAAAACTGTAAACTAAGCTAAAGTAGGGCTCAAACTGGAAATCAAGCTTGAACTCCGGTTCATATTCGAAACAGAATTCAACAGTTATGTATTTCAAGATACTATACATAGGCTATCGAAAGTCAACTACTCAATTAGGTTCCCTCATCATGAAAGTCAGAGTGTTATGAACCTCAAACTTGACTTAATCCTCCAGCTACTCAACCAAAACAAAAATTTTAATCAAGCACAAGTTCAACAAGTTGAGCTCGAGTAGTTCAAGAGTAGGCTGGCTCAGTATAACTCTAGAACCAAGTTTGCTGATTTGTCTTGTTGTCTCGCATTTCTAAGAAATCTAAAGAAGCAGGTAATGGAGAAAGCTTTCACCTGTCCAGTGGCAACAGTGATCTCCAAGTACTCGAGATTGATAGGCGTAGAGCTCACATGGATGCCAAATAATGTCGCCGGATTGTAGACACTCATCCTCAGAGATCCATTGAAGGTCAGCATCTTGGTTGTAACCCCGGAGAAATCTGAACCCTCCCCAACATAGAAGTTACTCACCGCCAAGCTCTGCAAAGGAAGTAAAAACCAGCATATTATCACTTCTGTTCTTCCCCTAAATTTTGCAGTCTGTACATAAAGACCTTTTAATCATCATGGGAGTGAATATCCCTTTTCCTGTACTAGTCTTTTGGCAATGATATCTATCCATTCTCAGGTATCATGTGTGCCGCTACAAGTTACTAACTTTAGTTCTTTTTTCTGAACAAAAGATGAGTCTACAAGTAGTAGGGATTCTGGATTAACAACTGTTGACACAGAAGGACTTTTTCTAAGGACAATACTCAGAATTATTTAAAGATTGAATGTTGAGTTGAAGGAGAATTCCGACTCGAAAAAGTATATATGTTTTTCCTCCTCATTGTGTCGACAGTGGCAACCTAGACAAGAAGCATACGGAAGAAAATAAAGAACGATGACCAGCTCCGGCTCTATGGGATATGAACTATGATTCGACGACATCTATGGTTATACTTCGTTGCCAGAATACATGTCAACTGAAAGAACTCACGAGCAAGAAAGGAAGTGATATACCACCACCATATGATAGATACCGTGAATCAGTAGCTATGAGCTGCTGGAACTTTTTTCATTGTTCTGTACCTGAACTTTATGTTCAAAAGATCCCAAGTATTTTCCATTTCCTCCCTCTTCAGCATTTCCCATAATCTAAGGGCGAGAACAGGGGGGCCAAATTGCAAAGGTTTTCCGAATACTTACCGACATGGTAAAGTAAATCACATTACATAACTTCAGAGGTAAAGAATGCAGATCCAACGGCACTTTTTCTTTAACTAAAGAAATAGGCTGTGATTTCTTTAGAAGCTCTAGATGCTATTTATGCTTCACAAACAACCGTCTCTTGCTTGACAATGTGAACACCATGCTTGTTTTATGGGAAATTGGAAGTAACTTGTCTAGGAAAATTTTCTAGGAAAAAGCTTGCTCTCCAAATTGCTCATACTCGTGACTTCATATGCAGGTTCCTTACCATACTGTCATTCATTTAGGATAGTGGCAGAGCTAAATTTCTGCTTCCACTTGATATATAGCCAGACTTAAATCTGCGTCGAATTAAGAGAGAAAAATTGAGACTATACCTTGACAGCGATCTCCGCTTTGTAAGGCCGACTCGCGCCCCAGATGATCAAACAGAACACGGTGAACAGAACCACGAAGCTGCACAGAGCGATTAAGGCCTGGAACCGCCTCATAAATGCCTTGTCCTCCAATTCATCATAAGACCCCTCTTCCAAAATCACATCACACTCAGGCCAACCCTTATCGTTCCTCTTCCTGCTCCCCCTCCTCCCCGAAGAGGACCTGAAAATCCCCGAGAAACGGCTGTACGAGGAGTTCCTCGAGTGCCGCCCGAACGAGGGGTGGGAGGGAGACTCCATGGGGCTATGTGACATCGGAGTGGCGTGCATTGATGAGGACTTGTCCCCATCATGAGAGTCTCTCGAAGGGCTTTGGACATAGTACACGGGACGTTTCGGAGACCTCGAAGGCGAGGACGGCGCCAAACTTGTTATGTCAGACTCAGATTTCGACGACAGCATCATATTCCTATTCTAATCTAGGAGCTTTATCAGAATGAACGAATCAGCTCAGACAACTGCAGAGAGACTCAAGATGGTGTTGGGGGGCCTTCACCACTTTTGCATTCATAACAGCTGCAAGAAATTAAATTCCAGAATCCAGATAAAAATCAGTAATTAAATACACTCGTCTTCTCGACTACTCATGAATCTCTGACCGAAAATGACTTGTATTCATGCCAAACCGAGAACTTGACAGGATTAGATCATAAAAGAGTGAAATTTCTCAGCTGGGTCGAATTCAAGAAGCGCACAAGTCGTTTCTTGAAGTGGCTTAAAGCGCCACAAGAAGCAAGAAACACACGAGAGGCGACATATCTCCACAAAGAAACATACACGGAAAAGAAAGAAGATAGAGAGAGAGAAGACAAAGCATTACCGCACGATTCAACCAAATTCCTTCGAAAAACTTCTGATGTATCACCTCATGCTCCGAATTTTCTTGAGCTAGAGGCTGATGATCATAAGGACGAGAGGTGCAGAAGAGGGCGTCAAGAGCAATTATTCAACACACTCTCTGTGTCTCTCGCTCTCGCTGAATGTGCTGTGCATGAGAGTAGGAAGAGAGTTTTTTTCTCAACGGCCAAAGAAAACAGAGTCCCACGTAACGCTTTGTAGAGAAAAGCAGCAACAGTTACGCAGCCTCGGCCTCAGGCCCGGGCTCCGAGCCTACGTCAGCGCTGAGGCCCGGACCAAGTGTCGGCAGCTTTAACAATATGGAAAATGTCAAATGGCGTCCCTAATTGCCATTTTTTTAAAAAAAAATTTCATGTTTTTTGGACAAGCTTATGAAATTTGGACCAGAAAAAATCATAGAAAACTGCATTTCGATGGCATTATTGTGCGGCTGATGAGACTTTGACAGAGCACCTAAACTTGATTCTGGACCACCCCTTGAATTATTTATTTGTGTTCGGCACCTTAATGCATGGATGTGCAATTTCATCAAGTTATTGTTCCAAACTAAAAGAAGTGTCTTGCCATAAGACAAACAGATAAGATTGTTTATCTCGTGGGATTTACATCTGTTATAAATGCCTTTAAAAAATATTTGCATGATGATCATATATCCGTGAGGCTTCCAAAGTCGATGCAGCAACTTCTCGCTTACTTATCCAGCCAGCGAGCCCCCATTCTTATTTATTTTCGCTACGTAGACTGGTTCGACGTCTTCATTTTCTTAGGTATTAGGAATTACGAAATCCCATAACATTGAGTAGAACTTTGAGACCACGTAACATGATCCCAGAAACAAACTATCTCTATCGCTATCGATTTGGACAAACGACAATTGCTTAAGTCAGAACTACCCGTCTTTGTCGGTGAGCGAGACTTACGTGAAAAAACACAGCTTATACAGTCTGTACAATAATGAAATCTGTCCAATAATCCATAAAATAAATGACTCTTTATCTCTTCTTAATTAGCCCTTCCTCCTCCAATTCGGCACATAACATTTGCCATGGCCTCCCTTTGTGGCTTACCACAGACTGCACTGAGTTAAATGTTAATGGGGGCAATACATCCTGGTGGAAGTCGTGTGGTGACAGTGATGGGGAGATGAGGACAAAGCTTGACAGCAAGAGGTGGACCACTCTCCCTCAGTCTCTACACATTTTTTGCTCTCTCTCTTTTTTTGGTTTCCACACACTTTACCAGAAAACTAGAGCCAATCGGCCAGCCAGGCTTGAGGAAAGCAGAGCTTTGGGTGTGGCCCATAACATCATTGCTCATTTTGAACACGTTCGTGTTGTTTAGAGTTAGATTTTGAGTGGACATTGCCAAACGATGTCATACATTGTCCCAGCATTCGTATAAACAGAACCCAATACGTTGTCGTATAGACAACTTGATACTGTAGAGAGAGAGAGAGAGATTTTCTTTCATCGTTGCCCTTGTTAGGTCGTGCAGACAATGACGTCCGAATTTCGCATGAAAAACCAGTTAAAGCAGTAAAGGCTCGTCTCTTTCTGTTCACATTTGGCGATTTGTTTTTTCCTTCACGAGGAAATGAAAGTTAAAAGGAATTTTAGATCTTTGGACCACATTGAGTTGAGACGTGAGGCACATTGAATTGCAGTGTCCTCAAGCCTGCATTTTCTAACTAACAAATGTTCCATTGATACTCATGCGTCTGGATCTACCGTTGGACTCTAGCTTCCTATTAGTTGTCGGGATAATTGCCAAAAAAATCCTAAACTTATTGCAATTGTACCAATTCAGTCCTAAATCTTTTTTTTTTTTGCCTATTCAGTCCTAAACCTTTTGCAATTGTGCTAATTCAGTCCATTTGACATGCCGGCGCTAACGTGGCAATTTTTAAATAATATTTAAATAATTTTCAAATTTTTAATTATTTTTTCAATAACTTTTTTTGTCTGTTTTTTTTTTTTAACTTTTCTTTTTATTAGGGGTTGGCCGGCAACCCTGCCGGCCACCGGCAGAGGGCCGATGAGGGTCGCAGCTGTCGCCCAGCTGGGCGACAGCCGTAGCAAGGGCTACAAGGGTCTCGAGCCCTCGGTCATGGCTAGGCGAGGGCTCGAGACCCTCCCCGTGGCTACCGCGGCCATCGCCCAGGTGAGGGTCGGGAGACCTCGCACAGCGGCCGCCCGGGGTCTGTGACCTCGCCCAGGGAGCCGACGACCTCGGCTAGGGGACGGTGACCTCGCCGACCCTCGGCCGGCAGCCCCCTAAAAAAAAGACAGAAAAAAAGCTATTAAAAAAATATAAAAAATAATTAAAAATTTAAAAATTATTTAAAAATTGCTATATCAGCGCCGGCCGACCAAATGGACTGAATTGGCACAATTGCAAAAGGTTTAAGACTGAATCGGCACAAAAAAAAAGGTTTAGGACTGAATTGGTACAATTGCAATAGGTTTAGGACTTTTTTTGTAATTTTCCCATTAGTTGTCATGGTAATAAAGCATACTCGTCAAGAAACCCTGGCCTTAATAGCACTTACATTATTGTAGATGAGATCAAAGAAAACTGTTTCGATGCGATTAATTTCGGCAAATTCTGATTGACCGCGAAATTCTAAGCATCTAAAGATAGGTTGATTTTGTAGCGTCTGATGCTTTATCAATATCTTGATGACTATAGTCATGGTGGTTGTCAA
Source organism: Lenwebbia sp. NSW1173648 (assembly GCA_029784005.1). NCBI lineage: Eukaryota > Viridiplantae > Streptophyta > Magnoliopsida > Myrtales > Myrtaceae > Lenwebbia > Lenwebbia sp. NSW1173648. The sequence continues at coordinate 15,674,603 of JARCGZ010000009.1, forward strand.
GGATAAGAAGAGAAGACCATTTAGTGTCAGCACTTAAATGATCATTCCAACACAATTACAATGAATGACAAGACGCCCATTAGCGGTAGTAAACTTCCCAAAATTCATACATGTGACTGATAATGTTGTGTAATGCATCCCACAAATCCCATTGAATTACTGCAAGTGGAGTGTCCAGTGCTCAGTAGCAGATCAATATTTAATGAAAGTTCAAATAGCATTCGAGTGGGTACCTGATACGCTTTTGTGCTAAACTCTGCAACAGGATCATCACAATGAAGTTCAGCTTCTCACAATCTTGAAGAATCCCCCCCCCGGAAGGAAAGTCCTCGGCTGAAGCAAAGTTTGAAAACGATGATCCTCAAGCTATTGCTAACACCGAGCCTTGCGGCACGACAAAAAACCATATAGAGAAAACTGATTAGGGAAGATGGCTCTAGAAGTTCTGGCAGTCGACAAACAGTTGCTCATGTAAATGCGCTGCGGCTGTATCACGGGTCATGTTCTGAAATGAAGCATCCAGCAGCAATTGCGAGAAAACCTGTTTATTTCTCTTTAAGGCACCGAAAATTGGCGAATGACTCCCCTCAGAGTCAATGACTTCTTACCAATGAACTGTTCATTATGAAGCAGCAAAGCAGTTTAACTGAATTCAGAAAACAAAAATGTATATGGAGTTCTTCATTCAACTTGCTTGAACACCGAAGTATCTGTTTCACAGTGTGACCTCAGCTAACTTACACCTCTGGTCTGTACAATAACTCATTCCCCTGCTTTCACACGGAAAAAAGAATCCATCCCATAATGTCGACTATGCTAAGAAAGATAGAACATTGAAAATAAGGATGTGTTTGTTTGAGTGAAAGAACTTTCCGCGAATTAGTTTTCTTAATTTTCACGCATTTGATTTGCTGAAAATGATTAATCATCAGAAAACCATTTATGGTGAATGATAATATGCATGCTTAGGGTTAGGAAAATGTAACGCCCCTTAATTAGTTCTAAATAATTTAGGAATAGACAAAATGGATTAGAAAGCTGACTTATGCGGAATGAAGTAGCGAGTGGCTGGATTAAAAGTCATTGAACGCGACGGCCCGAATAGCGGACGGCGACCGAGAAACGGTAATTGGGTCCGGCCCATTTACAAGATCCCGGCCCAATTGAAATTATTTATTGTGACCCATGAAAGGACTTCGGCCCAATCCTTTACGATAGCGCAAAAAGGGCTCGGCCCTGTGGAACCGGCCCAGCCCATTTGGATGACCGACTACCCAAATTCGTTGCTTGTTCGACCCAACTGTAGACCACGGAGCCCACGGCCAAGGCGCCACCTTACAGAAGCCCAGCTCTGTTTTTTTTTTTTGGGACGAGGCCCATCAATTTCCAGCTCTGAAGCTCCGGCCCAGCTGGATTTGCGCTGGCCCAAGCCAGCCCACCTTTTCTTCCTCTTCATTCGCGTTCCCTCGGTGGTGTCGCCAAAGACAGAGCAGAGGAGCAGCTCCCCCTCTTGGAAGCGAACGTCCATCCCTCCGCGCCAATGCAGACAGGTTCCTCGGCGAGTTCAAGAACGGAAGTGGCCACAAAAACAGGCAAGTGGTTTTCTAGCCCACTTACTAGCTTCTCCAATGTATGAAGTTGGCATCGGCGCAATGGGTGCGGGTGCGTGACTGGTCAGCGCTGAGTGTGGTGGAACGTAATTGTAGGTTAGAGTAAGCCTTTTGCGAGTCGAGTTGGGGTGACGATGCAAAACGGGGAAGTCGTTTCTCTAGGGACCTCAGTTAGCCCTTGCATTGGGCGGTGAATCAGTGAACCCGGTGATGAAATTGTCCGGGATGGTCTCAGTGGGGGTGTCGGTCAGCAACAAATGGAGGCTGTCCTCATTCACATCAAGTGGAAAGGTTAATGAAATTGGTTGAACAATTGGTTTGTCGAGGAAGTCGCTGCGCGTCGGTATGGTGCAGGGGACGCGAGAAGGCAGAGTGGCTGCCATCGCGGTCTCGGGCTATAGCTAGATAGAGAATTGGCGTCTGAGGAAAGAAAAATCTGACTACGTTGCTTCCTTAGGTACCGCTCGGTTTGGCTGTGTTACGCCTAGACTTGTATTTGTTGCCGAGTGATAGCTGAATAGAGAAACATTAGGAGGGAGCAGTGCGCAAGTGAATCGGGAAGGTGACGGGGGGCGGTTCTAGTTTGATAAGAGACTAAGAAATAACTTGAAATGTGGATTAGGACCATACGTGCGAGGAAGGGCAGCGAGTTTATTGCACTAGAGGCGTGTATGAGGAGGAAAAAGCTAGATATTAGTTGTGTAGCTAGTGCTTATCATTAATGCTAGTATTGATCTTTAGACTTGATGTATTAGAAAGCCGTCCTGTTCGCGGTTGATGTATCATGTTGCCTTATAATGATAAAATGGATTGTTGTGGAGCTCTGCATTGCATAGCATGACATGGCAAAAGGGGCACGCATTAACTTTGATCATGGGCTTAGTCTCGCATGTCATGAGTTGAAACGATTAAAGGTTCGTGGAAAAAGGGCTTCGTGCCCGAACGCATTCGCCCCATGGAGTTTATGGGAAGATCCTGCTGTGTGACTAGGTGGCCCTGCTGTGTGATTGGGGTCGGTCTCGAAGGAGGTACGAGACGATGTTGCAATTGCATAACTGATACGCAAGGGCCACGAAAGTGGTAGTTGACATGTTCACGTGCATATAACCATGATCATATTTCATAGCATGGTATGTTTCTATATTATCGATTGTAGTATGTCTTTAAGTAAATCCCAGGTTGTGGCTACTTAGAAGAATGTTTGCTCATTGCACCGTTGTTTGTTTATCTCATTGGATAGGTTAGTTGGTGGTTTAGAGATTCAACTTGCTGAGATTATTTTCTCACTCCTTTTCGTTGAACTTTTTTAGGTAAGAAGTGTGGCTAGCTTACTGACCATCGATTGGAGTTTGTTCGCGTTACCGTCACCATGTGGATCCACGAAGGTCTCGATGTGGGGGAGGTTCCCCACCGCTTCGTGGCCATCTACGGCCACCTGGAAAACGGTTTGGGGTTTGTAGGCCCCATACCATTTGACTACGTAGCCGAGGGTGGTTCTGTTTAGGGGGCTCCAGTAGTAGTAGTAGTAGCTGTAGATACGTGACAACTGTACAGCACTAACCGACACTTTTGTTGTTCAGATCGGCTGACTCTAGTAGGGGGAGTTTCTGTTGTAAATGATGTTGGTTGTACCGGGTAGAGGAGGTAGGCACTTTTTGAGACCCTCCCGATGTATCTCCCAGGTTGTACTTAGAACTAAATCGATCTTAATCAGTCTTTAGTAAATAAAAGTGCTGATCTTTCTGGTGTTGTACCTATGTTCTTTATGTAGTTCCTATGTGTTTAGTTATTAATTAACTGACAATTAGTACTCGGAAGCGTCCGATAGAGAGTGTGGCAGGCTTGGGATGCCACAGAAAATGAATTCCCTAACCTGAAAATGATAAAACACTTTCATGAAAAATGATTTCCCGAAAAGCATTTTCTGAGTTTTATGAGGTTTTCCCAGAAAAACACACCCTAAGTAGATGGACAAAAGCAGGCCGGATGTACTATGCAGTGGAGCTCCTCCTTTTAAGCATCAGATCACAGAGCTTCACAGCATCTGAGTTATCTCTGACATTATGAACCCTTACAATATTTGCGCCACCAAGTACTCCGGCAGTGACAGCAGCAACCGTTGCCGCATCGCGCTCCGTGGCAATCGGACGAGTGCATATGTCACCTAGAAATCGTTTCCTAGAAGGTCCTATCAGTAAAGGGGCATGAGAGAGAGCCAAGTTTTTTCTCGCAAGTTCTTCTCGAATGGCTGCTAATCCCACAAGAATGTCCACATTATGGTCAGTATTCTTTGAGAATCCGATTCCTGGGTCCACGATTATTCTCCAAGCTGGTATACCAGATAATTCTGCATCTTTCACTCTAGTAAACAACTCGGATGCAATCTGCTTACACACATCATCGTATTGGAGGTTTTCTCTGCTTTGCATAGTAGACGGATCCCCCCTCATGTGCATAGCAACATAAGGAACCTTAAGATCAGCGACAACAGGAATCATGTTGTCGTCCAACTTCCCTGCGGATACATCATTTACGATATGTGCCCCCTTGCTCACTGCTTCTGAAGCGACTTCCGAGTAAAATGTGTCAACGGAGACAAGCTTCCCCTCCATCTCAGGCATTTCCAGAACAGCTTCTAAAATTGGAATCAATCTCTCTAATTCTTCTCTTGGAGAAATCCGATCTGCCCTAGGTCTAGTAGACTGGGCCCCGAGATCAATCATATCTGCCCCCTCTGAAATCATCAAACGGACCTGGGAAACCGCAGCTTCTACGCTTTGGAACTTCCCTCCATCACTAAAACTATCTGGTGTTAGGTTGAGAACACCCATCACAAATGTTCTCTCTGACCAGTCCCAAAGGAGGTCATTTCTGATAGGTAAAACTCTTTTAAGTCCTTCCTTCCCAATCAAAGATTCACCACCCAGTTTACTCCACGATTCACAAAGACTACCTGAGTGTATCGACAGAGAATGCCAAGATGCCACTACATCACTGTCAACAGTTGATCCAATCAAATCCATCAGCGGAGCCATCACAAATGGTCTCTCCCATATTCTCTCGTGAGGGACTACAAGTGTGTCAGAGTTAATTCTAAACTTCCCATAGAACAATATATCCAAGTCAATGGGCCTCGGGCCATACCTGATCCCATTCGTGCGACCCATGTCCTTTTCGATCTTCTTAAGTTGGTGTAGTAATTCATGGGGCCCGAGAGTTGTGACGCCTCTCACTGCGGAGTTCAGAAACTGCGGTTGATCGGTGACATAAGCAGGTGCTGTCTCGTACAAACAACCATGCCTCGTAATGCGTATGCCGGACTTCTTCATCAAGTCCAACGCTTCGTTGAAATTGTTGAGTCTGTCACCCACATTGCTGCCTATAGCGATTACGACTTCCTGCTCTTGAGAATGAACCTCCATGACGGTATCCGAGGATGAGCGGCGGAAGCATAAGGAGAATGCTGCAAAGAAAGTCATGATGAGGAACTCGACCAGAAAACATCCAATCAGCAACTGCCATGCACTGCATGCTTATTTCCAATATGAAAGCTTCTGTTATGAGCATACGTGCAAGGTTACACATTTAGATTTCTTAGAGAACTATCAAAAAAGGAGGAGCGCCAATTACCGGTGAATATCCAGTACTTACAGATTACATAAGACGTTACACAACCAAAAATCATGGCATAAAACTAAAGACACTTTGCGTCAGCTACCTATCATCTGAGAAGAGCCGATTAGTGCAACTATCAATTAGGTCAAACTTCTCTTCTTCTCCAAACACAAAGCATATCAACGACAAATTTGAAATCAAGAAAAATTCGTGCCTGTGGATTAGACTATCATAAAAAACCATTCTCTCAAAATCCCAGCCACAACTACAGGTAGGAATTCACCTGCACCATACTTGAACGCACCGCCAATATTACGTTTGGCCGGTAATAACTGCTTGAAGACATTCATCAGGAAGCACACTGCACTCGAATAAGTTTGGAGTACAATCATTAGTGCCAACACAGAAAACAATAATGAGCAACGCCCATAATAAAAAGAGAACGACCGGACAACGGGGGCTGGTCGCCGGCCCCCGGCCACTAAAATGTGTTAGATACAATTCTCATAAATCGAATTCCAAGTAAAATCCCGGTATCTCCCCCAACGAAAGCTGAAATTTTGACAACCCCCCTCACCAAGCCCGCCACCCCCCCCCCCCCCCCCCCCCCCCCTTAGATCCACCGCTGGATAACCACATAGGCAATTGCAATTCGATCTCCAAAGGACATGAAACACTTTCAAAACAATCAGAAAACTAATCACATGCATCCACTGGGATTAGCATGAAACAAAACAATAAAAATGTCCCACTTTCCCCCAAAATTACGTTAAACAAGGAGTTCACTCACTACCCAAGACGCTTTTTCGAAAATAAGCTCACCCATTGAAGCTTCAGTCCACTCTATAGCTTGATTGATCGAAGCCTTCGGTCGGAAACCGTCGTCGGCCAAATGGAGCCCCAAATGGGGGTTGCTCAGGACCCTCGTATTGAGAGCTGAGCACAGAGAACCGAGGACAAGAATGCGACGCGATAGCTACAAGGAACACAGCGTTTCGACGTCATTCGAAACCCGATGGATTAGTCGGGTAATTTCTGCCATCGGTTGACCTTCATCGAGAGAAGAGGCACTGGTGTTAGGGAGCTCCATTGCAGCTCGTGCCCCCTGTTAACAGAGGGAGAGAGCGAGAGAGTTTTCCCGAAGGTATTTGCGAAATCGCTATTAGAGCACGATGGGAAAATTACAAATAACGGTACCAAATGCTTTTATTTTCTCGGATAAAAGTATGCAATTGATTTTATTTTAAGTAATAATATAAAGTGATCATAATTATTTATCCAAAAGTATTTTAAATTTTAAATTATTTTTATTTATTTATTTTTCATTTTTCTCGTTTCTTTTTTTCGGGCCCTCACCAGACACTAGGCGAGGGCCTGCAAGCCATCGCCTGCCACTGGCGAGGGCCGACCTCACCTATGGCTTGTGAGGGTGGCTCGCGCATAGCTCTCTCTAGGCATCGTCGGTGGCCGACCATTGCCTGAGATCGGCCACCGGAGAAAAGGAAAGAAAAAAATAGAAAAAAAAAATAAAAGGTAAAGGACGAAAATGCATTGAATCATTGCCGGCCGACGAGATCAAGTCTTTATTTGACTTTCACTACGAATTTCAATCGTCTTTGTTATCGGTTCATGTCCAGTTTCAATCATCGAGCATCCATTCCCTTCAAAAATAGAAGCCATCCACTCCGATCAATAAAATTTGATGCAAATCCCTTATTTGTTTCAAATCTATCATCCATAAATGATCAATAATTCGAATTTTTTAAATTCCTCGATGCTTCAAGGCATATTAAAATCTCCATCACCTTATTAACCGTATTATTACTAATTGAAACGATTGAGTTTATAGCGACCACAATCTGTGAAAATCCACGTAGGAGAGAGAACATTTTTGCTAATTTGTCTGGCAATCTGCCATGAACGCTCTTAATCACAAGGAAGTTGGGCTTTCCACCATATAAACGCCTGTATACTAACATGCAAAAGAGCCGAAATCTATTAAATGTTACCTTCGACACGGAATTCATTGAATATAACATGATATGAACGTTCAAACTTCAGATATAGTGAAATAAGGTAAAAACTAACATATCTTGGATTCGAGTCTAACGGGAGGGAAAAAAAACTAGGAACCAGAGATTTCCATATTTTCGATACCGAGTGTTGGTCTAGTTGCCTCCGATGTAGGCCTAATTTCCTAAAAAAAAAAACCCTTACTTTAGGTTTAGTTCCAAATTTACCTCGAACTTATTTTTGTTTCAGAAAAAACCTCAAAATTTAGGTCCGGTTTCAAATCCGCATGACTTTCTTTGTCTCAGAAAAAAAAAACTCAAAACTTTAGGTTCAGTCCCAATTCTACCCCAAACTTTTTTTTCCTAAGAGAAAAATCACCAGGGCTGAACATAATGGACCGACTGAAGCTGGAATAGCCTGGATCGGACCGAACCGAATAATATTTTTTCTAACGAAAATTTCTTAAGTGTAGACGTAAATCTAAACCTAAGATGCTTAGGATGCTTAATATGACTTCTAGGTTTAGCGGCAACGCGATACAATTAATGAGAAGCGGTATGGTGAATATGTCGTTAACGAGAAAAATTTAACGACAAATCACAAAAAACACGCGATCGATCCAATTCCTGGTTTCATGGTGGGACCGGACCGGACCAGGAACCAATCACACCTAAAAATCACCAGTTTTTATTCTAATCTCAAATCTGCCTCATTAGCCCTATGTGCAAAAATCGCCGTTAGTCGTCCCTAATTTTCATATGTTAGAATAGCTTCATTGTGGAGAATTTCAATAATTTTTATTGGAATGAATTTGTAATCGACGTGAAAATGCCACATTGATCCATACCTATTGCCCCATTTTACTTTGCTGATGTGGAATTGTTATCGACGTGGAAAAGCCACATCAAGTTGGGACTGTATCATGAGGGTAGATATGAGAATGAATTGTAAGTTAGTGATTTTTTTTAGACAAAGCAAAATTCGGGCATGTTTGAGACTAGACTTAAAGTTGGAGTTTTTTTTAGACCAAAAAAAAAATCAGGGCAGATTTAGAAATGGACCTCAAGTTTGGGGTTTTTTTTTCTGAGATAAAAATTTGGAACAGATTTGGGACTATGCCTAAAGTTGGGGATTTTTTAAGGAGTGTTGGTCTAGTTGACTCAAGTGTATGACAGCTCTAAATTACGACCTAATACCCAAAAAAATCACAAACTTTATCATTTGTCCCAATAATATCCAAACCTTTTTTTTGTTCCTCATAAAAAACTCTCAACTTTTACTTCTGTCCAAATTGTATCGGTCCAATACCCAAAACAAAAAATCTCAACTTTAGCATATGTCCCAATTATAGCAAAAAATTTTCTTTGTCTCATAAAAAAACCCTAACTTTTACTTTTGTTCCAATTCTACCATCATTAGTCTTCCTTCTATAATCACCGTTAGTTAATCATACGTGACATTTCCACGTCGTTAATGAATTACACCTTAGAAAAGTTGATATGAAAAAATCCCCTAACTTCTCTTCTGTTATCTACTTCCCCTACACATTATCGGGAGATACAGACCCACTCAATACGGCGCATTTTGGATTCTCCCTGGCACTTAACAGCCCAAAGAACGACTAGACGTAGAGATCTAATTATTTGGACGAACGATCTCAAATCCCGTCGTCCCTAAAACCTGCTGTTTTAGAATTTCGAAGATTCATTGGTAATTTCGGTGAGAAAATTTGAGGCACATAGGATTAACTAATGGTGATTACGGATGGAAGACTGACGGTGATAGAATTGGGATAAAAGTAAAAGTTGTGGGGTTTTTTAGGAGATAAAGAAATTTTTTTTATATAATTGAGACATATGCTAAAGTTAGGTTTTTTTTTTTTTTTGTATTGAGCCAGTAGAATTGTGACAAAAGTAAAAGTTTAGAATTTTTTATGAGATAATTTTTTTTTATGGATATTATTGGGACAAATGCTAAAGTTGGGGGTTGTTTGGGCAGTAAGCCTCTAAATTACTCCCAAAATAAATAAGTGTTTGTCTCATTATATTTGTATCAAAAATAGAAGTTTTTAATTAGGAAAACAATTCAAAGAGATAAATTACTTAAATAAGGGAACTACTCAAATTAGGAAATGATCAGACTCAAGTTATATTTTCAGCAATTATTCATTATTTGTCCTTCAGACTTATTGGGCCTGTTTGGTTTAGCATTTGGCCAATGGACTTTAGGAAAATGCAAACACCTTTGAGCTAAAGGGGTTTGGTGAAATACAAGTACTGTTTGGTAAATTGTAATTGAAAAGTGCATTTGAATGCAACTTTGAGGAAAATACTGTTTGGTAAACTTTTAATATTTAGTGTCCAAATTTAAAAAAATTTAACTTTAATTTCTTTAAAATTAGGAAAAAAAAAAACAATCGTCGGCGGACAACCAGCGGTCGGCAGAGGAAGGAGGAAGGAGGAAGGAGGAGAAAAAAGAAAATAAAAAATAAAAAATTGTAGTTGCATTTTCGAAATGCAACTTCCCAAAGTACCTTCGAAGGTACTTTGGGCTAAAGGTATTTGGAGAACATTTAAGATGTAATTGCATCTACCCAAAGTGAGTAAAAAAAGTAGCCAAACAACATTTGCATTTGTCCAAGAGACTTTAGAGCCCCAAAGCTCATTTGAAATGCTGAATCAAATAGAGCCATCTCTCATTTTGCTTGGAAAAAAAATTCCCAAAACGGCAAATTTACTTGTTTTCAGGTCTCATGGCAAAGTAATTTCAGTTCAAAGAAATGAAAATAAGAAGAACCGTCGATAATCAGATCTCAGTAAAAAGAAAAAGCTGAAATTTCTTTTTGTTCAAAGCAACCCACCAAATTAATCAATACCCTCTTCATCCAAAAAAAAAAAAAAAGCACATATTGCCGATTGCTCTTATAGATAAAACCAGAAAACTCCAAGAAAGCCCAGACCCAGACCGATGATTGATTCCCCGGCTTTAGTGCTGAGCCTTACCATCGTTATCCTCGTGAACATGAGACATCAGATCAGACACAGAGTACAGAGGTAATACAAAGAATAAAGTAAGAAAATGGCCCGTAGAGTGAGGAGAGGAAAATAGATAAATAGGAAGAGGAAATGCAGAGTTGGACTCTGTGCCAGCTAAAGTTGCCTTCTTATGACTCGATCACTCACTTGGAACCGTTGCAGGCAAGCTCTTCCACCAATGCCATAAATACCCAGTTGGTTCAGCAAAGCACGAGGCTCAGAGTCAGAGACCCTCAAAAAGATTTTTCGTCGCTCTCTCTCTCTGGGTTCAGAGAGGAAGGAGAAACTGCAAGAGGAGCTCAGATTCTCGCAAAGATGTTGGAAGGGAAGGCTTTGATTGAGGACACGGATATGCCAGTGAAGATGCAGATCCAAGCCATGGCTTGTGCTTCTCAAGCTCTGGATGTGCATGATGTCTTCGACTACAAATCCATCGCTGCCCACATCAAAAAGGTGCTTCCTTTTCTTTTCCACAGGTTTTGCCATTCATTCAAGAGCGACGGAGAAGATGAGAAGAGACAGTTTTGGGCAGCTTTTTGTTTTTTCCTTGGTTTTTTTTTTTTGGTTTATCTTATTTTGAATTCTGGGTTTCGTGCGCGTGGAAATATGACAATTGACAGGAGTTCGATAGCAGATATGGGGGAGGTTGGCAATGTGTGGTGGGCTCAAACTTTGGGTGTTTCTTCACCCATTCGAAAGGGACTTTCATATACTTCACTTTGGAGACCATCAACTTCCTCATCTTCAAAGGGGCTTCTTCTTGAACCCCTGTATTCTCATGCTGGAGCATCACGAGAGCCTCGAGAGGGGGAGAAAGGTGCCATTGGCACATCACTCTCAAGGTTGTCAAATAGCTTTAAGATTTTCCCTTTTCCTTTTGTTAGCTTAGCTTATTGGGAAGAGAGAGAGAGAGAGAGAGATGAGCTTTAAATGCTTTTTGAACTTCTGGAGGGGCATCTGAGCTGTGCTTTTTTCGTATGTATCTCTGAGAAATGAAAGGATGGATAGACCTTTTCCGATGATATTTTTCTGGGAAATGATCATTCACCCTGTCCAATTGATTATTGGCTTCAACTGCTGCTAAAGTATCAACGATGATGATGGAATGTCCATGGAGGAGGAAGCCATTGAAGATTGTCTGTTTGGTTTAGATTCTTGCAAGCTTTTGGATAACTTATCTGATGTGAGGTCAGCTGCGTTTCAGTTCCACAAAAGTCGGAACAAACTCTGACCGGGCCTTGCAAAATGCACTTTATGAGTATTTCGTTTTTTTTTTTTTTTTGGGGGGGGGGGGGAGTGGGGGAACGAGGAACCTTTCAAATGCCTTTGAAGTTTTATGATGTTTAGAAAAAGCACAGAAACACCATAAGAAGACTGCTGTATAGGTGAAAATGGTGGATAGCTGGGCATTTGAATCGTATGGCTGGTTTAGGGATGATAAACTTATGACGACATTTTATGTGCATTCGGGCACACCCTTTTAATCTGTTCATCAGCCCATTTAAGCACATTCCCAAACGTCTAGATAGACAGTTTCTACACAAATAAATCATCCATATTTTACTTGTTATACAACAAAACGAAGCATCAGGTATAATGACTGCGTTTGGTCGTTTGAATTTAAATCCAGATGGGATAATAAATTATAATATCTGGTGTTTGGTGACGTTCTCAAGATCAAAATCTAGATACATATGGATAAAATGCCACATAAGGGGTGGGACAAGTCCGGATTGCATATAAAATTTTAATACTTAACAATTCCCACGCACCAGGAATACCCCGCCTAAAGCAAGACTCACCGTCCTTGGTGTTTCTCACCGACGGCACCCCACCACCACTCTGATGGCCATCCACCAAGACCGTCTCTCACTCCGGTGTCCTCGAGTATCCGCGCTGGTGCCCTTGCTCACGACTCACTTGGAAGGCTAGGGCTCACCACCTTATCAGTAGCTCCCTCTCTTTCTTTCTCAGTCGGTTTCCAGCTTTTCCACCATTACTGAATCATCTCTCGGTTCCTCTCTCTACTTCAACTCTGATTACTTATTCTCAGCCACCACTGTTCCATGATCTCTCTCTTGATTGACTCTGAACTAGGCGCTCACCAAGTGTTTGATGAAACGCTAGGGAGAGATATTTTCAAAGGTTTCAAAGGTTTCAAATCCCATCTTAGGTTGCACCAAACATATGACGGAATATTTTTAAAATCGAAGAATATTTAGAGGATTTCAAATTCCATTTTATACGCAGCCAATGTATTTTCGATTCTAGCTAGAGCTGCACTTGTCTTCATCCAACCTTGAATAACTACGACCATTTGACTATTTCTCGGCACCCAATCGGCACTATTTTGAGATATAAACGTGAGATCATCTGCTTTGTCATCCTTATCACGAAGATTTATAAAAGACAATTGAAACAGAACGCGAATTTTTAGCCTCCTTATGTTCTTGCAATTTCTTTTAATCAAGTAAGAGTCTCAATTCAGAACCACATTTCCACCAAGATTGAGGATTGTGTTGTGGCGGGATGGACTCTGAATCTGCCGGTTTCGGTACGTCCCGCTCCCCCATGCTTTTTGTCACAGCACTTCGAGGTTAGAACCATGCTCAAACTAGAGGGCATCATGCATTAGCAATATCAAAAAACATATGTTGAGTCAGAAGAATCTATTATTATTAAGAGGTTTCTAGTCAGATCCTTGCCATGGTGCCACAATTTTCTTGGACTTCATCCTGTGCATAGAGAGAGAGCATACGCCCAAGCACGTGCAATCGACAAAATCATGCCGAAATCCATCATCAGATAGGTGCATTGATATATACTCATAAGCCAAGACCAGAGTGATTTTAATTCTCTCCAATGCCCTGGAAAAGGGTAACTTTGACAGTCCATATTATCCTATGGACACACCATACATGGGCAATCAAAATCTATTTATTGGACGATTTCATGACTCACCTGATTTCAGTCGCACCATGTCCATTGTCAAAGCATTTTTCTGCAATAGAACATACTACTTTTGCCCCCAGCGGTGGACAGAATGAGAAGACTCTTATTTATTACAACACCGAAGCCAACTTACAATTACTCCATGATCATTGGGACATGCTAGTGATTGGTATGAGCGCAACTCGAAACAAGCAAGTCAACATGTCTAATAAAGAACTAATGGAGCCATAGTTTGAACCGCCAATAATCCGTGGTGGGAGTTTCTAGTCTGAAAAACACTAAAAAACTGAAGATTATAGTATCAAAGTGAGGTGGTTCCTTTACACCCCAACAAGCATTTCCCCCTCAATTTGCCAGGGGGAACAATCAATTACGGAGTGCCAGCGATATATAGAAGGTCTCAATAAATCTCAGTACCCACATACCTTTGACGGCAGTTAAACAATCGGGGTCAAAAGTGGTTTGTTCAAGAAATGAGCTTCAAGGTTTCCAATAACAAGGTCAGCCATGGCCTTTCGAGTCTCCACTGTGCCACTTCCAACATGAGGCAAGAGAACGACATTCTCGAGCCCAAAAAGCTCTTCGGGCACTTCAGGCTCATTTTCAAACACATCGAGCCCAGCCCCACCCAGTCGGCCTTCCACCAGTGCCGATACGAGCTCGGGTTCATCAACATGTGGGCCTCGGCCAATGTTGATGAGAACACCCTTGGGGCCTAATGCATCGATGACCTCGCGGTTGATGATGTGGTGTGTCTCCGGTGTGAGAGGGCATGCAACAATAAGGATATGGCAATTGGAGGCCAATTCAACTGCACTAGGATAGTATTTGTATTTGCAATCTGGTTTCACTGTTCTGGAGTAGTAACTGATCGGACAGTCGAATGCTTCAGCTCTCTTGGCTACTGCTGTGCCTATCCTGCCCAATCCAATGATTCCAACTGTTTTTCCAGTGAACTGAAAGAAAATAAATTCACATATCACTCATGAACCCAGCAAATTATCTTCATTACTCAAAAAGAACAAGAGATTTCAAACACACATAAGAAAAGGTAAGATATGGAGAAACTTTAGAAATTTAGATGACCTCGTAACTCCATTGGATTATCATAAACTTAACACCCTAAATGATCAATCATTGAATGGAATGATGGAAAACTATTTTACTTCTATGTTTGATGGAAAGCAATATTCAATCGAACCTACTCCCGTCATGCAAGTCCACAAGAATACACATATACATGAATTAGCTGTGCAAATAGAGGAACCAGTGGTTAAATGCCCTGAAACAGCACAGAAGCCTTGCATATTAAGTAAATGAACTCCACTTGCATAATTAATCAGCTTTCAAAGGAAAATTGTCCATATACTTTCAATTGACAACTGACATGATAAGGCCAAATAATTCTGGTGAATCTCAATGAACCTTGAACATGAGCATGTTGTGCCAGTCTCCACAAACTCCTAAGCAATCCTTATACAGCCCAAGGCATCACATTACCCAAGAAATTCCAAGCGTGCATCTAACAGAAGAAACTCAGAGAAGGGCTGAGCTATGTAATAAATGGTAAAGAAACAAGCATATTAGAGATAAAAGGCAAATCAACACGACTCATCATCAACCAACTCCAGATAAGAGTATGTGGCTCGTGTATAAAGTAGAAACAGAAGTACCTAAAATGTCAACAGAAAGAAAAACAACTTAGGACCCAACAGATAACACCAAACGACAGCCAACCCAAAAGCATCAATATCTCTCAGCACTATGCAGCAAGCATTCCCGTGTAGTCACGTGGGCCATTTCCACTATCTACACATGTAAATTTAATTCATAATGCAGCAAACATTCCACCCCAGCTTCCAGAGAGACTAATGTGAAGTGCCACGAGTATGCTAGGCTTGTGTTTTCAATCTTCAACTTTTCATCACCGCAATGCTGGAATTCTCATCTTTTGGCGAGCCAGATAAACCCGAAAACATGTTTTCTTTCAAAACTTTTGTTTGCCCCGTTTCCAAAAGCAGCAGGGAAAAAAAGAAAACTTTCTGCAGCAAAAAACTTGCAAACCCAAAAGCATGACCCAAGTTCTTATCTTCCGTATTTAACACAATCAATTTGGATCGCATTTTCTTTCAAGCCACAAATTACCGAACCAAATTCCTTTCTCAGCACTCAATCAGCAATGTTTTTGGCAAATACGCGATCATCAATTACACAAACTCAAGGAACACAATAATCCGTCCCTTAAACCTCACACCACCACACAAAAAATGGGAAATTTTCAATAAGAAACGGACCTTGGTGGTCAACTTAAAGTCCCCCTTCTTCCACTTGCCACTCCTCACGTACTTATCGCTCGCGCAAATCCTCCTCAGCACAGCCAGACACAGCCCGATCGCCAGGTCGGCCACGTCCTCCGTCAACACATCTGGGGTGTTGGTAACCCTAATCCCCTTCTCCCGGCACTTGCCCAGGTCGATCTTGTCCAGCCCGACGCTGTAGCTGGCGGCGATCTCCAGCTTGGGAAGGGCCTCGATCAGCTCGGCGTCGGCGCCGGCCGTGGGGTTGCCGACGACGGCGCGGATGGAGCCGGAGTGCTCCTTGAGGAACTGGGCCTTCTGGGGGAACTGCCAGAACTTGAAGAGGTGGAAGCGCTTCTCGAGCTCCTGCTCGAGGTAGGAGGAGATAGGGCAGACCATGAGGACGCCGATCGAGTCCATGGTCGAGGGGGTCCGGTGTGTGGGTCGAAGCAAGTTAGGGTTTTCTGGAGGATTGGGGTGTTTTTAGCTTCTGGGTATACGGTGGATTTGGAGGAAGAAGGAAGCGAAGCGATTACGGCGTTCCTATATGCTTGGAAGGTTGCTCCTCTGGAGAAAATATTGGCTAGATTAGATTTGCCAGATAGATATTGCATTAAACCACTGACGAGTCGACACATGGCAATCGGCCCCACCGGTCAGAATTTTCAAAAAGAACGAAGCAAACAGTCTCCGTTATCTTTCTCCGTCATCCCTCTCTCTCCAAGTTCACGTTCACGAGGTCGACTGTTCTCTCTCTCCCCAAGTTCACTCTCTCTCTCTCCCTCCCTAGACCAGATCTCCGCTCGACTGCCGCACCAGGCCACCCTTCCCTCGACCAAAACCACGCCGCCTCCGCCTCCGCTGTCCCGGAGCCCCCTCTGCTGCCACCTCGTCTCTCTCTCTCTCCGAGTTCACGACTTGCTCTGCTCTCTCGGAGTTCAGTCTCTCGTCCTCGACCCAAACTCTTCGCTCGATGAAAACTCGTCCCTCGACCAAAACCACGCCTCCCGGAGCCCCATTGGCGGCTCTGGTTTGTCCTTTGCGTCCGACGAGCTCAGGTTAGGGTTTTCCCCTCTTTGTAATCCAAAAGCTGAAGCTTTACTTGATTGGGGGTTTTGCCGAGCGTGTAATTTGAACGATGCTAAACTGTGGTACAGTGAAATGGGAAAGAGTAATTTCGAGCTGTGCAAAGATATTTTGCAAGATTCGTTGCCTCGTCGATTGTATTGCTGCTTGTTGTTGATGGGTTACCTAATACGTGTAGTATGTATAATGGCTCATTGACTTTACTGCTATGTTCCCAGAGCTATACTAGTAGAGATTTGCATGATCGTTTCTTTGTAACATTCGATTTTTTTTTACCTCCAGACCCTGTATTCTATGCTGTATGTAGAATTGTTGTTCTCTACTTTGTGAAAGAGTTGTACTCTTTTTGTAACAGAGTCATCTATGATCCTTGCTGGACACAACTAGTGCTTGATTGAGGCCTCATAATGTTTTCCCTCGAAAACAAGACACGTGCACAAATGAGCTTAAAGGAGATGAGTAGGTTTGTTGGATGTGCTGGTAATTGAGGAAAGGCGGAACTAGGAATAAATCTATCCGAAGAAAAAGTACATGTTGCTCTGATCGAAGATAAGGCGATAGAAGCTTGTGCGAAATGAGTTGATCATGCGGAAGGAAGGCCTTATGATGGTCCACTCTTGGGATGGATACTTAGATTAAGACGGGTAGTAGAGGACCTACAAAGATGTGATGAGACCTTGGGGAAAGATATAGTTCACTGAGAGCTGAAAGGACTTGATAAATTATCAACTGCATTACAAATGAATGAGAAACAACTAAAGTTTGTCTTACCTCTGCAATCTTGTTCTTAAATCATAGTTGTTAATACGCCCCAATTAGATTATGCAGTCAAAATCTGTCACACGTGTTTGAATACATCCTCGTATATAGTTTTGCATGTTTTCTACCTCTTTCTTTTTTATGCCAAATTCATCTAATGACATTTTAATGCAGCCACCTCATCGAAAACTCAAGGAGACCTTGCAACTGATGTCTACATTTCAGTATGAAGATTTGGTTGGGCACTTGTGCCGGCATTTTGCTCACTTGTAGGAGTGGCTACTACATACATCATGAATCTCCATCCACAAAATTTGAAATCTACTGTGGTTCCTTTATTGGAGTAAGTCCTGAATCTTGAAAGAACCATTGTATCTTTGAAAAGAACTCTGGAGTACAACACAAATCAGATGGAGAAACCTCAAGTGCCGAAAGCGGAGGGAAGCTACGTGATCAAGGATTAGCATAGAAGATATTCACATTTATTGATTGCTATGGCACGGGAATTCTCGGTGTTGTATCATGGCTATTCACAGAATTAGTTTGTCATTGCTTAATTGTCGAGAATGCCCTTTTCTGGTGGGTTATAGAGAACATTTTATTTCTTTCAAATTCAATTACAGATCTGTTATTCTTTCTTATCATACTCCATAGAGATGGTGATGTACACAGCTCTCGACCATATAAGAGTGTATACATATTTTAAGAATCTAGTCTGAAATCTACATTCACCTCTTTTTATTCTTAATAAAGACTAGCCTGGCTATTTGTTTCACAAATTACTTATGCCCTTGACCTTGATCGGTATCTTTTACATTCAAACTAGTTTGCGGTATCTTTTACATTCAAACTAGTTTGCATGTCTCG
The DNA here is from genome assembly GCA_029784005.1 of Lenwebbia sp. NSW1173648. Lineage (NCBI taxonomy): Eukaryota > Viridiplantae > Streptophyta > Magnoliopsida > Myrtales > Myrtaceae > Lenwebbia > Lenwebbia sp. NSW1173648. Next base: position 15,692,837 of record JARCGZ010000009.1, read on the forward strand.
GTGGATGTTTGTATTAGGGGTGATCGGTTCACAGGATGGATGGTTCCACCCTTGAACCGAGAACCACCCGCTAGGGATCGGTTCCGCAAAATATAAACCGTGAACCATCCACTCGTTCCATGAATCCACCCAAGATCCGAACCATCGGTCCAGTTCGGTTTTAGGTTGGATCCTGGTTACGGTCCTAATTTCACCTACTCGTTCAATGGAAAAATGAAGTTGAATACTAAGAAACTCGTTCAAGTATTGACATATCATGCCTTATGTTTCCCAATTCACCTTACTTGAGAAATAGACAAAAAGCAAAATGTTCAAACGAACTTATTACACCTCGCAACTACTTTTGTGAGTTCTTGAAGGGCACGAGGTGGAATAAGGCTCCCCTCTCCATTGTCATTAGCCTTGCCCTTGCATTGCAGCAAGTCTAGTTAAACAAATGAAGAACATTGACATGAAATCTGTAATGGAGAACTTTCAAAAACTTTATGCCCCCAGAATTTCACATGCTGCTCGAGGAACTTACCATTCATATTATATAAAAACCGGTTCGGTTGGACCGGTTGGATGGTTCGCACCCGAAACCGGGAACCGAACCGGTACCCACTGGTTCTAGAAAATTGGAATCGAAAACCGAACTGTACCTGCCGGTTTGGATCCAAAATCAGCCGGTTGGGTACGGTCTGGACCGGTTTGGTTGGATCGTGATTTTTTTGCTCACCCCTAGTTTGTATTGCGCAAGACTGCAAGCTACCGAGGGCACAATGAACCCTCGATAACGAGCATCTTTTGGGTATGGATAGGTACAAAAGCAGCACCATAGGATATTGCAAGTTACATCTTTAGCGCTATAAACGTGATATGACCCATCTGGCCTTTCTTGGTAGATAGGATGTTTGTAGGAGATGGCTGATGATGGGGTGGGCAACTAGAATATGGCTAATCAGAAGTAATCGTTGCGTGGTATTAGCCTCTTACCCAGATGTATTAAATTCTTTTTATTCTGAAATTACAAAAGCTTACTTTCTCATGGCATTATTGCAGTATTACATTTTATAACTGGTTCTTCTGTAAATCTCGCAGGAATACTTGCTTTTTCCACAGACTGGGTTATAATACTACAACATCAACTATGTGAACAATTCAGATCAAACTTGACAAATGCACGACACGATCACATTGCTTGAGAAAGCAACTAGATAGTTAAGTATAAGTGCCAAGGGTATTATTACTCAGACAACCCCCGACAAACCGCCTCAATACAGACATACAATCATGATGAACAAGAGTAACCCCGTTTAAAAGGAAGTTACATCGAAAGGATCCATATTGACAAGAAAAGGAAGTCTTTCGAAAGTTTAAATTTCATTCGAATAGCACAATTGTATAACCTCAGGAATATCACACAAGGATTCCTGGTATTAGGATCAAATTTAGTACTATTAGCATCCTGCAAACCAAGAATAGGTCGTGCAAATTCAATAACAGCAATCTGCATTTCCAGACAAATGCCAAGGTAAGGGACTCTGTTTTCTGGGGCATATTTTGCAGCAAGAATCTTCCCTTGCATTCTCTGTCACCAAAACCTCTAGGAACTAGAACACCATCTGAAGTTCTGAACCCTGAAGAAAAATTAAGGTGACAAGTCAGAAGAGGCCAAAACAAAAGAGTGGAGCAGAGTACAGAATGCGTTTGTAAATTGACGTTCCAGGACCATCAAAGCCTAGGACATTTTTCCACACAGCCTTGTAAGCTTCTGGGTTTTGCAATTAGAGTCATTCAACTGGGTCCATCCTAAACATCAGATGAAAACCCTGCAACACCTGCCTTTTAAGAAACGATTAGTGCTGTCCATCAAATCTTCCCGTGGTTATACATTGCTTAAGTTAAAAACCAAATTCAGGTAGCAGGAAGACTCCCTCCAGCAAACTAAACTGATTCTTATGGAGGTCGCAAATGCAAGGAAGTATCTACAAATATTAAACTCAATTATAGAATACTAACAAGTTTTCATCTGGGCAATTATCTACCAATTATAGAATACTAACTTGAGCTCGTCGGACGCAAAGGACAAACCGAAGCCGCCAATGGGGCTCCGGGAGGCGACGGCGTGGTTTTGGTCGAGGGAAGAGTTTTCGTCGAGCGAAGAGTTTCGGTCCAGGCAGAGAGACTGAACTCGGAGAGAGCAGAGCAAGTCCTGAACTTGGAGAGAGAGACGAGGTGGTAGTAGAGGGGGCTCCGGGACGGCGGAGGCGGCGGCGAGGTTTTGGTCGAGGGACAGGTGGCCTGGTGAGGCAGTCGAGCGGAGAAGAGAGAGAGGGAGAGTGAACTTGGGGGGAGAGAGAGAGCAGTCGACCTCGTGAACGTGAACTTGGAGAGAGAGAGGGGGACGACGGAGAAAGATAACGGAGACTGTTTGCTTCGTTCTTTTTGAAAATTCTTACATGTGGGGTCGATATGCCACGTGTCGACTCGTCAGTGGTTCGATGCAGTATCTACCTGGCAGATCTAATCTGGCTAATATTTTCTCGCTCCTCTGTGGCTGCAGAGTGTCTTCTGCGCTGGCGATGCGTGCGTGGCATCACGCGAGATTCTTGAGCAGAAGCATCCGACGCCGTTTCGATATCTTTTTCTGTTTTCCAATTTTCCGGCTTTGTCCCCACCTCGGGTCGGTCCAATTTCTTTGGCGGGCTCATGCGCCCACTAGCAAATATTATAGTACTTTATGGAGACCCCAATAATCAATTTCAGAAAATAGGTCAATAATGGGATCCAAGAGAAATTACAGGTCCGGATGTCCGGGGCGATCCGATCCCGACCTCGACCCTTAGCATAAATGATCCATGAACTTTGACCCGACATGCAATGCAGTCCATGAACTTTTAAATTATTCAATGTGGTCCATCAATTTTAATTCAGTGTGCAATGTCGTTTCTAAACTTTTAATTTGTCTAACGTGATTTCTTGAACTTTTGATACATGTTAAATATAATTTTCGAATTATATAAAAATGTTGAATGTGAAAATTCCCGGCGTTTGTTTGCGTAATTATCCCTACGACTTTCTTTAAAGAATAACTTGGCCTGCTAGGTTGACTGTACGGGGGGAGCCACTTGAATTAAAATAGCAGTATCGGACCGGATCGAGCTGTCCGCTCAGCCTTGGTTGGCCTCATGAGTCAAAATGGGTGGGCTTGGGCAAGCAATTCCTTCTTAAGCCCGGCTGGCCCAAGCCCACCTGGGTTTGGTCGACATCTTATTCTTTTAATTGACTAAATTAAAAAAAGATGAATTTTACATCTGGTCCTGGTACTAGGTCCGGTCCGATCTATACCCTAAGTATGATTAGAACTCGAGGTGCAAATTGTAGGTTTAGAAAAGGGTTAATACCATGAAAAACCTCAAACTAATACATATGTGACAAATTTACCTCAAACTATTTTTTAAACCACAAAAAACCCTAAACTGGTATACCTTTGACAAATTTACCCAAACTGGTACACATGTGACAAATTTAATCACCGTTATTTTTCGTCAAATTTTATCGTCAAATTGCTGATTTGAATGACACGTGACAATTGCCGGATATATACTTTTGGGGTTTTTACCCTCTCTCTGTCATATGTGTATCAATTTGAGATTTTTCGTGATATTAATCAAATTTAACGGAAATTAATGGAGGGTAAATTTGCCACATGTGTATCAGTTTGAGGTTTTTGGTGGTCAAAATAATTAGTTTAAGGTAAATTTATCACAGATGTCTCAGTTTGAGATTTTTGGTGGTCGAAAAAATAGTTTATGGTAAATTTGTCATAGATATACCAGTTCGGTATTTTTTGTGGTCAAAAAAATAATTTGGGATAAATTTGTCACAGATGTACCAATTTAGGGTTTTTTTTATGATATTAACCCTTTAGAAAATAAATAATTAAAAAATAAATATTTAATTAGAATGAAGATTTCGACAAAAAAAATAAATAAATTTTAGGATGAAGATGAGTACAAACAAATGAATGTGGCGCATCTCCTTCTCCCACTTTTCTAATATTTGATTTTCTTCCCTTCCCCTTTTCTAGGCCCCGGTAGTTCATCCCCAATTAGAGAATGTTTGTTTTGTGCTGTCACATGTTCGATTTGTCTACCGAGCCGGATCCACGTCCTGAATTGAGTTACCATTGACATTTCAAATAGCATGAATGGTCGAGAAAATTATCAAAAAATTCTAAAACTATTGTATTTATGCCAATTCAACCCTAAACTTTTTGCAATTGTTCAAATTCAGTCCATTCGGCCAACTTGGCCGGCCAACGCCGACGTGACACTTTTTAACAAATATTTTCTTATTTTTTTATTACTTATTTTTCCTTTTTTTTCTTTTTTTTCTTCCTCCACCACCCAGTTACTAGATCAATTGTAATAGGTCTAGGAATTTTTTGGTAATATTCCTGTCAATACAAATTATATCCACCCGAAAGATCAGTAAGTCGAGTCGGAGTCGGATAGGGCTACGAAGACAATGTGGTCATAAAATCCTATTTGCTTTCTTTGGTGGCTCTCTTCCAAATCTTCTCTAAAGCTTGGAAGAACCTTTTGAAGCATTCACTGCGATAAGTCATCACCTGATTTTTAGTTGAGCACAGAGAGAGAGAGAGAGAGAGAGAGAGAGAGAGAGAGGGGTGGTCAGGCTTGCATGTCTTTGCCGGTTTCCTCTCGTGTCCTTAAAAATTGGGATTTTCTATCAATAGAATGTAATGGAGAAACATTCTCGAAATAGAGAAGAAAAAAAAAATCGAATCAGAATATTCACTAAAATTCATACACATCTCCTAAAACATTCCAAATCCTCCCAACATGCATCCCACGTTCAAAGTCAATCATTAAAAAAAACAAACCCCCCAAAAAAAAGAAGAAAAATTCAGGCAAATCATTCCCATTTCTTGTCAACTCCTCCCCCAAAAATCTAGTGTCTCTCTCATCACAAATTGTGTTGGTTTTGGCCTCCTCCCCTACCTTATCCCCCTCACACACAACTCAAGAAGTTGTTCATTCTTGAAAGAGTTTGACAATTTCCATGGTTGTGTTCTTCCTCGGATTCAACTCAGCACCACCCCATTTCTCGCAGTCCCCCAGTTGGTTTTGATCCCAAAGGTTGGAATTTTCACTGGTAAAGATGGTCAGGGCCATAGAGCAAGAGCAGGAGATCTATAGGTCTAGGTTGTTCCCCCCTCACAAAGGGACCCGGGACGCCACGGGCCACCACGCCAGGGCGATGAGCGTCGATCACGCCAATGGGGATTGGTCGCTCCACCGGACCAATGATAAGGTTGCCAAGTCGCGATTGTCCCGCGAAGATGGGAAGGACAAGCACCCTTCAGGTGAGTTTTGAGATTAGGACTGTTAGTTTTCCAAAATATCGCGCATTCGATTCGCAGATCACCATGATTTGAACTTTATGCCGAGTGAAAAAAATTTGGTTCTTTTTTCAGACATGGAACTGATGAAGGAAAGATTTGCCAAGTTGCTTTTGGGAGAGGACATGTCTGGGGGAGGCAAAGGTGTTTCTTCAGCTTTGGCATTATCAAATGCCATCACAAATCTTGCAGGTGAAAGAGCAGAATGCCAACACACAAGCCAATGAATTTTTCTGAATTATTCTCAGTTCTGCAATTTGTTGAGGCTCGAATAGTCTGATGTTGATCTGTTGAATCTGAAACAGCTTCTGCGTTTGGTGAGCAAAAACGTCTGGACCCAATGTCGCCCGAAACAAAAGCGAGGTGGAAGAAGGAGATCGATTGGCTTTTATCGGTCACCGACCACATTGTCGAATTCATTCCTTCTCAGCAGAAAACGAACGGGATGAATATGGAGGTAACGATCACAATCTCTCTCACCCTCTCTTTCCATTTTGCCTCTGTCGCTAAACATATTAACCTGACGATATCCTTCTTTATTCGGTTTGATTAAGATAATGGTGACGAAGCAGCGTACGGATCTGCACATGGACATCCCCGCGTTGCGCAAATTGGACGCCATGCTAATTGTAAGTGGAAACGCTTTTAAGGTTTCATTTTCGTCGATTGTTCTATCTCTTACATTGCCGGTGATCCCTTCTTCGACGATGAAAATGGCTTCTGTCTGGTGCAGGATTGTCTAGACAACTTCCAAGACCAAAATGAGTTCTATTACGTCTCGAAAGATGTGGACCAACCCGAGAAAAAGACGACCGACGACAAATGGTGGCTTCCTACGGTCAAAGTTCCTCCAGAGGGCCTCTCCGAAGCGACACGGAAATGGTTGCAGTTTCAAAAAGATTCCGTGAATCAGGTGCTCAAAGCGGCCATGGCTATAAACGCACAAGTTCTGTCCGAGATGGAAATTCCTGACAGCTACATCGAATCCCTACCTAAGGTAACTGATGCAGAGAAATGTTGCTAGATACACTCAACAAGAACATAAGAAAGTACGGCCCGGTATCGGTTTACTAATCCTCCTTTCGCTTTTGATCTATAGAATGGAAGGGTGAGCCTAGGAGATTCAATCTATAAGAGCATTACGGTGGAATTCTTCGACCCCGAGCAGTTCCTCTCGGCAATGGATTTAACGTCCGAACACAAGATTCTAGACCTTAAGAACAGGATCGAGGCTTCGATCGTTATATGGAAGAGGAAGATGACCCACAAGGACGGGAAATCATCTTGGGGTTCAGCCGTGAGCTTGGAGAAGAGAGAGCTCTTCGAGGAAAGAGCCGAGACCATCTTACTCCTCCTCAAGCAACGGTTCCCGGGACTTCCCCAGTCGGCGCTCGACATCAGCAAAATTCAATATAACAGGGTAAAGATTCCGCTACTTGTTTACTCCGATATGTTTATGCTTCCAAATTATCATGACATCCAGTTATGTTGATGACCTGATAGAGGTGGTTTTTACAGGATGTAGGTCAAGCTATTTTAGAGAGCTATTCAAGGGTACTGGAAAGCTTGGCCTTCACGGTCATGTCGAGGGTCGAAGATGTCCTACATGCCGACTATGTTGCACAAAATCCATCACAAGCAACAGCCAAGAAGAACGGGTTCAGACATTCCTCCCCGGTCATGGAGCCGGAGAATTTCTCCTCGCCACGAGAAGATATGGAGAAGCTTGCTTCTCCGGGGACACCGTGTTCGATGACTCTATCAGATTTCATGGGGTGGAGTTTGGATCAAGGAGACGTCGATCTGAAGAAGGACCTAGGAGGCGACAAGTTGCTAAAATACGGCGACGGAAAGCATATGAACAAATTCTCTAATGCAGGGACGCCCAAGAAGTTTTCTTACATAGAAAAGCTTGAGCGCGCCGGGGGTCTAAGAAGCCCGACAGCACGACATTAGTGACAATAGTAGGAAGAGAGAAGGTTAGGGAAAAGCACAGAGAAGACAGAGAGACGTCGGAGAGTAAATAGAACCGGCAATCTGTCTGTGTCCGGACCCTGAACGGGTTTGAGAGTAGCTATTAGTTATTTTCTTCTTTATGTAAATAGAGAAAAGCATACTACATGCTTGACTTTATGAGCAAAGCAGCTTTGTAACTTTGTGGCCTGCCCACTCAATGAACCCTTTCGTTTAGCTTTCGGAACTTTTTCCTTTGGGCGGTCGGATCTCTTAACCATTGCCTTCTACACTCTCAATACGTGACAGTTCATGATTTCTCTCCTAACACAAGAAGAGGTACGATGAACTTTCCCCAAATTTATTGGCAATGGCTGCCTCTAGAATTACTTTATTCAGCTAAAGACGGAAACTATATCGAGGCAATCTAACACTTGTAATGTTGCAGAACTGTAAACAGGAAGTAAAAACATCGGTTGGTCAAGGCATAGAGAGAAGAGAAACCTTGTCATGCTTAAACATACCATGGCATTACATGTTACATAGCAATGAGACGAAAATCACATAGGGGGCGCCCTACGACTTTCAGAAGTGTAAAAAGGATACATACACTGAAGAGACCGGAAGATCAAATTCTCGAGTCGAAATCAGATCTTGCCGCGCGGCCCCAACTTTGGTGGGAGTTGCGGGCCCTTCTTGATTGGCAAGATGTCGCCCGAAGCCGTGGCGCTGAAGTAAGCAAGGGTAGAACCACCTCCCAGGATCAAGAACTTAAGCAGCAGGCCTCTCTTGGTGAATGGACCCACGAAGGTCTCAAAGAATTTGCTCTGCAGCATCGAGGAAACATGACACGAGCTAAATCATCCAATACATGGAAAGCTATATAAAACATTACGAGACAGACACTCTGATCGCGACAACACCTTTTAAGCATAAATCCGAAGTTTGCACACAAGATCAACTCGCTATTAGCAATGCCGTTATAAGGAAGTGGCGCATTCTTCCCTTATCTTGGGTGGGCGCTAGCGAACCGCCTATCCGAGAAATAGACTCGTTATACAAGATCAATGTATCAAGAAACTGCTCAACTTTTCATGAACTAGACTCTGTCCTGCAAAAACACTAAGTTCTCCTACGTTTCATGAACTTTTATTAGTTATGTCCATCGCATCATCCCATCAGAACAGGTCTATTCGAGTTTCTTTCTTTTTTTACACGAGGGAGATGCATTGTCACCGGATGATCATCACCAGGATTATCCATTGATTATACCCGAGTCTACTTCTCAAGGATCATCATCATTCACATGTTGCCAGTAGTAGTACACATCATTTCGAAATTTCCCCAATAGGAAACACGAAAGAGAACGAAGAGAAATCAATCACATCAGAGCGAGTAGAGGCTCGAACCTGAAGAGAGTTGTAAGGGGAAGGAGCATCGGATCCATACAAGTCCCACTGACCGGTGGTGTTGCCCAAATCTTCCAAGTCAAAGTAAACGCTCTTGTCTCCATACTTGGCCACCACTCCACCACTCCTTCACCGAGAGAGAAAAAAAGTACGAATTTGATGAGGAATGTGCTAAAAAATCAGCTCAACCGATGGACAACTATGGGCTTTTTGAGTAGTTCTATTACTTGATGCTTCTGGGTCTGAAGCTCTGGCGAGCAGGCTTCACGTGGAGCTTTGTTCCGGCGAGGGAGCTTCCGCCGAGACCCCTCACCGCGACCGGTTGAACAGCAGCTAAGGTTGCGAGCGACGACGCCATCTCTGTGCTCTTGAGGTTGCAGCAAGAACTTTTTCTTGGAGCTGGATCTTTATCAGCTGCTGGAGCCTCGGCTTGCCACGTGGCGGGATCAATTCGTCGGAGCGAGATCCGAGGTCAGCTTTGTGTGGTGCGAGGACGATCGGAGTTGGATAAGCCTATCCATTTGGCGATTCTTCTGTGATCCTAAAACCCGGCCCGCCCATTGATCGGATCCAAGATCCGCTTGAGCCTTTGACCCCCTTCCACGGGCCTTATGGTCCAGGCCCATATATTTTTAATGGGCCTTTATTGGATCGGGTCCTTTTTGGATCCCGTTTGGATAAAATTTAAAGAAGAAAACAAAAGATATTCGAAGAGCACCTCTCTTCTCTTATCATCTTCTTCACTTCCAATGTCACTCCATTCGAACCACCAACAACCATGTCTCTCACCTCCTCTCTCCTCCACCCTCTCCACTCCCTCAAACTCTCCACCACCGCCACCGCCACCGCCACCACCTTCCTCCATGGGACCACCCCGCTCTCTCTCCTCGCAAAGCCCACCTCCGTCTCTCTCCCCGCCTCTCGCCCGCCCGTCACTTCCCTCCCCCCCATCCGGGCCATGCGCTCCCTGCAGGGCCGCGTCGTCTGCGCCACCAACGACAAGACCGTCGCCGTCGAGGTCACGCGCCTCGCCCCCCATCCCAAGTACAAGCGCCGCGTGAGGAAGAAGAAGAAGTACCAGGCCCACGACCCCGACAACCGGTTCAAGGTCGGCGACTTGGTCCAGCTCGAGAAGAGCCGCCCCATCAGCAAGACCAAGACCTTCGTCGCCGTCCCTATCGCCGCCAGGAACGTGAGGGCGAGCAAGAGCGGTGGTGATGGGGAGGGCGAGCTTGGCCTGCCGTTGGAGTCGCAGGGTCAGCAACAGGCTTGAAATTTGAGGTTCACTGTTCGAAATTCTTGCCTTTTTTTTTTTTCTCGAATTCCTGTTATCTGTAACGTCTTGAAATGTATTTCGACGAACTTCATGACTGGGTATAGTGGTAGTGGATTTTGGAACGCTGTCGTCGCTGAACTCTGAATGAGTTGCGTAACAACTGAGCTAGACGCTATTTGGATAAGGATTAAAATAAGATTCGGCATCGACCACTTTTGTGTCTTCTTTTCATGGATGAATGGTGCTTATCACGGGGTTAGTGCCTGTTCGATCCACCTGGTGGCTTGAACTTGCAATGGTTAGATACGTTTAGTTCCTTCAGGAAGAAAAGTGACGCAAGTGTTTGATGAAATGCCGATGAGACAGTGTTTGTGACCTGAATAGGATCAATCTTGTGATTAGGTTGTTTGTTTATATGGTGCTGTGTAAGCAGCAAAAATGTGCTTCCGTTTATGTTAGTTAATCGGACCTATGAATGGGATATTCATACAAAAACTTTGTGAGGCATTCCTTAAGACATGTTCGCTATCTCTATAGAAGAATTACTTGCATTGTTGTTCCATAATGATAGTGGAGTCGCCGGCATAGTGTTGGCAGGGATTGCAACTCGCAAGTATGATATACCTTGAGGAGTTATTATTTGGAACTCCGTTAATTTGTTGTGCTAATGTCCTGTTTTACTTCATCAGAATTTGTGTTAGTACATAGAAAGCACTAGATTGCATTGTATCTTCTGGCACTTTCGAAGCCTATGATGTCTTAGGATTACATATGGTAATACAATTCTCTGTCATTGTAAAGCAGTAAGTAGCTGTTGATGATGCAGGGTTTGGATTAAGTAGCTTATCCTGCATAATATCCCTCAAGAAACCCTGAAAGAAAGGATGAAAAGTCCCTGAACCATACAATATCAACAGCAGTTGTATACAGGAAGAATATAATGTTGTTCTGTCGATTTAACAGATCATAAATAACAAAACTTCTTCTTTCTCTCTTGCCCATCAGTCACCACTTTCTGCATAAAAAGGTTGCTTAAAGCCAAGCCAAGCCTCCAATCCAACCAAAGAACAAATGAAAAGCCATTGCTTTTGAAACTGCTAATTTTTCTCCACCCTATTAGTTGTACAGTTAACTATCTCTATCTACTTAGATAAAGCTTCGGTTATCAGCCATCCTCGCATTGCAAGCTCGTTCTAATATTCCGCAATGTACAGGATATGAGAGTGTTGACGGACTCCACAGATTCCGCAGTTAACTTGGCCGTGGGAGAGGTATTTGTTAGGATTTGAAAAGCTATTGTGAGCAGCGATCCTCCTTCCGAGCTCTTCTCCTCATGCCTTGAGCTGATGACTAGAGGCCTCGACTCGAGCCCGTCGGGCAGGATCGAGAAACCGGATGGCAGTGCGGCGATGTTGCTAGAGTCGCAGCCGGTCATCACCGCCTGCAGTCCTGTGATGTCCACCGCAGCATAGACCACCATAGATTCGTAAGCGTTTGTACAGCTATCCTGGAGTACCCACATGCTGTTGTCTTTAGATTTCATCGTCTGCAATTGCGAAGCAGATAATTCAGAGAACTAGAAACTAGTTGATCAACTCTTGATTAGGAAAGAGTCCAACTGACTAAGGAAACTTACTTGGATGTTGACTGCATTGCCGCGATCTTGCCCTTTCGATAAATTAGCAATGGACTGTACCGGGTTTCCACTCGACATGATATCCCACTGAAGTTCACACACCAAAAGTTTTAGTCAACTCATGCCTCACATTTCATGCAGAGTTAGATTAGATTTGTTAAGGTTCTTGTGGTTAAACCTCGCTGCGGCGGGCTTCGTCTCTGAGGAAGTCGAACAGTGCGTGGGGCGAGACTGGCAATAGCACGGAGGAAACCGCGCATAGGATCACCCCTAGAGGCTCTCCGGGATCATTCAGATTCTTCCTCGAAGCCACCCTAATGTCCTCTCCTGTCTTACCTGGGACCTTGGTCCAGGTGTGATAGCTCGATGCTCCGATGGCGTGACAAAAGCCCTGTGTCATCCTCTGGGCAAGCCTCAAGATGCTTTTCCTGCCTGCAAGTGTGGCAACACCTGCAAGAAAGTCTTTGATTAACCAACTTCCCTGCTTGGAATCGGAATTATCATTAGGAACGCGAGTGCATTAATGCTCACCATTCGAATCTTTGGTGGGAACATTAGTCGCCATAAAGAAAACGAGCCGCTCGCACTGGAGTTGCAGTGTCGCCATCCAGTGCCTCGCGCCAAAGGCTAGGCCGCTGGTAACGATGGTACGGTACATGGGGTGAACGGTCGTTTTCTGGCACTCCAAGTGCTCTACCCAGATTACCTGAAAATTTCATAGGATCGCACGAAATCGCTCATATCTAATCGGATAAGCACCAAAGTTTCATCTTCTAGCATCCGATGCTCGACTACTGCCGTAAATTGCGCGAGAAAGCAGGCAATAAATGCTTGATCTTTCCGTCTTACCTTACAGTGGCCGTTGGATTTATCCTCGATGATGCAACCGGAGGGGCGTTTCCTGCATTTCACGAGAGAGGCGTCGATGTTATCTTCGACTTTGTCGATGGAAACATCGACCAAAGCCCACTGCTCCGCGCTGAGTTGCTTGCAGTATCTGACGAAGTACACCTCCCTCGTGGGCACCATGGGTGTGAGCATTTGAAGCTCTGCAAACATCTGCAAAACTTCTCGCTGTAAGAAACCAGGATCTCATCTCATCCCATCCCACCCATCACCTTCTTCTTTTGGAAAAATTCCTGACCACAAGTTCACTACTTACAAACAATTTTCTTGCAGCCACTACCACTAGGCTTTGGCCAAAGCCTTCAGGAGAAATATTCTCCAAAAGGGCTTCATTTTCTAGTCCAAATACAGAAATTTTGTTTTTCGAACTTCGGAGATTTTCAAAGTTGACTTTTGACCTTCAGTTGAGCTTTGGTTGCAACAGGAAAAAGTTCGATACGGGCAATATTTACACTGGTAGCTGTCATTTATGCGACTGGACCACATGAAAAAAAAAAGGACAGAAGGAATATTTCCGAGGGAGTGGCGTCTCTCCAACTGTTAAGGTAAATGCGTGGTTTCATTGTGAAGATAACTTTCTTGGAATCTCCATTGAAGAGAAATAATTAGGCCCAACTGAGCTCAAAATCTGAAGGAAAAACAAAGAATGATTCTACGTGTTTTCTACACGACTCACCAATTGCACGGCGCCGTTTCGGTTGGCACCTTCACCGCTGCAAATGACATCCACAGTTGCTGCCTTTGAGATCATGCAAGGAAACATTTCCTTCCATTGATTCTACACAAAGTAATGGATGTTTTTTACTACTATATTGATGCATTGCTCAATTTTTAATTTTCAGTCATTCAAACTAGGAAATCGTTGTCGGTGTTGTCGGCTTACCATGTCCATGAAGCTTTGCACGAGGCGCGGAAGGTCGACGAACACGACCCCGGTCTCTCTCGAGGCTTCGATGGATCTCTTGGGCCTGCCCTCGCTCGGGGCTTCGATCTTGAACTCCTTCACGTACTCGTCGTAATTGAGTATCTCGCGACCGGTCTCGACGCTCCTAATCCAAAGCGGATCTCCAGCGGTAGCCATCTTCTTGAGCTCTTCCATCGCTTGGTTCACCAACTCCATGATCCTCGACTTCTCGAGCCCGAAGATTCCGGTGTAAAAATCCAAGGAGCTCCTGTTCTCTTGGTCGTTCCCGGCCGAGCATGAAGGTGACGCCGTCCCTGGAGTGTACTTTGCTAGAGCCGCTCGGAGCTTCTCGGCCTATAAATACGAGAACATACAGAAGATGGGCTCAACGTGTGAAGGATGCCGTGCAAACTGCATTGATCCATAGAGAATTTGATGACCAGAAGGCGGAATATTTCCGAACCTCGGCTTTTAGTCGAGCATTTTCGATTCGGAGTTGCTGCTCCTGAGTTGTCAAGGCGGTGTCTCTGCTTGTGGTAGCTGAGCCACAATTGGGGCAGCAAGACTTCTGGATGGTCTCTCTCATGGCTTTGTTCTCTTCTCTGAGCTTCTCCATTTCTGCTTTCAGCAGAGAATTCTCATGGCGCTCTTGAATTGCCTGCAAAATTTTTTATGCCATGTCCAATGTCCCATCACAAGAGAGAAAAACTACGAAAAATGCAAGCTTTCTTCTCATCTTATAAGGACCACTTCTACATTGAACACTTAAAATCATTCGAAATGGGGCATTCTTCCCGACATCGAGAATCGATCGAGACGGACCTAATCGAAAGAGAAAATGACGACGGTACGAACCTTGAGCTGCGTTCTGCGATTCTGGAACCAGAACTTGACTTGCCTAGGAGCGAGTCCCAGTTGTTTGCTCAGTTGTTGCCTTTGCTTTTCATCTGGATGTGGCGACTCCTTGAACAACCTGATAAAAAAATTCCCCGATCAAATGCTTGCAAACTAATACAAGATGAATTCAAGCTAATTATATAAGTACAAATCTTTGTGGCAATCATACTCAGAAGCAATAAAAAAACAAAATGGTCAGTGCATGCTGCATGGCCATAGACCTTCCCAATTCAAACAAAGAACCAAAAGCAGGTCAAGAAGTGTTCTTTTGTAGTTTCTTTAGTTCCAGAAAAGCGTGCATGCACGTCACTAACTCTTTTTTCTTTTTTCCATACGAAGCTTTTCATGTATATATACGTATACATGTATGGTAAAGTACTGTACTTCTGTATCGCCAAAGCATTTTACACACTAATCAATGAGTCTGGACCGTGTCATTTCCCAGTCTTATATGGTCTCGAGACAATAAAAAACTTGAGCATCATTGTACGACCAACTACATAATTTATTGCCTAGAACATGCAGAAATGTTTTTATTTATTTGTTATTATCAATTTTATGATGAAGGCGTTAATCAATCGTATGCTCTGAACTGATCCTATGGTCCTAGTGTTCTTTTCAGTGTATATACCACACGTATTGGAGAATTGGGAGTATAGGAAAACTGTTGGTTATCTGCACATACGCTTCCATCTCGCGGATTTGCTCGGCGGTGTGGCGGTGGTACTTCTTCCGCTTCTTCTTCTTGCTCTTGTCGCCGTCACCGCCGCCGCCGTCCTCGTCGTTGTCCCCGTCCGGATCGAACTCGTCCTCGGATCTCGACCTGGCGGGTCCCGAGTTCTCGCTGCTGATCTCGACAGTGTCTTCCCTCCTCCCCCCTCCTCCTCCTCCTCCTCCGCTCCCTTCGTCCCCCTCCTCCACATCCATGCTGGCCGAGGCCGAGGCCGCCGCCGCCCCCGCATCCCTGAAAATCCCGGCCTGAATCCAACAGAAACAAACAGGAATCACAACCCTTAAGAATCAAAACAGCAAAGGAAGAAGAAGCAGCAGCAACAGCAACAGCAAGAGGCGTGCACGTTGAAGACGAATGACTTACGAGGCTGAGAGAGAGAGCCGGAGAGGCAAAGAAGTCTTTGGTGCGAGAGGTGGGTGGGTTGTTATTCGACATGTCGACGACGCCCATGGCAGTTTGGAGGTAAGAAGAAGAAGAAGAAGATGAGGTTGGGGTGGGGGGTTCGTGTTTTATGGAGGAGGTAACATGTTAAACACCAATGGCGGTGACGATGAACATTCGCTGGTGCTTGAGAGAGAGAGAGAGAGAGAGAGAAGCGTGGGGTCTGACAGATTTAAGGATATAAAACAAAACGAAATGGAGGGCTTTTTCCCTTTCTTTTCTTTCTTCTTTACTTTGCTTTGCTCATGTTAGAGAGAGAGAGAGAGAGAGAGGGCTGTTAGGAGTTGACTGTTAGATATTAGGGAACAGCAGAGATAGAAAGAAGAGAGAGAGAGGGAGGGAGGAAGGAGAAGAGGGGAAGTGGACATGCAACTAACTTTAAGCGGTTGAATCTACAACTACAACGGTATTTTCTGTTCCTATTTCCCCCCCTGAGCCCTCCCCCTTATTTCCGTGGCTTCAAGCTATTCGGCTTCAGCTAGAGGCTCGGTTTTGCTCTCTCTCTCTGCCTTACCTAAGGTAGGGTTTGGGATTGGGAATGAAAATAATGGGTATTCATTCCTGGCCAAATGGGGGAGGGCTAGGACCATATTCTTAGGTGCACCGAGTTCATGTCGATGGTCGCATCGCATCGCACGCCGGCAGCGGCGGCCCGAGAAATAAGGTCGTGAGGCAACTCGCTAGATAGACAGTACTCTCGTTAACGTAAACCGATTGATTCATTGGAATTCTTGAATTTGTGATTTGTGAGCGTTTATGTTTGGCATCGGGACCAAAGGATTTCGTGATGTGTAGGTTTTGGCCTTATTTCCAATTGTCACCTCTTGAGTATGTAGATAGGAGATTGATCCCAACGGTTTACAGATATGAATTTGTGTGTTTAATATTCAAGCAAAGGTTAGCATTTATTAATGAGGTAATTGTACCATAGGCCTCTCCAGCACTTCACATCTTTTGTTCAGTCAGATTTGAATCCTTCAAGTTTAGGTAGCTTATTTGATTTTGAATGAGCGATAAGTTAACTCTTTTTTTTTTTTTACTATTATTATCTATTGAAGGGTTGAGATGTTTCGTTGCGCTTCTTTGCTCTCTCTTTTTTTTGTCTTTGTTTTACTGACCAAAAAAAAAAAAAAGTTCTACATCTTTTGGCATTTATAGAATTGAGTCCATCCGGGTAATGTTGGCGGGAAATCGCTGATGTGGACGCCGATACTGACGTGGACATTTGTAATGATATTTTAATAATGTTTTGAATTTTTTATAATTTTTTTTCTTTTGAAGGCCATTAAGGACCCCTGAGACTAACCCTCACCGACACTAGGTGAGGGTGTGGCAGTCCTCATCCTATGCCCTTGTCGTGGCCGATGAAAGCCTGGTGAGGCCTCGCTGGCCACATATGCGCACTCGCCTGATCTAGGTGAGGGCGCAACGCCCACATCGGGCGAGAGCCAATTAAATTACTAAAATTGAAAAATAAATTAAAATTATAAAAACGTCCACATCAGTGTCAATTGTGCCATGTAGAACAGCTAGCGTCTACGTCAGCGATTTCCAGCCGAAATTTGCCGAGTGAACTTAATCGAAACCAATGCAATATGTTTATGACTTTTTTGATACTTTTCTCGTGTTTTTCCAATTGTATGGAATTAAACCCTTCCTGAGCCGATGCGAAGAGTCGTCTGCCTTCAACGTCATTGCCGTCATATTGACCCAGAGAGAGAGAGAGAGGGAGGAGGCGGGTGGAGGAGGGAATGGTGGCGGTAGAGGCGGTGGCTCCAATCCAAAGGCCCCAGATCGTGATGGCAGAGGGTTGGTGAATGGGAGAGAGATTGAGAAGTTTTTGGTAGTACGATTTTTTTCTCTTTGTTTTTGTTTTTGGTGTGTTGGTAAGTTTTTTGAATTTGGTCTATCTAAGTTCTGTTGATTCGATAATTCAGAGAGGGTAAATTTGCATATAAAGTTTAATGCGTGATATGTTGAATGAGGCAGCAATATAAACTTGGATAGTTCTCCAAATAGGATGGGGAAAAACTCTTAAAGAGTATTATTTTTGAAAATGACTTGATTTAGATGTCATTCTATACATTCCTTTTGATCTTTTCGTAGATGCGTGGAAAGAGGAATTCCTAGAAAAATTGTGTAGATGAAAATATGTATGTACTATTATCACATGGAGAGATTTTTGTGGCTTGATAGTATTATCTATTACAATGTGAAAATCAGGTGAAATTTTATAGTGGGCATAGTGGAAAAGAACATATACCATGCCCAATGCAATTGGTAGTTGGATTCTCTCTTCATCACGCATAAGTGAGAATTATCCAACCCGTCATAAACATATTGTACGGATGCCAATTCAGTGCTAAACTTTTCGATTTTGTCAATTTAGTCTCAAACCTTTGCGCGAATGATGCGGCGGTCCAGTCATTGCCGGTTATTTTACGTGGCACACCGCCACATCAACAATTTCCGGCGAAAATTGACCTGAAGGACTACATTTGAATTTCACGGAAAGGTTCAGGAGTAAATTGGCAAAATTGAGAAGTTTATGACATAATTAGCATCCCAACATTGAATTTAGGACTGATTGGACAATTTCTCCTCACGCACAAAATGTTCCAAGACCAACAGAAAACGTTTTTCCATTAGTGAAGAGGGTGACTACTTTAAGTTTAGGGTGCAACAGAAGTAGAGGCAAACTCCCACCTGAAGTGGTAAATAGGGACTTTCACCTCTTCAAGACATGTACTTCCAAAGAGCTTTTGTCTTTCGAGGAAAGAACTACGATCTCTCAATTATTTTGATTGAATTTGCTCACTATGATCATGGCTCAAATTCTCTCAGGACATGCTTGATGTAAGCCTCTCAGATTTCAACTCAAAAGCTTACTTGTCCTCCACTCTTGAAGTACCTTATGGTTGTCATCTTCTTGTTATAACTAAACAGAAGGTCGGACTTTTGAATCGATAAAGTCTATCAATGCCCACTTTTAGTATCAGAAATTGGCCGAGAATGGAGTAAAGTCAACCTGCTGATTCAGCTGAGAAGCAAGAAAACCTAAAAGGGTATCACTAAAAATATCTCCAAACAACACCTCCTGGAGAAGATCAATGTCAAATTGTTAATGCATCCACGCTTCATATTATAACACTTCGAAAGACCGGTGCACTCACATATCTCAAACTCTTTATCAGATTAAATAGATGGGCTGCTTGTTAACCTGCTTGTAAATGCTGCAACATTTGATCTAGTCTAGGATTTTAAAAGGCTAGTGAATGAACTTAATCAAACTAAAAATCAGGATCATAACCTTGATGATTGAGCATAAGGAATTGTAATGATAAAACGACGAAGGGAAACTTGAAAAATCCTCGTGCTGCTATGGAGTATGTATCGGATAATATTATCTATCTCTGAACTGTGTTATTTGCTGGAGTTTGCCAAGAGAGACCAGTAGTTTACCAAGAGAGACCAGTGGATCTTAATATTGGGATTATATAACTTCAAGTTGAAGCAATTTGTATCCTCGATTTATGACGAAAACATTTGCACGAACGATATCTTTCTCATGGGTGATGATTCTTTCCCAATTGAAGTCGGCTTTCGGCATTCTATTCTTTTCGGTTGAAGTAACCCCTGAATGCGTTGCTGCTTATTATCTTTTTCCCCCACTTATTCATACCTAATGGTCATAATGTTCCGGTACATGCACAACTCCTATCATCAACATGAACTATGGATCGCCGCCCCAAAACACGCTTGGAACAATCGCCCCGTGTTTCTTGATACTGTGCGACGACGGATTTCGTTACTTTACTTTGAAGATCAACTATCGAAAAGATGCGGGTCAATCTTCCCCGACAGCAATCGCTTTACACTTTTGAAGATGATTAGCCAAGATATATCAATCATCTATCTACATACATATAAGCAAAACTCTTCAAACATTACACCGGTGCAGAATATCCAATGCCTTTACCCAACGTGGTTTGCTTTGAACAATGGATAATCTGAGAATTATCTTCATTAAACTGATGACAATCCCCCCCTTTTTTTTGTCCTTCTTCCTGTTATGTCTGCTAGGCTGCTTCTCATATTGCCAAGATGTGATCTTATGTATGACAATTGCAGGAGGAAGTATGAAAAAGAAAACAAGAACACATGAATAGTTAGCTGCAGCAGCTCAATGCCTAAGCCGAGCCGCATTGAAAAGCAGCTCGTGGGTTTAACTTTGAAAGAAAGGTCAAGATTGACCGATGCATAGTTGCGTGTGAAAGTGTGTGGTATCCAGTTCGATGGCTATTATTTATATTTCTTCGTGTCTTCATATCATTTAAAGGGTTGAACGAAGTGAATGCAATTAATGGGTTTGCCTCCAAGCTATGCATGAATTTAAAGAATTCCTTCACAAGATTGGGGATAAGAGTCAATTCTCCATGAGCAATTTATACATATATGACCAATATACTATTCCACAGTGACATCATCTGCATAAAAAAAAGATATTAGACTCAAAACTAATGAATTTTCATTCTAGGAGTGTCTTTACAAGATTCCCATTGGTATTAGATTTAGCTGAAATAAGCTCCATGAAAGTGATGAGTTTTGCCTTTGCAAGGAGATCACATGCAATGGCTAATCTCATCCTTTTGGGGGAAATTGCAGAGCTTTGAAGTTTAGAATATTCCAAGTTGACTCCATCTAAGAAAAGTTAAGGATTTCTGTTTTTCACGCTCTCTTTCTGAAAGCATGGTACAAGTAGAATATTACCCATTTTCCTCTTTCCGTGATGAAATATTTAGGTGCCCAAAAATTGGGATAGGCCCTTTGGAATTAGTTTAATGTACTAAAACTTAGGCTCCGTTTGTTTCGAGAAAAACGAATGATTTGGCCAACATTTTCCAAAAATGACCGCTTGTATCACTTAATCGATAACAATTTATACTTAAATATTTTCATGGACGGTAAAATCTTTATTGTTAATTATTTATATAAGCGATAAAAGCGATCATTTTCAGAAAAATATTTTTCAAATCAGTCATTTTTTACGGAACAAATATACCTTCAGAGATATGGATTGAAAATTCTTAACATGACACATAGGTTTACTAAGAAAAGCCCCATCTCGACACGCTACAACCTCGACATAAATCAAAACTTTTGAATCATTTTCTAATGAAAAAGACTTTGTAAATAGTTCTGCTTGAATTGGAATGTGCACGACCTTGATAGTAAGCTAAGCTTGAATTGAAATGTACACTACCTCGACAGTCGGTGAATACTTGGCTTGTAAATTGTCATTTCATAGAGTTCTTGATTCGATGTGTAGTTGTTTAGTTGTGTTGTTGAGTTGAATGTGCTACTGCCACAATGACGGCTTTTAATGAAGGGGACTTTGCTAGCATAAAAGTCTTTGGATTATTGTGAAAGTAACAACATGTTGTGAGACACAAATTCTTGAAAGAGTAGACTCCACAATAATTTATAATTATTTGTTATAGTGGTAAAAAAACAGGCTCACAATAGATTAATGATAATCACATAAGCATTTCTCTTTAATGAATAGTGCTCCGGTGTGGGCTTGCGATGGGATCTAGTCCTCTCATTCTCCCGGGTTGAAATGAAAATGCCTAACCAACTTATCAAAAAAGAAAAAGAAAAAACTCTTTGTTATCACGAACAGATTCAAGCAGCAACTTTTTGTTGAAGTTTATTTGCAAAAAAAACAAAAAGTTGCCTTTTCCAATCCCACATAGGATGAAAAGAAGAGTGCAAGTCTCATTATTAGTTAGATGGTTACTATGGTCTTTCAAAATAAAGAAATGGGCAAGTGGGCTAGACCTCACTGTACCCGCCTGCGGGTGCGTGATTATTAGGCGCACTCACTTTGATTCTATTGTTCATCATATTCGCAACACGTTTCCCCTTAAATATCTCCCCCTCCCCCATGTAAGACAAGCACAAACGTAACAAAAAGAAAGGAAAAATACTAGAATACATACTCCATGGTTGACCGGCAAGCTTTAGGTGTCAGGAAACAGCAAAACCAGCGTAAAAACTAACTGCTGTCTCCTACCGTTTCTTATCTTCCATGTTCAAATTTTGCTGGATCTCAGCTTCATGTGAAAAACAAACTGGTGAGGCACGGCAGTGCACAGTCAAATAAAAGCTCTTGCATAAGAAAATCATATACTGCGACATAGACTTTCTCAGCAATAATCTTTCTTAAAGAGCGGAGATTCTCATTTCCTTTGTTTACTGGTTATTGTGACATCGATATTGCTTATAAAACTAGACAATAAAAGAATTCACCCAACGCCATCATGATCCATCACCATCCATAATTAAAGTTTTGGTGCCATATGGGTTATGATTAAATTCGATCCGCAATTCAAATCACCTCCTCATAATTTGCATTTTGTCTTCTTTTCCCACATGCTCTGGGGGGAAAAGGTAGTTGGGAATGGTAGATACCATGAAGCAATCACATGAGCCAAGCAAAACCTAGTAGCAATAATAGTACCAGTTGATTGGAGTTTCTTTTGAAATCCTCCCTCCACTTTATCCATCCAAAGAAAATGCACAACCTGTCAACAAAAGGGGAGAGTAGCCCAGAAATCTGCCAGAAAAAAGGGGTATCTTTGCTTTCTTTATGTTCAAGTCTTTTTCTGATTCCTCGTAGTTGTCTACCCAGTTGTGCTCGCAGGTTGCAAAACTCAAGATATGGAATATTCAGATAAGATATACAAATTTACTAGCTAAGCTAAATTTCTACTGAGTTAGGTAATGAAAATTTGAGGCCTAGGATAGAACAGAAAAAGCCTATGAGCAGAAGGCCGAGGTCGGCCTTGAAAGAAGTAATAATGATGTAACTAATGCACCAAAATGGTGCTTACCCAGAGTAATGCAAATCCACTTTGAAGGTAACTGATATGTTTAATGCATCCTGCAAACTCCCACACAAGAAAAAGCAAGGGTGAAAATGGATGGATCACAGAACTGAACGTCAATCCTTACTTATACAGCACATATCTCGCATACTTAAGGCAAGAACACGGGGCACCTCAAGACTCAATTTCCAATGGCAAGATAGGCCCTCCGTATGCACCGTCCATCATGGCACAAGCACAAAAGCAAGCGCGCACGCACACATGCACACTGGAGAGAGAGAGAGAGAGTACAGGAAAGTTGCAGAGAAGGTGGCCAGCACCTTCATAGAGACATGACGGAATCGAAGAAGAGCACACAACCTTAGTTTCATAAACCTTACGTGAAGCTTTTGTCAAGAAATTCTGGCGAAACCAAAAATAAGTTAGTAACCTATTACCTAACAAGGTTTTTGCGTATTCAAGCGGTCTTCCAAGCAGCCAAAACCATGTTTACACAAGAATTTGTACTTACAAATATAAGTTTTCCGAGGAAGTAATTGGTCATGTCTGACACTAATAAAAAGATATTCAATGAGAAATTTCCAATCAACAAGCTGATAAAAAAATCCAAACACGACACGCAATGGGAAAGTAACTGGAACACCAAAGGAGCCGTTGGGCCCACGACATGTGGAAAGATCATCCAATTTCGATGCTGTTTCACTGGAAATCGAGTCAAATAAGGATGGTACAGCAATGTTTTGAGGAAGCCTGTGGGATCATGCTTCAGAGAAAAGCTCCTCAGAACCTATCCAACTTTGGGAGACAGGTAGTTATTGAAGAGTAGATGAAATGGTTGTTTTGGACAGCAGGTGAAAGGCTACTACCTCAGATTGCCATGCAGGACCAAATAATATAATTATAATGAGGTGGAATAAATGCTAACAAATTTTGTGGAGTAGGTTATTCTTTAAGGAGATACATACACTTTGCTGTCACTCATTCATGAATGCTTCGCGCTTCACCTAGAGGTCATTCAAGCTTTAAGGGGAAAATGGATTCTCCACTTTGCTTTGTCCCCCAATGGTGATTGAACTATGACAAGAAATTTTCACTCCGCGTGTTCTCTGCATGTGAGAAAGAGAAGAGGTGGGCACAAGTTAACAACAACCTGCCAAAACATGTGTTGGGAATTGAAATGAAGCGACCCATATGTGTGACGAGAGAGAGAGAGAGAGAGAGAGAAGCTATAGGTATTATTACAATAAGTCTAACCATTCTGATGATCAATAGTGCCTGTCTTTCGAAGAACATAAATATTGAGGTTAGGGAATGTAAACGTGTACCAGGTACCACTGTTCTATTGGCATCCTGGAAGTCTCAATCAGTTCACATCCCTTGACATGAGCAAATCATCCACTTTAACATCCATTCAGGGTAAGGATGTCATGCACTGCTTTCGGCATTTCCATATCCCTCTGAACAAGAACTGTTATGACGAAACGCAAAAAAAATAAAGACAGAACATCATGATTTTACATGGTTCAATCAAGGCAATCTACGTCCACGGGCGAGGTGAAACGAAAATTCCACTATGATCAAAGAGAGTACAAAATCGCTAAAGCGCACGGCTCGCGACAATTACATAAAACGAAAAACTCTCTCTCTTAATACAACATGAAAACCCTAGCCTAAGTAAAATAAGGCCCCCAAAAAAAATTTCTCGGGGGCGTTGCCCCCGAACCCCCATAGAGATCTACTCTAGCGCTAAAAAGATTTAGTTTCCGCTAAAGAGGTTTAGTTCACTCACTCCGGATTAGGCCTATCGGCCCAACCCTCCGATGTCGCGAACTAAATCTCTACTTTTTCTCTTGTTTTGGGCTGCACGAAATATATATCGGACTGGATACATAAAATTCAAAGACATATTTAATAAGAACATCTGTGTTTTATATTATTCTTAATACTCCATGCACTGAACGCTGCAGTTACTATGATTGCAGTGCAGCATCACCTCCATGAGTAGAATTTCAGAACTTTTAATGTTCAGTACATGGTAATAATACCAATTAAGAATAGGAAAAAAGGTAATCGCATTTCGTCACAAACCATCCATCATGAATCTTGGCATTTCAATGACATAATTAGTGAATCCACTAAGTACTGTCTAACTGCCAAACATTTAGTAGATAAGACTGTTCACAGAATGAGGTTCTGACCATGAAAGTTACTCTTCTATTATAAAACTCAATCACTCTTCCATAAGACGGTAGTTTCCATATAAAAGTTAACTGCAAGAGTTAAAATGACTCAAAAACTTCTTTTGAGGAAAAAAAGAAAACAAATAACAACTACCGGTCCAAAACTAACTCTATAATATGGGCCCTGTACATATTTTGATTCAAAGTTTTTGGTTGGTCTTAAGGTCATAGCTTAAAAAATAAGAAACAAGCCTCCACTGGATTTACTGTGTCATCTGATAATCTTATCCCATCCACCAGCTGCCCCACAAGCTATACTTTAAAGGAAAAAGTAGTCTCAATGAAAGTTCAAATCATTCAAGGAGCTGAAGGTATGAAATAATATGAAAATTTTGATCACTGAAAATCCAGTACAGAAGAAGATGCCATGGCGCCACTAGGACGACACATGATTAAAGCAAACTCAGCAACTTAAGTTTCAGCTTAATCTACTTTAGAGAATCTTTTATCCCAGCTAAGAATGAATCTTGGAAATGCAGGGAGCCCTGTAAAGGCCCCGTCGTATTCTAAGGCGGAATGGCAATAGATCCGGCAAGAGACAGCCAGTTGCACCAAAGTCCTACTTGGCTTATGACATTTTAATCTGGCATCAAGATCAGTCAGTTTAACAAGTAAGTACCTTGGAGGTACCTAAGTTTTTTAACAGCAATGGCTGTCAGTCTGAATTGAAAAAACATAGTTCTTCTGTAGACTGACTTTTAATATCTTTCAATATGGTAAAACAGAATATCGGAGGATGAGATGCCAGGAGAACATTATAGAGTACAGTTTCATAGATGTCCATTTATTAGATTGAAATCATGTTATAGTTATGGCTCATACTAGTCACGATCAGGAACAGGATGATCACCCCTAATGCTAACATATCAAAGCACAGTTAGAAATCACATTGAAGCCTGATGCAGAAAATTTCTTTTCTTAATGACTTCCTACAGTATCAAACACCTCCAAACAGCAGAAGATAGAAACTACAGGAGATAAACTCCGATTAAACTAAATTAGTTATAAATAACATGGAAGCCTCGAATCTGTTAGTACTGATGCAGACTTTTTTCTGTAATGACTTCCTAGAGCATCAAACACATTCAAACCAGCAGAAGATAGCAATTACAGGAGATAAACTCTCATCTAACTTAACTATTCTGTCATTAGCATTTTCTATTACTTCCTGGCTTTTGATTCTAAGCAATTTACAGTTCCAACTTCATCTGGTGCCATCACAATTCCTTTATTTATAGAGAGAGGTTTGACCACGTCAAAAATCGGGAAAACTGCAACAAAAGGTGTAAGCTTCATATATGAAATGCATTCAGATCCTAAACTCTCATCTAACTTTACTAACGGAATTCTATTTATAAATCTCATCTAACTTAACTAAACTAGCTATAACTCACAAGGAAGCCTTGAATCTTTTAATGATGATGCAGAAAACATTTTTTTTCCTGTAATGACTTCCTAGAGCATCAAACACCTTTAAACCAGCCGAAGATAGCAATTGCAGGATATAAACTCTCATCTAACTTAACTCATCTGTCATTAGAATTTTCTATTACTTCCTAGCTTCTATTCTAAACAATTTACAGTTCCATCTTCATCTGGTGCCATCACAAATGAAGCATGCTACATCAATCTATAGTTATAGCGAAAGCTTATTAACCTTTTTTTTCTAGAGAGACGTCTGGCTATGTCAAAAATCTGAAAAAATTGCACAAGAGTCCTAAGCTTCATATGTGAAATGCAATCAAATCCTATATACTTCAATTAATGCAATCAAGTCTAAACCTTATTGAAAAATTTCAATCAAATCATTAGAATCAAAACCTCTCTGATCTCTCCTACATGGCACCCTCAAATTGCCACATAAGCAACATGCACCGGAAGGACTTGAGCGCTTTACACAATGTTCAGAACTTCCAGTGCACTTTTTTAATTGAAATACACAAACTGAAAACTGTGTGCCCACGCAAATCAAAGTTCGATAATCATCGGGCATCACTATCAGCTTAAATTTCTAATCAAGCAATATGAAGAACTCCTTTGAAATTTCATTTACCAGGAAACTGAAAATGCTTGCAATCTCTTTCTACAGAAAATGTCCTCAAGAAAGAGGTAAGCTCTTCATAGTTCCAACTACTAAGTGGCATCCCAGTTCGATTAATGAGAGTCATCTTCCATACTTTGGTCAAAACCCAAACACTTCATTTATCTTCTTCAATGGTGCAGCTCATAGCTCTGTCAAATTGCTGGACAGTTGGGGAAGTATTTGCAGACCCGGATCTGCAAAAGGAACGACCTTTCATATCAGGGCTAAATAGCCAAGGTAGTCGAACACATGTAGTCATTGTAGAAAGGATTTAATAATCAACTGGTATGTCATCTACTGGCCTGGCAATTTTCACATGAAAGAAACGGGAATGGCTCATGGAGCTTAGGAAGGGGATGCAAGATTTGAATTTATAGGTTCTACATTGTTTTCTCAGCTTCCGGAGAATAGATGTTGGAGAAGTATACATAATCTCCGCTTCCAAAAATCATTAAACATGTGGTCTTCAAATAGTAGTACCGATCTATTTTCCCATTTCAATAAACTGATACTTGAACCTCATTGTTAAATTCTGAAAATTGACATCAATCATATTCCTCTTTAGCATCTCATATTAAGTTATTAGCTGGGATGCCATCTAGTTACCTGTAATATTCTTCATTCAAGAAAAATAGGGATCACAGAGCTTAGGGAGGGGTACAAGAAATGAAGTTAGGCAAGACATATTCACTTCTGAACTTTGGGGAATCCAGTGCGGAGAGTTTACACAGATGGGCCCAATCCTTGTTAGTTTCTGTTCCTGTAAGGTTTTGTAACAAGAACCACTAAAGGCAAGACTATGAGAGAACTAAATGACTGAGATTTTGTCATATGGATCCTCCTATTGCTGTTTCTAAGCCTAACTCTATAATGATTCAGTCTTGACCATATGCAACAGACATAGCTACATCGTGCAGAGGCAGCATCTAGGTTTCATACCACATCAGAACAGCATTGAACCACTAAACTATTCTAACCATAAAAAAAGTGAATGATTTAAAAATACACAGAGATTACCCACATTTTCTTTTCCTACTAGAGATTGTCTGAAAAATGGCAACATTTCACAAAAGAATCGAACAGCTACTACCACCAAAGAAAGCAAAAATGATATGAGGGCCTATCATGATTCTACCACGATGTTGGGTGTAGTAAACCACCCTATGTTTGATTACGTCTTTTCCAAATCTAAAAATGGAAGATAACCCTTATGTGTGGAGTCGGGCGTCACTCTTCCCAAGGAACCTGAGCAAACCCCGAAAAGAATGAATTCAAACTTTCCAACCAAAAGCAAGAATGAATTCAAACAAAATTACTGAACAGTGAACAGAATTCCCACCCTCTCCCGTTTTTACACTTTGGAATCAAACGATTAGACTCTCCACAAGAACTGAGAACTGAAACAAAACTGAGGATGAGAAAAACATCACCCCGAACAAACCATCAGAAGTTGCAGGCTCTCGGGAAATGATTGATGTATCGTCTAATAGAGCGAACTGCTAATGCATCATAGCAAAGACACGCCCTAATAAAAAAGATCACTCAAAATTCTCTGAGTCAACTTACTCCCCCCACTTTCCACTCCAAAACAAAATCCTCGCCCACTCTCATTATATGCTTCCACTCGCGCGAAATCGATTCAAACCTAACACTAGCACGGAGGTTTCCATCGAGAAAACCGCAAGCGTTCAGCCGGAGAAGTAGATAAGTGCCATGTGCATGCAAGGTGAAAAGCAAGAGGAAGGATCTCGAGTCGCATCAGAGACATCATGTCTCGAGTTTGCTCGATCGCGATCAAGCAATCATCGACAGAATGAGACAGAATCGAGGTCTTGCTTACTCGTTCGAGATCTCCCGCCAAGTTTCGTCGTTGAAGAGGACGGAACCATGATAAATGTAATAGAAAAATGTAATGTTATGCTCGTTCAAAGAGCACTTACAGTCCCGACCAAAAAAAAAGAGTACTTACAGGATCACTAAATATAACAAAATATTAATCGGAATCAATTAAGAGATATACATTAATTTTCTATATGTATCTAACTCTAACGTTCCCTCAAACTCAAAGTGATTTGAAAAACTCCACGAATATATTAGTAGTCTGTTTAGCGAATGAAGTAGAGGCAAGTCGAACAGCGCCACGAAGAACATTACATCGAAAGAAATGATAGTCTATTTCAATTTGCTTGGTTTATTCTTGAAAAACATCATTATGTGCTATCTGAATAGCATTTCGGTTGTCGCAATGAATTATTGTTCCGCTATGTTGACGCACTCCCACTTCCTCAAATAACCATCGTAACAATAATAACTAGGATGTTGTATCAACAAGAGCTCGATATTCTGCTTCTATACTAGAGCGAGCAACCGTGATTTATTTCTTGCTACGTATAAGATAATTGAGGTGCAAAAAAAAAAAACATTACCTGTAGTGAAGTGAGAACTTGAGTGTCACTAGCCCAGTCAGCGTTAGAATAAGTAGTCATCTCCAAGGCAGACTAAGCAAAAAAGTAAAGGCTAGGAAATAACTAGCCTTGATGTAGCGAATAATTCGAAGGACTGCAGCAAAATGAGTCATACGTGACACAATCATGTATTGATTAAACAATATGGACAACATTAGGCAATGTCCGATCGAGTAACAATGAGATATTTAAGATTGCCAACTAGCTGTCGTTAGAGTGTAAGATTCGCAAGAATAGCTTCATCTTTGGCCTTAAATTTGGCATTTATCTTGAGAGGAGTTATAACAACCTTGTCGTCGGTGAGTTCGACTCGAGAGATAAGATCGATGATATACATGGCTTGTGAAAGATAATAATGAGAGGAATCTGAACAAACTTCCAAGCTTGTGTTTTTTATTTATTTAAATTTTTAACAAACAGAAAAATGAAAAAACAAAGAAAAAGAGAGAAAAAATAAAATAAAAAATTAAATGACGAGAATGCATCTAACCAACTGATGAGAGACCCTTTTTTGAGACTGATATGACCACTTCAAGCCCTTACTTGAAACAACACACACTTCAGGCCCTTATTTGAAACAATGATGGCATTTCAGGCCCTTATTTGAAACAAGGTCCACTCATGCCCTTCTTTGAGAAAATGAGGACACTTCGAGTCCTAATTTGAAATTTTTTTCAAGAAAGAAAGAAAGAAAAGAAAAGAAAAGTCATGGACAAAATTGCCCCTGCTCTAGTCGTAGGCCGGCAAAGATTTAGGCGGCCAATGAGTTTAGGCCCTTATTTGAGATTAAATGGGCATTACTGAATTTTGTTCGAAATAAAGTCCACTTTAAACCATCTTTTAAGAAATTAAAAACACTTCAGGCTCTTATTTGAATTTTTCCCTATTTTTTCGTTCATTAGTTATTTAGCTATTTCATTGCTCCATTATTGTGACGCCCCAAAACGTCACGTGCGACACTTGTTTTTTTTATATTTATTATGAGCCTGCGGAAGCAATAGAACCATAATCACAACATACAATAACATACATATGCATCATTTGTCATTTACATTATTTCTTCACCATATCACCGTAATACAACCCACAAAAGACAACATTCCCCGGAAAAGGGTTGGTATTTCCTATCTCCACCTATCACAACCCCAACGATCCAAAATCTTGCCGATACATTACCGAACTATACCTATGGGTCGATCACCTCCCCTATCGACGGCTCGTCGGCAACATATTTTGGAGGACAGTCAAAACCTCTAAGCGGTCCCACCCAGACATCATCAGTAACAGTGTACCAAGCTATATACCGATGGGGAACCCA
This sequence comes from Lenwebbia sp. NSW1173648, assembly GCA_029784005.1. Lineage (NCBI taxonomy): Eukaryota > Viridiplantae > Streptophyta > Magnoliopsida > Myrtales > Myrtaceae > Lenwebbia > Lenwebbia sp. NSW1173648. The sequence continues at coordinate 15,723,395 of JARCGZ010000009.1, forward strand.
CTCGGTAAGTCCCACGTCGACCCACGCCGTAGTAGTACACTTAACATACGTAAAAACTACATTGGGCAACACCACAACTTCATATGTATACTCTACATGTGCTGGGGATCCAAATAATGGTGGCGGTGGAAGGGACATCCTACATATTTGAAAAATAAAAGTATGAGCCGAAGCCCAGCAAATGAAATCCCTAATTCTAAAGTAGAAGACCATCTTACCACTCAACCCGCAACAACAACAACATGAGCTCAAGACAGTACAAAATAATAACTTATGATGAGTGCATGAGTAATATTTCGTATCATGACATATCGTTGAAAGATCAATAACATTACATAATATCAATCATTCAAGTGCAAGCGGATAACGTCTTATATATTAAAACTATCACATAATATCACGTCGATCCACACAAATGAATTCATATTCGTCACTGGCCAGGACCATCTCGATTCACGAGGCATCTCGACTAATGAGGCATTGTCACCACCAACTCATGGGAAACGGAATCATACATACCCATTTGCCACGCCTCTTAGCCTATTCATCACAGGTGTCCTCTACATGAGCGAGGATGAATACACCACTGTACATCCGCGTGATGATGGCAATTTCTTAACATCATACCATGGCTACACGAACCATGTCATACCATGACTACATGAGCCATGTCGTCATAAAATTTCGTGTCATCTCAACCTTGTAGAGAATCGTAACATATGGTAGAACATTTGGCTAACTCTAGAGTCTAATACACATACTCATACAAGGGAATTTGCTCAATGGCGAATAGGTCGTGGCAAAGGTCTTTATCATATGGCAACATAACAACGATTAACAATAGTACCATAAACGCCACACATATCTCAGTAACTATAATTACAAATAATATGACGTTAATCTCTTGGCATTTTTCGTATATAACATGCCAATCGATTAGTTACGTACAATTCATATAATCCTTCCTTTTCTTTTCTCCAAGCTAATATCATTAGGTAGCAAACTTTTACAAAGTCTTTAATTCTTTATATGTATTGAACATTAGTTATTCCTACTCCATGATTAAGTAATTCATGTATGTTTCTTTTTGTTTGTAAATGTCCCTTGATTAAGTTCACTTTTACCACAAATGTGAAGAATCGTCATCTACGATTCCAAACTTTTAGAATTAGATTATTTCCCTAATAAAATTTCTCATTTGTATTATTGCCCATAAATTTCGATTTTCATGCAATGAAGCCATGTAAAATAAATTAAATACCAAAGGTTATTCTTTTGTTATCTAAGACCTACTAACATTTTATTTTCACTTTAGAGACACCACATACTTTACAAAACTATTAAAACAGCCCACTTTTACTTAATTTATACACTTTGCTCCAAGTTTAAATAGTTGGATACATTGCTTAAATTAAACAATTATCTCTAAAAATTAACTTAACCACCTAGCCTCATAAGATTCCTCAAGTTGTGAACAGTCCCCAAAACTTTCAGTATTTGCAGATTCGTCCTCCATCTTAGTGAAATTACAAATTTGCCCTTAAAGCTTCTAAACTCATTTTTTTATTACCGGTCTTGTTTTCTCTAGTTAATATTATTTACTAACCCACTAATTAACACTAAAACTCATTAAATAGTCATGTTAACAGCCCACTCTCACTTCTGTAAATTTCAAAATTACCCCTGAAATTTTCCAAAATTGACCAAAATACCCTTATTTTGCCTAGTTTCACCATTTTCACACCTTTCCCATTCAAGATGTAACAAAACCATTTAGTAATCTCACAAATACATCCAAGGCAAGTAGAAATATTTTAAATTCAAGTTTAACAATCACAATAACTTAACATACAACTATTGAAACCTAATCATACATAGAATAAAATCTAGCCTAATGAACAAACAACCAATCAACCAAGCTAAAGAGTACCAAATAGATCATTCTAGCTTAGTTCTTAGGGTTTTCACTTACCTTGAGTTAATCTTCAACAAAGCAAGCCCTTAATCACCTTGAAATCAAATAGATACTAAAATTAACAACTCTTATTCTTTGGAAAATAACAAAGATAACTTGGAAAATTGAAGTTCATGAATATACCTTATGAGACACTAGATTAAAGGTGAGGGTTTTGAATTTTGTTTGTCTTGAAAGAGCTTTCAAGTAGAAAATTTTGAGTAGATGAAGAAGGTTCACGTAGGAAATGAAAAAGAGAAAGAATATATTTATTTCTTGTTCTTCTACAATTATTCCATATTGAAGAGTGACTTCAAGTCACATTAATTATCTAGAGTTAAAAATAATCATGTCTTTTAACTTGGGTTAATAGTAGATATAAAGTCACTAGGGTTAAAAAGTTTATGTCATGCATGATATCATCAAAGCTAGGTTCAATGGATTCAATTAGGGCATGTGGCAATTAACTAGGTGGAAATTAGGCCATTTGGTAAACTAGGGAGGTGACAAATGTCATGATTTAGGGTAAAAGATTGAGATATGAGGTTATTTTGAGTAGATGCTTTACATTGCGGTAAATAAATAGGGAAATCGGTATCCGTTTGAAATGCCGATAAATCAAAAAATTATTTTGAAACCACTAAAATTATTACCAAAAGGTATAGAATACTAGAGACATCTAAACTCAGTAAAATTTTAATAATTGAAAATTATTTGATACGTATTCAGGAGCGTATCAATGCCCATTGACATTTAATATACTAATTTTATTCCTCAATAACTCTCGCTAACTTAATATCTTAAATATTATAAACTACAATTACAATTCGGATGTCATAATTATACTTTCACTCTTTAATTTTTTTTTCCTAAAATGAATATCAACTAGTAAGAACTAATAATATATCAAAATAATTTATTAAGCATTACGAGAAGAGAAAATTCTAAATATGGGCATGAAGTGTTCTCAATTTCTCAAATAAGAGCATGAAGTGGAACTTGTTTCAAATAAAGGCCTGAAAATGCCCTTATTATTTAAAGAAGAGCCTAGCCAAATGGCATTTTCGTTATTTACTTTTTAAAACTTTTTTTCTTTGTTCTTTTTTTTATTTCCTTTTCTTTTCCTTTTTTCTTTTTTCTCTCCCCCTCTCTCGGCAATCGCAGGCCTCAGGCGAGGGCCGCCCTCGTCGTGTCCAGTGACAGCGACCCTCGCCCTCTACCTGGGCTGTTGCCCTCAACTGCGTCGAGTGAGGGTAGCCTTTGCCTGGGCAGGCGAGGGTTTTCCTCGCCAGATCCGGCAAGCTAAACCTCGCTCGACACAGGCCTCCCCAGATTCGCGAGGCAACCCGCGCCCTCCGCCTGGGCTTTTGCCCTTGCTGGCGTCGGATGAGCTTTTTCTGCATTATATGTGACAGCAGTGGAAGATCATCGCTTGGAATAGAACTTGGCGACGAAGTCTTCTGATCTAATTCCGATATGTACTCACTCGACGTCGGCGAGGGTTGCCCTCGCACTCGCCTGGGCTGGCGAGGGTTGCCTCGCCAGATCTGGCAAGAAAAGCCCTCACCTAGGCGGGTGAGGGCTACCATAACCCAATGCCGACGAGGGCAACAGCCCAGGCAGAGGGTGAGGCTTACCATCGCCGGATCTGGCGAGGGTTGCCCGACACCGAAAGAAAAAGAAAAAAGATAACAAGGAAACAATTTAGCCCTTGCCCTTCGCCTGGGCTGTTGCCCTCCCAGATCCGGCAAGGTGACCCGAGCCCAACGTCGGCCTCGCCAGCCCAGGTGAGGGCAACCCTCGCCGGTGTCTGGTGAGCTTTTTCTATGTTATATGTGACAGCACTAGAAGATTGTCTTTTGGAACAAAACTTGGCGACGAAGTCTTCTGATCTAATTTCGATATGTACTTGCTCGAAGTCGGTTGCCTCGCCGGATTTGGCACGCCGGCAAGGGTCGCCCTGCGTCAGCCCAAGCGAGAGCAGCCCTCGCCTAAGGCCGGCGATGGCTGGGGAAGGGGGAGAGGAAAAAGAAAAAGGAAAAAGAAAAAAAAGGAAATCATAAAAAGAAAACTTGGGAAAAAAACTAAATGACAAAAATGCTCTTCGGTCAAGCCCTTCTTTGAAACAATGAAAGCACTTCATGTCCTTATTTGAAATAAGATCCAACTCATGCATTTATTTGAAAAAATAATGACACTTCAGGCGTTTATTTGAAATTTTCTCTTATGAGAATTTACGTGCAAGAGCATGTCCACTATGAACGGTAATGATATGCGGTTGCTAGTAATAATTTTGCAATTTCATACTGTACAAAATTTCGATAACTTGTATTAACCGCGTAGTAAAGAATCTATAGTAAAGAAGAAATAGTTATCAAGCCGTCCATCAAGGGGGAGTAAATTAACTCCATTGTATATACAAGTTTTCTGAAAATAACGCCACACATAAAACTCGTGTAGAGTACAATTTTGAATGAAATGGAGAAAAAGACTTTGTAAGTGCTTGAATAAGCTAAATGGCTACCTATTTATAATTTTAAGAGATATGTTCATTAGAAGTCCTACAACTTGTCACGAATGTGCAATTGAGTCCTAAAACTTGCAAAAAGTGCAATCGAGTCCCTCCGTTAATTTCGTCCACTTTGGCTAACGAAAAATATCAACGTGAATTTTTTGAATATTTTATCTCTCCTACATGGAGATGACGTGGCTAAAACGACGTCATTTAGGCCAAAATCTTAATGTAATTTTTACTTAAATTAATTAAAAAATATGCTAAAATAAAAAATAAAAAAAATTGCAGTAGAAGAAGAATGCAGAACCAGCGATGAGGCTTCACCTGACCACCACCGCAAAGGGTCGGTGATGGTGGGAAAGGGGTCGCCAGGGGTCGCTGGTGGTAGGGGTCTCTTTTCCATGGATGTTTAACCCAAGCTCTGTTTTCCTGCTTCGATTGCCATCGTGATGATGATGACTATTAGCAATCTCTTCTATGTCTTCATCTACACTGTGGTATCGTTGTTCCTGCTCCGTCTTCTTCTTCGCAAGACGGGACCTTTCCACCTCCTGAAGCGATGGTGGAGATCGACCCAGGATTGGTTCTATGTCTACCAGGCCATTGTCGTGACCCACCTCGAAGAGGAGATGGGGTTTAGGGGTGATTACCGATCTCTAAGGATTCGCAGCGATCTGTAAATCGGTTTGGACCCTCCCAAGTCCTACCTCACGCAACGGTGAGATTTAAGAATCGAGTTCGACCTTAGATGCGGTCGGGTGACATGTGCATAGGTGTACATGCTTTTGGAGTCGCCATCGATCTTTGGGGAAAGTAGATCGGAAACCTTGTTAGGCAGTGAGAGCAGCCATACGACTCTAACGGAACCAGAGATTTGCGATCGGGGACTTAGTTACGCAAACGTTGCTATTGTCGCCCTTTCGATACCTAAGTTGAATGATTTTCCTAACTTAGAGTTCATGCAGATGAATCGAAGTGAGGAAGTCCTAAAATCTAGGAGTTCATGTAGATGAGAATATCTAACATATCAATCACAAATAGTAAAGATAGGTGCACAAATCAAGGAACCATGAACATGCGAATAAAACGCATCAAATCAATAAATGGCATCTCTAGTAAAGCCCTAAAGGCTTAGAGAATGGATGGATTAAGGTTTGGAAGGAGTTTGGAGATAATTTGGAGACAATTTACCCAAAGGGGCAAAATTATTATTTTTGAAGGGATTATGAACCCAAATTTTCGAAAATAGGATTGGGCGGTTGAATGAGCCCATTTCCTAATTTTCGAGATTTTTCTGGATTTTCTGGATTTTTAAGAACGATTTACCCATGAGGGGCAAAATCATCATTTCAGGAAGCAAAGGAAGGCGAAGTCATCAAAAATGGGGTTGTCCAGTTGAATGGACCCATTTCACAGATTTTGAGATTTTCTGGAATTTTCAGAAATTTCCCTAGACAATTTGCCTGTAATGGGTAAAATCGTCATTTTGGAAACAATGAGAGGGAAACATTTGCAAAAATAGGATTGGCCAGTTAAAATGACCCATTTCCTAATTTTGAGATTTTTTTGGAATTTTTTAGAATTTTTTTATGAATTGTTCGATTTTTTTTGGATTTTTAAAATCATTTTCCGATTCTTTTTATTAATTTCCAAATTTTTATTATTTTCGGGATCGGGTCGAGTTGACCCTGCCCATGCCTCCCGGGCGCCCGACCCATACCGAAAGGGTCCCAGGTCGGTCTACAAAACGACGCCATTTTTGGTATTTTTATTTGTATTTTCGAATTTTTGAAATTTTTTTTATTGAATTTTCGAATTTTCCCACTCTTTCTGATCAAAGGGTCCTAGTGATCACACGTGGCAAGATCTCAACCGTTAGATCAGAAAATAATTTTTTATTATTAGAAATTGTTTTGGACGGCTAAGATCGTGACGCGTGGCCAAACCTGGGCCACACGATCACAAAATATTTTTTTATTTTCGAAAATTCATTATAATTTTGAAAAATGATTTTTTTATTTCCGAAAATTTTCATATCTCGACACGTGGCTCAATGACCACCGTCAGATCTGGAATTTTTTTTATTAATTTCGAAAATCAATTTTTTAATTCAAAAAATGATTTTTAATTTTGAAAAATCCAAGATTACGCCACGTGGTCAAATCGTGGCCGTTCGATCGGGTTTTTTTTATATAGGAAGTCCTTTGCTGACGTGGCTGCCACGTCAACGTTGACTCGGTCAACGACGATTGACCTAGTCAACCCTTGTTGGGGAAGACGATGAACAGCGCCGCCAGAGGCACTGTTCTGACCGAAACTTCCGGCGAAGCCTCCGGAAATGCTGAAACTGAGCTTAAAATTCTCATTTCTGCGCTTAAACTTACTAAAAACGACTGGCTAACATCCCTAGACTTAAATGAAGCCACGAAAACCCAGCCGGAGCCTCTAGAGATCAACTACAGCTGACAAAAAAATTTTAGATTTCGACAAACACTAAACTCGCATGCTCAACGTTGTCCTCCACAAGAAATTGATCGAAGAGCATCTAAAGAGATCCAAGAGACTTACCTGACGCTCCACAAAGCTCGATTCAGCTCGAGATGAGCTTGCAAGCTCACGGTCCGTCCGGGAAGGTATAGGGATTGGTCAAGAGGTTGCAGAGTTTTTAGGCACTACCGATGTGATTGAGACAGTCCCTCGCGTTCCCTGGATCAAGATGAAGCTCCTAGACCGATCAACGTGGCTTGGCGTGGCCTAGATAGCTCTGAAAATCCTCTCAAAGTCTCGGGTCCAAGCTTCTTTTATGGCGATTTTCTTGACTTCCAGAGAGTCTTTCTCTCTCTCTATCTCTCATTAATCAATCTCCCTCTAGAATCCGTTACCGATCTCCCCTAACTGAATGCAGATCCACCCGTGTTAAAACTAAACCCAGATCTGTTATGGCCGGTTTCTCTTTTTTTTTTTTCCTCCTGCGCGCTTATGGTGAAGGAAGATGAACAGTAGTCAGGTCGGATCCGTCTGACCCGACTGAGGATGCATGATTCTTGTCCACTTAGGCTTGACAATGGCCAAATTTTTTCAAATTAAAGCCATAATTGGATTCTATGACATGAATAGCATCTAAGAATGTGATTTTTGTGAAAAATTTGCTTGAAATTGTGCAAAACCCCCAAATTTTAGGTTTGACCCGAAAATGAAATCTGCTTAATCCGAACCCTAAATGGCCAAATCGGACCAAACCGACCCTACCAATGGATTCATAAAGGTGAAAAACCTATGGATAAAGGTTTATTTGTGGATGGGTTCTTACTTAGAGTGCCCAATTTGAGTTTACTTGAAACCCGGGGACTAAATTGAAAAGATTTTTGTCATTTATCCAAATTGCTCAATCTAAAAAATTTATTGGACCAAAATGCAATTGAAGGTATGGGGATAAAATGTCATAACTAGCCCAAAGTGAGAAAAGCACTAGAAAAGACTCAATTTGTGATTTTTGGAAAATCAGGGACCTAAATGCAAAAATCTGGAAAAGTAGGTTCCCGATTAAATTTTTGAATTTTAAAGTGACCAAAATGCAATTGGAATCAAAAAAAGACTAATGACTATTTTTTCGTATTTTTCTGGTCACAAATGTTATTTTTTGTTATTTTTTGGCTATTTTCTAATTAAAAGAAATTCCAAAAATTCGAAAAAAAAAATTCGAAAAATATTTTTTGTTCAAAATTGGTTCCTTAGGCTTTGCCAAGACTTCCAAAGTTGATTTTCAAATTTTATGAATTTTTATTGTAGTTTTAAATATTTTTCTAAGGAAAAACTGATTAAAAACAAGGTGTCAACAGCTGCCCCTCTTTGGGAACGATCTCGGTAGAGATTATTCTCAAAGACAATGTGACATCTGAGTTTTAATCGACTCGACTAGGAAAGAAAATGAGAAGGCCACGACACTTGATCCAAAACCTTCTCATGAAAGCTCTAAGTCCGATTCAGATCTTTCCATCTAATGATATGAGAGAGATCAGAGAGAGAGAGAGATTTACCTAACACTTATCTGCCTATTGTGTGGCTGTTGCCTGACGTGAATGCTATTTGAAAAGATACCTAAAGATTCATTCTAAGAATACCCCATGAAGGTTAAGCTCTGACCCGTATGATAGGTCAACTCATAATAGAATTTCTAAACGAAGAATTCTAAAGAGGACTCATCCTATCAAAAAGACTCGCTTGAGTGGTGCCTGCGATTCAGGACTTGAGAGTGGATCATCCAATAAGGAGTCACCAAGGATTACCTAAATGTCACCTTTTGGGTAGGCAGAAGAGGTACAGACTCATTTCGTTCGTCAACAAGGAAATACCCTAATGTCGTTTTTTAGGGTGAACAGAAGAGGTACAGACTCATTTCGTTCGTCATCAAGGAATTACCCTAATGTCGCTTGTTAGGGTGTATAAAAGAGGCGCAGACTTAATTCTAGATCATCCTAATAAAAGGATTCACTAAGGATTACCTAATGAGGTATTCTAAGTATTTCAAAAAGAGCTTCAACAATATTCTAAAATCTTAAGAAGAATGAACGACCCTACAACTAGGGCGTACTAGAGATCATACGATACTTCTTGAAAGAATTGCAGTATGATGTAGGAGGTTATCCGAGACATCTTGCGACATACATAGGTGATCAAAAATCCCTTGTGGGGAGAAATTTTGAATCAAATGATTTGAAATTACCAAAAGAGTTTGGTTAAAATATCAATTGGAGTACTCTCATCAAAGAGGACTTTTTACAATCTCTCAACAATGGCTTTAGATTCCCATTCGATGGGGAAGATACTAATGAGGCACTCAAATGATCTCTCAAAACCTAACATCTAGAATTTCGGGACTATTCGCAGTGTATATACTCTGATTGATCAGAAAAGGTCTTTTGAGGGACCGTAAGGTTGGTTTGGTCAAAGGTTTTCACAATGGATATGCACTTTGAGGCCAAGAATAGAATATATTTCAGAATATCATCTTCGGGTCTACAAGTCAAGAACCTAAAAGATAAGACAAGACAGGATTGTACTTACTCCTTTAAGCAGTAGCTTCGTGCGTGAAATTCCATGTTAGCTCGAAACACCTCGATCAGAAAAATCTTCGAAAAGGGCTGTATCGTTGGCTTTGGATAGGCTTGAAAAGACTAAATTTTAGGCAAGAGGGGTATGAACGGTTGGCGACCACTTTTGCATCATTACCGACTCTCAATATCCACTGGGGATGACTTTTTACTTGTGACTTAGGAGTCCCTTGAACATTCGTCTTTCGAGTCTAGATACTCTTTCTTTTCTCTCTTGTTTTGTTTTGGCAGATTTGCGTTTGATGTAGTTATCATGCTCTTGAATGCATTTCAACTCTTATCATTTTTCAACGAAGGACTTTGTCCTTACTTTTACCAGGCTCTTTGCTTTTGCTAGCCCTTAAATTCAACTGATTTTTGCATTTCGACTCTTTTTGACTCGAGCTATAAGGAATTTCTCAAAATTACCACGATGTCATCCCATCTTTTCGGTAAATCACGTGCCTTGCCCAAGTGTAGGGAGGTAATCACCAACGGGGCTTAGAAATGAAGATTTTAGGCTCAAGTTGGCTTAACAAAAGTTAAAGTGTGTAGGATAGAGAAACAAACTGCTCTTCCTCACTTCAAGACATTTCGAGTTTCCATGAGATGTCACATGAAGTTATCACAAAAAGGTTGATGCAAGTTAGCACAATAAAGTTTTTCTTAATCTTGTTCTATAAGACATCTACTGATGAACCTCCAATTTGCCCCATTGTGGAGTGGTTCTTGACAAGGTTGTTCCAAAAAACTTCCTTTTAGGCTCGGATGGGCTAGTAAAAGATAACATACGTGTTTGGGATAATGAAATGAATGCCTTTCTTCACTTCAATGCATGTAATCACTGCGAATGATCCCTACGTCCATAGATCGATGTTTTACTCTCAATTCTCACTCCACTCATCTCTCGAGTGTGTACGTGACGTGTTTGGATAAGGTTTGCCTCTCTTCATCTGAGAAAACATCCTTTTGAACAGTTAAAACATCTCTTATTGGAAAAATTCATTTCATTTTCTTCAAAATTCACCATTCGTGGGAATTTGCGATGCACCATGCATATTTCAATCATGCTCGGATATCCTTCAGACTTTTTTAGCCATGAATGCTAATGGAATGATTCGCGAATATTTGACATTTTACTTTGGACTTTGAGATTTGAGATTTTCTAGACTCTCGAACATCTCTGAACCCTAGAGAATGAACCCTAGAGAAAATAGAATACTCATCCATTCAATTTGACGATGATTTCCACTTGCCATGGCCATGATCCCTGGGGAAATCAAAGAAAGAGTTAAAATGGATCTTAAAATCCAAAGGGATCAAGATAATACCGTTTCGTCTCTGCACATGATTCTTTGGATCCCAAATGGTGCCCTGCCAAAGAGAACAAATCATCTGATGAGTGTATGACACAACAAGTAATATTGGAACAAATACATTTCACCTATTTTTGTGAATCTATATCAGTGAGCTCCTTTCTCCACTCAAATTGCCTTTCGGTTCAGGGATTTCCTTTCGGCACGATGACCCCCGTAAAGATCAAATATTAAGTGTTAGTTCGTGTTCCCAAATTCAAGATAAGTTGGAACGATACTACCTTACTCTTGATTGTGCATTCCAATCTGAACGTCAATGTATAGATCGTAGAAACCTGATATCTACTCAGAGACTTGGAATTGTTAGATGTTCTAAAACTTTTGGACTCTTTTAAGTTTTGAAGAGGAATGGGTACTTACCTGACTGCCATGGCGACGACCCCTGTAAAGATTAAAGGGAATGTGTCAGTGTGCGTTCTCAAATTCGAGACAAATTGGAACGATACAACTTACCCTTGGTTATACACTCCAATCTAAAGGAGAGTGCACGGGTTGTGGAAAATTGCAATTTACTCAACAAGATAGGATTGTTAGGTGTTCTATGACCTCTGAATTCCTTTGAATTTTAAGGGAAAGAGATACTTATTTGCCTGGTCCGGCGATGAATCTTTTTTTTGTATGCGTCTTTGGGAGTCTTTGACTCTTTTCACCTCGTAGGTTTGCATTGAAAAAGATCTCTTCATTAGGTTGTGCTAGGCATTGTCTATTGCTCTTCATCCGAAAAGCTCGCATTGCCATGAACTGTATTTGCTCGACAGCCGCGAATCCCTTTAGATGTGTTCCTTGATGCTCTTGCCATTTCCTATTCAAGAAATAAGGAAACTCACATCAGAATTCATATTAGAGAATGTGATATGGAGGCGACACATTTTACTCTCCACTTAATCAAAGATCATTCCTTGGGTTTTTTATTTCCCAACGTTGGTATTTCTTTCAATGATATGGGCCAACTCTTTTCTTCGAGTTCTCTTGAGCGCCAATGATTTCCCTTTCACTTGAGTCCATACTGACAACTTCGAGGTTTTACTCTGATGTGAATGACTTTTGTCGAATCCATTCATTCAAACTTTGTAGGCATTGCTCACCAAAAAACTTGTACCACATCCGTTTGAAAGGTGATCATTTCCTTTGCGTCTATTTGGCTTTTGGAAAGGAAGGATCTTGTTTCCATATCCAGTCGCACCAATGATCCACTTGCCCCAGTTAAACGCCTCAGTGCTTTTTTCACATTCATTGCCCGATTTGGAACATCCCTTGTTTGGAGTTTTCATTTCTTTCTTCTTGTTTACCCCCTTTGAGGTGTTGTATTCTCAATGTTTGAGGTAATTGTCCTTTCCAGGCGTCTTGTCACTTGTCATCTCCCTCATGACGTCCTCCCTTCATCGGAGCCCATGATGATATCTTATCGACACATTCCTTCTTTTTTCGAGTGTCGACGTTTTCCTTTAATTGAGTCCATTTCCATATTTTATACTGATATGTACAATTTCTATCAAATCCTTCCATTCGTGCTTAACGGTGTTGTTCACGAAAAGACCCTCGGCCACATCAACAATCCATTTGCCCCAGTCAAGTGGTATCTGCCTCAACTAAATGGCTTGGTATTTTTTCACATCTTCTTGCAATCCCCTGTCCAATTTGGGATATCTTTTATTTGGATTTTCATGTTTCTCTTTACTTTGGGATGTTGTGTTTGTGACACTTGAGGATATCGTCTTTTTCAGGCATCTTGCCCTAGTAGGACATGTCTTGCTACTTGCCACCTCCTTTACGATGGGTTTGATAGCTTTTGCCCCAATATGTTCTTTGGTGAGGAAGGAAAAGATTTTGCCCCCAAATTAATCTTTTGGTGGAAAGAGAATGATTTGCCCCTCCTTGTTGATTCCACTCATCTATCTCAACTACCTAAGTCATTGACTATTTTCATATGTTCCAATAAATACGGCTTAACAAGTTAGTTCATATACGAAATGCTTCCATCGGAATGGCTACATTTACCTTCACGAGGTGTCGCTCTTTGAAATGTTCTGCAAGAACCACTACGTAAGTGAAATCAAAGCTTATGCATGGGGTTTGAAATCATTTTCAAAAAACCGTGTTAGAAGACACTTAGACAATCAAACGTCGGATTTTTTTTTTCTCATTCTCGGTAATGGTCAATCTTGAAATGAGAAGACATATCAAGAAACAATTCCCAAAGCTTGGCTTCTTCTTGACATTTCAATGTCAAGAATGGCTTTTGTGACAAACATATTTGCATGTTCATTTTCAAGAAAACACCGGAAGTTCCTTCTTATTGAAATATCTCAAATGATTTGATTTGGTCTTACGGAAAAGGATACTTACCTACCCCTCGGTAGCTTGACAACCCTGTAAGAATGAGAAGAGATGTGTCAATTAAAGACCTTTAGGCAATGAAAGATTTGGAGCGATACAACCTTACCGTTCATTTGCACTCGTGTCAGCGTCCGTGACAAGTGAAGACGACTTACATCTATTCGATCGTTCGTTAACTCTTCTTTTGAGAATCATTTAGAACCTGCCACATGGTGACTTGGCAACTTCCTCAATCGCTTTCGTCTTTGAAGTATTTAATGTTTCCCTATTAAGAAAAATGATGAAATATGTCAGTAAAAGATTATGAAGGGTAAAGTGGAATTGATACGAGATTACCCTTCTTTCACTTTCCTTTGCCTCGAATTTTCGGCACCCTTAAAAAGGAATACACACATAAATGATGTATGCATGATATGCATGATGCAAGTGATCTAAAGTGATCCATGTTCGCAACGAAAAATGGCTTTGTGGCCCACACTATATTCCTAGAAGGCATTTCTTTATTGCATATGACAATCTACAAATTTCAAACTTTTTTCTTCTCAAATGTTCTTTTTCAAAGAGCCTTCTAATTGATAAAAAAAAAATTCAAGTTTTCTCGAAGATTTTGTTCACAAATTGAGCCCATTAAGATGCTCGTGAACTCATCCATTCTAAATGCATGTTCAAGATGAAGTGAGAAGGGTACTCCCTGTTTTGTCATTTGAAGGCATTGTTCATTGGGTGTCTCGCCTCTATTTATCGTCTGCGAAGAAAAAGATAGGAAAAATTATTTCCACACTTGACTGAAAGTTATTTAGGAATGATACGTCCTTTTTCATCAAAACGGATGGCTCAGCGTCATTCTCCTTCTTAGTTTGAAGTGTTGTTGCTATGGCCAAACACATTTCGTATTCAACAAATAAACTCCATTCTATTATGCTTCATGGGTGATAACCACCACTTGGGCGACTTGCCCCAGTTAACACCTACGGAAAGAAAAAGAAACATGTTATTCCTGTTCTTAACTAGATTGAATTCAGGAATAGTGTACACCCTTTTGCAATGAATATAATGTCTTTGCCCCCAACACGTTTCTCAGGTAGGGGAAGAAGTGATTTGCTTCTTAGTTAAATGCCCCACATGGAGTTGGACGACTTAGCCAAATGTAGTTCCATTGTGTTGGACATCAGTTCTTTAAAGTGTCGATCATCCTTTGTCATGTCTGCTTGTGGACCTCCACTCATTATTCTTCAATTGGCGATCGCGCCATGTTGCATTCACCTCAAGTTTTGAGGGTCTAAACTTGAGTCTTTTTAAAATAGATGGATGTCAACCTCAAACAATCCCTTCATTTTACGTACATGGCGAAAGGGATGAACAAGTCAATTGTTGCACAAAAAGCTCTAATTGGAACGATCACAGATTTACTATCCCCAGAACGTATTTTCCAAGCGTCCATCATTTTGAACATCAGAGATGGAGGAATGTTTCTCGGCGTTCCCATTCTTTTTTTGTCATCACCTACAAGTATGAATAATCATATCAGTTCATAAACAAGTCAACTTAATTTGGAACGAATACATCCTTTTCAATTTGGAGAGCGTTGCTCCAAACTAGATTGCCCCTTCTTCATGTCGTTTCTTTTCATCTTGTAGGGAATATAATTTTTACCTCCTTAGCTTTTGACCATTTTGACAATCATCTTGCATATGGTAGGATAAAAGGATTTCAACAAACGACCGTTGTGTACACCCTGCCAAAGGGAGACAAAATTAGTGTTTGAATGAAAAAAAGATCTTTCGATGAGGTCGCCTCTTATAATAAAAATGAAGCGACGATACATATCCCATAATCCCTATTTATGGAAATTTGATATTCGCCAAGATTTCATAGTAAGACGAGACATCATTTAAAGATTGATCCGCGGTCATCAATGGAACGTCCATCCAATTTCAAAAGTTCTTTACACAAATATGGGCATTAATCTTGAAAGATTGCTTTGTGACATTTTTCTTGTAAGAATGATGTAATTCTTGTTTAAGAAACCATTACACAAAATATGATTTGAATCTGATTGGAAATGTGATTTCAATTTTGTGCCCCCGAAACTAATTTTGACTTGAAAGAATTTATAGTCAAAATGTCATCTTAAACCCACAATTGAAAAATAGACAAACAATTTGCTCCATAGGGATGGGTAAGAGGTATTTGAAGTGCATATTCAAGATTTATTATGAAAAGTAATCGCTAGAAATTCTCAATTGTAAGTGTACAAGCCTAGGGCATTCGATTGATTCCCGCGAATTTCCAACAATGAAATTTCAATCGAAAGAGGACAAGTAAAGGGAGATATCATACTTACAGTGATCGGCGAGAGAGACTTTACTGTTTCTTTCTTCTTCTTTTTTTAGGTATACCAACCGTCCACGGACATGAGCATGAGACAAGTGAGGGTAAGACTCTAAAAATCAAAAGAAGGGGTATGGAACCTAAGGCCAAAGCACCCTCCCAAGAGGGTTAGAAATCACCAACCAAGATCATGAGTGGGAATGAATACGAAAGTCTCAAGTCAAACACAAGATCCTTTCGTAATCTTTCCCTATCTAAGGTAGACCTAAGGGTGGTCGCAGTCGAGGTTTGACCATAGGTGTGTGCGAAGTGTCGTGACAGCCAAAATGCAGTAACATGCACATCAGTTTATATCAAAACATCGCTTCAATAAGTGCATACATAAACATATATCCCAAACTCCGACCTATAGAAAACAAGGTTAACATAGACTCCACCCCTTATTTCTCCAATCTGCAAAAATATCTAATACAGTGGTTAGCGTATGTACCTCACCTTCAAGTGCATCTGCAGAAAATCAAGTTAGAAAAATGCTCAACTTTTTAATCGGCTCAAGTCCACTTAAGGTTTAAAAATCAAGTCCCCAGTGGAGTTGTAAAATCTATTGCGACCCACCTCGAAGAGGAGATGGGGTTTAGGGGTGATTACTGATCTCTAAGGATCCGCGGCGATCTGTAGATCGGTTTGGACTCTCCCAAGTCCTCACCTCACGCGACGGCGGTATTTAAGAATCGAGTTCAACCTTATGTGCGGTCGGGTGACATGTGCATAGGTGTGCATGCTTTCGGAGTTGCCACCAATCTTTGGGGAAGGTAGATCGAAAATCTCATCAGGCGGTGAGAGCAGCCGTACGACTCTAACGGAACTAGAGATTTGGGATCGGGGACTTAGTTACGCAAACGTTGCCATTGACGCCCTTTCGGTACCTAAGTTGAATGATTTTCCTAACTTAGATTTCATGCAGATGAATCGGAGTGAGAAAGTCCTAAAATCTAGGAGTTCATGCAGATGAGAATATCTAACTTATCAATCACAAATAGTAAAGATAGGTGCACAAATCAAGGAATCATGAACGTGTGGATAAAATGCATCAAATCAATACATGGCATCTCTAGTAAAGCCCTAAAAGCTTAGAGAAAGGGTGTATTAAGGTTTGGAAGGAGTTTGGAGATAATTTAGAGACAATTTGCCCAAAGGGGCAAAATTGTCAATTTTGAAGGGATTAGGAACCCAAATCATCGAAAATAGAATTGGTCAGTTGAATGTGCCTATTTCCTAATTTCTTAGATTTTTCTGGATTTTCTGGATTTTTGGGAACGATTTGCCCATGAGGGGCAAAATAGTCATTTCAAGAAGAAAAGGAAAACGAAGTCATCAAAAACGGGGTTGGCCAGTTGAATGGACCCATTTCCCAATTTCTGATATTTTCAGGAATTTTCAGAAATTTTCCGAGACAATTTGCCCATAATGGGCAAAATAGTCATTTTAGAAAGAATGAGATGGCAAAATCGTCAAAATAGGATTTGCCAGTTAAAATGACTCATTTCCTAATTTTTGAGATTTTTCGAGATTTTTAAATATTTTTTGGGATTTTTTTTCAAGTTTTTTGGAATTTTTTTTATGAATTTTCCAATTTTTTTGGATTTTTAAAATCATTTTTTGATTCTTTTTATTAATTTCCCAATTTTTATTATTTTCTGGACTGGGTCTAGTTGACCCGGCCCACGCCTCGCGGGCGCCAGGCCTAGACCAAAAGGGTCTCGGGTCGGTCTACAAAACTATGCCGTTTTTGGTATTTTTATTTGAATTTTTGAAATTTTTAAAATTTTTTATTGAATTTTCGTATTTTCCCGCTATTTTTTATCTAAGGGTCCCAGTGATGACATGTGGCAAGATCTCAACCGTTAGATCAGAAAAGAACTTTTATTTTCAGAAAATGGTTTGGACGGCTGAGATCGTCACGCATGGCCAAACCTGGGCCGCGCGATCACAAAATATTTTTTTTATTTTCGAAAATTAATTATAGTTTTGAAAAAAAGATTTTTTATTTTCGAAAATTTCCAAATCTCGACATATGGCGCAATGACCACCGTTGGATCTGGAATTTTTTTTATTAATTTCGAAAATCAATTTTTTAATTCGAAAAATGATTTTAAATTTTGAAAAAGAAAAATCCACAATCGCACCACGTGGTCAAATCATGGCCGTCCGATCAATTTTTTTTATCAGAACACCTCTTCTAATGTGGTTGCCACGTGGCGCCACGTCAGCGTTGACTCGGTCAACGACAGTTGATCGAGTCAACCCTTGCCTGGGAAGATGATGAAGGCACTCTTCCGACCGAAACATCCAGCAAGGCATTCGGAAATGCTGAAACTGAGCTTAAAATCCCTGTTTCTACGCTTAACCTTACTAAAAACGACTGGCTAACATCCCTAGACTTAAGTGAAGCCACGAGCCGGTGCCTCTAGAGATCAACCACAGTCGACAAAAAATTTCCAGATTCCGATAAACACTAAACTCGCATGCTCAACGTTGTCCTCCACAAAAATTGATCGAAAAGCATCTAAAGAGATCCAAGAGACTTACTTGATACTCCACAGAGCTCGATTCAGCTCGAGATGAGCTTGCAAGCTCACGGTCCATCCGCGAAGGTATAGGGATTGGTCAATAGGTTGCAAAGTTTTTAGGCATTGCCGACGTGATTGAGACAGTCCCTCGCGTTTCTTGAATCAAGACAAAGCTCCTAGACCGATCAGCGTGGCTTGGCGTGGCCTTGATAGCTCTGAAAATCCTCTCAAAGTCTTGGGTCCAAGCTTTTTTTTATGGCGGTTTTCTTGACTTCCAAAGAGTCTTTCTCTCTCCTCCCTTGCTCTCTTTCTATCTCTCTTCAATCTCTCCCTTTAGAATCTGTTATCGATCTCCCCTAACTGAATGCAAATCCCCCCACCCCCATGTCAAAACTAAACCCGAATCTGTTTTGGCCAGTTTCTCTTCTTTTTTTTCCTCCTGCGCACTTATGGTGAAGGAAGATGAACAGCAGTTGGGTCAAATCGGGTCGGATCCGTCCGACTCGACTAACCCGGATGCATGATTCTCGTCCAATTAGACTTGACAATGACCAAATTCCATCAAATTAAAGCGATAATTGGATTCTATGACATGAATAGCATCTAAGAATGTGGTTTTTGTGAAAAATTTGCTCGAAATTGTGCAAAACCCCCAAATTTTAGATTTGACACGAAAATGAAATCTGCTTAATCCGAACCCTAAATGGCCAAATTGGGCCAAACCGACCCTACCAATGGATTCAGAAAGGTGAAAAAAACTATGGGTAAAGGTTTATTTGTGGATGGGTTCTTGCTTAGAGTGCTCAATTTGAGTTTAATTGAAAATCGGGGACTAAATTGAAAAGATTTGTGCCAGTTTTCCAAATTGCTCAATCTGAGAAATTTATTGGACCAAAATGCAATTGAAGGTATGAGGATCAAATTTCATAACTAGCCCAAAGTGAGAAAAGCACCAGAAAAGACTCAATTTGTGATTTTTGAAAAACTAGAGACATAAATGCAAAAATCTGGAAAAGTAGGTGCCCGATTGAATTTTTGAATTTTAAAGTGACCAAAATGCAATTGGAATTAAAACAATACTAATGACTATTTTTTCGTATTTTTCTGGTCATAAATGTTATTTTTCTTATTTTTGGGCTATTTTCTAATTAAAATAAATTTCAAAATTTCGAAAAAAAATTTTGAAAATTATTTTTTGTTCAAAATTGGTTCCTTAGGCTTGGCCAAGGCTTCCAAAGTTAATTTTCAAATTTTATGAATTTTTATTGTATTTTTAAAGATTTTTCTAAGGAAAAACTGATTAAAAATCAAGTGTCAACAGCTCTCATAGTCCCTGAATTCAACGACACCATGCAAGAGAACCCCCTCTATGGTAGAGTCTTCGCCTACCTCAACTCTCTCCCTTCCTTTGGAGGAGTCCGATTTCACCAACCTCTTCTCATCCTCCTCCACCTCGACGACCTCGCCTACCTCAGCGAGGGTTGCCGGCCCTTGGTCGGGCCCGTCGACCACTTCCCCACCATTATCGGCCCTCGCCGCTGGTTATGTGTTCTTCCTCTGCTGCGTTATTTTTTTCTTTTTCTTTTTTAATTTTAGCTTATTTTTTAATTCATAAAGGTTAAAAATCAGATTTGAGCCAAAACGACGTCGTTTTAGCCATGTCATCGTCACGTAGGAAAGAGAAAATATTTAAAAAGCCACATCAGCATTTTTCGTTAGCCAATGTGGACGAAGTTAACGGAAGGATTCGATTGCACCAATTTGACAAATTTTAGGATTCGATTGCACTTTTTGCAGGGTTTATGACTCAATTTCACTTTTGTGACAAATTTAGGACTTCTAATAAACATATCCCTAATTTTAAATGCTATCCGGAAATTTTTGCTGTCGTTTCACAATTAATTGAAGTAACTCGAATTTTCAATTAATATAAGACTAATATTACCAAAAACTTCAAACTGGTTCACACGTGTCACATTTATCCCAAACTAATTTTTATGTCTCAAAAAATTCTAAATCGATATATCTGTGTTACACTTGCCCCAAACTAGTACACTTGTGACAAATTTAAAAATTAAAATAAAGAGCATTAATATTCTTTGACATTGAAAATGACAACTGAATTATATCAGAACACGAATATCAGATGCTGAATTCCTATTATTTGGTGGTAAGGATATTTCAAAATTAGCTATAATTTTCATTTTTTTCGTTTTCTTTTCATTTTCAGTGATTCCTTTAATTTAAGGAAAAATTCCAAATAAGAGCCTGAAGTGCTATCATTTTCTCAAATAAGGATATGAAGTAAACCTTCAAATAAGGGCATGAAGTGCTCAACTCGTTTCAAAGAAGGGCCGATCGAAGGGCATTTTTGCCATTTATTTTTTTGAATTTTCTTTTTTTTTTTCGTTCCCTCCTCGAGCCATCGCTTGAGCGGGCGAGGGAGACCCTCGCCAGATAGGGCGAGGGTCGACTGACACCGACCCAGGCGAGGGCAGCCCTCCGCCTAAGGCCGGCCATGTCCCGAGGAGGAGAGGGAAGAGGAAAACGAAAAGAAAAAAAGGCAAAAAGAAAAAAATGACGAAAATGCCCTTCAACCAAGACATTTTTTGAAACAAGTTAAGTACTTACTTATTTGAGAAAATAATTGCAAATGAGGTACTTATTTGAAATATTTCCGTAATTTAACTCATATTCATTCTCTTGCATTTTTTTTAGCATTCTGAAAAATAGAGAAATTTACGCGTGATTTCATTTTCAACCTCTCCGAATCAGATCGACCCGTCATACCTCTTTCGATTCACCTCTCAATCATTTCCCATTCTTCTACTCAACTGCGATCGCTCTCTATTCCCCTGAAATCCGCAGAGGAATCGCTGAGTTCGATCACGAAATCCAATAGAACCGAGTCGTTTGATCCAGATTTGGCGGCCGCATCTCCGAGGAATCGGACTTGTCCCGTCATGCTCCCGCGATGTGGGTCTTCTCCATTCCATCGTCGCTGAATTCCGCGAGCTGATCTAGGCACGGTAATGCTCGATTTCCAATTCAAGTCCCGTTGATTTTCGTCAGCCGGTTCGCCTGCGGCTGCGAGTTCGAGGAATCACGTTGGCTGATTCGGTTATCCTGCGTTCTCAATGCAGACGCAGGATTTGTTGATGTGTCTGGACTTGTCGCGTTTGGTCTGAGGAAGTGTTGTTTCAGTTCTCCATTGCTGCTCGTTATGTCATTTCTGTTATTTGGATTTTTTGCATCGTTGGACTCCGCGAGCCGATTTAGGCACGTCGGCGATTTATTTTTAGTGCGAGTCTCAATTACGTTCGGTAATGGCTTCGGTTGCAGCTATTGATTATGCCACATCGTGTGATTAATGTACTGTGAATGCCAGGATCGTTGATGTGTCTGGACTTGCTGCTCGGAGTCCTTGATACTTGCTTTTAGTTCGTGATTGGAGATGGCATGGTTCAGTGGGAGAGTCTCGTTGGGGAACTTCCCCGATTTAGCAGGTGCGGTGAATAAGCTCAGCGAGAGTGTGAAGAACATAGAGAAGAATTTTGACAGTGCTCTGGGATTCGAGGAGAAGTCGGAGTCGAGCAATGAAGGTATTCACGACATTGTTCTTTTTCTCGCTTATTATCTTAAGTTGCTGTAATGTTAGACATTTTTGCTGGCCTGGGACCTTGGCATGTCATTTACACTTGATATTTTCGCTAGTCTGGAGTACAATGCAGAAAGTTTGGCTGTCACGTCAGATTCGTTTCATGGGAATTGAGAAATTAGAAACATTTGCATTTATGTAGAGACTTTGATAATCGTTCTGTCAGTTTTGAAGTTCATGTTTTCCTGCACTTCCAGTTTTAGAAGCTCCAGTAACTTGCTGACAGAGAGGGCAGAACAATATTAGGAATGAGATGAAAAAGTTACGAAAAATTGTCTGCTCATGTTGCTTGGTCATGCGATTCTTGTGTGGATTGTGAACTGTCTATTATTGCGAGGAATGTGGATTCAAGGGCCTTTAGGGAAGTATTCAATGTAAGGCCTTTACTGCGAGAATTCTGGTAGCTTTGTTGCTTGCAGCATCCAACTTTTGGGGATAGGACTATATCTCAATGCTGATGCATTTATGTATTATGAAGACAAAACTCCATCTTCGTACAATCGATCTTGTACTTGGACATAATATAGACATCGATTTTCTTAAAACTTTTGAAAGATTTTGCAGCTATTTTAAAGTTGAAACCTTTCAACAGGTCCATCAGCCTCGGGTATGTGGCCATCGACCACTGACAGAAAAGCATTATTTGAACCTGTCGTCTCTTTTATGGGGCAAAGAAGTGAGGACGCCAGTGTAGAATCATCAAAGCAATCTGGATCTCCAGAGCATCCATCTAAAGCTGAGGAGGAAGAGACAGATGAAATTGATGAGTCACAGGATAGACATACGGAAAATACTGTGCTTGCTGAAGATGTAAATGAAGAGCTCAAGCTGAAGAAGCATGATGTACACTCAGAGACAATGGACGAAACAGAAAAGACAACATCAGATCATAAAGAAGTTGTATCTGTATCAGCACCACTGCATGATGAACTGCAAAATGCTGAGAATTCCGAGACATCGAAACTTGTTGATAATGTAGAACAGAAGGAGAGCCTAGAAACAAATACTTCTGGAAGTTCAGTAATGGCAGAAGCCATATCGGAAAACCCAGAAGCAGATCAAGCTGAGGGTAGTCCTGTAGCAGATGAATCATCTGTTGCTGTTGATTTGCATGAGGTTGTCGGCACAGATAAACCAAGAGCAGAAGATATTAGGGACAAGATTTCGTTAGATCAATCGGGGACAACTGATACCCCTGCTAAAGGTGGGCCTGAGCTATCTGGTTCGCCAATTGTATCTGCAGATGAGGTTGGTAGTGCTGGTGAATTTTCTGGGGATCACTCACTTAATGTACTTGCTTCAGAAGACTCTTCGCAGATGATCTCTAACGATGAGGACAGGATGGTTCCAATGGCTGAAACTACGCCTGAGAAACAATCTGGAGTTGATGATTCTGTTGAAGTGATTCAACAACTGAGTAATGCTCATGCTCGTGAAACTGACGTCCAAGAACAACGTTTAAGCTCAGTGTCAAATGTTTCTGGCACCATAGATGCTGCACGAGAATTGGAGATGGTGAAAAGGGAGATGAAGATGATGGAGACAGCATTGCAAGGTGCTGCAAGGCAAGCTCAGGTACATCATTAATAATTGCTACATGGATGATTTATGTGGATGATTGATCATTTTGTGTTAGAAGTGGAACTCATAGCGTGCTTGCAAAGAATCTGCATTTCCTGTGTCCCTTTGGGTTTTTTATTTTAAGTTTTAGGGCCAGTTCACCTCATAGTTAACCACTTCTTTTTTCTGCTTGTTTGTTTCAGTGATGAGCTTTCTGAGTGGTTTCTTGTGGTTGTTTAGTTGGGAGCAGAGCCATCTTATCAGGGTTCTTTGGCTCCTTTCATCTGAATTAGTGGAAGCTTAATACTCTATGAATGAGCATTGATGATGACATCTTCTTTAGTTATTTGTTTTCACCTGATTTTAGAGTTGTTGATTTAATTTGCAGCTACACTTGTGTGGAAAAACATTTTGAAAACCTACGAATTGCTTTAGCATAGAGGTGATGTCGTGATTTGCAAATTGAGTTTAGTTCTTTTAGGCAGATAATCGCCTTGTTGCTTTCTTCGTATTGTCATCAAATTCATTGAAGAGATGGTGGTTGATGGCTAATGCTGCAACTTTTTCATACTGTTCTGTGATTTTTTATCATGATATGGTAATTGAAGTTGTAAAGAAGGCCGTTAATGAGGCAGTAACAGGAAATTTGATGGGCATGGGCAGCCCATTTATGTGGAGGCACCAAGGAGATGCCTCATTGGGAAGGTTTAGGACCCAGTTGTCCATAACTGCTTTGAGTGTGAACTTCTGGGTATCAATTTTTTTAAGGCTTTTCAAGTCTTTTGAGATGATTAGAGTACAGTGGGCCTTTTCCTTTAGTGATTCAAGTCATCAACTTGCTGATTTTCTTTAATGTCTGATGATCAAGTTGTTTGCATGTACATTTTTCCAATGTCTGCCTCTCTTTAAATCTACAATTATAATTTTGTGTGACTATACTCTTTCTACATGCCTTCGGAGATTTACACCAGTTTCTATTGTTCTTTTTCCAGGCAAAAGCAGATGAGATTGCAAAGTTGATGAATGAAAATGAGCAATTAAAAGCTCTTATTGAAGATCTAAAGGTACATGGACTTCCAAGGTCCCCATTAGTGTATCATTTGAAGCATACTAACATGCTTTGAAGAAAATTTATTCAAGATACTTCTTGTCTGTAAATTACTTTGGGGGGGGGGGGGGGGGGGGGGGAGGGGGGTTGGGCGTAGGTAGCATGAATCAGATGTAACTTTTGAATTTGTAGCCATCATGTAGCTTATTGATTTATATATCTTGGAGTTATGGTTTAAATCCACCAAGGTGATGATTTCTGTCTGCCTCCATAAATATACCTTATACTCTAAAAACTGGGAAGTATGTTCCAACTCCCATTTGATCATGAATTGTGTTCAAGTAGAATTATGTGTACAATGGACATGAATGTGATAGAGAGCAAAAAGGTTCAGCAGTGAGGGGTATTTTATAAATAGAAAGACACAATTCGGTCTAGTCTTTAGATATTTTAATCACTACAATCAGTTTGTTGCATGACATTCCATTTGCCCATGTGATGCTGAACCGCATTAAGTAAGGGGATTTGGTCCTTGGTAACATAATCTCTGTCCCAGCATTTGTTCTACTTCTTATACTCTTAACTGTTGATTAATGTGGAACAGAGAAAATCAAATGACGCTGAAATTGAGACTTTGCGAGAGGAATACCACCAACGTGTTGCAGCTCTCGAAAGAAAGGTTTGTCTTCCATTTCTCGTCGATGTTAAAAAGATGGGTAGTATTCATGTGCATAGTCAAAGTTTTGTCATTGTATATTTGAGTCATGAGTTCAAAACTTTGTATTGAAAACTTATGGTAATGATTGCCTACTCATATACCTTCACAACAGAGCTCATGTGGATTTTTCTACGATGTAGTACCTTTCACATGCTAGCAGATGTAGAAGCTAGTGGTTTTTCTTGCTTACAAAGAAGTAGACTTAATAAGATGCAAAGAGAAAGGTTTTCCATCAAGTCTTTAAGGCGCTTTAACATTATTCTCAAGGTTTGCTGCAGCTGAGACAATGTCTGGTTATTGAATCAAAGTGAGAGTAGAAATGTGGTTGGTTGCAATAACAACTCGTCTTGCATGTGTAATGGCAGAATAAAGTTGAAACACAAGCATACTAGACATAATAAGATGCAAAGAGAAAGGTTTTCCATCAAGTCTTTGAGGCACTTTAGCATTATTTTCAAGGTTTGCTGTGGCTGAGACAATGTCTGGTTATTGAATCAAAGTGAAAGTAGAAATGTGTTTAGTTGCAATAACAACTCATCTTGCACATGTAATGGCAGAAAGTTAAAACACCAACATCATATTATTCTTCTTTTCTATTGGTCAGTCTCAGAAAATTGCAAGTACTGGTGTAGTTTTCCAGAGTTAGAAGTATGTCCTGTAATATATTTCTCCAAGATACATGTAATTGTCTAAGCATGTTGTGGTTTATGCTTTATTGGATGATGTCACATTTTGATTACAGGTCTATTCTTTGACTAGAGAAAGAGATACCCTTAGGAGAGAGCAGAGCAGAAAAAGTGATGCTGCCGCTCTTCTCAAGGAAAAAGATGAAATTATCAATCAAGTTATGGCTGAAGGTAGGGGTGGAAGAACTTCACATGACATTTATTTAAGGATTGAACGTGGGGATCTTCTTGGACTAGATGTTTGTTTCAGCTATTTTTATAATCTACTGTTATTGTAATTTATATACATTTCATTCTAATGAAGTTTGATTAGAAAAATAAAGATTACATGTCGACGATTTTGGAATGGATTTGTGGTATTTGCTTCTTCTGCTTACAAACAAGGTTTATTAAACTACCTTCTCTACGGGATGTCTATGATTTTGAAAAAACTGTCTAGGGCGATTGATAGATTCATAACCTTGAACAGAAAATGATTGCTGCAGAATTGGGAAAGAACTTCCTGTGCGAAGTCATCCAATAAGATCTGTCTCTCTCTCTCTCTCTCTCTCTCTCTCTCAAGTAACGATGATTACCGACTTTTATTTTCGTTCTTAGTTCTATTAGAGTTATACATTTTGGGTTTTCTGATGATTTTTATTGCAGTCTTCTCTGCAATTTTTTTTTTTTTTGCAATGAGCAGTAAAATGACACACACAAATACCCTTTTCAATTAACAGGTGAAGAGCTTTCCAAAAAACAAGCTGCTCAAGAATCTACAATCAGAAAACTAAGGGCTCAGGTGAGCAATCATTTTCTAATACTGAAAATAGTCAAATCATATTCTTTTTTTTTAATCAACTGTCTAAGTCATTTTTGTTAGAAGTTCCAAGTTATATTTTACCTGTTTTCCTTTTTTTCCCTGTAAGCTAGATCCGAGAGTTTGAAGAAGAGAAGAAAGGTTTGACCACAAAGCTTCAGGTACTTAAAAGTGTCATTTAGTTTGTTGGTGATTGTATAACCTTTTTCACTACTTCACACGCTTCAGCTTTGTAGGTTGGGAAACTTTTATCATGCTGAAGCCTCATATGTCTATCACACCCTCTTTTATATTAGAGAATGTGTCAAGATTTCTGTCGATACTTCTGCTGGTTGTCCTGGAATCAATTAGCAATTGCTTCATTAGTTAATAAATTCCTGATCGTGCTATCTGAATAGATTTTTGTGGGTGTGGTGGGACACATAAAATAACACCAAAAAGGATCCCATGAACCATTACTTCTTTTGTTCTCTGGCTTGATGTAAAAGCATTTGGTACTCGTTTGACCTTTAGGTAGAAGAAAACAAAGCAGAGAGCATGAAGAGGGACAAGGCAGCGACAGAGAAGTTGCTGCAAGAGACGATAGAAAAGCACCAAGCTGAATTGTCTGTACAAAAAGAATTTTATACTAGTGCTCTTAATGCGGCCAAGGAGGCTGAAGCCTTGGCTGAGGCCTGTGCTAACAGTGAAGCCAGGACTGAATTGGAGAGTCGCCTGAGAGAGGCTGAGGAACGTGAAGCTATGCTAGTTCAGACACTGGACGAATTAAGGCAGACTTTAAGTAGAAAGGAACAGCAGGTCCTTAGAATATTCAAACTCCATTTGTGGTTTATCCAGTTGAATTTTGTGGGATGTATAATTTCATTGACCCTGTCAGCAACTTTTGATCTTTCAGTCAGTTTTCAGAGAAGACATGCTTCGCAGGGACATTGAAGATCTCCAGAAACGCTACCAAGTATGTCCAGAATTCTTAAAATTGCATAGTTAGTAAATTTGACCGTTTTGATTGTAATAGATTTCTTTCATGCCTTTAATGAATCTCCAAATATGTATAGGAAAGTGAACGACGATGTGAGGAATTGATTTCACAAGTTCCTGAATCTACAAGACCTCTATTAAGGCAGATTGAAGCTATACAGGTTGAGAGATTATTATATCATTGGCACTAGTCTTTAGATTTTCTTTTGTCCAAGCATGCAATTCACGGTTATGGCATCCTCAATTGGTGACAGGAAGCAGCTTCCAGGAAAGCAGAGGCATGGGCTGCTGTTGAGAGGTCCTTGAATTTTCGACTCCAGGTGTTTACCTTTTTTATATGGTCTTTATCATTCATTAACTTGATTATACAAATTTAATTGCTCCCATGGGGGGAATTGGGGACCTGCAGGAGGAAGAAGCTAAAGCTGCAGCTGCTGAGGAGAGAGCCAGATCTGTAAATGAGCGTTTATCCCAGACCTTGTCGCGGATTAATGTGCTGGAAGCTCAGGTTGGCTTTTGAGGAACAATGTGCTAGTATTCTAACCTATACTGGAGCACTGATCGTCCTTCTATCGTTCAGATTTCCTGCCTACGAGCAGAGCAGACACAGCAAAGTAGGTCCCTTGAAAAGGAGAGGCAGAGAGCGGCTGAAAATAGGCAGGAGTACCTTGCAGCAAAGGAGGAAGCAGATACTTTAGAAGGTCGTGCAACCCAGCTTGAAGAAGAAACAAGGGAATTGAAACGTAAACACAAACAAGAGTTGCAAGAGGCTCTAATGCATAGGGAACTTTTACAACAGGTCTCATCATCCCAAAATCTGTACGTGTATCTACCTCATGATTTGTTTTCTGAATTAGTCACGCTGTATCTAGCAGGAATTGGAAAGGGAGAAAATTGCCCGTCTGGAATTGGAAAGGACATCACGTATGCCTCCTAGTGCTGTATCTGATCCGAAAACAAAGCCTGGTCTTGACAATGGTTTGAACCTTCAGTCAGAACTTTTGACTTGGTTGTATCTGTGTTACCTTTGTATCTTATTGAAATTATGTGCAGGAATTTTGACTCGAAAACTTTCAAGCACCAGCAGCCTGGGCAGCATGGAGGAGAGTTATTTCCTACAAGCATCTTTGGACTCATCTGATAGTATGTCCGAGAGGAGAAATGCTGGGGAGACTGGTATGAGTCCATACTACATGAAGAGCATGACACCCAGTGCTTTTGAGGCTACCCTTCGTCAGAAGGAGGGTGAGCTTGCATCGTACATGTCTCGTCTGGTGCGTACTTTTTCTATGATACTTTTTGTTTCGAATGTAAACTTAGTTTTCTAACTTTAGTTTTCTAACTTGTGCATTGGTTCTCCAATGCTATTCTGCTCTTACATCTCATGTCAAAGGTATTTTTATTGGGATTTTTCTAGACCTGTAGAATTTAATATTATTCCTTTTGATTTTGTACTGAAAGCACTGTTTGCTTGCTCACTTTAGGCATCGATGGAATCTATTCGTGATTCTCTTGCCGAAGAATTAGTAAATTTGACAGCACAGGTGAGTTTGGCGGGTCAGTCTATTAGCTTTTCCAAATCAGGTGAGACTGAATTTGCTTTATGCCGCTACAGTGTGAA
Organism: Lenwebbia sp. NSW1173648; assembly: GCA_029784005.1. NCBI lineage: Eukaryota > Viridiplantae > Streptophyta > Magnoliopsida > Myrtales > Myrtaceae > Lenwebbia > Lenwebbia sp. NSW1173648. The sequence continues at coordinate 15,752,636 of JARCGZ010000009.1, forward strand.
AAGTTACGTTCAGAGGCAGCAACAGTTCCTGGGATTCGAGCAGAGCTTGAAGCATTGAGGCGGCGGCACTCTGCAGCACTGGAGCTTATGGGTGAACGTGACGAGGAGGTAATGCATTAATTCCTTAAGGCCTTCACTCACATTGTCGACTACGTACTGGGGCTTGTCTTTATATTTGTGATGGGAACTATCGGCATAGAATTTACACTTACACGGCGTAGAGAGCTAAGGCGATTTTATCGTGGATGCAAATTTCATGCTCAAACATATATTGCTTTCGTCAATGAAACTCAGTGCACAAATGAATTGATTCATGCAGGATACTGACATTAGATTTTTTTTGACATGTTGACAAGAGCCTGATGCTCAATCTAACGAATATTAGATCGGGGAATCACAAAGAGTGTTTTATATATATGCTTCTTTAAGAACATCACGCCCTGACACTTTGCACATTTCTAGCTGGAGGAGCTTCGAGCCGATATTGTGGATTTAAAAGAGATGTACAGGGAGCAAGTGAACTTGCTCGTGAATCAGGTATGAATATCTCATTAGCTTCTATATGGGAATGTACATTCCTCGGCCGTAGTTGATACATCCTACCTTTTCCCGAGCACAGATCCAGAAATTGGGTTCATCGATGCGTACTGCTTGATATCTCAACTGGGACATCACCTTCTCATCCATTAGCTCGGGGTTCACGGTATGGACTACAGACTCCGTCGCACATGCGCGGAGTCATCATCCATCACTTCTATATTATCTTCGCTTTTCCTCCTTTTCCCCACTTTATTACCACCTTAGAATTTGTGTCTTCTCCTTGGCTCAGGGAGCAAAAACATGTGGAGCGATCTTCTGATGAGAAGTGTCTTTAGAGGCTGCAAGTGTGAAGTTGTTATTCGGGACTTACTCCTGTATAGAGCAAAAAGTGGCAGATTTCCATAGATAAAAGCAAAGTGTAATTGAATTGTTTCCTAGAAGACTTCTGATCGATCCCAATTTTGCGAGACGAGACGTACCGACGCCAATGCCGAGTGAAAATATAGTTGCGCAAGCGTATTGCTGCGTGAGAAAATATATTTGTTCATTGTCTGGTTGATTGGAGATGCTTCCTAATACGGACTACTTTGCTATGCTAAGTTGCTAACGAGTGCTCCTCGAATATTAGTTAATTAAGTAATAAAGTGAATTGAATAATTTTCGTCGCATTTATTTTCTCGTGTTACGTTATAATAAATTATTTTGAAAATTGGAATATTCTTTAATCGAACGTTTCTATCAGTCCTCCGAGGAAGACATGCACGTGCACGAGTGCGAATGCAACCCTCATGTCGGTCAACAAAATCCGATGGTCCTTCGGACATTGGAAGCGTAGACACAGAGTGCGTGCCCTGTCGTGAGTTCGATCCACCTGATCCGATCCGAACAGTCAAGAGGAATGCGGGAAGAAGGGGGAGAGAGCCGTTTCGTCCTATGATTGGTCGGAGGGAGACCGCGCTTGCGTGTTTCGAGAGACAGCTGATCCGAACCCCCCAAGACATTGGGAAATTTTTACGAAACCAAAAGGACACACGTGTTTGCCTCTGAGCAACTCTAGAAGTAGGAAGCCACTTCAGACCCTTCTCTCTCTCTCTCTCTCTAACTTTGCTGCTTCTCTACTCCTCACTTCAGATCCAACTGTTTCGCCTGACCCCCCTCGGCGCACGTTAGCACCAACAGTTACCCCCAATTAATAATGATGGTTCGAGGTTTTCATTCCTTTATACTATGAGATATACGATGAAATACATCCTATTCCAATGATTACAATACGAGCCTAGGATTATAAAACTGTTTAAGATTAGCTATTTTCTTTTTCTTCTTTTATTCGTCCTTTGCAATAGAATAAGCCGCCTCTTTCCCGCACTTAATAGATTAGCTCTTTATATTCCTAACGTAAGCAAATATGGTATCATTTTCTCGGTTTGCTGGTTTTAAGAATTAAGATGAAGATGCCTCCATCAAGATTTCAAACGCGGTAACTTTTAAAAAGACCTGTTGCCGATAATAAATATAAACAACAATGGCCACAATTTTTAAGGATATAATTTTCAAAATACTTTGTTAATAGAACGAAAAAAACTAAAGTACACTAGAGTTGTATTGTTTTCTCAACAATATCTTCAACCTGGAAATTTGCCAAATCAATATGTCTTAACTCCAACTCTGATGCGATGTGCTAACTAAGAGTGTGAAATTCCTACGTGAGGTTCTTGATACCGATATTTTGATCTTATAATATCGTGGTCTTTTATTTGGTTTATACGATATAGTCAATCTTAAAACTCCAACCCATAAAAGTCTCCACATCAGGATTTTCTTTTCCTTTGAACAAGGACTTGGAAAGTAATAATTGCCATTTAAATGATATTTGGCCTTATATTTTCGAAACACACACACACACACACTCTCTCTCTCTAAATAATAAACTATACGAAATCAAAATGACGCGCTCAAATTTCCTCGTCCGACAGTTGAAACCTCTCTCTCTCTCTCCCTATACCGAGTGAGTGACATGACAATGAAAGACAAATATAGTTTGGCGCAATTAACGCCATCTCCCGCCCATGTTAGCCACCTGTATATCCCATAACCTTCACCATCGCCATCACCATCTCTCTCTGCTTTTTCACTCTCTCTCTCTCTTCCCGTGAAGGCGCCATCCCACGAAGTCACCGGAAGATCGACCAATCTCTCCTCCTCTGCCGTCTGTCTCGACCACTGATCTCCTCTGACCCGCCGCGCATCTCCGACCTTCGGACTCCATCGTGCGTATTCTGCTGTTTCGTGTGCACATTTCGAGCTTCGTGCTTTTCTGTTTGCGGCGCCTAAGCTATCTCCGAGCGTGTGTGTTTTTCGTTGTGGGAAAATGGCGAGCGCTCGCGGTGTTCGGCACTCGCTTGTAGGGATTTTTGGAGCTCGCGATCTCTCCGCGGCTCGTCGTTCGTCGCTGAATTTGGAAATCCGCTGTTAGACTAGAATCCGGCGGAATGCGGTTGTTCTAGATTTGGATCTCGGATCGAATTTTTTATGTGTTCTTGTGCTGTGTACGTTGTCGCTTCGAAAATTAGGAGGAGGAGAGGAAAAAAGAGAAGAACGAGACGACGTGTGTGAGTCTTAATTGTGCTGTGTGTGTAGACCTCCCTATTTCGTGCATCCGGCGATTTCATGTTTGTGGGCATGCACGTGGTGAGAACGTTTCTTCGGTATTTGGCGTCTCTGAACTACTGTTGGAAAGTATAAAGTGGTGCCGCTGTCCATTCTTCTCTGTACTAATCATTAGTTGTCTGGATTTTCTTGAGGTTTCTGGCTCTATTGGATTCGCTAACTGCGGTAGCTCTGCTAAGACTTTTCGGCTTTATGATGTTGCAGATGGGCGGGAGCGATTTAACCATGCGAGGGCGTCATGGGGATGCCTTTTCAACGTACAAGCGCACTGTGCTTAGGGATTATGTTAATTTTCACAAGGATGGTACCTCCGGTTAGCATAAATGTCATTGCTCAAGTGCCAGTTGTTTCATGTCAATTGTCAACTGCTTCGCGTTTTACCTATGAAACCAAAACCAAAAGCTTGTCGTCGGTTGAATTTTTGCTTTCCTGCCCTCGATACTTTTTATATTTCAAAATCCATTGAAACAATGAGCTCTCTGCATTTGGCTTGCCACCGCTCTTCCTCCGTAACAAGATGAAGATGTCCCGAAACAGAATGAAGAGAACAGATTTATAAATTATAGCTGACAGAAAGAAAGAAATGAAGGAACATTGCAATGCAGTTTAGGCATGCAGTATTGGTTTATGTGAGTTGATTGCCCCATGAAAACCAGCGGACATGAAGGCACATCCCCTGAATGTGCCTATCGTTTGGCACTTGCTTTAAGAGATGCCTTTTTCATTTCGGTTATGATCCCATGCCTGGAATGCTGCATTTACTTAATTCAACAAAGAAAAAGTCGTCCTCTAATTCTTGTGGTTTAGGATTAAAATGAGCAAGTACCTTAATACCTTCTCCTGATTTGTTGCTTCCACTGGTTTGTGCAAACAACTACTGATAGCTCAACCAATTTAACATTGTTTCTCAGGACATTTACTAAATGGAGTCGGTAAAGATCTCGGAAACCCTTCATGGAGGCGTTCTTTGCCACATGTCCTCGTAGCAGCTCTTTCTTCCTTCCTGTTCGGTTACCATCTAGGGTGTGCACATGAAGGTCTTGATTGTTGTTTCCTGTTCTGAATTCAACAAGCATAAGAAGAATCATTTTTTTTTTGTTATGACGTTGCAGGGTAGTTAATGAGACACTAGAGAGCATCTCCTTGGACCTAGGCTTCAGTGGAAATACAATGGCCGAAGGTACTAAAAAATCAACATGCCAATGATCTTTGGTACATGCTTGTGAGAAAGTGTATTGACATGCCATGTTTGATTAATTAAGGTCTAGTGGTGAGTACGTGTCTAGGAGGGGCATTTATTGGATCCCTGTTTAGTGGTTGGATTGCCGATGGTGTTGGGCGCCGAAGGGCATTTCAGCTATGTGCCCTGCCCATGATTATCGGGGCCTTAATGAGGTAAACACTTGCAATTCTTCTGCATATTTGCATTGTTTCTACTGTGTGCTTAGAGCTATCCAAGAATAGTTTGTCTTGTTCATCATCAGGCGAGCACCTTGCTGGTGTAACCCATATGTTGCAAATAATGTGCATTGTTTCTACTGTGTGCTTAGAGCTATCCAAGAATAGTTTGTCTTGTTCATCATCAGGTGAGCACCTTGCTGGTGTAACCCATATGTTGCAAATAATGTCCCGGTAACATGTAATCACTTCTTCTTCTTCTTCTTCTTCTTCTTCTTCTTCTATGTCAAGCACATTTGTACTAGGCTTCATTCATGCTGGTGGCAGCTATGAATAAACTATATACATTGTGCATATGTTAACGATGAGTAGCTTCCTACTTCTATGTACACTCTGATCGGTCACGTTTTGGAAAGTGCTGGATGTGTTCAAGCGACATGGTTTTAAGCCTTTATTTTCAGCCTTTTCTACAAATTGGCTCATTCACAGGCTACAGCTTAAATCTGGTGATATGTTTTCATGACTAAATCTGAAAATAGGTAGTCAAATAAGGTGAATGAAATAATACTGCGTTCATGCCGAGAGCATATATATTTGAGTACCCTAAACTATAAGTTGGAGTTCTGAATTTCACTCGAATGTGATTTTGCAGTGCCACAACAAATGATTTGTGGGGTATGCTTTTAGGAAGATTATTTGTGGGAACTGGAATGGGTCTTGGCCCTCCTGTTGCTGCTCTCTATGTCGCAGAGGTATAATGCACCGACTGCTTCATTGTTTCCTGCACTGCTATAAGCTTGTTTCTTTTTCTAATTAATAGAACGACAATAAGATGACAGTACTTTGATTGACTTCTCTCACCTATCTACCTGAGTTAATTTTTCTTTTACCGTGAATAGGTCTCACCTACCAGTGTAAGGGGTGCTTTTGGGAGCCTCACCCAAATTGCAACTTGTCTTGGATTAATGGGGTCTCTTTTCATTGGAATTCCAGCCAAGGAAATCGCAAGTTGGTATGATGTGCTTCATAAATATATTGTCCGTGCATCTTTGTGCCCTGTTATGTAAATATCAGAGTTGAAAATTTTGAGGGTGTTTGAGAGAAGAATGGTGATGGTCATTTTTTTCTTAGGTGGCGAGTTTGCTTTGTGGTGTCCATTATTCCTGCAGTAGCACTTGCTATTTTCATGCAGTTCTGCGCAGAAAGTCCTCATTGGCTTTTTAAGGTTTTCTTCTTCTCCCTTTGTAGTGGTCATTGGTTATATTTATAGCTGACCTTTTCTTTTTGGATTATCAGTGATTTTTTAGCTGGTTGAGCAGTTTGAGCTTAATGCAGATCAAACTAGATAGATAATATCTCAACTTGTCCTAGTGGTAGTCACATCCCCATTCTACATGCCTCAACAATTATGGGCTAAAATATGCGTGTGCAACATGTAATATGTGCATGGATAAGACATATCTGCACTAGCTCATGCGCACATACACACACTCCGTAAATGCAGTCACGGACAGATGGATAAACAATCATACATCTATGAAGAAAGAGGATAGAGGTGATTCTTTTCTTTATCAACAAAATGAGTCATCGTCACATCCATCTCTTCAAATCTTGGTGCTTCTAGACGTTTTTTTGATAGTGCCTCTGTGCATTATGGAATTCACCAGATTCCCGTTAATGTTTGGTTTTTTTCTTGGATGGCGGCTGCATGAAAATTGTTAAGCTGACTGATACAAAAAAGAAACAATGCAATTTTACTTGACTGCGTATGATCTTGCGGAGAACTTGGTTCTGAGTTATGGAAAATTTTTAAGGATATGATGACAGCACTCATCTCCGAGGGAATGTAGATGCCATTGATCATGTTTTAGCAGTAGTTTAATGGATTCTCGTTCTGATAAGACATTGTTTACAATAGATTCCACAGGCTTTGGCATTGTGAGTACGTAGTTATTAGCTTATGTGTGGCACAACGTTGTTGCCCTTGGATTGACTTGCTCCTCATGTATTTCCTACTACTTTTCTTCCGTTATTTTTCACTTGAGCTCTTTCCTGCAGTTAAGTTATTGTAGGTGAATCTCAAGACAGTGCTTACAGTGTTCCTGACTTGTTTCAGAGAGGAAGAGCCGCTGAAGCAGAAACTGAATTTGAAAAAATTTTGGGCGGAGTATATGTAAAATCTGCAATGGCAGAGTTGTCGAAGGCTGACAGAGGAGATGAAGTAGATACTGTAAAACTCTCCGAGTTACTCTACGGTCGCTACTTTAGAAGTATGCATCTTAATTATTTTTCCACTTACTCATTATGCTATCTGCATCACTTTACACTAACCAGCTTTATTAATTACCTTGCAGTGATTTTCATTGGGTCTGTCCTTTTTGCCTTACAACAGCTTTCTGGAATAAATGCTGTCTTCTATTTCTCTTCTTCTGTTTTTAAAAGTGCTGGCGTACCTTCAGACATTGCAAACATTTGTGTAGGAATATCAAATCTGTCAGGTACACTTCTATGCTTCCTTTTTGTGAAATCCGAGATTGGATCTTGACATACTTCCTCATGCTGCTCGCAAATTAATCAGGGTCAGTCATAGCAATGATGCTGATGGATAAGTTAGGAAGGAAGGTGCTGCTTCTTGGGAGTTTTATCGGAATGGTGAGTTTCACAGAACCCTCGGGAAGACTGCAATTGTCATATTTAACATTTCTCACACTTCGAAAAGTGACCCCACTGTGATATTTGAGGTCATTATATGGGTGGTGGACCATTGGATGCTTAGTAAAAGTGAGATGCTACAATTCCATTAGTCGTTATTTCACGATCCAAAACCCTATTTCGTGTCTGCTCCTTTGGTTGCATTGGTTCAAGGTGTGTATCTGTTACGGTTGTCCATAGTGAGACGCATGACTCTGTGTGCCTTGAGAGTGATTATAGCAAACCTCAAATAACCAGGCAATACTAGTTTACTAGTTACTGGACTGATAATTGAATCATTTTGACCAACATCTGACTTCTACTGTCATCCTTGGTTGTTCCAGGCAGTGTCATTGGGTATTCAAGTGGCTGCTGCAAGTTCCTTTGCTTCAGGCTCTGTATCATCCTATATGTCAGCTGCTGGCATGCTGCTGTGAGTATCTTCTGAAGTTTGGAGAGGGAAATTTTAAAGAGAACATTTGATTCAGATGAAGTGATTAGGTTCTGCATAAATTATGGCAGCATGTAGGGGTTCAAATACTGACTAGTACAGTAAGATATGGCATAAACTCAGAAGAAATAAACATTGTTGTTGCAAATGAAGTGAGATACTTGCTGTGTGTGGATATCATTTCAAATTGGCTAAACGTTAATTTGGATGGGCAGGGTTGTCTTGGCATTCTCTCTTGGTGCTGGTCCAGTCCCTGGCCTTCTGTTGTCAGAAATATTTCCTAGTAGAATCAGGGCAAAGGCAATGGCATTTTGTATGGCTGTGCACTGGGTAATATTTTCTTCTATCTCATGCTTATTCTTCAGTAATTAGTGCTTCACTTTTGATGCCATTTATTTTGTTATAGGAGCTAACATCTGACTCTATATCTGTGAGACTTGGGTTTATGTTATGTTTTCTGTTTGGATGCTTGCCTAAAGTTCATGAGTTGATTCTTTGAAATTGTCAAGTTATAAGCGCATCTCTCAAAATTAAACCGTGCTTCGCATCTACAATCTTTTGGATGGATTGGCTCAAATTCTCTATAATGTTAGAGCTGGAGGTCTTGTACTTGAATTTCCACGATCTTAATAAATTCCCTCAATTATACTCAACCTGCTCTTTTCAGTTGCATGTCAAATCCCAGCCTACACATGACGAGGAGTGATTGAGTATTTGAATATTACATGACATCTTTAAACTTTTAGGTGGGTTGGTATTGGTCCTGCAATATTCTGTAAACTTTATACTCGAAACTTGCAAAAATAGCCTATTTGGCCAGGAATCTGGCAACTTTGTTCTGTCTCTGTAAGTCCCGGGTTCTTCCTCCTTGATCATTTAGCTTTAACTGCTGATTCTAGCTACAAGAGCCATTGGTTCCTCTTCTGAGGACATGCTGTAATCAACTTTCTATGCTCTGCAACAACTGGCGTCTCAGTGGGCCTGTAGAATAAAGATGTGGCTTAGCCCCCAATATGTTACTACAGTGGGTCATGTCCACATTGATGGCATGATCCCAAGTTTGACAATAGCTGAATTTATGTCTGTCTAGTTCAGGTTAATGAGTCCATCAATTTAAAAACCGTCATCTTTTTTTTTTTTTTGGTCCAATACTTCCATTGATTTAGATGTTTTGTTTAGTTATCTCAAACAGTATTTGTTCCACATGGATCATCAGATTGCATAACCTGGTGCAAATTTGCTTCGAGCTCGACTTTCAGATATAATAAATATTGGCAAACTCTTAGGTTAATCCATGGTGGAAGGATATTAAACCTGTTGCAATTTGCTAACGGCCAATAAAGATGATTGCATTGGTCATGGTAACAAGAACAGACTTTCAAAATACCTTTTTAAATTCGGCAAAAGACTTTTGGATTACGTGAGAAGTTCTGATTTGTTATAGACAGAATGGTCATCCAATTGAGCTCCATTTCTACACCTAGTTTACCCATTTCACTTGATATTTGTTATTGTTCATGCTATGCCAAATAGATCTACCTATTGTGGTTTTACCTGCTTCCATCGGATTTCGTGTTAAGCCACTGCTAATATATGTTTCCTTTTTCATCAGGTGATTAACTTTTTTGTTGGCTTGTTGTTCTTGCAATTGCTGGAGCAATTAGGGCCACAGGTCCTATACACAATTTTCGCCACCTTTTGCTTGATAGGGGCGGCTTTTGTAAAGAGAAATGTGGTGGAAACAAAAGGAAAATCACTCCAGGAAATCGAGATTGCTCTTCTTCCCCAAGAATAAAGGTACTTCAACTGTTTGTGCTTATGCGAGATGTTCAGAAGTATCTTACCACAAGGTGAGTATACTATGCCCATTACCTTCATTCGAAAACTACCACGGCGATTATGTTGCTTAATTCTCGAGCTCTGGTTTCAATCCCAGACACGAGTCAGGTCGAGATGGGCTGCCTTATCAGATGACTATTCTTGCATCGGTTCTGCATCAAAGTAAATGTGGAACTTGAGGAAGTCGCAATCTCCCACTGATCTTGATGAGAGTTAACATCGAAGGAGCATGGGCAACAGTTTTGTATCCATTACTAAAGCGCTAATGTGGTTGGAATATACTTGGTCTATGGTGATATGTTCATGTGCACGAACTCATTTTGGTCCTCAAAATCAATAGCTCCTCCTGAGGAGAGATTGCCATATTTATTCACTGCTTGGGCAATTGACGAAGCTGTTTTGGCTGTCTCAGCATTCAGTTCTAATCTAGGTGCACATTAAACACTACCTACCTGATTAAAGAAAAGCTCGCTCTAGAGAGAAAATGCCGAAGTCCGTAGATGATGGGGCGTGTGTGCTCCAACCTCGGGGTTATTTTCCGTCGACCTTGGACTTTGAAAACTACCTTGCTATCCTGATGCAGGTTTAAATGGCGAATCCATGGGTAACGGTTCGAATCTGGAAAGACTATACCGTAAAACAAGTTATTTTCGGTGTATTGTAGTCAAGCAAGGTCAGTCATGAACAGAAGTTTCTGAAATGAACCGGTTTAGGCACATTTGATCGTCCTCACTCTTTGTCATCCTCCAAGTATATTCGGGAATGATTTGCTGGCTTCTACAAATTGAAGTCCCGCAATTTTGACAAGGCTTACAACATAACTCAAACCCGATTCCAATGTAGTAGAGATTTAACTTGAAATTTGATTGTAATTGACACCTTTTTTTACCTACTTTTAATGGAAAAGAAAATCCTTGTAACCGTGACCCAAAGCGTTGAATTGTTTTTTTCTTTGGATAATCACTCGGGGGGGTGTCCTTGTAATCCTAAGTTTAAGAGCTTGCTATCTAGAAATATGTTGCTCTAAGTCAAAATCGGTTTAACAGACATAAGGCAATCTCTTAAAAGCTAGATATTATTTAACTTCACAATCATTGTTTTCCATGTCGGGGGTAGAAGGAAGCTACATATCTCCTATAGGAGATTATCACAAGAAATAAAAAAGGAAAGTAAAAAAAAATGACTAGAATATTATTTAAAAAAGTTCACGTCAGCACCGATCGGCCAAATGGACTGAATTAGCGCAAATGTAAAAGGTTTAGGACTGAATTGGCACAATTGCAATAGGTTTAAGATTTTTTTGATATTTTTCCCTGATTTGGAGGCTGCAAAAGTATAATCTCATATTGCTTGATTATTGCATTTTTCTAGTGCATTATATTTATGTGTTTTCCTCCATTTATTACTTTTAATTTTTGGATTGGATTTTCTGACGGAGGAAAATGTTATTCTACTGTAAGTTTTACCTCTCAACATCTCTCACTAGATCAACCTAAGTTTTGAAACCTAACTCTCTACAAAACCCAATTGAACGACTTATTTTTCTTCCTTTTTCCAAACATCTATATTTCTTTTCCAGAAATCGTTTTCAATATCCATTTTCAATGAAAGCTAACAACAAAAAAACAACTAAAATGCTCTCTTCCCATGTTTATAAGAAGCAATTTAGGGCGCGCATGACAACACTTCTAGAGTAGAAATCCGTTTGGTAATGCAACTTCTGAAGCAGAAATTCGTTTGCTTACGCAACTTCATTTTTCTACTTCTAAAGCATTTTTTTCGTTTCAAAAGTAGTTTTGGAGCCACTTTTTTTTGTCGAATTTTTAGAGCCGCTTGAAGAGTTAAAATTTTTTTTACTTATCTTCAGAAATAGAAAAATCAACTTTTGGTTAGATTGATTTCTAGAGCAGAAGTGTTGCCATGCGCGGCCTTATACTATTGCAGTTTTTCTGCTCTAATTAAGATTTATAATACATTTAACATAAAAGTTCGCTAATAAAGTTTTAAGTCTTTTCTTACTCTAGTTTGGAAACAAAGAAACCGGTTTTCTTTTCCATGGTTTTCAGACAAACACTTCATTCAACTTTTTTAAAGAAAAGTTGAGAATAATAAATAAAAAAAAATCCAAAAAACAAAAATAAAATATTTTCCAAAAAGCAGCTCTCTCTCTCTCTCTCTCTCTCTCTATCCCAAGTTTTCGGGAGAAAGAGAGTTAATAAAACCACGATCACCCTCGCAAACTCTTCAGGCATAATCACCATTTACTCCACACATCGTCAGGCGAGAGCAACATAATCTTGCGACCTATCAATCAATCGTAAGCACTCGTTCTTCATTATAGTTCATAGCTGTTAAGCCCGCATGTTTCATCAGTGAAGGCGATAGCTTGTTCAATGTGCACTCGTAGTCGTTCTCTTATCTTTGCCTGCATCAGAACCTACACGACAGTACAGGATGCGTGTTGCACTCGAGGTTGGCGATTGGCCCTAGGTTTCATTACTGGGCTTCGTTGAATGAGAGAAACCTCGCGGCTATGTGGGTTTTTGTTTTTGTTTTTGTTTGTTTTTCCCTTGCGAAGCAGCTGTTTGTTGAATTGCCTGAACCGTGATTGACTCAGCAAATCCAATCTTTTCCCTTTCGGGGGGTATGTTTCTGACCTTTTGTTGTTCAACTGCGGTTTCTTGAGGAAGTGAATTGAAGATGGAGGGTGAGGATGAGGAAGTGAAGAAAAGACGCACCGTCGATGCCCGGGCGAGGAACATTAGTCATAACGTGCGCTGCACCGAGTGTGGCAGCCAGTCCATCGAAGATTCTCAAGCTGATATCGCTATTTTATTGAGAAAGGTGATTTTTTCCTCTGTTTCTGGGTCGTGTTCTGCGAGGAGGCAATTTGCTTTTGAATTGTAGGAGTTGCTGTATGCATTCTGAGATTAATGTTGTGGTTTTCTAATCCTATTCTAGTTGCTTTATTTATTTATTTTTGTATAACCAAGGCTAGTGTTCCTTGTTCAAATACTCAGATAATCTTTTGAGGATACGAAACGATTTTACACATGACAAGTGGAAGAATTAATGAAAAACGGAGATGAATGTAAGAGCTTATAATTGTTCTTGCTTTGTTCCTGAGCGCAGGACCTATTCCTGAAGATGCTCGTTAAATAAACATGATGAAGGCACGTGATATATGGAACTGTTTTCTTGTTAGCCTGTATGACGAATCGAGATTCGTTAATAGAACTGTGTGTTTTGAAATTCTGTGTGCTGTCTAGGTTTTCCTAATTGGTAAAAGCCTTCTCTTCAACAAATCTCTCTTAGACCTTTGCTAAATTTTTCGCCGTGTAGTTGATCCGCGATGAGATCCAATCTGGCAAAACTGACAAAGAGATTTATAAGAAGCTTGAGGAGGATTATGGAGAGACGGTTCTTTACGCCCCAAAGTTTGATATGCAGACTGCAGCCTTGTGGCTGTCACCGGTTAGTATAGAAACAACCTAGAACTATTATTCTGAATGACTTCCTTTTGCCTGAATTTGTCCATACTGTGACTTGGATCATCCGCTGCAGCTACTAGTGGCAGGTGCTGCTGCTGGGGTATGGGCTTACAATAAGCACAGGCAAAGGACAAACGTTCACATCATGGCTCTAAACCTTGTTAGAGGAGTCCCACTCACGCCAAAGGAGAAGGAAACCATGCTCGATCTTCTCACACCACCTCCCTCCCCACGAGGAGCTCCGTCCTCATGGTGGAAGAGGTGGCTTGGCCAATGATTTGTATCATCTCGCTTTGAGCTGCTATCTTTTCAATGGTAGTATGTTCACATTCTCATGGGAAGTCAATTCTAGATTCTTGCTCGTCCAAAGATGAAAGTTGCACTAAATTTGAATGTATGTTCTCGAAGTATTGGTTAGAGCGCTTGTGTGAATTTCGTGAGAGAAGTGGATGATGCGCGAAAGTATTAGTTCAAGCCTCAGTTTAGTTTTGTGTACGCAATAAAAGTGATCCTCCATAGTTGAAGTGTTTTGCCTGTCCAGAGGAACTGTATATAGCATTTTTAAACAGCTAGCAGGGTTTTCAGACAAACAATCATTGCTTATGGACGGCAAGCAGGAAATAATCCCAACAATTTGGCGTTGTCATTGTAAACAACCAGGAAATGATGCAGGTGAAAGCAATGGAAATTTAGCCAATAAAAAACGACTTAAGTGCTTTGAGTTTATTCAGCTTCACTGTCCCACAAACTGAAAACTGGCAACATGTGCGGCCTTAACAAGTTTATTGTATTCGGTCGTTCCTTATGTTTTTGTCGACATTGTGACCCTCTAGCTCCAAGCTTGATTAATCCGCTACTAAGTCTTGATGAAGACAGACTGGGCACACAATATAAAATGTGCTTTAACGAAGAGTAGGTTACAGTAAATCACGGGAAAGGGCAATCGGCCTCGACCTAGTTTTCGGGCTTCCACTCCATCAAATGGCTAAGCTTGAAACCATCGAGGCAGATGGGACGGTGCAGCAACCATCTGGAGTGGTGCAGCAACCGCCTGAGATGATGAAGCAGCAACCGCCTGGCGTGGTGCACCAACCGCCTGGGATAGTGCAGCAACAGCCCGACATGATGCAGCAACCGCCTGAGATGATGATGCAGCAACCGCCTGGTGTGGTGCAGCAACAGCCCGACATGATGCAGCAACCGCCTGGCGTGCTAGACAATCTGGATTTGGGAGTACCGTGGACGACTGGGTTGTTTGACTGTTTTCAACATCCAACAAATGGTAAAGTTGGCGAACACTTCTCCCTGGAATAATAAACCAAATCTTTCGCTCACCGAAAATTCTAAGTGTCGAATAGTAGTAACTTCTTTACTAGGTGGTGGATCACAAATGACATCATTCTTCAACTAATTATGAGGATGACACACTAATCTTTTCTGTGATGAACTTTGCAGCCATTATGACAGCATATTTACCATGCGTCACATTTGGTCAGATTGTCGAAGTCTTGGATGAAGGAGAAATGAGTAAGTCCTCTCAACTCAGAAACTTTTGTTAACACATTCCATTTGACATCCCATTAGATTCAGATAAATTAGACTTTGTCCTGAACTCTTGGCTACTTGATTTGATGAGTGGTTTTTGTAACGACTAAATTCGAATTTGGAAATTTCAGATTGTGCATTGGGAAGTTATATTTACTTGGCAATGATGCCGGCCTTGTGTTCTCACTGGCTAATGGGATCAAAGTACAGAGCAAAGCTGAGGAGGAAGTACCATCTAGTGGAAGCTCCTTTTCCGGACGTGGTTTCTCACATCTTCTGCCCCTGTTGTGCGCTCGCCCAAGAGTTCCGCGAGCTCAATAACAGAGGCCTCGATCCATCTCTAGGTATCATGCGCCTATGTCATTTGAACTCAAAAGCGGCTTTAATCCTTCGCTTGATTGATAGATTTCAGTATCCATGGTATTTGTTTCGACTTTGCACATTGCAAGCGTTTTAAGAGCTTCGTGAATGTCGCTTGCAGGTTGGAGGCGGATAGTTGAGCAGCAAATGGAGAATCCTCCTCCTAATCAATTCATGGCTCGGTGAAGAAACAAAACCAGTCAGAACCAGCAATTTGTTCAATTTTACTTTGTGGAGCCATTTGTCCTAGAAATATCTTCTTGAATGAATGTACTTAAAGATTTTCGAGTTTCTAGAAAGCTGTGGTCATGGTAGCCTTGTGCAAAGTAGAGGACTAATCAATGTTTATGACCAAATTTCGGTTCGCACTTGTACGAGATGCCTGTAAACTCCTGTACTTTCTCTTGGATTGTCTCTACCTTTATGTTCGAAGAGGGATGGCTGAAGCAATCGAAGTCATCTAGGCCGATTTTACAGTAAAAACCAGAATGGCAGCATGCTTGTATCAAGTGCAACAAGAGATACCGACATAACTTAGAAACAGTTGATGTAACAGAAAACTTCTGAATCTTTGGTAGACCTGTCGCAGTGCAATTCGAATTAGATATTCACAGGAACTCCTAAAACTTGTCCTTCAGAAAGACCCGTTTAGTGATGCTATGGGAACCGAATATAGGTTTGAAAGCTTAACGACAAACTTAAACACAAACTAGAGCGGCCGAACCTCTGACCCTAGCACAGTCTGTTTCTTCATATCCTGAATATATCAGCGCAGCATCGATGATTAAATTTCTGTTGATGGAGAGAATATGTGTATTCCTAGATGATCATTTGAGCCGGTGCAAAAGATTATCTATTTGGGTCTCCCAGTCTGATTATCTATTTGGGTCTCCCAGTCTTTCTTCAGAACATTTTATCAGTGTGTATTGTGGCAAATTGCTTATGTCTGAATACATTCTATACGTGCTCTAAAGAGAAGCATGCATAGCAAACGTCAGATTTTTCGCCTTTCTTCTGTTTTGGGTAAGTACATCTGCCTTTTCGCTCGAAAAATCAAGACGTGCTAGACCAATCCAATCACAAAGAAAATACCTGTGAGACTTTATTAATCTGTAGATCCAAATCTTGCACCAAAGCAATCATGTGTACCAACAACCTCTGCTGAAAAAAAAAAGTACCTAATCTTGATCAAGTGCCCAGAAATCATACACCAAGAGCTTTGACCTTCTCTAGTGTTTGGTGTCAGAAACCAGGATAAGATTTTTCTGTTTTATCTTCAAGGAACATGAGTTTACTTCATTGCTTCCCTTCAATATAAATCTTCTTTTGGAGGGGTTTGTCTTTTCTTGATGATTCTGCTCTAAGCATTGAATATTGACCTGGATATGTGCAATTTTGACAGCAATTTGCCCTTGCTTGACGTTCGGACTAAATGCCGGATGGCTCGAGCTAGGAAACATCCGTAAGCCCTGGATGTTTCGTAAGTGTTGGCTTACAACTTCACGTTTACATAAAAAAAAATTCATTACTGATCAATGTCGTTTTCGAATTTTCCTGTTACATTCTCTATGGTAAGCTTTTTCCTAATTGGTCTTATTCACGAAATGCAGCAAGTTTTCTGGCCAGTTCCATATACCTCGCGATGGTCCCCTGCTTGTGTTCACAACGTACATTAGCAGGGCGTTTCCGAAAATTACCGAGGGCTGAACTCGGTTTAGAATAAGCTGAAAGGCAGTGACGAAACGGCGATCGCCGAACAACAGCGCCTCCTCCAGATCAGTCCATGACTCGGCGAACGAAAGGTATCCGATCCTCCCGATCAAAGCTGAGCCAAGTTTGTTTCTGTCCTACATTTTGTTGGGTCTGATTCAAAATGCACTTTTTGTTTGTTAAGTTTCTTCACCTCGGAAGTACAAAGTGCAAACCATTACCGAGTTCAAGAATCACATGGTTTTTTCTGAACCTGCAAGAATTATTGCAAAGTCGCCTTGAGATGTTGACAGAATGTTAACGTTGTGATGATAAATGTTCAATAAAGGACGGAGCTTTCAATAAGCCATTGTCTGCTTAATTAATTGGCCGTCTATGGCGGACAACTCTTGACCCGACCTTCACGACACCAACCCCTATGTTTCCATCTTCCCTAATTTTGTACTTCCCATCTTTAAGAAAAAGGTAGAGGTGCCAACTTTCAAACATGTGGATTGGGTCGAATATGACCCGACCCATATTGACCCATTTAACCCATTTTGACCTGTTTTCATATTATTCAAATCTAGTGACCTTTTGACAAAAAAAAAATCTAGGGACCCATACTCGACTCAGCATATATTGTTAAAACGTTTTAATATTAAAATCTAGTTTAGAGAAAATTGCTTCTTATATATATAGTTAACTCATTTATGACCTATTTAAATTACATTTATGATTCACTTTTAAAATTTAAGGAACCCAGTTATGACCCACAACCATGATATATGGGTCAAATATGGGTTCTCGACCCATTTTGCCACCTTTAGAAAAAGGTATTGTGAAATTTGAATGTGAAACTCATTTTATTCTTTGACAATTCGTAGCTTATACTATCGCTATCTAATAAGTTAATAGAATTCACCTCCTCATTTGTTATTTTCTTTTTTCATATTTCTATCTTAGGTAAAGGCCGAGTACGTATATACATGGTAATATTGTGTTAAGAGTACTTTGAACGGAACGGTAAAATGTGACATTTATCTTCTTTCGAATGTTGGCGATCCCATGAAATTTTTTACATGTCACATAATTTAAGAGTCATTACAAGGTGGTTGAAAATGTCAAAATAGCACCTTATTGTCTATGTAGACGCACCGTGTTCTCAAGAAAGTTATCACATGATTTATTATGCTCCGTTTGTTTCGCAAAAAATGAATAATTCGAAAATACTTTTTTTAAAAGCCATCGCTTCAACTCCCTTACAAAGATGAAGGAAGGGAGAATGCTATTATCGTCGAAGAAAATGTTTAGATATCAATTATTTCAAGCGATACAAGTGATTTTTTTTATTTTCTACGAAATAAACGGAGCCTGACAAATCTATAATATAAGTGTCGGTCAAGTTTTCACCATACACGCACATTCGTAGGTATCTAGAGTTATTAATCTCAAATAGATAGCATTTACATATATCGATGTTCTCGAGTCGAGAGAACCGTGAAATGGCTGGAAGACCTCTCCAATGGCGTCCCCAAGAAGCACGAATTCGAATTCCTGACTCTGCAAGGCCTTCGAGTCGTCCGCGCCCGGAAGGGAGGGCTCCTTCCTCTGCACCTTCGTCTTTCCCGCTCGCTTATCGGTAATCCCATCCGATTCAATTTCGCTCTTGCTGTTCGGCCGATCAATCCGCCGCTTTCTTCTTCATCATGGCATCGAAATTGATCTTTCTCGCGGAGTGCGCGCGGCGATGCATTCAGGACAGGGATGGCAACTGGCACGTGGGAGCGATGGCGACGATGTTCGACGACGTCGGGGCGGCGTACTCCGCCACCGGCACCGGCGACCCTAGACTTCTGCGTCTCCTACCTTTCCACGGCAAAGATCCAAGTACAGTCTCTCACCCTCTCTCTCTCTCTAGAAACCAGTAAGAAATAGCTGTTAGTCGTCGTTCTTTCTCTCTCTAAGCTGGATCTGGGAATTGAAAAACGATGCCACGTGGCAGGAAGAAGTAGAGATAGAGTCAAAAGCATTGTGTTGGTGGTGGTGGAAGTTTGGAGGAAAGACGGTGGCAAGTTAATTGCTTCGGCTAAGCAGTGGTGGGCTTCTCCCAAATTCACTCGCGATCAACTCACTAGCAAGCTTTGATGCTCGGGGCCGGGACGGTTTGCGTGGCATCGATGCCGCGATATTTCATACTACTTTTAGAACTCAAACTCGGGAACCGTCTCGACAACTTTCCTTTTTTGGTGCACGAGCGCAAATTTCGTTGCTTGCATACGAACATAAGGATGCATTAAGCTTACTAATGTTAGAAATGAAATGGGAAATACATGGAAGGACCGTGACCGAAATCTCGATACAGACATCGTTTACGGAAGCAAATGAGATGTTCTACATCCTTCTTTTTGGCCCAAGGATGTTCTAATTGTCGAGGAGATGATAAATATATAACTATTCGATAAGATACGATACGATACGCGGGAGGCGGCTCTACTTTGTAAGATGTGAAGGGCGTTGTCGCACGGAAGGCGGAGACAAAATGGGGGTCGCCGAACGGCGAGCGAACCGATCCCAAATCGAAGCTGAGCCAAGTTTGTTCCGTCCTACATCTCGGCTTAATCAAGGACGGAGCTTTCAATAAGCCATGTCTGCTTAATTAATTTGCCGTCCATGGTTGACGGCTCTGGACCCGCGGCCTTCCCGGCAGCAACCCCCACGTTTCTCATCTTCCCTAATTTTGTACCCCCTTTTTTTAAAAAAAATAAAATAAAAGGTA
This sequence comes from Lenwebbia sp. NSW1173648, assembly GCA_029784005.1. Classification (NCBI taxonomy): domain Eukaryota; kingdom Viridiplantae; phylum Streptophyta; class Magnoliopsida; order Myrtales; family Myrtaceae; genus Lenwebbia; species Lenwebbia sp. NSW1173648. The sequence continues at coordinate 15,772,086 of JARCGZ010000009.1, forward strand.
TTTCAATATATAAAAATGGAAACCACTTTGAGAATTTGAAACTTAAACTATCATATATGATCATAGAATTATTTTTTTTTAGTAAGATAAAATTAACTACAATTTTTTTTTTGTTCGAAAAAACGAAAAGAGATGTTGTGAAATTTTACATATCAAAATGCTAGAAGTCTCCAAACTTTTGCGTTGTGGTTGGAAAGGTGAAAATAGTGCCATGTTGCCTATGCAGATGCACCACCATTCTCAAGACACTGTCCCGGGACATACCATTTCTCTTGTAATCTAGAGATAAGAGGGTGTGGAGACGCGGCTTCGCCAGCTAGAAAGTCCATGCACTACCCCCCGCAAATCTCATGTACCGATCAAGCCGAAATCTTTGATCCGTACAGGTGATCTGTAAGTCGATATAGGGAGGTAAGACGTATTATTTCTCCATACACATTATGGGTCGCCCCCAATCCCGACTACGGTAAAAACTTATGGGCGACGAAACTAGTGACGGCGAATGTGTCTTAAAAAAACGATAATCCGAGATAACTAAAGTTATTAATAATAATAATATAATGACATGTTATTTTCTCAAGATTACGTCATAGCCGCACATACGTACAGTGTACGCCGGTGCGTTATATTTAATCGCCAAAACGAGAGAGCAATTTTACATATAGCGATGTCTTCTTAGAGAGAGAGAGAGATGGAAGACGAGGACGATGAGGTAGAGAGAACCGTGAGATGGCTGGAAGACCTCTCCAGTGGCGTCCTGAAGCGCGAATTCGACTTCCTGACTCTGCGAGGCCTCCGAGTTGTACGCGCCCGGAAGGACTCCTTCCTCTGCAGCTTCGTCGTCCCCGATCGCCTGTCGGTAATCCACCCAAACTCAGTTTCACTCTCCCTGTTCACCCAAATCAATCCATCACTCGCGACATCGAAATTGATCTTTCTCTACTTGACATGGACACGATCGCGCGCGATGCATTCAGGACAGCGACGGGAATTGGCACGTGGGAGCGATGGCGACGCTGATTGACGACGTCGGGGCTGCGACGGTGTACTGCGCCGCCGGCAACGTCAAGGCCACCCTTGACTTCTGCGTCTCCTACCTTTCCCCGGCGAAGATCCAAGTACAGTCTCTCTCTCTCTCTCTCTCTCTCTCGATACTTGCGACGGTTGGCGTCTTCGAGGCGCCAAAATGCTTTTTGGTGATTGGAAATTTTTTTGGTTTTATTTTTCGGTTTCCTGTTCTGTTAACAGCTGTTTTCACCATTTTTCTGTGGCTGGATTTGAAAAGAAAATTGAAATTACTCAAAACACTTTTTCATGTTTTCATTATTTTTCTGTTTTTTCTTAATTTTCAAAAATTGCAAATTCAAATCGAAAGAAAATGCATGACGGCAATTCTGGAGCAGAAATCCGTTTGATTACGCAACTTTATTTTTCTACTTCTGGAGCATTTTTTTGCTTCAGAAATAGTTTTGGAGCCACTTGAAGAAGTAAAAAAAAAAAATTTAATTCTCTCCAGAAAAAGTTAAATCAACCTCTGAACAGAAATTGATTTCTAGAGCAAAAGTATTGCGATGCGCGCCCAAACTTTCTTTTTGAGAATTATCATTGTAACCCGAAATGAGAAATAGCTTTAGGAATCAAATGCACACCCTTGAACTGTGCATCATTATTTTCCCTAATATCCAAAGATTTGCTTACCAAACGTATTTCCATAAATAGTTGAAAATAGGATAAACCATAATTTACCAAATGTCAATTTTCCAAAAAAAGGTGGAGATGACATCTGGGAACAACAATTGGAGCTTCTTTGTGTGGCAGGAAGAAGTGGAGATAGAGTCAAAGGTGGTAGGAGCAGGGTCAAAGGGAAAGCTTGCGTTGGTGGTGGTGGAAGTGAGGAGGAAAGACGATGGCAAGTTAATTGCCTTGGCTAAGCAGTGGTTCGCTTCTGTCAATTTGACTGGCGATCAACTTAGTAGCAACCTTTGATCGCTTGCGCATGTTGTGCCAATTTGCGTGCATCCGTGCTACTTTTAGAACTCGTCAAAATTTTGGATGATTATGCCGTAAAATGTCTCGACAACTTCCTTTCCTTTTTCGTGCACCGGTGTGCTTGATCGCCTCGTAGTTACTAACTAGTGAACAAGCCATGCTTTTGCCGCGCTTTTCTTTTTCTTGAAATTTTCACTATATTTCGGGTTTAGTTATTTTGTATGTGTTGATGATTCAAAACAACAGTTATAAGCTGATTGTTTCTTGCTAGAGTTAGAGAACTAGAGTTTCTTTCTCTTCCTACACATTGTGATTGTTAGGATCGATTCCTCGTTAGTCTGCCATAATTTTATAAGACTCCCCACCATGAACAATGCTTGATAATGCACATATGAACTTTAGTAAGATGAGCTTGGCTATACAATTGAGTTCATGCTTGAAACATATATATATATGGTAAAGCAAAATAACAAAATATTAAACACCATAATCAATCCATGTCCTCTTTAGGTGAAAAGGAAATTAATGATTGTCCACAAAACAAGTAAACAAAAGGATGTAAAAGAAGTTTAAAAAAGAAGAAGGAAAATAAGGAGTCCATTATTTACCAAACCTAACTTGAAGTGGGCTGAGGAGTCAAAACAGTGTTGGCTTGAATTCCTTCATTCTAATGCAGTGTATAATTACTTTGTGGGTGGATTTTGCCTTGTTCTTCAGCCACTATCAACTCAATCGACTCTCTTCCATTTGAATTTTTTTAAGAATGACAAAATGCAAACATGTTCTGCACCCCTCATTGCCTCTGTCCACTTCTGTGAATCTTCCTGACCATTGCTTTGTGCATGCATGAGGGCTCTATACTAGTCAAAAACTTAGTAAACTTGGAGAGCAGACAGAAAATGTTCCTTAATATTCACTGTCAGAGCTGAGACTGGGACTTCAATTTGTCTATGAAGTCTAATGAAGGATCAAGTTTATTTTCCCACTAAGCAGATATCTAGTCTATGATAGAAGTCTCATCTTATAAATTTCAAATGCCAAAACAGCAAATGGCCAGGCCAGTAACTCCGGCCTTGGCCATGGAAAAATTAACCTATAATGGGATCTGACATTGCTTGTCAACACCCAGCACAAGTCAAAGCACCAAATACTCATCTTAGATATACTAAAAAATACAATCTTTAGAAATCACACATAAGTCCTATACACCAGAGATCTGTACCCTGGATTTCTTGATTGTAGCATTGGTAGCAGTCTACCCCGGCAGCTGATTGATATGATCCAGCTTGCATCACTCTACATGCATCTTCAAAAAACACCGCAAGCACTATACCATCTATATTTTCAGAGTCGTTGGATAGTGAATTTTACACTGACAATCCTTGCAAAATGATTATTTTGATCCAAACTGCATGACAAAGTCCCCCTATTTCTTGAGATCAGAATCCTCCTTTCCTACCTCTCTTTCATCTAACTCATCCTTAAGTTTCTTCTCTACTTTACACACTTCTAGTTCCTTCCCGGATCCGATCTCCCGTTCTTGGACATTCTTGTTGCCGCTACTCGCGCAGGGTCCATAAATCCAACTGCAGAACAGGAAATAGAATATATTCACCAGACTCATGATGGAGAGGAGCCAGTAGTAATTGTCATAGCGACCCTCGTTTATATTACTCGAGACCCAGCTTTTTCTTGTCGTTCCGGAGGTGAGACCATCCACGGCGCTCACTATAGCACTTGCTAACAAGTTTGCCACGGCCATCCCCAGCCCAAACATGGAAGCTGCAATACTAGACATGGATCTAGGGAATTCAGAATAGTAGAACTCTGTTTGGCCTATCGCGGTGAAAGCTTCGGCAAACCCATTCAGACAATACTGTGGCACGAGCCACATTGCTGACATTTCTCGCAACCCTTCTTGTAAAGCTCTTTTCCGCCGAACGTGCTCGACTATTGCTGAAACAACCATGGCCATACAGGATATGAGTAGCCCAATTCCCATCCGCAGTTTCACACCGAGACGTACTGGCTTTCCCCTGACTTTTGACGCTAAGGGAAGAAGACCACGATCATACAGGATGACCCATACCGTGAGCGTGATGATCGTGAACGTACCAAAAGATCCTGCCGGGATTTGGAAGCTCGAAGTAATGTGTCGGTCCATGGAGCTTGCTTGGAGGAACGGGAAAGAGGTTTGGCTTACATTGATCGACAGCATGATCCCAGTAGACCAGAGTGGCATGACCTTAATCAGTGCTTTCAGCTCTTCCACTTGCTGGACCGTGCACAAGCTCCAGGGATTGGAAGCCAATCCATCTGGAGTTATATCATTTTCTGGATCCTTAATGATGCATGCTTTGTTCAAAAACCTGCAATTATATAGTTAAACATGTTCACTTCGCTTCACATAACTTTGAGACCCTGGCTTTCTTGAGAAGTTACCTTAGTTTATTGGTTGGCGGAACAGACTCCGAACCCTTCTTCTGATGGTAGCAGTGGAAGCCATCTATTTCCTGGCTGGGAAAATCGAGTTTCCTGTTCTTGTAGGCAACAACGATTACTTGCGCAAACCCAGTGAACAAGCTCCTGTTCGCCTTCTGCTTAACGTAAAAAGGCGAAGCGAGAACGAACAAGAACGCCGAGAAAAACATGAGAATAGCGGGAATCCCGAAACCGACCTTCCACCCCAAGTGATCTTGTGTATAAACTATGCCCGTCAAGGCCACGAGGATGGAAAGAAAGGCTGAGGCATAGTACAAATTGAAGTAGCTCTCTAGGACCCTGTTGTTGTTCGGGTTTTCTCTTCTGTCCACTTGATCAGCACCAAATGCTAATGAACAGGGTCGGATCCCTCCGGCTCCGATGGAAATGAGGGCGAAGGCTGAGATCAGAAGGATCATTTGGGGTGTGCTCGACGATTCGCAGGTTTTTGTGGACTGGTCGCAAGGAGGAGGCCTTGCCTGTGGTATCATTGCTGTTAACCACAATAGTGTCATTCCCTAAAATTTGTGTGAGTGTACTTCAGTTGATGATAGTGTTTCTCTCCGCATAAATAAAGGAGAAGTAAGGTTGATTTTGCTATGAAAAACCAACCAAATTCTTTCTGCCAAAATCATCAGACACCAATTCCTGAAATAAGAAGTTAGGATCTACACTGACTTTTGCCAAGATGCTGACGATTAAAGTTGATCTTTGACCACATACACATTATTTTCTGCTAATTTTTTTACTCTAGTTCTATCCTAATCGAAGTCTTTCAACTTTTCAGGCCAACCAGAAAGGAGAGGACAGTAACAGCAAACACTGATTGGGACATAATTGAGAAAGCACCATAAAGTGAGAAAGTCGAAGCTCTCTGCATCTGGAAGAAGGAAAGCGAAAGAGCAAAAGCAAGACAGTGACAATTGACAAAGAGTATCGGAAGCCAAATAATTAAAGCCACCACCCCCTCCAAATAATTTCCAGATCTGATAGTGAAACAAAGGTATCTTCACAAACTCGAGGTGAGACCGGAAGATGCAAAATGCCTAAGCAAGTTAAAACAACAAAATCAAGGAAAGTTGACCGTAATTAATTACCGAGAGGCTGCAGATGGAGCCCAAAGCAATGGTGAGGAATCGACCCAGATAAGAATCGGCAATGAAAGCCCCAAGAAGCGGCATGAAATTAGTAGCAGCTGACCAGAAGAAGATCAAGTTCGTCCCTTTGGCCACTCCGAAATGGTAGTCCCTCATCAGGTAGAGTATCATGTTGGGCAAGAGCCCGTAGCTCGCCACCTTCTCAAACGCTTCGTTTGCTGCGATCAAACATCGACTCGAGACTCAACATTTCGAGCACGAGAAGGACCCAACAACAACAACAACAACAACAACAACAAATAAAGAGGAAATGAAGAACCCCGCAGATCACAGCAATGCAGGAGTGCTTAACCTATGATGAAGGGCATGGTGATGAGGCCACCCTTTGCTGGCTCTGGAGTTTCTTCTTCTGGGCGATTCATCTTCTTTCTTCTCCAGATGCAATACAGAAGCGAGAGCAAGCAAGTTGGTTTCTTGTTTCGAGCCCGAAGTGGGTTGGCAATATAAAGAAGATCACAGAGAGGTCTAGAGATGGCAAAACATGTGCCGAAAAAAGAGTCTTTTTCTTCTTCTTTTTCTCCTCAGTGTCAGCGGGGCTTGCCAGAGAGAGAGAGAGAGATGACTTTGCGTGTGAAAAAGAGCAGATAAATAAATGACATGCACGTAAAACAAGAATAATTTTTGGGTACTGCAAGCAGACTATAATTTCAGTGCAGGGGCATAGTGTGGGGGCTCAGGCTGATTGGACAAGCAGGAGGAGGAGGAGGTGGCCGATACGATCGGTCGGTGGTAACTTGTCCTGGCCGTGTTGTTTTGGCGTGGCGAGCAATCCATTTCTGCTGACCAGAGAAGAAGATCTCAATGCATCCTCCAAAATTCCAAGCAATTATTATTGCAAGAGATGAGCCAGAGCCATCTCCTCTGTCTCCCGACTACAGTAACATCATGTTCTGGTTCTCATATTAACTGTTGGGGATATGTTTTACGCTTCGGATTTAGAAAAAATATATATAGATTTAGTTTGGATTTGAGCTCATAAATATCTGTTGATTATAATATATTTCTTTTGTAATTGAGAGTTATAACAGAGAGGTAGGAGGTGCTAGCTACAATGAAATTCCCTGCTGAATATAACCCAAGTTTAAGATTGAATCGGGATAAATTGTGTGTCACGATTTCATTGTATTCGTGCAGTTGAAACTTGGAGTTTCCAAAGGGGGAGGCTTTAATGGGCGAGCAGCATGAAGATTCCCACCCCTTTTGCAATCCGTCATGTGTTGTTTTGTTTAGCAATCTTTTCTGCAATTTGTTTAGTGGTCATTGCAATCGCAATGTGCGGCTCAAATGTACCAACTGGCAGTTTTAACATCCTGAACTACCCGAAATCATCATATCATCCGATTCCAGCATTCTCAATTCATTAGGCCATCCGACCGCACGACCCAGTTGCCAGAGGTAATTAACATGTCCGAATGCAATTATGGGGTAATTGGGCGAACAATGATATGTGCCCGATCAGCCACTCAAAGGCCATTGCAAGGAGTTCAAAGTTGGCGACGTCCCAAAAATGACTCAAGGTTAGCAAAAATCGAAAGGATTTTATCGTTTCGATCTTTAGTATAACGCAGTTTTCCTAGCATATATGCATATCATCGATCCCATTACATGTTCGATCACTATTTATTTACACGGCGATTGTGGATTTCGTGACAACTTTTGTCCTCCTCAAACAAAGCTAATGTGAGATTCCGATGGTAGTCCCAGTCAATTTGACAACTTGGGCTTGATTCTCTGGATCAACTTCTATTGGAAAGGGCTGCAGATTTCCAATCTCGGCCCACTAAAATTCTTCATGATTTCGAGCGTAAAATCGATGGGCTTGGGATTTTAGGAACATTTGAGTCTCCCACAGTTGATGATCCTAACCAAGCATTTGTGCTTCGGTAACACAATTGTAGTTTGAAAGTCAACTTCGAAAAATCGTGTATAATACGAGTTTAAGCGTGTATAATAATGATATTAAACTTTTTCAATATGAGACGGCGACGTCGAATCGAATTCGCTCATAAACTTTTTCAATACGGTCCTCCACTACCACCAATGCTCGATTTATGGCATCTCCATCTTGCCTCCAATTCCAATATTACTCGGCATTTTTGTATGTGGTTGGGGAAGTACCAAAAAAAATCTTAAACCCGGTGTTAATTCGATCCTAAACTTTTTTGCATTTGTGCCAATTGAGTCCATCCATAAACACTTTAAATAATATTTTTAAAAATATAATTTTTATTATTACTTTTTCTTTCTTTCTTTCTTTCTTTTTTTATTTTGGCCAGCGTGCAAAGCAGCGAAGGCCCTCGCCCAAATCTATCGAGGGCCGCGAGCCTTGCCACCCAAAATGAAAGAAACAAAAAAGAAAGAAGAAATGATTAAAAATTCATTTTTTTAAAGAAAATTATTAAGAATGTCCACGTCAGCGTGCCGGTCACGCCACATAGGACAGCCGGCGTCCACATCAGCTATTTCCGGCCAAAATTAGCACAAATGCAAAATATTTAAGACTGAATTGACACCGAACATGTTTAGAACTTTTTTGGTACCATCCCAACGGAGTTTCACTTCTTCTTCTTCTTTTCTTATCTTTTCTCTTTTTCTTTTTTTTTCTTCTTATGGTGCGAGTTATGCTTTTGTGTTTGTTGGGACATGAGAGAACAAACTCCGCAGGATGGAAACAAGAAGAAACAAGACATTGTTGTGTTTTTGGATTTAAGCAGAGACAGGAGATTTGAGTGCAATGAATGGTAAGGATGTAATAACTTTTTCAGGTTGAAATGATCACCTGTGAAGAGGCATGGCGAGTGTAGCTGCATGCTTTTGTTAGCTTCTACTCTCTCTCTCTCTCTGCGCATCTGCTCTCGCATGACCTGCATATTTGCAGAGAACCAGAAAGCCCAAATGAATCTGGCAAACATATTATGGTGCCGAATCCAAATTTTAACCCAGAAAACAAAAAAAAGAAACCTTGGAAACCGATTTTCTTTCTTGGGGAAATTAGAAGGAAAAAACTGTCAAGAAACATGTATAGATCACATCGTGATAACTTAGCTTTCAAGAGTAATTGCTCGGTAGGAAATAAGCATCGATCCTTCAGATTCTCTTTTCCTCAAAGCGTATTTTTGTTTTGCCTAGACCTGTCAAACATGGGTGGGTCGGGTCGAAAATGGTCGAATCCATATTGACTCATTCAGTTCATTTTGATCTATTTCCATGCAATACAAATAATATCGAAAGCACAATACAAAAGATAAAAAAGGTTTAAGCAACGAAAGACCCGCTAAGATCATCATCACCACGGATGTCTGCTTATGTATATATGTTGGAATTAATTGATTAGAATTAATTAATTCGCCCATAATGGGCTAAAATCGAATGACGGTTACCGAAGAGCAGTTACCGAAAGGCGGTTACCAGAGGGAGGTTATTGAAGGCGGTTATCAGAAGTTTCTAAAGAGTGGGTTATCTCTTTTGAATTATAGATAACATGAAAGAAGAAGTATGAACGTAAGTTTTTCTAAACGTCAATTTGGCCTCTCTCCAAAAACGCTCTCAAGAACGATCTCCCTCGTACTTCCCTCGCACTTGTTCGGACGATTGATTCTCGCAAGGCTGTTTGTTGAAGGCACTTAATCTGTGGACAGCGGGTACTTTTCATCGTGTGATCGTACTCCGATCGGTGATACAAGTTAGTGAATCTTGGGCATATTACAATATGATTTTTCGCATGTTTATCGTTTTGAACGGGAATTCGTTTCCTTCAATATAATTAGGATACAAAAATTCTCAACGGGAGCACAGAGAGTTGGCCAGGACAAAAGAAAATGAGAGCAGAGAAGAAATTTATTATTTTTTCCAAAGCAAAGTGGGGAGTGATGCAGCATATGATGTAGGAGTTACGACAGAATCGAGTCATGCACACACTTTGGTTGCTGCAGGAGGAGAAGCGTAATTGAAATGGATGGGAGTGGCCTTCCCATTACTTTCTATTGAATTTTCCTTTTTTAATCTTATGTTATACTGCAATTTCATACATTGTTTTTTTTTGTGGGGGTCAAAGTACTGCAATTTGATACAATTCACTCGAGTACAATCTGATAAAGTCTGGCTTGGAAAGAAAGACCCGAATTGACAGGACCCACATTGGCATATTCGGGTCAGCCCACATGACTCTCTCTCTCTCTCTCTCTCAACTTTCCAGTTAAGAAGATGGGGTAGTCTTGGACAACCGAGGAATGGATTGCTATAATAAGTACTCATGAAAAGGTCCCATAAAGAAAAAGGAGAAGGGAATTGCACAAATTCTACTGTTGTCATGTTTGAATTCTTGAAAGATACTCTTCAAAGTCTGTCCTGCACAAAAACATCACATCTTGGAACAAAGTTTGTGTTTCTTGCTGCAACATTTGAAAATGGCAAGACCATGAACGGGAAAATTATCAAAAAAAGTCCTAACTCTATTATAATTGTGTCGATTCAATCCTAAACATTTTGCAATTATGTCAATTCAGTACATTTTAATGATATTTTAATATATATTTTTTTCAAATTTTTAATTATTTTTTTCTATCTTTTTTATTTTTATTTTGGTTGGGCCGGCAAGAGGCTGCCGGCCGAGGGCCGCGAACCCTAGCAGCAGCTAGGCAAGGGTCGCGAGCCCTCATCAGCAGCCGGCGAGGGCCACGACCCTCGCCGCTGGCCCTCGGTGGTTGGCCAGTAGGAGGCTACCAACCCAAACGCAAAAAAAATGAAAAGACAAAAAAAAGACAAAAAATATTAAAACAAAAAATATTAAAATATTATTAAAAATTTGCCTCGTCGGTGCCGGCTAGTCAAATGGACTGAATTGACATAATTGTAAAAGGTTTAGGACTGAATTGGCATAATTACAATAGGTTTAGGACTTTTTTAATGATTCTCCCGACTATGAACTATCATCATTCACCATTGAAACGCTTCATTTTCTCTTTGTGATGTTTAGGGGACTTAATTGTCCTTATATTAAGTTGATCTTCTTCATTTTTTTATTTTTTTGCAAGATCTTATACTACTGTCCATTCAATTTGTTTCGAGAGTTTCCTTTCCACTTCGGGACACTGATGTCGTCAAGCCCAAAAAGCATGTTCTAACACGAAGTAAGGGTGAAATTGAGTCAAGCTACTTGCGAGTAGTTCGGACAAGACCCAATAATTATTCGATTTCGACTAGTCTAGACCTTAAATTACCAGAGTATCTTATGGAGTCGAGTTCAAGCCGGCTCGACAAGCTCTCTTAAGCCTTATTGAGCTTCTATTGTTTTTCCCAGAAGTATTTCGTGATTGCAAGAAACAAAAAAACAAATAAGTCAAATTACATATCTAACCTTCATATAAGTACACACGGAGTGAATCTCCGAGCTCGTTAAACTCGAGCTCGAATCCACATATAGCTCTATTACTATCTAGTCGAGCTCGAGCCTAAGTTATGATAGTCGACCGAGCTCGAGTGGGGTTTCGAGTCCGAAATAGTCAAGTCAAGCTCGAGCTTGGCATTGTATCGATTCGGCTCAGGTCAATTACATCCCTAGTCCAAAGGATGAGGTGGAAAGGTTCACGTTAGTTTGCATGTTCTAACTTTTAGTATGCTAAAACAAAATGGAATAATTTTCCATGTTGGTAAATTACAAATAATGTAGGTGCGTTCTAGGTACTACTGTTAATTAAGCAAAATGTGACTGGTTAATTATTGTTTGTGTAGTAACTTGCTAATTAACCAACATTCGTTCCAACTTACCAATATTTATTTGATTGGTCCGAAGTTACCAACTGTTCTAAGGAATTACCAATTCCTATTTGTGTTGCTCACAAACTTTTTTAAAATTACCAACTTTAGTCCGAGTAGTTTACCAACTTCTTTCCATTTAGTTACCATCTAGTTCCATGTTACTAAGTGTTATTTCATTATTTATGAACTTCTTTTCAACAACTTACCAATTTTTCTAGTAACTTACCAATTTTTTAGGGGAAATTACCAAAAAAGTCCTAAACCTATTATACTTGTGTCAATTTAGGCCTAAACCTTTCCATTGTGCCAATTTAGTCCTAAACCTTTTGACAACTTGCCAATTCAGTCCTAAACCTTTTGAAATTTTTCCAAGTTAGTCCTAAATCTTTTAAAGTTTTGCTATTCTAGTCATAATCCTATTATTTGAGTAATTTGCCGGAAGGACTAAATTGGTAATTCATGAAAAGGTTTAGGACTACTTTGGCAAATCATTAAAAGGCTTAAGACCAAATCCGCATAATGGAAAGGTTTGGGACTGAATTGGCAAGTTATCAAAATGTTTAGAACTGAATTGGCACAATTGAAAAATTTAGGACTGAATTGGCGTAAGTGTAATAGGTTTAGGACTTTTTGGGCAATTTTCCCCATTTTTTTATGAAGTCGCCAACTTTTATACAAAATTCCCAGCGTATTTGAGTTAGTTACCAAATTTTTTTGAAGTTAAAAAAAAATCTTATTTGTGTCATTTGCCAAAAACTATTTGGCCGTTCTCAAATTACCAACTTCATTGAAACTACCAACTCTTGCCAATATTATTTGAGTTACTTAACAACATTTTCACGATGAACTATCGATTAGGCTTTTAGATTATCAACTCTTATTTGACTCGCTTATCAATGTCTATTTGATCGTTTCGGAATTACCAGCCTTTCTAAAATCCATCAATTTTATTTATTTATTTATGAAGATGAGATATGAGAGTAAAGTTGGTAATTTCATGTATTTCTTGGGAACTTACTATTTTCTAGTATTTGCATCATAAACCCAAGATTCCAAACCCTCCATATTTTCATCTAAGTCATTATCATGAAAAGGCAATGGAAAAGCGGGAAAAAAAAAAAGAAAGGAAAATTGGATACGCACGCTTTTGAGTGAAAATGTTGGAGGGACTTAACTTGGATTTTCATTTCATCTAATAACGAAGGATCAATACATTACTACCTAAAACCATTCTAGGTTGTAACTTATCATCCATGAACTTCATAGAAACACAACGGCTAGAGTTCTCCAGTCAAATCAAGTACCGGAATAAATAAACCATCGAGTCGATGCTACTCTAAGAATGCATAGCATCATGAGCAGTCAGCCTTAGGTTTAAGCAGAGTGACTGCTCATGATATTATGCCATTCCCCGGGAGCTCGCTCTGTCGATGTCGCCGCCACCGGCCGGCTGGTCCCCGTCAAAAACCGCCGCCGAGTCCCGGAGCCCAGTAGTCGGCTCCGCTTTCGTTTCCAACTTGCATCGTGCAAGAGACAGGAACCAAGCACAGGCCTCTACTCTTCAAGTCCTTTGGTTTATCTTGGTTTTCCTGAGAAACCAAGACATACATGTACAAATCTAAATCATTCGACCCGCCACTTGTCTCTTAGGATAATCAAATTAGAGCAATAATGATGATCTAAATGATGATAACAATGATGGTGGTCATATAATTTATCCTGCAAAATACCAGGGAATCAAATGGAGAGGACTTTATAATTTGTTAAATTTATGCTAAAGTGGTGGACCTTTGTTAGGGTTTTGCTTTTGTGATTGGGCAGGTGTCCTCGAAGAGCTATGCAGTGAAAAAGAATGAAAAAGAAAGACAAGAGAACTTTTATCATATCCTAGCAAAAAGCCTTTTAAGATTCCAAGCTAATGTCAAGTCTTGGTTTACATATGTGATGCTTTTGATGACTTTATGAGGGTAAAGGCGTATAAATTATGGGAACCTTGTTCGCTAAAGCTTTCTCTTCCCACCTAAAATAGCAGACTTAGATGCTTGGTCTAGAATAAACAAAGTCTGTCTCTCTCTAGCTACTTGCTTTTTGCTGATTTAAGAGGATGACAGATCCAATAAAGCACAGTTTATATACCTGCAAGCTGGTGTCTCCTGGTAATGCAAAATTCCCTTCTCCTTGAACCTGACAAAAGGTTTCCTCTCATGAACTTACCAACATAACTAGAGTCTTAACAACAGCAAACTGTTAAAGAGAGGGGGGAGTTGTAGTTTGCTTCAAACAAGTCCTATAGCAGACACTTAGTACATGCACTGGTCTGATGTTGGCTATGGTTTTCAGCTAATTAACCTTGTTTTAGTAGGATCGTAAACTAAATATATTGAGACTCTAAGATGCATACGCCAAATTTTGTGTCGAATAATGCCCGCACCAAAATCACAGATTGATTTACAAAGTGGTGCCATGATCTTTTATCGGTGCATTCATGTTCTACTTGTTCAAAAACTAATTCAGAGGTTTTCACATAGCTTCAAAATCAAATTTGTAACCACATTTTTCAATGATATTAGTCTTTTTCGGATTGAATATGAAGTATTATGCATGTTGTGGCCAAGTACTTACAGACTGTTGATTCCTCATATTTCCAGATCCATTATTGCGCAGGTACGGAGAGCTAAGAGCCTGCATTATTCATGTAAAACCAAAAATGGAAAATGTCATATGCAAACTGCGATTACTCAGAGAGAATGTTTCTTGCAGAAAAGCTTTCAAGGAACTTTTTATAGTATTTAAGTGCAATGCCCTTCACTGATTCTCAGTTGGTGTTTTGCAGAGAGCTCACAAACGTATATAAAAATGTGAGAGCAAATAAACATCACACCTCAATTTGACCCTGAAGGAATCTGATGTACCCAATGGCTTCTAACAAGACAGAAGCAGTGTCAGTCTGCAAAAAAAAAGAAAAAGAAAAGAACACACTCCACAATTAACACAAAACCCTAAGTTATCTTTCTGGTCCTTCTTTAATGCTAAAAGGAGAGCACATATAGGAGACTGTGAAAAAACAAATAAAGGAGCAAAGAAGGGGAATTTTTGGCAGAAGGGAAAATTCTGCTTTTTATGGGCTTTGTTCATATAAAAATCAGCTTATGCAAATATGTCCTTTTTGTCCATCAACATGAGTTGGGGTTGGGGATGAACAAGAAGAAGAATTTTCGAATTAAGTTTACCTTCCCAAAAGGGGAAACAAGCTGGTGGAGTGCTGTTATTCTATCCCCTAGCTTCTCCTTCCTCACCTGCATGCGTCATTGAATACACAAAATCATCTCAAATTGTATCACTGCTGGTTATATACTTTGAGAGAGAGAGAGAGAGAGAGATGTGCAGAGTTAACCTTGAGAGGTAATTGGCTCGAAGAGGGATGAACCCTAGCCTTCTTACATGCCCCTCCAGTGGCTGCGCTATTACACTGAAGAAAGAAAAAAAGTTGCAGGTCAAGGGTCAAACATGCATCTATTGCAAAGTACACACGAACCAGCTCGAGTAATGCTACAGAAACTCCACCTAAAAGATCTTGACCCCAAGAGAGTATTATAACCATTCTACAAAACAAACCCACCCACACAAACACACAGAAAGAAGAGAGGGAAAAGGAAAATTGGAAAAGATTTCACCAACCTCGAATGAATGATCAGGACGCAATTGATTGTTGCTGTTCTTGTTGTTGTCAGCGTTGGTGGTGCTAGAGAAGTCCAACATGCTGTTGTTATTGTTCAAAGTGGTGACACATGAGGTAGGGGAAGACACAGGCATGATGGTGTTACTACTATTTGGCCAAGCAGGCTTATTATTGACATTGCTTGGTGCCAGGAACAACTCTTCATGGACTCCATGGCTGTACAACAAGTCACTGCTGGTTTGAGACACCTCTTGCTTTACATCTACAAGCTGAGGATGAGGATGATGAACGACGTGTACACCTAAAGATGGGTTGTTCACCATTTGTAGCTCTTCCCAGTTCTCCAACTTTT